>CM063171.1:66813920-68133920 GCA_031835075.1 Saguinus oedipus | reverse complement strand
CCGTCGGGCTGCTTTCTTGGATTGACCACTGTGGTTGTGTGCACTGTCTTCTGTAAGGAAACCTCAGAAAATACCCTTCACGAAAGTTCACAATGGAGAGAGGTCAGCAGTGGGGTCTTTGCCTTCTTCACAGTGACTGTTGTTTCTGAGGGCCACCTTCTCCTTGGCCAGCGCTCATCAATTACCATTGCCTCTGCCTGCTTGTTCTGAGTCCTACTCCCACTTGGAAAGTGGACAGAGTACCGAGCTGGATCTAGGCTGCTTGAGGGGATGGAGTCAACCCAGAACTGATATGTGATGGCTGTTCTGGTTAGCAGGAGAAGGCTTTTTCATCTTTGCCTCTACTCTGTCTCCCTCCCATTTTCCTGCCACAGGCGCTTGCCATTAACCCCTTCTTACCCAGGAGCACCCTCTAACATGCCTGCTTTCAAAAAGTCTGACCCTGCACCCAAGAGAAAAGCCCCAAACTCCAACAGGGGTTCTGTTTGCTGGTGGTCAAAGGCTTACCTTCCAGACACTCACTCACTCTCTCTCTCTCTCTCTCTCTCTCTCTCTCTCTCTCTCTCTCTCTCTCTGGTTTGAGGAACCTCTTCTTTTCAAGGTGTTATCACAGTCTTTTGGAAAGACACCTACACTACCTCCGTGACTCAACAGAGTTCTTTACCTCAACTGTCATTGGGATGAACCCATCAGAATACTATGCAGTTATGCTCACGTTCAGCACAGTGCAGAGGAGAGCGGAGTGGGGCTGTGGTGAGGGTGGGGGCATTTGTGCTATCTCTCTAACACCTTAATTCTGTAAGAAGTATATCCCCTCTTGGCTGGGCATGGTGGCTCACGTCTGTAATCCCAGCACTTTGGGAGGCCGAGGTGGGTGGATCACCAGAGGTTGGGAGTTTGAGACCTACATGACCAACATGGAGAAACACCATCTCTACTAAAAATACAAAATTAGCCGGGTGTGGTGGTACCTACCTGTAATTCCAGCTACTTAGGAGGCTGAGGCAAGAGAATCACTTGAACTCAGGAGGCCGAGGTTGCGGTAAGCCGAGATCACACCATTGCACTCCAGCCTGGGCAACAAGAGTGAAATTCCATCTCAAAAAAAATAGTAATAATGATAATAAAAAAGAAATGTATCCCCTCTCATGGATTTCTGCCCCATGGCATTTTGCATAGTGCTGGGGATTTAGTATAACTTGGGCTGAGTAGCTTTGAAACGATCAAATGTGCTTTAGAGAAGGAGCTTGGTGTGGAGAGAAGAGGCCAAAGATAGAGTGCTGTCCTGCTTACCCGCTTCCAGACTTCCAAAGAATGCCCACTCTGCTGTTAATCCATCCGCTCATTCAATGCATATGTCTAGAGTGCTTGCTATTTGCCAGATACAATATTTGGTACTGGGCATCAGATCAGCACTGAATGACACTCTGCGTCTTCTTCCATGCTTGATGGATGACCCCCCCACAGTCGCATTACTGATAGCAGGGACGTGGTTAATAAACCATGCTTGATCATGTGCTGAAACTGTCATGTGGGACTGCTTGGGTTTGCTTTGGTTTTGTGGTGAAGTATGGTTGCTGACAGGCTTTGTCTTGCAAACTCCCCACCCCACCCATTGTGGTTACTCTGGCTAACCAGGGCTGCCAGTATGAGGCAAGGTAATAATAGGCAGTTATAATGTATGTACTTTTTCTTTACACAACACCTGTAAAAGTCAATTTATTAGCGCCTAATGAAACAATTAGGAATATTTATGGTGCGGTTTTGATGCTTTCTTACCTCTACAATAAAAGTCATCGTTCTTGATTATTGCAAACTTATTCTGGGGCTCTAATATGGAAGATCTATACAAAATAGACTCAAAGGAACTTGATCTAATTTTTCTCTTTTCTTTTTTATTTGGCTCACAAATTCCATTCCATCCCCGTTTTTTCCCCCTATGCACAGCAAAGTTTTAAAATAAACAGCAGCAACTCTGTTTTCCTAGTTTAACTAACATGGAAACACTTAATCCTCTTAGTTTTCTTGATTTTTGCAAACAAGGATTTGTGAGGATAAAACTTTAAGTAGTCCAGTCACATGGACTAGGTATTTATTTAATGACCCCGAGTAAAACCTGTTAGAAAAGCAAAGTAGTGAATTAATAATGTCCCCCAGTCATTTCTCTGCCTTAATTTTCAACCACAGGTTGTACAACTTTAGTGGAAGCTGTAGAGGTGATCACTTTGCCTCCATTAGTTGGAATAGACTCTTCATATAACTAGCTAAGACTCCATCAGCTTTCTGATCTTTCCATTTTGAGCATTAGGAAACAAACACCCAGTTGTTTCCTATGATCCATTAAAAAAAAAAGAAAACAAACACACATACACATGATCCATAACTGTGCTGTCCAATATAAGGGCCACGTCACCTGTGGCTCCTGAAATGTGGCTAGTGCAACTGAGTTGAATCTTTTATTTTAATTAATTTAAATTAAAAACTGAAGCCATGTAAATTTATTTTTGTTAAATACAACTTTATTGAGAAGACTGTAAGTACATTTGAGGCAACGTGTAGGTGTATGTGTGTGTGTGAGATCTACTTTTTTGACTATAAATTTTATGCAATACACACAGGCATTTCTACTAAAAATCTAGTATCCAAAATGAAATGTGCTGTAAATATAAAAAGGAATGTGAAATATCTCAGTTGAATAGTTTTTTGTATTGATTACATGTTGAAATGACAATGTTTTGGATATGTTGGGCTAAATGAAATACGTTATTAAAATTGTTACCTGTTTTTTATGCTTTTAAAATGTGGCTTCTAGAAAATTCATCAAATACGTGTCTCTCATGCATTTCCAACGGGCAGCACTGGTCTGACGGATTGGAATGGAAGTTTCCATGTCATGGCTCACAGGGTTTTTACCAGCTTACCTTGGGGGTATGTCATGATGTGTTCAGTTTAAAACATGAACAACCGGCCCAGCATGGTGGCTCACACCTGTAATCTTAGCACTTTGGAGGCCAAAGCAGACGAATTGCTTGAGCCCAGGAGTTCGAAACCGGCCTGGGCAAGATGGGGAAATTCTATTTCTATAAAACCCACAAAAATTGGCCGGGTGTGGTGGCTCATGCCTGTAATCCCAGCATTTTGGGAGGCCAAGGTGGGTAGATCACAAGGGCAGGAGATTGAGACCATCCTGGCCAACATGGTGAAACCCCGGCCAACATGGTGAAAACCTCTACTAAAAGACAAAAATTAGCCAGACATGGTGGTGCACACCTGTAGTCCCAGTTATTTGGGAGGCTGAGGCAGGGGAATCTCTTGAACCTGGGAGGTGGGGGTTGCAGTGAGCAGAGATCGAGCTTCTGAACTCCAACCAGGGTGACAGAGCAAGACCTCATCTCAAAAAAATGTAGGGTCTGATGGTAGATTTGTGTTTTAACCAAACTCTGTGTTATACTAAATCATAACATATATCTAATCATTCTGCTTTAAAAAATTAATTGTTAATTTTAATATTTTTTGGAGGAAGGGTCTTACTACATTGCCCAGGCTGGTCTTGAACTCCCAAGTTGCCTCAGCTTCCCAAGTAGCTGGGACTATAGGCATGCACCATCTTGTTCAGCTTCTGTTTCTTTTTAACCCAGAGGGTCTTTAATACTTTTTTAAAGCAAACCACATCACATATTTAATTCTTACCAGTGAAAAGTCTCACAAACTAAATTTTGAATTTTAAACAATTCAGCTGATTAAAAGGATCATTCACAGTATGGTTTAATGAATCAAATTTTAAATAGTTTTATATAGCATTTAAATAATATTTTACGCTATAAGCACCATGGCAATTGAGGTTAAAAGCTCACGTTTTAGAGTCTGACACACATGGGCTTAATTCTATATCTGCCATTTCCTAGTTGTTTGTTCTTGGACTAATATTTTAAATTTGCTAAGCCTTGGTAACCTCATCTATGAAGTGCAACAATGATAGTTGCTACCTTATAGAAAAGATATGGGTCATGTAAAATGCCTGGCACGTGGAAAGTACTCAGTTGTTGGTAATTGTTATTGATTACATACTTTTTATTGTTGTTGTTACTATTGGCTTTTTTTTTTTTTTTTTTTTTGAGACGGAGTTTCACTCTTGTTACCCAGGCTGGAGTGCAATGGCGCGATCTTGGCTCACCACAACCTCCACCTCCTGGGTTCAGGCAATTCTCCTGCCTCAGCCTCCTGAGTAGCTGGGATTACAGGCACGTGCCACCATGCCCAGCTAATTTTTTTTTTTTAATTTTTAGTAGAGACAGGGTTTCACCATGTTGACCAGGATGGTCTCGATCTCTTGACCTCGTGATCCACCTGCCTCAGCCTCCCAAAGTGCTGGGATTACAGGTGTGAGCCACCGCGCCTGGCTATTATTGGCATTAGAACGTATCCAGCGTTGACCTCAAAGGCCCTTTCTGCCATCTCACTGCCTGTTGTCTCGGAAGGGTTCTGACAGAGCTGTCATTCACTTGCAAGCTATATTTACTGTCAAAATTATTTGAGCTTGCTCTCCTTGCTTGCTAATCCCAATGATGTGATTTGATCTTGCCTTTGTTTTTTCTTTTGAGACACATTCTTACTCTGTTGCCCAGGCTAGAGTGCAGTGGTGCCATCTCGGCTCACTGCAAACTTCGGCCTTCCAGGTTCAGATGATTCTTATGCCTCAGCCTCCATAGTAGCTGGGATTACAAGTGTGCACCACCATACCCAGCTAATGTTTATGTGTTTTTAGTAGAGACAGGATGTTAGTAGAGACAGTGTTGGCCAGGCTGGTTTTGAACTCCCGGACTCAAGTGATCTGCCCACCACAGCCTCCCAGTAAGTGCTGGGATTACAAGTGTGAGCCACCATGGTTGGCTGGCCTGACCTTGCTTTTGTCTCCCTTTCCTCTTTCTTGTTCTTTTTTTTTTTTTTGAGACACAATCTCACTCTGTTGCCCAGGCTGGAGGGCAGTGGCGCTATCTTGGCTCACTGCAACCTCCGCCCCCTGGGTTCAAGGGATTCTCCTCCCTCAGCCTCTGGAGTAGCTGAGACTGCAGGCGTGTGCCACCACACCTGGCTAATTTTTGTATTTTTAATAGAGATGGGGTTTTACCATATTGGCCAGGCTGCTTTCAAACTCCTGACCTCGTGATCTGCCTGCCTCAGCCTCCCAAAGTGTTGGGATTACAGGCATGAGCCACCGTGCCCAGCCATCTTTCTTGTTCTTTATCCCCATTTTGCAGTTAACCTGTAAGCTCAAAGCTCCTTTTCTCTTTGCCTTTCCCGTACTTCGCACACTCCACATACTCTACTAATTTGACTTTTGAGTGTGTATTGAGCACTTGCTGTGTGCTAGGCTGCCTTCAAAGTGCTTATTCACTAGCAAAGGGCAGTGCAATGTCACAGTTGCTCTGATAGAGTTGGAGGCGAGTACAGCGTGGGCGGGGTGGTCATGAGACATGCATTCTACCAGGGTGGTGACTAGACTTTGTAGAGGAGGTGACAATTGAATGGTTTTGATGAATGACTAGGCATTGAGAGTAGGGCGTAAGGCTGAAGAAGAAACAGGTAGAGGGCTCAGGGTAACACATGAAACCTCCTGGAGCCAAAAGAATGTGTTCAGGAAACATGAATAGTTTGGATGGAATAGTGGGGTCATAGCACACCATGATGGAGTTGGAGTGAGGCAGGGAACAGATCCCAGAATGAGTTGCTGACTAGTTGGTAGTGAGTGACATCATCAGATCCCAGCTTTTTTGTTTTGCCTTTTTTTTGAGATGGAGTCTCACTCTGTCACCTAGGCTGGAATGCAGTGGTGTGATCTCGGCTCACTGCAACCTCCACCTCTTGGGTTGAAGCGATTCTCCTGCCTCAGCCTCCCAAGTAGCTGGGATTACAGGCACCCACTACCACACCCAGCTAATTTTTGTATTTTTAGTAGAGTTGGGGTTTCACCAGGTTGACAAGGCTGGTCTTGAACTCCTGACCTCAGATGATCCTTCTGCCTTGGTCTCCCAAAGTGCTGGGATTACAGGCGTCGACCACTATGCCCAGCTAAGATCCTAGTTTTGCAAAGATTAGTTTAGCAACAAGGACTAGGTCTAGGAATGACACCTGTTAGCGAGCTATAGTGAGAGTCAGAGTGAAGAACCAGAACTAAGATGTTGGCTGCAGGGATAGAAAGATGGAGATGAGGCTGGTCGAGGTAGCTCATGCCTGTAATCCCAACAGTCTGGGAGGCCAAAGGGGGCAGATCACCTGAGGTCAGGAGTTTGAGAACAGTCTGGCCAACATGGGGAAACACTGTCTCTACTAAAAATACAAAATTAGTTGGGCATGGTGGTACATGCCTGTAATCCCAGCTACTTGGGAGGCTGAGGCAGGAGAATCGCTTGAACCCAGGAGGCAGAGGTTGCAGTGAGCTGAAATCATGCCATTGCACTAGAGTCTGGGCAACAAGAGCAAAATTCCATCTCAAAAAAAAGAAAAAAAAAAAAGAGGGAGATGAGAAATGGAGATTTGAGATGGACTCAGTAGGTCTCAGTGACTGACTGGGTGACGGGAGTGAAGGAGCAGGAGTGAGAGGCGCCAACAGGATTGTGGCGTGGGGACGTGGGGGATGGCGGTCCACTTGCTTAAGATGAATGCAGAGGAGAAGAAGCAGGTTCGGGGAGAGAGAATGGGCCAGCATCAGATATGGTGAGCTTGAGGCACTGCTCGTAGAGTCGAGCAGGGCGGTCTGGTTGCTCCTAGGGCTGGCGTTCAGGAGACAGCAGGGCTGGAGCTCTGTGACTGTGGGAGTGCCGTGACTCCCTTTCACTTACCTTCGCTTTTGCAGGAACGATTCCATACACCTGGGCTGCAGCCTCCCTTCACATGCGCACTCATACACACCCTGGATGCTCTCTGGTTATCTTTTAGGGTACTTTCTGTCCGTGGTTTCTGAGCTGTCTTCTGAAGAAGAGAGAATTTAATGTCACCTCTTCCCCCACCACCCCCTCCTCATCTGCTCACAAGCAGTGTGTACCAACCTAGAAGTCTTCCTCCAAGAAACCAAACAAATCATCTCTGCGCAATGCTGCTTCATTCTTCATCTTCCCAGTGGCTCCCTGCAAGCTTAACACACTCTCCTTTTATTTATTTATTATTATTAATTGTTTTTTGAAACAAGGTCTTGCTCTGTCACCCAGTCTGGAAGCAGTGGTGTGAGTTCAGCTCACTGCAGCCTCTGCTTCCTGGACTCAAGGGATCCTCCCAGTTCAGCCTCCTGAGTAGCTGGGACAACAGATGCATGCCATCATCCTCAGCTAATATTTAAATATTTTATAGAGATGAGGTCTCACTATATTGCCCAGGCTAGTCTTGATCTCCCGGACTCAAGCAATCTTCCCACCTCAGCCTTCCACAGTACTGGGATTAGAGGCCTGAGCCACTGTGCCCAGCCTTTTCCTTTTGTTTAGACTAAAACCCAAGCTCCCTCCCATGGCTCTTGAGTTTTTCAGCTCATGACCTCGGGCCACCTCCCAACCTCCATGCTCCCACTTCTGCCTCTATCACCAGATTCCAGCTACAGACTCTTGTTCCTGGAATTAAAGAGAAAACAAAATGAACAAACCTGTTTCTGCCGTGGGGCATTTGCCTTTGTTTATGCCTAGATTGCTCTTCCCCTAGATCCTTGCTAGGCTCCCTGTCTCAGCACAAATATCAAAGCATCCTTTTCTCACCAATCCCTATGAGTCTCTATCCTGTCCCTCTGCTTTATTTACTTCACAGCCTTACCACTATCTGTACCTTTCTGTGCCTTTATGTATTGTATGTCCTTCCCCATTGGTGTGAGAGCAGTGGTAGGGATCATTCCTCAGTGTGTGTGAGCATTGAGCCTAACTGAATGATAGGGAAAACTTGTTAGGCAATGGAAGCAAAGAGACATGGAAATGGACAAGATGGGTAGCTGGAGCTGCCAGTGCGTGCTGGTAAATGCAGCCCACGGGCAGTCAGCGGGTTGGGGATGATGGTAACCAAAATTTCAAGGCCTCCCCGCTTTTTTTTTGAGACGGTGTCTTGCTCTCTTGCTCAGGCTGAAGTTCAGTGGTGCTCTCTTTGTTCACTGCAACCTCCACCTCCAGGGTTCAAATGATTCTCCTGCCTTAGCTTCCTAAGTAGGTGGGATTACAGGCACGGGCCACCACACCTGACTGATTTTCAAATTTTTAGTAGAGATGGGGGTTCACCATGTTGGTCAGGCTGGTCTCGAACTCCTGACCTCATGATCCACCTGCCTTGGCCTTCCAAAGTGCTGGGATTACAGGCATGAACAACCAAGCCCTGCCCATTTCAAGGCTGTTAGTCCATCATTGTGCTATGGTCATTGGGCTTTCTCTTCAGCCTCCCAGCACTGATATGAGGAATTCTTGGAGCCCCTGGAGCCAGGAAGAATAGAGTTTTTAGGTTCCAAATGAGGAAAGTAAACTCATTTGTTGTTCAGTTTGTTTATCCTTCACAACAAAGAGAAAAAGGCACTAGAAACTTGGAGGAGGGAAATGAAACAGTGGAGAGGATTCAAGCATACAGGCAAGTAACTTGGATTCTAAGATTTTTTTAAAAAAAGGTATAAGGAAACACAGTTAGAAAATATCCACAAAGTGGACTCACTGGATTTCGCTAACTAAACCAAGTTCAATTGAAGGAACATTTTTTACTGGTGAGAAGCCCAGGATATTTGGCATGTTGGAATTTAGACTGATTCGAATTTACAAATCCTCTAAAAGCAGCCTGGGATCGGTGGCTCACTCCTGTAATCCCAGCACTTTGGGAGGTCAAGGCAGGAGGATCCGTTGAGCCCAGGGGTTCAAGACCAGCTTGGGCAACAAAGTGAGACCCTGTCTCTATAAGAAATAATAATTAAAAAAAAAAAAAGCAGCTGGGCATGATGGCGTGCACCTGTAGTTCCCTCTACATGGGAGACTGAGGTAGGAGGATCCCTTGAGCCAGGGAGGCAGAGGTTGCAATGAGCTGTGATCACGCCACTGCAGTATAGCCTGGGTGACAGAGTGAGACCGTGTATCCAAAAACAAACAAACAAAAAATTACCCTAAAGTTTACTTTCTCAACATAGTAACTCCAGCAAAGAAAGACCCACAGGGAAAAATGTTTCAGAGCTTCTTGGGGTTGTAGATGGACTCGTGTGTGGAGAAGAGTTCTGATTTGAACCACCTCCATAACATGGGTAAATTTTCTTCATATCATCTCCCTAAAATAGGTAATCTAGTTCCCACTTAAGTCGGGTCTTTTAAAAAATCATTTTAATAATTTTAAAATAATTACCCTTAAAGTTATAAATCAAGTGTTCTACCCAGAGAATCTGAACTAGTTTATCCTAAATTTTTTCTTTGCTATTGCATTTTTTTTTAAGATAGAGTCTTGCTCTGTCACCCAGGCTGGAGTGCAGTGGCATGATCTTGACTCACTGCAGCCTCTGCCTCTTGGCTTCAAGCAATTCTTTTGCCTCAGCCTCCCAAGTAGCTGGGACTACCGGCACACGCCACCATACCCAGCTAATTTTTTTGTTATTTTAGTGGAGATGGAGTTTCACCATATTGGCCAGGCTAGTCTTGAACTCCTGACCTCAAGTGATCTGGCCTCCCAAAGTACTGGGATTACAGGCACGAGCCACTGTGCCCGGCTTACTATCACGTTTTGGGCACCTACTATGCATAGCATTATGCCAAGCGCCTTGGGTGCGTTATCCCCTCAGCCCTTACAGCAGGCCCTGCTACACAGCACCATTTACAGATGAGGAACTGAGGCATCGAGAGGTCATTTCTCTGGTCCTCTTGATAACCTAGGTGACATAATAACTCTAGAAGTTAAGGTAAAAGGGAAAATGATAGAAAAGGCCAGAAGTGAAGCTTTCAGATGGAAGAACAATTAAATCTAAGTGGTGGGCATGGAGAGAGAAAAAGCTAAGAACACAGAAAATGATGGAAGTAGAAAACGGAGGCAGAGGGAGGCCGTTTATTCATCTCTAAGTGTCAGGAGGAAAATCCTCTGTGTCAAAAGACAAAATTGCAACAATTGTAGTTTAAAGTTCTCAGTTGCTTTTATTTGAGATTCTAGAATCGGGCAACACTTCTTCCATATTACAGAGAAAGGGTTCTGGTCAGCCAAGCAGAAGAGCTTGACTTTATAAATCAGAAGCAAAGAACTTAAAGTATATTAATTGTTTCAAAGATACTTTTTTGTAAGGCAGGGACAATGACAACAGGAGACCGAACAACAGAAAAGTAACATCAGGTTACTTCAGGCTGCTTTTCTTTGTGTAAGGATTAAAGCAGGGAGTTTCATTATCATGCCAGTTAAAGATTTTAAACTGTTTAAGAAATTTCGTGTTATCTCTTTCTCCTGATTACTGAGAAGGTCAGACAACAACTTAATTTCTGTTTTGTGTTGTGAAACTTTGGCCTAGGTGACTCCATTTTGATTTTCAGTCTGGTCTGTTGGGCCCTAATTGCAGAAGTTTAGTCCAAAACAATGACCTCTTATAATTTTTTTTTTTTTGAGATGGAGTCTCACTGTTGCTCAGGCTGGAGTGCAGTGACGTGATCTCAGCTCACTGCAACCTCTGCCTTACAGGTTCAAGCGATCCTCCTGCCTCAGCCCCCGGTAGCTGGGATTACAGGCATGCGCCACCACGCCTGGCTAATTTTTTCATATTTTTAGTAGAGACGGGTTTTTGCCGTGTTGGACAGGCTGGTCTCGAACTCCTGACCTCACGTGATCCACCCGCCTCAGTCTCCCAAAATGCTGGGATTACAGGTGTGAGCCACGGGGCCCAGCCTAATTTTTTTTTTTTTTTTAAGAGAATAGTCTCAAGCCATTTTCCCACCTCAGCTCCCTGAGTAGCTGGGACTACAGGCACATGCCATCACTCCTAGCTCCCTATACCTTGTATTTGACAGTTTGTTGGTTTCTTCACCAGGGAATAACACAATGGTACCACATTTATCTAATCTTGAGATATGTGCTGTTATGGTTTGAAATGCTCTGTGATAAGGCAGAGATTTAGGGCTTTGCGTTTCTGGTTTGTTGCATTCCTGTTTCTTTGTGACTTAAGCTTATTCCAGACATTTTTTTTTAAAGTATAAAATACCATAAGGGAGGATCAGGAAAGGGAAAACAGGATTTAAAAAAAAAAATTGGAACAGGGATTAAATAGCAGAGAAGAACATCCTTTTTTTTTTTTAACAGAATCTAACCAGGTACCCATTATACATTCTGCATTTGTCTGGACTGTCCCTTGAGCTGTTTTCCAGAGCTACCTTCATGTAAGTATGAACTCCCTGATCTTTCTGAGGCTGCCAGTGAGGTGTTCAGTCTGCAAACAAGCTGTTGTTGAGGACTCCCGACACCATGAGCAGGCATTTCCCAGTTTGTGGAAGTCCCTGTGGCCTGTGTTAGATGCGGCCACTATCATGCACAGAGCTGGAGCGTGGGTACAGCCATTGGCTAGATGGGGTTGAGCCCCTTTTTCCAGAACTGAAACTGGTCCCAATCCACCTCTTGGCTCAGTACTCCAGGAAGGCTGTTTGAGGAAGCAAACCTATAAGGAACTAGGAATAGTCATGTGCTCAGGATTGACTCACTCAGTGTTTCCTCTTTAGCACGTGACCCTCAGGCCACCCAGTGCTTGGAGTGGGCTGAAAGTTAATGATTCATTACTGCCAGGTAAGGCTTTATTTGAGCAACTCCTTTTTTTCTCCTGGCTTGAGTCTCAGGTAGCATTCAGCATGGACTTTGGAGCCAGCCTGTCTGAATCTCGTCACTCAGCTCCACCAGCTCTGTGATTCTGGGAAAGTTATTTAATGTCATCCTATCTCAGTTTCTTCATCTCTAAAATGGGTATCATTCCCAGCAGCAGCATTTCTGTGAATACTATATGAGCTAACACATGCAAAGTGTTTAGAACAGTGCCTGCCACATGGGAATTTTAAGTATCTAGAAAATGAAACAACCGCCAATTGCTAACTTCACAGATAGAAATGAGCTGGGCTTGCACCTGTAATCCCAGCACTCTGAGGGGCCTCGGCAAGAGGATCACTTGAGGCCAGGAGTTTGAGGCTGTGTTAGCTATCCATGATCATGCCCACTGCACTCCAGCCTGGGCGATAGAGTGAGACCCTGTCTCTTAAAAGAAAAATGACAAATGACTTCTCATTGTGACGTTAATATGTTACATTTGTCTGATATTTTACAGTTTTCAAAATCCTTTCATATATGTTATGTGAGGTGATCACAGGGACTAGCTAGTAGTTAGAAACTTTCACCTTTGTAAGAAATAGGCTTGGAGGGCTGGGCACAGTAGCGTACGCCTATAATCCCAGTACTTTGGCAGGCCGAGGCAGATGAATCACCTGAGGTTAGGCGTTTGACATCAGCCTGGCCAACATGGTGAAACCCCATCTTTACTAAAAATATAAAAATTAGCCTGGTGTGGTGATGCATGCCTACAGTACTAGCTACTTGGGAGTCTGAGGCAGGATAATTGCTTGATATCCTGGGAGGTAGAGGTTGCAGTGAGCTGAGATCTCACCACTGTATTCCAGCCTTGGCAAGTGAGACTCCGTCTCAAAAAAACAAAGAAATAGGCTTGGGGATCAGGCACAGTGGCTCAGGCCCAGGCTTGGAGTTCAGGATGAGACTGAGCAACATAGCAAGACCCCATCTCTAAAAAAAAATTTTTTTTTTAATTGGTCAGGCATAAGTTATGATCATAGGTGACAGAGGGAGACCCTGTCTCCCCTCAAAAAACGGGAAAGAGAAAAAAAGAAATAGGCTGAAGAAAGGTCATAATCTAGGAAAGATAAGGGAAAGAATGTAAGGGATTCTTTCTCAAGGAATGCGTTCCATTGCTTGGGGCAAGTGCCCCAGGAGGAGCTGAGGAAAGATGCCTCTTAGCAAGCTATGCGAGCCTGCAGAGGGAACTTTTCCCCAGTGCCCCGATCCAAAGGAGAATCCTGCCTTAGGTGGTGTTGGAACCAGGTGAGCTATTACTGACAATGCCCTTCCCACTGAGGCTGATGCTTCCAGGCCACAAGCCTTGGCAGGACCCCCTTTCTTCTGGGCTCCCTCTAGATCAGAGAGCACCTCTGAGGTCAAACAGTTTCTCTCCCTGCTGGAGCCAGTCAAACTTTGGAGCTTGGTAATGTGTGAGAACAAGCACAGAGGAAACTGTGAAGGAAGCTGAGGTTTCTCTTCAATTGAGAAAAATTCCAAATGACCAAATATCACTGCACTCTTGGCAGGCAGAATGGCTTCATTTGTCCTTTCAGTATTAAAACCAGGATAGTCCTGGGCAAACTGGCACAGGTTGGTTGCTCAGACACACAGTAGCCCTTATCAAAGGGGTCCAACGGGATTAAGGGCAAAACCATTAAGTATTCAATTTTACATAGTCAGTTAAGTTGGGAGACTTCTTTATAGATAGCCATTCCTTGGTGTTTCTTTTTCTTTTTTTTCTTTTTTTTGCCAATCAATGAGAGCTTGTAAGGTTGCTGAGGTTGGTTGGCCTTGAACTCTTGGCCTCGCCTTCGCAAGCGCCACGACATCCGGCTGGAGCCACTTTGGGCTCCCCTTGGTGTTTCTTTATAGGAGCTGTGTTAATAACCTTCCCTTTGTGAATTACAGCATCTGCTGAGTGTTTCTGTAGGGCCAGCATTCTTCGATGTTGTTTCTCAACCTTGGCACAGTTGATACTTTGGATTGTTTTAAGGGGTTTTCCTGTGCATTATAGGATGTTTAGCAGCATCCCTGTGCTTATTAGAAGCCAGAAGACACCACCAAAAATGTCTTCACACATTGCCCAATAACTTCTTGGGGACACAAATGGGTCACAGTTGAAAACTATCGCCTTGAGGTCTATAGCAGCTCCCATGTTTTAGGGAAATTGACTCAAACCGATTGATTACCTTCGTAGCCTATCTGATATTTTCTTCATTTTTTGTTCTTTTCCTCCAGTTTTGCCATTTCCAATACTTTTTTTTTTTCTGAGACAGAGTCTCACTCTGTCGCCCAAGCTGGAGTGCAGTAGCATGATCTCTGCTCATGCAACTTCGCCTCCCAGGTTCAAGCGATTCTCCTGCCTCAGCCTCCCCAGTAGCTGGGATTACAGGCATATGCTACCACACCTGGCCAAGTTTTGTATTTCTAGTAGAAATGGGGTTTCACCATGTTGGCCAGGCTGGTCTTGAACTCCTGACCTCAGGTGATCTGCCTACCTCTGCTTCCCAAAGTGCTAGGATTACAGGCATGAGCTACCACACCTGGTCCATTTCCAATACTTTGATAGCTTCCTTGCCTTTTTTGTCTTCCCTCTCATCTATAATCTTCTGATTACCTATGAAATTCTAAAAGATACCCACAGAATATAAGTTTGTCTGATGTTCTGAAAAAAGTCATTCTGTTGAATTATTTTTAGAATCTGGAAATTCTTTATTCTCCTAACTTCTCAGTTTTTCTCAGTTGGGTGTCCCCTGAGTTTCTCTGGAATCAAATAAAAGTCTTCATTTCTTTGAAAAACCATAATTAAACTTGATCTTCCTGAAAAGCTTGTTTCCTGTCATGGTACTAGCTTTACCCAGTCTATTTCTGAAATAATGAGATTATATTTTATGTAAAAACTTTAGAAGGAGTTTCCTGCACTCTGGGAGAATATTTTAGATCTCAGAAGTCTAATAACCCACAACAACTGCAGAGAGGCTGCAGAACGGAAGACCATCTGCACAATCTGGATTCTTCCACCTCGTGTAGTCAGCCCTGTTCTTCCTCATTATTTGAGTGAAAACTATTCTAAACACTGCTCTTCGGTTGCTATGAAAGCTTTGTGGCAAAAGGTCATCTGATCTACCCTTAGCCTTTACAAATGAAAATTTAAACCAAAGATGTCTAATATAATTTTATAAAGTTTTGCAGAAATGGAAATTCTGATAATCTTTCTTAGGAAACTGTTCCAATTTTTAATTACCCTCAAAGTCAAAATTTCTTTTATTCTTTTCTTCTTATTTCTTTTTCTTTTTCTTCTTTTTTTTTTTTTGAAACGGAGTCTTGCTCTGTTTCCCAGGCTGGAGTTCAGTGGCGTCATCTAGGCTTATGGCAACCTCTGCCTCCCGGGTTCAGGCGATTCTCCTGCCTCAGCATACCGAGTAGCTGGGACTACAGGCACAAGCCATCATGCCCAGCTAATTTTTGATTTTTGTATATTTAGTAGAGACTGGGTTTCACCATGTTGGCCAGGCTGGTCTTGAACTCTTGACCTCAAGTGACCCTCCAGCCTTGGCCTCCCAAAGTGCTGGGATTACAGGCGTGAGCCACCTGCCCAGACTAACTACCATCAAAGTCAAAATTTCATCCTTTTCTTAACGACGGAAGACAATTTCTCTTTATAATATTTACTTTATTTGAACAAATTTTAATCTAATTATAAAGTTGACATTGGCCCTGGAGAAACACAGAACACAAAGGAGATAATTAAAATCACCTGCAATCCCGGTACCCAGAGATAACTGGAATTATGTCTTTAAAAAATACATATAAGATGTGCTTACCAAATTCTCTGGTCAGATTTCTCTTGTTCAGTTCTCAGCTAGAGATACAAAACACTTCTATAATTTTTTTTTTTGAGATGGACTTTTGCTCTGGAGTGCAGTGGCACGATCTCGTCTCACTGCATCCTCTGCCTCCTGAGTTCAAGTGATTCTTCTGTCTCAGCCTCCCAATTAGCTGAGATTACAGGCACCCACCACCATGGCCAGCTAATTTTTGTATTTTTAGTAGAGACAGAGTTTCACCATTTTGACCAGGCTGGTCTTGAACTCCTTACCTCAAGTGATCCATCTGCCTCGACCTCCCAAAGTGCTGGGATTACAGGTTTGAGCCACTGCGCCTGGCCCACTTCCACAATTTTGTGGTGAATTTTAATATATTATACCTTAAAATAAATAAACAAGGAGGCTTATAGGAGAACTGAAGAATGCATAATGTTGAAGACTTTTTCATTATTATTAAAAAAAAAATTTTATTATTTAAATTTGAAAATTAGAGATGGGGTCTTGCTGTATTGACCAGGCTGGTCTCAAGCTCCTGGCCTCAAGCGATCCTCCCGACTTGGCTTCCTAAAGTGCTGGAATTACAGGTATAAGCCATCACACCCAGCCCACTTTCATTATTAAGTTGTTGTTTTGTTCAAATAAACTACATGTAGGTGCCAGCTGTTCTTAGTTTCTAATCTGTCTTTAGAGAATTTTTTAATGCGATGCAAGTAAATACACTTATAGCTTCTACTCCTCTCTCTCCTTTTCCACAAAAAGTAGAATATTCAGTGAATTGTTAGGCAGCTTGTTTTTCTTCACTTAACAATATATCTTGGAGATCTCTCAATAACAGTACATCGAGAGCTCCCACAATGCCTTTATTTATTTATTTTTTGAGATAGAATTTTCCTCTGTCGCCCAGGCTAGAGTGCAGTGGTGTGATCTCAGCTCACTGTAACCTCCACCTCCTGGGTTCGAGTGATTCTTCTGCCTCCACCTCCTGAGTAGCTGGGATTACAGATGCTTGCCACCATGCCTGGCTAATTTTTGTAATTTAAGTAGAGATGGGATTCCACCATGTTGCCCAGGTTGGTCTTGAATGCCTGAGCTCAAGTAATCTGCCCGTCTTGGCCTCCCAGAGTGCTGAGATTACAGGCATGAGCCACAGCACCTGACCTAAACTGGGATTTTTACCAATCTGATAGGTGAGAAAACATTTCAGTGTAGTTTCAGTTGGTATGTTTCCATAAAGTTAAATGTCATTTGTATTTTCTTCGTCAGTTGTCCATATCTTCTGACCATTTTTCTATTCATTTATTGATCATTTTCTCATTGATTTTTATATAGTGTGGAAATTTGTTCTTTGTGATGTGAATTGTGGATTTCTTCCTTTGTATATCATTTATCTGTTTATTTGGTTTGTAGGTTTCAGTAGTTTTGGGGGAACAGGTGGTGTTTGGTTGCACCAATTATTTATTTATTTATTTATTTATTTATGAGACAGAGTCTTGCTCTGTTGCCCAGGCTGGAGTGCAGTGGCACAATCTCGGCTCACTGCAACCTCTGCCTCCTGGGTTCAAGTGATTTTCCAGCCTCAGCCTCCCAAGTAGCTGAGGTTACAGGCATATGCCACCACAAACGGGTAAATTTTTTTGTATTTTTAGTAGAGATGGGGTTTCATCATATTGGCCAGGCTGTTCTCAAACTCCTGACCTTGTGATCCACCTGCCTCAGCCTCCCAAAGTGCTGGGATTACAGGTGTGAGCCACTGTGCCCCACCAGATAACATCTTTAGTGGTGATTTCTCATATTTGGGTCCACCCATCACCTGACCAGTGCAAACTGTAACCAAAGTATACTCTTTTATTCCTCACCCCCCTCCCACTTGGTTTGTATTTTTAAAAAAATTCATGTAGTTAAATTATCAATCTCATTATGATTTTTGGATCACGAGTCAGAAGAGAAAGGTCTCATTTCAGATTATAAAAGAACTCTCCCGTATTTTCCTGTAGAATGTTTGTGGTTTAATTTTTCACATTTAAGTATTTGATTTACTTAGGACTTATGCTGGTATGAGTTACGAGGTATATATACAACTTATTTTATCTGGATGAGTATCTAGCTGTCCCAACACTACTTACTCAGTAGTTCCTGTCTCTACGCGTATGATATTCCTCTTTTATCATTTACTAAATTCCCATATATACTTGAACATATTTCTGGATTTTCTATCCCATTGTTTTGACTACTCATGTGTCAGTATTTTACTTTATTCTTTTTTTTTTTCTTGAGACGGTATCTCGCTCTCACCCAGGCTAGAGTGCACTGGCTCACTGCAACCTCTGCGTCTCAGGTTCAAGCAATTCTCCTGCCTCAGCCTCCCGAGTAGCTGGGACTACAGGCATGTGCCACCATGCTGGGCTAATTTTTGTATTTTTAGTAGAAACAGGGTTTCACCATGTTGGCCAAGATGGATGATCTCGATCTCTTGACCTCGTGATCTGCCCGCCTCAGCCTCCCAAAGTGCTGGGATTATAGGTGTGAGCCACTGCGCCCAGCCTGTTTATTTTTTGAGATGAAGTCTCACTCTGTTGCTCAGGCTGGAGTGCAGTGGGGCAATCTCAACTCACTGTGCCCTTTGACTCCCAGGTTCAAATGATTCTCCTGCCTCAGCTTCCCAAGTAGCTGGGATTATAGGTATGTACTACCATGCCCTGTTCATGTTTATATTTTTAGCAGAGATGGGGTTATACCATGTGGGCCAGGCTGGTCTGGAACTCCTGATCTCAGGTGATCCACTTGCCTTGGCCTCCCAAAGTGGCTGTGAGCCACTGAGCTTGGCAGTCAGTGTTTTATTTTTGTATGTAGGTGTTTGTGTTGTATCATTCCACTGTTTTCCTCTGTTAGTTTGGAAGTCTGTCTTTTAAAAAAAAATCTTTAGCATTTACCCACTTTCTGACTTATATGCTAGTCATGTGTTTTAATTCTCTTTATATGCATATTTGAAATGTATTAGATATGTGTTTGTTCTTATTAAAACCCCATAAAACATTCTCATGATTGTTTATGCAGTCAGGGTTTATTTAAATTTATCATTTTTATTGCTCTTTATTCTATGCTGTATTCCCCACCTTTCCTTCCTGGACCATTTTCCTTCTGCTTCAAGAACGCCCTTTAGAACAGGGGTCCCAAGCAGGAGGTGAGCGGCATAGCAGCAGGTGAACGGCATAGCAGGAGGTGAGCAGCATAGCAGGAGGTGAATGGCATAGCAGGAGGTGAGCGGCATAGCAGGAGGTGAGCGGCATAGCAGGAGGTGAGCGGCATAGCAGGAGGTGAATGGCATAGCAGGAGGTGAGCGGCATAGCGGGAGGTAGCAGGAGGTGAGCGGCATAGCAGGAGGTGAACGGCATAGCAGGAGGTGAGCGGCATAGCAGGAGGTAGCAGGAGGTGAACGGCATAGCAGGAGGTGAGTGGCAGATGAGCCAGCACAGCTTCATCTGTATTTACAGCCGCTTCCCATCACTTAAATTTCTGCCTGAGTTCTGCCTCATGATCAGTGGCAGATTGGATTCTCATAAGCATGTGAACCCGATTGTGAAATGCACATGCAAGGCCCAGACATGCAAGGGGTCTACTAGGTTGTGCTCTCTGTATGAGAATCTAATGCCTGATGATCTGCCACTGTCTCCATCACTCTCAGATGGGACCATCTAGTTGCAGGAAAATAACTCAAGGCTCCCACTGATTCTACATTATGGCGAGTTGTATAATTATTTTATTATATATTACAATGTAATAATAATAGAAATAAAGTTCACAATAAATGTAATGCGCTTGAATCATCCCTAAAGCATCACTTCTTCCCACACCATTATTACCCCTATCCACCATGGAAAACCTGTCTTCAACAAAGCTGGTCCCTGGTGCCAAAAAGTTAGGGGACTGCTGCTTTAGAATATCCTTTAGTGGTAGTCTACTTGTGACAGATTCTTTCACTCATTATGTTTATTTTCAAAAATATTTTTGACCAGAAGTAGTGGCTGTTGCTTGTAATCCCAGCACTTTGGGAGGCCGAGGCAAGTGGATCACTTGAGTTCAGGAGTTTAAGACCAGCCTGGCCAGCATGGTGAAACCCCATCTCTACTAAAAATATGAAAATTAGTCGGGCATGGTGTCAGGCAATCTGTAATCCCAGCTATTTGGGAGGCTGAGGCAGGAGAATTGCTTGAAACCTGGAGATGGAGGTTGCAGTGACCTGAGATTGCGCCACTGCACTCCAGAGCAAGTGCAGTGGGTGACAGAGCGAGACTTCATCTCAAAAAAAAAAAAAAAGAGAATAGAAATCTAAGTTCATAGTTCTGGTGTGCTTCCTGGCACACTGATACCATCATTCTACTCTTTTGGCGTCTGTCGTTGGTGCTTAAGAAGGCAGTTGTCAGCCTGCTAGCCCTTGGAAGATAATTCCATTTTGTGTAATAAGCATAGTTGTTTATAGGCTGTCTAATAATTTCTTTCTTTCTTTCTTTCTTTTTTTTTTTTGATGGAGTCTCTATCGCCCAGACTAGAGTGCCACTGCACTCATGATCTCAGCTCACTGCAACCTCTGCCTTCCAGGTTCAAGCAATTCTCCTGCCTTAGCTTCCCAAATAGCTGGGGTTACAGGCACCTGCCACCATGCCCAGCTAATTTTTTTTTTTTTTTTTTGTATTTTTAGTAGAGATCAGGTTTCACCATGTTGGCCAAGCTGGTGTCGAACTCCTGACCTCATGATCCTCCCACCTCAGCTTCCCAAAATACTGGGATTGCAGGTGCCAGCCACCACTCCGGCCAGGCTGTCTAATAATTTCACTCTATGGCATTCTCTGTGAGTTTAACTTTGTTTTCTATATTTCTTCCAGCTCTCACTCATGTTGTATTCATGCACCTGGTTATTTTTGACTGGATGCCGGATCTTGTATTTGAAACTGTTTTTGTAGAAATAATTTGAGTTCTGGCCAGGGGCAGTGGCTCATGCCTATAATCCCAGCACTTTGGGAGGCCAAGGCGGGCAGATCACCTGAGGTCAGGAGTTCGAGACCAGCCTGACAAATATGAAACCCCGTCTCTACTAAAAATACACAAATTAGCTGGGCCTGGTGGCGGGCACCTGTAATCCCAGCTACTTGGGAGGCTGAGACAGAATTGCTTGAACCTGGGAGGTGGAGGTTGCAGTGAGCCAAGATTGCGCCATTGCACTCCAGCCTGGGTAACAAGAGTGAAACTCCGTCTCAAAAAAAAAAAAAAAAAAGAATATGATAGAGATAACACTTTTTTTTTTTTTGAGACAGAGTTGTACCATGTTACCTAGGCTGCAGTGGAGTGATGCCATGATCATGGCTCGCTGCAGCCTCGATCTCTTCGGCTCAAGCAGTCCCCTTGCCTTCTCAGTAGCTGGCACCACAGGCACTGCACCACCACACCCAGCTAATTTTTGTAGTTTTTGCAGAGATTGAGTTTCATCATGTTGCCCAGGCTGGTTTCCAACTCCAGAGCTCAAGTGATCCTCATGCCCTGGCCTCCCACAGTGCTAGGATTACAGGTGACACGTGAGCCACCGTGCAGATGCAATGGCCTGATGTTAGCTCACAGCAGCTACCACCTGCCAGCTTCAAGCGACTGAACAACACTTGCTGAAAAAAGAATACTGTTGGGATTCTTAGGTGTACACTTTGTTCAGTTTGGGACTTTACAACATTCTCTGAGGTCAGTGTCAAAGTGTAGTTTAACATGTAAATATTCGTTTTAGATCTCTCCACAGGGACATAAAGCATAACTTCATCAGTGATATTGTGATATTAGATTTGTGGCCTCTTGAAGATAGAAGTGTTGGCTTTTATTTTGTGCCTCTCGTGTTTTGCCTCATCCTGAATCACGTTGGGGACAAAATGTCCCGGCCTTGGTCTTGATTCTGTCAGGCTAGCCCTACATTGCTTTGGTTTTTATGACACTGGATTATAAACCTTTCTTCAAATGTGTTTGTTGTGCTATAAACCATTATTTGGGAGACCCAAAAACCATGCTTTTAATGCCTTTACAAGATCTTGGGATCAGAGACAGTAGTTACTGCGTAACTGTTCTCTGTGCACACTGTGTCTTACTGAACTGGCTCGAAACTAGCTCGAAGTCATGGCTGGGCCTTATGACGGCTAGATACTTAACTTTTCAAAGGTATGATTTTGTCCTCTGGAAAATGGTCATAATCATAGAATCTTTACCAAAGTATTGTGAACATTAAATGAGAGAACTTATAGTATGTGCAATAATAGGCATATAGTAAACGCCCAATAAATGTTAGTTTTAATGTAATAAAATCTCCTCGTTTTTCAGGTAACCTCTCTGAGCTTCAGCCACTTACATAACTTTCCTAAAATTCCAAAGTTGTTAGAAAGTGTCAGTGCCTGAGTCCAATGTCTCTGAGTCTTTCCTTGGTGCCACCAATCCATATTAAGATTTGGGCTCAAATCTTAATTCTGTTATAATCCAACTGTGTGAACATGGATCACTATTACTTACATTTTCTGAGCCTCAGTTTCTCAGTCAATGCTAGTCTCCCAAAGTCCCTTCGCCAGCTCAGGGCACAGGAACAGGGATAGAGAAAAAAGAGAGGATAAATAATGAAGATGCAGAATGGGCCGGGCCCAGTGGCTCCTGCCTGTAATCTCAGCACTTTGGGAGGATGAGGTGGGAGGACTCATGGGAGAATAAAGAGTGGCTAAGGCATACAGTCCTTATGAGGTAGGTACTGCTGTTTAGCGCTTTACCTGTGTTAATTTTATTTATTGTTATCCTCCAGAACATAGGAAATACGTTATGATCATCCGCATTGTACAAATGAAGAAACAGCTGTAGAGACGTGAAATGGTTTGTATATACTTGTCCGTGACAGAGCTAGGATTCAAACTAAGATATCTAGCTCTTAATGATGCTGGCCTCAGAGTTGACTCCACAGTTCATTCCTAGCATGATATAGGGCTTTTGATTGGTGACTTATTGTGAGAATGATCACCCAGCTAACCTGAAGGTCGAGTCTGGCAGGGGGCAAACCCTACCACTGACCTACCTCCTCAGTAAAGTGTAGTGGCTTCCACCAAGTTGCTCTTTTGCTTTGTTCTTTTCTCTTGGCTTTCCCTCATTCCTCCTTTTCTTTTTATTCTGTCCATTTTTTGCAGCCTTAACCTCCTGGGCTCAAGCAATCCTCCTGCCTGAGCCTCCCAAGTAGTTGAGATTTCAGGCATGCGTCACCATGCCTGGCTAAGTTTTCATTTTTTGTAGAGACAGGGTCTCCCTATGTTGCCCAGGCTCGTCTTGAACTCCTGGTGTCAAGCAGTCCTCCCACTTCATCCTCCCAAACTGCTGAAATTACAGGCATGAAACTGGGTTCAGCTCATTCTGTTTCTTTATCATTTATCCTCTCTTTTTTCTCTATCCTTATTCCTGTGCCTGGGGCTTGCTCTGAAGATGGTATAAGCTGGCGAAGGAACTTAGGGAGACTAGCATTGACTGAGAAACTGAGGCTCAGAGAATATAAGTAGTAGTTATTCATGTTCACACAGTTTGATTGTAACAGAATCGTAATTCCAAGCTTGCACTTTTCACCAGGGCTGCTAATTGCACGCCCTGATACTGTCATGCTAGTTGTTAAAATGTGGAAGTCCCTCTGTGCCTGTTAGTGGAGAGCTGCGGCTTGAAGCCTCCTATGTGTCCACCACCACCAGCCAGGCCTCCCTTGCCCCTTCCCCGAGAACCCAGGGACCTGCTCATAAGCCAGCAACTAAAGGGTTAATGTCCAGCCCAGCAGAGGTATCAGGGACCCAGCTGCAGCACCAAGGTTGGCTGGCAGATGTGTGTTGGTGCCCCTGAGGTTCCCCTGCTCTTAACCATGCTGCTGTGTAGTGTCAAGTGTCATGCTGAATACTGCTTAACATCACTGGGGGAGTTGAGGATGAATGAGAACATAACTTCACAGTTCATTAATGAAAATGCCATTTGGGATCAAGTCAGAAACACTGTGGAAGCTTAGTTGAATTCATCGCCTCCCTTGGTAAAATACAGAATGAAGAAGGTTGCATCTGTGGACAAAGAGAAAATCTCTTTCTGTTCTCACCAAGGCTGAGGTTTGTTTTGGTCATGCTCACCCAATGATTCTCATCCCCTCGAGGGAATTCTTCATTGCTGGTGTCTCTTCTAAAAAGTGATGCAGCTCCTGAGCAGATATATATTTATATTCTCAGTAAAAGAAGTTTTCGTTTCTAGGAAATAGTAGTCAGAAACAGAAAGGAGATATTTCGGCTGGGGCATGGTGGCTCATACCTGTAATCACAGCACTTTGGGAGGCTGAGACAAAAATTAGCCAGACGTGGTGGCACCCACATGTGATCCCAGCTGCTTGGGAGACTGAGGCAGGATAATTGCTTGAACCCAGGAGGTGGAGTTTGCAGTGAGCTGAGATAGCACCCCTGCACTCCAGCCTGGGTGACAGAGCAAGACTACATCTCAACAAAAAAAAAGAAAGGAGTTGGGAACTGGGAGGAGAAAGGGTCTAAAATTAATGACGCTGCCTCCTCAGCCTGCAGCCTCAGTCTCAGGTACTGGATGGAGTGTTTTCTTAGCCCCTGCCTGGTCCCCACTTTCACTACCTGACCTATTCAAGACACCCACAAGAGAGACCTTCTTATAGGTCTTCGGCCTATGGGGCCTTGCTCAGAAGCTCCACCACCCCTGCTTGTGTCCCTTCCTCCCACTGAGGAGCCTCAGTCCTCAGAGGACCACAAGACTGGTGTTATTTGTAGAATTGTTTCTATTACACTTGAGCAAAAAAAAATATTTTTTTGGTGGGCCTGAGGTCCTGAACTTCATTTGTAACATCCTCTCTTTGAAAAAAGCATTCTGTGTTTCAAAAAGGAACTCACACATGAACTTTTCTTAAAGCTAGATAGTGATGTTTTCTATTCTAAAAGGACTAAATCAGTATATTTTGCTCTTCCCCAAATTCTGTTGATTCTTTCCTATTGCTTCATGTTTGGTGATAAACCAACAGATGTGTCACCTGTGCTGTTTATTTTTCCTGCTTTAAAGCCATACTGTTCCTAATCCTCAGAGATTTCCCTGTGTATTCATTAGGATTGGCTTGGTGCCTGTAACATAAAGACCTCCAAATGTCAGTGGCTTACCCAACAGAAATTTATTTCTTGGCTGGGCATGGTGGCTTATGCCTGTAATCCCAGCACTTTGGTAGGCTGAGGTGGGTGGATCACGAGGTCAGGAGTTTGAGACCAGCCTGGCCAACATGGTGAAATCCCATCTCTACTAAAAAGACAAAAATTTAGCCAGGGGTGATGGTGCACGCCTGTAATCCCAGCTACTTGGGAGACTGAGGCAGGAGAATTTTGAAACAGGGAGGTGGAGATTGCAGTGAGCCAAGATTGCGCCATTGCACTCCAGCCTGGGTGACAGAGTGAGACTCCTTCTCAAGGAAAAAAAAAAAAAGAAAGAAATGTCTTACTTAAGTAGCTTTCCTGGGTGTGTGTTTGCAGGCTGAGGGGTAGTTTACCTTCATAAATTCATTTGGAGATAGACTGACAGTTGCTTTGCCATTTTCATCATCTGATGTCCAAGGTCGCCTGGGCATTGGCATTCCAGTCAGCCAGAAAAGGAAAGAGCCTAGCGGAGAAGGTGTGATAGATTTTTTTTTTTTTTTTTTTTTTTGGTCGGAGTTTCGCTCTTGTTACCCAGGCTGGAGTGCAATGGCTCGATTTTGGCTCACCGCAACCTCCGCCTCTTGGGTTCAGGCAGTTCTCCTGCCTCAGCCTCCTGAGTAGCTGGGATTACAGGCACGCGCCACCATGTCCAGCTAATTTTTTTTTTTTTTGTATTTTTAGTAGAGTCGGGGTTTCGCCATGTTGACCAGAATGGTCTTGATCTCTCGACCTCGTGATCCACCCGCTTTGGCCTCCCAAAGTGCTGGGATTACAGGCTTGAGCCACTGTGCCCGGCCAGTGTGATAGATTTTTATGGGCAGGACCACATCGCCTCATGATGATGCACAGCACTTCCTCTCCATCCATCGGCCAGAGCAGAGTCAGTGATCACACCTTGCTGTAATATGGGAAGCTAGAGGCTGGGTGCAGTGGCTCATTGCCTGTAATCCTAGCACTTTGGGAGGTCGAGGTGGGTGGATCACCTGAGGTCAGGAGTTCAAGACCAGCCTGGCCATCATGGTGAAACCCCATCTTTAAAAAAAAAAATGTGGGAAGTTAGACTGTGGTCCCGCTGTGCGGTTCATGGAAGGTGGTGACTTCTATGCCGTGTATTCTTCATAATTAAAAAAAATTTTGTTTACATTATATGAATAGAGATAGTATCTTGCTGTGTTGCCCAGGCTGGTCTTGAACTCCAGGGTTCAAGCAATTCTGCCTCGGCCTCTCAAAGTGCTGGGATTACAGGATGTGAGCCACCATCCCTGGACTATTTTTCATAACTTTCTTTTTTACATTTTGTCTTAGCTTTTTAGAGACTATCATAAAACATATTTTTCATAACTTTCAAGCACATCGGGCAACTGCCATTGTAAATGTGCCCTTCTGAAGGGTGTACCTGGGGCCCTATCACTGCTCTTTTGTCTTAATTTCAAGCAGTAGCGTTAGTGACGGCCACTTGGAGAGGGGTGTTTATTACCCCTCTGGATGAGGTAAGCGAGCTTAGCACATGGAAAAGTAAACCCAGGTTCTGCTTAGCGGACACTACCCTGTCTGAGTATTAACCGTGTGCAGTGGGAAAGGTCTCCCTTTGGGGCCCCCAGCTGACTGCTGACCCACTGTGTGACCTTGGGAAAGTCACCTTTCTCTCTCAATCTCAGTGTTCTTATCTAGATCAACTAGCTGATATCTGAGGTATTTTGCAGTTTTGAGAGGGCACAATTCTAAGAATGTGGGCCATCCGGTCATCCTGCAGATAATAACACAAGCACAGAGTTTGCTTTTACCACTTCTACAGCCATTGAATCATTTTCCTAAAAATGGGAAAAGGAAAGAAAAGAAAGCATCACAGCATTAAAGTGTTCATTGTTTCAATGCTGTTTAAGAAGCAAAACAGATTTCTGTGGAGCTAGCCTAATTGAATAGTCAACAACCCTGAGGTAATCAACCATCCTAAAATATACTTTTGATTTTTAGCAAGGGCTAAAAAATGCCATTCTAATATAACACATGGGTCCTGTCGTTTGGGTTATTCTTAATACCTGTTGACCCTGCTTTGTCATTGCACTTGACCCTTTTGGGGTACGGCTTTTGGAGGATCATATGCCCACCATGTGATTCTTCATTGCTGGTGTCTCTTCTAAAAAATGATGCTTCTACGGAATAGTAATCAAAAACAGAAAGGAAATATTTTGGCTGGGCATGGTGGCATATGCCTGTAATCTCAGCACTTTGGGAGGCTGAGGTGGGCAGGTCACTTGAGGTCAGGAGTGAGAGACCAGCCTGGCCAACATGGCAAAACCCCGTGTCTACTAAAAATACAAAAATTAGCCGTGTGTGGTGGCAAGTGCCTGTAATCCCAGCTACATGGGAGAGTGAGGCAGGATAATTGCTTGACCCTGGGAGGCAGAGGTTGCAGTGAGCCGAGATTGTACCACTGCACTCCAGTCTGGGTGACAGAGACTCCATCTCAAAAAAAAAGGGGAAGGGGCAACTGGGAGGAGAAGGGGTCTAAAATGTAATGTCGCCTGCCTTTTTAGCCTGATGCAACCTCAGTCTATTTCACTGTACAATGATATTGTCTTTGGGACCGTGAAGCCTTCTCAAGGCCCCTCCTGGTCTTTGCTTCAGTGGCCTTGATCACCTGTCCTCCTTTTTCCAGGCTTCCAAAGGAAGACTACTCTTCTTTCTGATAGTCTGGTTTTTCTTTGGTTATGTTAATCCTGCAGCCTGATTACTCACCCCTCCCACTGGTCTTGGAGCCCAGCAGACCAGGTGGTCTCTTTCTGTTAATTTTGCATATCTTAAAATCTAGTGGATTTTGCAATTTTTTCTCAGGGGTATGTTTCCTGGACTGTAATCTTACGGTACTGATTATAAAATATGCAATTGATTTAATAATAGCTTTTAAAATGAGTAAGTATACACATGGGCTATTTGAGAAACAGGTTTCAAATCATTGAGTCATTTAGGGTCCTCTAATGCATTGTGGACCTCTAATGAATGTTAACTGACTGGCTTAATGAGTAAATGAATAAGAGGAGGACAGAGATTTCTGATCTAGTAAAAGAATCTCTTACATTAAGACAATGGAGGCCAGGTGAGGTGGCTCACACCTGTAATCCCAGCACTTTGGCCCAGCGGGGTGGATTGGTTGAACCCAGGAATTCGAGACCAGCTTGGGCAACATAATGAAACCCCATCTCTACAAAAAATGTAACAGTTAACTGGGCATGGTGGTGCAAGCCTGTAATCCCAGCTACTCAGAAGGCTGAGATGGGAGGATCACCTGAGGAGGCTGAGCACAGGAGGTGGAGGTTGCAGTGAACTGAGATTGCACTACCGCACTCAAGCCTGGGTAACAGAGCAATACCCTATCTCAAAAAAAAAAAAAGGAAGAAGAAGAAGCCGGCACAGTGGCTCACTCCTGTAATCCCAGCACTTTGGGAGGCCAAGTTGGGTGGATCACCTGAGGTCAGGAGTTTGAGACTAGCCTGGCCAACATAGTGAAACCCCGTCTCTACTAAAAATTCAAAAATTAGCCAGGTGTGGTGGTGGGTGCCTATAATCCCAGCTACTTGAGAGGCTGAGGTGGGAGAATTGCTTGAACCAGGAAGGTGGAAGTTGCAGTAAACCAGGATTGCAGCATTGCACTCCAGCATGGGCAACAAGAGTGAAACTCCATCTCAAAAAAAAAAAAAAAAAAAAGACAGTTGAAAAATTGCCCCAGAAAGGCCAAGATTTAAGTCCCAGCCTGCCTCTTGAACACTTTTTAATAAGATAATCTCTCTGGGCCTCAGTTTTCTTTACTGAAAGTGGGTTTAACAGTTCCTTACTATGCTTGAGTATTGGGAGGAATAAAACCAGGCATGTGCTCTCCTTTAATGCAGTTCCTGATATGTAGGCAAAGCTAAGAATGTGGGAAGTAATGAGAGAAAAGGGAATAGCAGCAACACTTTAGTTGTAATGGTGGTCAGCAGTCACAGAGGACATAGATGGCTGCAACATACAAAAATAGGTGAAAGCTTTGGATGCTTGACTAGGCAGGAGAGGGCCAGGGGAGGTCACCTCCTGGCTCCCCCTGGGCTGGCAAGTGACAAAAGGCCAGCACCACTGAGAGCAGAGGGAGCTGGAGTGTCCTCATTCAATCCAAGGAATCGGTTGTATTGTGAGCTCTGGTTAGATTTTTTTAAAAACTGCACCTGGCAAGGATGCTTTGAACTCTATTGATCATCTGAGAGTGGTAAGAAAGTGCCGGGCCATGCACACGCGCATTCCTGAAACACCTGCACCTTTGCAAAGTGGAGACAACCAAAAGTCTGCGTTTCCATGCTCTTGTGTTTTAAAATCAGACCTTGGGCAGCATGGAAAGCATTTTCGGGGTTTTCTGCCCTTCTCATGGAGTGGAGTTAGATTTTGCAGGTGATACCGGTGAAACCTTAAACTGTCAGTGACCCTGGCCATGTTTGGAAATTCCTGACAACTGTCAGACCTTTGTGTGTCAAAATTCAGCTTGGCTGTGTTTTGACAACAGTGTTTTGCTGACCAGTCTGGTGTTTAACTGTGGTGCCTTTGCTAGGGTCAAGATGGAAAAATGAGAGAGTAATGTCAAGAAAGTGAGTGTGTGGTTATGGGTGAGTGATTCTCAGACCTACTTGCTAATCTGTCTAACAGCTTTGTACCTACTGCAAGTAATTTGACCAAAATTTTTAAAAAAGGTAAACACTAGAAACTGCTTGAAATGTATAGATTTGGAGGAACACTGACTTATCTATTTCATTTGCGGTTTGTTATGCTTAAGAGTCAAGGCTGGGGCATATTTTGTGCTGCCAACAGGAATCAGAAGTTGAGAAATCAGGAACAAGTGTTCTTTCTACCCTATAATAAAGGGCCTGACTTCGCAAAAATAACAATAATCCTATTTTTGCACCACTGAGAGCCTTCCCAATCTGGGTGGGACTTAGAGGATAGTGGAGGGGATATTTCATGAAACTCAAAAATCTTTGCTGAATCAAGATTTTCTCTGCCCTGGTGTTGGTCACCCACAGCAACAAAGATAGAATCTGTCTTCTATATTTAAACAATCCCTCAGTTTTTCTTCCTTAGTAATCTTATTTTTAAAAAATTTAGATAAGATCTCTAATGTTTGCTTCAGGCTTTCTCATTCAACGTTATCTTGCACTTTGGGGCTTGAGGGAGAAAATGCAGTTTCTGAAATGATGGTTGCATACCCATGTCATTTGATTCGTTATAAATAACACCTACATTATGGGCTAGCCACATCATATTCTGTGTTGTCACCTGTAATTGCTTGAGAAACACAGTCTGGCCAGGCGCGGTGGCTCAAGCCTGTAATCCCAGCACTTTGGGAGGCCGAGGCGGGTGGATCACGAGGTCAAGAGATCGAGACCATCCTGGTCAACATGGTGAAACCCCGTCTCTACTAAAAATATAAAAAATTAGCTGGGCATGGTGGTGTGTGCCTGTAATTCCAGCTACTTGGGAGACTGAGGCAGGAGAATTGCCTGAACCCAGGAGGCGGAGGTTGCGGTGAGCCGAGATCGCACCATTGCACTCCACCCTGGGTAACGAGTGAAACTCTGTCTCAAAAAAAAAAAACCAAACAAACACAGTCTGATTTCATGTTAGATTCACTTGAAAAATATTTATTAGGCTCTTTCCTTCTATATGCCAGACATAGAGGCAAAGGCAGCTTTTTCATAGAATCCAAACTAGCTTATATTTTATCTTGGTGAAGTAGCCTCTAAAGAAATAACCATTACTGAGGGGAAAATGGTATCTCTGTCATGATAGTATAGTATACCTTGTCATTGGGATAAAATAAAGGCTGGGTCTGCCCTATTCACCACAGTCACTAGCACAGTACTTGGAACATAGGAGGGGGCTTTCTTTTTTGAGATGGAGTCTCACTCTCACCCAGGCTGGAGAGTAGTGATGTGACCTTGGCTCACTTCCACCTCTGCCTACTGGGTTCAAGCAATTCTCCTACCTCAGCCTCCCAAGTAACTGGGATTACAGGTGCACACCACCACGCCTGGGTAATTTTTGTATTTTTAGTAGAGATGAGGTTTTACCTTGTTGGTCAGGCTAGTCTCGAACTCCTGACCTCAGGTGATTCACCCGCCTTGGCCTCCCAAAGTGCTGGGATTACAGGTGTGAGCCACTGTGCCCAGCTTCAGTACATATTTTTTAGACATTTACTCATTCAATAAATGATTGAATTAATGAATGTCTAAATGTTAAAAATCATAGAATTCGATACAGTGTAAGTTAAAGCAAATGGCAGACCAAAAGTTCAGAGGGAGGAAAAATGATTTCCGAGACTGTGTTAATGAGGTATCTGTATTTTAAGGGGAGAAATCCCAAATCTCAAATATCAACTCATACAAACTGTGAGTCACTGATTTCTCTGAGCCTGTTTTTTCCATCTGCAAAAATCGAGAATAATAATAATGATATCTTTTTTGAGCACAAAATGAAACAACAGTGTAGAAAGGATAGGTGCAAAGCTCCACTATGGGAGCTTTGAGGAATTGAGGATGGTGTAATTTACACTGAGATGTGCTTATAATCTGGTTGGGAAGACAAGATCTAACCAGGGTAAACATTAAAAAAAAGAATAATAAAATCAAGCAACAATCCAAAACTATAAAGATAACATGTCACTGAGCAGCGTATGATAAATTGCCAAATAGGATTGCCCAGGCAATAACAATTTCACAACTCAGAGGTGGGAGAAGGCCTTGTGTTTGTCTGCTGAGGAACCTCTTTTTTTATTGTGAAATTCCAGACTCATGCATTCATTCACTCAACAAATATTTAAGGAGCTATGAGGATGTGGCAGGTGCTATGCTACATACTGGAGACACAGAGCTGAGCAAATAGATAAGAGTACGATCTCAGCCGGGCGCAGTGGCTTATGCCTGTAATTCCAGCACTTTGGGAAGCTGAGGTGGGCAGATCACCTGAGGTCAGGGGTTCGAGACCAGCCTGGCCAACATGGTGAAACCCTTCTCTACTAAAAATACAAAAATTAGCTGGGCATGGTGGTGGGTGCCTGTAATCCCAGCTACTCAGGAGGCTGAGGCAGGAGAGTCACTTGAACTTGGGAGGTGGAGGTTATAGTGAGCCGAAATTGTGCCACTACACTCCAGACTGGGCAACAAGAAGGAAACTCTGTCTCAAAAACCAAAATAAAACAAAAATTATCTGAGTGTAGTGGTGCATGCCTGTGGTCCCAGCTACTCAGGAAACTGAGGCAGGAGAATCATTTGAACCTGGGAGGTGGAGGTTGCATTGAGCCGAGATCACGCCACTGCATTTAAGCCTGGGTGATAGAGACCACTTCTGTCAGAAAAGAAAAAAAAAGGAAGAAAGGGAGGGAAGGAAGGAAAGAAAGAAAGTAGAGAAAGAGGGAAGGAAGGGAAAAAGGGAGGGAGGAAGGAAAGAAGGAACTAGAGAGTCAGATTTTGCTGCTAAATTATTTCTTTAAAAGTTTTTTTCTTCCTCTAAAGCAATCAGAAAGAATGCTGAGTTATTTCTAAAAATTACTTCGTTTTTCAGAGTTGTGTCTCTTACAGGTGAGGTGTACTTCTTGGAAAGAATTTAATGAGATCATATATATAAAGTACTGGGAGCAGAAGGCACTATGCAAGTGTGAGCTTTCATAAAGTAGACCTATTTGTTATGAAACCAGTGGAGGCGTCATTCATGACACCGTGGCCAGCCCACCAGCTTTTGTCTTTATTTGAAGTTTGCTTTGCTATCTCACTTTTTCCCTAGGTATTGTCCATGCTGGGCTATTTGACTAATGTTAGAAGCCAAGCAGTCTCCAGATGTTACTATCATGCCTGATATGTTGTGAAACTGCACTTTAAAAGGACAGAAGACAGGAAGTAATGACACATGACTCAAATGACTGGAAATGGTTCTCTGATAGGAAGTGATTGTTGGGACAGTAATGAGAGGAAGTACAGTTCAGTTGAATGAGCCCGTAGAGGGTGTTCGTTCCCTGGGCGCAATTCTGCTGAGTGCTCTCTTTGCACCAGGCACCATGCTGGGTCTTGGGCTTGCAGAGATGAATTCTTTAAGTGGTCCTGCGTCCGTTGATGTTCACCATTTCTACGTGAGCTTGGAGAAACCAGGTAACCTCTCTACAGCTGTGTACTCAGTTTCAGGACAAAAGGGCTGGCTGGCTCAAGTTACAACAAAGGCCCTATTTTACCCGCAGATGTCTCTGATCTCAAAGAACTTCTTAGCAGAGGTTGCTGGCCAACCACTGTTCACACTCTGAATTCAAGGAAAGGATGTGGGCTTTTTAGCTTTGATAGTAATAGTGTTGGAACAGGTTTGATGGAGGGCTTAATTCCCAAATATTGACTATTGACTGGTGTTAAACCCTGCTGTTAGGAGCGGGGAGTGCCTTGGGGAAGAAGAGGAAGTCCCTTATGGAGCTTACATTGTACTGGGACAGATAGGTGCTGAAAAGTGATAAAAATGAATACAGGTGGCTCATACCTGTAATTGCAGCATTTTGGGAGGCTGAGGGCAGATCACCTGAAGTCAGGAGTTTAAGACCATGCTGGCTAACACAGTGAAACCCCGTCTCTACTAAAAATACAAAAAATAGCCAGGCGTAGTGGCACACACATGTAATCCCAGCTACTTGGGAGGCTGAGGCAGGGGAATCACTTGAACCCAGGAGGCTGAGATTGCAGTGAGCCTAGATCATGCTGCTGCACTCCAGCCTGGGCGACAAAGACCCTGTCTCAAATAAAAAAAAAATACTTAATGCAATGTCAGATAATAAGATGTACAAAGAAGATAAAGGGAAGAGGAAGAAAGAGTATAGGGTTGGTGATTGGAGAACTCTTTTAAAAGAATAACCAATTCACAAAGCGTTTCTTATTTTTAAAAAAAAAAGCGATCAGAGGCCAGGTGTGGTGTCACATGTCTGTAATCCCAGCTACTCAGAAGTCTGAGGCAGGAGAATCACTTGAACCTGGGAGGCGGAGGTTGCAGTGAGCCGAGATCACGCCATTGCACTCCAGCCTGGGTAACGAGCGAAACTCTGTCTCAAAAAAAAAAAAAAAAGTGGTCAGAGAAGACTTCTTGGAGGAGGAAGCTTTAGAGCAAAGACCTGAATTCAGTCAGGGAGAGAGCCAGGATTAGGGGTGGGGTAAAGGCTGGGAAAGGAAACTCCAGGTGGGGGTGACAGTGAGTGTTAAGGCAGGAGGAGACGATGAGCTGGTTTGTTGAAGGAACAGCCGGAAGGCCAGTGGTATAGCCAGCGCTGTGAGGTTGTTGGAGAATGAACAGCAGGATATGGAGCACAGCCAAGCCACATCATGCAGGCTCCTAGGGGGAACCTCGGGAAGGACTCCAGATTTTAGTCCAAGTGTGAGATGACGCTGTTGAAGGGTTTTGGGAAGGGAAGTGATGTGTGACCATATTTAAAAAGAAAGATTGATCTACCAGAATATCGACTTGGCAACCATGTACAGAAATGAGTCTACCTCTAGTTCAAGTTAATTTAGCACACCTGATACTGCAGGATCTGGACTACATGAATTTTTAGCACCTCAACAGTTGAAATACGGAACTCATTTTCATCTTTTTTTTTTTTTTTCTTTTTGAGACAAAGTCTCGCTCTGCGCCCAGGTTGGAGCGCAGTGGTGTGATCTCGGCTCATTACAACCTCCACCTCCCAGGTTCAAGCAATTCTCCTGTCTCAGCCTCTAGAGGAGCTGGGACTACAGGCATGTGCCACCATGCCCAGCTAATTTTTTGTATTTTTAGTAGAGGTGGGATTTCATCATGTTAGCCAGGATGGTCTCCATCTCCTGACCTTGTGATCCACCCACTTTGGCCTCCCAAAAGTGCTGGGATTACAGGCATAAACCACTGTGCTTAGCCCCTATATCCTTACCTTTAAAAAAGCCTTAGGGTCTCTATATTTTTCTTTTAAAAAAGGTCTTGTATAAACCTGGATTGCTCTTGCTGGGCACGGTGGCTCATGTCTGTAATCCCAGCACTTTGGGAGGCTGAGGTGGGCGGATCATGAGGTCAGGAGTTTGAGACCAGCCTGACTACATCAAGAAACTCATCTCTACTAAAAATACAAAATTAGCTGGGCATGGTGGTGCATGCCTGTAATCCCAGTTACTCAGGAGGCTGAGGCAGGAGATCGTTTGAATCTGGGAGGCAGAAATTGCGGTGAGCCAAGATCGTGCCATTGCACTCTAGCCTGGGCAACAAGAGGGAAACTCCATCTTAAAAAAAAAAAATGTCCGGGCGTGGTGGCTTGCGCCTATAATTTCAGCACTTTGGGAGGCCGAGGCGGGCGGATCACCTGAGGTCAGGAGTTTGACCAGCTTGGCCAACATGGTGAAACCCTGTCTTTAAAAAAAAAAATTAAAAAGAAAAAAGATGGATGCTCTCTAGAAGATAAAATGTTTCCAGTTTTTGAGTCCATGCCTGTGTCATCTTTTATCTTCTTTTAGTGCAACTTTTGAATAAGTACTTTTTGAAAAGTACGCTATTCGGGCTGGGCGCAGTGGCTCACACCTGTAATCCCAGCACTTTGGGAGACGAAGCCTGGTAAATCACTTGAGGTCAGGAGTTTGAGACTAGCCTGGCCAACATGGTGAAACCCTGACTCTACTAAAAATAAAAAAATTAGCTGGATGTGGTGGTACGCTCCTTTAATCCCAGCTACTCGGAAGGCCGAGGCAAGAGAATCTCTTGAACCCGGGAGACGGAGGCTGCAGTGAGCCAAGATTACACCAGTGCACTCCAGCCTGGGTGACAGAGCAAGACTCTGTCTCAAAAAAAGAAAAAAGGAAAAAAGAAAAGTTCTATTTGACTCTCCCTTCCTCCCTCTTCTTCGTCTAATCCCTTCTTCCCTCCTTTCCTTTCTTTTTTAAAAGTGTTTGATGTTTTATTAGAGACCTGGATTTTGCTTGCCAATATTAATAAAATGCAGGGTTGTTTTTTATTAGGTACTATTTGTTTGCTTGATTTCGTTCTTTACACAATGTTATCTTGGGAATATTGAGTATCTTCACAGACAGTAGAATGAAAGCTTGCGGTTCTCCTTTCATTGCCCTGATCTTGTTTGAGACGTGCTTGCTTCTGATATGCTGATTCCATGTTGCAAAAGTGAAAGTATGTACTAAAGTACGTTAAAATTAAGCAGCAATGTAAATAGAGATTAAATTGTCTTTTGAATTTGTCAGCTTCAAATCATGTATATTTTGTGGCAACCATATTTTCTTCGTTCTTTTAAAACTGTGACCCAAGCCCATAGTGGTGCGTATACCTCTCATGCAGAAGCAGGTCGGAACACTCACTCTCAGTTACCCTGACAAATATTTGTGGGCAGGCTGGGCTTGCGACCTACACAGCCTCATAACAGCCTACTTTGTGCTCAGGAAACATATCAGAACCACCAGAGGGCAGCTTGTCCAGTGAACCTAGGGGTAAACGAGTGTTGTTCTTGAGCTATAGAATAATGAGGGGGAAGATGTCTGAATTTTTTCAAAATGTTTCTTGTTCCAGCATGAAACTGTAGGTAGAAAAAAAGAGAAAAGAAACAAAATGTTTCTTGCATAAGGAAGGTTTTGTTTTGTTTTGTTTTGTTTTGCATTCTTTGACAGTTTCATCTATTCAAAGAAAGAATGATTTTGGAAATTAAAAGTTTTTTTGTTTTTGTTTTTGAGTGGCGTCTCGCTCTGTGGCCCAGGCTGGAGAGCAATGGCATAATCTTGGCTCACTGCAACCTCCACCTCCCAGGTTCAAACAGTTCTCCTGCCTCAGCCTCCCAAGTAGCTGGGATTATAGGCGTATGGCACCATGCCCTGCTAATTTTTGTATTTTTAGTAGAGACAGGGTTTCACCATGTTGGCCAGGCTGGTCTTGAACTCCTGATCTCGTGATCCTCCCACCTCACACCCCCCAAATTGTTGAGATTACAGGCATGAGCCACCGCACCTGGCTGGAAATTAAAAGTTTTAAGATGAATTTCTTTATGCACATCTATTTTTCCCTTCTCTGGAATATAAATACCCATTTTGCCCTTGAATCCCTTATTCCTCCCTCTTCTGTCCTTTCAATCTTTATTAAGGTATAATTTACTGCCAAAAATTAGCTGGGCATGGTGGCACGTGCCTGTAATCCCAGCTACTCAGGAGGCTGAGGCAGGAGAATCACCCAGGAGGCAGAGGTTACAGTGAGCCGAGATTGCACCATTGCACTCCAGCCTTGGTAACAAGATTGAAACTCCATCTCAAAAAAAAAAAGGATATATATATATATGAGATCAGGCCAGGCACAGTGGCTCATGCCTGTAATCCCTGTAATCCTAGCACTTTGGGAGGTCCCAAACTTGAGGCCCCAAACTACTGAACTTGAGGTCAGTAGTTCAAGACCAGCCTGACCAACATGTTGAAACGATCTCTATTAAAAATGCAAAAATTAGCTGGCCATGGTGGCATGCACCTGTAGTCTCAGCTACTCGGGAGGCTGACGCAGGAGAATCACTTGAACCTGGGAGGAGGATGTTTCAGTGAGCCGAGATTGCACCACTGTACTTCGGCCTGGGCGACAGAACAAGACTTGGTACCAAAAAAAAGAAAGAAAAATTGCATATAATGAACTTCACACATTTTCATTGGTGACTTTTACAAATGTATCCAGCTGTGAAACCACTACCCCAATCAAGACTTAGAAACTTCCATCTCTGGAAAGTTTTCTCGTGCCCCTCTGCAGTCAGTCTCCCCTTGCCAGCCACTCCCCGCCCCCTTGAATCTTTAATCCTTGAAAACATTTTATCTGAGTCAAAGCATTTTATAACTTCCAAGTAATGATCATGCACATGGTTTACGGCCCTGTGTAGGAGGCCATGTGAGAATTCTGGAGAGATGCAAGGAAATCAAACCCAGCTTCCTTCCAAGACAATTCTGTTGGTTTTGACCCATTGTGGCTGTGGTGGTGGTTATCCTCTGGCTAATAGTCACAGAGAGGGAGAACTGTCATTAATGGCACAATCATTAATTTCCCATTTGTTTTTAAATTTTTATTTCTGCTTTATTTATCATTTATTTCCGGGCAAAGTGGCTGATGCCTGTAATCCCAGCACTTTGGGAGGCCAAGGTAGGCAGATCACCTGAGACCAGCCTGGCCAACATGGTGAAAACCCATCTTTATTAAACATAATTTTTATTAAAGTTAGCTGGGTGTGGTGGCACACACCTTGAACTTGGGAGGCGGAGGTTTCAGTGAGCCAAGATTTTGCCACTGCATTCTAGCCTGGGCCACAGAGGGAGACTCCATCTCAAAAAACAAAAAGCAAAAAACCCCAAAAAAACTTTTATTGCACTTAAGTACTTTTATTATTTAACTTAAGACTTAAAGAATCCTCCCTATTAGGGAAGTGCTATTATTATCCTTATTTACAGACTGAGGAAAATAGGAGGGAAACTGAGGTACTGGCCAGGTGCAGTGGCTCACACCTGTAATCCCAGCACTTTGGGAGGCTGAGGCCAATGGGGAGGCTTGAGGTCAGAAGTTCCAGCCTGGCCAACATGGCGACACCCTGTCTCTACTAAAAATACAAAAATTAGCCGGGCATGATGGTGTGTTCCTGTAATCTCAACTGCTCAGGAGGCCGAGGCACAAGAATCACTTGAACCTGGGAGGAGGAGGTTGCAATGAGACAAGATGGTGCCACTATACTCCAGCTTGGGTGATAGAGCGAGAATCCGTCTCAAAAACAAAAAAAGAAACTGAAGTACAGTCACATGTGGCTTTTGATTGATAAAAAAAAAATGAGTGAGGTTGGTTTCCTGATATGAATTGAAGATAAGTGAAATTATTTAACAAACTCATTTTCTCATTGATCAGAATATGTACCTAGGCTGGGCACAGTGGCTCACACCTGTAACTTTGGGAGGCTGAGGTGGGCAGATCACTTGAGGTCAGGAGTTCAAGAACAGCCTGGCCAACATGGTGAAACACTGTCTCTACTAAAAATACAAAAATGAGCCTGGTGTGGTGGCGAATGTCTGTAATCCCCCAGCTACTTGGGAGGCTAAGGCAGGAGACTCACTTGAACTCCGGAGGCAGAGGTTGCAGTGAGCTGAGATAGCGCCACTGTGCTTCACCGTGGGTGACGAGCAAAACTATCTCAAAAAATAAAAGTAATATGTACTCAGGTTGAAAAGCCAGGGCTTCTCTTTCCCTACATAATATCCTTGGGCAGTGTCACCCGTGGCTGCGGCTGAATGCCATGAGACTGACCTTGACCCCCAAGCATCCTTATGTTTGTTTCCGTTTCCTGCCTTCTTTGTCTCCTGACAGGTCACCCTGCCTTTAACCCTCCTCTGCATTTGTGGTCAGAGTGATCCTTCTAACATGCAGTTCTGGTGATGTCACCTTCCTGATTAAAATTCTCCAATGGCTCCCTCGGCAATCAAATGGGGGCTCCTGGCTCCTTGCCTTGCCAGCAGCACATCCTGTTGCTCTCCCCTGCCCACCTTCAGCCTGGCTGTGCTCAGCTCATTGTCATTCTCCAGAGATCCTGTACGCTTTCATGTCCCTGCACCAGGAACTGACTGTTCTGTCTGGAAAATGCCCACTTGTCTTTCAGACGTATCTGCTGGCTACACTGTTATTCATCCTTCGGGACACGGCTCACATCTTCCCTGATTAGCCCACACAGACGTGGGATCTTCTTCCCAGCTTCCAGGGCCCCTTGTGGATTAGAGCTGGTGTCACGTTGTTTTATAATGGTCTCTTCCCAACTCTGTGCTTCACTAATCTGTACCCTCCCGGAGGGCAGTGACTTTGTCTTCTCAACTTGATATTTCTAGCCTAGCTCAGCACCTGGACTCACTATCCAGACTGTAATACCACAAAGGCATAGAATATATCCATATTCACCACTGCTATTGCCATCACCTGACATAGGGCCTGGCCTATAGGAGATACTCATTTCGTATTCGTTGTAAGTGTTAATAGTGGATGGGTTTTTTTGTTTTTTTTTGGTATTGTTGTTTTCTTGAGATGGAGTCTCTCTCTGTCACCCAGGCTGCAGTGCAACAGCATGATCTCGGCTCACTGCAACCTCTTCTTCATCGGTTCAAGTGATTCTCTTGCCTCAGCCTCCCGAGTAGTTGGGATTACAGGTGCGTGCCACCACACCCAGCTATGGCGGTGGATCACAAGGTCAGGACCAGTCTGACCAACATGGTGAAACACCATCTCTGCTAAAAAGAGTGAATGTTTTTAAATATCATAATGTAATGGTTTAGCCCAGGGATTGCAACCCGAAGGGCATCATCAAGCCATGACCTTTTGTATGGTCTCATAGCATTTTGAGGTTTTCGAATTTGGTACTTGTAGATGGAGCATGTGCCTTCCCATTTACTACTGATTAATTGCGTAGTCAACCCACTCCGATTATCATGGCCTTGACCTCCTTAATCATCTGCAACTCAGCTGGTCCTGGGAGATGAGGTTGGGGGATGTGGGGGTGGGAGGCGCAGCATATTGCTTTGTTTGGGCTGCCATAACAAAATACTACAGGCCAGGTGGCTTCAATAGCAGACATTTATTTTCTCATGGCTGTAGAGGCTGGAAGGCCAAGATCAAGGTGACAGCAGTGTTGTTTACCTTGAGGCTTTTCTGCCTGGCTTGCAGATGGCCACCCTCTCACTGTGCCCTCACACAGTAATCCCTCGGTCTGTGTTGTCTGTGTCTGAATTTCCTCTTCTTTTTTTTTTTGAGAAGGAGTTTTGCTCTTGTTGCCTAGGCTGGAGTGCAGTGGCGTGATCTCAGCTCATTGCAACCTCCACCTCCCAGGTTCAAGCGATTCTCCTGCCTCAGTCTCCCAGGTAGCTGGGACTACAGGCGTGCACCACCTCACCTGGCTAATTTTTGTATTTTTAGTAGAGACGGGGTTTCACCATATTGGCCAGGCTGGTCTTAAACTCCTGAACTCAAGTGATCCACTTGCCTCGGCCTCCCAGAGTGCTGGGATTACAAGTGAATTTCCTCTTTTTATAAAGACACTGGTCATATTGCATTAGGGCCCATCCCCATGATCTCACTTAATTACCCATTTAAAGACCCTATCTCTAAATATAGTCACATTGTGAGATAGTAGGGGTTAGAACTCCAATTGATGGATTTGGCAGGGTGGGGAGGAGCACTGTATATCCTAGAACAGGAAGAGACATGAACTCTCAAGTACTGTGGTCTATTCCCTGCATCTGATTCCTGTTTTATAACATGTCACTAAAAGGGAACCCAGGAGCTAGCAGAGAAAGCAGTTTGTTCACTGAAGCAGAATCTGGATGGTTATAATGTGCACCTGCTCAAACACCTGATCTCCACCCTGGCCACTGATCTTGGCACTGTATTCATGTTTCTTAAGCAAGTAACATTTAGTCAGAATGCCAGGTAGAACTTAGGTGCTTTTCAATTTGGAAATCCATACCCTTTCATTCTGTGACTCCAAAAACTGATGTGTGGGCTGCAAACTTTCTTTGCCAAGGGCTAGGTGGACAGGAGAGGTAAAAGCTGTATAAGGACATGGCGCCACTTCCATTTGCTGTAAGCAAACAGCCAGGTCCTTTATTACCCTTGAAATGGGCACTCGTGACACAGGTTGGACTCAGAGAAGCAAGTCAAATGCCAGGTTTCTGTGGGTCAAAGTTCCTTCCAGCACTGTGTTAATCAGAAGCTCAACCTTAGTTAATTTGGCCATTGCATTGGGAAGAACTTTGTAACAAATGATTACTGAGCTGGACCTCAGGAGTTAGCACAACCCAGTATTTTGTTATCTAAGAGGTACGTTGTAGTCTTTCTTGGAGGGGATGGCAGGAATGAGACACTTGTCCAGCTTTATTTATTCTTGGTGGAACAGTAGTATAATAAAATCTTCCATACTGAACCTAGCTAATCAAAAGTATTTACTTGCTGGGCATGGTGGCTCACACCTTTAATCCCAGCACTTTGGGAGACCGAGGCAGGCAGATTACGAGATCAGGAGTTCAAGACCAGCCTGACCAACATGGTGAAACCCAATCTACGAAAAATACAAAAATTAGCCAGACACCTGTAGACCCAGCTACTCAGGAGACTGAGGCAGGAGAATCACTTGAACCTGGGAGGCAGAGGTTGCAGTGAGCCAAGATCACACCACTGCACTCCAGCCTGGGCAACAGAGTGAGGCTCGTCTCAAAAAAAAACAAAACAAAACAGGCCGGGCGTGGTGGCTTATGCCTGTAATCCAAGCACTTTGGAGGCCAAGGCAGGTGGATCACCTGAGGTCGGGAGTTCAAGACCAGCCTGACCAACACGGCGAAACCCCATCTTTAAAAAAAAAAAAGTAAAAAACAAAACAAAACAAAAAGTATTTACTTAAAAATATGAAACTGAATCGTTAGAGAATATTATTTGTGTATAGGCAGAAAAGCTGACTGTAGAAGACTTCCTAAGGTGAACTTTTAAAACCCACACAACTCACAGTGACTTAAATGATTTTGAGTGTTTGGCAGGTAACGCCAAAAGACCACAATTTAATGTGCTTCTGCAGAGAGACTTTTAAATGAGCGTAATGATCATAGCTGCTCTTCATTGAACATTTTCTCTGTGTGCCAGGCCTGAAGGGCTTTATATCTGTTGTTACAATGTCTCCAGCAAATGGGTACTATTAGGCCCATAGTAGATGAGAAAAACTCAGAGGTTCAGAGAGGTTGAGTAAAATGCCCCAGATAAACCAGCTAGCAAGCAGTCGAGTGGAGTGTCAAGCACCTGGTCAAACCTGTGAGCTGCTCCTCCCTGTTGGTCCACTCTTTATACATTTCCTTTTCTCTCTCTCTCTTCTTCTTTTTTTTTTTTTTTTTGAGACAGAGTCTTGCTGTTGTTGCCCAGGCTGGAGTGCAATGGCGTGATCTTGGTTTACTGCAACCTCTGCCTCCCAGGTTCAAGTGATTCTCCTGCCTCAGCCTCCCAAGTAGCTGGGATTACAGGTGCTCACCACCACGCCCGGCTAATTTCTTTTATTTTTAGTAGAGATAGGGTTTCACCGCGTTGGCCAGGCTGGTCTTGATCTCCTGACCTCAGGTGATCCACCAGCTTTAGCCTCCCAAAGTGCTGGGATTACAGGCGTGAGCCACTGTGCCCAGTCTCTCTTTCTCTTTTAAAGACAGGCTCTCACTGTTTTCTAGGCTGGAGTGCAGTGGCACGATCATAGCTCACTGCAGCCTCAGATCTCTGGGCTCAAGTGATCCTCTCACCTCAGTTCCCCAAGCTAGCTGGGATCATAGGTGCCCGGCTAATTTTAAATTTTTTTGTAGGGATTGGATCTCACTATATTGCCCAGGCTGGTCTCAAACTCCTGGGCTTAAGTGATCCTCCCATATCGGCCTGCCAAAGTGCTGGGATTACAGGCATGAGACTCTCCTTTCTCTCTTTGTCATAGTGAGATTTTCTTTCCTTGAGTGTCCCTTAATTAATATGAACAGAATAGTTTTGCAGAGCTGGCAAATGGATGTGACCTATTTTCTCCATGTATATATGGGCCGGTGGAGATTTCCTATATTGCCTCGTTATGTAGCTTCCCTTGTAGTTCCATGCAATGGTCTGTGATATTAGCAAAACACCATGTTCCTTTTTCTCACCTTCTCCCCACGTTCCATTTAGTGATCACTAACTTTGGACTTCTCAGTACAGGTCCTTGGGTCAGTATTGTTATCTTTTCATTTCACAGCTCAGGTAACGGAGGCCTTGGAAGGAGACCCTGCATCAGGTCACCCAGTAGAGATCAGCAATCCTTGGCACACTGAGGAGGTTTGGTAAGTTGGCATCATCTTCACCATGATGCAAATGCACATAACCCAGGGGCGGAGAAAAGTGGATGAACATCACATAGTGACATCAAAATGCTAACCCTTGCCACCTCCCTTTGTTTTTGTATTTTTAGTAGAGATGGGATTTCACCATATTGGTCAGGCTGGTTTTGAACTCCTGACCTTGTGATCTGCCCACCTCGGCCTTCCAAAGTGTTGGGATTACAGGTGTGAGCCAATGTACCCAGCTACACACACACACACACACACACGCACAGTTTAACATGTCTGAAATTGGATGCACCTTATGCAAACAGGTCTGGTGAAATATAGCATTTCTCTGATAATCCCCAAATGACGAGCATTAAGTATTCCCTACCTCCTATTCTTTCACAGAATATAAATAGTTTATTTTTTTTTCTTTTTAAAGGGTTGAATTTTTAAGGGTAAGAAATGCATAGTCCCATGAGTAGCTGATTAGTAAGAAGTCTGTGCTTACCAAAGAAAGAATTTAGGTTTCTTTTTTTTGTTTGTTTTTGTTTTTGAAACAAAGTCACACTATCACCCATGCTGGAGTGCAGTGGCATGATCTCGGTTCACTGCGACCTCCGCCTCCTGGGTTCAAGTGATTCTCCTCTCTCAGCCTCCTGAGTAGCTGGGACTACAGGCGCATACCACCATGCCTGGCTAATTATTGTATTTTTAGTAGAGACGGGGTTTCACCATGTTGGCCAGGATCGTCTCAAGCTCCTGACCTCAAGTGATCTGCACACCTCAGCCTCCCAAAGTGCTGGGATTATAGGCATGAGCTACTGTGCCAAGCCAGAATTCAGAGAAAGAAAAAGTGTGTGTGTGTGTGTGTGTGTGTGTGTGTATGTATGTGTGTGGGTGTATGTGTCTTCATATGATGGTTTTGAGATGAGTACCCCAAGGCCCTTGTAAGCAGTGGGCACTGGCCCTCAGAACAGCCCCTGTGAGATAACGGGGCAGCCTTCCAGACATGGGATCCCAGAATCAGACACTTATCCAAGGTTCCCCTCCTACAATCAGTGTTTGCAGTGAAAATGCCCCGTGTGCCAGCTGTGGTGGCTCACACCTGTAATCCCAGGACTTCAGGAGTCTGAGGTGGGTGGATCGTGAGGTCAGGAGATTGAGACCATCCTGGCTAACACAGTGAAACCCCATGTCTACTAAAAATATGAAAAATCAGCCAGGTATAGTGCCGCGTGCTCATAATCCCAGCTACTTGGGAGGCTGAGGCAGGATAATCACTTGAACCTGGGAGGCAGAGGTTGCAGTGAGCTGAAATCATGCCACTGCACTTCAGTCTGGGTGACAGAGGGAGACTCTGTCTCAAAAAAAAAAAAAAGAAAAAAAGAAAAGAAAATGATGCCATGCTACTAAGCCCCCGAATGACTGGTTCATTAATCTATGAAAACAGAGTCCAAATCCATGTTCATGTTAAATGTGCATAAAAATAAGCATCTTGAGCATTAATGCCACAGAATGGGCATGATCCCCTAAGCCACGTTTGCCTGACATAGACAGACTTTAACAAGACCTCCATGTTATGAGACCTTGTATAGTACACGATCTGTAGGGATACAAGTAATCCATTAACAAACGTTTTTTGAGCACCTGCTATGTGCTAGGCTCTGAGCAAGATGCAGCGTAATTAAGAAGTAATTCGGACAGAAAGGATTGCTGTCCCCACAGGGCTACTTTAGTACTCGTGGAAGACATTAAATAACAAATTAACAGAGTAATAAGTGAGCTGACGAAGAATTGTAAGGAGTTGAGAGTTTAAAACAAGAAAACCTAGGCCAGCCACAGTGGTCACGCCTGCAATCCCATCACATAGGGAGGCTGGGGTGAGAGGATCACTTGAGCCCAGGAGTTCAAGACCAGCCTGGGCAACATAATGAGACCCTATCTCTACAAAATTTTAAAAATTGTCATCCCATTCTCTACTGGGAAATAAAACGGTTATCTGGGTGTGCTGGCAGGCACGCATAGTCCTAGCTGCTTGGGAGGCTGCAGTGAGAGAATTGCTTAGGCCTGGGAGGTTGAGGCTACAGTGAGCCAAGATTGCATCACTGCACTCTAGCCAGGGCAAGAGAGCAAGACCCTATCTCAAAATAAAAATAAAAGCAAGAGGACCTAACATAATCTGAGTCAGGAGGTGACTATCCGGACCGGTTCTTGGAGTTTAAATGGCAGAGACCTGGAGGATAGCAGAGGGGGACTGGGGACACGTGGCAGTGGCTACGTCCAACAGCCTGGGCAGGGGTCCCAGTGTGCAGAGAGTGTTGGGGCCAAGGAGTAGCATGAGCTGTGGGGGAAGGGGAGAGGGAAAGGGGCTTAAGGTGAACAGGTGTCTCTTGTAAAATGAAAACTTAGTCAAATTTCTGGAAGAACCTTTAAAACCTCTAAAGAGATTGATTTCATACTGACGATCAAATGTTTTTGTTTTTGTGGTTCAGACAGAAATCTTACCTTGTCTCTCAGCATTATTCCCTCGCATTGGACCCCAAGTCTTGTTCCTCTGCTAATCCTTTGAATTCTCCCCAAATCTATGTTCTTAATTCCCTCACCTACCTCCCCCGGGAAGGTAATCAGCTTCTAGTAAGAGATGGTTTTCAGGCCAGGTGCGGTGGCTCACACCTGTAATCCCAGCACTTTGGGAGGCTGAGGCTGGTGGATCATGAGGTCAAGAGATCGCGACCACCCTGGTCAACATGGTGAAACCACATCTTTACTAAAAATACGAAAATTAGCTGGGCATGGTGATGCATGGCTGTAGTCCTAGCTAGTTGGGCAGCTGAGGCAGGAGAATCGCTTGAACCCTGGAGTTGGAGGTTGCAGTGAGCCGAGATCGTGCCATTGCACTCCAGCCTACCGACAGAGCGAGACTCCCTCAAAAAAAAAAAAAAAAGTAAAACATGTGGAGTCCTTACCCTTTCCTACCATAGCCTAGATTTTCATTCCAAGTAACTTAATAAATTAAGAGGTGGATATTGTTTAACTACAGGTTGAAAATGCAAGTTGCATTTGAAAAAGAGGAACACATGGCCTGCATAAGACATTGTTTCTTTGGTAAATGGCTCTTCACATTTTGGAATTGTAGCTCATTTAGTGAAACAACAGGTCTCTTAGAAACAGATTTTCCTAAACTCCCTATCTTAATAATCACTAGAAAATGTACTTTTTTTTTTTTTTTTTTTTAAAGACGGAGTCTCACTCTGTACCCCAGGCTGGAGGGCAGTGGCATGATCTCTATTGACTACAACCTCCGCCTCCCAGGTTCCAGCAATTCTCCTGCCTCAGCCTCCTGAGTAGCTGGGATTACAGGCACCTATCCAGCACCATGCCTGGCTAATTTTTGTATTTTTAGTAGAGATGGGGTTTCATCATGTTGGCCAGGGTGGTCTCGAACCCCTGACCTCAGATGATCTGCCTGCCTTGGCCTTCCAAAGTGCTGGGATTACAGGTGCAAGCCACCATGCCTGGCCTGGAAGATGTGCCTTTTGGAAAATGGCCTCCCCATCATTTTATTTCAAGAAGGCAGACTCTAACCCAATTAAGACTTCAGGTAAAACTCATGTGGTTCGTATAAGGTTGCTTAATGAAGAGCAAATATGCCTAAAAGTCAAACAACTGAGTTAAAACACATTGTCTTTTCCTTAGCCAACCACCGGTAAGGAGCTGTCACAAAACCTCAGGCTGCTCAAGACAATCCCAAAAGGCAGGTTTTAAAAACCAGTTTTCTGCTTCTTCACTTGAAAATGGAAGATATTTTTTTTCCCATTACACATTACTTGGTACTATTTATTTTGTACAACATAACTTTTTACTACAAAGAGGGGGAAAATGGCCTATAATTTAATTTGATTTAAATTAAACCTACATAGGACCACCATATAAAAGATTCTGGGACAAGTGTGTGGGGTATACAAAGATAAATCAGATGTTATCCTGGCCTCAGCAGTTTGAGCATTTAAACATTTAGTTAACAAGAATCGCTTGTACCTGGGAGGCGGAGGTTGCAGTGAGCCTAGATTGTGCCACTGCACTCCAGCCTGGCAACAGAGCGAGACTCCGTCTCAAAAACAAGGAGGTATAGTGAGCCAAGATCATGCCACTGCACTCTAGCCTGGACAACAGAGTGAGACTCTGTTTCAAAAAAAACCACCACCAGAAACTGAAAAGGCAGAGAGGTGGATATGAGCCATGACTCAACCAATAACATGGCAGACAAGCAGACGATTGCCTACGAAAGGAGGTCTGTCTACCTAAACGGAAGAGGTCTGCACCTACCATAGAAGAAGAAAAAGAAAACGGTGGGCATCAACAACGTGTATGTGTATTTTGGCAGAATAACAGGTCACTAATGGCTTTATGCTTTGTAGGATGATATTTAAAGCTCTAGAAAGCAAAGAGAATACTCCAAGGTTATAAAGCTGAAATTGGTAGCAAATGTCAGCATTGAACCTTGAGGCAGATTTCATGGGTGACACTTAAATGTCAGCCCTGTAGTTTCCAAGAACAAGGTCTTCAAGTCAGTCATTAGACATGCATCAAAGTTCCGCTGAGGTGCGGCCTCCTCCCGGGCCACACGTTGGTTAAAGCAGGTTGCCCCAGGTGTGTCAGCAGTTGCTGGACCGGGGACAGACAGAAATAGAATGTCTGACATTCACTTCAGCCATGCTCACTGGTATCTGTGCAGGTATTGCCTGCCAAGAAATAATACCACCAGAATAGCCATACTGCTTTCATAAAGAATGACAAAATTTCTATGTCTACAAAATAAATGAGGTCCTTTTGAAACTAAGAACAAGGTCAGCAAAATACAAGGCACACCTCAAGCAAAGAATGAAGTAGGCATTGAATCATCATACCATAGGCCCAGCACGGTGACTGACACCTGTAATCCCAGCACTTTGGGAGGCCGAGGCGGGCAGATCACGAGGTCAGGAGTTCAAGACCAGTCTGGCCAACATGGTGAAACCCCGACTTTACTAAAAATACAAAAATTAGTCAGGTGTGGCGGTGCGTGCCTGTAATCCTGGCTACTCAGGAGGCAGAAGAATCACTTGAACCGGGAGGTGGAGGTTGCAGTGAGCCAAGATTGTGCCACTGCACTCCAGCCTGGGCGACAGGGCTAGAGTCCATCTCAAAAAAACAAAAAGGGGAAAAATAATACAAAAATTAGCCAGATGTGGTGGCAGGCACCTGTAATCCTGGCTACTCAGGAGGCTGAGGCTGAGGAATTGCTTGAATCTGGAAGGCGGAGGTTGCAGTGAGCTGAGATGTGCCGTTGCACTCCAGCCTAGGCGACAGAGCGAAACTAGATCTCAAAAAGAAAGAAAGAAAGAAAAAGACATACCATACCATGCCATGCCATGCCATGCCATGCCATGCCATGCCATACCAGGCTGGTGTGAAAAGGTACTAAACACAAACTGGGCCTTTCAATGTCAGTGCTTACCAATTTTTGTTCATCTCTACCTGTATAATCAGAATGATTTTTGGAATCTTAAAATATGGGAGTTATAAGGAACCCTAAAGGTCATGAAGAAAATAATAATGAGGATTTACATTTATTGAGGGTTCACTCTATGCCAGGCATAAGGAAGTCTTACTTGTATTATCAGTTTTACTTGTGTAGCCTCATTTGATCTCTTGCATAATCTCTAACGAAGGGGCTAGGATTCCTATTTTGCAAATAAAAAAACAGACTTAAAAGAGAGCAGGGAACTCAAACAAGGTCATACCATTCATGCGTGGCAGAGCGGGCTCATACCTATGTCAGTCTGAGGCGAGTTTGCAGTTTTTATCTACCAGCTCCTTAGAGGGCCAAGGGATTCTCAGAACAAGGTAAGTCCATCGACATTCTGACCAGGTCCCCAGGAGTTCACTAACTCACAGTTTGGTGAAAATGACCAAGGGATGTATTGAAAATCTCAGAACCTACATGCTGAAATAGAAACTATATGAAGCGTAATATGTAATTATAAAATGTATTGGTGGGTTCTATTTTGGCCTCTAGTTCTCCCATCACTAAAGAACTTGCTATAACCCTTAACCACGGTGGCTAAGGGCACAGCGTGGATCCCAACTGCTCTGCTGTCCCTTGAACTGTTCTTTTTCTCTGGGCCGTCTTCTTGTATTTCAAGTTTCAATCATTTTGTGAATTTTAAAAAATTACCAGGCTGGGCATGGTGACTCGGGCCTGTTATAATCCCAGCACTGTGGGTGGCTGAGGTGGTTGAATTACTTGAGCCCAAGAGTTCAAGACCAGCCTGGGCAACCTAGTGGGACCCCATCTCTACAAAAATAAATTTTAAAAAAATAGCCAGGCATGGTGACGTGTACCTGCAGTCCCAGCTACTGGGGGAGAGGGAGTGACAGGGTCTAGGGCTCAAGAATCACTTGAGTCTAGGGGGTCGAAGCTATAGTGAGCCATGATTTTGCCATTGCACTGTAGCCTGGGTGACAGACTGAGATCCTATTTCAAAAAATAGAACAAAATAAATCAATTCACAGGCAGTACTTACTGAGACTGATTTAATTGGTCTGCAGGGGAAGCCCAGGAATCAGTATTTTTTAAAAATGCATGTAAATAACTTCTGATATAAACTTTTGCTTATTAGCCTGGTGAAATGTCTTTGTATTGCCCTTTCTTACCTGGGACCTTTTTTTCTTTTTTCTTCCCTTGTTTTTTTTGAGACAGAGTCTTGCTCTGTCGCCCAGACTGCAGTGATACAATCTTAGCTCACTGCAACCTCCGCCTTCCGGGTTCAAGCAATTCTCCTGCCTCAGCCTCCTGAGTAGCTGGAACTACAGGTGTGCACCACCACACCCAGCTAATTTTTATATTTTTAGTACAGGCGGGGTTTTACCATGTTGGCCAGGCTGGTCTTGAACCTTGGCCTCTCTGAGTGCTGGGGTTACAGGTGTGAGCCACTGCATCTGGCCTTGGAGAGGCCAGATGTATTCCCTAGCAGCTGTTTTTATTGTTTTTCTTATGGTCTTCAAAGATGTATTGGGCTTAGAAAACCTTTTGACTCCTACGAAGAAGCCATTATCACTGCTTGGTGGAGTCCTGCTTAAAAATGGATTCTCCATTTATGCTGCCCCATGCATTCCCTGTCCTGTGCATGGGACAGATCCTCCTTATAACACTGCTCAGAATATAAAGCTTAATTCCTCTACCCCTGGCCGGGTGTGGTGGCTCACGCCTGTAATCCAAGCACTTTGGAGGCCAAGGCGGGCGGATCACCTGAGGTCGGGAGTTCAAGACCAGCCTGACCAACATGGTGAAACTCTGTGTTTTCTTTATTTAAAAAAAAAAAAAAAAAAAAATTTAAGAAAAAAGAAAAAAAATTACTCTATCCCTAAAATCTTGCAGATTGCAAGAGGCTATAAGCTACTGGTATAGCATAAAGATCAAGGGATCTTGTGTGGTATTATGACAACTACTTCTATTTATATGTGATGTTCACTTTAAATATACACATATTTGCACGTTAGTGGAAGGGGGGTCTCAAAAATCTCATCTGACCTTTAGTTAGACTCTAATAAAAAGTGGTTAAAAGATTGACATATGGGCCAGGTGCTCAAAAAAATAAAAACAAGGAAAAATTAATAATTTTTAAACAGAGAAAAAAGAGAGGCTGGGCGCAGAGGCTCACAACCTGTAATCTCAGCACTTTGGGAGGCTGAGGCAGGCAGATCAGGAGGTTAGGAATTCGAGACTAGCCTGACCAACATGGAGAAACCCCATCTCTACTAAAAATACAAAATTAGCTGGGCGGGGGGGGGGGGGGGGGGTGCATGCCTGTAATCCCTGCTACTTGTGAGGCTGAGGCAGAAGAATCCCTTGAACCTGGGAGGTGAAGATTGCTGTGAGCTGAGATTGGGCCATTACACTCCAGTCTGGGCAACAAGAGTGAAACTCAAAAAAAAAAAAGAGACTGATGTATTGCAAAACCAAGGCTGGGAGTTCAGGCCCCAGAGAATACCCAGGTCTAGAACTCATGTCTTTTGAAGCGAATTACCTTTTCTCTTCCCCCTCTGCCTCACTTAACCACCTTCCTAGTTCAAGTCATAATTTTAATTCCTAAATTACTGCACTAGCCATGGAGGGAGAAAAACTGTAAGAAACTACATCAAAATGTCATCTGTGGTTGGTAGACATCTGATTTTAATTTTTTTATATCTGCTTTTCTGAGATGTATACATTTTATATAATAAACAAGTTTTACTTTCCTAAATGAAGAGCACACATCATTACTGGAATAGCCTACACGATGGTATCTGAGTGCAGATGTCTATTATACAACCCACCTGTGCCTAGCTGTCAGCGTTGCCTTCCTAAAATGTGTTCTCCAGGCCCTGCTTAAACCCTCAGGGTGTCCTGGAATTTCAGCTAGAACCCAGACCCACCCTTCCACCTATCTCCTTATCTCCGTCCACACCCAACCTAACCCTCCCTGCCTGGCAGGCCAGCATCCTCCTTGTCCTGGGACCACAGGAGCTCCATTCAGTTCCTTTGCTCTTACTCTTCTCTATACAGAGAACCCCATACTCTTTCTCCTTTCTCCTTTCCCTCTCCAGACGTTATCTCTTGAAGCTCAGCTAGTCTACGGCCACACCACCCTGAACGCTCCCTATCTCATCTGAAGCTCAGCTCTCAAGTCCTTCCTTCTTCAGGTCACCTTTGTCACCTTTTTTCAATCTGCATCAGGAATGACAAATAGGTTTCATTTTATATAAACCAAGTCCATGCCATTGAAAATGGTTGCACAGAGAATTACTATTTTAGTTATTCATTCCAGAGTCTTATTCTGTCACCCAGGCTGGAGTGCACTGCTATGATCGTGGCTCACTGTAGCCTCTACCTCCTGGGCTCAAACGATCCTCCTGCCTCAGCCTCCTGAATAGCTGGGACTACAGTCATGCACTACCATACCCAGTTAATTTTATTTACTTTTTTTTTTTGCGGGGGGAGGGGACAGAGTCTTGCTCTGCTGCCCAGGCTGGAATGCAGTGGCATGAGCTAGGCTCACTGCAAACGCCATCTCCCAGGTTCAAGTGATTCTCCTGCCTCAGCCTCTGGAGTAGCTGGGACGACAGGTGCATACCACCACACCCAGCTAACTTTCTGTATTTTTAGTAGAGACAGGGTTTCATCTGTTGGCCCAGCTGGTCTCAATCTCCTGACCTCATGATCTGCCTGCCTCACCCTCCCAAAGTGCTGGGATTATAGGTGTGAGCCACCATGCCGGGCTAGGATCTGATATTCTTAAAATGCCTCATGAAGTTTATTGATTAAATGATTGATTGAGACAGAGTCTCGCTCTGTCACCCAGGCTGGAGTACAGTGGTGTGATCTTGGCTCACAGCAACCTCCACCTCCAGGGTTCGAGTGATTTTCCTGTCAAAGTCTCCCGAGTAGCTGGGATTACAGGGGTGCGCCACTACACCTGGCTAATTTTTGTACTTTTAGTAGAGACGGGGTTTTGCCATGTTGGCCAGGCTGGTCTCAAACTCCTGGGGTCTCCCAGCGTGCTGGGATTATGGTGGCGCCTGTTTTAGCTATGTAGTTATATAACAAGAAAGAATATATTTGTTTAGTGTGTGTGCCTTGTTTTCTCAGTGAGAGACCAAAAGGTTTCTATGGGCAGTAATCTTCGCTTACACTTATTTTGTAACCTTAGTGCACCTAGTCAGTGCTGGGTATAGAAGAAATACTTCATAAGTATTTGTTGACTTGAGTTTTTAGTACTTAATTGGCAGTGTACCATAAAGTAAAGTGTATGAATTTTGAAATAGGAAACAAACTTTCTGGCCCCTTCTCTTCTGCCAACTGGCATGTGACTTAGAGTATCTCATTTAAGTGAAGCAGGTCGGTTTCCTCAAGGGCAAACAGTTGTAGACTGGACTATATTGAAAGATTCTTCCAGGTTTGGAATATTATGCTACATATGGACTATTCACATTTGTTTGTTTATTTATGAGACAGAATCTCGCTCTGTCACCTAGGCTGGAGTGCACTGGCACCGTCTGGGCTCACTGTGACCTCTGCCTCCCAGGTTCAAGCAATTCTCCTGCCTCAGCCTCCCAAGTAGCTGGGATTATAGGCCCCACCACTATGTTTGGCTAATTTTTTATATTTCTAGTAGAGACGGGGTTTCACGGTGTTGGCCAGGCTGGTCTTGAACTCCTGACCTCGTGATCTGCCCACCTCCCAAAGTGCTGGGATTACAGGCATGAGCCACTCTGCCAAGCCAAGTATTTACTTTTAAATACAAATGAACACAAACCCCTACACACAGAATGAAAAGTAGCAGGTTAAAAAATATTCTAGCTTATTTTAAACTTCATTTATCTTGGGAATTCATGACCAGCCTGGCCAACATGGTGAAACCCCATCTCTACTAAAAATATAAAAAAATCAGCTGGGCGTGATCTCAGATACTTGGGAGACTGAGGCAGGAAGATCGCTTGAATCTGGGAGGCAGAGGTTGCAGTGAACCTAGATCATGCCGCTGCACTCCAGCCTGGGCAACAGAGCTAGATTCCATCTAAAAAAAGAAAAGAAAGAAAAAATTAGCCAGGCGTGGTGGTGTACACACGCCTGTAGTCCCAGCTACATGGGAGACTGAGGTGGGAGGATGACTTGAACGTGGGAGGTAGAGGTTGCAGTGAGCCAAGATCACACCACTATACTCCAGCCTGGCAGCCTGGGCAAGAGAGAGACTCTGTCTCAAAAAAAAAAAAAAAAAAAAAGAGGAAACCAACAACTTCATTTATCGAATTTTCCAAAGATATAAGCATAGCATTTCAGGGTTAAATTCTCTGCCATAGCTATAGCTGACTTGGGCAAGTCAGATGGACAGTTAGTTGCCTTCATCAAATCTCACCAAGGTCTTACACCATCTTCAGTCTCACTGCATGCAGCAGTCACCAGGTGATGCTGCCCCCGCTTTGCCATTGCTCTGAGGCATCAGTAAACTGTGGTCTGTTGTCTGTTTATGTATGGCCCTCTCGATAATGGTTTTTACATTTTTAAAGGGTTGCAAAAAAAAAAAAAAAGAAGAAGCATACTGGGCAACATAGCAAGACCCTGTCTCTACCTAAAATGAAAAAATTAGCCAAATGTAGTGAGGTACCCCTGTAGTTAGTCTACTTAGGAGGCCGAGGCAGGAGGATCCCTGGAGCCAGGAAGGTTGAGGCTGCAGTGAGCTGTTATGGCACCACTGCACTCCAGCCTGGGTGACAGAAGGAGATCCTGTCTCAAAGGAAAAAAAAAAAAAAAAAAGAAAAATACGTAACAGAAACCACATGGCTTGCAAAACCTATAGTGTTTACTTAGCTCATGACAGAAAAGTTTGCCATCCCCTGCACTAAGTGACTTTCCTGTACAGACCCAACTACTTTCTAAGGCAAATCATTTTCTGAAGTGTTACAAGGTCCTCTGACTCAAACACCATGGAATTAAACTCCATGTTCTCTATGTTTTAGAAAGAACTGAGGGCTGGGCACGGTGGCTGACGCCTGTAATCCCAGCACTTTGGGAGGCTGAGGTGGGTGGATCACCTGAGGTTAGGAGTTCGAGAGCAGCCTGGCCAAATCCTGTCTCTACTAATAATACAAAAAAAAAAAAAAGAAATTAGCCGGGCATGGTGGCACAGGTCTGTAATCCCAGCTACTTGGGAGATTGAGACAGGAGAATTGCTCCAACTGAGGAGGCGGACGTAGCAGAGAGCCGAGATTGCACCATTGCTCTCCAGCCTCAGCAACAAGAGTGAAACTCTGTCTCAAAAAAAAAAAAAAAAAAAAAAAAAAAAAGAAATAACTCTGAAGACAGGGAAGAGCTGCTAGGCTGGCAGGGAGTAGACAGGGTTGGCAGGGAGTAGACGGGGACCCTCCGCTTGATCAGCTTTGTATTGGAATACTACAAAGCAGCCAGGGCCCTGTGTTCTGAAAGCAGAACGTGGGTGCTTGGATCCAGAGTCTGTGTGTTCTGGTCTTGGCTTTGGGAATTTGATGAGTCACGGTTTCTGGCTGTGTCCTCCTTGACTTACAGCTTTCACAAGAATAAATCCTGAAGGCCCCATGAATGGGGAGAGCTGTGAGAATCGTCATGTAAGGCCCATGCTTGCATTTCAGTTTGTCCTTTTCCTTTTTCTTCTTGCTGCCTCTCCTTTCCAGGATCCAGGGATCTAGAGTGGACGGGCAGCTAAAGGGACTGAAATGGAGAGGCAAGAGCTAGACTTCAGGGCTTAGGGCAGGGCTGGGCCAGTATCTGAATTCTGATAGCAGCACTGCCAGGCAGCCCCAGGGCAAATGCAAAGTTGATTGGTTTTTCTTAAGAACTCTTACTTTTCATTCTGACGCTCACTGCCAGGTGTCCAAAGGCCCTGGAACTTCCCAAATCTTCTTTTTACTTAAGTCTATTTCCTAGGTTTTTACCAAGCCTTGGCTTTTAAAATGCACCTCTTCTTAGTTACCTAACACTCCAGTTTTGGCATTTTCCCCATACTTATCCTTTTTCTCTCTCTTTTTTCTCCTCTCCTTGTCCCATTCTTTCCTCTAGGCTATTTTCAAAGTACTGTGGCCCCTGGCTTTTGTATACACAACTGCCTTTAGAATATTCCAGTGTGCCTCACCTTAAAAAAATCCAAATTTACAAAACAAAATTATTTGAAAGGTAAATCTTCTTTTTGTTACAGAATCTCACCAGTATGAAAGACTGGCATCTCTTTTTTTATGTTTATTACTTTTTTTTTTTTTTTTTTTTTTTTTTTTTTTGAGATAGTCTCACTCTGTAGCCCAGGCTGGAGTACAGTGAGGTGATCTGCAACCTCTGCCTCCTGGGTTCAAATAAGTCTCATTCCTCCTCATTCCTCAGCCTCCCAATAGTTGCATTTTATACTAATAATATAGCTAATTTTTGTATTTTTAATAGAGACAGGGTTTTACCATGTTGGCCAGGCTGGTTTCAAACTCCTGGCCTCAAGCAATCTGCCCATCTTGGCCTCCCAAAGTGCTGGGATTACAGGCCTGAGCCACCATGCCTGGCTGTGTTTATAATTTTATACATTTCATTATAGCAAGTGGTAACTAGGGAGACCCCCTAGTTGGGTGCAAACAGATTCTTTTTTGTATTTGTAGATCATGTAACACAGTGAAATGCATAGCTTCACCTTCATACTGGATCATAAAAACATTTGGCTTTCCCTATTTTGTTTACTATCAAGCCTGAGCTCACTAAATATGTCCAGTGGGCTGGATTAGGATCATGTGAAAAACAGGACCTTGGCTTGCTTACAACAATGTTTGCATTTGTTTTGGTTGGTACAGCTTTATTTGGAGAAATTCTCACGTTATTCTCAAGGATGACTGTAGCGCAGTACCAGGCTCCCAGTGGCTTTTCATTCATAGTAATGAGCATTAGCCGAGTGTGCACCTGTAGTCCTAGGTACCCAGGAGGCCGAAGCAGGAGGATTCCTTGAGCCCAGGAGGTCTAGGCTGCTGTGAGCTGAGCAGTGTCTGTGGACCTTTGCTGCATTCTTGAATTCCCAGCCTGGAACTATGCTGTTGTCCAGGAAAGCATACATGAGAAAAGAATTCCCAGCCTGGAACTATGCCGAATGCCCGGGAAAGCATTCATGAGAAAAGCCTGTTCTGAGTCCTAATACTGATGGCAGTTCTGGATGGAATTCCTTGAGACACGGCCAGGCGCAGTGGCTCACACCTGTAATCCCAGCACTTTGGGAGGCTGAGGCAGGCAGGTCACCTGAGTTTGGGAGTTGGAGACCAGCATGACCAACATGGCGAAACCCCATCTCTACTAAAAATACAAAATTAGCTACGTGTGGTGGTGCATCCTTGTAATCCCAGCTACTCAGGAGGCTGAGGCAGGAGAATCGCTAGAACCCGGGAGGCGGAGGTTGCAGTGAGCCAAGATCACACCATTGCACTCCAGCCTGGGCAACAAGAGTGAAATGCCATCTCAAAAAAAAAAAAAAAAAGAATTCCGTGACACACACGGCACTTCCAGCCTTGGTTTTCCTGGTTGCTCTGATAGCAGAACACACAGATGTGAAACAAACAAAAGATGAGCAACAGAAATGGATGTGCTGAAGCGTGAGATGAAAATATGTAGAAAAGCCAACCATCTTTAGAAATCTCATTTATTCAGAGTTCAGTATAAGCTTAATAGGTACAAGCTGAGATGTTGGATTCTGAATGGTGGGTTCCAGTCTTGCTTTCCACCAATAATTAGCTTCACTTGACTTATTTGGGCTTCAGTTTCCTCATTTGTAAGAGAAAATAGGGATCACGAGAGTACTTGGCACTTAGGATTTTGGAGGATGTTGTATATGTCAAGAATTTAGCACTGTGTCTGGTACACAGCAGGTGCTTAATAAGTGTTTGTAAGAGTGTTTCAGCACATGTGGGAGGGACATAGCCCAGTGTAGTGTTTCTCAAATCTTGGGGTCTCTGGACAGCTTCACAGACAGATAAAATGCAAGCACTCAATTAGCTACAACTTCAGATAAGCAGTAAATAATTTTTTAGTGTAAGTATTTACCAAATATTATATGGAACATATATAAAACTATTTATTGCTTATGTGAAATTCAAGTTTAACTGGGCACCCTGAAGTTTTATTTGCTAAATCTGATACAACCCTATTTTACTTTTTTTTTTTTTTAGTCAGGGTTTACTCCGTCACCCAGGCTGGAGTGCAGTGGCATGATGATGGCTCACTGCAGTTTCCACCTCCCAGGCTCAGGTAATCCTCCCACCTCAGCCTCCAAACTAGCTGGGACCAAAGGCTCATGCCACTATGCCTGGCTAATTTTTTTTTTTTTTTTTTTGTAGAGACAGGGTTTCACCATGTTATCCAAGCTGATCTTTTCTTTGAGACAGAGTGTTGCTCTGTAGCCCAGGGTGGAGTGCAATGGTGTGATCTCGGCTCACTGCAACTTCTGCCTCCCGGGTTCAAGCAAGTCTCCTACCTTAGCCCCCAGACTAAGTGGGATTACAGGACAGGTGGCTGCCACCGTGCCCAGCTAATTTTTGTATTTTTTAGTAGAGACTAAAGATTTCACTATGTTGGCCAGGCTGGTCTCCAACTCCTGACTTCAGGTGATCCGCCTGTGTTGGCCTCCTAAAGTGCTGGGATTACAGATGTGAGTCACCACGCCCAGCCCACCCTAGCCAATCTTGAACTCCCAGTTCAAGATAGGAGGGCTGGGATTACAGGCATGAGCCACTGCGCCCAGCCCTATTTTTATATTCTTAAAAATTATTAGCCAGGCGTGGTGGGTTTGTCTGCCGGATATTCAAGTCTAAATAATCATAGTTTGTTTTATCAAGTAGTTTAGGCTGTGCTTCTCACAAGTGATGTTTCCTTAAGACAGCAATCATAATTTGGTATACAGTAGAAGTCTTTATCATACTTTCTATTTCATCACACAGAATATTTTAAAAACATCTACTTGAGACTTAATAAAATAAATACTATAGGCTGGACATGGTAGCTCATGCCTGTAATCTCAGCATTTTTTGGAGGCTGAGGCAGGTGGAGCACCTGAGGTCAGGAGTTCAAGACCAGCCCGGCCAACATGGTGAAACCCCGTCCCTATAAAAATACAAAAATTAGCTGGATATAATGGCAGTCACCTATAATCCCAGCTGCATGGGAGGCTGAGGCAGGAGAATTGCTTGAAGCCGTCGGAGGTTGTAGTGAGCCGAGATCGCGCCACTGCACTCCAGCCTAGGTTGACAGAGCAAGACACTGCCTCAAAAAAAAAAAAAAAAAAAAAAAAGCCACGATTACTAGTACACTTTGGTGGCACTGCCTCATACAGTGTTAGAAGTTTTAGCCACCATTGCCTTTTTATGACTAGTACAGTGTTAATGCAGTGACAAAGGGAAATATATTAGTATTATTAAGAATGTCGGGGCCCCTCGGTGTTCCAGGGACCTCACTTTGAGAACTGCTGGTCTAGTGGCTGATGTCACCATGATAGATAGTACCAGACAGTGTAGAGTGATCTCCTATTTCCTTTTCCAGCCTCTCCTTCCTTGGGCAGTTCGGGAAAACACCAAGAGCCCCTGGGCCCTTTCTTAGGCATCTGTTGAAGTTGGCTAGGTAATGAACAGTTTCTTTTTCTTTTTTTTTAATTTTAGAAAAGCAATTCTGATAATAGGTGATGAGCAGTTTCCGAGGTCACATTCGTGGCACTCTTTGAAGCTGTCTAAAGGGATTTGAGTATGATTCCTGGGCATTCCCAGGCCTTTGGAAGATTCTGGAAGATTTAGAAACTCCAGATTAAATCTCTACCTCTCCTTTCTCCTCTACTATTCCCTAGTGTCTAAGGGAGTGCAAAACTCCTTTCAGAAGCTGAAACTATTCTACAGGTCAAATATATACTAGCCTCAAAGATAGGCTAGAAATGGACCCCTATAGCTGAAAGATGCTTTGGAATAGGCCTGGGGCAATAGAGCAGTACCTGCCAGAGATGCATTATTCTGCCCTGTTGCAGCTCTGTAGTTGAAAATTCTAGGAGTATACCTGCATGCTGGCATACCAAAAACAATAGAGCAACAACTCCACTTAGAATTGCATGGCTGGAGGTGGGAAAAATGCTGTTGTAAGATATTTCTCTTGCACAGAAGGCATAGTCCTTTCTCAGGGACACAGAATTGAATCTCTGAGCAGCATGAGACTTTTATATGCCAAGTGCTGTATAGAACACAGGGAATTCTAATACAGCCTCTGGGGTTTAAAGTCAAATACCAAATTTGTGAACACACACACACACACACACACACACACACAATGAACGTAAAGGGCTTACCCAAAGTAGGGGACTCCATATTTTTTTGGTTGGGTTTTATTGTCACAGGAAGGCTCCAATAGTAAATAGAGTTCATCAGTAGATTTCTAAGTGAACTGTAGAGATTATCTTAATTAGGGATAAGAGGGTAGGGTGGAGGGAAGTGGGAGGGGAGGGTGAGGAGGCTAAGGTAAAGGACTGAAGGAGAAAAACAGGGCTGAGGCGGATGGATCATGAGGTCAGGAGATTGAGACCATCCTGGCTTACACAGTGAAACACTGTCTCTACTAAAAATACAAAAAATAGCCGGGTATGGTGGCACACACCTGTAGTCCCAGTTACTTGGAAGGTTGAGACAGGAGAATCACTTGAACCTGGGAGGCAGAGGTTGCAGTGAGCCAAGATCCTGCCACTGCACTCTAGCCTGGACGACAAAGCAATACATGGTCTCAAAAAAAAAGAAAAAAAAGCAGGGCTATATGGGTTCTGGGCAGAGAGTGGCAGAAAATACATGCAAGTGAATCTTTTTTTTTTTTTTTTAAGACAACATCTCACTCTGTTACCCAGGGTGGAGTACAGTGATGTGATCTTGGCTCACTGTGGCCTCAACTTCCTGGCCCAGGCAATCCTTCCACCTCAGCCTCCCAAGTAGGTGGGACCACGGGCATGTGCCACCATGCCTGGGTAATTTTTTTGTGTGTTTTATAGTGTGTCTCACTTTGTTACCCAGGTTGATCTTAAACTCTGGCCTCAAGTGATTCTCCTGCCTGGGCCTCCCAGAGTGCTGGGACTACAGGTGTGAGCCACCACTCCTGGCCCAGATCTTGATTTAGGCCAAGCTTGTCCAGCCCGTGGCATGTCCAGGATGGCTTTGAATGTGACCCAACACAAATTCATAACCTTTCTTTGGGATTTTTTTTTAAAACTCATCAGCTATCATTAATATTAGTGTATTTTATGTGGCCCAAGACAATTCTTCTTCCAGTGTGACCCAAGGAAGCCAAAAGATTGGATACCCCTGATTGGGCAGTAGACAGGTCCTAGGGTGAGGAGGCTACAGTGTGCATGTATACCAGAGTGACTGAGGAAGAGCAAGGGCTCCAACTGGGACCTGCTTGGATTCTCAAGATCTGCTGTTGTTAGCTGGGTACCCTTAGGCAGCCTCTCTGAGTCTGTCCTCTCATCTGTCTGTTTAATTAAATGAAGTGTCATATATCAAATACCTGATTATTGTAGGCACTTGAGAAGCAATGTTTGCAGTTGGGCATGGTGGCCCACGCCTGTAATCCCAGCACTTTGGGAGCCTGAGGTGGGCGGATCACTTGAGCTCAGGAGTTTGAGACCAGCCTGATGAACAAGGTGAAAACCCATCTCTACAATAAACAGCAAAATTAGCCTGTAGGGTGTGGTGATGCATGCCTGTAGTCCTAGCTACTGGGGAGGCTGAGGTTTGAATCTTTCAAACCCAGGAGATGGAGGTTTCAGTGAGCCACGATGGTGCCACTGCACTCCAACCTGGGTGACAGATGGAGACTTCATCTCAAAAAAAAGAAAAGAAACAATGCTTGTTTGTGGTGTGATTTGATGGCTCACTTATTTGCTATCTGGGCTTTATAATCCCCTTTTCTCATCCATTCAAATGTAAAAATAAAAAATAAAAGCAAAGCAACTACCTTAAAACCCCAGATTCTGGCATTTGTTTATATAGTGATCCGGGGGGGTTGGTTGCAGGCCCCCCAGATTTCGGCTGCTCAAGTCCCCTGTATAAAATGGTGTAGTGTTTGCATATAACCTACATATATCTTCTTGTATACTTTGAGTCATCCTTAGATTACTTAGAATACACAATCCAATGGAAATGCTACGTAAATCGTCATTACACTGGATTGTTTAGGGAATAATGACAAGAAGGAGAAGTCTGTATGTGTTTAGTACAGACACAGCCACTCTTTTCACATTTTTACATTTTTAATTCTTTTTTTTAAAATTTTTTATTTCTTATTTTTTTTTAAGATGGGTTTTCACCATGATGGCCAGGCTGGTCTTGAGCTCCTGACCTCAGGTGATCCACCCACCTCAGCCTCCCAAAGTGCTAGGATTACAGGCGTGAGCCACTGTGCCCAGCCTCATTTTTAATTCTTTATGGGTACATGGTAGTGTATATATTTATGGGGTACATGAGATTTTCAAATATTTTTGATCTGTGATTGATTGACTTCCAGGATGCCGAACTCACAGATACTGAGGGCTGATGGTACCTAGAATATACATCATTGAAACACTGTTTGGGATTCAGATTTTGTGTCTTCAAACTTTTTTCCTTTATTTTTTTCAAACCTCTAAATGGAAGCACTTTCAAACTTTCTTCATCAAAATTTAAGTATATTCAGTTTTTTCTTTTTTAATTTAAGTGTATTTCTGAACAGTAAGGCATCAGACTCCACACCCGGGGGTGCAGAGGTGAGTGCTCTGGTGATCTAGAAAGCAGTTGAGGGCCACGCATGGTGGCTCACGCCGGTAATCCCAGCATTTTGGGAGGCTGAAGCGGGTGGATCATTTGAGGTCAGGAGTTTGAGACCAGCCTGACCAACATGACAAAACCCCGTCTCTACTATAAATACAAAGAAATTAGCCAGGTATGGTGGCGCATGCTTATAATCCCATTTATAATCCAAGTTACTCAGGAGGCTGAGTCAGGAGTATCTCTTGAATCTGGGAGGTGGAAGTTGCAGTGAGCTGAAACTGTGCCACTGTACTCCAGCCTGGGTGACAGAGAGAGACTCCATCTCAAAAAGAAGAAGAAGAAAGAAAGCAGTTGAGGACACACAAGTACCCTAGTGCAGAGTGGCATGAGACAGGTAACCCAGGAGAGATGCTCATGGGAGACTCCTGTGATGGGAGTAATTACCCCCTAGCATGCAGGTGCGTCACTGGGGATTTACTTCTGTTGGGTTTGCCTAAAGAAGGGCACACAAGGGACAAAAGGTCAAGTGAGATAAACCTTAAAAATTAGAATAAGGGGCTGGCCCGTGCTGAGGGAGGAAGGAAGATGAGAAGCTTGATCTGAGAGGGAACTATGCCACAGATGGCAGGGAGAGCAGGTTAGACCAGGTGGGGCCTTACTGCTCTGAGAGGAGGTGCTTTTGTAAGTCAGTGGCTTGAAGGAAGTCCTGGCCTGTCAGAAAAGGCCACCTCAGCCCCTGGTCTGTCAGCAATGGCTCTGTGACCTTGGGCTGTTGTTGAATCTTTCTGCATCTGTGAATCTGGAGAATAATAATACCTGTCTAACCCATCCACTTGGTTGTGTGATATGTCACGTAAAATATTAGAAGGAGAACTAGAATGATGAGGGCCAGGCGCAGTGGCCCATGCCTGTAATCCCAGCACTTTGGCAGGCCGAGGCAGGGGGATCACCTGAGGTCAGGAGTTCGAAACCAGCCTGACCAACATGGAAAAACCCAGTCTTTACTAAAATACAAAATTAGCCAGGCGAGGTGATGCATGCCTGTAATCCCCAGCTGCTTGGGAGGCTGAGGCAGGAGAATCGCTTGAATCCAGGAGCAGAGGTTGCAGTGAGCCTAGATCATGCCACTGCACTCCAGTCTGGGCAACAAGAACAAAACTCTGTCTGAAAAAAAAAAAAAGTTGAAGGAGAACTAGAATGATAAGGCCTGAGTGCAGTGGCTCACACCTGCAATCCCAGCACTTTGAAAGGCTGATTGGGTGGATTGCCTGAGGTCAGGGGTTCGAAACCAGCCTGGCCAACATGGTGAAACCCCCATCTCTACAAAAATAAGCTGGGCGTGGTGGCACACACCTGTAATCCCACCTACTCGGGAGGCTGAGGCAGGAGAATTGCTTGAACCTGGGAGGCGGAGGTTGCAGTGAGCCGAGATGATGCAAGTGCGCTCCAGCCTCGGTGACAGAGTGAGAATCTGTCTCAAAAAAAAAAAAAAAAAAAAAAAAAAAAGAAATAGAATGATGAGAATCATTGCCCTTCCCCAGTGTCCATTATGATCCTCTCAGGGAAACAAGGCAAGAAAGGAGAGAGGAAGAGAGGGAAAAAAGAGCAAAAGGGAGGCCCGGGTGAGGCGTTAGGAGGCGGGTCAGCTCACTGTGATAGAGGGCGAGATGAGAAATGTTGTGAAAGCAAAAGGAGCTGACAGGCAGGGCTGGAGGGCGGGGAGGCCCCTTCGCCACGCCCCAGGCAGGCAGATAAAACGGTCATTTATGGTACCCACCCTAATAGATTAGTCAGGCCCAGGAGAAGTGAGGTCAATTGGCCTTTAGTCCCAGGACTAACCTGCAGCTTCTGCCACATGAGGACATTGGGATGGAACCCAGCCACATAAGGTAGGAGACCAAAAAACTGACAAAACCCTTTTGACATTTTAAAACTGTAAAGAACTGTAAACTGTAAAGAAAATGCTCTGTGGCATTTTCTAGGTGCATGGAGCTGGAGAGCTGTCAGTTCTTGGAAATAACTTCTGTGGCTCTAGACCTTTGTACTTTATAGATGAGGAGACAGGCTCAGGGAGGCTAAGTTACTCCCTCAAGGTCACACAGCTGGAGTGTAGAAAACCATGATCTCAGTTCTAGCTTCAGTTTTGTTTTGTTTTGTTCTACCCTAGCAGACATTTTAAAGGTAGGAAATGCAAAATTCTGAGCAGTCTCAGGGATTGGAGAAGGGGGTGGGGACAGAGAGTGGGTTATCTTTGCATAGCCTGTCTGTGAGTGTGATTCTGCAACCAAAGCCAATTCTGGCAGCTTCTCTAGACGTCGTGGTCTCCTTTTAGCGAGTGGGCTTGACTGTAGCTAAGTAATTCTGCTTTCTCAGTCCCACTGTGCTCCAGAAGCACTTGGGTGCGTGCTGCTCCCATCGGCTCAAGATTCTAGGAATCTCCATAGGTAGTTTCTGTAAAACCAGGCAGACAGATGATCCCTGGGCACCTTCTCTTTATCTCATTAACCCTGGTGGTACCAGGAGGCACCTGACATTCTGCGTATGCTAATAGTTTGGTGCCAGCAAGTTTCTGTTATCCTCCAGTTGTAATTGTTAACTTGAATGGAATGCAAAACTTCTGGTTTGAAGCAGAGTTGGGTTTTAACTGTGAATAACTTGAAGGATATGGAAGATGGGACATACCTTTGCTTATTGTGGAGGATGGTTTATGAGCACTTTTTTGAGTTGGATTTTCTCTGATAAATAGGAATACATGGTCAATGTGGAGATGCTACTGCGTCTTCCTATTCACCGGTGAACTCCACCCTTTATTAACTCTTGCATTTGATAGTTTTTCAGTTCAGCAAGCCAAGACTTGTTGGAGGATTAGAACAATGAGCTTATCGTAATGCCACCTTAAAAAAAAAAACGCTCTAAGGCTTCCAGTGTTAAGGTTTATTTCTATGAGCCCTTCCTGCAACTCCGCCCTCACCTCCTGAAAGTTTGACATTTTTTTAACCCCCTTAGGGGAAGTGTGGAAATAGAGCCTTCTTGTTCATTTACATTATTGTACATTACATGATATCTTTTCGACCATTATATTGTGTTCCCTCAATGGTGTTTGCTCTGAGGGTGGGACACAAGACTGTTTAGTGTCTCGTAAAACATTTACCAAAAGCACTGAACCATGGTTTTGAAGGGCATTCCGTTGCCAGAGTGTGGGAGGAGAGAGCCAGCAGGGAAAGAGAGCACCGGGTGCTTAGCAGGTACGTGCTTCCTACTTTAGTATTTCTTCATATTAAAAACTTCAAATTGCATATGATTTGGGTTCCCTTCTGTGGAAGGGGTAGAAATGGTGAGGGGAGGATGGGAGCAAAAGAGATTTCTTTGCAAACTCTATTTTTCAGTGGCTCGGAGTCCCCGGATAATTGTAATCTTTAGTTTCCACCAAATGCTGTTAATGGTTTTGCTAGAGAGACGTGTATGTCATGGAGAGTAAGAGGAAAATCTACCTGTGCTTGAGATTTTACGGTGGACTGAGTCAGAAGTTAGCATTTGCTTTAGCAAAGAATTCAGAACCAGGTGCTGTGTTTCTTGGAGGCAATGTGTAATCTTGTAATTCGCCCTTCTGTGAACTTGGGGATTCATTCTGTTTAAAGGTTTTGTTAAATGGTGGTTCTGGTTTCATGAAAATGCGTGTAAACTTTCTCCCCCCACCTCACCCCCAATTCTGTTAAATTTAGACAAGATAACAGCAAATTAAAGGTCAGGTTAAGCTGGGCGTGGTGGTTCACACCTGTAACTCCAGCACTTGGGGAAGCCAAAGTAGGTGGATCACTTGAGGTCAGGAGTTCGAGACCAGCCTAGCCAACAAGGCGAAACCCCATCTCTACCAAAAATACAAAAGTTAGCCAGGAATGATGGCTTGTGCCTGTAGTCCCAGCTACTTGGGAGGCTGAGGCAGAACAATCACTTGAATCCGGGAGTGGGAGGTTGCAGTGAACCGAGATTGCACCAGTGCACTCCAGCCTGAGTGACAGGAGGGAAACTCCGTCTCCTTCCCACCCTGCTGCCAAAAAAAAAAGTCAACTTAAAATGTCCTCTTATCCTCAAATCTGTGTTTATAAAACAGAGCAGCTTGAGGGTGACTTTTTCTATGCTGGTCATGGTTTAGGAGAAACTAAAGAATAAATACTTCTTGGGAATACTAAGTCTTTATAATCTAGCTTTTTTGGGCAGGTAGAAAATATAATAAAGCTACAGCCTTACTCAAATGTTTATGTATGATCAATTGTAATGATAATATGGCACACACAGATACCAGTAACTATGTTATTAATAGTTAAACAGACCATAGGAAAATCTAGGAAAAAACAGTTCAGCAGATTTCTATAATTGCCAGTTTTGGGGAAAGGGGTTGCAGTATAATACAGGCAGTATAACAAGCATGTGGGATCTGTGGCCTGCATGATGACAGTACCAAGGTGAAGCGCTCACCAATTCTGAAAGAACATGATTTGGGTATATTTTTGCCCAGTGACGCTTGCAGTAAGAAGTCAAGGGTTTTTTTTTTTTTTCTTTTGGGAAGCGACCAGTCACTTAAAAAAAATGGCTATAAGAAATGATTGTTTCAAATTTGGAAGATACTTCCTCCTTAGGAAAAACTTCCTGGTGGTTTTGTATATTTAGGCAAATAGGAAGAAATCTAACAACTGTAGAGGTTGAAGACCTTGAGTTCCCTGGAGGGATGGCAGGTTTAATATCTTTTTATATGCATATGGGAAAATTGAGGTTAGCAGAAAGTCATTTCACTACTCTTACCACTGCAAGTTTATGTAACTTTTGACGAGTGAATTAATGTTTTATTCCCCCACTCCAACACTCCCCAACCCCAACCCAGATTAATGTTTTTTTATGTCTCTTTTAAGATTTTGATACTTACTGTATCTAATTGCCTGTTACATAGGTGCACTTAGCTTTCTTGAGTCTATCAAGCAGGGAAAGAGAGCCATACCATGTGAATCCAAAATAGAAACCCCGACCAGTGAAATAACTCATGCATTAATACCACACTTTTTTTTTTTTTTTTTTTTGAGATGGAATCTTGCTCTGTCCCCCAGGCTGGAGTACAGTGGCACGATCTCAGCTCACTGCAACTTCTGCCTCCCGGGTTCAAGCAGTTCTCCTGCCTCAGCCTCCCAAGTAGCTGGAATTACAGGCTCCACCACCATGCCCAGCTAATTTTTTTGTATTTTTAGTAGAGATGGGGTTTCACCATGGTGGCCAGACTAGTCTTGAGCTCCTCACCTCAGGTGATCCACCTGCCTCAGCCTCCCAAAGTACTGGGATTACAGGCGTGAACCACCACACCCCACAATACCACACTTCCTAAAGTAGATTGAGTCTGCGTTGAGTTTGAAATTTTATCAAGTGAACAGAAAGACTCTGGGGGAAAAAAATCTAAAAATAAACCATTTCTAGACACTTGTCATTCATTGTTTTCCTTTATTTCATTGGGAAAATCCATATTTGGTACAATATTTTTGTTTAAGTTTTCTTTTTTCTGTGGTTTTGAGACAGTCTCACTCCGTCACCCAGGCTGAAGTGCAATGGCACAACCTGCAACCTCTGCCTCCCAGGTTTAGGTGATTTTCCTGCCTCAACCTCCCCAGTAGCTGGGGCTGTAGGCATGTGCCACCACACCCTGCTAATTTTTCTATTTTTAGTAGAGACGGGGTTTCACCGTGTTGCCCAGCTTGGTCTCAAACTCCAGACCTCAAGTGATCCGCCTGCCTTGGCGCCTCCCAGAGTGCTGGGATTACAGGCGGGAGCCACCACGCCAGGCCCGATTTAGGTTTTCCATGCAGAATTGTAGGAGACTAAGATCACCAAAGGCTGCACTGACTCCTCCTGTTAGGGGTGCTTATGGTTTCATGATAGTTTGTTGATAGATCTAGTCATTTTAAACGCTGTTGATGTTAAATGTGATGTGGTAATAATGCTTCTATGTCAGGTTGGCCGTGTTTGGCATATAATTGAGTAACATCCCTACAAGCGTTGTTGTTTGTTATCTGCTCCTTCTGTCCTTTAGACTAAAAGTTCTTCTTGATTTGTAAAATGTCATGAGGCTGAAATTTCTGGGGATAATAATAGGCCTCAAATGAAAAGGCATTTCGCAACAAGCCATAATGCCTAAGAGGCAGGCCTGCTTTGTCTTTCCTGAACAGAGTGGTATGGCTTTGTCAAAGAATGGGTAGGTGACAACCTTTCAAGGTGATTCTGGTGGCTGTGCCAGAAAAGTCACACATGTAGGAGCTCGGAGTCAGAACTACACGGGCAACCTGGAGGAACCTTCATAGAGACTCATGCCATATGTGGCTGGTTTTGCTTTTTGCAGGGATGAAATAAAAACTGAATGCGTATAGGTTAGACCAGTGATAATGAGAAATCCTTCAGTTGTCTAGCAACTCAAGCTCTTAAGTAAGGCAATAAAATAGTCCCCACAGCAGCCAAAATTAATGCCATGAATTTATCAGGACCTCACTTGGTGTCTATTGACTCTGTATTTTTTAGTAGAGATGGGGTTTCACCATGTTGGCCAGGCTGCTCTCAAACCTCTCACGACCTCAAGTGATTCACCCACCTCAGCCTCCCACAGTATTGGAATTATAGGCATGAGCCACCGTGCCCGGCCCCCTATTCATTCCTACTTTAGACATCTTTCAGTAACATTTCTGGTTTCTCAGTGCATAATAAATCACAACTCTTTTCTTTTCTCCTTTCTGTTGGTGAATGACCATTCAAGCAAGCATGCACACATGGACTCGTTCATTCAATCAGTACTTACTAATGGCTCACTCTGGGATAGGGTCTCATCTCTCAGTTCTTGAATGTCACCTCTACAATGTGACCTTCCCAGGTCCCCTGAACAAGGTCCTCTACATTAGCCATCAAATTGCACATTGTACCTCTTTTATGCTTGCCTCATTTGCTAAAATGTTAAGTTCCCTTATGTCATGGATCACGAGTGTCTTATTTGCTACTGTATCTCCAGTGCTTAGCATGTACCAGGCATCCAGAAATATGTACCAGATATAAGAATAAATGAACTAAAGCAAACAAGTGAGAAGGACAGGGATGATTAGAAGCAGGCATTTAACAGCGAAAAATAGCAGCAGATAACAGAGGGGTAAAAACTGCTGCCATCCAATCCAGAAGCTATTGCCCCATCTCAGCTGCGCTCAACCGTGTAAGTTTCTTTACTTTTTTTTTTTCTGAGACGGAGTGTTGCTCTGTAGCCCAGGCTGGAGTGCAGTGGCGCTGTCTTGGCTCACTGCAACCTCTGCCTCCCGGGTTCAAGGGATTCTCCTGCCTCAGTCTCCTGAGTAGCTGGGATTACAAGCACCCGCCACCATGCCTGGTTAATTTTTGTATTTTTAATAGAGACGGGGTTCCACCATGCTGGCCAGGCTGGTCTCGAACTCCTGACCTCATGATCCACCCGCCTCAGCCTCCCAAAGTGCTGGGATTACAGGCGTGAGCCACCTCACCCAGCCTACTTATTTATTTATTTATTTATTTGAGACACAGTTTCACTCTTGTTGCCCAGGCTGGAGTGCAGTGTCACTGTCTTGGCTCACTGCAACCTCCCAGGTTCAAGTGATTCTCCTGCCTTAGCCTCCTGGATAGTTGGGATTATAGGCACACCACCACCATGCCTGGCTAATTTTTGTATTTTTAGTAGAGATGAGGTTTCTTCATGTTGGTCAGGCTGGTCTTGAACTCCTGACATCAGGTGATCCACTTGCCTTGGCATACCAAAGTGCTGGGATTACAGGCGTGAGCCACTGCCTGGCTGAAAAAATATTATTTAAAAATATTCATTGAAGTGTGTAACATAAAGGCAGTAAACTGAGCAACTCTTAAAGTTTACAGCTTGATGAATTTTTACATATATATGTACCCGTGGAACTACCACCCAGATTAAGGCACAGAATATGTTCAGCATCTCAGCATCCCCTTGCCTCTCCCCCTCAACCCAAGGTAACCACCATTCTGACTTGTATCACCGTAGATTACCTTTGACTATTCTTACTTCATTAAGATGGAATCAGACAGTGTATACTCTTTTGTATCTGGCCTCTCACTCAAAGTTTATCGGTGATGCTCATCCACGTAGTTTCATGTAGTTATACTTTATCCTTTGGGTGCTGCATAGTATTCCTTTGTAAGAAGAGACCACAATGCAGAGAATTTTCAGGAATTACAAACATGACTAGATGAGCTGAAAATAATTCCCTGGCTGTGCCAGCTCTTCAAAGTTAAGTGATACCTGAAGGTGGGATGGAAATATGATGACCTGAATGGCTGGAAAGAAAGAAGTTTGTTGCTGGGAGTGTATTTGCTAAGTTCTCTCCGTGGGCTGTTTATTTAACTGCAATAATTACCCTAGAAGGTGACTGCCTCTGTTTTGTACATGAGGAAACTAAGCGTGAGAAAAGTTTTATGACTTTACAATGAGGCTGAACAAAACTTGAAAACTGTTCATTACACCAGAGGGCAGTCCCGTCCTGGCAAAGACAGTACCAGAACACTGTTGGGGCTCTGCCACCTTCGATTCCTGAGACTCAGCTTTTATATACTGCAGACTTTTTATTTTTTGAGACAGAGTTTTGCTCTTGTTGCCCAGGCTGGAGTGCAATGGTGTGATCTTGGCTCACTACAACTTCTGCCTCCCAGGTTCAAGTGATTCACCTGCCTCAGCCTCCTGAGTAGCTGGGATTACAGGCATACACCACACGCCTAGCTAATGTTTTGTATTTTTAGTAGACACAGTGTTTCTCCATGTTGGTCAGGCTAGTCTTGAACTCCCGACCTCAAGTGATCTGCCCGCCTCGGCCTCCCAAGGTGCTGGGACTACAGACATGAGCCATCACACCTGGCCAAGTGTAGACTTTTCTATCTTCTGTTGGAGAACTGGCCAACCAACTGACTTTTTTCTTAGATCATTTGGTCTCTTCTTCCCTTCAAATTTGTTTTGTCTTAAAAATAAGACTTGCTCTGGAATTTTAAATTTTTGTTTATGAATAATGTTATTTTCAGACACACATAGTATTAATATATTCTAAAACTTTTATTTAGCAATTTTTGAATTTTTTTATGAAATTCAGGTTTTAGTGTGTATTCATCATAAGAAAGTTAGGTGAATTTCAAGTCAGAATTGCTGAAAAGTTTCCTGGGAGACAATAATCATGTTTTAAAGTGTAGTTTAAGAAAGTGCTTAAGGCCAGATATTGTGGCTCATATTTGTAATCCTGGCACTTTGTGGGGCTGAGGGCTGGCGGATCACAAGGTCAGGAGTTCAAGACCAGCCTGGCCAACATGGTGAAACCCCGTCTCTACTAAAAATACAAAAATTAGCCAGGCATGGTGGTGCATGCCTTTAATCCCAACTACTTGGGAGGCTGACACAAGAGAATCACTTGAACCCTGGAGGCAGAGGTTGCAATGGTCCAAGATGGCGCCACTGCACTCCAGCCTAGGCAACAGAGCAGATTCTGTTGACCCATGGGTGTCAGAGTCTCTGACTAACTGAATATCAAATGAACAGAGTTCAGGGTAGGGGTGAGGTCCTCAAATTTCTAAATTTCCTTTTTATTACTGTTAATATTTTCTAGATTTTCTATCTTGCCAAGACGTACATTCGGCAAATAACATACTGCAAAAAAGTAGTTGTTCAGAATGTCCTTCACTTAGACTAACAAAAGGGGAGATATGTACCCTTTAGATATTTTTCCTTTTTCCTTTTTTTTTTTTTGAGATGATGTCTCACTCTGTCTCTCAGGTTGGAGTGCAGTGGTGCGATCTCAGCTCACTGCAACCTTTGCCTCCCGGATTTAAGCAATTCTCCTGCCTCAGCCTCCCAGGTAGCAGGGATTACAGGCGTGAGCCACCATGCCCAGCTAATTTTTGTATTTTTGGTAGAGATGGGATGGATTTCACTATGTTGGCCAGACTGGTCTGGAGCTCCTGACCTCAGGTGATCTGCCTGCCTCGGCCTCCCGCAGTGCAGGGATTATAGGCATGAGCCACTGAGATCAGCCTTAGATTTTTTTTCTAATTGCAAATTAAAGAGGTTATGTTTTTAGCTTTGTATTAATATTATATAACATGTGTGGTCAAGTTATTTCAATGATGCCAGATAGGCTGGTTAGCTCACCTTTGCCCAGTGGAATACATGGAAACACCTGATAGTGTCTCAGTCAAACTTTTTTTTTTTTTGAGATGGAGTCTGGCTCTGTCACCCAGCCTGGAGTGTAGTGGCTCACTATAATCTCTGCCTCCCAGGTTCAAGCAATCTCTGCCTCAGCTCTAAGTAGCTGGGATTACAGGCGCCCGCCACCACACCTAGCTAATTTTTGTATTTTTAGTAAGATGGGGTTTCTCACCATGTTGGCCAGGCTGGTCTTGAACTCATGCTCTACCCATATCGGCCTCCCAAAGTGCTGGGATTACAGGCGTGAGCTATTGTGCCCAGCCTCAGTCAAACATTTAAAGTTCCATCTAGAAAGAACAAGAGGCCGGGCACAGTGGCTCACACCTGTAACCCTAGCACTTTGGGAGGCCACGGCAGGTAGATCACCAGAGGTCAGGAGTTCAAGACCAGCCTGGCCATCATGGTGAAACCCCATCTTGAAAAAAACATAAATAAGAAAGAAAAAGAGATGCCCGTATTGTCTGCTAAAAATGGTTTTACTATTTTCACAGTTGGTAGAAAGCCTCTTTTGTAAGAGAGTGCTTTTAAGCAGTAATCAAAGGTTGTTTCTAATTGATTCTTTTTGTCTTTATGAACAATCATAGGAACAATATCTTGTATTTGTATACTTTTAAGAAAATACTTTCCCTCCTGCTTTAGGCCTTTTAGTAAAAAAAAAAAAAAAAGAAAGAAAGAAAGAAAGAAAAGAAAGCTTTCCCAAATAATTTTCATCTTTACTCCTCCCTTTTTTTTTATTGCTGTGATGTTGAATATGCCCATTTTGTATATGAGAAAGTTGAAATGAAGCTAAGCTCACTCACTTGGTTGGTGAAAGAGCTGACATCCAGATTTTCCACCTCTACAGTGGCCCAGCCCTTCCCACTGGCTCACTCTGCCACCTGACCAGTGTTTGAGGAATTGCATTAGCCATTCACATCAGCTCCTTCCAAAATCCTGCTTAGGCTGTTATGTCTTCCCGAATCATACTATTTTATTGTGCGATTACCGTGTATCAAGTATTGCGCCAAGTACCTTATGTATATCATTCCCAGTTCTCCCAACACTTCTGCTAGTCAGGAATCATTAACTCCTTCTTACAGATGGGAAAACCAAGGCAACAAGAGGTCAAGTGCTTTGCACAAAATTGCATTGTTTAGTATGCTGGAGCCTGCCTTTACACTCAGATTAGTTTAACCCCCCAACGTACATTCTGTTTCCCCAGGCTATCCTGGCACCCATCAAAAAATAATGACTTTGCTAGGGGTGGTGGTTCATATGAGCCTATGATCCCAGCACTTTTGGAGGCCGAGGCAGGCAGATCACATGAGGTCAGGAGTTCGAGACCAGCCTGGCCAACATGGCGAAAGCCCATCTCTACTAAAAGTATAAAAAATTAGCTGGGCATAGTGGTGAGTGCCTGTAGTCCCAGCTACTTAAGAGCCCGAGGCAGGAGAATCTCTTGTACTTAGGAGGTGGAGGTTGCAGTGAGCTGAGATCGCACCACTGCACTCCAGCCTGGGTGACACAGTGAGACTTTGTCTCAAAAAAAAAAAAGATAATAATGACTTTTAATATAATTTGTGTAAGTTCAGGAGCCCTAAAACACACCGTTGGCAAGTCTTGGCTTACCTCAGCACTCTTGCCTGACAAATGGGCGTTTTCAGAACTAGACAAGGACGTGTCCTGGTTGGAGTCTGTTCTGCAATTAGAGCTGTAAGAAAGCCAGATTTGGTTGTCACAGGTTTGGATTGTGTCTGGAGAGGGGTACCTATACCACAGCCAGACTGGGTGAACCCTTGCTAGGGATGCTGGAAAAAGGGCAGCTCCTTGGGCAGGAGACTGGTCAGGTGATCCCCAAGATCTATTGAGCTCTCAAGATTGTGTTTTCAGACAGTCTCACTCTCTTGCCCAGGCTGGAATGCACTGGTGTGATCTTGGCTCAATGCAGCCTCCGCCTCTCGGGTTCAAGCAATTCTTTTGCCTCAGCCTCCCAAATAGCTGGGACTACAGGCATGTGCCACCACACTCAACTGCTTTTTGTATTTTCAGTATAGATGGGGTTTTGCCATGTTTGCCAGGTTGGTCTTGAACTTCTGACCTCAAGTGATCTGCCTGCCTCAGCCTCCCAAAGTGCTGGGATTACAGGCATGAGCCACCACGCCTGGCCAAGATTTTTGTGAAGGAAAATTGGAGAGAGGCATTGAAGCCACTGCTTATTTGGTTCCATCTCAATCATTCTCTTCCTCCAATAAAAAGCAAAGTCTTTAGGTGGCAGAAGAAGCAGAATCAACTGGTTTCTAGCACTCGAGTTAGGTACACATGTCCCTGGCACTCAGGATGGCCTCAGAGACACTGAGTCAGCCAGAAGAAGGTAACTTGGAAGCCAGCTGGGTACAAAAGCCATTGCCATAAGCCTGACCTCATGCTGGTCTTGTATAACATAACAAAAGAGCCAGTCAACAGCTGAGCCCTCCGCCCTTCCCAGTGCAGTGGCTTTCTATGTATAGAACTTTTATCTTTTCCACAAAGATTCCAACCTTGGGTGGTTATTTTTGGGATTGATTGAGATAATGTGCAGTATATGAAAGTATCTGGCACATCATGGGTGTCCAGTAGATCTCAGTTTGCCTTCCCTTTGAACAGGATTCCATGGAAGGAAGTTTGCTTAAAATGAACAGAACTGGTCTCTTACTTAATAGTGAATTAAAGATATTGAGCATTGTCTCAGGTGGCATTTTTTCCCCCTTGAGGATTGTGAAACATTTAAATTAGCCATTGTTTAAGTAAGCACCATCTCTGTCAATCACAAATGCAAACCTGGACTTGGAGTAGAAACAAAACGTTTGAGCAGAAAAAAGACTTTTATTCTGCTTTTCCAATAAAATGGCTTCTTACTGTACTCTTTCATTTTTTAATAGGAGTATTAGAGCAATTCATTTGTATTGTTACTGCTGTTGTTTGATAATATATAGGTCAGAAAAAGATTGTATAATGAAGTTGTTAAATACACAGTTCCCTGCCCACCCAGTCCCCAACGAAGACTGACTTATGATAAGTGTTTTATTTGCTACAAAAATAGCAAGTGTTTTTTTTTTTTTTTTTTTTTTTTGAGACAGAGTCTTGCTCTGTCACTCAGACTGGAGTGTAGTGGGTAGGACTACAGGTGCACACCACTGTGCCTGGCACATGCCAGTAGAAATGGGATTTCACCATATTGGTCAGGCTGGTCTTGAACTCTTGACCTCAGGTGATCTACTAGCCTCAGCTTCCCAAAGTGCTGGGATTACAGGCATGAGCCACCACGTCCAGCCAACAAGTTAATTGGAATTTTAAAATTACATGTAATTTTATAGAAAAAAATGATCAGGGTATAGGGTCTGGGAAAGAACACTAGACCAGGGTTTAAAGTCATGATGTTCTTAATCCTTCCTGTGACTTAGAGAAAGTTCTTCCTACTTTTGACTGCTGTGTTATTGGTGGTACACACATGTTAATGTTTCTCAAGAGCATTCTATTGTTTGTACAGTGAAAAATACATATATTTTTTAATTCTAGGAAATAACATTGATTTGGATATAGAAAAATTAAATACCAGGAAATGGCTTATAAATTTTAGTCCAGCATTTTTTTTTTCTTTTTTTGAGATGAAGTCTCACTTGCGCCCAGGCTGCAGTGCAATGGCACAATCTTGGCTCACTGCAACCTCCCTCTCTCGGGTTCAAGTGATTCTCCTGCCTTAGCCTCCTGAGTAGCTGGGATTACAGACGCATGCCAGCATGCCCAGCTAATTTTTGTGTTTTTGATAGAGACGGGGTTTCACCATGTTGGCCAGGCTTATCTCGAGCTCCTGACCTCAAGTAATCCGCCCGTCTCAGCCTCCTTAAGTGCTGAAATTACTGGCATGAGCCACTGTGCCCAGCCTTCTTTTTCTTTTTAGACACAAAGCCTTGCTTTTCAACCAGTCTTCAGTGGTGCATTTATAGCCACTGTAGCCTCAAACTCCTGGCCTCAAGCAATTCTCCTACCTCAGCCTCCTGAGCAGCTGGAATTGCAGGCATGCGCAGCTGATAGCCCAGCCTCTTTTAAAGATAAAAGTCTTTATCTTTGCATAAAAGAAAATCAAGGAATCTTGTTCTTATTCTGAAAAACAAAATACAAACTACAATGTTTTGCCTTCAGAGGTTGGCAGTCCTTGGTCTTCCTCAAGTACTTCTTTGAAAAGAATCTGCCTGGCGGATATCTCACAAATGACTTATATCTAGGCCATACGAAAACCATCACCAAAATAAGAAATGTGAATGAAATGTGGACAAATAAATGGTGATAATTTTTGGTGGGTGGGACTTTCAACACAGATAAGTAATCCAAATTCTTTTAATTCAATTTCTGTTCACAAGACCTTATAAAAGCTTTGGTGAGGAGTGGAGTAGAATTAAACAGTCTAATTCACAAAAGAAAAATACTGGTTTACAACCTCACAACCTGCAAATTAACACAACAGTGAGGGTCGGGCGTGGCAGCTCAGGCCTGTAATCCCCTCATCCATGATGTGAAATACACCTCTTCCCAATGCCCACCACCTACTAATGGCCCTCAGCACCTCCAAAAGCATCTACCCAGCCTCCTTTCCCCTTGAGGCCACCTTGTGAGGAGAGCCCTCTGCCTAATGCAGACTTATCATGCTCCTCTGACAGTTTTTTCTTCCTTCTCAATTTTAGGTTCTTATTTCATGTCTTCATAGTGCTTATTTCAAAGACAGGAAGTGAAGGAAGAGGGAAGATAGAAATGTCAGACTTTAGTCACTGATTCTGAGTCTACGATGCAACACTGTTCTTTGTCCAGGCTTAACAAATGCAACTATTTTCCTTTCCTTTCCTTTTCTTTTTCTTTTTTGTACAGGCAAGATCTCGCTATGTTGACAAGGCTGGTCTTGAACTCCTAGTCTCAAGTGATCATCCTGCCTTGGCCTCCCAAAGTACTGGGATTGCAGACATGAGCCACCATGCCCAGCCCTCTATTTTTGAACAGGGTTTTGCTCAACCCAGGCTGGAGTACAGCAGTGCTATTATTTACTACTCAATACAGCCTCAACCTCCTGGGCTCAAGTGATTTTCCTGCCTCAGCCTCCTGAATAGCTGTAGCTACAGGTGCGTGCCTCTGCACCCAGCTGACTTTTTTTTTTTTTTTTTGGAGGCCAAATTTCACTCTTGTTGCCCAGGCTGGAATGCAATGGTGTGATCTTGGTTCACTGCAACCTTTCCATTCTGGGTTCAAGTGATTCTCCTGTCTCAGCCCCAAGTAGCTGGGATTACAGGCATGCACTACGATGCTCAGCTAATTTTGTATTTTTAGTAGAGACAGGGTTTCTCCATGTTATTCAGGCTGGTCTCAAACTCCCAATGTCAGACGATCCACTCACCTCGGCCTCCTGTAGTGCTGGGGTTTTAGGTATAAGCCACTGCACCCAGCCTGTCCGGCTGACTTTTAAATTTTTTTGTAAAGATGGGGTTTCTTCATGTTGTCCAGGCTAGTCTTGAACTCCTGGGCTCAAGCAATCTTCCTACCGCAGCTTCCCAAAATGCTGGGATTACAGGCCTGAGTCACTGTGACAGGGAAATTCAAGTGTTCTCAAGTTTTGTGGCATTGAAGTCTTACTGATTCACAAGTAGTCATGGGCCTGTCTTCCTCACTCCCTCTCACCCCTCCCTACCAGAGAGATGGGAAAACACTGTCTTAGCTGGGGAAATAGTTCTCAACAGCATGCAGGGAGTTCAGTCCTCTTCCTCCTTCATGTTTGACTTCCCCTCAATTCAGACCAGGCTGCATTCGTCAAACGAAGTTCTGGACTCTATTTTTTGAACACAATAACAATGACACATTAAACAAATTTGCTGTGGGAAATGTGTCAACATAAAAACAATATAACAGGTGATTTGTCCAATGTGGCTTACCCACCTTTGTAATCCAAGAAGGGAGGCAGTCGAACCTGCTTTAGACTTTTGTCAGAAACAGTTATAAAATGCTCAAGCTTAGCTGGGTATGGTGGCACATGCCTGTAATTCCAGCTACTTGGGAGCTGAGGCAGGAGAATTGCTTGAACCTGGGAGGCGGAAGTTGTAGTGAGCCAGGATCATGGCATTGGACTCCAGCCTGGGCAACAAGAGTGAAACTCCATTTCAAAAATAAAAAAAATAAAATAAAACTCAAGCTTTGCCTCTGTAAGTTCATTCTGATGAGCTGACTAACCAGCATAAAGGTTATAGACTGTGTTAGTGGTCAGGACTAGATGGATGGAAACCTTCAAGCAGGGCAAGCAGGAGAGGGGTGGAAGAAGATGTGTATATTTGAGGTCCTCGAGGTGGGGCTTGTGGTGGTGGTGAGTTGGTAATTAATGTCAGCCTCAGGGAGGGAATTCTGCCTCTGGAGAAGAAGAACTAAAAGACTGAAAATAGGTCACTTGACTTTCGAGCTTTATTTCACTCTCATCTGAGCATCTGTTGAACTTGAGAAAAGTTGATCACACGTTTTTAATAGTGTATTAAAGGGTGCGGGAAGCTTTTGCTCACCGTTGAAATGGAAAAGGCATTAGTTAGATCAGCTCCTCCACCAGAGTGGATGCAGCATTTCTAAGACTTACTGATCTAACTCTGCCCCAAATATATCATTCTTCTTTCCAGGAGCTGCCCTGTGAATGCAGACCTGTGTTATTCAATGAATATCATAGCCCATAGCCGCATGCAGTGCAGTTATTTAAATTTAATTACAATCAAATGAAATAAATAATTCCTTGTTTGCGCTAAGTACATGCCAGGGGCTTCATGGCAGAACTTTATGGGTTTTGCATACCAGCCCTCTTTCTGCTCTCCCCATCTTGTCATCCAACTTTTTTTAAAATCAAATTGTATTGCAATCTTTGTCTTCATGTTTCTACATAAGATAGAACGATAAATTGCAAGGACCAAGTGGAAGTTATGCTTAAATTAAAACCGTGACTGTTTTCCTATGTTGTATTTCTCTTATCACGATGAATGAAGCCATCAGCTGATATCTGTGCAGCATTTGGACTCGGAGTTAAAACTTCAGTCACCTGGGATCACTTGTTTTATATTGCTGTTATTTTTTTAACATTGAGGAACTTGATGAAGAACATAGTCAATGCCAGAGGCCAGTTTAAATATTGACTTGCAGATATTCTTTCAAAACTTAGAACTTTAAATTCAGAAACAAGTGAAACCTGAGTAAGAGATGTGATAGAAAACTAAAGAATGTCACGAACCGTGGGTGGTGTTTTCTGTGATAGATTTGTTACTGAAAAAATTGTGGTTAAAGGAACATCTGGTAAGTCAATCAGGTTTTAAATGTATTGAGAAAGTATAAGAAAATGTGCTAAATATACATACTTTTTTTTTTGGTGAGACGGAGTCTTACTTTGTCGCCTGGCTGGAGTGCAGTGGTGCGATCTCGGCTCACTGCAGTCTCCACCTCCTGGGTTCAAGCAATTCTTCTGCCTCAGCCTCACGAGGAGCTGGGACTACAGGTATGAACCAACATGCCTGGCTAATTTATTTTTGTGTTTTTAGTAGAGACAGGGTTTCACCATGTTGATCAGGATGGTCTTGATCTCTTGACCTTGTGATCTGCCCATCTTGACCAATTAAAGTGCTGGGATTACAGGCAAGAACCACAACGCCTGGCCCAATCATTTTGTTAAATGACTTAAACTACCTTCTAATTCATCTGTTTGGTAAAATTCAGAAGTTTATATGCTATGTGATTATCCCTGCAAGGCTATACCTATGACCAATTCATTAAATACAAAATTAAGGCAAGTTGTTTAGAGTCAAGTAGGTGAAACTTTTATTGGTTTTACATCTACACACACACACACACACACACACACACACACACACACACACACACACACACACACGGTTAGAGATAGGGTCTTGCTCTGTCACCCAGGAGCAATCATGGCTCACTGCAGCCTTGACCTCCTGGGCTCTGGTGATTCTCCTGCCTCAGCCTCCTGAATAGCTGGGACTACAGGCACACACCACCACGCCCAGCTAATTTTTGTGTTTTGTGTAGAGATAGGGTTTCTCCTTGTTGCCCAGGCTGGTCTCGAACTGCTGGATTCAAGCAATTTGCCCACCTCGGCCTCCCAAAGTGCTGGGATTATGGGCATGAGCCACTGAGCACAGCCCTAGTTGCATATGTATATGTGTATGTGTATGTATATGTATATGTGTATGTATATGTATATGTGTATATATATATAGATATATTTCTGTTTTGTTTTGTTTTTTTGAGATTGAGTCTCTCTCTCTGTCACCCAGGCTGGAGTGCAGTGGCACAATCTCTGCTTGCTGCAACCTCCGCCTCTGGGGTTGAAGTGATTCTCCTGCCTCAGCCTCCCAAGTAGCTGGGATTATAGGCATACACCACCACACCCAGCTAATTTTATATTTTTAGTAGAGACGGGTTTTCACCCTGTTGGCCAGGCTGGTATTGAACTCCTGTCCGCAGGAGATCCACCCACCTCAGCCTCTCAAAGTGCTAGGATTACAGGCATGAGCCACCACACCCAGCCTATTTTTTAATATTGCAACCAGATGTTAGAATTGTTTTAAGCACAGCTAGTAGCTTTGGGGTACCCACATACAAAGGTGTTTTAGGGATCTATGTTATCTTTATGCTAAAAAATGTTTATAGAGGGTTATAATTATATTATTATGGATCTTGCAAAAGAGAGGCATTAAGCACACATTTATTAAATGAGTGAGTGAATACGATGTAATTTAATATGATTAACCTAATGGTTCTAAGACCTTCGGCTGTGACCTTGTTTATCTAATTTATTTCAAGGAGTTATAGAACTTAATTTTTAAAATTCTAATAACAAATTGAAATTAAATTTACCTTAATTTTAAAAAGAAAATCTATATCCTAACCTACTTTTAATGAAAGAGGGGTGCTATTACATCAGTCACAGAATGTTATTATTTCAAAAACTTAAGAGAATTTTGACTAGCCCTCTCAGTTTTACAGTCTCAATGTAAATATATACTAATTGGTTTTTTTTTTTAATTGCAAACACTGAAGTTTAGAGGGAATAAAATACAAATTCCACTATACCCATCACACAGATTTCTTAGCTATTAAGGTTTTGCTCCACTGTGCCATCTATCACTCCCTTTCCATTCAGCTAAGCATCATTTTTTTTGAGATGGAGTTTCGCTCTTGTTGCCCAGGCTGGAGTGCAATGGCGCGATCTCGGCTCACTGCAACCTCCGCCTCCCGGGTTCAAGTGATTCTCCTGCCTCGGCCTCCCGAGTAGCTGGGATTACAGGGGTATGCGATACCACAACCGGCTAATTTTGTATTTTTAGTAGAGATGGGGTTTCTCCATATTGATCAGGCTGTAGCACTTCTGGTTTGCAAAGGCACCAACTCACAGTCACATTTATATATTGTGCTAGAAGTGAAAACTTCTATTTTCAGGCACTATAATTACCTTCTTGCAATCAAAAACTAGTGCATCAATTGTCATACTTAACATTTTGTTTTTTGGAGATGGAGTCTCTCGTTGTCCAGGCTGGAGTGCAGTGGAGCTATGTCAGCTCACTGCAACCTCCACCTTCTGGGTTCAAGTGATTCTCAGCCTCAGCATCCCAAGTAGCTGGGACTACAGCAAGCATCACCATGCCCGACTAATTTTTGTGTTTTTAGTAGAGATGGGTTTCACTATGTTGGCCAGGCTTGTCTCAAGCTCCTGACCTCAGGTGATCTGCCCACCTCGGCCTCCTGAAGTTCAAGGATTACAGGTGTGAGCCACTGTGCCTGACCAATCCTTAACAATTTTTAATAGAATACTGTACTATAATTTGCTTTCCAAGAATTCCTAAGAGGAATTTATAAATTTACCAGTAATATAAGTATCTTCAGGAAAGGGAATTTAAAGAAGCATCAATTTTAGGTAACTGGTATTCTGGGGTGTGCATTAATAGAAGACTCACCTCTGGTTATGTGGCCCAAACCAATTGTATATTCATCAAACTAAGCAAAACCAGCTTGTTCAGTGAAGTACGATCATTTTACAAATGGACATTAGAATTTTGAAGTTGGTCTGCTAACAACTCTTAACACTTGTCTCTGCTTTCTGGAATTAGATAAATATAAAAAATAAGCACATTTTATTTGCATAATGAAGGAGGCTTACTTTGTTTTTTTGGGGGCGGGGGGCGGGGAACAGAGTCTTTTGTGTTACCCAGGCTGGAGTGCAGTGGTGTGATCATGGCCCATTGCAACCTTGACCTGCCAGGCTCCCAGGCTTAAGTGATCCTACTGACTCAGCCTTCCGAGTAGCAGGAATCATAGACATGTGCCACCACACCTGACTGACTTTTTTTGTTTTTGTTTTTAATTTTCTGTAGAGACAGGATTTCCCTATGCTGCCCAGACTGGTCTTGAACTCCTGGGCTCAAGCTATCCTCTTGCTTCAGTCTCTTAAAGTACTGGGACTGTAGGCATGAGCCACTGTGTCTGGCCAGGGAGGCTTACGTTGAATTTATAAATGTTTCTCTGGTTTTTGCTAGATTTTATTTTTGTTTATTTATTTAAAGTTTTATTTTATTTGAGACAGGGTCTCACCTTGTTGCCCAGGCTGCAGTGCAGTGATCAGGCTCACTACAGCCTTGTCCTCCTGGGCTCAAGCCATCCTCTCACCTCAGCCTCCTGAGTAGCTGGGACCACAGACCATGTGCTACCACACCCAGCTAATTTTTAATTTTTTTGTAGAGAAGTGGGTCCCACTGTATTGCCCAGGCTGGTCTCAAACTCCTGGGCTCAGGTGATCCTCCCACCTTGGCCTCTCAAAGTGCTGGGATTACAGGCATGAGCCACCGTGCCTAGCCTCTGCTAGTTTTTGAGTAGTCATATATTTGCACGTATGGCAGGATATTAGAAAAATATGAACTGAAAGTAGTCTGGATTTTGTCAAAAGCAGGAAAAGACATAAAGCCAGAAGTAAAGACATACCAAAGTGAGGGACCATCTTTATAGTGGAGAGGGGTTGAACTTGGGGGTTAAGGCCAGCTGGGATTCAGATCTTGCTGTGCCATTTAATTGCTTTGCTGTATCTTAGGCAAATTCTTTGGCAATTCCATTTTTATTTTTCCATTTCTTTCTTTCTTTCTTTTTTTGATATGGAGTTTTGCTCTTGTTGCCCAGGCTGGAATGCAATGGCATGATCTTGGCTCAACGGCAACCTGTGCCTCCCGGGTTCAAGTGATTCTCCTGCCTCAGCCTCCTGAGTAGCTGGGATTACAGGCATTCGTCACTACACCCAGCTGATTTTTGTATTTTTAGTAAACGGGTTTCTCCATGTTGGTCAGGCTGGTCTCTAACTCTCAACCTCAGGTGATCTGCCTGCCTCAGCCTCCCAAAGTGTTGGGATTATAGGCATGAGCCACCGTGCCTGACCATTTTCCCATTTCTTGTGCTAAAAGCAGGAATGGTACTACTTTCCAGTCCAGGGTGGTTGTAAAGATTAGAGATTATGTATGTATGTAACTTGCTTAGCACGGCGTGACACACAGTAAACGCTTGATCACTGATCGCTCTAGTTATCTGCTGGTAGAAAAGAAACAGAGTAGCCTAGGTAGCCATTTTGGCTGGTAGCATTTTGGTTATAGCCAAAACTGGCTGAACGATTGCAATGGTTGGATAACGAGTTTATATGAATGTCTGCGTAGACAAGTGATTTTTTTTCATCCTTGGCTGCACATGAGACTCGCCTGGCTGGGGTGGTGTTAGAGGGTGCTTTTAAAAACTAGTGAAGCCCAGGACCCTACAAAGATTCTAGATTGTGTGTGTGTGTGTGTGTGTGTGTGTGTGTGTGTGTGTGTGTGTGTGTGTAAGTTCTCCAGCCAAGATACAGAATAGTTAGACCAAGTGACCATGTGGAAGCTGCCACTCCTGCTGGTAGCCTTGCCTTGATTTGTGAGTAAGCTGCTGCGTAACCCGCACAACACCGGTGCTGATCTGGGTTCAACCCTGGTCAAAAAGTCTTATGGATTTTCCAGTTTCCTGTAAAAGTTGCGTCCTGGCGGGTTTTGTTCTTTACTCCTGTCTGCTTTCTCTGCCTTTTTTTCTCAGAGGGAAGCAGGAGAAAGCAGATGAAATAAAAGGGAATAGAAAGATGGGGCTGATAATTGCTTCTTAGTCCTTTGAGCCATCTCAGTTCACACTGTCAGGACGTGGCACTGACAAGGGATCGACCGGCAAGAGGGCTTGTCAGGGCAGCACATAAGCGGCAACCAGCTGAAATCAGTGAAGAAATTCTCTCCATGGACGTGAGGATTTTCTGTTAGCTTTTACTACAGAGGAGAGGGAGACAGCACACGATCTGACCACTTTTCAGGAGTTATAAATAAGGAACCTCTGGGTGGAGCCCTCTTTGATTGCAATGTGGTTTATCAATTTTCAGTCTGAATGCTAGCACACCTCTTCAAAGAAATGTGAGATTAGCACCACTTTCTGTTGCCTCCAAAACTCTGTAGAAATTATTAAATGTCCTTTTCAGTAAAGGGAACGAGTCATAGACAAAACTTTTTTTCTTTTCTTTTTTGAGTTGGAATTTTGCTCTCGTCACCCAGGCTGGAGTACAGTGGCATGATCTTGGCTTGCTGAAACCTCTGCCTTCTGGGTTCAAGCAATTCTCCTGCCTCAGCTTCCCAAGTAGCTGGGACCACAGGCACCTGCCAAAACACCTGACTAATTTTTTTTTTTTTGAGATGGAGTTTCGCTCTTGTCACCCAGGCTGGAGTGCAATAGCACAATCTTGGCTCAAGGCAGCCTCTGTCTCCCAGGTTCAAGTGATTCTCCTGCTTCAGCCTCCTGCGTAGCTGGGATTACAGGCACCTGCCACCATACCCAGCTAAATTTTTCGTATTTTTGGTAGAGACGGGGTTTCATCATGCTGGCCAGGCTGGTCTCAAACTCCTGACCTCAGGTGATCTACCCATCTCAGCCTCCCAAAGTGCTGAGATTACAGGTATGAGTCACCACTTTGGGCCTAATTTTTGTATTTTTAAATTTTATTTATTTATTTATTTATTTTTAAAACAGGGTTTCACCATTTTGCCCAGGCTAGTTTGACCTCAGGTGATCTGCTCACCGCAGCCTCCCAAAGTGTTGGGATTACAGGTGTGAACCACCACGCCCAGCTTAATTTTTGTATTTTTAATAGAGATGGGGTTTCACCATGTTGGCCAGGCTTTCCTCAAACTCCCAGCCTCAAGTGATCCACCTGCCTCAGCCTCCCAAAGGGATTGCAGATGTGAGCCACCATACCTAGTCGAGTAAGTTTTAGGGAACAAGTTGAGGAGGGAAAATGGCAACTTTTCATGACACCTGAAAAAATAGGTGGGAAGAGTGGATCAATGAGATTTACATGGGACCTTGGGCATCCCATCCCCATAGTAATATATACCAAGGAAAAGCCAGAGTGAGGCCCATTTGCTAATTCAATCTCTTGGTTGAAAGTAATAGAAACCTAATCCAAAATAGTTGAAGGGCTGAGCATGGTCGGGGGTGCCTGTAGTCCCAGCTACTCAGGAGGCTGAGGCAGGAGGATCACTTGAGCTGGGGAGTTCGAGACTAGCCTAAGACACATAGTGAGACTCCCATCTCTAAAAATAAAGACATTTAAAAAAAATAGCTTAAAGAATTAATCGGCAAATGAATGCATCAAATTACATTGATACCTATATGATTACCTAACTGGAAATTCCGAAGCCTGCAGCATGACATGCTTTGGTCATCTAGACTGTTTTTCTCTATATGTTCTCTGTGTTGGTTTTATTTTCTACTGTTCCTAAGAAAAACCCATAGCAGTTTCATCTGCAGGATGAGAAATTCCCCCAGAGGACTCTGATTCACCCTCATGGTACCACATCTGGACCTGTCCCTGGCTTCTGGGGCTTGGAGAGGTCTGTTAATGGGAGACTTGGGAGGGAGAGTGGGCAGGAGAAAGCAGATATGGGCTACATCTGACAGCCCACTTCTCAGTGCGGGTGCTTTGTTGATCTCTGGTTTAGGAATCTCCACATCATATCCCACAGACTCAGTTGCCCCCAAAAGCTGAATAACACCTTGTTCCTTGTCCTCCCACAGATTACTGACTCTCTGGATTATCTCTGTACAGCTAAGCCACGTGATAAGTGATAGATATAGCAAGATACTGCTCTGAGGACACAAAGTACTTGACTTGTCTCTATTGACAAACTTTATCATTTCTTATTTTCACCAAGGGGAAGCCATTGCTAAATATCTAGTTCTAGAACCTAGCCTGGGAGTGCAGGAAAGGTCTGATCAGGAAGGGACTCATGTTAACATTATCTCACTACTTTATTTCAAGAGCAAGAAAACCTCTGAAGCAATGACTGGGTGGGGGGGGGGGATAAATGCAGCATGCTATTCTGCCGTGTATTATAATTATCGAGAACTTCTTTTGTCTTTCCTAGTCATCTGTAAACTTGTTTTAAGTTCAATTTTGTGTCTGTGTTACCTGGTATCACATAGAAGGGGGTCAATAAATATGTGTCTATTGAAGGAAGAATCAAGGATTTCTGACCATTGTTCTTATTTGGCAAAGTTAGAATAACAGTTGAAATTCACTATATTAACACCAAGACATCAACATTTATTTGTTATACAATAAATTTATTATAATTATTATCCTTTCTTTTTGAGACGGGTCTGACTCTATGGCCCAGGCTGGAGTGCAGTGGCATGATCACAGCTCACTGCAGTCTTGGCCCCTCTGGGCTCAAGCAGTCTCCCCACCTCAGCTTCCTAAGTAGCTGGGACCACAGATGTATGCCACTATACCTGAATGATTTTTTTTTTTTTTTTTTGAGACAGAGTCTTGCTGTATTGCCCAGGCTGGAGTACAGTGGTGCTATCTTGGCCCACTGCAACTTCTGCCTCCTGGGTTCAAGTGATTCTCCTAACTCGGCCTCTTGCGTAGCTGGGATTACAGGTATGTACCACCATGCCCAGCTAATTTTTTGTAGTTCTAGTAGAGACAGGATTTCACCATGCTGGTTAGACTGGTCTTGAACTCCTGACCTCGTGATCCTCCTGAGCCTCCGCCCTTCAAAGTGCTGGGATTACAGGAGTGAGCCACCTCACCAGGCCTTAATTTTTTATTGTTTTGTAGGGACAGAGGTCTCACTGTGTTTCCCAAGTTGGTCTCAAACTCTTGATCTCAACTGATCCTCCCACCTTGTCCTCCCAAAGTGCTGGGATTACAGGTGTGAGCCACTGTGCCAGGCCAATAATTAATATCTTTCTAGTTATTATGTTTATGGGCAGGAAGAAATAGAGAAACTCATGCCCAGCCACTTTAGGTAAATGAGCCCTTGAGAATCCTCTATCCAGAACAGTCAACAGCGTTTTTAATTTCTTATGTCTCTCACCAAAGCACATACTTCTTTTTCATTTTTTTGTTTTTGTTTTTTCGAGACAGAGTCTCACTCTGTCACCCTGGCTGGAGTGCATTGGTGCAATCTTGGCTCACTGCAACCTCTGCCTCCTGGATTCAAGCAATTCTTCTGCCTCAGCCTCCCAAGTAGCTGAGATTTCAGGTGCCCACCACCGCTCCTGGCTAATTTATATATTTTTAGTAGAGATGGGGTTTCACCATGTTGGCCAGGCTAGTCTCAAACTCCTGACCTGAGGTGATCCACCCGCCTTGGCCTCCCAATATGCTGGGATTACAGGTGTGTGCCACTACGCCAGGCCAAAACATATAAATTCTTCACATTCTTTGACCACTTGCTGTGTGCCAAGTGTTCTGTGGTCACACTGTCTTACTGAAATCTTACATCCACCCCAGAATGCCTTCTTCCTCCTTCTCAACCATGGAGAGGATTGATCACTCCCTCCTCCTTGATACCATCTGTCACAGACTTGATCACACTGCATTGGAATTTGTTTCCATTTCTATATTTCCTACTACACTATATGAGTTTTTCAAAGATGATCTATGTCTCTCATTCAGGTTGTAACCTCAACACCCAGCTCACAGGGGGAGCTCTATAAATATTTCTTAAAACTGGATATTGTGTCATCTTCATTTGACAGATTTGACATCGTAGGCTTGCCTGGGGTTCCTAAGTGCAAAGTGATAGGGCTAGTTTTTGAGATTCTCTGTGCCACACTCCAAAGCCTGTTTTCTTTTTTTTTTTTGGAGATGGAGCTTTGCTCTTATTACCCAGGCTGGAGTGCAGTGGTGCCATCTCGACTCACCGCAACCTCCGTCTCCAGGTTCAAGCAAGTCTCCTACCTCAGCCTCCTGAGTAGCTGGGACTACAGGCTGTGCCACCATGCCCAGCTAAGTTTTGTATTTTTAGTAGAGATGGGGTTTCACCATGTTGACCAGGATGGTCTTAATCTCTTGACCTGTTGATCCACCTGCTTCGGCCTCCCAAAGTGCTGGGATTATAGGCGTGAGCCACCGCGCCCGGCAGCCTGTTTTCTTTCTGCCTCTTTTGCCTAATGTTTGCTTTGTTAGCTTGGTCACTTGGGAATACTGGAAAGCAACGCAACATCAACTGAGATAATGAGGGTGCTGGAGGAGGGGAAGCGGAAGGGAAGATGCAGGGGAGTTGCTGCCTGCTGATGCTGGGAAGGGAGGCTAATTATGTATCGCTCAGTTAAGCAATGCTCCAGCCCTTCAGTTTCCATCCTCATCACACTGCACACTCGCGTACATACACACACACACACACACACACACACACACACACACCCCATCAGGGACAGGTCACGGAGGGAATGTTGAGTCAACAGGTACCAGGAAAGCATTTTCTTGGAAAGCCATTCACTGTGAGAACAACAAAGAGCTGAGACACAAAGCCAGCCAGCCATTGGGACTTGTAGTCTATTTTGTAATTTTGCTTTGCAGTAAATTTTGAAATCGTGTCATAAGGAAACTTTGCTGTAAGATAATTCTGCATAGTGAGGTTTTTAGCAATAAGGTTCTAGTCTGCAGTGAAATTAGGGGAGAACATGGAACATGGACGCCATGGCATCCACAGCTGCATGCCTGAACTTTATTCCTTGGAAACAATGATCAGAACAGGAGTGGTGTAGTGGGAGCCTTCGAAATGCACACTTCTGAAGTGGAGGCTGATAAGTGGCAGCATGTCCATACTTTTCCCACTCTTGCACAATGTGACTTGATTATTATTTTTTTATCTTTTGGAGACAGGGTCTCGCTTTGTCACCCAGGCTGGAGTGCAGCAGCACAATCGTGGCGCACTGCAACCTCAACCTCTCAGGCTCAAGTGATTCTCCCACCTCAGCCTCTGAAGTAGCTGGGACTACAGGCGCATGTACCCAGGCTTGGCTATGTTTTTGTATTTTTCATAGAGATGAGGTTTTGCCATATTGCCCATGCTGGTCTCGAACTCCTGAGCTCAAGTGATCTGCCTGCCTCTGCCTTCTAAAGTGTTGGGATTACAGGTGTGAGCCACCACACCTAGCCTTTTTTTTTTAATCCAGAACATTTATTGCATGACTAATCACTGAAATTCTTAAGATAAGCTGGATGCTGCAATAGCTGCCTTCCTGGGTTCAGGTGTTGTTCCTTCACAGAATCTATGTCTGAATCTGCAGTATGCAATTTTTAGGTGCCTCATGTGATCAGTCCTGGTGGTCTTTCAACTTTTAGCCTTGACACTACAGTTATACTTACTCTTGTACTTGGCAATGTAGCCACATTTGCTGCAGGTTGGCTTCTGAAGGTGCTGGCTTTAGAGCCACAGCAGTGGCACACCGTGTGCATCTTAGTGTGATGCTTTCCAAACGATGAGTTTCCCTTCGTCATTTGGCTTCTGCAGCTGAGACCGAAGAGTGTGTGTAGCTTTAGAGACATGTCTGTTCAGACTCTTTACCTATTTTTAAGTTGGGTTATTTGTCTTTTTCATTATTGAGCTGTAGGAGTTCTTTATATTTCTAGTTACAAGACTATTATCAAATATACGATCTGCAGATATTTTCTCTCATTTTAAGTTTTTTTTTTTCCTTTCTTAATGGTGTCCTTTGAGAAACAAAGCTTTTTCATTTTGACATAGGCCAATTTCATTTTCTTTTATTGCTTGTGTTTATCATATCTAAAAGGCTGCTGCCTACTTGAGCTAAGTTCATGATGATTTATACCCATGTTTTCTTCCAAGAGTTTTACAGTTTACAGGTGGTTGATCTATAATGATTTAGTTTTTGTATATCATATGAATTAGGGGTCCAACTTTATTCTCTTACATTGTGGATATCCAGTTATTACAGCATAATTTCTTAGACTGTTCTCATTGAATAATCTTGGCACCCTTGTCCAGAACTGATTGTTTGAACTCTCATTCAAATCCACTGTCCTATGGCCATTCCTGTGCCAGTGCCCACTGCCCGCCCTCCCCACACCTTATGGTTTTCCCTTAAGATTTCCATATCCTATACACTGTCTTGTTTACTGTAGCTTTGTAGTAAATCTTGAAACCTGGAAGGGTGAATCCTTGAGCTTTGTTCTTCTTTTTCAAGTTTGTTTTGACTCTTCCGGGCCCCTTGAATTTCTATGTGAATTTTAGGATCCATTTATCAATTTTCCCCAGAAACTTGCTGAAATTTGATGGGAATATTACATTGACTCTGTAGATCAGATCGAGGAGTATTGTCATTTTGACTATATTAAGTCTTCCCTTCGTGAACAAGCAGTGTTTTTCCATTTATTTAGATTTTTTTTTTTCTTTTTTTTGGGACAGAGTCTCACTTTGTCACCGAGGCTGGAGTCCAGTGTGCAATCTCTCCTCACTGCAACCTCCGACCCCCCAGGTTCAAGCAATTCTCATGCCTCGGCCAGGCACTACCACACTCAGCTAATTTTTATATTTTTAATAGAGACGGGGTTTCACCATGTTGGTCAGGCTGGTCTTAAACTCCCGACCTCAGGTGATCCACCTGCCTTGGCCTCCAAAGTGCTTGGATTACAGGCGTGAGCCACCACGCTCGGACTGTTTTGTTTTGTTTTTTGAGACGAGTCTCACTCTGTCACCCAGGCTGGAGTGCAGTCCTGCGATCTCAGCTCACTGCAACCTCCGCCTCCCGGGTTCAAGCAATTCTCCTGCCTCAGCCTCCTGAGTAGCTGGGATTACAGGTGCACACTACCACGCCCAGCTAATTTTTGTATTTTTAGTAGAGATGGAGTTTCCCCATGTTGGTCAGGCTGTTCTCGAACTCCTGACCTCGTGATCTGCCCGCCTCTGCTTCCCAAAGTACTGGGATTATAGGCATGAGACACCGTGCCTGGCCTGCTTTGTTAATTTTATATTTTAGTTTCATTGCTAGAAATTTATAATTGATTTTTCTATATTGGTTTTATGTCCTGCAACCTTGTTGAACTTATTAGTTCTAATAATCTTTTAATGGAATCCTCAGGTTTTCTGCATATAATTGACCGTGTCATCTGTTTTACTTCTCCCTTTCTCATATGGATCGCCCCCTTTTTTTGTCCCTAATTGTCCTGGCTAGCAACAAGTACAATGTTGCATGTAAGAGTTGTGATCACAAGTGTAAGTCCTTGTTGCTGATCTTCATTGGGAAAACAGTCTTTTTTTTTTTTTTTTCCATTAAATGTATTAGTCATGGGTTTTTTGTAGATGTTATTAATCAGATTGAAGATGTTCCCTTCTGTTCTAATATGTTGAGTGTTTTAGTTATAAAAGGTTGGTGCATTGTATTAAATGCTTTTCTGGCATCTCTTCAAATTATTGTGTATAGTTTTTGTCCTTTATTAATATGATGTATTATATTGATTGATTTTCATCTGTTAAGCTATCTTACATTTCTGGGATAAATCAGACTTTGTCATGTTGCTAAATTCAGTTTGCTAGTATTTAGTTGTGGATTTTAAAAAGTCTATCTGCATAAGACGTATTGATTTGTAGTTTTCTTATATCTTTGTATTTTGTATGCATATAATACTGACCTCATTAGAAAGTGTTCTAGTCCCTTCTATTTTTTGAAATAATTTGTGAAGGATTGGTGGTAATTAGACTTAAAAACATTTGGTAAAATTCTCCAGTGAAGCCATCTGTTCTGGGGCTTTTCTTCGTGGAAAATTTTTGTGTTACAAATTCAGTGTGTTTACTTATAAGTCTATTCAGATATTCTATTTCTTCTTGAGTCTATTTTGTCTCTTTGCATCTTTCTAGGAATTTCTTCTCTACATGTAGGTTATCTGATTTGCTGGTATATAATTGTTCGTAGTATTTCTTTGCTATCCTTTTTATTTCCAAAAGGTCAGTAGTGACGTCACTTCTCCTATCCTTGAGTTTAGTAAGTTGAGTCTTCTTTCTTATTTCGTTGTCATTTGAGCTAGTGGTTTGTCAATGTTGTTGATCTTTTTAAAGAACCAACTTTTGGTTTGATTAACTTTATTGTTTTTATAGTCTGTATTTTCTTTATTTCCACCTAAATTGTCATTATTTCCTTAATCTGTTTCAGGTTTATTTTGCTCTTTTTTTTTTTTTTTTTCTGGTTTCTTAAAGTGAAAGCTTAGATTGTTTACTGTATTTTAACTGTTATCTCCATCCCCCGCCAAGCTCCATTTTACAGGACAGTTTGTGAGTATGAATGACCAATGCTGAAACAGTCAGGGTGTGCAGACTTTCCTTTGGTGACAGAGTTACAGAGCAACTGAATACATGATGGGGCTTTACAGAGTGTAATTGACACACAACTCTTCCATGATGGTGCAGTCCATACAGCACTGTGATTCTGGGGCTAAAACATGGGCTCTGGGGTCTGGGAACCTGGATGTGAATTCTGCACCTGTGAGACTTTGAACACTTATTTAAGCTTTGTAAGCCTCAGTTTCCACACCTGCAAAATAGTGGAAAGATAATTAGTACCTCATAGGGTTGTGAAGATTAAATGAAATAGCATATGTGAAGCACTTAACTCAGAACTAGTGGCAATAACTGTTCAATAAAGATGAGCTATTCTTATCCTGTTGTTGTTAGGTCAGATCGGCCTTTGCTGAGTCAACTCCACGTAAAGTAGTTACAGAGCTTGTAGTGTGTTTCCATTAGTTTGTACCTCTTTGCCAACTATCTGTGAACTCGCCCATATGTACTACCAGGGTGGACCTCACCTGCATTTGCTGCCAGATGCTGAGATACACTTCTCACTAAGGTTGCAAAGCCCAGGATATTATTTCCAAATGAGATCTTTTCTCAGACCAGTTGCAGGCCTTGCTTATTTGATCATCCACCGACATTATAATGATGATATGAGAACAAATGATAGTATAAGAATAAAATATTTTCCTAAACAAATTTGAGACATGCTCAGGGTGGAAGTACCATAAATTATGAAAATGATACTGAAAAATTCTAATTTTCATTTTATAGCATCTCAACTTCAAGTTCTCCTTTTCTTTCTTTCTTTTTATTTTAAATTTTGTTGCTCTTAAGTTTTTTTTTTGTTTTTTGTTTTTTTTTTTTTTAAAGAGAATCTCTGTGTGTCACCCAGGCTGGAGTGCAGTTGTACCATCTCAACTCACTGCAACCTCTGCCTCCCAGGTTCAAGTCATTCTCGAGCCTCAGCCTCCTAAGTAGCAAGGATTACAGGTGCACACTACCACACCACCAGGCTAATTTTGTATTTTTAGTAGAGACAGGGTTTTACCATATTGGCCAGGCTGGTCTTGAACTCTTGACCTCAGGTGATCTACCCACCTCGGCCTCCCAAACTGCTGGGATTACAAGCCTGAGCCACCGCACCCAGCCTCTCTCTTTCTTTCCCTCAGCCCCAGCTCTTATTAATCTGTCATCAAAAGCTTCATTAAAGAACAGAAAGGATGTGCATTCCATTTTTCCCCACTCTGGCTCTGTAGGTGCAGAGAAATCACAAAACACTAGGCTATACATAGGGGGAAAGTTAGAAAAATTCATTAGCATATAAATCGATAACCACCTTTCTTTGGTGGTATATCCATCAAGATGAATTTTATCCAAGTAGATTTATTTTTTGGAAGACTAAATTTAGTGTGAATAATCAATAATGTATTAATAACAATTAAATTTCATTTATCTCTTCATACTTGGGGCTTGCCATTCTTATTCTTTGTGTAGCTATGTTTACAAAGCGTTACGCAAGGATATGAAAGGTGAGCACAGAGGGGTGCCTACTTGACTGTCTAGTTTTTGATAAAAAAGAAATGATGAGGCTAGGTGTGGTGGCTCATGCCTATGATTCCAACACTTTGGGAGGCCAAGGCAGGTGGATCACTTGAGGTCAGGAGTTCAAGACCAGCCTGACTAGCAAGGTGAAACCCTGTCCTTACTAAGAAATAGAAAAATTAGCTGGGCATGGTGGTGTCCACCTGTAGACCCAGCTACTCGGAAGTGCTTTCAGGATGGTGAGCAGGGAAAGGTGTCAGGTAGGGTGGGGCTGGGAGGTTGTGCATGGTTAGTGCTGAACTAAATCAGGAAGAGAGGAAAATGAAATAATTGGCAGAATATACTGATGGATTGAAATGGAGAGAATGAGGGATGGAACAAATAGGTTCATTATCAAATCATTAAAATCTTGCTGATCAAATTTATATATGTTACAGATATTTAACATATATATTATGTATATATATTTTAATCACCCCATTCATTTTCTTACTATCCAGAGACAACCACTGTCAATATTTTGTTATATTTTTCTACCTTTGATTTCTATAGTATTAGTAGAAATTGCACCGTACATACAATTTTCTCTACTCTTTTTTCTTAAACTCCCATATTGAGAAGCTTTACTCATGATATTAAATTCTTCATAAATGTAATTTTTAGTGGCTGGTGTGTCACCATTTATTTAACCATTCCTGTAAGGATTGTTTCTCAATGTATTATAAAGAATTCTGAGATAAATATCTTTGGATGTAAATATAATTTTTTCTTAGTTCTTAAGGATAGATTTATAATAACATCATTGCTAAGTAAAAAGAATAAATAGGCCGGGTGCAGTGGCTCAAGCCTGTAATCCCAGCACTTTGGGAGGCCGAGGCAGGTGGATCACGAGGTCAACAGATCGAGACCATCCTGGTAACATGGTGAAACCCCGTCTCTACTAAAAATACAAAAAATTAGCTGGGCATGGTGGCGTGTGCCTGTAATCCCAGCTACTCAGGAGGCTAAGGCGGGAGAATTGCCTGAACCCAGGAGCCTGAGGTTGCAGTGAGCCGAGATCGCGCCATTGCACTCCAGCCTGGGTAACAAGAGCAAAACTCAGTCTCAAAAAAAGAATAAATATTTCCAAGCTCTTTGAATACACCATGCAATTTCTTTTTCTTTATTTCTTTTTTTTTTTTTTTTTTGAGATGGAGTCTCACTCTGTCACCCAGACTGGAATGCAGTGGTGTGATCTCAGCTCACTGCAACCTCTGCCTCCCAGGTTCAGGTGATTCTTCTGCCTCAGCCTCCTGAGTAGCTGAGACTATAAAGGTGCATGACCACACTCTGCTGATTTTTGTAATTTTAGTAGAGATGAGGTTTCATTATGTTGGCCAGGCTGGTGTCTAACTCCTGACCTAGTGATCCGCCTGCCTTGGCCTCCTAAAGAAAGTGCTGCGATTATAGGCATGAGCCACCACACCCGGCCTGCAATTTCTTTTTTAGAAGGGTTTTGATGCTTTCATATTTGTCTTACTTAAGTGTGACAATCACTATTCATTAAGTATTTTAGCCAATTTTATTGGTTGATTTTAAAAAGTGATATTGTTTATTATTTTATTATATATATATTTTTGAGATGGAGTCTTGCTCTGTTGCCCAGGCTGAAGTGCAGTGGCACAATCCCTGTTCACTGCAACCTCCACATCCTGGGTTTAAGCGATGCTCCTGTCACATCCTCCTGCATAGCTGGGATTACAGCCATATGCCACCATACGCAGCTAATTTTTATATTTTTAGTAGAGATGGGGTTTCACCATGTTGGCCAGGCTGGTCTCAAACTCCTGACCTCAGGTGATCTGCCCACCTCAGCCTCCCAAAATGCTGGGATGATAGGTGTGAGCCACTGCGCCTGGCCAAAAAAAGTGATATTGTGTATAGTTTTTCCTTTCATTTGCATTGATTTGTTTATCATTGAGGTTGAGGATTTTATTAGGTTTGATATTCATTTGTTAATTCCTAGACGTGAGAGATTAAAATATATATAACATACATATATATGATACATAATACATACATGATAGAAATTCTAGATGTGGGTGCCCATCCAATAAAAACATCTAATGTTGTGCCTAATAGATATATGATACATTATATTGATAATTGAAGATAATACTTCCAATGGTAATGAGAATCTGAGAGAAGAGATACAGGCCAGGTGCAGTGGCTTATGCCTGTAATCACAACACCTTGGGAGGCTGAGGTGGGATGATCATTTGAAGCCAAGAGTTCAGGACTAGCCTGGGCAGCTTAGCAACACTCTATCTCCACTAAAAAACTAGTCAGGTGTGGTGGCATGTGCCTGTAGTCCCATCTGCTCAGGAGACTGAGGCAGGAAGACTGCTTGAGCCCAGGATTTCAAGGACTGCAGTGAGCTATGATCACATCACTGCACTGCAGCCTGGGTGACAGCAAGACCTGGTCTTAAAAAACAAATGTAATGTAATGTAATACCTTTTAAAACAGAGAAGAGATACAGAGATAAAGAAATATACTTTTTTCTTTTTTTTTTTTTTTTGAGACAGAGTCTCACCCTATTGCCCAGGCTGAAGTGCAGTAGCGTAATCTTGGCTCACTGCAACCTCCATCTCCCAGGTTCAAGAGATTCTCCTGCCTTAGCCTCCCAAGTAACTGGGATTACAGATGCCTGCCAACACGCCCAGCTAATTTTTGTATTTTTAGTAGAGATGGGGTTTTGCCATGTTGGCCAGGCTGGTCTTGAACTGCTGACCTCAGGTGATCCACCTGCCTTGGTCTCCCAAAGTGGTGGGATTACAGGTATGAGCCACCCCATCCGGCCAGATACTTCAATTTTATTATAATTAATATGAGTACTTCCTATTATTAGCTAACAAGAAGTCTAATTTGATTGTAGAATATTTTTAAGTGGAAAAGTAACATAACTGTGAGAAGTAGAAGTAGAGTGGCGAGAGAAGATCCTAGACCAGAGTCAGTGCTGGATGGAGAGAAAGGAGGTCAATCAAGGAAAAATGGGCTTCCCATCTGGGAGGCTCTTGGTCTATTCCACACTCTTCTCATCTGGGCCTTAGTTCTCCTCTTGACCATGATCTGCAACTAAGTTCCACATGGGAAGAGTATGGAATAGACCAAGGGCGGGACACTCAGGGAAGCAGGACCGAGCTGAAGGGCAGACAGTGGATGGAGGGGAAAGAGGCCTGCCTGGAGAAGGAGGGAGTGCCCCTCATTGCCATCCTCCAACTCCACCTTCTGCATGGCCTTGGGAGCGTCCAAAGAATTTTTCAGTCAGGCTTTTATTTATGTAAGTTTTGTTTCCTTCAAATTTGTCAGTTTCCTAGAGTATGGACCTTCCATAACCCCACCACCACCAGCAACACCCCATCGATGTGTCTCTTAAATTTGTGGTTTATTGCTTTTAATAATGTAGGGCGCTGTAACTGTGTTTTTGTATATTTGTTTTTGTGCCTTGGCGCCAAAGTCAGTTTCCACAGTGTATATATTTTTCTGAATTAAAGACCTATAAAAGCAGAAACAAGAAATGTAGAGGACCGCAGAGATCATGCACAATATATTTAGCAATTGTTGGCTAAAACCTACCTGTTTAAAAATAGCATTCCAATATGCTGCCTGATGAGTAGCAGCACTCACACCATATATGTTTTTGTTTTTACTGTTTGTAACAGATTGCCGTGTCATAACAAAAAAGTTTTGTTCACCCTTTTCCCAGTAGCTCAGGTTGAAAACATTAGAGTCATTTTGGATGCTGCCTTCCTGCAGGCCATCCATTAGCCAGTTCTTTCAACTCTGCCCTCAGAATACAGCTCAAAGTCAAACTCTCTTCTTCTAACCCCCAAGCACTTCCATACCAGTGTAAGCCACCATCCTCCCATCCCTGGATGACTAGAACAGCCTCCTAAAGGGTCACTCTGCTTCCTCTTTTGCACACCTGTGATCTCTACTCCACACCAATGATTTATCTATTTATTTTTTGAGATAGAGTCTGGCTTTGTTGCCTAGGCTGGAACGCGGTGTGGCACGATCCCAGCTCACTGCAACATCCGCCTCCTGGGTTCAAGCAATTCTCCCATCTCAACCTCCCAAGTAGCTGGGACCTCAAGTGCATGTCACCCTACCTGGCTAATTTTTGTATTTTTTGGTAGAGACGGGGTCTCACCATGTTTGCCAGGCTGGCCTCGAACTCCTGACCTCAAGTGGCCCACCCGGCTCAGCCTCCCAAAGTGCTGGGATTACAGGTGTGAGCTACTGCACCTGGCTGCACACCAGTGATCTTAAAAAATAGAAAAGCGAGGCCAGGCGAGGTGGCTCACGCCTGTAATCCCAGCACTTTGGGAGACTGAGGCAGGTGGATCACCTGAGGTCAGGAGTTTTAGACCAGCCTGGCCAACATGGAGAAACCTCATCTCTACTAAAAATACAAAATTAGCTGGGTGTGGTGGTACATGCCTGTAATCCCAGCAACTTGGGAGGCTGAGGCAGGAGAATCACTTGAACCTGGGAGGTGGAGGTTGCGATGAGCCAAGATCACGCCATTGCACTCTAGCCTGGGCAACAACAGTGAAACTCAGTCTCAAAAAAAAAAAAAGGAAAAGAAAAGCAGATCACATCACTTCTCTGCTCAGAATCCTCCAATCAACCAAGAAGAACCTCAAGTCCTCGCCTGGGCCTATCAGGCTTTGCCCTGCCCCTTTCTTACTGTTCTGTTCTTCAGGGACGCCTTTCCTGTTCCCCTGCTTGTCTTTACTTCATCTGGAATGCTTTTTCTCCAGGTCTTCAGAATGCCTGCCCTTCATCAGTGAGAGAGAGAGAGAGACACTTCCCCAACTACTCTAACCAAAACAGCCCCCAGTTTTCCCTGCTTAATTCTTGCTTATGGAATTTCTCACTACACCCCCTCCGCAAAACATGTTTATTTTCATGTTTTTATTATGTTTCTCCAACACGATGGAAAGACCTTCTCTGTCTTGTCACCATCCAGTCTTCAGGGTTTAGAACAAAGTCACACACAGTAGGATCAATAGCCATTGTTGAGTGATTAAGTGATTCTTGCAACCAATTTAAAACTGAGTGCCTTGCAAAGTTACCATTTGCCCATAGAAAATTAGGTTCATTGTGTCTGAACGATATGCTTCAGTAGCATTTTATGTTGTTCTTTTTCCTGAACTTTTACGCTCCTAGCTAATTTTAGCATCCCATCTGAACTGATCAGCCTTGCAGTTGACCTTTTAAAGATGTCCTCATGTTTCTAATTTCACCTGTAATCATTAGTAACATAACCAGTATTTATAGATCCATAGCAGCTAAAGTTTTAGTGTTCGATATTTTTGAATGATTTCAATGACTTCCACATTCCTGTCAAATTTCTTTTGCATATCTACTTTGATTTTTTTTTTTTTAAAGAGCTCCCTTTTCAAAGTGGTAAAATAATATGTTGAACAGGCAATTATGTTTAAATAAGAACTGAACCCCAAGGTCTTAAGAAGAAAAAATTTCAAAGCTTTTTAGATTCCACATATCTCATTTAGTAACTTGACAGCTTATCCAGCCCCTGATGAGATTCCATCTCCTGGCTGATTATAAAATAAGTTTAAAGTTTATTCCAATTTTAGGAATACCAAATTCTTGAAATAAGAAATTTTTCATTCTTCAAGAAAGAGATGTTTTACTTTTTAAATCACAAAGTAAACAAATACAGAGAATAGATATTTTGAAGTGTAGGGTTTGTGTTTGCCTCTCTTTGTAACTTGGTATGACTGTAAATAAGAATGCAGGCTAGGCCAGGTGCTTATACCTGTAATTCTGGCACTTGGGGGAGGCTGAGGCGGGTGGATCACCTAAGGTCAGGAGTTCAAGACCAGCCTGGCCAACATGGTGAAACCTTGCCTCTACTAAAAATATAAAAATTAGCCAGGTGTGGTGGCATGCGTGTGTAATCCCAGCTACTTGGGAGGCTTAGGTGGGAGAATTGCTTGAACCCGGGAGGCAGAGGTTGCAGTGAGCCGAGATCGTGCCACTGCGCTCCAGCTTGGGTGACACAGTGAGACCCTGTCTCAAAAAAATTACAAAAATAAGATAAAAGAAGAAAAGGAATGCAAGCTATTTATACCTCCTCCAGGAAGCTTTCCCCATGGACTCTGATCTATCTTAGCAATGCTCTTCACCTAATTGCAGAAGCTCCCATTGTCTGGATAGCACATGGTGTTCCATTTCACTGTGTATTCTATAGGTTGTAATTGTCTGACATTTAATGATCTCTCCAAGAGGATTATTAGCTCCCAGTTAATAGAAATCACATCATGACTGGGGATGGTGGCTCACGCCCATAATTTAATAGATATCACATCATGTCTGGGCACAGTGGCTCACGCCTGTAATCACAAACACTTGGGGAGGCCCAGGCAGATGGATTGGCTGAGGTCAAGAGTTGGAGACCAGAGTGGCCAATGTGGCAAAACTCCACTTCTACTAAAAATGCAAAAAGGCGTGGAGGCTCACACCTGTGATCCCAACACTTTGGGAGGCCAAGATGAGCGGATCACTTGAGGTCAAGAGTTTGAAACCATCCTGGCCAACATAGCAAAAACCCGTCTCTACCAAAAATACAAAAATTAGCTGGGCATGGTTACACATGCCTGTAATCCCAGTTACTCTGGAGGCTGAAGCAGGAGAATCACTTGACCCCGGGAAGCAGAGGTTGCAGTGAGCCAAGATCATGCCACTGCACTCCAGCCTTGGCGACAGAGCAAGACTCCGTCTCAAAAAGAAAAAAAATCCAAAAATTAGCAGGGCATGGTGGTGTTCACCTGTAGTCCCAGCTACTGTAGAGACTGAGGCAGGAGAATCGCCTGAACCTTAGAGGCAGAGGTTGTAGTGAGCCAAAATCATGCCATTGCACTTTAGCCTGGGTGACAGAGCGAGGCTCTGTCTCAAAGGAAAAAAGAAAAAAAAGGAAACCACGTCATGCTCCAGATCTTGCTCTTCCTCGGGGCTTGAGTACATCTCGGGATATTATAGAAAGTGCTCCATAAACACCAGTTGGAATGGAAAAGCACAGTGCTCGACAAATCCAGAATGTTAGGGGATTTTTGTGACAATTTTGAGGAAATTATTAAATATCATGTGATTATTAAAGAGTAAAACTCACAGAATACTTGGCAAAACCACACACTTCCTGAGCCCTTGTTACCGTGACTGCCTGTTCCTCCTGACTTAGGAGGAAAAATACCTACTTTTCACGTTATGACAATGTAGCTGGCTTTTCTCTAGCATAAGTGGAACAAAAAGCTAGAATTTTACACATGGTTTGTGGCTTGGTAATAGGTGTCTTCTCTCTACCAGCATTCAATATTTATTCTGAACTTTTTAAGGTTAAGAAGTCTGTTAAAACTATCACAGAATCTATGATATGAGGTAAATATTGGTAATTCCTTAGCTTATCAGATGCTACATTTTGCTATGTTAGAGGGACAGAAAGGGATCACCATGCAGTCTAGCAGGTTTCTAAGAATTAATGAAGAGTGCTGCCTGGGATAGAGGAAGGGTTTAGAGGGAAAATGCAAAGAAAATTCTCTTTAGATTCAAATTAGATTTTGTGGCTCTCCTTAGTTATGGTTTCATTCATCAAGCATTAAAGGGTTTCCCAAAGATGCCATCTCAACAAAGTTTTTCTGGGTTAGTACAGAAATTCCTGTCCCTGAAAGCATGAGGTAGGTAGAGAGGTAGCTAATCAGGAGGAAGGAAAGATTATCCACTTAGCTCAAGATGGTAAAGTGTGATCTCTAAGAGCCAGAATGTCTGGGTTGGAATTCTCACTCCACTACTTATTTGCTGGCTGTTGGTCTTGGACCAATTACTTTATTTCTTGTGCCTTAGTTTTCTCATCTATAAAATATTTTTAAGGTTTATTCCAATTTTAGGAATACTCAATTCTTGAAATAAGGAACATTCTTCAGGAAAGAGGTGTTTTACTTCTTAAATCACAAATTAAACAAATACAGAGAATGCATATTTTGAAGTGTAGGGTTTGTGATTGCCTCTGTAATTTGATATGATTGTAGATAAGAAAAAACTTATTTCTCATCTACAAAATGGAGACGAGGCTAGGCACGGTGGCTCACGCCCATAATCCCAGCACCGAGGCAGGTGGATCACCAAAATTCAGGAGTTCGAGACCAGCCTGACCAACATGGTGAAATGCTGTCTCTACTAAAAATATAGAAATTAGCCAGGCATGGTAGCGGGCAGCTGTAATCTCAGCTACTTAGGATGCTGAGGCAGGAGAATCACTTGAACCTGGGAGGCAGAGGTTATAGTGAGCCGAGATTTCACAACAGCATTCCAGCCTGGCAACAAGAGTGAGACTCTGTCTCAAAAAAAAAAAGAAAAAAAAAATGGAGATGTTACTGGTACCTGCCTTAACCTATATGTGGGCGTTGCATGTGTTAATATATATGAAGCGCTTCAAACAGTGCCTGGTAAAGGACAAGGGCTGTATGTAGGAGTTAGCTACAGTTATTTTGCTACAGATGGAGGTGATGAATTAAGTGGCTGCCTCCCAGATGTACTCTTGTCAGTGTTGTATGTAGCACACATGGGCGCTTGAAGTCTGTGAGTTTTGTGACTGCCCATTACACAAGAAAGTAGGGACACTTAGACTGACAGGGCTTTTGTGATAAATTTAAATTTCTATGATCCTGAGAAAGGTTGGTCCCCACTCATTCTCATCCCTTTCTTCTTCCTCTCTGAGTCAGTCTCCCCTGTCAGTGAACCTTCCTAAGGGATAGGTATTTGGTCTAGTAGGTGAGCACTCAGGGCAGGCCTAAAGCCTGTGATTTAAAGAGGGTGGAGGGGATGGGAATGAAATGGAGTGAGGGTGAGTGGAGATCCCAGAGCAGTCCACGGCCTGGCCAGTTTAAACCATCTGAAGTGCCTGCAAACTCGAGAAAGAGCTGGAAAATCAGGTTTGCTTCAAAATGATTATCCAAAAGCATTATATTTTCTCTTGGATTTTTTTTCTATAATACCTGTACCAAGCTCCTACTACTTTATTTGAGATGGTAGCTGCCTTGCCTATGTTCACATTGAATAGCCACTAACATGTAAGCAAGAAATACTTGATATATGATTTTTTTTGTTGTTTGTTTTTTCTTTTTTTAAATTTCTTTTGTCGTTTGTTAGTTATTATGATTTTTTTTTTTTTTTTTTTTGAAATTGGGGGAGTCTCACTCTATTGCTCAGGCTGGAGTGCAGTGATGCAGTCACCGCTTACTGCAGCCTTGACCTCCTGGGCTCAAATGATTCCCCTACCTCCTGAGTAGCTGGGACCACAGGTATATACCACCACAGCCGGCTAAGAATGTGATTTAAATGAGTTTATATTAATAGCATATCCAGTGAAAAATCTAATGGATTAACATGCTTAATTTTATAATGATCAATACAGTTCCCCTTATAATTCAGAGATTATGCAAACATAACCTTCCCGCCACCACCCAACACACACACATTCCTATTCTGCACCTTGCTGTTTTTTTCTCCTTAGTTCTTTCACAGTCTACCATACTATATATTTTACTGATTTATTCATTTAATGCCTGACTGCCCTGTGAGACTATGGGGTTCATGAGGGCAGGGATTTTTGTCTGATTTGCTCACTCCTATAGCCTCAGTACCTAGAACCGTGTCAAGGCACTTCGAATGGATGAAACATACAAATGTTAGTTACTTTTAATTTTAATCTTTAAAACAGTTGTACCTCTGAGCACAATGGTGCATATTGTAGTCCCAGCTACTTGGGAGGCTGAGGAAGGAGGATCACTTGAGCCCAGGAGTTCTAGACCAGTCTGAGCAACACAGCTAGACTTTATCACAAACCAAAAATAAATAAATTAAATCAAGGGTACCAATTGAGAAGGTACCATTTTATTTAGTTTTACTTATTTATTTATTTGAGACAGGGTCTCACTCTGTCATTCAGGTTGGAATGCAGGGATGCAGTCGTGACTCACTGCAGCCTCAACCTCCCAGGCTCAAACAAACAATTTTCCCAAGTAGCTGGGACCACAGGCATATGCCACCATGCCAAGCTAATTTTTTTTTATTATTTGTAGAGACGGGATCTCACTGTGTTGCCCAGGCTGGTCTTGAACTCCTGGGCTCAAGCAGTCCTTCTACCTTGGCCTCCAAAAGTGTTGGGATTATAGGCATGAGCCACTGTATCCAGGCTACTATTTTAAATTTTAAAAGGACAGCCCACAGATCCTTCCTAATGTCCAGATAAGGAACACTCATTTCAGATAATGGCAATGTCCATTGATTAATTCTTCCTTCTGTGACTGTTGATGCTATAATAGGGTCATTGACAAATCAACCAAAAGAAAATACTGTGGTGCTTTAATCATCAGGGCTTCTGTATACTGCTTTATACTTCATTTGTTTTTCAATACTAATTAATTAGCTTTTTAGCCAACTATTATAGCTGATACCACCAATACAGTTCTGCCATTTCATTACCAGTGTTTGACACCTTTTCAGGTGAAGGCTACTATCTGAATGTCTGTGCACACATGTGTGCAATTTCTTTGTTTTATGCTTTAGTCGTGTTAATACAATAATAATTTCAGCAAAGGCTTGAAATTCTACATAGTATCAAATATGCTTGAGGGAAATGATATACAACTACTATATACAAAAGCAAATACACACTCAGATGATCTTTGCGTTTGCTATATCTTAGATTTTAGATAAATTAAACTAAAAAGTAGGCTGGGCATGGTGGTTCATAATTCCAGCATATTGAGAGGTGGAGGCAGCCAGATCACTTCAGCCCAGCAGTTCAAGACCAGCCTGGGCAACATAGCAAGACATGTCTCTAAAAATAATAAAGTAATAAATAATAATAGTAACTCTCTTAGCAGATGCCACAGTGGCCTTAATAGATCCTGTGTAAAATAGCCCACATAATTTCATGTCATGTTTTACTGTGCTCCATTTCCTCCTCTCCTGGACCTGTCTTGAGTCCTGTTTCTTCCTTCTTTTTCCAAATCTACCTCAAAGCTTATGTCATCCCAAGCTTCCGTTTTGCGTCTGTACTTTCTTTTCTTTTCTCCACAGCCTCAGACCTCAGAACTGCTTGCTGTCACTCTGCTCTAAGTCAAAGATGCTTTGTGAAAGACAAAGGATCACTCCTCCAGGGATGACTTAAGCTTGTTGCAAGACAGAACTATCAGAAGTTAACATGGCCCGACACAGTGGCTCAGGCCTTTAATTCCAGCACTTTAGGAGGTTGAGGCAGGCAGATCACCTGAGGTTGGGAGTTTGAGACCAACCTGACCAACATGGAGAAACCCTGTCTCTCCTAAAAATACAAAATTAGCCAGGCATGGTGGCGGATGCCTGTAATTCGAGCTACTCGGGAGGCTGAGACAGGAGAATTGCTTGAACCCAGGAGGCAGAGGTTGCAGTGGGCTGAGATCGAGCCACTGCACTCCAGCCTGGGAGACGGGAATGAAACTCCATCTCAAAAAAAAAAAAAAAAAGCTAACATGGCTCATATAGCATGATTGTTCTCCTATGATGCTGTTTATGTGTAGGGTTATATGTTTGCCTATAGCGATGACTATATAGTAGGAGCCACTGTTAATATCAGTAGAAGAGGTGACTTGCTTTTTGTGTGTACTTTCCTATATTTTTTGAGTTTGTTAAATAAAACTAGTGTGTGTATGTGCACATGTATTTTTAATTAACTTTGTTCAAAGCCAAGGCAGGAAAAATTTGCTCATTTTTTGTTTAGGGCAGCCTATAATTGTAATTGTTGTTTTCAGGTATTCAGTGAAAAATTGCCTTCTCCTTACCCCCTTAAATTGATCATCCTTAGATGGTTTGTTTCCTATGTTTTTGCCTAAGTTATTTTTTGGTAAGATTTGGTATAGGAACACACGTGCACATGCTCACATCAAACCACAATCTCAAAATACCCTCTTTCTAATGCTTAAAACATGTCAGAACTTTTTCTTATATAATATACTCACTCTTTTTTTCTTGTTAAATTTTCTTTTCTCTTTTCTCACTTTCAAAGCTACTGTCAATCAATACTCAATTACTCTTATAGAAAAACAGATTTTCTGAGTCCCATTTGTAGTCAAGAGGAATTTGAATCTGTCTAAAATCAGTAGTTTTTGAAAATACTGCCTTAGTAACTAAGGATTGCTTCAGAGTTCCTTCAGCCAGAACCTAGCAATTTAGTTTTATATAATATTTATCATAGTTATCATCTTAGATGTGTTTTGGATTTTGACCTTATGTTAACTGGTTGATAATTTATAGTCACTGTCGATAGCTTTAGATTATTTTATCTAGGAGTAATAAAACTGTCTTTTAAAAATATATATACGAGTAGATGAATAGATTGAAAATGTTCTTATTGTCATTCTGGCCTTTTTTTTTTTTTTTTTTTTTTTTTAAGATGGAGTCTCACTCTGTCACCCAGGCAGGAGTGCAGCGGTGCCATCTTGGCCCACTGCAACCCCTGTCTCATGAGTTCCATCAATTCTCATGCTTCAACCTCCCAAGTAGATGGGATTACAGGCACCCGCCACCATACCCAAATAATTTTTGTATTTTTCATGGAGATGGGGTTTTGCCATGTTGGCCAGACTGGTCTTGAACTCCTAACCTCAAGTGATCTGCCCACCTCGGCCTCCCAAAGTGCTGGCATTAGAGGTGTGAGCCACTGTGCCCAGCCCATTCTGGCCTTGTTACTTTCAACTCTGGCTTCTTCAAATTGCTAAGGTTTAACTGAATAAGGTTAACAATGACAACAGTGACACTCAGAAAAAACAGGTCCACACTTTTCGAAATTTTTGTTTTAGGAGGAGTTACAGTTTCTCCTTCCTCTCTTGTGCCATGGAGCTCACTTTAATCCCCATTCAGAGAACACAGAAGTCACGTTGTTTTCAGGACCTCCTCCAGGGCAGCTTCGGCTCCCTTTTCCTCTAACCTCCCAATTGCCTGAACCAACAAATCAGCCTCCAGAGAGACTTTCAATGAGGTTCCATCCCCAAACTGCTTGAAAAGGAGTGTATTTACTCAGCTTAAGTGCTTCAGGTCCTCCTGATCTGTTGTTTTGTACAGATGGTTTTATTATCACAAATCATGCTGTACCTTGTGATTTCATTCTATGCCTCTTCTACTTTTCTCCACCTCTCATGAGTAAATCAATTTCCAGCTCCAAACTGATAAAGTAAAATGAGGTGAGGGTTTGGTTCATGTGTAATTTTTGCCTGTATTATTTTTCTGCCAGACTGATCATCATAAACATGATTGTTGATAATCTTTTAGACACAGGGTACTTAACCCAAGTTACCCACCCCAGATATAGTGAGAAGGGGGAAAAGTGTGAATATTTGTTTTAATATTAACACTTGCTAAAAATAGAACATTTCTAAGAAATCCTAGTAACACTTTTGGAGTACTTTCTATATGCCAGGAGCTTTTCTAAGCACTTTACATACATTTATGTATTTAATCCCAACAACCTAGACAAGCTAGGCATTAGTGTTTCTCATCTCTGCATGCAGCTGTACAAGTGTAATGGGCATCCTTCTGGTTCTAGGATGGTGGATTTCAAAAATCATCTGTTTCCTTATAGTCATTATTGGGTTTGAATAAAATACTTCTGTTAAACGTTCTTCTGTATGACGTGGCAAAGCTTTTGTTTTCTTGAGCCTTTCTCAAATCCATCAGTTACAGTAGGGTTTCCCTTCCGTTTCAGATTGCTGTTGAGCATTTTCTATGTGGCAATTTTAACACTTCCCTTCTTTCTGTACCACCCACTCAAGCTCATTCCAGGTGCCCTTAGCAAATGACTCCCAAGGCATTATGTGGCCAAAGCTCATTTCATTGACCAATGAGGAGCCCTGTGCCATGTATAGCAGAATTACGCAGTTCCTGGGATTGGGAGCGAAGGTTGCTTAAGCAAAGCTTTCGTTACAGTTAGCCTGTCGCATCCAGATTGGAAAGACTGGAAAGGTAGGGGAAACCTTATTTGTTTTAATTGAAGAGAAGAAGAGATTGTTGTGTTTGGTTAAAGCAATTTAGATCAGGCCAGATGAACAAATGATCCATTTTGTTTGTTTTTTAAATGAAGACCAAAAAAAAAAATTGGAAGTTGGTAAGAATTTCAGCTGCTGCAGTCTCCCTTACCAGTAGGAAAACCAAAATTCTTAAGTTATAAGCTTTTTTAAAAAAATCAGTTTATCTAGCAGCTTTTCACTTTACATGCTTGAAAAATCTAGATCTTCACAATGTTGCTGTTGTTTTCTAGTTTGCTCTTACTTAAACTATGGCGTAAGAAGCAGCAATGTATCAGAATTGTCGTTTACATTTGTAACTAAAGCCATTTCCGAGTCAGTGTTTAGAGAAGAAAATTATAATTTTAAGATGTGATAACTAAGGAAAATTTAATGGAACTAGCTTTATGATAATTAGCATATAAAGATTGACAACGGTGAACTTTTCTCAGAGAAAAGTTCTAAAGACTCTTATCATTGTTTTAAAACCAGTAGTTAAATTTATGAAATGTATATGCTTTAAAGCATTCACATTAGTTTCACTTTTGTTGTAAGTAATAGTTTTGGTATATTTTATATTTGAAATTTGTTTTAATATTAACTCAAATGACCAGAGAAGTAGAATCTTTATTCACTTCTCTCTATCTGGCAATGGAGCAATTTGAGTAGCATTTGAAATAGAAGCCAATCTTTCAAAGAAAAATACTCTTCTGTCAATAAACCCTTCTCCCTCATAGTGAAAACTTTCTTCATTATAATGAATCCAGTTGCAATAAAATGTATACGTGAGAAATGCATATTCTTATTTATTAGCTTGTATCTGATATTTAGTGTCAAAAGATAAGTTTGGGTTCAAAGAAAAGTTAAACTGGTTTTCCCTGATTGCTTCTTTCCAAAGGTGGCTTAATATGGGTTTGTATTTTATAACAGAGATTAGGTAATAAGTTTATTTTAAAATGTGACAAATGAGAAATGGCACCGTTTGATTAAAAATATTTTTAAGTGTTTCATTTTAAACTCTACTTTGGTCTAATTTGTAAAGAGAATTTTTTAATGTACATATCACAAAGTATTAAATATCCAAGAATTTCAATGACTGCAAATTCCCTTTTCTTACTTTGACATATTCATTTAAAAAGACTTGCATCCTGAAGTTTTCTGCTTTTGTTAGATCTGTTCCCAATGCATTTTTGTAAGATGTCTGCTGCTCTTGAGATCCTCGTTATTTATGTCTTTTACTCTGGTTGACTCTCTGGCAGAGGTGGGTGTGGGGGTGACCTACAGTCACAGTATTAACTATTCATAGTGGAGAATACTTGCTAGCCACCTTCCCTGGCATAAGTCGGTGTTGCTTCTCAATTCCAAGCTGAGGTTCAAAGGTTTAGACTAACTTCACAGATCAGAGGTCAGTTACGAATTGCTGCAATTTGTAGTTCAATTCTGCCGATAAGACAGAACTTCACAGCTATGATGATTGCTTTTTTCCACTTCTGCACAGAGGCCAGGCTGGACAGTTAACAGCGTCATTTATACAAGTCAGCCCTTGGCACCCGAGTTTAATGAGTAACTAGCTGGTGCCTTAGGTTTCACTGGTACAAGGTGCATATTATAAAAAGGGTCAAATGTCAGTGCACAAACACAGAGTGGGGAGGGGCGTGATAATATCAGCACCATCGATGAATCATATGTAAAGATTCAATAATTTGTGTTTAGTTGTTAAGATTATATTTCCACTGTATGAACGTTAGTATGTTCATTTTCTTTGCTATTTGAAAGAGGTAGATAATTTGGTTAGGTTTTAGCAAGAAAGAACTTCTGATTAGAGATTATTAACTAAGCAGTAGAAAGTGAAATGGCAGTTTTGGTTACTCATTTTGTGGGGTCTCGGGGTTCTAAAATGTGATAACTTTTTAAGAAGCTAGCAAACAAGTCAGAATACCAGTTATTTCTAAGCCCATGATATTTATGCCTATGTGATATTCTCTGTTTGTCACCCAAAAAGTTGAACTCCTATCTTTATTTCTAACCTATGTTGAGAATATCATTTATCGTTTAAAGCTGAATATTGGGGTTCTTGGAAAAATTCCTACCGGATAGGCCTTAACAATTGTGAATTTGCCATTCAGTTTTAACTCCTCATGTTGACTCTGAAGCTGTAATATTGATGCACATAGAATCATTTTTTGTTTGTTTGTTTGTTTGTTTGTTTGTTTGTTTGTTTGTTTGAGACACAGTCTTGCTCTGTAGCCCAGGCTGGAGTGCAGTGGCACAATCTTGGCTCACTGCAACCTCTACCTCCCAGTCCCAGTTCAAGCAGTTCTCCTGCTTCAGTCTCCCAAGTAGCTGGGATTACAGGCGTGTGCCACCATGCCCCGCTAATTTTTGTATTTTTAGTAGAGATGGGTTTTCACTATATTGGCCAGGCTGGTCTTGAACTCCTGACCTTGTGATTCGCACACCTCAGCTTCCCAAAGTGCTGGGATTAAAGGCGTGAGCCACCATGGCCAGCCCATTTGTCATTTTTGTTATAGCACGAATTTGAATTTTCTACTCTTCCAAATTGGAGTGCAGCAGCAATTGGATTCTTCTATAGAAGGCCTCGGGTTTGAACCACAGTTTCTTCACTTCCAGCTAAGGGACCTTAACAGATGGGCAGCCTCATTGAACCTCAGTTCTGGCATCTCCAGAATAAGTAGAATCATAGATCTTGTTTCATGAGCTTGGAGCAATGATTAAATAAGATGAGGTATGTAGTTTGCTTTGCGCCATATTTAGTGCATGAGAAACATTCAGTGAATGTTGGGTCATTACTATTACTAATATTATTATGTTACTTAGGTTGTGAGTTCCCCTAGCCTACCACTATACCATCTCAATTTGGTTTAGACTTGGTCTTGGCTCTGTTCATTTCATGAGGGATATAGTTGGGTGTAGCATAGAATAAGGTGATTTGGGAATGTTTCAGGATGCATTTCTTTTGGGTGTCATGGGGAAGCTTATAAAATTCCTCCATTTCAAGTCTAGCACTCTTTTAGATGCTTATTTTCTTTAGCTGATTTGCTGTCATGTGGCAAAAACTGTAAAAGGAGATAAATCCAAATTTTCTGATTTCCTTTGAGAGCTCCTTTATTCTGCAAAGCAGTGAAAAACATTTGAGCTGAAAAAAAAATCCATAAATGATACCTTATCAGTGGGATAAATTCTATTATTGATTTTATATCTATATCTATATATATTATACTTACTAGAATTCATGCTTTCCAGAAATGAAAATATTAAAGTGGTTCTTTTTCATTCCTTTTTTTTTTTTTTCATCTCAGTCCTATGGAATGTAAAAATAGCATTTGAAGAAAAACATAAATTTTTTTTTTTTTTTTTTTTTTTTGAGGCGGAGTTTTGCTCTTGTTGCCCAGGCTGGAGTGCAATGGCACGATCTCGGCTCACTGGAACCTCCGCCTCCTAGGTTTAAGCAATTCTCCTGTCTTGTCTGGGATTACAGGTATGCACCACAATGCCAGGCTTATTTTTTGTATTTAGTAGATATGGGGTTTCACCATGTTGGTCAGGCTGGTCTCGAACTCCTGACCTCAGGTGATCCACCTACCTTGGCCTTTCAAAGTGCTGAGATTACAGGCATGAGCCATTGCGCCCAGCGAAAATCATGATTTTCAACTACTAATGAAAATATAAAAATTATATACTTGGCATTAAAAAGGTAGTAACAATACCTCAGACTAATTAAACAATTAAGTGCCTACTATTGGCTTGGATTAGGGGTGGAACTCTAAAATTCTAGTTATGAGTCAACTTCCCTGGTAGAGTTTAAAACTGACTGAAGATGACCAGCATTATAGCAGTTACTATTAAGCTAAACCAAAAAAAATTGCCAACAGTCCTACAAAATAGCAATTTCATATGATTCAACCTAGTGCTGTATGAGGGATTATATGACGTTGGAACATATCCCTGGGAACTGCAGGAATGGCTTCCTAGGAGGAACGAAGTTTGGAATGAGTGCAAGCTGGCTAGACAGGGGAATTGGTGAGGGCTGAAGCATTGAAACAGCATGTGTAAGGGGGAAAGTGGCACAAGATGAGGCTGGAGGAGGACCTGGACTCTCTTTATAGGCCTTATGAACCTTACCAAGGATACAGACTTAGCCTAAGGGCAATGAAAGGAGAGTGTAGGGGTTTAAGCAAAGGGTGATAAAACCAAATTGTGTGTGTGTGTGTATAATACATATATAAATAAAAATATAAATAGAATATATGATGTATTATACATAGATGTTATAATTTTATATAATATATAATTGTGCATTATATTTATATATTAAAGTATAATCTATTATGTAATATATAATACATATGAATATTATATTATACATATTATATAATATACATTATACTTTATTTATTTATTTTGAGACAGAATTTTGCTCTTGTTGCCTGGCACAATCTTGGCTTACTGCAACCTCCACTTCCTCGATTCAAGCAATTCTGTCTCAGCCTCCTGAGTAGCTGTGATTACAGATGTGGGTCACCACACTCTGCTAATTTTGTATTTTTAGTAGAGACAGGGTTTTACCAGGTTAGCCAGGCTGAACTGGAACTCCTGACCTCAGGCAATCTGTCCATCTCAACCTCCCAAGGTGCTGGGATTACTGGCGTGAGCCACTGTGCCCGGCCAAACTGCTTATATTTTAAAAGGGCCCTTTACCTTCAAGGAGACCTAGATTGATTGTAGCAGGCCTGAGTGGAAAGGGAGAAGCCAGCTGGGAGTCTACTGTAGGAGTCTAGGCAGGAGCTAATGGTTAGTTTATGAGATGCTTTCAAATGTCATGTCCTGTGTAATCCTTGTAATGGTGATCTTTCAGTATGTGGGTGACAAACTAAGGCTCAGAAAGTTACATAGCATGCCCGTGGTCAAACTTACAGGTGGTAAAGCAAGAACTGTACCCCAGTCATTTGACCCTCAACATGGTGGTCTCCTGGCAACTTTAGGCCCCCAAGTACCAGCATCCTTGGGTGAGGGCAATTGGTTTATCTTAAGAAAGGATCTGGCTGGGCATGATCGCTCCTGACTGTAATCCCAGCACTTTGGGAGGCCAAGGCGGGCAGATTACTTGAGGTCAGAAGTTGGAGACCAGCTTGGCCAACATGGTGAAACCCCATCTCTACTAAAAATAGAAAAATTAGCCAGGCATGGTGTGCGCACCTGTAATTCCAGCTACTCGGGAGGCTGAGGCAGGAGAATCACTTGAACCCAGGAGGCAGAGGTTGCATGAGCTGAGATCATGCCATTGCACTCCAGCCTGAGTGATGGAGTGGGACTGTGTCTCAAAAAAAAAAAATTATGAATTGGATTGTGTTTGAAGTTATTCTGGAAAGTCAGATTTTTCTGGAAACAAACCTTAACCCTAAGTGTTTTATTTTTGGGAAATGTCCTGTGTGAATAGCCATGAAAGGCACATCCATGATCCTTCTTTTCCTTTTTATGATGTAGCACAAAACTACGTGAATCCTGTGTTACATTTATACATTAATAATTTGCATGAGCAAATTATTATATGAATAATAATTCATAGAGTTTACATGCTCATTACCTTGATATTACATTTTAAAGAGAGATATTTTACCATTATAGAAAGAGTGAAAACTCTAAATTCTTTACAAATAATATATGCCAAGAATTGTGCTATATAAATATTTTCTCTGTTTTTCAAAACTCTCCTGCCAGGAATGAATTCTACTTTACAGATGTGGAAACTGAGGCTTAGGAAAGTTGAATATACTTGTCTGGATTTACTTAGCTAGCAGATGAGTGATGGAGGAGTCTAAATTTTATTTTATTGTCTTGACAATGTACAATTAATTTCAAGACATACCTTCTTATACTTTGTGCATTTATTTTCATAGTTTTTATCAGCCACCATGTTGTTGATTACTAGTTATTATCCAGGATGCAGCATTTTGGGAATTATCTTTTCACAGAGTTGGGTAAAGATTATGTGTATCGAGACGTAGATCGTTTAATAACTATTGCTCTATAATTTATTTGAGGGTGTGGCTTTTTTCTTTCAGGAGATCATTGAACAAGATTAAAAGTAGGTCATGGTTGTTATTGCTTGTGTTTCCGTAAGGTTACAGATCTCAATGAGCACCCAGTCATTCCAATATAAAGGTAGTTAGGGCAGAATAACTTTGAGCTGTAACTGATATGAAAGGCCATTTAATCCAGAAGGTTTCCAGCTGTGCTCTATGGAGTCTTAAAGGTCTCATGGTGTCCCCACAGGGACACAATGAATGATGGAACTGGAGGCACCTCCCTTTTTCATCCCCTACCCATACGTGAACCAGCTCCTATTGTATTGGTGTTGTTTTTGTATCTAGTTGGATTTTTGGTGGAAGAAAGGGTGTACAACTAAAAAACAAAGAAAAAACAAACACGATTTTTTTAAATTTTGAGAACTATTGATAATTCAACTCCTTTATTATTATTATTATTATTTATTTATTTATTTATTTATTTAATTTTTTTGAGTCTTGCTCTGCTGCCCAGGCTGGAGTGCAGTGGCACCATCTCAGCTCATTCAGCCTCTGCATCCCAGGTTCAAGTGATTCTCCTGCCTCAGCCTCCTGAGTAGCTGAGATTACAGGTGCCTGACACCACACCTGGCTAATTTTTTATCTTTTTAGTAGTGACAGGGTTTCACCATGGCCAGGCGGGTCTTGAACTCCTGTCCTCAAGTGATCCACTTGAGGACAATCCAAATTGAGTTCATTTTGACCTCTCAAATTGCTGGGATTACAGGCATGAGCCACTGCGCCTGGCCTCCTTTATTATTTTTTTTTCCATGGGAGTAATCTTTGGCTCAGACAGGTGAAATGAACAGGGAATAACAGAGGTAGGCTTAAAACTAGACTTCTCGTTCCCAGTCTGGTGTTGAAACCACTGTGCCATATTGAATCTTCTAAGTGATTTGGAGCTTCAGATGGCTTGAGGAGGGCTGTCTATAGTTCGGAAAATCAGGCAGATTATATTCAACATGTTGAAATAAAAATAAAAGTTTTGTGCTTAAGATATGTTTTAATTCTTCATCTGAAATATCTTCATCTTGAATTTTAAATTCTTTTCATTTGAATATTTTCTATATCATTACTTATTAAAGATTATCCTAAAACCCCAAATCATATTTCTTATGGGCCTCTCCATGCAAAGAACATCCTCGAAAGAGTCTTGACTCTGCCAAGTACAGTGGCTCACACCTGTAATCCCGGCACTTTGGGAGGCTGAGGAGGGTGGATCACTTGAGATCAGCAGTTTGAGACCAGCCTGGCCAATGTGGTGAAACCCAGCTCTACTGGAAAATACAAAAATTAGCCAGGCATGGTGGTGGGTACCTGTAATCTCAGTTACTTGAGAGGCTGAGACAGGAGAATCGCTTGAACCCGGGAGGTGGAGGTTGCAGTGAGCTGAGACTGTGCGACTGCACTCCAGCCTGGGTGACAGAGAAAAACTCCATCTCACAAATTAAAAAAAAAGTCTTAATTCTATATTTTAGGGCAGAATAGTAAGTCTCTTTCATGCCAAGTCTGATTGATAGTGGATAGCTGGAGTACTTCTTCAGTGGTTTTGAGAACCCTCTCTGGACCCTGCAGAAGAGTGTGAAGATCTATTAGTGATGTGTAGCATAAGCCTGTAAATTAGCTATGAGCTAGATACTATTATCTCTGTAAAGGATATTACCTCTTCTTGCATAAATATAGGCTACATCTGCATTCCTTCTTTAGTCTTCTGTGCATCTTGACGTCACGTACACTCTAAAGAAGGCAGAGAGAAAAACACAAATGGAAGAAATTGGTCATTTTCTTGTTACTGTTCTCTGTTTCTTTAAGAATCAGATAAGTAGTTGCACTTTTTGGTTTGTAGAGAACATGATAATTAGAGTAATGGTATTTCATTTATTGAAGAAAATGGCCCCCAATTTCTAACCATTATGCTTATGAACTACAAGAGGATCTGGCCCACCAATTTCTAATGCATCTATGAAAATTATGTTGAAATAGAAAATATTTCTAACCATTTCTTTTTTAACCCTTAGGATTTGCCTCAGAGGGCACTCCAAAAGTTGAACAGAGAAATCCAGAGGAAGCTCCCTGAATTTGCCTGTCTACCCTCGTTCTGTATCTTACAAAGGACCATACAAATCAAATTGGTGGTTTTGGTGAGTATACCTCATTTCGCTTAAGCAAGAACCTGAGTTTTCGCCCTATCAGCCAAGATACCTGCTGCTTAGACAGTGTGTACCTGTTGTGTGTTCATGTGGCAACATTAGTGGTATAGAACATGGTAAGTCATTTGGAACCCACAATATAAACCTTTTTGTCTTTTAACACTTTACATCTTTGTGGCTTAAGAGACAAGATATAACTATGTGTTGCTTATAAATCTTCCTCTTAACCTCCCAAAAAAGAGGTCAACCGTGTTTCTTTTTTTTTTTTTTTAAAGACAGAGTCTCACTCTGTTACCCAGGCTAGAGTGCAGTGGCACAATCTTGGCTCACTGCAGCCTCCACCTCCCAGGTTCAAGCAATTCTCATAACTCAGTCTCCCGAATAGCTGGGATTATAGGAGTGCACCATCACACTTGGCTAATTTTTATATTTTTATTAGAGACAAGGTTTTGCCATGTTGGCCAGGCTTGCTCTCAAACTACTGGCCTCAAGAGATCCATCAGCCTCAGCCTCCCAAAGTGCTGGAATTACAGACAGGAGCCACAGCACCCAGCCAGTCAGCTCTGTTTCAATCAGACTATATTTTGATTGTCTGAACTAGGAAGGGTTCTTGGTACAAACTAGACTATGATTTAGTATGACAGTATCTTGTGTTTTTGATCAATCCTCATACCATGTCTAACTTTCTATTTCCTTGCCTGTCATACAAGGTAAAAATAACTGTCATCCCAATTCATGACAGTCCAAAGAATCACAACATATGTAAAACCACTTCGACAGCATTTTAATCTTCTCCAAGTAAGACTGAGCCCAGGAGGGGGAGGTTGCAATGAGCTGAGATCTTTCTTTTTCTTTAGAGGTGGAGTCTCACTCTGTTGCCCAGGCTGGAGTGCAGTGGCGCGATCTCAGCTCACTGCAAAACTCTGCTTCCTGGGTTCAAGCAATTCTCCTGCCTCAGCCTCGCGAGTAACTGGGACTACAGGCACATGCTGCCATGCCTGGCTTTTTTTTTTTTTTTTTTTTTTTGTATTTTTAGTAGAGCTGGGATTTCACCGTGTTGCCCAGGCTGGTGAACTCCTGAGCTCAGGCAATCCACCCACTTCAGCCTCCCAAAGTGCTAGGATTACAGCTGTGAGCCACCTTGCCCAGCCAAGATCTTTCTATGGATCTGGCAAGTGAGGTTATTCTATGGATGATGATTCTATACGTGCTAGGAAGGGAAGATAAAAGAAAGACTAGCCTCACCCTGACCTTGGACCCCGCCCTCCTTTGCCCGAGCAACAGCGCTCACACAGCTCCAGAAGGTGGAGGTAGTAGATACTGGCTTGTCAGGGAGGGGCTGCTGGTGACACTGATGTGCCCAACAATCCCTGTGAGAGAAAACAGGTACCTTGTCTTAATGTCCTTCAGGCTGGGTTTTGGATTTAGTCCATTGAATTCAGTGACTCAGAGAGCTAAATTTTTTTAATTGTAATTTTTTTCACCTTATAAAAGTATACTAATGGAAGGAAATCTGGAAATTATAGAAAAATATAACAAAATCTACCCATAATCCCACAACCCAAATATAACCACAATTAACGTGGTGTATTTACTCTGATTTTGCTCGGTTGTTTAATTTTCATATGCAGTGGTCGTCACTCCATCTTTCACTTTCCTCAGTTTCAGTTATCTGTGGTCAACTGTATTCCAAAAATAGAGGAGTATCGTATGATATTTTGAGAGAGAGAGACCACACTCACATAACTTTGATTAGAGCATTGCTATAACTGTTATATTTTATTATTGTTAATCTCTTACTGTGCCTAATTTATAAATTAATCATAGGTATATATTATGTATGTAAATATGCATAGGAAAAAACAGTATATATAGAGTTTGGTACTATCAGAGGTTTCAGGCATCCACTGGGGGTCTTGGAACATGTCCTTCTCAGATGAGGGGGGACTGCCACATAGCTTTATATATATATATATATATATATATATATATTTTTTTGAGACAGAGTCTTACTCTGTTGCCCAGGCTGGAGTGCACGATCTCAGCTCACTGCAACCTCAGCCTCCCGGGTTCAAGCAATTCTCTGCCTCAGCCTCCTGAGTAGCTGGGATTACAGGCACCCACCACCACACCCAGCTAATTTTTTTATATTTTTAGTAGAGACAGGGTTTCATCATGTTGGCCAGGCTGGTCTTGAACTCCTAACCTCATGATCCACATGGGCTTGGCCTCCCAAAGTGCTGGGATTACAGGCGTGAGCCACTGTGCCAAGCCTACTGAATATCTTTAAACATTATTTAGCAAAGTTAAAATAGCTGAGAACATTAAACAGATATTCTAAGCTGTGGTTATCCACAATTTGTTGATCATTTTTATACCATTGAATAGTTGTGTTTTATCACACTACATGTAAATATATACTATTATATTCATTGCGTTGTGTTATACATAGCGCTGCAGTAAACAGATTTGAGTGTAAATCTTTGCATGGGGATTTGATTATACATGTCTATAAATGGAATCACTGGGCTAACGAGAATGGACTATTTAATGAACACCGTAAAGTTCTTGATATTGTTTAACTGTTTCAGAAACAGCAAATTATACCTACCTTCCAACTATCCCCATGCATCATATATGACAATGTGCATTTCACAGGGCACATGTAAAAACCGAGTATTAACAATTTAAGAAGATTTAAAACCAGAAATATTTTTATAGAGATTCAAAAAATATTTCGGTTGGTGCAAAAGTAATTGCAGTTTTTGCCATTAAATGTAACATCAAAAACCGCAATTACTTTTGCACCAACCCAATAAAGGCCTATTCCCTCCCCTTTCTCTACCCCATCTTTATCCAGTGTCAGTTCTCTAAAGTAGAAGACAGTGTCACCAAATCTGTTATTACTTATCAACCTCAATCTCTCCCATCTGTCTATGGGAAGAGGATATGTGAGGCCTACATTCATTCACTGAGCATTTATTATTACCACTTAGGTTCATTTCTTGCTCTGTGCATCAGGAGAAGTTGCTGGCTCATGTGGTACTTCTAGTTAATATGATTCTATGTTTGAAGTATCACCTACTTTTTTCCACAGGAGCTGCACCATTTTACATTCCCCCCAGCAATGCACAAGCATTCCAGTTTCTCCACATTCTCACCAACACTTGTTTTTTTGATAATTGTCATCACAGTGAGTGTGAAGTGGTAGATCATGGTGGCTTTGATTTGCATTTTCCTAATGATGAATGATGTTGAGCATCTTCTCATGTGCTTATGGGGCATCTGTATCTTCTTTTTTTATTTTTTCTTATTTCTTTTTCTTTTTTTTATCACTTAGACACATAGTCATCAGGTTCTTTTTTTTTTTCAAGGGTCTTTGCAGATGTATACGGTATATCTTTGCAGATGTATAATGTGTATCTTCTTTGGAAAAATATCTATTCAACTTTTTTGTCCATTTTTAAATTAGCTTGTTTGCTTTTTTTGTTATTAAGTTGTAGTTCTTTATATATTCTGAATATTGCTTCCTTATCAGACATGATTTGCAAATATTTTCTCCTACACCATGTGTTGCCTTTTCACTTTCTTGACAGTGTCCTTCGGTGCACAAAAGTTATTAATTTTGATTAAGTTTACTTTACTTTTTCTTTTGTTGCTGTGCTTTTGAGGTTGTCCAAAAAAACACTGCCAAATCCAAGACCATGAAACTTTGCCCCCCTGTATTTTCTTCTAAGTTTTACACTTTTAGCTCCTACATTTAGGTCTTTGATCTATTTTGAGTTTATTTTTGTATGGAGTGTAAGTAAGGGCCAGGATTCTTTTAAAGGTATACTTTTGATTCCCACCAAATCTCAATGAAAGCATATGTCAACCAATTAAGAAAACGACACAAGTACTCACAGCCAACATTTGTTCTGAATGATTTTTCTTCCTCATATAAGCTTAGGTGGTTTCCCAACAGATAGGTGAAAGAAAGCCTTTGGGGAACTGATGTCTCGTGTAACCAGGATACAGCAGTGAGGCAGGAGTTGGGCTCAGCAAGCGTTTTTTTCTAAATATGCTTGAAGAAATCCCCACAAAGAGAACAGCAGGGGTGGATAGTGGCTTAGGCTAGAAAAAACAGTGTGTGCATGTTATGTAGGTACATATATTTGTAGCAGAGGGAAGGAGAGAGGACACTGTTGTAAACCGTGGGCTACAGAAGTTAAAAACATCTTTGTACAACAACAAATTTCTTTTCATGCTGTTTCAGAGAAAGAAACTAAATTAGCTACAATTATGTGCTAACTATGTTTCCAAAACAGTTGTCCTAGTTCTGTTTTATTGTGGACAGAACCTAGCTGTACTTAACAAAATGTGAAGTCTGCTAGGCTTCCCTCGGACAATATTGAAAAGTACAAGGAGTCCCAAGGCTGTGTAAGCTGCCTTGCTTCAAACGGGCTGCTGAACTGATGGGCTTGGAGATGAGAGTAGCACCACGATCATGCAACTGAGGGTCTCAGAGGTCTCCCCACATGAACAAGATTTTCTCTTAGGCTCTCAACATTGGAATGCTTGATATTGACCGTTAGCTGCCCAAATTTCAAATAAATTAATGTTAATTTTTTTTTTTTTTTTAGACTGAGTTTTGCTCATCTCCCAGGCTGGAGTGCAATGGCGCAATCTCAGCTCACTGCAATCTCCGCCTCCCAGGTTCAAGCAATTCTCCTGCTTCAGCCTCCCAAGTAGCTGGGATTACAGGTTCCTGCCACCATGCTTGACTAATTTTTGTTTTCGTTTTTTTAAGTATAGACGGGGTTTCACCATGTTGGCCAGGCTTGTCTCAAACTTCTGACATCAGGTGATCTGCCTGTCTTAACTCCCAAAATGCCGGGAGTATAGGCATAAGCCACTGTGCCCAGCCTGTTAAATCTTTTAAAATTCTGCCATCAGAACCTATGAGAAACAAACTGTGACCCAGCCCATCCCTGTTTTGGTTTTTGTGGGGACTGGTTTAGGCCCTCAGCAGTGTGGCCTCCGTAGGTCCTCATTTTCTGTTTGCCACAAAAAGGGATTTGGGGAAAGAGGAAATAACTGAGCCGATTAAATTTTCTGATGCAGGATGGGATAAGATAGACCATGCTTTCTAAAAAACAATTTGCAAGACTGGTATATTATATTTCCTTTGAAGCATTAAAGTCATTTCACACTTATTAACTCAAAGAATATCCAGTATTTCCCTCTGAGCCTGAGAATAAATGATTAGCTCAAATCAGGGGCGTTTTTACTGATGTATTAGTTTTTCAACTGAAATATTAACTCCAAGTGCACTCAGTGAAAGTACAGAGTATGCGAGACATGAATAGCAATTAAACACCAACAATCGTTCCAGGAGTTTAGTAGACCTGGGAAATCATAAATTTCCTGACACCTGAATTTTTCATTTTATATACTCTAGGTTCAGTGAAACTCTAGATATATATTTTCTGTTCGTTTCCATTCTTAAGTGCATATTTCATGAGTTTCTTTAATTAATATAGTTGTGCTTTCTATGTAGATTATAAGAATTTCCAACTGACTCTAACTGCCTAGTTTAATTATAGAGACTGGGAAAACTGGTTCTCCTTCCTTTTCTCTTCCTTCTTCTTTTAGTAAGTGTCTTTTTTTTTTTTTTTTTTGAGATAGAATCTCCCTCTGTCACCAAGGCTGGAGTGCAGCGGCATGATCTCAACTCACCACAGCCCCTGCCCTCAGGGTTCAAGCAATTCTTCTCCTGCTTCAGCCTCCCAATTAGCTGGGAATACAGGTGCTCACCACCACGTCTGGCCAATTTTTGTAGTTTTAGTAGAGATGGCTAGGCTGGTCTCGAACTCCTGGCCTCAAGCAATCCACCTGCCTTGGCCTCCCAAAGCGCTAGGATTACAGGCGTGAGCCACCACACCTGGCCTATTCCCGTTTTTCAGTTGAGTGAACTAAAGCTTGGGAGAGTAAGTCACTCACCTGAAGTCACACAGTAAATAAATGGGAACTCAAGCAGCTGGGCTCTAGCTCAAGCACTGTCATATGCAGCTTCTCAAAATACCTTCAAATGAAAGAGTGATTAAAAACTTCCTTCAGCTGGGTGAGGTGGCTCACGCCTGTAATCCCAGCACTTTGAGAGGCCTCGGTGAGCAGATCACAAGGTCAGGAGTTTGAGACCAGCCTGGCCAACATGGCAAAACCCTGTCTCTACTAAAAATATAAAATTTAGCCAGGCATGGTGGGGAGTGCCTACAGTCCCAGTTACTCGGAAGGCTGAGGCACAAGAATCGCTTGAACCTAGGAGGTAGAGATTGTAGTGAGCCGAGATCATGCTGTTGCACTCCACCAAAAGCTGCCTTCATGGGCAGGCCCCATTTATGTGTCTGTTTTCTTGTGACCTAAAATCGCTACTAAATTCCTGAGACAGTATAGCAAAAGCTAAGGCTATCAGTTAAAGCCTCCCCCAAAAAAAGTTACAGAAATTTTATAGCTTCCTGGCCAGTACCTACTTTACCAAGAAAGTTCTAGGGATATTAACATTGGCATTCAATACAGTCCATTGGGGGTTGGTGTGGCTTTTCTGTATGGCATTCCTGATGCTTGGGCTATGTGTTGGAAATGCCAGCTCCTGTACCGAAGCTGGCCTTCGTGGCTCCTTTTGACCATGCAGAAATACCACCAGATAGTAGCTGGGTATGACTATTTGTACCCAGTTCTACATGCAGATAAACCACTACATTTTTTAAAAATTATTTTTATTATTATTTTTTAGAGACAGAGTCTTGCTCTGTTGTCCAGGCTGGAGTGCAGTGGCACAATCATAGCTCAATGCAGCCTTGAACTGCTGGGCTCAAGCAGTCCTCCCACCTCAACCTCCCAAGTAGCTGGGATTTCAGGCATGTGCCCCCATGCCTGGCTCTACCACAAAGCTGATATAAATGGAAAAATGAAAGAGGTGTCCCAAACAATTTGGTGGATGTTAGATATAAAAGGAAAACTCTTTTTGTGGCTTCGTCTTACCATGTTTCTTACAAAAGACAGTGCACATTCATTCATTCTTCTATTCATTCATTCCTTTATTCAAACATTCATTCAGTGCCAGGCACTGGGGATAAAATAAAATAAGCATCCCTGCCTTTGAAATGCTTCAATTATAGCTAATAAAATAAGGTATAAACCCTATTGTTTTAACTTTTCTAAGACATCAAACAATGCCTAAAGAAGTAGAAAGAGCCTTTAATATCTAAAATCACTTCATAATAAAGGCGAATTTAACTTTTTCTGTGTTAAAGGACCTCTCTCAGATGGTCCCATTTCTAATAGAGTTCTTTCAAAAGACTTAGAAACAAATGAAATTGAGAAAACAGCCCATTTCAGTTCATTTCTTCTTTTATTTTTTCTCATAAAGAGCCTACTATGGTCATACTATCATACATATAGTTGATTTTGAAAATGTTTTTAGCTTCCAAAATACCCCACATTCCGCATTTATAGAAGAAAGCATTTTAACTCATGACTTTTTCAATGTTGAGAGTATTCTTGGGCGAATGCTGTTTTACTGTAACTATTGCCTTGAGATAACTGGTCAGCGCACAGTGACATCAGCATAACCAGGATCTATTTTTTCTGTGGTAGCAGATACTGTTTCCTAGTTGCAGCTGAAATGACTAATGTTAACCAAATAAAAGCAGATGGTCACACCTAAAACTAAAGCTAATCTTTGAATATGTCAGCCTGTGTCAGAGCCTTTGTTTCAGGACAGGCAATTTGTCATTTGTTTTACAAAAAGACCTGTGTTATTTTTGTATACTACTATTTGACATACCACCAGAAGGTACATATTGTACAAAACTATGTAACTGCTACTTGCAAACCATTCATATAGTTTGAAATTAGGAGGAAAAGACTAACATTCACACACCATTATAAATGATCGTAAGCTTATGTTTGGGAAGGTTCACTTCCTTTCTATTTATTTTATTTTATTTTAATAGAAAGTCTCACTATATCACCTAGGTTGGTCTCAAACTCTGAAGCTCAGGTGATCCACCCACCTCAGGCTCCCAGAGTGCTAGGATACCACACTCAGCCAAAAGTTCATTTTCTAAATCTGTTTGGGCATAAATTTAAGAAAAATTTTTAACTTAATCCCCAATGTGATAATAAAATTTAAGAAATTTAAAGAATGAAAAATACCCTTGGTTGGGCACAGTGGCTCACGCCTGTAATCCCAGCACTTTGGGAATCCAAGGCCGGCAGATCACTTGAGGTCAGGACTTCAAGACCAGCCTGGACAGCATGGTGAAACCCTGTCTCTAACTAAAAGTGCAAAAAAATATTAGCCGGGTGTGGTATGCACACCTGTAATCCCAGGCTGAGGCACGAAAATCACTTGACTGGGAGGTGGAGTTTGTAAGCCGAGATTGTGTCACCACACTCCACCCTGAGTAACAGCCTTTTACACAAAAAGAATGCAGTGGCACTATCTTGGCTCACCACAACCTCTGCCTCCTGGGTTCAAGCGTTTCTCCCTGCCTCAGCCTTCTGGGTAGCTGGGATTACACCACCACCACGCCTGGCTAATTTTTGTATTTTTTAGTAGAGATGGGGTTTCACCATGTTGGCCAGGCTGGTCTTGAACTCCTGATCTCAGGTGATCCACTCCCCTCAGCCTCCCAAAGTGCTGGGATTACAGGTGTGAAACACTGTGTCCAGCCCTCACAAATTTAAAAATTTTTTTAAATTTTATCGCTATATTTAGACTCTGAGTTTGGTTTTGGATATAAAACAACTTCAGTGCCAAAAAAGAAGTTAAACTATAAAGCATCACCCCAAAGATAAGGCATCCTTATTAAACTACAGTCACAAATTTGCCATTATCTAACTGTGATTTTGAATTAAGCACATAATCACCCTCCTTCTCAGTTTCTCTAGCAAGAAAATGAGGCTGGCCGGGTGCGATGGCTCACACCTTTAATCCCAGCACTTTGGGAGGTCGAGGCAGGAGGATTGCTTGAGCCAAGGAGTTTGAGACCAGCCGGGCAACATGGCGAGACCTCATCTCTACAAAAAATAAAAAATCAGCCAGGTATGGCGGTAAGCACCTATAGACCCAGCAACTTGAGAGGCTGAAGTGGGAGGATGGTTTGAGCCTGAGAGATCGAGGCTGCAGTGAGCCGTGATCATGCCACTGCACTCCCGCCTGGGTGGCAGAGCCCTTGTCTCAAAAAAGGGAAAAATAAGAAAATGGGACTAATACTTTTATATAGTATTGTTGGTATATATAGATATATAGGCATAATATGTACAGGAAATATGTATCTATAAATTCTCAATAACTTGAATCATATTCTTAAAGACACAGGAAATTTCCCATCTAAACGAATACTGCTATGAAATTTTTGCAGTTAAAGACTATTTTTATAATTAAAAAGTAATCATGCATCAAACTACCAGTTTGTATATTCAACTTCTGGCACATAACATTTTTCTAAGAAGGAATACTATGCCCAGGTTTCTCTTGTAAACCTGCCTCAGTAATTTTAATATTTTAATTTTAACATGGCATATGATACCATAAATAGTTAATAGGCAATACTTAGGGCCTACTCCGTTCAGTGGGTAGGCACAAAGCTCCCGTGCAGGAATACTAAGGAGTGAGAAAAAGAACATAATACTTACATAATTGGATAAATGTAAAAGGGAACATAGTAGCCATTACACATTTCACATGGACAGTGTCTTAAGGCACTGTCTCATGTACATGTAGAAGGTAATATCTGTGTAAATGTCCTTTCGGTTTATCCATAAACATTTGGGAGTAAATTCCTGCGGGTTCTTTACATTTTAATTTTTAAAAGTATCTTTCCAGGCAGAGAATTTATAATTCCAAACGGTGACTGTACAGTTGTCTACTAAAAGAAGATCCCCGAAAAACATTTACTGTTGACCATCTGAAATAATAACAAAGGGCCTTGAGTGTTTACTGAAGCCAGATACTTTTTTCTTTTTTGTTTCTTTTTATTTGTTTGTTATGAGACAGGGTCACCCTCTGTTGCTCAGACTCACTGCAGCCTCGACCTCCTGGGTTCAAGCAATCCTCCCACCTCTGCCTTTTTGAGTAGCTGGAACCACAGGTGTATACGATCACACCTGGCTAATTTTTGTATTTTTTTGTAGAGACAGAGACTCACTGTGTTGCTCAGACTGGTCTGGAACTCCTGAGCTCAAGCGAGCTTCCCACCTCAATCTCCCAAAGTGCTGGGATTACAGGGTTGAGCCACCACACCCAAACAGCCAGGTACTTTTAATCCTCCCCACATTGTCATTGATAATGTTATCACCGTTTTATAGATGGTGAAGCTGAGGCTCAAGGAGAGAAAGTGACTTGTATGATGGTATTTGTTTTTCAAGTGGTACAGTCAAGATAGGAAGGGAGGCAGTGTGGCCCCAGAGCCTGGGCATGTAACCACTGCCTCATCACAGTCCTGTGTTCTCACTTAAACATTGCAATTATGTGAATTTTAGTCCTTCAACATTTCCATGTAAGAGTTTAATTCTGTATTGCCCAGGCTGGAGTGCAAAGGCATGATCTCGGCTCACTGCAACCCCCACCCCCCCTCCCCCCAGCCCCCAGGTTCAAGCGATTATCCTGCCTCAGCCTCCCGAGTAGCTGGGATTACAGGCTCCCGCCACCGTGCCCAGCTAATTTTTTGTATTTTTAGTAGATATGGTGTTTCACCATGTTGGTCAGGCTGGTCTCAAACTCCAGACCTCAGGTGATCCATCCACCCACCGTGGCCTCCCAAAGTGCTGGGATTACAGGTGTGAACCACCACACCCGGCCGGTTTTTAATCTAAAAACATAGTTTGAACATGTTAACTCCTTACCAAGAGCCAGATACAGGCTATGGGACAGCTTGCAGAACTCTTTGAAAGCTTAGAAGAATGGTAGGGAAGGTGGAGAGGGGAAGCATTGGGGATGGTAGAAAGTAATGATTTCCCAACAACTTTCCCATGTGTCTGTGCTTGAAATTCCTCTATTAGCCCATGTCCATTTCTCACCCATCTTACCTGTTAACACTGGCTATTGCTAAACCTGCTGTAAGTAAGAAAGTAGCAAAGGACGAGTATCATGATAGAAAGAGCTTTGGCTTTGTCATCAGATTGACCTACATTTCAACTCTGTAAGTTTGGTCAATCTCCTGATCTTTAAAAAGGGGCAATATGGTCAGGTATGGTGGCTCACGCCTATAATTTTAGCACTTTGGGAGGCTGAGGTGGCAGACCACCTGAGCTCAGGAGGTCAAGACCAGCCTGGATAACATGGCGAAACCCTCTCTCTACTAAAAATCCAAAAATTTAGCCGGGTGTGGTGGCACTTGCCTATAGTCCCAGCTACTTGGGAGGCTGAGACACGATTCACTTGAACCCAGGAGGTAGTGAGTGCAGTGAGCTGAGATGGCGCCACTGCACTCCAACCTGAGCAACAGAGTGGACTCTGTCTCTAAAAATAAATAAGTGAAAATAAGTAAATGTATAAATAATAAAAAAATAAAAAGGTGCAGTAATAGCTAACACTGATCCCACCCTTACTTAGCTTTGTTCTAAGCCCTTGGCTATCTCATTGATTTCTCGCAGTGATGCTTTGAAATAGTGATAATTATCACTATTCTCCTTTTTGCAGGTAAGGATAATGAGGAATCAGAATTTTAATAGTTTACCAACAGCTGAAGAGTTGGGGCTCAAAACAGGAAATCTGACTTTAGAGCAGAGGTTGGCAAATGTTTGCAGTAAAGGTCCAGACAGTCAACAGTTTGGGTTTCATAGGCCATATAGCCTCTGCCTGCTACTCAACTCTGCCACTGTCCCCATCAGCGCAGCCATAGACTAATATAAACAAATGGCCGTGGTTATTTGCTAGTAAAACTTCATGAAAACAGCCAGGGGCTCAAACATGCAGGTCTCCAGCAGGCATCTACCCCCTACTCTAGAGCCCACATTTAAAATTGCCACTCATAGAAATGTCATGAGAAATCAAATTACACATACGTGTTCAAAAAATATAGTAACTATCATTAACTTGGGAGTTTTAAAACCATACATTAAGGAAACTCTTGGAGAGATCATTTATTCCTTTGTAAAAAAAAAATCTGACTTCTGAGAGCATAAAACAACAGAGATTCTTTCTATTCCATCTCCTTACCTCTAGATTGCTTTTAAGCTGCCTATTCTCTCTCTCTCTCTTTTTTTTTTTTTTTTTTTTTTTTTGAGGCAGAGTCTCACTCTGTGTCAGGCTGGAGTGCAGTGGTGCAATCTCAGCTCACTGCAACCTCTGCCTCCTGGGTTCAAGCAATTCTCATGCCTCAGCCTCCTGAGTAGCTGGGATTACAGGCACACACCACCACATCCAGCTAATTTTTGTATTTTTAGTAGAGATGGAGTTTCACCATGTTGGCCAGGAGGGTCTCAATCTCCTGACCTTGTGATCTGCCCTCCTCAGCCTCCCAAAGTGCTGAGATTAGAGGTGTGAGCCACCACACCCAGCCTGCCTATTCTCTTTTAGCACTGCGCTGTTCTTAGCACTGTGCTGTTCTTAGCACTGCTCTGTTCTCCAGCCCCTTTTCCAGAAATACTACGCATTAGGTGGGACAGTATCCTCCTCTGAAATTCTCTCACGGTGCTAACTGCTGGCAGTCAGCAGCAGGTCTCACTCATAGAGATGCTCAATAAAACAGAGCTCATCTTCATCATCTTCATCCATTCGACAGCATCATTGTGTATTACATTGGCAATAACATGGCATATGATAACATAATTAGTTCTAAGTGTAAGAGGTTAAGTAGAACTTATACTGCTGCATAATTTCCGTCTGTCTGTAAATATAATTAAACAAGAAATAGATAAGATTTTCAGTACTCAGCTACATGTTATAGGTAGCTTATTCCCTGAGGTCTGTTATGGCTCAAAGTCCATCGCTGCCTGTGCACTTGGCTAAGCCAGTGTCTTCATTTTGGTACTCAGTCAATGTTTGTTGAAGGAAGGTTTGTGACCTCCTAGGCCTGAACCATCCTGCATGGTTTTCTCTGTTCCCTCCCACCCCTCTGCCATTGTTTCTAGCACAGCGCCTTGTACAAAATAAATAATCTCTAAATATTTATCACTATTGATTATGTTTTAAGAAGGAAACCACAGTCCCTTTAATTATTTGACAATTTTTTTTTTTTTTGAGGCGGAATCTCGCTCTGACTGCAGGCTGGAGTGCAGTGGCATCGTCGTGACTCACTGAAACCTCTGCCTCCTGGGTTCAAGCGATTCTCCTGCCTCAGCCTCCCAAGTAGCTGGGACTACAGGCTCTCGCCACCACACCCAGCTAATTTTTGTATTTTTGGTAGAGATGGGGTTTCACCATGTTGACCAGGATGGTCTCGATCTCTTAGTCTCGATTCCTTGACCTCAAGATCCACCCGCCTCGGCCTTCCAAGGTGCTGGGATTACATGTGTGAGCCACTGCCCACAGCTATATTTATTGTTTTTTAAGTGTCAAGCTTTGAGAAGTTTATGATAACCAAGAAGAGACATAAATTCTGCTCTCTCAGAGTTTACATTCAAGTTGTAGAAAAAAGACTAAAAAAAAAAACTGCAGTAGCAGTTATGTATTATGAAAAGGCGGATGTTCATAACAGACAGATGTTTATAACAACAGTAGATTTGACCTGCCAGATGCTAGACTGAGGTTGACAAGATACAGAACTTCAGGTCTATCCGGAAGTTTTTGGTCTCTTGTCCCCCTGTAAAGACTACTCGGGTCTCCTGCTTGTTTAGCAGAATAGTTCATAAACACATTTATAAAATTGTTTCTAATACTCTGAATAAAACACCTGGTACAAGAACTACTCATTCTTTCAGCAAGGACTCAGCCTGACCTAGACCCTTCACAATCTGGTTTCATTTTCTTTCTTTTTTTTTTGAGTCGGAGTCTCGCTCTGTCATCAGGCTACAGTGCAATGGCATGATCTTGGCTCATTGCAATCTCCGCCTCCCGGATTCAAGCTATTCTCCTGCCTCAGCCTCCTGCGTAGCTGGGATTACAGGCATCTGCCACCACACCCAGCTGAATGTTTGTATTTTTAGTAGAGATGGGGTTATGCCTTTTTAGCTAGGCTGGTCTTGAACTCCTGACCTCATGATCCGCCCTCCTTGACCTCCCAAAGTGCTGGGATTACTGGCATGAGCCACTGCACCTGTCCTCATTTTTTTTTTGAGCTTCATCTGATGCCCCATATCCACCTCCTACATTTCACCTATTCGAGACTATTCCAGCATTTTTGCAAATGCCTGCCTCTGCTCATAATGTTCCCTCTGCTCTGTCTCCTTTCCTTCCCTTTTTTTTTTTTTTTTTTTTTTTTTGAGTTGGAGTCTTGCTCTGTTGCCCAGGCTGGAGTGCAGTGGCATGATCTCGGCTCACTGCAGCCTCCGCCTCCCGGGTTCAAGTGATTTTCCTGCCTCAGCCTCCCAAGTAGCTGGGACTACAGTCACATGCCACCACACCTACTAAAATTTTTCAGTTTTTAGTAGAGACGGGGTTTCGCCATGTTGGCCAGGCTGGTCTTGAACTCCTGACCTCAGGCAGTCTGCCCACCTCAGTCTCCCAAATGCTGGGATTGTAGGCATGAGCCACCGTGTCTGGCCAGCCTTGAATATTCATAAGAGCCAGATCAAGACACCAAGCCCATTTTGGAGAACTGTATAAAATAACAACTTCTTTTTGTTTTTTTGAGACAGAGTTTCACTCTTGTTGCCCAGGCTGGAGTGCAATGGCACAATCTCGGCTCACTGCAACCTCCGCCTCCTGGGTTCAAGCAATTCTCCTGCCTCAGCCTCCTGAGAAGCTAGCTGGGATTACAAGCACCCGCCACCACACCCAGCTAATTTTTTGCATTTTTGGTAGAGATGGGGTTTCACCATGTTGGTCAGGCTGGTATTAAACTCCTGACCTCAGGTGATCCGCCCACCTCAGCCTCCCAAAGTGCTGGGATGACAGGTTTGAGCCACTGCACCTGGCCTAACAACTCTATGTAAAAAGTACCTACCATGTGTGCCAGTATATAATCATATCATACAGCTCCAAGATAGACTCCACAAGTAATTCTCAACAGAAAGCAGTTTTGTGCATATCCCCTGCCCCCAGATTTGCAGTGTCTGGAGACATTTCTGGTTGTCACAGCATCGTGGAGTTGGGGGCGATTTTGCATGTAGTGGGTAGAGGACAGGGATGTTATGAAACATATGCTGTACAACACACACACACACACACACACACACACACACACACACACACAAAACATAGAATTATCACAAATGTCGGCTAGGCGCAGTGGCCCACCCCTGTCATCCCAGAACTTTGAGAGGCCGAGGTGGGCGGATCATGATAATAATACAGAAATTAGCTGGGTGTGGTGGCGCATGCCTGTAATCCCAGCTACTTGGGAGGCTGAGGCAGGAGAATTGCTTGAACCCGGGAGTCGGAGGTTGCAGTGAGCCGAGATCACACTACTGCCCTCCAGTCTGGTGACAGAGCGAGACTCCATCTCAAAAGAAAAAAAAAAATCACAAATGTCAACAGGGCTCAGTTCAGAAACCCTGGATTAAATAACACCTGTATTCGCTGTGCAGCTCAAATTCTGAGATTTTATGAAATTAGATAATGTGTGTGAAAGAATTTTTTTTTTTAAACAGAGTCTAAAGTGTCACCTAGGATAAAGTGCAGTGGCTTGATATTGCCTCCCTGCAGCCTCCACCTCCCACGTTCAAGCAATTTTCCTGCCAAAGCCCCCGGAGTCTGGGACTACAGGCACGTGCCATCACACCTGGCTAAATTTTGTATTTTTTTTAGTAGAGACAGGGTTTCACCATGTTGGCTAGGCTAGTCTCAAACTCCTCACCAAAAGTGATCTGCCCACCTTGGCCTCCCGAAGTGCTGGAATTACAGGCATGAACTACCTTGCCTGACCTGAAAGGATTTTATAAATTGCAAAACCCTATATGAATTCAAGCTACTTAAATGATAGAAGCCACTGTGACTTCTCCTTCTTCCCTTTCCTTTCTCATATCTGTCTGCAGTTGCTCTCTCTGTTCCTTGCCAGATCCCTCAAAGGCTTAGGTCAAGGGTGCCAAGGTAAGGAGTGAAACTAGAAGTCCCTCTTACTGTTTGTTCATAGATTGGGAAAGTGTTTGCCCAAGAGGCACATGTATGCTGAATTTGTGGGTTTTATTTTTGTTTGTTTCAGCATTACCCCATCAACCTTTTGAGACAAAGTATAGGGGAGTGATGCTTATTTAAAGGGAACAAGGCTGGGCATGGTGGCTCATGCCTATAATCCCAGCACTTTGGGAGGCCAAGGCAGGCTGGTCATTTGAGGCCAGGAGTTTGAGACCAGCCTGGCCAACATGATGAAACCCTATCTCTACTAAAAAATTTACAGAACTTAGCTGGGTGTAGTGGCGCACGATTGTAGTCCTAGCTACTTGGGAGGCTGAGGCAGGAGAATCGGTTGAACCCGGGAGGCGGAGGCTGCAGTGAGCCGAGATCGCGCCCCTGCACTCCAGCCTGGGCAACAGAATGAGACTCCATCTACATAAATAAATAAAGGGAACAAGATAATAGAAGCCTAACTGGTCATTTGTATGCTGCCAAATGCCCGCAGAAAATCCCCCCACTGCACCCCTTTCAGGAGGGTGACTTCAGCCCTCTTAGAGTACACAGCAGGCGTCCCGGAGAACCCACAGCAAAAGGCCAAACTCTCAGGTGTGTGTTGATAGAAACTCCCAGGAAAGCTGAGCCTTTTGACTGCATCTGTTTATCAAACACAGTCATTCTCTGAATGATGCACTTTGATGTGACAAATCTGTACAGTCATCAACACAATTAAGACCCATTACGAATGAACTCTTGCTCAGATGAGGGGCAGGCAGAAGGCATGGTCCAGAATGTCATTATTCTGTTGTATCTTCAAGCTCTCAGGATTTTACCTGAAGAAGGGAGAGTCGAGGAGAGATGTTTATGTGCCCCAAGGTCCATGCTTTTCAATAGCAAGAGGTCCCTGCCTGTGACAGAAGAAAAGAGCCTGTGTTTCAAAGTCTTCAGCTTATTGATTGGCCTCCCGGGTAAATTCCGTGTTCTGCCTCCACGGGAGTGTCCTTCCAGTGCTTATTCTATGGGTGGTGGTAACTTGGGCTAAGGCAGTAAGATAAATGCTCAGGGGAAGGCCAGATCTTGGAAACTTTTTGCAGAAACTATATTTCTCTGTGATTTCCTACGCCCCCAACCCCAGTTTGGGGCTACATCTTCCTTTACCAAATAATCAAATAATTTTTCTGTAAACTGTGAGGTTATTCTGAACTTTCATGATAAACACCTCTCTAAAACACAACCTATGGCTTTTAAGTGACATTCTTTAAAGTAATGATAATAATTGCTAACCTTTTTAAACAAACTGTGTGCCACACATCGCCAAACGTCGCTGAATCCTGGTGCTATTGCTAGAACCGTCTTAGAGATGTGGAAATGGAAGGTGATTTGCCTGAGGAGACACAGCTAGTAAAGTGGCGCAGTCATGACTGACCTTAGATCTCTGACTCAAGTCTTTGCTCTTAACAAATATGGTGTGCATTTTATTAGATCTGGGCATTGTGTGTGTTAGGTCATGCTTAAGAAGTATAAGGACAAAATTTTATGGTATGAATAAGGAACATCAAAATAGAAATCTAACCACAGAGACAGAATTACCTCTTGGATAAACACATTTTAAAAACCCTTCACTGAATTAAATTCCAGGTAGTGGGTGGAAGACACTGTACCCCACTGAATATATCTTCAAATTGCAATTTGTCCGTACGTCAGCAAATAGAGCTCTCCCAAGAATTCTAAATTGCATACTCATCTCTCACACACACTCACAGTTACACTCTGAGAGCTGTGAACTAAAGTTAATTGGTAGTCTTATTAATTCTAAAGTAAACTCATGCATGTTTTTGATCCTAGGTAAAGACTGGTATGTAAACATTGAAAATATTTCCCAGTAGAACACTGGTATCCTTTGCCCTCTAAAATGTTCCAGTTCAAAGTTAACATCTTTTTTTTTTTTTTTTTTTTTTTTGTGATGGAGTTTTGCTCTTGTTGCCCAAGCTGGAGTGATCTTAGCTCACCACAGCCTCCGTCTCCCAGGTTCAAGTGATTCTCCTGCCTCAGCCTCTCAAGTAGCTGGGGATACAGGCATGCACCACCACACCCAACTAATTTTGTATTTTTAGTAGCGATGGGGTTTCTCCATGTTGGTGAGGCTGGTCTAGAACTCCCAACCTCAGGTGATCCATCTGCCTCAGCCTCCCAAAGTGCTGGGATTACAGGCGTAAGCTACCATGCCCAGGCCAGTTAAAATCCGAGTGAAAGGTACTCTGAACCAATGCTAAAAAGGGAATTCAAATCCTTGATGATGTCTGCTTTACCTGTTTGCCTTGAAATTTTGTTTTAAACCAACAAGTTCAAACTCTCCCTAAAACAAAACAAAAATCCCTAGTTCAGAATAATAAAAGCTTGATTTAAAAGTATATTTTTTCTGCTTGTTTTATATACCAAGCTGAGTAAATGATTTGTTTCAAATATATTGCCATGTTTATTTAATGCTAGCCGCCTTCAGTGAAGACTCATGCGTTTTTAGTGTTTGCAGGAATTGCTGTGTGCTGGGAAGGTCCTACCTCAGGGGATTTGGCATCTACGTAGGTGGTTGGACCTTTTGTATCCAATGTGGCAAGTCTCTTCACGATCTTTCTGGGAGAACCTCTGCAAAGTGCTTTAGCCAAGGATTAGGTGAGAAACAGGCTTACACATGGATGCATAAGCCAGCAGTGGAGAATCATGCTGCCAGACAGCTTACCTGCTATGAAAGGGATCTGGGAGATGCTGACACACCAGTCTTTACCAGAACTCACAGGCGAGGCTTATCTTACTGACTAGTTTAAAGTTGCCTGGGATAACCTCTTGCCTGTTTTCCTATAAGCACAAAATCCTATATGGGAGCTAGGTTCTTACCTCAAGTTCGATGATTTTTTGTTTGTTTGTTTTGTGTTTTAAGTTCGATTGTCTTTCTTCTCTTTTTTTTTTTTTTTTTTTTTTTTTTTTTTTTTTGAGACAGGGTCTTGCTCTGTCACCCAGGCTGGAGTACAGTGGTGCGATCATAGCTCACTGCAGCCTTGACCTCCCTGGGCTCAAGCCATCCTCCCACCTCAGCCTCCCAAATAGCTGGGACCACACACCCAGCTAATTTTTTATTTTTGTAGAGATGGGGTCTCATTATGTTGCCCAGGCTAGTCTCAAGCTCCTGAGCTCAAGCAATTCTCCTGCCTCAGTGTCCCAAAGTGTTAGGATTAAAGGTGTGAGTCACCACGTTCAGCCTTAAGTTCACTTTTCTAGTGCTAACATTCCTTGATCACTTAGTGCTAGGTTCTGCACTAAGAACTTTACACAAATCATTTTATTTAATTCTCATCACAGCCCTATGATGAAAATCAGACTCCCAGGGTTCACACACCAGCTCTTATTAACTGAGAATCTACTTAGCCTGTCTGTGCTTCAGTTTCCCTATCTGTAGGGTGGAGACCCTAGTATTATCCCATATAGACATTGTGAGGATTGGAGTGAGTTAATACAGACAGTGAGCATAGCACTCTGCCTGTCAAATAATAAGCATTCAATAAACATTAGTTAATACAGTCATCATTTTAGTGATGAGAATATAGAGTCTTAATGGTGTTAAATGGCTTTTCTCAAAGTTCACAGCTAGAAGTGGAGGAACTAAGATTTGGACTTAGGACTCTCTAACTCTGGAGACTTGCATTTATTCAACATGCTGTGAAGCCTAAATCAGAATGCCCAGCCCCTTTTAAAACTAATGGATGAAATTGGGGAATTCTGTGTTATTTATCTAGATATTTTGATTTGCTCACAGATAAGTTTCTGCTTAAGTGTGCTTATTATTCATTCTGTCCACACTTCTGCCCCAAGCAAGAATCTCAACATTCAGGATACAGTATTTCACACTAGTCCCCAGATACCCCTGATATATTTAAAAGCAAAATTCTGATATCTATGGGCTTTTAACTTAGGGAACTATGGCCTTATCAGAAACAAATGTTAACAATGTTGAGGTGTATAACTCTTTTGAAGCAGGCTCTGGTCAGTACCCATGAGTACAAAATGCCTTATTTCTCAACTATTTGGCATTTGAAGCATAATTCAGTCAACTGAGTTCAGTTCACTCAGAAGTCAGTACCACAAGGACAAGGTCCACCATAGCTAGTACAGTTCCTGGTACATGGCAGGTGGTCAATAACTGTTTGCTGAATGAATGAGTGAACGAAAACAAACCCTCTTGTATCTCTTTTGAAATTTTAAGAAATTATCATTTGTATATAAGTGTCAGGAGCTGAGCCAACAACCTTCATCAGACATTTTCTTCTTCCAGGTCTCATAAATTTGGCCATGGCAGTTAAATGAAAAACAGCTTGGCAGAGGGATAAAAGGCAGCTAAACAACACTGTCTTTAAAATATGTTAGAATCTAAGGCCGGGCATGGTGGCTCACATCTGTAATTCCAGCACTTTGGGAGGTGGGCAGATCACCTTGAGGTCAAGAGTTCGAGACCAGCCTGGCCAATGTGGTGAAACCCCATCTCTACTAAAAATACAAAAATTAGCTGAGCATGGTAGTGTGCGCCTGTAATCCCAGCTACTCAGGAGGCTATGCAGATGAATCACTTGAATCCTGGAGGTAGAGATTGCATTGAGCCCAGATTGTGCCACTGCCCTCCAGCCTGGACAACAGAGTGAGACTCCATCTGACAAAAAAAGTTAGAATTTAAAAATTGGTCCTGAAATTATCATTCAGCATAGGAAACTTATTATACTTATCAAGCAGAATCTATGTGACTTAGCTTCGCGGATGTGCTTTTCCACATTCCTAGACCAGGGATCAACAGAGCTGGAGAGTAAATACCTTATTTAGCCTTTATGGGCCACACTATCTGGGTCTCAGCTATTTCACTTTGCCATTGTAGTACAAAAGCAGCCATACATTATCTTTTTTTTTTTTTTAAAGGATAGGGTTGTGTTCCAATAAAACTTTATTTATAAAAACAGCAGGCCATATTTGGCCCACAGCCGTAGCTTGCCAATGCTGGTCTAAAGCATGTATAATTAAAATAAATTAAGCATTTCATTACATCTTTGAGAGAAGGGTCATATTAGCTGTATAGCTGCCCTTTTCAAGGTAACTTGAAAATCTTTTTTATTTTATTTTATTTTATTTTAAAACGGAGTTTCGCTCTTGTTACCCAGGCTGGAGTGCAATGGCACAATCTCGGCTCACCGCAAGCTCCGCCTCCTGGTTTCAGGCTATTCTCCTGCTGAGTAGCTGGGATTATAGGCACGCGCCACCATGCCCGGCTAATTTTTTTTTTGTATTTTTAGTAGAGACGGGGTTTCACCATGTTGACCAGGATGGTCTCGATCTCTTGACCTTGTGATCCACCCGCCTCGGCCTCCCAAAGTGCTGGGATTAGAGGCATGAGCCACCGTGCCCGGCCCAAAAATCTTTTGCTTTTTGTTATTGTTGTCTTTGAGACAGGGTCTCACTCTGTCACCTAGGCTGGAGTGCAGTTGTGCAGTCATGGCTCACTACAACCTCAACTTCCTGAGCTCAAGTGATCCTCCCACTTCAGCGTCCTGACTAGCTGGAACTACAGGCACATGCCACCATGCCCAGCTAATTTTTGTACTTTTTGTAAAGACGGAGTTTTACCATGTTACCCAAGTTGGTCTCAAGCTCCTGAGCTTAAGCAGTCTTCCCCTCTAAGCCTCCCAAAGTGCTAGAATTACAGACACAAACCACCACACCCAGTTTTATTTATCTTTTATCTAAGCATTTGGAATCTGAATTCATTGAGTAACTCATCATATAATTTATGTAACGACGGTATATTAAACACGATGATAAGGAGAATAAAACTTGTAGGCCATAAGATTTTCTTGAATGTGTTAACTTGAGTCAGTGTACCACCCCCCGCCCTTTTTTTTTTTTGAGACAGAGTCTGGCTCTGTCACCCAGGCTGGAGTGCAGTGGCGTGATTTCAGCTCACTGCAATTTCTGCCTCCTGGGTTCAAACAATTCTCTTGCCTCAGCCTTCCCAGGTAGCTGGGATTACAGGCATCTGCCACCATGCCTGGCTAATTTTTGTATTTTTAGTAGAGATGGGGTTTCACCATATTGGTCAAGCTGGTCTCAAACTCCTGACCTCGTGATCCACCCTCCCAAAGTGCTGGGATTACATGTGTGAGCCACCACACCTGGCCTCAGTGTACCATTTTTTAATGGCCTCTAATGAAATCCTAATTTTATTAACCCTAATTTTTGTCTTTTTTGCATCTCTGAACCTTCTTGGGTTTTTTTTTTTTTGCTCTGGTAAATCATACATAACATGTCACCATTTTTCAGTGTATGGTTCAGGTGGCATGAAGTATATTCACACTGCTGTGCTGCCATCACCACCATCCATCTCCAGAACTTTATCATCCCTAATTAAAACACCCACATCCATTAAGCACTAATTCCCCACTCCTCCCTTTCTCCGGCCCATGGTAACCACCAGTCTGCTTTCTGTCTATGAATTTGACTTCTCTGGGTACCTTATATAAGTGGAATCGTATAATATTTATCCTTTTGTGTCTGGCTTATTTCACTATTAGCATAATGTCTTCAAGGTTCTTCCATATTATAGCATGTGTCAGAATTTTATTCAAGGCTGAATAAGTTGGGCACGGTGGCTCATGCCTGTAATCCCAGCACTTTGGGAGCTGGGATCACCTGAGGTCAGGAGTTCAAGACCAGCCTGGCCAACATGGTAAAACCCATCTGTACTGAAAATACAAAAATTAGCCAGGTGTGGTGGTGTGTGCCTGTAGTCCCAGCTACTCGGGAGGCTGAGGTGGGAGAACTGTTTGAATCTGGGAGGTGGAGGTTGCAGTGAGCGGAGATTACACCACTGCACTCCAGGCTCGGGGACAGATTGAGACTCTGTCTACAAAAAAAAAGAAAGAAAGAAAGGTTGAATAATTCTGCATCGTGTATGCATACCACATTCTGTTTGTAATAATCCATTGATCAACATTTGGGTTACTTCCATCTTTTGGCAATTGTAAATACTGTTGCTGTGAACGTCATTATACAGTATCTATTTCAGTCTTTTGGGTGTATACCTAGAAGTGGAATTGATGAATCAAATGGTAATTTTTTAAAAACTTTTGGGGCCCAAAGTGGCTCCGGCCGGATGTCGTGGCGCTTGCGAAGGCAAGGCCAAGAGTTCAAGGCCAACCAACCTCAGCAACCTTACAAGCTCTCAATGATTGGCAAAAAAAAAAAAAAAAATTTTTCCCTTTTTTTAAAATTTTTCTATTTATTTATTTATTATTGAGACGGAGTCTCACTCTGTTGCCCAGGCTAGGGTACAGTGGTGTGATTTTGGATCACTGCAACCGCTGCCTCCCAAGTTCAAGTGATTCTCCTGCCTCAGCCTCCCGAGTAACTGGAACTACAGGCATGTGCCACCATGCCCAGCTAATTTTTTTATTTTTCATAGAGATGGGGTTTCACCATGTTGGCCAGGATGGTCTTGATCTTTTGACCTTGTGATCCACCCACCTCGGCCTCCCAAAGTGCTGGGATTACAGATGTGAGCCACCGTGCCCTCAAATGGTAATTCTATGTTTAATTTTTTGATGAACCATCATACTGTTTTTCATAGTAGCTATACCATTTTATATTCCCACCAATATTGCATGCGGGTTCCAATTTCTCACGTCCTTGCCAATGCTTATTTCCTGGTTTGTGGTGTTGTTTTTATAATAACCATCGTAATGAGTGTGAAGTAGTGTCTCATTGTGGTTCTCACTTGTTTTTATGCCATACTTGTAGTTGGTGTAACAGACACAGCAGATTTGGATGTTATGTTAATCAAAGTCTGGCTCAAATTATATATATATATATATATATATATGCATGTATGTACACTGATTCTTCTCTAAAATTTCAACATGTTTTATGAGAACATGTGAACAATAAGATACATAATACAAACAGCTCAACTTATGGCAATGGGAAAACTGAAAAAATAGATGAAAACTGAAAAATGAAACTATAACTCAAATTAGATGAACATGAAAATGTGTTGTAATTTCCCCTACAGTTACTAAAATTGGAGTGAAAAAAATCAATCTCGAATTTCCTAGTGGCCAAAGTAAAAATAAAAACAGGGTCGCTAACAGGGAAAAAAAAAAGGCTTTTCTTGGCTCATTTATGGGAGAAATAAGCTATTGATGTTTTTAAATGCTTATAGATAATTGTATTGCTCACACTAGCAGATTTCGGACTGAAAGCAAACAGGATTTTTTTTTTTTTTAATTATTGGGGTTGGGCTTGGCAATGACTCCATAGCCTGACTACTGTAGGACTGTTTCTGTGGGTAGAATAGTAGTTTCAAAGTACAATTGGGGTGACGGGAAGGCAACTCCACCATCTCAGCAGAGAGATAAGTTCTATTTCCTTGGACTTTAGTTAGTTAAATTTTTTTTTTTTTTTTAGACAGAATTTCGCTCTTGTTGCCCAGGTGAGAGTTCAGTGGCGCAATCTTGGCTCACTACAACCTCTGTCTCCTGTGTTCAAGTGATTCTCATGCCTCAGTCTTCCTAGTAGCCAGGATTACATGCCCAGCTAATTTTTTGTATTGAACACCTGACCTCAGGTGATCTGCCCACCTCAGCTTCCCAAAGTGCTGGGATTATAGGTGTGAGCCACTGCGCCCAGCCCAGTTAATGTTTTATACAAAACAACAGGTATAAAATCTTGAATTGTCTCCTATATGTTTATATATGTACCTGTAATTTCCTGCCCATGTCACAGCTGGGATTACAGGCTCGTGCCAGCACGCCCAGCTAATTTTTGTGTTTTTAGTAGAGACGGGTTTCACCATGTTGGTCATGGTGAAACTCGAACTCCTGACCTCAGCCTCCCAAAGTGCTGGGGTTACATGCGTGAGCTACCACGTCTGGCCGACTTCATTTTTTAAAACGTCAACTGGAGCCTCTCATTACAAAAGTATAGTCTGCATCTCTTCATGATAATCTTATTGCATAATTTAGAATCATTTCCACAGAGCCCTGAGCAATATAAGTGAAGGAGGCACAGTGCAGACCTACACTGTGATATGTGGCTGTTTAATTAAAATTTAAAATCTAGGCCGGGCGCCGTGGCTCACGCCTGTAATCCCAGCACTTTGGGAGGCCGAGGCGGGTGGATCATGAGGTCAAGAGATCGAGACCATCCTGGTCAACAAGGTGAAACCCCGTCTCTACTAAAAATACAAAAATTAGCTGGGCGTGGTGGTGCGCGCCTGTAGTCCCAGCTACTCGGGAGACTGAGGCAGGAGAATTGCTTGAACCCAGGAGGCGGAAGTTGCGGTGAACTGTGCCATTGCACTCCAGTCTGGGTAACAACAGCAAAACTCAGTCTCAAAAAAAAATTTTTTTTTAATTAAAAAAATTTTAAATCTAGCTCCTCAGTCACACTAGCCCCATTCCAAGTGCTCAGTAGCCACATGTGGCAAGTGACAGCTTTTCTAGTATCATAGAAAATGCTATTGCCCAGCACTGGTTTAGAAGAAAAAACAGGGAATCTGGAGCCAGAAAACTTGGAATCAAGCCCACCTAGGAGCTGACGCTTGCTGTGTGAAATGGGGCAATTTACTCAACCTCTGTAAGCCTGTTTCCCCATGGCCAAATCAGGACTGAAGATAATACCATTTACCATATACAGAGGTTAAGAAGATTATGTAAGAGAATGCAGGTGACAGTTCTCTGGAAACAGTAGTGTGGTTTACCAGGTAGCTGGTGCTTCCCAAGTCCCCCAGCTTGAGGTCAGCTGGCTGTTTGAGGACTGATTCCAAATCTTTGAATGCTTCACACCAAGAATTTTACCTGAGTGCCACCATCAAAATCAGATTAACTAGCTCTGATTACACAGTTCCTAGACCAAGTTTGTGGCAATGTGGGCACTTCATTTCTTCCTTGTAAAAAGCTTCAATACACAGCTCTGTCTATACTATAACACCTCCTAAAAATTGTCTTTAATAATTTAAAATCTTCACTGTAAATACACTGCTGTATTTCCATTCCTACGATGAAAAAGACTGCCTTGAAAAAAAGCTGTGTTCACCAAATAAATACATGGAGTTTGTAAAATTCCATATAACAAGGAAATCAGACAGTTAACAGTGCAGGAATTAAGCAAAAGATCGTGAGGTTTTTACCAACAATGATAGCAGTTTCTCAAAACTTCAAACTGTCTGGTTACTGATGAAATGGAAGTACTTGCTCATTGCGATTTTTTTTTTCTAACTCACTTCTGGTTTTTGCTGTAAAACAAAGTAACTATTTCAGACAAGTGGAGGGCTGCTGCATTGAAAGCCTCCATTCTATTTCTCATTTAAGCCACCTCCCCCCGCCCCCCACCCACGCTCCCCGTGGCCTATGAATGCATACTTGCAAGGCTACTAAACCCAATCCGAAGGAGGCAGGCTCCAGCAATTCGCCACTCACGCTCCTTTCTGCTTCCCCAGGTTTCCGCTAGCTGTGGATGCCTTTGACATTATGACCGCAGAGGATTCCGCCGCAGCCATGAGCAGCGACTCGGCCACCGGGTCCTCCGCCAAGGTGCCTGAGGGCGTGGCGGGCGCGCCCAACGAAGCAGCGCTGCTGGCGCTGATGGAACGCACGGGCTACAGCATGGTGCAGGAGAACGGGCAGCGCAAGTATGGCGGCCCGCCGCCTGGCTGGGAGGGCCCACACCCCCAGCGCGGCTGCGAGGTCTTCGTGGGCAAGATCCCGCGTGACGTTTACGAGGATGAGCTGGTGCCCGTGTTTGAGACCGTGGGCCGCATCTACGAGCTGCGCCTCATGATGGACTTCGACGGCAAGAACCGCGGCTACGCCTTCGTCATGTACTGCCACAAGCACGAGGCCAAACGCGCCGTGCGCGAGCTCAACAACTACGAGATTCGCCCGGGCCGCCTGCTGGGCGTGTGCTGCAGCGTGGACAACTGCCGCCTCTTCATTGGCGGCATCCCCAAGATGAAGAAGCGCGAGGAGATCTTGGAGGAGATCGCCAAAGTCACCGAGGGCGTGTTGGATGTGATCGTCTACGCCAGCGCGGCCGACAAGATGAAGAACCGCGGCTTCGCCTTTGTGGAGTACGAGAGCCACCGGGCAGCTGCCATGGCGCGCCGCAAGCTCATGCCCGGCCGCATCCAGCTGTGGGGCCACCAGATCGCCGTGGACTGGGCAGAGCCCGAGATCGACGTGGACGAGGACGTGATGGAGACCGTGAAGATCCTCTACGTGCGCAACCTCATGATCGAGACCACAGAGGACACCATCAAGAAGAGCTTCGGCCAGTTCAACCCTGGTTGCGTGGAGCGCGTCAAGAAGATCCGCGACTACGCCTTTGTGCACTTCACCAGCCGCGAGGACGCCGTGCATGCCATGAACAACCTCAACGGCACCGAGCTGGAGGGCTCGTGCCTGGAGGTCACGCTAGCCAAGCCCGTGGACAAGGAGCAGTACTCGCGCTACCAGAAGGCGGCCAGGGGTGGTAGCGCGGCTGAGGCGGCCCAGCAGCCCAGCTACGTGTACTCCTGTGACCCCTACACGCTGGCCTACTACGGCTACCCCTACAACGCCCTCATCGGGCCCAACAGGGACTACTTCGTGAAAGGTTAGTGGGGGCTCTTCTCCTGGGGCGGGGGTGGGGGACAAAAACGTTGCCTCCTAGGGAGGGGGCATCAGGGATATTGTGGCTGGTATTTGCTGAGCTGGTAGGCGCCAAGGGCCCTCCCACCCCCGTTTTGGGTTTGCATTCTGGGTCCTGTTCTTTGCTGGCACCGAAGGCCATCAATTCTGCAGCATGGATAGAAATACAGATCATTCTGGGGTGAGCGGCAAAATCACAGCGGTGTGCAAGCGCTGACATTCCCCCTTGCTGGGGCCCATCGGGTTACCCGGGGCTAGTCCACCAGTCTCTTGGTGTTTAGGTTAAAACCTGCTTGTGATATTAAATCTTAAGAATTGGTGGAATCAATGATTTTTAGTTTTGTTTTTTTGTTATCGTTAATTAGGATGTAATGAAACCCAGCATTACCTGGAAAATAAGATACATAGATCTGCATCCTGTTCTCTGATTAGCTGGGTCTGTGTCTTTAGTCACTTTAACCTCCCCTGGCCTGTTTTCTCAAGCATGAAATGAGGAAGGTGGACTAGCAAATCCGCTTCCAGATTTGACTTTTTATTAAAAATTTATTTAGTAGTGTGTGTGTGTGTGTGTGTGTGTGTGTGTGTGTGTGTGTGTGTGTGTGTATAATTTTTTTTTTTTTGGAGACCATTAAAAAATTGTCTCACCATATTGCCCAGGCTGGTCTCGAACCCCTGGGCTCAAGCCATCCTCTTGCCTCAGCCTCCCAAAGTGCTGGGATTACAGGCGTGAGATACTGGCCCCTCCCTTTTTTTTGGTGTGGGGGAAGGTAGTCTGTGAATGTTTTCCTTTACTGAAATTGCAGACACAATCCTAGGAACTCACCCTGCAGGTTTGCCCCTTGTGCTAAGCAGACATGCTTAGGATACAAATCTAGGCTGAAATAGAATGTTGGAAGCATCTTTTTTATCAGCCCATTAAAGAGCAAAGGTGTAGCCTCCTGCAACTTAGACTGGAGCAGTTAAATGCCAAGAACTGAGGGCTGAGGTCTCCTCCAGCACCATCACATTGGTTGCTCATCATCTTTTGTGTTGTTATTCCAAGCAGGCAGCATAAGAGGCCGAGGGCGAGGAGCAGCTGGCAACAGAGCCCCGGGGCCCAGGGGTTCCTACCTTGGGGGATATTCTGCTGGCCGTGGTATATATAGCCGATATCATGAAGGGAAAGGAAAGCAGCAAGAAAAAGGATATGAACTTGTGCCGAATTTGGAAATCTCTACCGTTAATCCAGTTGCCATTAAACCTGGTGCAGGTCAGTATGAACCAGACTTGAGAATGCATTCATTCAGCATAAACCCCAGCCCTTCTCTATGAAGTAAGTCCAAGCCTTACTCAGGCTCTCACAGCTACACGTGGGTTCTCTTCTCCTAGGCAGCTAGAGACAAGGCAAAAAGACAATGGCCCCCTGGACCTCCTTATCTAGAACTTCAGGGGATGGTGTGGCTTTGACTATGTTTAAATCAAACGTGCCTGCAGTAAGGTTTTCAAAGGGGCATCACCAGTTGTTAGGCTTTTTCTCAGTCTGTGGCTAAGTAGATAGAGTTGTGGGGGGGAGAAAGGAAGAACATTGGGCTGTCTGTATCTTCTATCAGGTAAAAACTGTCTTTTCCTTACCTAGGCCTAATTCTGCCCCAACCATCTGAAGTCAGAGGGTAGACCTTATTGCCCCATTCTCAGAGTTGTTGGGAAGGGCAGAAAATTCCCTTTCAGGAGTAAGCAGCATGTCCCTTGTCATGGTCTGAGCAAACAAGAATGCTTGGGGACAAGGAAGTGGTGACAGATTTTTGTTGTTTTTGAGGCATGGTCTTGCTCTGTCACTCAAGCTGGAGTGCAGTGGCTTGATCTCAGCTCACTGCAACCTCTGCCTCCCAGGTTAAACGATTCTCCTGCCTCCTAAGTAGCTGGAGATACAGGCATACACCACCATGCCCATCTAATTTTTGTATATTTAGTAGAGACGGGGTTTCACCATGTTGCCCAGGCTGGTCTTGAAATCCTGACCTCAAGTGAACCGCCCACCTCAGCCTTGCAAAGTGATGGGATTACAGGCATGAGCCACCTCGCCTGGCCTTCTGTGAAAGTTTTTGCAGCTAGTTCCCTCGTTTCTAATGTCCAGCACTCATTTCCTCTTCTAGCTGGATCAGTAGATTGGGAGTAGGGATGCTCGAGTATTTCAAGCCAGGGACCTTGAACTTTGCTTTCACCTCCAGGCCCCACAAACCTGTTTATCAATATTGTTAGTGCCCATGGTCCTCTAATGTGAGGCCAGTTTTCCAATCTGAACCTGCAAAGAACATTAACTCCATCTGTGAGTCTAGCATAAACTCACACAGCACCCTACACAAGCATCCAAACAGATGGAAAGTTCAGTCCATGACCCTCCTCCAGCCCCCTTCTGGCTTCAGTGCAGATAGATTGAAGAACTTTCTGGAGCCCAGCTACTCCATTTTTCTTCTGGTTGAGATTGTACACTTCTTTCCCTAGCTAAAATGGAGTCAAGGAATCTGTGCATTTGGGACATAGGTACAACATTGGCCTCATAAGGTTAAAAAGCATTTCCTCAATTGAACTTTCTTTTGATACATCTAGTAATGATTTTTTTTTTTTGCCTGTGTAAAAATTCTGTAATTTCTGCAGTTAAGTGACTCCTTAGACTAGGTTTTCTTACAAATGTCATTGACATTATGAGCACAGTGAAACTGATCCTATAGCTCTATAACTTCATGAAATAGAGCCTGGATATAGGAGTTGTCACTTCTACTTATTGGGAAGGGGACTCCTGTTAGCAAGCTACCATAGCTTAAGGCTTAACAAGAGAAAAGAACTGTTAAATAATCTTTCGCCGTGTAAAGTTATGTCCTGGAGCCTGAGGTAGAAATTCTTATGGGCTGATGGCCAGAACAATTCAGTTACTTCATACAACCCTTTGTAGCTTAAACTCACAACCCTCTCTGGGCCCCATCTGTTGGCGTCTATTTCTGGTCATCCAGAAAATGAGAACATTTTATTTTAGGAGAGGCACCAGGGTGGTGACGAAGTATCTGGGCACAAGACAGATGGAAGATATGATTGGAAAGGCAGGTAAAGATTTGGTTAAGGTTTTAGGTATATTTTATCGAATGGCTGCATCATTGTTTAGCTTACAATCATTTGTCTCTTTACCTTTGATCAAGTCTATCTTTATTAGAATAAATGTACCCACAGTTGGAGAAAAAACAGAAATAGAAAGATTCTTTGTGTACACATTTCATATTTTTGCTTATCCTTTTAACACACACAAACACTTACACCACCACCAACACCCCACTCACACACACACGCACACATCAGGGCTAATATCTTTTCCTTTTCACCTCTTCTTAATGTAACTTGACATTCAGATCCAGTAGCTGCTACCTGTTTGAATCTCTGGTTGAAATCATAATTTTGGTCCTGACTTGCAGAAATTACTTTGAATTGGCAGGTCCCACTAAAAGCCAGTCACTCCACTGCTTCACTACTTCGAGTGGGGATGAGGAAATTGAGTAATGTCCTATTTCTTTACCATGTGTTTTTCCTTGAATCGGTAATGTTGAAATCTGAAATACAGGGTGGGGAGGATGTACACAGGTCTGAGTTCTCAGAATGAAACTCAACAGCACCTGTTTCTTTTCTTAAACAGTAGTGAAAGTGAATAAAAGGCAGTGGGCTGGTCGTGAGGTGAGTAAGAGGGAACAGGCGGGCCTGACTCTCACAGGTGGTAGGCCTCAAGCCTCTGATCTCTCTTCTTCATCTAAGCCATTTTCCCATAGTCAGAGGCCCTTTCTTGCTCAGTAGGACATCAAGAATAAGATTCAAACTGTGATTTTTCTGTAGAAATAGTAGAAAATATTGGTACAGAAGCCTCACTGTAGGGTTCTCTTCCACGACAGGCAGGGGAAGTTACCTGCCACCTCCCACCCGTGCCTCTTGGGGAGCAGGCACCTGGGTATGTGGTGTGTACTCAGAGATCAGCAGTGAGCAAAGAGAGACCCATGACCTCTAAACGTGGTTTTAAAAGTTACCTAGGCCAGGCGAGGTAGCTTACACCTGTAATCCCAGCGCTTTGGGAGGCCAAGGCAGGTGGATTGCTTGAGCTCAGAAGTTCAAGACCAGCGTGGGCAACATGGTGAAACCCTGTCTCTACAACAACAACAACAAAAACTAGCTAGGCAAGGTGGCCTGCACCTGTACTCCCAGCTACTCAGGAGGCTGAGGTGGGAGGATCATTTGAGCCCAAGAAACTATACGCTGCAGTGAGCCTTGATTGCACCACTGCATTCCAGCCTGGGCAACAGAGTGAGACCCTGTCTCAAAAAAAAAAAAGTTTTTTGACTGGGCACAGTGGCTCGTGCCTGTAATCCCAGCACTTTGGGAGGCCGAGGCAGGTGGTTCACGAGGTCAAGAGATCAAGACCATCCTGGCCAACATGGTGAAACCCCATCTCTAAAATAAATAAATAAATAAATATTTTATTTAAAAAAAAGTTTTTTTAAAAAATAAACATAAAAAATACCTTAGAGCAAGTGATGGACCCTCCGCTTAGCAACTGAAAGTGAGTGACCCGTTTTTCCTTCTTGCTTCTCTTGCAGTAGCCATCCCAGCCATTGGGGCTCAGTATTCCATGTTTCCAGCAGCTCCAGCCCCTAAAATGATAGAAGATGGCAAAATCCACACAGTGGAGCACATGATCAGCCCCATTGCCGTGCAGCCAGACCCAGCCAGTGCTGCCGCTGCCGCCGCCGCCGCCGCTGCTGCTGCCGCAGCCACTGTCATTCCCGCTGTGTCGACGCCACCACCTTTCCAGGTAGAGTTCTCATGGCAGTCATTGTCATTTGTGTGTGAAGCCTCTCTTTCTCATGGATTCATTCAGTATTCAGCACTGAGAATTTACTGTGTGACTGGCTCTCTGTTGCGGCTATGCGGTTGGGTGACAGGAAGCATTTTGAATATGAATTATGACAAAAAAATTTTTAATTAATTGTACTACCCTAATAATATTATTGTATTAAGGGTGGGAAGCAATATGCAAAAATGGCATGTGTCATTTTTCATAGTGTCATAATATGGTGCTTTTTTTTTTTTTTTTTTTTGAGACAGAGTCTTGCTCTCTTGCCCAGGCTAGAGTGTACTGGTGCAGTCTCAGCTCACTGCCACCTCTGCCTCCCAGATTCAAGCAAGTCTCCTGCCTCAGCCTCCCGAGTAGCTGGGACTACAGACGCATGCCACCATACCTAGTTAATTTTTTGTATTTTTAGTGAGACAGGATTTCTCCATGTTAGCCAGGATGGTCTCGATCTCCTGACTTCATGATCCTCCTGCTTGAGCCTCCCAAAGTGCTGGGATTACAGGCATGAGCCACCGCGCCCAGCCTTGTACATTTTTTTTTTAACAGCACTGGATAATTTTTCGCTCATGTTGTTAAAGAACTGACACACAAAGTCCACAGAGCAATTTCATATCTTCACATTTCAAACTGCAGCTCAATGAATATGTTTAAAAAACAACCCGTGTGTGTGTGTGTGTGTGTATGTGTGTGTGTGTAGAGGGGGAGGAGAGAGAGAGAAAGAACAACTGTATAGCTATGTAAAATATTATGCTGGGTACACTGGCTTATGCCTGTAATCCCAACACATAGTGGGGCCAAGGTGGGAGGATCACTTGAGGCCAGGAGATCAAGACCAGCCTGGGCAACATGGTGAGATGCTGTCGCTACAATTTTTTTTTTTTTTTTTTGAGACGGAGTTTCGCTCTTGTTACCCAGGCTGGAGTGCAATGGTGCGATCTCGGCTCACCGCAACCTCCGCCTCCTGGGTTCAGGCAATTCTCCTGCCTCAGCCTCCCGAGTAACTGGGATTACAGGCATGCGCCACCATGCCCAGCTAATTTTGTATTTTTAGTAGAGACGGGGTTTCACCATGGTGACCAGGATGGTCCCAATCTCTTGACCTCGCGATCCACCCGCCTCGGCCTCCCAAAGTGCTGGGATTACAGGCTTGAGCCACCGCGCCCGGCCCCAGTTTTTTTTTTTTTTTAATTAGCCTGGCATGGTGGCATATGCCTGTAGTCCCAGCTACTGGGAAGGCTGAGGCAGGAGGACCCCTTGAGCCCTTGACGTCGAGGCTGCAGTGAGCTGTGATTGCACCACTGCACTCCAGCCTGGGCAGCAGAGTGAGACCCTGTCTCAAAAAAAATTTTTTCTACAAAATATGCCCTTAATCCTCTCCTCCAACCATATCTCTCACTGTTCTCCTGTCTCTTCCCAAACTCATGTTACCTACCATGTTGGCCTCCTTTCCCACCTTCGTTCATAGTGTATCCATAGTTTCTTTATTCTCATCTCTCCCACAGAATCTTCCCCATCCACCTTCTAGAGAAATTTTCTCTCCTGTACTCCTCATTACTGCATCATTACTTGGCCTATGGCTGCCAGTATGTTCTATCTCCCGATGAAAATGAAGCTCCTCCAGACCAAAGGCTGTGTCTTGTTTCTTTTATCTTCACCTCATAGGACATAGGGAGTAGTACATCCATTTAACAGAAGAAAATCTTGTTAAAGCTATTCTCTGTGAGGCAGTGAATCATGAATACCAATCACAAGTACTCAGGCCCAAGATCCCTCATCCAAATGAATAAGAATTATCCAGGGCACTTTTTTGATTTTTGATTTTTTTTGAGACAGAGTCTCACTCTGTCACCCAGGCTGGACTGCACAGCTCACTGCAACCTCAACCTCGTTGGCTCAAGCAATCCTCCTACCTCAGCCTCCCAAGTAGTTGGGACCCAGACATGCACCACCATGGCAGGCTAACTCTTTTATTTGTAGAGATAAAATCTTGCTATGTTGCCCAAGCTAGTGTTGAACTCCTTGACTCAAGCGATCCTCCCACCTCAACATCCCAAAGTGCTGGGATTACAGGCATAAGCCATCAACTACATTTTTTTAAAAAATGGAGATTCTTAGATTCTAAGCCCTGAAGATTCTAATTCAGTCAAACTGGGCTGGAGTCCTAGTCTTGACTGCATTATTTAGAAAGGGCAGACTAATTGAAGTTTTATTTATCTTTCAGTATGTTATTATTCTTTAACTTGGGATCTCTGAAAGACAAAAAAGAATTGGTTGTAAACGACTCACTGTAGAATGAAAACTAAGCGTAATTATACTTGTGGACTGATGGTAAATATTTGCAATAATTTAGCAGCAATACTTACTGGAATTCTAATAATTTCTAATTCTTCTTTACTAAGAAATTCATGAACATTTGTCTTTGATGTGTACTGTGAGTTCTGGTCAGGTCCAAATTCCAGGCACCATAATCATGTTCGGACGATATCATGACTATTTCTGTCTCCTATCGGTCTGCACTGGCTGTTGACATCAGGGTCCTTATTTGCAGTCTTTGCTTATGAATTTGCTCAAAGTACAGTCATTATGCATTGATTCCTTTGGAGACCTTTTCCTCCTCTACATTCTGCAGAATGCCTGGGAGCTGCTTTTTAACCTGAGACAGGCTTCTTTGGATGTATGGCGGCTGGGTGTCTCTGTTCATCTAAGTACTGTGTCTTCATCTGAAATCTTTCAACCTGGGCTCTCTGACATGTTTAGCCTTCCACCTCTTGAATTCTCTGCCAGACTGCAGCAGAGGAAGGAGCGTGTTAAGCACCACTGAGTGGAGGGAAGAACACCTTTCTGAGTGGGAGCCACGCCGGAAACTGATGGCTTTCAGGACCTACTTAAGCAGCGCCTTTGATCATCCTCCCCTACCTTGTAGTTGCTGGGGGGTGTTCCTGTTTAGCCATTTTATATCCAAAATTTCATGAAGTTTTTGCAAGCAATAAAGAAATATTTGCTGGTGTAGACTTTATCAGTTTTTCAAACTTCTCATAGTGTTCTCAGTCTAACAACACCTCTTGGTATAGATAGAGCAAGGGTAACCATTCCTCCTTGACAGGAGTGAAAACTGCAGAGACTCTTCACTGAATTAGAGGCACTTCTTTTTTTCTTTTTCTTTTTTTTTTGAAATGGAGTCTCTCGCTGTCATCCAGGCTGGAGTGCAGTGGCACGATCTTGGCTCACTGCAACCTCCGCCTCCAGGGTTCAAGCGATTCTCCTGCTAGAGGCACTTTTTAAAGATGGGTTAATGTTTCTCCCACTACCACCATTGCATTTTTCTTTATTCCTGCTCTTAGCTGATGCTGTATTAATGCAATTGTATAGTAGTCCCCGCTTATCCCTGGGGGATACAGTCCAAAACCCCTGGTGGATGCCTGAAACACAGATATTAACAAACCCATAATATACTATGCACGACTTTCCTTCTTTACAATTTCACAAATAGAAAATTTCTTTCTTACCGTAGCTTAGCAACCTCAGCATAGGATTCTTTTCTTCCCTTATTAAGTAGAGAACTTTCCCCTTTTCACTGAGAGGAAGGCCCCTAGTGCTCCTGTTTGTCATATCCAAATTGCCAACATCACTACTCTTGCCCTCTGGGGCTGATATTAAGTAAAATAAGGGTTCCTTGACAGTCAGTCTGATAACCTGGATGGCTACTAAGTGGGATGGGCGTGGAGCATAGACATTGTGGTTTTCCTGGACAAAGGGATGACTGGCGTCCCAGTCAGGACAGAGAGGGATAGCATGAGATTTCGCGGAGCTACTCCTCAGAAAAGGTGCACAATTTCAAACTTATGAATTGTTTATTTCTGAAATTTTCAGATTAATATTTTCAGACTTCAGTTGACCACGGGTAATGGAAACCATGGAGAGCAGAGCCGAGTGCTTTCCCATATGTTCTCATTTTACACATAAGAAAATGAAGGCCCAGCAAGGTGATAGAATTGCTGGCCAGGAGTAGAATTGGGATTGGGAGATCAGATGCCTGATCTGTGTATGCTCTGTCCTGATAGTGTGGTGAATGCCATCATAAAAGGGACATCACAGGAATGGAGAGAGAAGCCATGGGTTTGGGGAGCTACTCTTGATTCCAGGCTATGAGCCAGTGAACATTCATGTGCGTAGCTTGTCAGAGTGAGCAGCCTGAACCCAGGGGTGGGGCTGGCCTGTAGCACATGGAAAGGTTTCTCTCACGTGTCACCTTCCCTGCGATTTCCTCCCTTTTTGCACTGGTTATTCAATCTGCATCCACACGTGTGGAAAAGATGGCTTGTGTCTTGCTGTGAATCAGTCTTTCCAGTTCCCGAGCTCCTCTCCCTGGCTTAAAAAGCCACAGATGAGACACTCATCATTGCGTGTTGTAGAAAGCAAGTTAATATGGAGCTAAAAGTACAGGCTCCAGAGTCACGCATTGCCCTGCCTAAAAGCTGTGTCACTTTATGCAGGTCATTTAACACATCCACACAACTCCATATAATCAGAGAACCAACTCTACTGTGTGATGATTCAATACTGTCATGCAAACAAGGCACTTAGAACAGTGTCTAGCAGACAGTAGTCTCTGAGTTTGGGGGTTTGTTTGTTTGTGACAGGGTCTCACTTCCGTTGCCCAGGCTGGAGTGCCGTGGTGTGATCTTGGCTCACTACAGCCTTGAATTCCCAAGTTCAGGTGATCCTCGTGCCTCAGTCTCCTGAGTAGCTGGAACTACAGGAGTATGCACCACTGTGCCTGGCTAAGTTTTGTATCTTTTGCAGAAATGAGGTTTCGCTATGTTGCCCAGGCTGGTCTCGAACTCCTAGCCTCAAACCATACTCCCGCCTCAGCCTCCCAAAGTGCTGGGATTATAGGCATGAGCCACCTCACTCAGCCTCTGAGAGTTGTTATTAATTGTTATAATTAAAAATTAAAATTAATATGATTATTATTTGATTATAGTTGAAAACAGTACTTTTACGCTAGAAGTTCCTTAGAGCCCAATTTTGTGGCTCCGATTTGCAAAATTTGTAAGAGAAATTAGAGCTAATTCCTTTATAAAAATCCAGGAAGAAATAATTATCTTAAGTCACCATTTCGTATATGCTGCATTGTTTATTTTGATGATGTATTAAGATATAGGGGGCCAGGTGCGGTGTCTCACGCCTGTAATCCTAGCACTTTGGGAGGCCAAGGTGGATGGATCACCTGAGGTCAGGAGTTCAAGACCAGCCTGGCCATCATGGTGAAACCCCATCTTTTAAAAAATAAAAATAAAAATAAATAAATAAATAAAGATATAGGGAGACTATACCAGCATTTCCTACAAGGCATTCTATGGATCAGAAGGTGCAACAAATGTTTTGTTAAATGAATGTTTTATTTTATCCAAAATCCCTTTTCAATGAAGCATCTCACAGAACTTGTTCCCTGGCAAACACTTTGGGAAATACTGAACCACAGTCTTCCCATTCGTACTCCTGTTTGTTCTGAAAACATCTTATGTTGCACTCAAGTAGACAGAAGGAAGTAGCAGGGGCTTTTCTAGAGCCAGTGGAGGCGGTCAACAGGTTAGGCAGCTTTATTTAGCTTGTCCTCCCTCACTTCCTCCTCGTTTGGAAACTGCTCCTTCTCAAAACCCAGCTCAAATATCCTTGCTGCTGGGATGTTTTCTCCAACTTCCCCATTAGTTGGTTCTTTCTCTAAGTTTCTACAACAATTTGTATACACAATGGTGTCATCTCTTGGGTGGGAGATGATAGAAACCATCACATTGGCTGAAAATTGTATATGGTCACTTATTTAAGGTCACAGCTTAAGAAACTTGCCCTTTGAAGATAAGTATATTTGGTTTCATTAAGTTGACCAGTCTGTTCTCCTCTCTTTTTAAGACAGATCATGTCCTTTCAATAAGTATGAATTGAGGCAGTTGGCATGTATCTAGGGGCCATGTTTAAGGAAAAATATGGATTTTTAATGACTGTGAAATCAACTGCTGGATGATAGATTCTCAGCTGCCTTCTCTAGCTCACTCTGGGGCATAGACTGATTAAGTGGAATGGTAGGTAGAAGATTCCAGAATACAGTACAAACAATGTCCTTCTTATTCACAGGTTCTGCATCTGGATTAAACCAACCATGGCTTGAAAAAATAGGCAATAAAAAATGACAATACAACAATAAAAAATAATACAAATGTTAAAATACAACATAACAACTATTTATATAACATTTGCATCGTATTAGGTATTATAAGTACTCTAGAGAAGACTTTAAAGTATATGGGAGAGCCCAGGTGTGGTGGCTCATGCTTGTAATCCTAACTCTTTGGGAGGCTGAGATAGGAGGATTGCTTGAGGCCATGAATTCGAGACTGGCCTTGAGCAACATAGTGAGACCTTGTCTCTATGAGAAAAAAATTTTTTTATAGTATACAGGAGGATATGCATAGGTTAAATACAAATATGCCATTTTCTCTCAGGGACTTGAACATCTAAGGATTTTGGTAGCCATGGAGGTCCTAGAGCCAATCCCCCGTGAAGATACTGAGGGACAACTGTATTTCAACTTTCTGTCAGCCTTCCAGGCCTCTCACTTTCACAAGGTCGCATTGCCGAGTTTGAGGATGCAGCTCCACCTGACCTCTTCAATGGCTCTCATCCCACTTCCTTACAGTAACTGTTATTTGCTGGCCCCTCTGCCTTCCCCTCCCTTGCTATCACATCTTCGTACTCCCAGCCCCTGGGAGATGCTTAATGAATGAATGGATGATAGGTACCTACATGTGTTCAGCAAGGCTCCTTTTTGTCTCTTCTCAGGGCCGCCCAATAACTCCAGTATACACGGTGGCTCCAAATGTTCAGAGAATTCCCACTGCCGGGATCTATGGGGCCAGTTACGTGCCATTTGCTGCTCCGGCCACAGCCACGATCGCCACACTACAGAAGAACGCGGCAGCTGCAGCCGCCGTGTATGGAGGATATGCAGGCTACATACCTCAGGCCTTCCCCGCTGCTGCCATTCAGGTCCCCATTCCCGACGTCTACCAGACATACTGAGGCTGGTGACCAGAGTGAAGACAGACCACACAAACGCCACTGAAGGAACGCTTGACTATTTATGAAGAAGGAATGTGTTGATTCGCACATGCAACCTGAAAGTGAAGAATGTTTGGATGTATTCCTGAAATATTTTATATACATGAAGTTTTCACTAGTTTTTTAAGACTATTTTCAACTTAGCAGGCCTGCGTTCATACATTTCCAAAAGACTCGCCTGGCTCGTGCCTTCATAGCATCTTTTAAAAATTTGTATGCTGTACTACATTTGTATACAGGTTTTTGTTGTTGTTGTTGTTTTAAGGATATATTTTCAGTATGAAGGTTATTTTCTTAACTTCTGCACTCCAGAGATTTCTATTTTGTAGTACCTTCAATAATATATCAACTATCTATTGAAAAAGCACACTTGAGCAGCTAGGGAACTATTTTGAATAATAGATTCAATATTTAAAGATACAAACAGTAGTGCTTAAAAATACTACATAAAACATTATTTTAAAGGTTATACTGGAAAGTGCAATTTTAAAATGAGGAAAACCTCTGTATTTCTGCTGGCATTAAGGGTTGACGGTGTCACCATGTGTCATCCATGGCGGTACTATTTTTTAAAAGAAATTAAACACTCAATCTCGCCTTAAGCCAACATTGAAAAGACTTGCCACACTCCTGAGTCAAAACACTGGAACGCTGTCCTCTGCCACCATTAGCCGGGGCTCATTCTCCGTGTGCCTTAGCCTTGAACATGCCCCCAGACCCCCACCTCTCATCTCTTCCCCTCCCCACCAAATTCCTAGTCCCATCGAAATGTCTGGCAAGTCTAGGACTGATGCATAGCTCTGATAGAAGAGCTGGTGGCTTTTATACTTCTTCCTGGGTTTTTGTTGGGGTTTGTTGTTTCGTTTTATGTTTTGGTTTTGGTTTGGTTGGGGAAGTATCATCTTCTATGTGTGCTATTTTCAGTATCAGAGTAAGCACAGGTTTTAATCAGGTTGCATAAGACACCTTTGCATAGCTATTTAATTGCCCATTATAAAACTTTAATGCCATTTCTAATGCTTTTATTAGTTCTTGAAGTATGAGTTTGTAGGGACAAAGAATGTACGTGACTGTAGACAAGACCCCCCCAGAGACTCTTGTCAGCAGAAAGTGATGCTTCTAGTTGCCTTATCAAGTTTCATGCAGAAATGTCCATGGTCCTCAAGGGTGTTAGAAACATTATGTTTATTAAATGGGCCTCTCTTCTCTTGCCGTGCACTTGATGGGCAAACTGAATTGGGGTGTACACATCCAGGAGGAGGAAGAGAGACCTGGAGAAGTTTAAAGGTAGTTTGTAAATACCTTCTAATGCTTGTTTTTAGTCCTTTTATGTTGCAGAAGTTTATGATATGTAGTTTAATGCAAAAGGAAACCATTTTATTTCAATGTTATTAAAAAGGTTTGTTTTATTAGGAAGTTAATGTATTGTTGCAGTGTTTTGTGCCTGTTTAAAGGCTTTTTGTTTAGCAGAGTGAATGTAAAATACAGTAAAATGTTAAGATTGTCATTACTTATTTTTGGAAATATAACAACTTCGAATTTTTTTTTAAAGGCTCAATCAAGGAAGTGAGGTGTGCAATAAGGTAGCAAGTACACAGTTGCATTTTTGTGTCATGTTAGAGATCCATACAATCTTGCCACTCACGGGGTTTTTGTTGATGGCTGAATTCTTGTGGATTAATAAGAGGATCATGCCCGTAGCAAGTACTTCTGTTTTGTTTTAAATTAAGAGATTCCCAAATGCCTTTTCCCCCCCTCATCTTGAGATGAGTTTTTATATATAAGCAATATTTATTTAAGTATTCTATAAAATTATTGAGTGCCTGCTGAGGCCTTTAAATATTCCTGACATTCCTTTCCATCATTCTCAGATGACATAAAGTAATCGTGCAATGTTCCTGATGATGTACCCCGCAAGCTTCATTCAAACTCAAATCTGTTGGAATGAGTGACTCAACAAAATGTAATTCAGATCAGATCCTCATCCTTTGTGTGAAAAAAAGTACTCTCCTTCTAGTGAAGGATTGTCACAGAGGTTCACTGGTTGGAACTCTGACCCAGTATTCTTACTGTATTTTACATATGCCTGTAAATTATTTGCAAAAGAAAAAAAAAAGAAGAAAAGAATGAAAGAAAATTAAAAAACAATGATTCCTTAACATGGCAACCACCAAACTCTCTTAGAAACATATGTTGGTGACAGCCGGTTAAGTATCAAGTGAGCCTCCTACCTGGGACTTATCTGTTCCTATTGTTTCAAAACCATTTCATGTACACTACTGAGGTAAGTTTATAACTTGAAATGTGAACTTTTTTTTTTTAGGATTAAGAACAAACTATATAAATGTAAAAAAAAAAGTTTTAGAGTTCTGTTTTCAAACATTGCTAGTAGTTTAGTTAACTTTAGCTGCTTTATATTTTAAAAGCTTTTATTTAGATCTTGCTCCATTTACAGTACATTCTTAGGATGTATGTAGTAAATAAAGCTTCCTTTAAAGCAATTGCAAAACCTTAATTGTGTTTTCTTTATACTGATTTATTGTTTCTAAAAATGTTAGGGAAACCCTAATAGCATAGAAAGGATTGGCTAATTTGATATTTTCTGTTGGAGAAATCAGCAAGTTACAGCCATGTGTTTGTCTTGGGGTAACCATTGAAGATGGGTTACGTAGACCGGGTGTGGTGGCTTATGCCTGTAATCCCAGCACTTTGGGAGGCCAAGTTGGGTGAATCACCTGAGGTCAGGGGTTTGAGACTAGTCTGGCCAACATGGTGAAACCATATCTCTATTAAAAAAAAAAAAAAAAAAATTAACCGGACATAGTAGAGCATACCTGTAGTCGCAGCTACTCAAGAGGCTGAGGGAGGAGAATCACTTGAACCCAGAAGGCACAGGTTGCAGTGAGTCAAGATCGTGCCATTGCACTCCAGCCTGGGCAACAGGAGCAAAACTCCGTGTCTCTCTCTCTCTCTCTCTTTCTCTCTCTCTCTCTCTCTCTCAATAGAGGTGTGTTTCTTCATGTTGGCCAGGCTGGTCTCAAACTCCCCACCTCAGATAATCTGCCCACCTCGGCCTCCCAAAGTGCTGGGATTAAAGGCGTGAGCTACTGCCCCCGGCCAAAACTCTTATCTTCAAAAAAAAAGATGGGTTACATAGTGAATTGTGAATTATGAGTATACTCAAACTTTGTTTGGCTCAGGTGGTAGGAGAAGGTAAGAGATTGAACACTCAAATAATACTCAAATCTGGATCGGAATAGGATGTAGCAAAGCCTGTCACCACCCTCAGTGCCAAAGTTTATTTATAATCCCAAAGGCTTGTAAAGAGAGAGAGAGTTGATGTACATTGAATTTTTTGATGGTCTCATGAAAGTGCTGGGATGACCTTGATGTTGGTCATTGCATTTGAAACCAAAACCTTGTTTCTCCTTTCACAGTGCATAGCGAGGTTAGCAGGAAACTCTCCTTTTCTCGAGAGATCATCAGTAACTTCAGACAGTATCTGTCATCAAAGCCAATCAAATGACAAGAGAGAAGATGGTAGATTGTCAATAGAATAAAGTGTAAAAATTGTTCCACTTGGAGTTGCCAGTGATTAAGAATTTTACCTTCTTAACTTTGAAACTGGGCTGTGGCCTGCCAACTTGCATTTCTTGAAATTCTAACTTCCTGCTTCCTCTTAAATAGAAAAAGGCCTTTAGAGGCAGAACAGACTGGGAAACTTCCCAAGATGACAGCTTATTGGGCAGTATTTTTAAGGGCAAGAAGATCTGCTGATCTACTTTTTCTGGGAAATAATTACAGAAGCCCTTCAAGTTGCAGAATCACATTCAGGTTAGATTGATCTCTTTAGAAAAAGAATTCACAATCAAAATAAGGAGGTCAGTAGTGTGTCAAATGAGGATAATGACTATGATCGCTTGATTCACTGGGCTCTTAGGCTTCCATAACCTCAAGTGGACCTCACAGAAACTCAGTGGAGTAGGCAGGGCAGATACAGATACGTGACAGGTCAAGGTCACCCAGCTAGTAAGAATGGGACTCAAATCTATACTCAGGGCCAAGTGCCGTGATTCACACCTGTAATCCCAGCATTTTGGGAGGCCAAGGCGGTCAGGAGTTCAAGACCAGCATGGTGAAACCCCATCTCTACTAAAAATACAAAAGGTAGCTGGGTGTGGTGGTGGCACCTGTAGTCCCAGCTCCTCAGGAGGCTGAGGCAAGAGAATTGCTTGAACCCGGGAAGGAGAGGTTGGGGTTGGGAGGACAGGTGTTGCGGTCCAGCCTGGGTGACAGAGTGAGACTTTGTCTCAAAAAAAAAAAAATTATGCTCAAGACTCCTTGTCTCAGGTTCTAAATGCCACCATGTTTTTTTAATTCCAAAAATATCTGTCATGACAACATACGAAGCACTTAATTGAAAGAGTTAGAAAACATGATCTGATTTTATATCCAATTTTTATATGATTTCTTTATTATAAAGCCTTCTGGGCACTAAAGCTTTGTATTTGAGTTGGTTTTTTGTTTTGTTTGGATTTGATTTTTTAAGTCACAGAAGTGTGACATTTCGGCATAGCTGTTTTGATGAAATGATGTTTCGACACCATGACCCTAACAAAAAATCCATCGTCAGCTTTTTACAAAACTACTGAGTAGGATGACACAGACGTACTTACCTTATCCTACCTTTTTCTTGACACATCCACCATTTCTGAACCCCCACATCAAAGGGAGGATTGGGTTTAATTACAGAAAGAGACTCAGGAGACATCCACAAAATGTTTTGCTTCAATTCCAAGGTCTAAGCTACTGGACTAAACACTGCTTTTTTTCCTTTTTGCTTATTAGTACCCAGCATTCCTGTTTCTCTCTTTTTTTTTTTTCCTTTGAGATGGAAGGCTCCCTCTATTGCCCAGGCTGGAGTGCAATGACACGATCTCGGCTTACTGCAACCTCCACCTCCTGGGTTCAAGCAATTCTCCTACCTCAGCCTCCTGAGTAGCTGGGATTACAGGTGTGTGCCACCACGGCTAATTTTTTTCTTTTTTTTTAGTAGAGATGGGGTTTCACCATGTTGGTCAGGCTGGTCTCGAACTCCTGACCTTGTGATCTGCCTGTCTTGGCCTCCCAAAGTGCTGGGATTATAGGCGTGAGTCACTGCACCTGGTCTCCAGCATTCCTGTTTCTAACTCTTCATGCCAATAAACTTGGGAGAGGAAATGTGATTACCCAAATGCTTATCTGTATGAGCAAGTGTCATGGCCTACTAAAATAGGCTGGGTTTGTGGTCAGAATGCCTAGAGGTGAAACCTCAGCCTTGCTACTTGCAAGTCATGAGACCTTGAAAAAGATGCCTTACCTCTCTGAGCACCAGTTTCTTAACTGGTAAAAAAGGGATAATAATTTTGACCTCATAAGGTTATTATAAAAATGAGATGAGTTAATCTGAAAAAGCCTAGTACCTTGTTGGCACTCTTCTAGAAAGTTACTTCCTTTCCCATCTCCTTTTTAATGTGACTGCATTCCTCTTTGTTAATTCTATCAAGTTTTTTTTTTTTTTTTTTTTTTTTGAGATGGAGTCTTGCTGAGCCAGGCTGCAGTTCAATGGCGCATTCTCTGCAACCTTCACCTCTCAGGTTCAAGAGATTCTCCAGCCTCAGCCTCCCAAGTACCTGGGATTACAGACATGTGCCACTATGTCTGGCTAATTTTTTTGTATTTTCAGTAGAGACAGCATTTCATCATGTTGGCCAGGATGGTCTTAAACTCCTGACCTCAGGTGATCCACCTGCCTCAGCCTCCCAAAGCGCTGGGATTATAGGCATGAGCCACTGCGCCTGGCCACCTTTCCATTTTAAATCCTTTTATTCTTTTTTTTAACTTAAAAATTTCATTCACTGAAATTTTTTATTCTTTTATTCACATATTTAGTCCATCAACATTCATTGCTGGAGTGCCAACTATGCAGATTCGCCAGAGAAATAAGTCAATAAAATTGACCCTCTGGCTTCTGGAAACTCTCAGGCACAATAGGACTGTTTTATGGGAGGGGACACACACCCAGGCTTGAGCCAGAGACCTACAGGAAGAGTAGGAGTTTGATGAGCAGGAGGAAGGGAAAGGGAAATGCCTGGGCCCGGAGGATAGAACACGGTATCAAGTCCATGAAACCAGTTCAGGGTGGCTGCCTTAAAGGAGGAGAAAGAGTGAAGAAATTCAACCTTTGCACTGCTCAACATTAAATACGGTTCATGTCCCTGGGTTAGCTGTGGAAGGTAGAGATTTGGTCCCTATGACAAGGAAGCTGAGAGCCAATAATCACGTGGAAAGAACCCTTAGTCATTTATTTCTCCTTAAGTCTTTCAGAAACAATGGAGCCTTGGATTTCTCTGCACAGCTGAAGCTGAGAGCTGCCCCTACTGAAAAACTCCCTGCTGCCTTCCTGGCCCAGGGGAATGCCTGCCAACTCTGAGCTTGCCCAGGAGTTTGTGGCAGCAATCAAAGCTTGTAGGGCTGCCCACCTGTTTCATGTGCAGGTTCAGATTCCAGCCTCTAGGACCTTCACCCTCTCCCCTCAGATCATACAGCAGCTGCATGTGGGTGTCCCCACTGTCCCTAGGTAAACCCCCCATAGGACAAGAATGCAGGCTTCTCAGCAAAGGCGATGGTGGCCTATAGTCCTCCAGATGACTGAGGGTGGATGATATAGTTTGGCTGTGTCCTCACCCAAATCTCATGAACTGTAGCTCCCATAATCCCCATGTGTGGTGGGAGGGAGCTGGTAGGAGGTAATTGAATCATGAGGACGGGTTTTTCCCATGCTGTTCTCATGATGGTGTCATGGGATCTGATGGTTTTATCAAAGACAGTTCCCCTGCGCGCACTGCCTGCCTGCCACCATGTAAGACGTGCCTTTTCTCCTTCTTCACCTTCTGCCGTGATTGTGAGGCCTCCCTGCCCATGTGGAACTGTGAGTCCATTGAATCTCTTTCCTTTATAAATTACCCAGTCTTGGGTATGTCTTTATTAGCAGCATGAGAATGGACTAATACAGTGGAGGAGAGTCCCAAATAAAATCTTCACAGGCACATTGGCCTCCCCAACAGGATCATATTTCTATGAAACTCCATTCTGCTCTGTTACCACAAATAAAAGCAACGCTAAACCCTGCATAGGCAAGAAATATGACCTTTCCTGGGCTAATTTTTAGCCACTCTTCTTTCTTGGCTTGTTCTACTTTGTTTGTCAAAAATCTTCATTAATAATTAACCAACCGTGAGGTTTAAACAGACCTTAGTCATTCTGAGGCAGCTAAGAGATGTCACTGAAAACCAGTTGTTTCTGAGATGACCTTGCTGGGGGTATGCTGGGTGAAGCATTTGTGCTTACAGTATTGTGATAACACTGGGCCATGCCAGTTTGGTTTTTCTGGGATTTTTCCTCTCCTTCAGAACCTTTATTCCAAACTGCTGGCACCATGAGATAGTTTTATTTCCATCAACCTCACCATCCTTACCTCCACCCCAATTCAAATATGGCCATTTGACATTTTCCCCTTTTTTTTTTTTTTTTTTTTTGAGGCAGAGTCTTGCTCTGTCACCCATGCTGGAGTGCAATGGCACAATATCAGCTCACTGTAACCTCTGCCTCCCGGGTTCAAGTGATTCTCCTGCCTCAGCCTCCCAAGTAGCTGGGATTATATGTGCCTGCCACCACGCCTGGCTAATTTTTTATATTTTTAGTAGAGAGAGGGTTTCACTATGTTGGCCAGTCTGGTCTCGAACTCCTGACCTTGTGATCTACCTGCCTCGACCTCCCCAAGTGCTGGGATTACAGGCATGAGCCACCACACCCAGCCTGACCCTTTCTCAATTTTATAGAGTATTGTGCAGACTCAGCTTCCCAACAAACCCCTAATATCCCCTTTGCAAATAAGACACTCCCCTAAGGAGAGAAATTCTGGAAATGAAACTGATTCTAAATGTGCTCTAGCATTTATAGAGGGAATCTCTTGAGCATAAGAGACAACAGCCAAAATAATCTGTTTAGCAATTACCCAACCCTTTAGGTTGGGCAGCCAGGACATTGAGTGCTCAGTCAAGGCTGCCTTCAGTGAGCATGTCTCTTTTGTTCTTCATTTCCTTTATGCTTGGGAATAATATTAAAGTCTTAGATGATGATCACTCAGTAGGAGATAAGAATAATGGCTGATAGTAACTTACTGTATGCCTTTAAAAAATTTTATTAAAAGAATAACATAGATACAATAGTGTACATACCCATTAAAAGCCTGATGAATTTTCACAAGCTGAGCACATCCATGTAGCCAGCATCCAGATGAGTAACATGACCAGCCTTCTGGAAGCTTCTGCATGGCCCTTTCCAGTGACCACCTCATCAAGGGCAACAGCCAAACCTACAGCATAGATGAGTTGTGCATGCATCATGTTTTCACACTTGAGTCTGCTGCTCTGCAAGGAGGCAGAAGGAGGTTTAATAACTTCTCCCGAGACTCATCGCTGGTGAGTAAGTCAAAGAGTGTAGATCTGAACCTGGAATATCTAACTGTAGAGCTGGGGCTGGGGTTGGAGGGATTATAGATCACCCATTTTGTAAGGATGTAGTCATTTGTTTGTTCTAGAAGTTACACTGATCTTGTAATAGAGTCACTTTATCATAAAGGACACTGGAGCAAGTAGAAAGGAAAGGTTAAAAGTCACACACATTGGCCGGGCCCAGTGGCTCACACCTGTAATCCAAGCACTTTGGGAAGGTGGAGGTTGGCAGATCGCGAGGTCAGGAGTTCGAGACCATCCTGACTAACACAGTGAAACCCGTCTCTACTAAAAATACAAAAAATTAGCTGGGTGTGGTGGCACACGCCTGCAGTCCCTGCTACTCAGGTGGCTGAGACTGGAGAATTGTTTGAACCTGGGAGGTGGAGGTTGCAATGAGCCAAGATCACACCACTGCACTCCAGCTCGGGCAACAGTGAGACTCCATCTCAAAAAAAAAAAAAAATCACACACATTGCAGAATATAGGATGCAAAACTTTCTGGAGTCTGAAGGTCTTATAGGATTACCTTTTCTACATTCCCACCCCCCGCCCCCCGTGAGAAAGAGAAGAAACAAACTCATTCACAGGGAGGGGAGTAATGTGGGGCTTTTTGTCTTTTTGTTTGTCTCGAGACAGGGTCTTGCTGTGTCACCCAGGCTGGAGTACAGTGATGTAATCCCGGCTCACTGCAGCCTCAACTTCCCCTGCTCAGGTGATCTTCCCACCTCGGCCTCCTGAGTAGCTGGCACTACAGGCATGTGCCACCACATCTGGCTAATTTTTTGTATTTTTTGTAGAGATGGGGTTTCACCATGTTGCTCAGACTGGTCTCGAATTCTTGGACTCAAGAGATCCTCCCATCTCATCCTCCCAAAGTGCTGGCATGAGCTGCCGCATTTGGCCCCCTGAGTTATGTGTTTTCATTGAACAAATCCCTCGTCCACTATGCTACGGAAGAAAGCCCTAATTTTGGAATTTAAGGCCATAACCAGTCAAATAAAGAAAATCACTTCAAGAGTCAGGAGGTTCTCCACCTGCTCCAGGACACTGCCACAAAGGCCGCCCAGTCTAGGGAGGCTAGTCCAAGCCTTCCAAGTTGCTGAGAGGCTAAATAATTGGACCCTTTGGACAGTTCAATTAATATTGCCTCACATACAAGACATACGATATAAAATGCTGGAAAAACATGCCAATCAAGGACAAGCAGCTGATCTTTGAACAGCATTTTGCCGGCCACAGAGCCTTTCTAAAGCTCTGTCTCACTTGATCTTCATGATGATCCTGTCCTGTAAGATAGTTACAGAACACATTCTTCTCCCCTTCTCATTCATTCAACAAATGTTTTGTTTTTCAAGCATTTATGTGCCAGGCTTTGTGATAGGGCCTAAAGACACAGTGGTGGGCGTGATCTCCATTTTATCAAGGAAGAAATCGAGGCCTAAAGAGAATAAATGACTAGATCAAGATTACAATGATACTCAAAATTCAATATTTTTTTTTTTTTTTTTTGAGACAGAGTCTCGCTCTTCTCCCAGGCTGGAGTGCAGTGGTGCAGTCTCAGCTCACTGCAAACTCTGCCTCCCAGGTTCCAGCAATTCTTCTCCCTGCCTCCCAACTTGCTGGGATTATAGGCATGCGCCACCAAGCCCGGCTAATTTTTTGTATTTTTAGTAGAGATGGGGTTTCACCATGTTGGCCAGGCTGTTCTCAAACTCCTGACAGGTGATCCATCGCCCTCAGCCTCCCAAAGTGCCGGGCTTACAGGCGTAAGCCACTGCACCCGGCCAAATTCAATAATATTGTGTGACTGTTTATTATATGCCAAGCTCTTTGCCAAGGACTTTAAATGCAGTATCTCAGTAAATCCTTGCAAAGACTCTGTGAAGTGGTTACTATTATTTTACCCCTCATTTTGCATATGAAGAAACTGAGGGTCAAAGAGGTTAAATGACTACTTGAGGTTTCACAACTATGTGGATGAAGAGTCAGCATTTGTACCCTCCTTGTTTTGACTCTAGAAATGATAACCGTAACCTTACAGATTTAACAACCAATTATATCACCAGCTCATCACCTGAGTGAAACTCACAGGAGCTTTGACTCTGATGCTAATAAGATAAAGGTAATAGCTATCTGGTATTGTGTGAGTCTGTCAAATGACTTGGTTGACTCACTGCAAGACCAGCTTCTTTTTTTTTCAAAGTCCTGCTCTTGTCCCCCAGGCTGGAGTGCGGTGGTGTGATCTCGGCTCACCGCAACCTTCGCTTTCCAGATTCAAGCCATACTCCTCCCTCAGCCTTCTGAGGAGCTGGGATTACAGGCACCTGCCACGACACCCAGCTAATTTTTGCATTTTTAGTAGAGATTGAGTTTCACCGTGTTGGCCAGGCTGGTCTTGAACTCCTAACCTCAGGTGATACACCCGCCTCGGCCTCCCAAAGTGCTGGGATTATAGGTGTGAGCCACCGTGCCTGGCCAAGCCCTACTTCTCGAGTCAAACAGACATTTCATTGGATCTCTTACAGACCAGCTCTTTCACCCAAATGTTAAATATATCCATTCAAACAAATTAGAAATAAAGCCCTTGGAATCTGGAGTTTTTAAAATATGCAGCAATAGCTTGAGGCTTTAATTTAAACACTGTCCTGAATAGAGCTGGGATACTCCAGAGGTGGAAGGGAGATTTGCCAACGAAGATTTTGCTTTCACTTTTCAGAATATTCCTCCTCTTCCCCCTGGGTTAGTCCTACCATGAGCAACCACACAGGGAGAACAGGGCTCCTGGTGTTCTAAAGATCCAATGAGCAGAGGCAACACCCTGTTTTCTCTATGGAACACTGATAACACCTAGTATTGTGTTGCAACAAAAAACACTAGTGCCAGCAGCCTCCTCATGGGTCTGCCTATATTCTTGCTTCTTTTTTTTTTTTTGAGATGGAGTCTCGCTCTGTCACCCAGGCTGGAGTGTAATGGTGTGATCTCTGCTCACTGCAACCTCTGCCTCCCGAGTTCAAGCGATTCTCCTGCCTCAGCCTCCTGAGTAGATGGGATTACAGGCACGTGCTACCATGCTTGGTTAACTCTTTGTACTTTTAATAGAGATGGGGTTTCACCACATTGGTCAGGCTGATCTTGAACTCCTGACCTCATGATCCACCCACCTCAGCCTCCCAACGTGCTGGGATTACAGGTGTGAGCCACTGCACCTGGCCTCCTGCTTCTCTTTCATTTGCCTTCCACACTGGGCCACAATGATCTTCCTAAAATCAAATTTGAGTGTCACTCACATCACATATCTCTAGGAGTATCCCACTGCTGACTGTACCAAGTCCAGACGCTTTAGCTTAAAACATACAAGGCCGTTTATAAACTTATAAACTGGCCTCTGTGCATGTCTTCAGAATTATATCCTGCCAGTTGTGTATGGGCGGAGCTGATACTCACCCACTATGCACTGCTATGGCCGTGTTGGTCATTTACTGCCCGTTCCTCTGACTGACCAGGGCCTGTGCCGTTACTGAAGACTTTGGCTTTGTTCCTTTCACCTAGTTACCATTCTCTCCCATTCTACTGAACTATTAATATTTGCAGTTCCTTTAAAAAGCTCCCTTCTGGCCGGGCACAGGGGCTCATGCCTGTAATCCCAGCACTTTGGGAGGCCAAGGTGGGTGGATCACCTGAGATCAGGAGTCCAAAACCAGCCTGGCCATCATGGTGAAACCCCATCTTGAAAAAAAATTTTTTCTTTTTAAAAAAAGCTCCCTTCCCTGTAGCAGTGTCTACCCAACAAACTCCCACTTATTCATTAAGTATTTGTTGAGAACCTACTATATATACTTGGGATAGGCATTGAAGATAGAGAGCTAAAAGTCCTGCCCTCCAGAAGGTACCGGTCTAGTGAGAACACAGACAAGTTAAAAGATCATTATAAACCTGTAGGAGAAGTGTTAGGACAGAGATAAATCCTGGGGCTTAAACAGCACAGAGAAGTGATACTTAACCCTAGACTTAGGGTGTAGGGAGTTCCTCCTGGAGCGGGGACTCAACTCATAAGTTGAGTTCTGAAGGCTCAGCCAGGGCAGAAGGAATCTTGAGAGAGGGAGCAATGGATCTGTAAAGAACCCAAAATAAGCAAAGCCTAGAATGGGAGGTGAGGCTGTGATATGAGGCAGAAAAGAGTTGCTGGAAGGTGTGTAGGGGAGCGAGCTGGTGCACACTGCCCAGTTGGCCACTCGAGGTGACACTCTATCCTGACCACAGTCAGAAGTCAGTGATTATTATTTTTTTTTTTGAGACATTTCTCTCCTGACACCCAGGTTGGAGTGCAGTGACATGATCTTGGCTCACTGCAACCTCCACCTCCTGAGTTCAAGCGGTTCTCTTGCTTCAGCCTCCCAAGTAGCTGGTATTAGAGGCGCATGCCACCACGCCTGGCTAATTTTTGTATTTTTAGTAGAGACTGAGTTTTGGCATATTGGCCAAGCTGGTCTGAAACTCCTGACCTCAGGTAATCGTCCGCCTCTGCCTCCCAAAGTGCCCGTGCTGGGATTACAGGCATGAGCCACTGTGCCCACCAAATGATTGATTTTCAACAGAAGCATGGCTTGATCAGAATTACGCTTTAGAGAGAATGTATGGCCAGAGCATGAGAGTAGATTGACGGGGAAAGATGCTGAAGGGAGGGGGACCAGTTAGGACGCTGTTGCAGAAAGCAGGTGAGCAATGATGGTGGGCTGGGCTAAGCCGATATCAAAGGGAAGGAAGTGGACTCAGGAGGTGCTAAGTTAAAGTCAGTAAGTGCCGGTGACTAGGATAGGGCAAAGGGAGGTGGATGAAGAATGACTCCTGAGTTTCTCACCTGGGTAATTGGGTGGATATGGTGTAGTTTTATGGAGCTGACAGCCCATAACTCTGTGCTAGGCAGTTTACATGAATTAACCCATTTAATCCTCTTAACAACTCCATGAGTTGACAATATTTGTAACTCCTTTTTACAGACTGGGAACCTGAGAGGCACAGAGAGTTTAAGTAGGTTACACAGCTAGTAAGTGGCAGAATCAGGGTTTAGACTCATACTTTTAAACCACAATTACTTTTGCACCAATCTAATAGAAGGATGGGGCCAAACTCCCCATGCCTGGCTAAGAAAACCTAGTGCAGCTTCACTGGTCATAGACTTCATTGATAGACACCAGACCAAAGCACCCAGGAATCGGATTAAATAAGCTCACTGCTTCAGCAACCAGCAAAGACTCATGGACCAGCCTGAAGATGCAGAGCTCCTCACCTCCTGCCATGATGCTCTCTAAGCTCCCTGCAAATGCAGTACCACCTTGGGAAGGAGGAGCGAGAGGGGAGGAAGAGCTCTGGCAGGGAGGTGAACTCGATTGATTGAATATTTGCTGGAAGGAAACTGTTTAATCGGAAAAGAGATTATTGTAGACTAAAAGAGCCCTAGATACCTTCAATGGCAAGACCAGGTGTTGCTATCATTCTGGCTATCCAGGTAAACAAAGATGCAAACCGTTCCCCTCCCCACCCCCATCCCCACAAACTGTTATATAAAACAAAGGAAACTATGTTCGTTTTCTATATTGAGTGCATATTTCTGATTCTATTACAGTAAGGAAAATGCCATTTCCTTTCACAGGTAGCGTAAGGAGTTCAATAAATACAACTAACTCGGCCGGGCGCGGTGGCTCACGCCTGTAATCCCAGCACTTTGGGAGGCCGAGGTGGGTGGATCACGAGGTCAAGGGATCGAGACCATCCTGGTCAACATGGTGAAACCCCGTCTCTACTAAAAATACAAAAATTAGCTGGGCATGGTGGCGCGCGCCTGTGATCCCAGCTACTCAGGAGGCTGAGGCAGGAGAATTGCCTGAACCCAGGAGGCGGAGGTTGCGGTGAGCCAAGATCGCGCCATTGCACTCCAGCCTGGGTAACAAGAGCAAAACTCCGCCTCAAAAAAAAAAAAAAAAATACAGCTAACTCTGACCCTTCTTCTGCCTCCTTTTTCTCTTCACTTCTGGAGTGATAGACTTTCATATCTGATTGAAAAATTTGAGAATGACTGGACATTCTTGGTTATGCAAGTCCCTCTTCCTTCTGTGGGGAAGCCTAACAATAGATGGGTCCCCCTTGGTTTTCCCCTCTCCTAATCCTGTCAAGCCCAGTGTTCTGACTGAATGGGGTAAATCTGCTTAATTTGGGGGCTCATGTAGCAGGCCTATTTTGCTCTAATATAAGCTAAGTCCTACGACCCCCTCCAATCTCCTCCATCAGTAAGAAATATGATACTTTACCCTTTTTTAATTTTTTATGTAGAGATGGGATTTTGCCATGTCATCCAGGCTGGTCTAGAACTTCTGGGCTCAAGCAGTTCACCCACCTTGGCCTGTCAAAGTGCTGTGATTATAGGCATGAGCCACTGTGCCTGGCCTCTTTTTATTTATTTATTTATTTATTTATTTATTTATTTTTGCGACGGAGTTTTGCTTTTGTTGCCAAGGCTGGAGTGCAATGGAGCGATCTTGGCTCCCGGCAACCTTCGCCTCCCGGGTTTAAGCGATTCTCCTGCCTCAGTCTCCCGAGTAGCTGGGATTACATGCATGCGCCACCACACCCAGATAATTATTTTTGGATTTTTAGTAGAGACAGGGTTTCTCTATGTTGGTCAGGCTGGTCTCAAACTCCAGACAGGTGATCCACCCGCCTCGGCCTCCTAAATTGCTGAAATTACAAGAGTGAGCCACCATGACCAGCCCCCCTGTATTTTTTTAATTGAGGTAAAATTAACATGACATAAAATTTGCCATTTTAATCGCTTTACAGTGTACAATTCAGTGGTTTTATTATATTTACACTGTTGAATAACTATCATCACTACATAATTCAAGACTGTTTTCATCACCTACCTGTAAAAACAAACAAAAACACGAAAAACCAAACGTAGCAAGCAGTCGCTCCCCACATCCTCTATTCCCAGCCCCTGGAAATCATGAATCTGCCTCTGTCTCAACGGACTTGCCTATTCTGGACATTTCATATAAATGGAATTATACAATATGTATAATTTACAACTAGCTTCTTTCATGTAGTGTAATGTTTTCAATTCTCATCAGTATTGCTGCAGGTATCAGTACTTCATTTCTTTTTACGTCTGAATAATATCCTCTGCATGGACATGCCATAATTTGTTTCTCAGTTCCACAGTTGATAAATATTTGTATTCTTTCCACTTTTTGTAATTTTTTTTTTTTTTTTTTTACAAAAAATGTAATTTGGCCAGGTACAGTTGCTCATGCCTATAATCCCAGCACCTTGGGAAGCCAAGGTGGGTGAATCACTTGAGTCAAAGAGTTTGAGACCAGCTGGGCATAGTGAGATGCCATCTCTACAAACAATGCAAAAATTAGCCCGGAGTGGTGTCATACACCTGTTTTCCCAGCTACTTGGGGGCCTGATCTGGGAGGATCACTTGAGCTCGGGAGGCTGCAGTGAGCTGAGATCATGCCACTGCACTCCAGCCCGGGTGACAGGGCCAGAACCTGTCTCAAAAAAAAAAAAAGTGACTTTTTTTCCACTTTACTGATAGCTATTATGAATAATGATCACCAAGCTTCATTTCTCTTGGACATATATCCAAGTGCATAATCGCTAGGTCTTATGGTAATTCTATGTTTAACTTTCGAGGAACTATCGAACTGTTCTGAACAGCAGCTGCACCATTTTACATTCCTATCAGTGGTATAAAAGGGTTCCAATTTCTCCATATTCTTGCCTACACTTCTAATTTTCCATTAAAAATGTTTGGCTACCCTAGAGGGTATGAAATAGTATCTCACTGTGGTTTTGATTTGCATTCCCCTAATGACTAATGATATTAAGAATGCTTTTATGTGCTCATTGGCCATTTCTATGTATTCTTTGGAGAAATATAAATGTCTGCTCATGTTCTTTGCTTATTTGGTTTAGGGTGTCTAGATACCAAACCCATGTCAGATACGCAATTCACAGATATTTTCTCCCCTCTATGTGTTATCTTTTCATTTTCTTGATCATGTCCTTTGATATGCAAAAGTTCTTAATTTTTATGAAGTTCAACTTATCATTTTTTTGTTCCTTTTTTTTTTAGACAGGGTCTCACTCTGTCACCCAGGTTGGAGTGTAGTGGCACAATCCCAGCTCACTACAATCTCTGCCTTCCAGGCTCAGGTGATCCTCCCACATCAGCCTCCTGAGTAGCTGAGACTACATCACCCCACCACGCCTGGCTAATTTTTTTTTTGTATTTTTTTGTAGAGACAGGGTATGCCATGTTGCCCAGATTTGTGCCAAATTTCTGGACTTAAACAATCTGCCCACCTCAGCCTCCCAAAGATCTGGTATTACAGGATGAGCCACCACACCCATCCTTTTTTTGTTTCTTTGGTGTCATAGCTAAGAATCCATTGTCAAATCCAGGGTCATGCAGATTTTCCCATTTTATTAAAAAAATTTTATAGTTTATAGTTAGACCTTTGATTCATTTTGAGTTAGTTAATCTTTGCTTATGGTGTGATACGGGAGTCCAACTTCATTCTTTTGGATATTTCATTGTCCTAGCACAATTTGTCGAAGACTATTTTTTCCCTATTGAGCAGTCTTGGCACCCTTGTCATAAATCAATTGACCATAGATATATGGGTTTGTTTCTAGATTCTCAATTCTATTTCATTGATCTATGTGTCTACCCTTATGCTGGTACCATACCATCTTGATTACTGTAGCTTTTCAGTAAGTTTTAAAATTGGGAAGATGCTAATGTACCTTCAAAAAGGAAAATAAGGTAGAGCATGGTAGCTCATGCCTGTAATCCCAGCACTTTTTAATTGCCTGAGGTCAGAAGTTCAAGACCAGCCTGACCAACATGGTGAAACCCTGTCTCTACTAAAAATACAAAAATTAGCTGGGTGTAGTGGCCTGTAATCCCAGATACCAGGAAGGCTGAGGCAGGAAAATCCCTTGAACATAGTAGGCGGAGGTTGCAGTGAACTGAGATCCTGCCATTGCACTCCAGCCTGGGGTACAAGAGCGAGACTTTGACTCCACAAACTAAATTAATTAAAATAAAATAAATAAATAAATAAGTAAAATAAAATAAAATTGGAAAGAGTGAGTCTTCTAACTTTATTCTTCTTTCTCAAGATTATTTTGGCTATCAGGGTCCCTTGCAATTTTGTATAGATTTTAAGATCAGTTTTTCCATATTTCTGCAAAAAAGACTGTTGGGATTTTGGTAAGTAAGTGTTGCATTGAATCTGTAGATCACTTAAGGAAGTATTGCCATCTTAACAAAATTAAATCATCCAATTCATGAATATGAGATGTTTTTCCTATTTAGGTGTTAATTTATGTCAGCATTATTGTTTTTAGTGTACAAGTCTTTTGTTTGTTTTATTTTATACTTTTTTTTAAATACAGACAGGGTTTTGCTATGTTACCCAAGGTGGTCCCGAACTTCTGAGCTCAAGCAATCCTCCTGCCTCGGTCTCCCAAAGTGCTGGGATTACAGGTGTGAGCCACCGTGCCCAACCTCAGTGTATGAGTCTTATATATCTTAGTTGAATTTATTCCAAAGTATTTCATTCTTTTTGATGCCATTGTAAATGGAATTATTAATTTTATTTTTGGATTATTTGTAGTATATAGAATTATATTTTATTTTTGTATGGTTTTAGCACCCATTTTAATTATTTGTTTCATTTCTCAGTTTATTCAGAATATGGAAGGGAAAAGAGGTGTTTATTTACTAGGATTCTTTCAGAAACCAACACTTGATATACATACATATGGCAGCCAAAAACATGGGGTGAAGAAGATCAGACCAGAAGAGCATGCACAATGACAAAGGAGGCAGGATGCAAACAGAACTTTGGGGAACATCAATGGTTAGAGGGCAATTTGAAAAAGAGGAGCCCATGCATGTGTCTGAGAAGTTACAGTCAGAGAAGTAGGAGGGTGTATTAGTCTGTTTTCACACTGCTGATAAAGACATACCCAAGACTGGGCAATTTACAAAAGAAAGAGGCTTTATTGACTTACAATTCCACATGGCTGGGGAGGCCTCACAATCACGGTAGAAGGCAAGGAGAAGCAAGTCACATCTTACAAGGATGGTGGCAGGCAAAGAGAGAGAGCTTGTGCAGGGAAACTCCCCCTTATGAAACCATCAGATCCCATAAGATTTATTCACTATCATGAAAACAGCACAGGAAAGACCTGCCCTCATGATTCAGTTACCTCCCACCAGGTCCCTTTCATAACACATAGGAATCAAGATGAGATTTGGGTGGGGTCACAGCCAAACCGTATCATTCCTTCCACCTCAGCCCCTCCCAAATCTCATGTCCTCACATTTTAAAACCAATCATGACTTCCCAATAGTCCCCCAAAGTCTTAACTCATTTCAGCATTAACTCAAAAGTCCATAGTCCAAAGTCTCATTCGAGACAAGGCAAGTCCCTTCCACCTATAAGCCTGTAAAATCTAAAGCAAATTAGTTATTTCTTAGATACAATGTGGGTACAGCCATTGGGCAAATGCAGTCATTTCAAATAGTAGAAATTGGCCAAAGCAAAGGGGCTACAGGCCCAATGCAAGTCTGAAATCCAGCAGGGCAGTCAACTCTTAAAGCTCCAAAATGATCTCCTTTGCTCCCATTTCTCACATCCAGGTCATGATGATGCAAAAGGTAGGTTCCCATGGCCTTGGATAGCTTTGCCCCTGTGTCTTTGCAGGGTACAGCCTTCCTCCCAGCTGCCTTCACAGGCTGGTGTTGAGTGTCTGTGACTTTTCCAGGCACACAATTCAAGCTGTCAGTGGATCTACCATTTTGGGGTCTGGAGGATGATGGTCCTATTCTCACAGCTCCACTAGGTGGTGCCCCAGTAGGGATTCTGTCAATGTAGGGGCTTTGACCCCACATTTTCCTTCCACACTGCTCTAGCAGAGATTCTCCATGAGGGCCCTGTCCCTGCAGCAAACTTATGCCTGGGCATCCAAGTGTTCCCATTCATCCTCTGAAATCCAGATGGAAGTTCCCAAACCCCAGTTCTTGACTTCTGTGCACTCGCAGGCTCAACACCACATGGAAGTGGCCAAGGCTTGGGGCTTGCACCCTCTGAAACCATAGCTCGAGCTCTACGTTGGCCCCTTTCAGCCACAGCTGGAGTGACTAAGATGTAGGGCACCAAGTCACCAGACTGCACACAGCACAGGGACCCTGGGTCCAGCCCACAAAACAATTTTTTTCTCCTAGGCCTCTGGGCCTGTGATGGGAGGGGCTGCTGCAAAGGTCTCTGACATGCCCTGGAGACATTTTCCCTATTGTCTTGGTGATTAACATTTGACTCCTCATTACTTACTTATGCAAATTTCTGTGGCCTGGAATGTTTCCTCAGAAAATGGGATTTTCTTTTCTATCACATTGCCAGGTTGCAAATTTACTGAAGTTTTATGCTCTGCTTCCCTTATAAAACTGAATGCCTGAGCCAGGAGCAGTGGCTCACGCCTGTAATCCCAGCACTTTGGGAGGCCAAGACAGGTGGATCACCTGAGGTCAGGAGTTTGAGACTAGCCTGGCCAACATGGTGAAACCCCATCTTTACCTAACATGCAAAAAATTAGACTGGCATAGTGGCACATGCCTGTAATCCCAGCTACTGAGGCAGGAGAACTGCTTGCACCTAGGAGGTAGAGGTTGCAGTGAGCTAAGATTGTGCCATTGCACTCCAGCTTGGGCAACAAGAATGAAACTCCATCTCAAAACAAACAAATAAACAAACAAACAAAAACACTGAATGCCTTTAACAGCACCCAAGTCACCTCTTGAATGCTTTGCTGCTTAGACATTTCTTCTGCCAGATACCCTAAATCTCTCTCAAGTTCAAAACTCCACAAATACCTATGGCAGGGGCAAAATGCCCCAGTGTCTTTGCTAAACCACAACAAGAGTCACCTCTGCTCCAGTTCCCAACAATTTTCTCATCTCCATCTGAGACCACCTTAGCCTGGATTTCATTGTCCGTATCATCATTGACATTTTGATCAAAGCCATTGAACAAGTCTTGGAGGAGTTGCAGTCTTTCCCATGTTTTCCCGTCTTCTTCTCAGTCCTCCAAACTGTTCTAACCTCTGCCTGTTACCCAATTCCAAAGTTGCTTCTGAATTTTTGGGTGTCTTTCAGCAGTGCCAACTCTACTGGTACCAATTTACTGTATTAGTCTATTTTCATGCTGCTCATAAAGACATACCCGAGTTTATATATATATATATATATATATATATATATATATATATATATATACACACACACACACACATACACATATACATATATATAATTTCTATTTTTTTTTTTGTATTTACAAGCCCACAACTAACATCATAAGATTGATACATTTTACTTTTAGTAGCAGTTGTGTTTAACCATTGGCTTGCCTTATTTCTGAAAATTTAACAATCAGCTCTCGGGAACCAGCATAAGCCAGTTTCAGTCTGGCCTGCAGGCACACTGTGAGCTAAGGGACACATCCTTACACAAAAGGAAGAGCTAGGACCATGAGGTCAGACAGACCTCTCTCAGACTTACTTCTTTTTTTTTTCTTTTTGGCTGGGCACAGTGGCTCATGCCTGTAATCTCAGCACTTTGGGAGGCTGAGGCGGACGGACTATGAGGTCAGGAGTTCAAGTCCAGCCTGACCAACATGGTGAAACCCACTCTCTACTAAAAATACAAAAATTAGCTGGCCGTGATGGTGCGCGCCTATAATCCCAGTACTCAGGAGGTTGAGGCAGGAGAATCGCTTGAACCTGGGAGACGGAGGTTGCAGTGAGCTGAGATTGTGCCACTGCACTCCAGCCTGGGTGACAGAGTGAGACTCTATCTCAAAAAGAAAAAGAAAGAAAGGAAGGAAGGAAGGAAGGAAAGAAGGAAGGAAGGGAGGGAGGGAGGAAGGGAGGGAGGGAGGGAAGAAAGAAAGAGAGAGAGACAGAGAAAAAGAAAGAAAGAAAGAAAGAAAGAAGAAAGAAAGAAAGAAAGAAGAAAGAAAGAAAGAAAGAAAGAAGAAAGAAAGAAAGAAAGAAAGAAAGAAAGAAAGAAAGAAAGAAAGAAAGAAAGAAAGAAAGAAAGAAAGAAAGAGAAAGAAAGAAAGACTTGACAACTCCACTTTTTAAATTTCAAACACACGGAGCAAGTTTCCCTTGAGCATGTCACATGGATCTGCTTATCAGTCAGCCCGGAGGACAGGGAGCAGAGCCCAGAGGAATTACGAGAGGCAGGTAGTGTTTATGGGGCAGAGGTTCTGGTGTGGAGTAGGGCCTCGCAGGGGACAGCTGGGACATGAGGGAAGGAACAGATACCATGCAGCAGGAGACGGATGGGGCAAGAAGAAGAGACACAAACCCAGTTCTGTCCCATCTCCTGGGGCCACGTGGAACCTCTGATTTCACACCGCCCTGTGAGAAAGCTAACATCCTCTTTGCTTTCTGTGTCCTCAGAGACAAGGGCCTTGGATACAGTAATCAGGAAGTAAGTGCACAGTGGCTGGCACTTGATCTGACTTCAGCTCGTTTGTCAACATTTCACAGTCTTTTTGGAGAGATCTATGGAAAGCTGAGTTGAGAGCTACAATTCTTCCGTTCTGTGGAGGCCAGCTATAATTCTTCTCCCTGCTGTGCTGGTCACTTACAAAACAGCACTTGCAACCTGCCAATCATGTCTTAGATGTGGAAAATCCAGCATTCTGACAAACCCACCAACAAAACAAGGTCTCACTTTGGACAGCAGTGGCTGAACAAGTGTTGGAAACCTGGCTTTGGCTGGGTACAGTGGCTCACACCTGTAATCCCAGCACTTTGAGAGGCTGAGGCAGGTTGGTCACCTGAGGTCAGGAATTCGAGACCAGCCTAGCTAACATGGTGATTTGTCTCTACTTAAAAAAAAAAAAAATTAGCCAGGTGTGGTGGCAGTCGTCTGTAATCCCAGCTATTTGGGAGGCTGAGGCAGGAGAATCACTTGAACCCGGGAGGTGGAGGTTGCAGTGAGCCAAGATCATACTACTGCACTCCAGCTTGGGTGACAAGGGTGAAGAAAAAAGGAAGGAAGGAGGGAGGGAGGGAGGGAGGGAAGGAAGGAAGGAAGGAAGGGAAGAAGGAAGAAAGGAAAAAAGAAGAAGAAACCTGGTTCTGTGCGTTGTGCTCTGTGCTAAGCTGGGGGGCTCCCCTGGGCAAGTCGCCTGGCTTCTCTGGGCTTCCTTTTCCTTTCTGTGAATCAGAGATTATAGTACCTATCCTGCAAGGTCGTGGTGAGGAGACATGGCAGGTAAAAGCTTTGCCCTATAGCAGGTAACCCACTAGGAGCTTAATAAGTCGGGGCGACTGGTGTTATTCACAGCGCTACGTGACCTTGGGCAAGTTATTTCATCTTTCTGGGTCTTAGTTTCCTCATTTGTGCACTGTGGGCCAGATAATCTCGGAGGCACGTACTGGTTCTGCCATTCTATTATTCTACAACAAACAAGACTTTGCCTTAGCTCTGGCCCTGCCTACCTAAGTAAGAGATTAGGCCACTTGCTTTTGCAATGCTCAGATAGCAAAGACCTTTGACAACTGAGAAGGCTTGTTCACTCCCTCCCCTTGAACCCAGTTCCAGGCTATGGGACAAGGAGCAAACTGGAGTGTTTCTCTAAACACAGAGTTAGAAAGGAGGCGGGTGCTGGGCAGCAGGACCTGGGTGTGTCGCAAACTGCCTGGAGCAGGGAATGTATATGATGTGGGCTGCTAAGGTCATGACAGACATGCCACTTGCTCAGGGTCCCAGCACCATCTCCTGGGATTCTAACCCCAAGGCAGGAGGTAGGGGAGATCAGACGGATCTCCACTTTCAGAAGAAAATTCCTCTCTGGACTCTGTTGAATGAGGCAAAAGTTTTTCCCTCCAACTGAGGCTCTGTGCATGATGAGCATGAAGTTAGGGAGAGAGAGGGATGGATGAAGTCAATGCTTGTGTTTCCCGGTTGAAGGGGATGGAGGGGTAGGTTGAAGGCAGGTGGAACCCTGAGCCACGTTCACACCACTGTACTCCAGCCTGGGTGATAGAGTGAGACCTGGTTTGGAGCTCAGCCTGGGCATGGTTTAAAAAAAATGTTTAAGGCCATATTGATGTTCTTAGCTTTGCCTTATATTCTGGATTGTCCTAATTCTGAATTCCAGCAGCAGAGAGAAAACCTTCTTTCCCCAGACCTTGATCCCTGGGGCAGGATGCCAAGCAATCCAAGGTGGCTCATTCCCAGAATATCTTGGGTCAACCCAATTTACATTTTAAAAAAAACATTGTTTTATAAAATAGTAAAATCTGCTAGGCTGGTGCCTCCTGCCTGTAATCCCAGGTCTTTGAGAGGCTGAGGTGGGCAGATCACTTGAGGCCAGGAGTTGGAGACCAGCCTGGCCAGCATGGTAAAACCCCATCTCTAATAAAAATACAAAAATTACCTAGGTGTGATGGTGCGCACCTGTAGTCCCAGCTACTAGGGAGACTGAGGCACAAGAATCACTTGAACCCCGAAGGGAGAGGCTGTAGTAAGCCAAGAGCACACCACTGTACTCCAACCTGGGTGACAGGACGAGAACTTGTCTCAAAAAAACAAAAATATATAATCCCAGCACTTTGGGAGGCCAAGGCGGGTGGATCACGAGGTCAAGAGATCAAGACCATCCTGGCCAACATGGTGAAACCCCGCCTCTACTAAAAATACAGAAATTAGCTGGGCATGGTGGCGTGCGCCTGTAGTCCCAGCTACTTGGGAGGCTGAGGCAGGAGAATTGCTTGAACCCAGGAGGCGGAGGTTGCAGTGAACCGAGATCACACCATTGCACTACAGCCTGGGCAACAAGAGTGAAACTCCGTCTCAAAAATAAATAAATAATAGTAAAACCCAGGATTATATGTAATGCAATACATATACATATGTATTACATATGCATATACATGAAATACATATACAAATGCATATGAAATGCATATAATGCATTATATGTGTTGCTAGAATATAATAATCCTAGAAATGTTTAGGGTTTCTGTAATCCATGTTTTCCCAGAGCTCAATTTCTTCTGGGTTCTCCCCTACTTTCCATTAGTCATTTCCAGATGTCAGTTAAGCAGCTGGTTTCCAGCTGGTAGAAAGCACCACTCATTAGGACATTCACAAGACCCGAGGCCGTTGGCTGACAAGTCACAGGGTTTCTGTCACCCTCCCAGCTGGAAGGTCTCTGCTAAATGACAAACTTCCTGATGTTTTCTCTACTCAGCTTGTATTATGATAAACTTTCAGGGATCACCTTTCAGTTTTTATACTGTCTCTCATTTTGTGCTGCTAATTTCATGCCTCTCCCTCAAAAACACACATTAAAAAAATTAAAAAAAAATTTTTTTTGAGACAATTTGCTCTTGTTGCCCAGGCTGGAGTGGAATGGCAAGATCTCAGCTCACCGCAACCTCTGCCTCCTGGGTCAAGCTATTCTCCTGCTTCAGCCTCCTGAGTAACTGGGATTACAGACATGTACCACCATGCCTGGCTAATTTTGTATTTTTAGTAGAGACAGGGTTTCTCCATGTTGGTCTGGCTGGTCTCGAACTCCCGACCTCAGGTGATCCGCCCACCTCAGCCTCCCAAAGTGCTGGGATTACAGGTGTAAGCCACCGTGCCTGGCCTTAAAAATGTTTATTTTAAATCATGCCCATGCTGAGCTCCAAAAGAGATCTCACTCTATCACCCAGACCAGAATGCAGTAGTGTGAACACAGCTAACCGCAGCCTTGCCCTCCCAGGTCAAGTGATCCTCCCACCTCAGCCTCCTGAGTAGCTGGAACTGCAGATGCACGCCATCACACCCAGCTAAGTTTTGCATTTTTTGTAGCCACGCCATGTTGCCCAGGTGTGGCTCTTTAACCATGGAGACATTTGTTTGCACAATTCTGTAAACTGAGCAAGAACAAAGACTTCATATGTACCCCAAAACCTAAAATGCAATTTAAAAAAATTCTTTTTTTTTGAGGCGGAGTTTCGCTCTTGTTACCCAGGCTGGAGTGCAATGGCGCGATCTCAGCTCACCACAACCTCCGCCTCCTGGGTTCAGGCAATTCTCCTGCCTCAGCCTCCTGAGTAGCTGGGATTACAGGCACATGCCACCGTGCCCAGATAATTTTTTGTATTTTTAGTAGAGACGGGTTTTCACCATGTTGACCAGGATGGTCTCAATCTCTTGACCTCGTGATCCACCCGCCTCGGCCTCCCAAAGTGCTGGGATTACAGGCTTGAGCCACCGCGCCTGGCCTAAAAAAAATCTTTAAAAAAAAAAATAAAAAAGAAGAAAGAAAGGTGAGTTGATTGGTTTTACAGGGCTGCCATAAGAAAATACCACAGATTGAGTTGCTTAAACAGTAGAAATGTACTCTCATTGTTATGGAGGCTAGAAGTTTGAGGTCAAGGTGTTGGCAGATTTGGTGGTTTTTGAGGCCCCTCTCCTTGGCTTGCCGATGGCCGCCTTTCTGATGCATGTTCTCGTGGTCTTTTCTCTGCGTGCACTGTGCATGCATCCCTGCTGTCCTTTATTTATGTATTTATTTTTTGAGACAGGGTCTCTCTCTGTCACCCAGGCTGGAGTGCAGTATCTTGATCTTGGCTCACTGCAGCCTCAACCTCTTGGACTCAAGTGATCCTCCTGCCTCAGCCTCCCAAGCAGCTGGAACTATAGGAGTACACACCACCATGCTTGGCTAATTTTTGTATTTTTTGCAGAGACAGGGGTCTCACTATGTTGCTCAGGCTGGTCTTGAACTCCTGAGCTCAAGTGATCTGCCCACCTCGGCATCCCACAGTGTTGGGATGATAGGCATGAGACACCATGCCTGGCCCCCTGTCTCTTTTTATAAGGACACCAGATTGGATGAGGGGCCACCCTAATGTCTCATTTTAACTGAGTCACCTCTTTAAAGGCCCTGTCTCTAAATTCAGTCATATTCTGAGGTCCTGGGGTAAGGATTTCAATGTATGAATTTTGAAGGACACAGTTCAACCCAGGAACAGTGATGCTTCTTTCTGTTGTTGCTGATGTTGAGGAGGAGGGACAAGAGAACCTACTCTAGTATTTCAGAGGGATATGAGCATTCAGGAACGACACAGAGGTTAGCAACTTGAACCAAGAAGATAAAATAAGAAGCAAAGTTAAAAGATCTAAAACCACTGGGCTTAATAACTCATTTTCTTTTATTGAAATCTACAGTAGGAGACTTAAATATGCTCACCATACAGCCTGGATGTGCAGGGAAAATATTTTATGTTGTCATTCATTTGTTATTTGCTAGGTAAAGAGATGAAATAGAACAAAATGCCCAGTTCAGCTTAAACCTTAGAATCAACAGTTTTGTTGGGGCCAGGCGCGGCGGCTCATGCCTATAATCCCAGCACTTTGGGAGGCCAAGGTGGGTGGATCATGAGGTCAGGAGTTCAAGACCAGCCTGGCCAAGATGGTGAAACCCAGTCTCTACTTAAACTGCCAAAAAAATTAGCCGAGTGTGGTGGTGAGTGTCTGTAATCCCAGCTACTCTTAGGGCTGAGGCAGAGAATTGCTTGAACCCGGAAGGGAGAGGTTGCAGTGAGCCAAGATCATACCACTGCACTCCAGCCTGGGTAACATAGTGAGACTCTGTCTAAAAAAAACAAAAACAGTTTCGTTGGTCCCTTTGGGTCCTGCTCAGGGTCTCTGATTTCTGCTGGCTCCTCCCCCATTCCTCATCGGGGGTGTCTGAACCTATGACCCCTGGCATCATCAAGGGGAAGAAGGTACCTTGGCTTTGTACAGGTCCTGAACCTTATGGGTTCAGCTGGCACCTACTACTGGAGCCTTCAGCTGGCATAGCACCTGGTCTGGGTTCCCTCTTATTGTCCCCCTGTGTTGTCACCTCGCCTCGCCTCAACTCTTTCTGGAGCAATGGCCCCATTAGAGCTTTGCACACCCTCCCTCTGCCACCCTGGACTGTGGTCATCAGGCCTAGCTTGCAGGCTCTCAGATGGGACGGGAGAGTGGGCCCTCTCACTGCCTGATATGTGACCTGCCCTTTCGCTTCCTGTTGGACTGCTCACCCCATCCTTGCTTTAAGTGGTAAAGGACTTTCCTCCCAGAGTCCTCAACAAGGACTGGGAAGAGCCACGTGTTCTGTGTGCCACTCAGCTTGTCGAAATGTCCCAGGAATGCAGAGCACACATCTCACACTTCCCTCCTAACCTGGCTTCTGGTGATGGCTTCCTCTTCCCACAATCCCCCAGGACAAGAGGCAGCAAATTCATTTACTTCCTCCGCCTTAGAGCTTCCTCTTCCTGATGTCAGACTCCAGGCTAAACCTAAATCATAAACAGTTACCCTCTCTCTCCTGTGGGAGAAACTGTATGATCTGGACCCACTGGGAGCTAAAGTGATTCAGGAAAATCCTTTCTTTCACTCCAAACCTAGCAATGAAGTCATTGTCTTGTGTGAAATCCCACTGTGCATATTAGGAACTGAGTGCTAGCTTGCCTTCCTGCAATTCCTCAGGAGCCACTCTAACCGTGACCCCCCTTCTCCAGATTAAAAAAACGATTCCTCTAGCCAGTAAGGAAAAAATTAGAAGAGAAAAGCACATTAACCCCCACAATTATTCCTCTCGTTGTAATAGTTTTTGCATTTCTTTTTTTGGGGGGTGGGAGAGGGATGGAGTTTCACTCTTCTTGCCCAGGCTGGAGTGCAGTGGCACAACCTTGGCTCACTGCAACCTCCACCTCCTGGGTTCAAGTGATTCTCCTGCCTCAGCCTCCCAGTTTTTGCACTTCTTGATGGGCAAAGACAATTCCCCCAAAGCACTTACTTCATACATTTTTTTAGGGAAGGGAAAGGAAAGGAAAAAAGGAAATATATATATATTGAGATGGAGCAAAACTCCATCTCAAAAAATAAAATATATATATTATAAAATATATAAAGAAAATATATATAAAATAAATAAAATAAAAAATATATATTTTATTTTTTGAGATGGAGTTTTGCTCTTGTTGCCCAGGCTGGAGTGCAATGGCTCAATCTTTGCTCACCACAACCTCCACCTCCCAGGTTCAAGCGATTCTCCTACCTCAGCCTCCCAAGTAGCTGGGGCTACAGGCATGTGCCACCATGCCCAGCTAATTTTGTATTTTTAGTAGAGCTGGTATTTCTTCATGTTGGTCGGGCTGGTCTCAAACTCCTGACCTCAGGTGATCTGCCTGCCTCAGCCTCCTAAAGTGCTGGGATTACAGGCATGAGCCACTGCGCCTGGCCGGAAATTAATATTTTGAAGATCATAATTAATTCTTCCTTGTTTTGACAGGGTAGAACAAGGAAAGCTTGGTTTAAATTGAAATGGAAAATGTTTTGAGCAGTATGAGAGACAGAGCATGTAATCATTCTTAGAGATTGGAATAAGAAAGTTTCATTGTGCAAATCTCTTCTAGGTCACCCTCCTGTTCTCCTAACCCCAAGAGGGCCCGGAGATGCTATGAGAGCCATCCTTTGTGGAGTTCAGTGTATGCATATGAGCCAAGGGGCTCCTCAGCCTGTTTCCTTCAGGTCCCTTTCCAGCATTGTGGCTTCTGTGAATCAGAACATTATGGGGGCAAGAAGTCTTTGGCTCAACAGGGTGTCTGTGTGATCCTTCTCAGCAAAGCTACTGAAGCCCGGTTAACTTTGGGAAACTTGCAGGTCTATAGGAAGAAGAAAATGCAAGAGGCAGCAGAGATGGCTCTACTCCTGGAGAGGAGGAAGCCGTGGAAGCTGAGGGTCCTTTAGGAAGAGTGAACCAAGCCCACCAGAAGGCCTGCCAGACAGGGTTCCTGAGAAAGAGATCACTTGGTTTCTACAAGCTGCAGTTTTGGTACCTAACTCTTAGGTTGTGAGGGTTACATGAGATAATGTAGCACCCAACATATGGTCTGATATATAGCAAGTTGTGAGTAAATGGTAGCTGTTTTTATGACTACCATTTTATTTATTTATTTATTTATTTTTGAGAGATGGAGTTTTGCTCTTGTTGCCCAGGCTGGAGTACAATGGTGCGATCTCAGCTCACTGCAACCTCCACTTCCCAGGTTCAAGTGATTCTCCGGTCTCAGCTTCCTGAGAAGCTGGAATTACAGGCCCCTGCCACTATGTCTGGCTAATTTTTGGCATTTTTAGTAGAGATGGGATTTTACCATGTTGGCCAGGCTGGTCTCAAACTTCTGACCTCAGGTGATCCACCTGCCTCAGTCTCCCAAAGTGCTGGGATTATGGACGTGAGCCACCATGCCCAGCCGACTGCCATTCTTTTTCAGGAAAACTCAAAAGAGGCCTGGCACTGTGGCTTACACCTGTAATACAAGCACTTTGGGAGATGGAGGATTGCTTGAACCCAGGAGTTTGAGACCAGCCTGGGCAACATGGCGAGACCCCATCTCTACCAAAAAATACAAAAATTAGCCAGGTGTGGATGTGTATGTCTGTAGTCCCAGACACTCAGGAGGCTGAGGTAGGATTGCTTGAGCCCAGGAAGTCGAGGCTGCAGTGAGCCATGATTGTGCCACCGCACTTTGACCTGGACAACAAAGTGAGACCCTGTCTCTAAAATGAATAATAATAACTGGATAACTCTAAAATTCATACTTAAAAAATAAACCCCCCCAAAAATAGTACAGGGTTACCAGGTGGTGGCTCACGCCTGTAATCCTAACACTTTGGGAGGCCAAGGAAGGTGAATCACCTGAGCTTAGGAGTTCGAGATTAGCCTGGGCAACACCATGATACCTCATCTTTACCTCCAACAACAACAACAAAAATAGCCAGGCATAGTGGCCTGCACCTGTACTCACGGCTACTCAGGAGGCTGAGGTGGAGATTACTTGAGCCTGGGAGGCAGAGGTTGCAGTGAGCCAAGATGGCACCACTGCACTCCAGCCTGGGTGACAGAGTGAGACCCTATCTGAAAAGAAAGAATGAAAAGAAAAGAAATCGTACAGGGAAGGCAGAGTAGAAAAACCTGCAAGATGATCCTTTGGTATATAAAATAAACAAAAGATCAGGCTGGGAGTGGTGGCTCATGCTTATAATCCCAGTGCTTTGAGAGGCTGAGGTGGGTGGATAGCTTGAGGTCAGCAGTTCGAGACTAGCCTGGCAAACATGGTAAAACCCTGTTTCTACTAAAAATACAAAAAATTACTTGGCGTAGTGGCGGGCGCTTGTAATCCCAGCTACTCAGGAGGCTGAGGCAGGAGAGTCTCTTGAACCCGGGAGGCGGAGATTGCCTTGAGCTGAGATCATGCCACTGCACTCTAGCCTGGGTGACAGAATGAGACTTGGTCTCAAAAAATAAATAAATAAAATAAAATAAACAAAAGATAAAGATTGCTTTGTATGGCCTTTTTCCTCCTTCAAGGTAAAACCAAGGAGCAAAGATAATGATTCTAAAGTTGCAGTCCATGTTGTGAAAAAGGAACGTAATGTAACCAGGATCATCTGAGTTTTACTGAGCAAATGACAAGGACATTTGACTTTCATACAGTGGGGTAAGGATCAAATGCTGAAAGCCTGGCCTCTCTACTGAGCTCCTGTGACCCCAGAAAGGTCAGATGCTGAATGATTTAGGGCAATGCATGCATGATGATGAGTAGAAAGACTCCAGGTAGAGCAAAAAATAGAAAATTTCCATTTTTCTTGTGGCTTTCTTTTTTTTTTTTTTTTTTTTTGAGACAGAGTTTCGCTCTTGTTACCCAGGCTGGAGTGCAATGGCGCTATCTCGGCTCACTGCAACCTCCACCTCCTGGGTTCAGGCAATTCTCCTGCCTCAGCCTCCTGAGTAGCTGGGACTACAGGCACGCACCACCGTGCCCAGCTAATTTTTTGTGTTTTTAGTAGAGACGGGGTTTCACCATGTTGACCAGGATGGTCTCGATCTCTTGACCTCGTGATCCACCCGCCTCGGCCTTCCAAAGTGCTGGGATTACAGGCGTGAGCCACCGCGCCCGGCCCCTTGTGGTTTTCTAACTAATATGTCAAAATGGACAAAGGGGATAGAAATACTGCAGACCAGAATCCGGAGCAGGAGAGCCTGCAAAATCAAGAACTCAAGGAGAGTTTTAGAAAAAAGACACTCTGGTTAGAATCATGATCACCGTGCTTCAGAAGCTCAAGAAATCTTTGTAGGCAAAAGATTTCCTTTCTCTTCCCAAGTGAGAAATCTGAGGTTCATAAGGTCAGATTACTTGTCTACATCCACAGGTAACACATCTGGGCCTGTTAGCTTCAATGTAGCACTCTTTTCATATCTAGGGCTTTGAGAGAAGACCCTTAGAGGGAAGAGTCGAGACAATGAGTCGAGACAACTTGGATAGAGACAAGTTGTTTCTATCCAAATCCTAAGATCTGTGATTGGCTTAGCTGGCAAACTGCAGCTTCATGAAAGGAAACTTGACTCCAAGAACTGCAGCCAGGAGAAGCCCTGGGGATGAGGGCCAAATGTTAAAACAACAAGAGATTGGAGTTGAGCAATGGGTGGCAGGACTCCAGGCACAGGAAGGGAGCGCATGCACCTGCTTAGGTACTGAAGCATGACAGGACTTGGACAGGCCCGACCCCCACAGGAGAGACGCTGTGAGAGGGCAGAGCAAGAGGGCTTAACTGGAAAAACTCGCCGGGATTGTAAGCACTGCCCAAGTTTCTGGCATGTCATGGGGCTTCTTCTTATTTATTTATTTATTTTTTTCCCTTGCTACCTAGGATCTAAATCCCCCTTCTTACTTTTGAAGAATCTCCCACTGTGAGTGAGAGCACTCTTCTGGCACCAGAATCTCAAGAGTTAACAGAGGCTCAGGCACCCAGTGTAGTGATGCCTCACCTTCTGCTTGTGAGCCAGCACATGCATAGCACAGAAGCAAAAAGGCAGAAATTCTTGCCCTTCTTGTCCATGGCTGCCAAAGAGATCACATAGGTCCCAGGAGACCACCAACCAGGACTCTGAACCGTGCAAAGTCATAAACACAGTGACATTGAATTCATGGTGGCAGCTGAAGTGGTCAAGCATTAAGATCAGCATCCAAGGATGGCGGCTGTAGTTGGCAATGGTGGCAGCATCCTGGCTGCACTGTCAACTAGCTTCTGAGCCTGCCACTCGTGCCACGTTTTTTCCCTCGAGACAGAGTCTCACTCTGTCACCCAGGCTGGAGTGCAGTGGCGCAATCTCGGCTCACACAACCTCCGCCTCCTGGGTTCAAGTGATTCTCCTGCCTCTGCCTCCGAGTAGCTGGGACTTCAGGCATGTGCCACCATGCCCAACCTGTTTTTTGTGTTTTTAGTGGAGAGAGGATTTCACCATGTTAGGGTGATCTGTATCTCCTGACCTTATGATCCGACCACCTCGGCCTCCCAAAGTGCTGGGATTACAGGCGTGAGCCACTGCGCCCAGCCTCTCATGCCTTCTTACTTACTTTGTGATCAGTATTTCAATAAATTCCCCCTCTGCCATTGCTGGCCAGCATCCAACAACAGATTTCTGGCTGATACCGGCACCATTCCTCACCTGTAACAGGACAAGCTAGGGAGTTTTAGAGGCCAGTACTCACCTTGATTGTGAATCTTACTAAGGCAGAAGATGTAAGAACCCACACCACGGAAGACTTTTTTTTTTTAAAGTTCACAACAGAGCATATCCAGGGAAACACATTTGAAAAAATTCCTGTCAGCTGGGTGCAATGGCTCATGCCTGTAATCCCAGCACTTTTGGAGGCCGAGACGGGTGGATCACCTTAGGTCAGGAGTTCGAGACCAGCCTGGCCAACATGTTGAAACACCATCTCTACTAAAAATACAAAAATAATCTGGGCGTGGTGGATGGTGCTTGTAGTCCCAGCTACTCAGGAGGCTGAGGCAGGAGAATCACTTGAATCCAGAATCCAGGAGGTGGAGGTTGTAGTGAGCTGAGGTCGAGCCATCACACTCCAGCCTGGGCAACAATAGTGAAACTCCATCTCAAAAAAAAAAAAAAAAAAAAAAGAATGGAAATGTCAAGGAGAAAAGGGGCTTTGGTTCCTTTTAAAAAGAGACATTAGATGGTATAAGTTTGGCTCTGAGGGCTTCCACCGTTCCAGAAACAACGAAGCGCTGATTGAGGGAGAGAGGGCGTTTGAGAGCTGTTTCCTGATTGGAAAAAGGAAGGAACCCTGATTTGGAAGCCCCGCTGAGAAAGTCTGACAGCCCTTCTCTCTCCCTGCTTTCCTCTGCTGGTGTATGTAGAGGAGGAAGGGAAGCACACATGGTGAATCTGGGGAAAGATCCCTCCATCTTCTTCTAGATTCCTGTTTTCCATGGCTGGGCCCTGGGCTCCCCTTGCCCTCTTTGCAACAAGCCCTAGGGACTCATTCTATTTCATTTCTCTCTAAAGCTGCTCCCACTCGCTCTGTTCCCTGGAGTTCTTTTTTGTTTGTTTTTTGTTTTCATTTGTTTTTTGAAATAGAGTCTTGCCCTGTTGCCCAGGCTGGAATGTGGTGGCACAATCTCGGCTCGTTGCAACCTTCACCTCCCAGGTTCAAACAGTTCTCCTGCCTCAGCCCCCTGAGTAGCTGGGTCCACAGGCACCCGCTACTGCACCCAGCTAATTTCTGTATTTTTAGTAGAGACGGGGTTTCACCATGTTGGCCAGGCTGGTCTCAAACTCCTGATCTCAGGTGATCCACCTGCCTTGGCCTTCCAAATTGCAAGGATTGCAGGCATAAGCCACCACGCCCTGCCCACATGAGGACTTTTTAACATTGCCTAGACCCTGCTAGATATCTTTTCAGGTGATTTCATTCATAGTATTAGAGCTTGGAAATCAGAAAACAAAAGTGTGGACAAATTAGACGTTTCCCTAACATTCCCTAATATGAAAGAGTAACCAATAAAAACCTAGTAAAAGCCAAGTGCTTATGTGGCAAAGTGTGCACAGAGGCACAGATAAAGAAGCATATTCCTGCTACTAAGAGTAATTAAACCCGAATTTCAATCCTTTACTCATATCTCGTCAAGAACATAAATAGAAATATTAATGCGGGCTGGGCACGGTGGCTCATGCCTATAATCCCAGCACTTTGGGAGGCCGAGGCAGGCAGATCACGAGGTCCGGAGTCCAAGACCAGCCTGGCCAACATGGTGAAACCCTGTCTCTACTAAAAATACACAAATTAGTCAGGCGTGTTGACATGCACCTGTAGTCTCAGCTACTTGGGAGGTTGAGGCAGAAGAATCGCTTGAATCTGGGAGGTGGAGGTTGCAGTGAGCCAAATCATGCCACCGCCCTCCAGCCTGGATGACAGAGCAAGACTCTGTCTCAAAAAAAAAAAAAAAGAAAAAGAAACAAAGAAAGAAAAAAGAAATATTAATGCAACTCAGCTGGGTATGGTGGCTCACGCCTATAATTCCAGCACTTTGGGAGGCCAAGGCGGGCAGATCACCTGAGGTCAGGAGTTCGAGACCAGCCTGGCTAACATGGTGAAACCCCGTCTCTACCAAAAAAATTAACTGGGCATGGTGGCAGGTGCCTGTAATCCAAGCTACTTGAAAGGCTGAGGCAGGAGAATTACTTGAACCTGGGAGGTAGAGGTTGCAGTGAGCTGAGATCCTACCATTACACTCCAGGCTGGGGGACAAGAGTGAGACTTGATCTCAAATAAGAAAAAAAAAAAGGAATATTAATGCAATTCATAAGTCCCATCAAATTTCTAAAATCTTAATTTCCTCCCACACTCTGCCATGATGTTTTCTTCAGCCTTCACCTTCCTCTGGCTCCGCTAGCTCCTCGCATAAGAATCACGTTAGCTTCCTTTGTTAATTCTCCTTCCCTTTCTTCTCACTTCTCAGATCCTGTCTGTTTCTACCTATTCTCTTTATTCTCTCTGGTCACAAAAGATCTTCCGAACTGAGCTGTCAATGATTCTTCTTTAATCAGCAAGGGAGGTAGTCACTTTAAGGAATACTCGCAGTAACTTAATTTGTTAAGTCGCAGTTTAGTGGAGAAACATATCAGATACACCTCCAGCAAGGAGAAGGAAGCCACACCAGTTATTTGAATGGGGAAACTTTACTATAAAGAATTGTTTACTAGTAGAAGGTGAATAACTGCCAAAAGGAGTTAGAGAGGCCTCTAAGCGGTTCAAAAGTAGCCAGTGCAATAAGAAGAAGCTTCTATCTGCAGGCTGACGAGAGGAGACAGAGAAGGAATTCAGCACTTAGGAGATGTCTTTCAGAGGGCTTGACCATAAGAACACATAGCTGCCCGTAGTAGACCCTGGCAAGACAGCATAGAGCTGGTCTCTAGAAGCAGCCCTCCTTTGTCAGAGGCGGTGAGCAGACCAAAGCTGCTTACAAGTCACAGTAGCCGGGCACAATGGCTCACGCCTGTAATCCCAGCACTTTGAGAAGCCGAGGCAGGTGGATCACTTGAGGTCAGGAGTTCAAGATACTCCTGGGCAACATGGTGAAACCCTGTCTCGACTAAAAATACAAAAACTAGCCAGGCGTAATGGTGCATACCTATAATCTCAGCTACTCCAGAGGTTGGAGAATCTCTTGAACCCAGGAGGCGGAGGTTGCAGTGAGTCAAGATCGCACCACTGCACTTCCAGCCTGGGTGACAGAGTGAGACTTCAGCTAAAAAAAAAAAAAAGTCACAATAGGAAGAGCAAGGTGTGAGAGTGCAGCGATTGTCCTGCCTCAGCCTCCCGAGTAGCTGGGACTACAGGCATGTGCCACCATGCCCAGCTAATTTTTCTTTATTTTTAGTAGAAACTTTGTCCACATGGGTTGTTAGGCTCTCAGGCTAAATAATAATAATAACGAGCCAGAACCTAGAAGAATCTTTCTGCAGCAGCTATGACCTCTCAGTGTCGCTCCAGCGTCTCGATGAGGAAACCTAACATTCTGCCAGCTGGCTGAGGAGAAATGTGTACAGGGTCTGGCTCTGTTATCACAAGGCCATGTAAATTGGAACAGAGAGACAACATAGTGACAACAGGCACAGGCGCTGCTCTGTCAGGGTGGACACAGGTAGAAACCAGGATACCCTTCCCGGGACCGTTTTGGTTGAGTATCACTCCTGAGTTGTACAAAGATGCTGTGTTTCTCTAGACTCTGTCTCAGCCTTCTGCTGTATCCCTAGAGTTTTGAGTTTTGATGGCAGAAAAGCCAGGGGTACAGGATGTAGCCTGTATTCAAAATCAAAGAGGCCTAATAGGGACATAGCTGGTGATTGAATGGGGTTGGGTGAGGGGTTTGAAGGGAAATTTTTATTGAAGTCATTTATAAAATACCAACTGTTGTCCAAACGTTGTACTAGATAACATATGTGTATTATCTCACTTAAAGCTTATGGCAGTCATGGGAGGCTGATGCTATCATTCCTGTTATTCACATGAAAATTCTGAGCTTTGCAGAGCCTAAATAACATAATGAAGTCACACAGCTAGTAAGTGCTGGAAAAGGGATATGTGCTCAGGTCAGCCTGATCATCACCAAAGCCTGCTCGATTTATTTGTCTCTTTGGGAGATGTTTAAATGCCTGCCATTCTGGACGTTATTGCTTTATGTGTTCCAAGCCTGGCTTAGGTGCATATTTGTTCATGATGATTGATCTACAATTTTTTTAACCAACATTTAAAGTGCCCCTTGCCCCTTATGATCATTTTTTATCTTAAATTCTATTTAATCTGTTCTTGAAATGGCTACCCTAGCTTTTTTTGTGGTTTACCTTACTTGTGATATTTCATTCCTTATTTTCAAATTTTTCATACCCTTTTGTTTTAAATATCTCTTATAGATAACATATTACTGGATGGAATTGGGAAAGATGGTTTTATTGCTATTGTTGTCGTTTTTGTTGTTCTGTAAATCTGAGTTCTGTCTTCTGCTCTTTAATTCTAAAGTCTGTACACTTTTTATTTTATTTTATTTTATTTTTTGAGAAGTCTCGGCTGGGCGTGGTGGCTCATGCCTGTAATCCTAGCACTTTGGGAGGCCGAGGTGGGTAGATCACCTGAGGTCAGGAGTTCAAGACCTGATTATAGGCATGAGCCACTGTGCCCAGCCTAAAGTCTGTGAACTTTAAAATTACAGCACATGCTATCTTTCCACTCAGGCAAGCAGCTGAAGAGAGCCAGACAGGAAGGTGGGGCTCGGATGTGAGATCAGCAGTCAGCGTCTGGGTGCCACACCTGTGAGGAGAGGACCAAGGTAGGACCTCAGTTCTCAGAAAAACAAGACATGCGACATGCTAGACAGGAAAACAAAACAGAGCCTGAATAGAGCCTGAGACCCTGAGACTTTTTTTTTTTTTTTTTTTTTTGAGACAGAACTTGCTCTTTCACCAGACTGGAGTGCAATAGTTCTAACTCTGCTCACTGCAACCTCCGTCTCCCGGGTTCAAGCGAGTCTCCTGCCTCAGCCTCCCAAGTAGCTGAGATTACAGGCGCCTGCAACCACGTCTGGCTAATTTTTGTATTTTTAGTAGAGACGGGGTTTCACCATGTTGGCCAGGCTGGCTGAGCCCTCTTCTTAGAAGAGTGAAATGCAAAACGGGAAGTTGAATTGTGAGAACACTAGCAAAGTTAGAGCTATCAGAAACAAAGTCAAGTGAAGTAAATATGGAAAAGCATGGTGTTCACCAATATTAGAATATTTATGATTCTGTATTCCAATATCACATGGGCTTCTTTAGCAGGTGTGCTAAGTGTATTTTTTTTTCAATGTTTGTGTTTTTCCACCCTGTTTTCCTGATGGTCATATGTGAGGGTAAATCAAATTATTTTAAAACAATTCAACAAAACAAGTTCCAACACAATTTAAATCTAATAATCACTCTTTCACTGAATGATTGAATGTACTTAACCATCTTTCTCCTCCCAGTTCTTGTTCCTGCTGTTTGATATCAAAGCCACTCCTCTCACCTGCAAAAGGGAATAATGTCACTGAACACTATACCTTCCAGAACAATTCATCATAGAAAAAGAAAAGAAAGGCTGGCAATGGGACAGTCTCAAAGAGTCATTATGCATTTGGCTGCTTTATTATTTTCCTTTGACAGTCTCTCCATTTATGAAAGATCCTAGAGATTGAAGTTTGGAGTTCTATTGACTCTTACTTTGGTTCACTTACTATGAAAGGTTATTTTGCGTCCTTTCACAGTGGTTGCAATCCCTTACAGAGAAAGAGCATTTTCCAGGCTGTGAAAACTTTCACATGTATTATGGTATTTACGGTCTTCCATTACCCACTGGCATATTGCAGCTGGGAAAATGGAGGATCAGAATAGTAGGGTGACTTTGTTGAGATTATTACACAGCTAGTCAGTGACTGAACAGGGACTCAAAGCCAGGATTTCTGACTCCTAGTTCAAAACTCTTTTCACTTTTGTTGTTGTTTTGTTTTGTTTTTTAGTGGGGGCGGGGGGGGAAAGGCCAGGCATGGTGGCTCATGCCTGTAATCCCAGCACTTTGGGAGGCCGAGGTGGGCAGATCACAAGGTGATCAAGACCAGCCTGGCCAACAACATGGTGAAACCCTGTCTCTACTTAAAATACAGAAATTAGCCAGGAGGCTGAGGCAAGATAACTGCTTGAATCCAGGAGATGCAGGTTGCAGTGAGCCGAGATTGTGCCACTGCACTCTAACCTGGGCAACAGAGCGAGACTCTGTCTCAAAAGAAAAAAAAGAAGATCTGCAGAGCTGCCCATGGTCCGACCCTCCCCTAACTCTCCAACCTCATCTCCAGACACACTGGCCTCCTCTCTACTCTTCAATCACATGCAGCAAGTTTGCCCTTGGGGTCTTCACATTTGCTGTTTCCTCTGCTTAGAAAGCCCTTCCTCGAGACAGCCACATGGCTCACTCCTCCGCCTCCTTCGGGTCTCTGTTCACACAGCTCTTCATGAAGAGGCATTTCCCAAGCACTCTGTCTAAAGGAGCACATACACTCTCCCCGTCACTGTCTCCATGGTCCTGCTTTGTTGTTCTTCATTGCTCCATTGACTATTGAGTCTCATCCACCCAAGAACATAAGCTCCATCATGGCAGAGAGGTTTCCTGATTTGTTCATAGGTACATCCCCAGTGCCTAAAGCAGTGCTTGACACCAGAGGAGCTGAGAATGAATGAACCTTTCCTGAGAAAATGTTGGCTCTAACACCTTCTCTTTTGGGTCTGTAAGACTAAACAGGTTTTCATCAACCAAGATAAATACAACTGAGGGCACTGGGACACACTTTCTTTTATTTTTATTTTTATTTTTATTTTTAGTAGAGATGGGGTTTCACCATGTTGGCCAGGCTGGTCTTGAACTCCTGATCTCAGGTGATCCACCCACCTCGGCCTCCCAGAGTGCTGGGATTACAGGTGTGAGTCACTGTGCCCAGCCCTGATGTTTCTTTGTAGATTTTTCTTTCTGGATGATCTATCCAATGAAAGTTGAATGCTGAAGTCTCCAGCTATTATTGTACTGGGACCTCTCTCTCTAGCTCTGATAATAATTTACTTTATATCTGAGTGCTCCAGGTTTGGGTGCATATATATATAGTTATAGTTATTACATCCTCTTGCTGAATTGACTCCTTTGTCATTATATAACAACCTTCTTTGTCTCTTTTAATAGTTTTGTCTTGAAATCTGTTTTGTCTGATATAAGTATAGCTACTCCTGCTCTTTTTGGTTTTCATTTGCATAGAATATCTTTTTCCATTCCTTTATTTTCAGTCTACATGTGTCATTATAGGTGAAGTGTGTTTCTTGCAGGCAATGCAACTTTAGGTCTTGATTTTGTTTTAACCCATGCAGCCACTCTATGTCTTTTGATTAAAGAGTTCAGTCCATTTACTGTCAATGCTACTATTGATAAGTAAGGACTTACTCTTGTCATGTTGTTATTTGTTTTCTGGTCTTTTCTTCCTTCTTTTCATTCTTCCTGTCTTGTTTTTAGTGAAGGTGATTTTCTCAGGTGCTATGTTTTAATTTATTGGGAGTTTTTTTGTTTTGTTTCTGAGACTTAGTCTCACTCTGTCACTCAGGCTGGAGTGCAGTGGCATAATCTCGGCTCATTGCAACCTCCACCCCCCAGGTTCAAGCAATTCTCCTGCTTCAGCCTCCTGAGTAGCTGGGATTACAGGAGCCTACCACCACTAGTGGCTAATTTTTACCTTTTTAGTAGAGATAGGGTTTTACGATGGTGGCCAGGCTGGTCTTGAACTTCCGACCTCAAGGGATCTACCTGCCTCAGCCTTTGAAAGTGCTGGGATTACAGGCATGGGCCAACATGCCAGGCCTATTTTTTTTTTTATTGTATGTTTTTTTGATTTGAGGTTACCATGAGGCTTGAAAATAAATAAAACCTTATAACCCATTATTTTATTTTATTTTTCTATTTTATTTTTATTTTTTGAGATAGAGTTTCACTTTTGTTACCCAGGCTGGAGTGCAATGGCGTGATCTCGGCTCACCGCAACCTCTGCCTCCTGGGTTCAGGCAATTCTCCTGCCTCAGCCTCCTGAGTAGCTGGGATTACAGGCACGCGCCACCATGCCCAGCTAATTTTTTGTATTTTTAGTAGAGACGGGGTTTCACCGTGTTGACCAGGATGGTCTCGATCTCTTGATCTTGTGATCCACCCACCTTGGCCTCCCAAAGTGCTGGGATTACAGGTGTGAGCCACCGCACCCGGCAGATAACCCATTATTTTAAACTGATGACCACACTGATTACATAAACAAACTAACAAACAAAAATAAAACTACTAAAAATGCTACACTAACTTTATCTCCCTCTTTTTAACTTTTTGTTGCTTCTGTTTATATCTTGCTATACTGTCCACGTCTTGAAAAGTTGTTGTAGTTATTATTTTTATGGGTTCGCCTTTCAGTCTTTCTACTCAAGGTATGAGTAGGTTTTATATACCACAATTACAGTGTTATGCTGTGTTTTTCTGTGTACTTACCAGTACCAGTGAGTTTTCTACTTTTAGATGATTTCTTATTGCTCATTAACATCATCCTTTTCTTTCATATTGAAGAATTCCTTGTAGCATGTCTTGCAGGACAGGTTTGGTGTTGATGAAATTCCTCAGCTTTCGTCTGTCTGGGAAAATCTTTATTTGTCCTTCATATTTAAAGGATATTTTTTCTGGATATACTCTTCTAGTATAAAAGTTTTTTTTTTTTTTTACTTTTTTTTTTTCTTTTTAAGACAGAGATTCACTCTGTCTCCCAAGCTGGAGTGCAGAGTGGCATGATCTGAGGCCATTGCAATTTCCACCTCCTGGGTTCAAGTGATTCTCCTGCCTCAGCTTTCCAGGTAACTGGTATTACAAGTGTGCATATCACACTGGGCTAATTTTTGTATTTTTAGTAGAGACAGCATTTCATCATGTTGGCCAGGCTAGCCTTGAACTCCTGACCTCAAGGGATCCACCGGCCTCAGCCTCCCAAAATGCTGGGATTACAGGCATGAGCCACTGTGCCTGGCCCTCCTTCAGCACTTTAAATATGTCATGCCACTCTTTCCTTCCTGGCCTATGCATCTTCCACTGAGAGTCTGCAGCCAGATGTACTGGAGTTCCCTTTGTATATGATTTATTTATTTTCTCTTGCTGCTTTTAGGATCTTTTCTTTATCTTTGACCTTCAGGAACTTGATTATTAAAGGCCTTGAGGTAGTTTTCTTGTCATTAAATCTGCTTGGTGTTCTATAACCTTCTTGTACTTGAATATTAATATCTTCCTCTAGGTTTGGAACGTTCTGTTTTATTAATCCTTTGAATAAACTATCTACCCTGATCTCTCTCTCTGCCTCCTCTAAGGCTGGTAACTCTTAGATTTGCCCCTTTGGGCCTATTTTCTAGATCTTATAAGCATGCATCATTGTTTTTTATTCTTTTTTCTTTTGTCTCCTCTGACTGTATTTTCAAATAGCCTGTCTTCAAGCCCACTAATTCTTTCTTCTGCTGGATTAATTCTGCTGTGAAAGCCTCTGATGTATTCTTCCACATGTCAATTACATTTTTCAGCTCCAGAATTTCTGCCTGACTTTTGCCAACTATTTTAACCTCTTTGTTAAACTTATCTGATAGGATTCTGAATTTGTTCTCTGTGTTAGCTTGGATTTAGTTGAGCTTCCTCAAAGAGCTCTTTTGAATTCTCTGTCGAAAGGTCACACATCTCTGTGTCTCCTGGATTAGTCACTGGTGCCTAATTTCGTTCATTTGGCAGAGTCATGTTTTCCTGGATGATCTTGATGCTTGCGGATGTTCATTCATGTCTGGGCATTGAAGAATCAGGTATTTATTGTAGTCTTCGCAGTCTGGGCTTACTTGTACCCATCCTTCTTCAGAAGACTTTCTGGGTATTTGAAGGGTCTTGGGTGTTATGATCCAAGTCTTTGGTCACTGTAGCCATATCTGCTTCGGAGGGCACTCCAAGCTCAGCAGTGCTATGGTCTTGCAGACTGGCTGAGGTACCACCTTGGTGGTCTTGGGTAAGACCTGGGAGAATTCCCTGGATTACTAGGCAGAGAGTCTTGTTCCCTTCTCTTACTTTCCTCCAAAAACCTCAAGTCTTTTTCTCTGTGCTGAGTTGCCTGGAGATGGGGGAGGGGTGACACAAGCACCCCTGTGGCCACCACCCACTGGGGCTGTGCTGGGCCAGACTCAAAGCCAGCACAGCACCGGGTGTTGCCCGAGGCCCGCAGTGACCGCTGCCTGGCTACTGCCTGTGTTCCTCAAGGCCCAAGGGCTCTACAGTCAGAATATGGCAAATCCAGCAAGGCGTGTGTTCTCCCCTTCAAGGTGGCGAGTTCCCCTCAGCCCCAGGTAGATCCAGAGATGTCATCTAAGAGTCAGGGTCTGGAGTTGGGAACCTGAGGACTCTGCCTGGTACTCTATTATTTTATTTTATTTATCTTTTGAGTCAGAGTCTTACTCTGTCGTGTAGGCTGGAGTGCAGTGGCATGATCTCGGCTCACTGCAACCTCTGCCTCCTGGGTTCAAGCAATTCTCCTGCCTCAGTCTCCCGAGTAGCTGGGACTACAAGCGTGCACTACCACGCTAGGCTAATTTTTGTATTTTTTAGTAGAAACAAAGTTTCACAATATTGGCCAGGCTGGTCTTGAAATCTTGACCTCGTGATCCACTTGCTTCAACCTCCCAAAGTGCTGGGATTACAAACGTGAGCCACCGTGCCTGGCCCTGGGACTCTATTCTACTGCAGCTGAGGTAGTAACCAAGCCATGACACAACGTCCTTCTCACTCTTCCCTTAAGCAGAGAAGTCTCTCCCCATAGCTGCCACCTCCCCAGACCCATGGCAAGTACTGCCTGGCTGCCACCCATGTTCACTCAAGGCCCAAGGGTTCTTTAGCCAGCTTGTGGTGAATACTGCCAGTCCTGAGTCTCTCAGTTCAGTGGGTTCCCCTCTGGCCCACGGCAGGTCCATAAGTGCCACCTAAGAGCCAAGGCCTGCAATTGAGGGCCTAGAAGCACCTACTTGGTGCTCTGTCCTACTGTGGCTGAGCTGGTACTTAAGCTTCAAGACAAAGTCACTTTGACTTTTCTCTCTCCTTTCCTCAAGCGTAAGGGTCTCTCCCTGTGGCCACCACCGTTGGGAATGGGCTGGGTCTCACCTGAAGCCAGAAGCGCTGAGTCTCCCTCCAGGCCTGTGGCGAGTCCTGCCTGTGACCACTGCTGGTCACTTGGGGCCCAAAGTCTCTTTAGTGAGAGGTGATGAATTCTGCCAGAACCGAGTCCTTCCGTTCAAGGTAGTGGGTTCCCTTCTGGCCCAGGCTGAGTCTAGAAATGTTGTCAGGGCTAGGGCCTGGAATGGGGGCCTCAGGACTCTGCCTGGTGTCTACTGTACTGTGGCTGATCTGGTATCCAAGCTGCGAGACAAAGTTCTCTTTACTCTCCCCTCTCCTCAAGCAAGGGGAAGGAGCCCCTCTTGAACCTGTGAGCGGTGCTGCTGGGGTTGGGGGACGGGTGATGGGAGCACTACTGGGGCTGCCCAGCTGGTGTCGCACTAGGTTGCGTGCATCCCAAGTTCACTGGCTCTGAGCCCTGCACAGCAGCAGGACTTGCCCAGGATCGCAGCCCTGTGGCCTATGCTGCCTTTCAAGTTCATTTAGGATCCCAGGGCACTTTAGTCCGCAGTGGCAGGGTGTGCTGGAACTCAGGTTCTTGGTTGGTTGGTTGGTTGGTTTTTTTGAGAATGGGGTCTCATATATTGCCCAGGCAGGTCTCGAACTCCTGGACTCAAGCTATCCTCCCGCCTCTGCCTCCCTAAGAGCTGGGATTACAGGCGTGAGCCACCACACCCAGCTTTTTTTTTTTTTTTTGACGGAGTCTCCCTCTGCCTCCCGGGTTCAAGCGATTCTTGTGCTTCAGTCTCCCAAGTAGCTGGGATTACAGGCACGCACCACCATGCCCAGCTAATTTTTGTATTTTTAGTAGAGACGGCGTTTCACCACGTTGGCCAGGATGTCTCAATCTCCTGACCTCATGATCTGCCCGCCGTGGCCTTCCAAAGTGCTGGGATTACAGGCGTGAGCCACTGCACCCAGCAAAAAGTTAACTGGTTTTTTGTTGTTGTTATTGTTGTTGTTTTGAGACACAGCCTTTTTCAGTCACCCAGGCTGGAATGCAGCGGTGCTATCTCAGCTCACTGCAACCTCTGCCTCCTGGGTTCAAACTATTCTCCTGCCTCAGCCTCCCTAGTAGCTGAGATTACAGGCGTGCACCACCATGCCCAGCTAATTTTTGTATTTTTGGTAGAGGTGGAGTTTCACCATGTTGGCCTCGCTGGTCTTGAACTCCTGACCTTAAGTGATCAGCCCGCCTCGGCCTCCCAAAATGCAGGGATTATAGGCGTGAGCCATCACGCCCACTGAAAGCTTCTTTCTGGCCACTTTGCTACAAGATTCATTTTGTGAGTATGTTTTTAGGGTTTTAAGACGGCTTCAGAGATCATGATGATGATGACAGCAGTGATGTCATTGCTCTGTGCTGCAGTGCCCACTATTGACTGAACATTCCGTTCACCATGCCCAGCCACCGGGCACACATGTTATTCTTGTCAACCCTCACAGCCACTCTATGGGAGTACACACCACTGTTATACCCATTGTACAGAGTAAGGAGATTTATGGGAGGAGGCTTGATTTGGGTCACTTAACTTGTAAATGCCAGAGCCACACCTAGAGGTCTGTCTGACTCAGAAGATGATGTTCTTTTTTTTTTTTTTTGAGACGGAGTTTCACTCTTGTTACCCAGGCTGGAGTGCAATGGCACGATCTCGGCTCACTGCAACCTCCGCCTTCTCGGTTCAAGCAATTCTCCTGCCTCAGCCTCCTGAGTAGCTGGGACTACAGGCACGCACCACCATGCCCAGCTAATTTTTGTAGTTTTAGTAGAGACGGGGTTTCACCTTGTTGACAAGGATGGTCTCGATCTCTTGACCTCGTAATCCACCTGCCTCGACCTCCCAAAGTGCTGGGATTATAGGCGTGAGCCACCGTGCCCGGCCGAAAGATGATGTTCTTAAACCTTCCCCTGGCTTTTCAATGTGTTTGTGCTAAGCAGTCCTACATTTTTACTCTTCCAGGCTCACCCATTCCTTTAATAACATAGTAATAATGATCATATCTTGAAACCACATTCTATATATTTGCTGGAAATCTATTTCCCTAACAAATATTTCTCAAGCTCTTGGGGAATGCTGAATTACTGTGACTCCTTGTATAAATGGCTGTTCCCAGCTGCTTCGTGGATTGGTCCTGCCTTCTCCTAACTTTTCTCCAGGTGGCGGATTACCCTAAAAGCACCTAACACTGCATCTTTTCAATGTGCGCACAGCTTCACCCTTCCCTCTTCCTTCATGACTCTGCTATACACAGAGGTGAGTTTCAACCTTTCAACCTGTGGTGAGTCATTTATTTCAGCTTTGCTGAAGGCTTAGGAGGAACAGGAAGAGATTCCTGAATGGCACAGGAGGGCTTGAAATTGGCTTACCAGGCTTCTCTGCTGTGAAGTGTAGCGATGAGACAGTAGCGTGGGATGTATTCAAGAGTAGAGGCTGCCAGGTTCCTGGAATAAAGCCTGGTCTTGGTAGTGAGACCCTACTGGTCATTGACTGGTTAGAGTTCATACTGGTGTCTGTTCTGATTGGTCAGGTTTTTTTCTTTTTGCTGTGTGTGTGTGTATGTGTGTGTATGTGCATGTGTGTGTGTCTATTCTAGCGCAAGAGGCTGACAGTAAAAAATAAATAGTAAAATACATTGTATGTTAGATGGGTGATAAGTGATTAAAAAATAATAACCAGCCTGGGCAATATAGTGAAACCCCGTCTCTATAAAAAAGAATTAGCGGGGCTTGGTGGCACAGGCCTGTAGTCCCAGCTACTTGGTGGCTGAGGCAGGAGGATCACTTCAGCCCAGAAGGTTGATAGATTGCAGAGAGCCATGATTGCGCCACTGCACTCCAGCCTGGGGACAAAGTGAGATCCTGCCTCAAAAACAAAAAGCCAGAGAGAGGAAGGCATTAGGATTGGGGAGTGGGGGTACTCGTTTAGATAGGGTGCCCATCAATGAGTGAGTGCCTGAAAGAGTGAGAGAGTGAGCCAGGTTGGTATTTGGGAAGAGGGCTTCTCAGCAGAGATGCCAGTGAAAAGGCCATGAGGCAAACATGTGGTGGGCATATAGACCAAAAAGTATTAGAGACGGGTCCTCTAACCATTTACAGATTTATTTTGCCAGGATTAAGGACACACCTGAAAAAAAGGAACACAAAATCACAGACAGTCTGTGGTCCATGCCTTTTTCCAGAGATGATTTTGAGGGCTTTCATATTTAAAGGGGAAAAGTGGGCTGGAGGGGAAAGAGGGTGGGTGTGGTCACGTTACTGAATCCACCTGTTGCAAGAGAAAAGGAGCAGACAGGTCAATTACATATTCATGTATTCATCTCACCCTCAGTAAATTGGCACTTCAAGGTAAAGTGAGCATAGAACAGCTACCTGTGGAAATATCTGGCCTTTTATCTGTCGCTATCTGCTTAGGAACAACAGCAAAGGAAGCTTCTTGCATGATTCGGCTTTCAGCTTCATTTTCTCCTTTTGTAGAGTGAATTGTCGTCCTGGCTTTATTTTCCTTTCATAGTTGCATGGCTAGAATTGAATGATCCAGAACAGCAGGAGATAAGGTCAGGGGAAGGGAGTGGGGCTAGACGGCATAGGGCCCTGAAGGTCATTCAACTTTAACTTCAGAGAACTTATTAAAGAACTTCCAGTTCAGCAAGGAGTAAAATGGGAGCCACTGAGGGTTTTTGAGAGAGGATGTCGTAATGTAATGTATTAGTTTGCTCTGGATGCCATAACAACATACCACACGCTGGGTGGCTTAAACAACGGAAATGTATTTTCAAACAGTCTAAGATCAAGGTGTCAGAAGGGTCTGTTTCTTCTGAGGCCTCTGTCTTTGACTTGCAGACTTTTTTTTCTTTTCTGAGGCGGAGTCTCACTCTGTCACCAGACTGGAGTGCAGTGGTACAATCCCAGCTCACTGCAACCTCTGCGTAGTGGGTTCAAACACTTATCCTGCCTTACCCTCCCAAGTAGCTGGGACTACAGGCTCATGCTACCATGCCTGGCTAATTGGATTTGGGCCCCACTGCTAGGACCTCATTTAATCTTTTTTTTTTTTTTTTTGAGATGGAGTCTTACTCTGTCACCAGGCTGGAGTGCAGTGGCACAATCTCGGCTCATTGCAACCCCTGCCTCCTGGGTTCAAGCGATTCTCCTGCCTTAACCTCCCGAGTAGCTGAGATTACAGGCACGTGCCACCACAACTGGCTTTTTTTTTTTTTTTTTTTTGTATTTTTAATAGAGACAGGGTTTCGTCATGTTGGTCAGTCTGGTCTCAGACTCCTGACCTCAAGTGATCGCCCGCCTCAGCCTCCCAAAGTGCTGGGATTACACGCACAAGCCCGAGCGAGGCCTTCATTTAATCTTAATTACCTCTTTAAAGGTCTTATCTCCAACTACAGTCACATTCTGAGGTACTGGGAGTTAGGGCTTCAACATATGAATTTGGGGTAGGGATCACACTCTGGTCTCCAACATCTGTTTTACATTTAACAGCATCTCTGGGTTGAGAATAGATTCTAGGTTTGAAGCAGCGGAAGCCAGGAGACCAGTAACCCCGTGAAGACTTCCAGGTTACAAGGAGCTGAAGAAAGCCTCCAGCCGACAGACAGCAAGGAACTGAGGTCCCAGTCCAACACCCATGAGGTGAGTGAGCTAGGAGGTGGCTCCTCCTGAGTCTCCAAATTAGACCATGACCCATGGCAGCTACAGCCTCCTGAGAGCTCTAAAATCAGAGGCATCCCAGCAAGCTGTGTCTGACCCACAGAAATTGTAAGATGATAAATGTTTGTTGATTTAAGCTGCTAAATTTTAGGGTAATTTGTTTCTCAGCGATAGAGAACTAACATGGCCCAGAACCCAAAACAGTGCTCTGTAAATATTGGTTGAATAAATGAATGAATAACAAATACACAGAGATATGCAGAGGAAAAAAGAAAGAAAATACCCAAAATCGCTGACAGTGATTCTCTCTGGATAGATTTATAGGCACATGACTGATTATTTTTAAGTGTTTATCATTCCCAAACAGAATTCCAGCTTCTTATTGTGAAATATAACAATAAAATTGCATAAATGAAGAACCTAATGGAATATTACAAAATCAACACCTATGTAACCACCATCCGGGTCAAAGAATAGAATACTGCCTGCACCCCAGAATTATGAGACTAAACATTTTCTGCATATTCTGTGCTTCGAAATCCATGTATTAGCTTTCTATTAGTTACATCTTTTTTCATTTTTTATTGTGGTAAAATATACATTGCATAAAATTTACCGTTTTATCCTTTTTTTTTTTTTTTTTTGAAATGAAAGCTTGCTCTGTTGCCCAGGCTGGATTGCAATGGTGCAATCTCGGCTCACTACAAGCTCTGTCTCCCGAGTTTAAGCAATTCTCCTGCCTCAGCCTCCCAGGTAGCTGGGATTACAGGCACATGCCACCACACCTGGCTAATTTTTGTATTTTTGGTGGAGACAGGGTTTCACCATGTTGGCCAAGCTGGTCTCAATCTGCTGACCTCAAGAGATCCGCCGGCCTATGCCTCCCAAAGTGCTGGGATTACAGGTGTGAGCCACCATGCCCAACCCATTTTAACCATTTTTAAGTGTACAACTCAGTAGCACTAAGTACAATCACATGGTGATGCTGCTGTCACCACCATCCATCTCCAGAACTGTTTTCATCTTCTCAAGCTGAAACTCTGCACCCATTAAGCAATATCTCCCCATCCTCCTTTCCCCAAGGCCCCAGGAACAACCATTTTTTCTGTCTCTATAAAGTTTACTCTAGGTACCACTCATAAGTGGAATTATGCAATATTTGTTCTTTCAATGAATTACCACTTAAATTAAAAAAAAATTAGCATTTAAAAAATAAGATTAAACTAATGAGAACCAGTTCAGCCTTGTTAAATCCCATGATGTACAACAATAAACAGTCCAGATGTGATCTAAGCCACTCACTGAATGTCTCATCATGACAAGACAGCAATTTCTTGGCAAAGAATTATTTTTTTACATTCAACCATCCCCAATTTCCTCAAACCAGTTTGGGTGGGAGTAGAGCAAAAGCTGGAGAACAGGAGGAAGGTTTAGGGATGTCAAAACATCGTGCCAGTGTGCGCCACCTCACCTCACTAGCCCTTGCCCAGGAAATGTTTATAGCAGAACAGGAACTACAATGAAACTACCAGTGATTAATTATACCAGCTGTCAACTATTAAACACCTTCTGTGGGCTAGGTCCCTTTTTTTTTTTTTTTTTAAACGGGAGGGGACTGAGCCTGACGAGGCTGCAGGGCCGCGAGGCCCCGCCCCCCCCTTTTTTTTTGAGACAGAGTCTTGCTCTGTCACCAAGCTGGAGTGCAGTGGCACAATCTTGGCTCACTGCAACCTCCGCCTCCCAGGTTCAAGTGATTCCCCTGCCTCAGCCTCTCAAGTAGCTGGGACTACAGGTGCGTGCCACAACACCGGCTAATTTTTGTATTTTTAGTAGAGATGGGGTTTCCCCATGTTGGCCAGGATGGTCTCAATCTCTTGACCTCGTGATCTGCCTGCCTCGGCCTCCCAAAGTGCTGGGATTACAGGCATGAGCCATTGCACCCGGCCAGTCCCATTATGTGTATTATCTCACTCAATCCTCCATAGCAGCCCTATGAGTTAGATGTAACTATTATCCTCAATGGGCAGATGGGGAACTTGAGGCATGGGGAAGTTGGGTAACTTGCTCAAATTCACAGAGTGGGAAGGCAAGATCATTTTAACCCTTGGCAGTTTGGTCTATTGCCCATGTTCCTCACCAGTGATTCTCAAAACTGAGTAGGAAACATGTCGGAATCCCAGGAGGGCCTGTGAAAGCTCTCTCCTCCAGAGTCTCTGATTCAGCAGTCTGGGGTGGAGCCCCAGAATATCCAGGTCTAACAAGCTCCTAGCTATGCTAATGCTGCTGGTCCCGGGACCACACATTTAAAAACTGCTGCTCCTAACAAACGTAAAGCTAACTACCGTGTCTTGAGGACCTACTCCAAATCAAGAGCAGGACTCCAAGAGAGGTTTCTTCCATTTTGCAACTGAGGATTTGAGAATCAACAAGACCAAGGACCCATTCAAGTTCACAGCCTGTGTTCCAGGCCAGCTTCCTGAATGCCAAAGCCCCTGTCTCTTGCACCCCACTGCCACACTGATAGAACTAGACTCAGTGTCCTGGGCAGGGAAGTCATGGGGCACCTCTTTAAAGCAATGTTCAGTAAATATTTGTTTATTTTTAGTGGAGAAAAGAGAAATTGAATTTGTTAACAAAATTATACATCTCACACATATATCTTTATGCTCAAAAACAGAATTAGCTGGCAGCAGTGGCACATCCTTATAGTCTCAGCTACTTGGGAAGCTGAGCAAGGGAGGAACACTTGAGCCAGGAGTTTGAGGCCAGCCCGGGCAACATAGTGAGACTGTGTCAGTTAAATAAAGAATATAACTAATCACCATCACTCAACATAGCCTAGCTTTTTAACCTCTGTAGCAGTGTCTTTTGCTTTATTTCTGTCACTCATAATTGAGTAGCATTTGGCCATTCACAGTCGTTAAGTTTCTTTTTTTTTGGGACAGAATCTCATTCTGTTGCCCAGGCTGGAGTGCAGTGGTACAATCTCAGCTCACTGCAAACTCCGCTTCCAGGGTTCAAGCAGTTCTCCTGCCTCAGCCTCCCAAATAGCTGGGACTACATGCCCAGCTAATTATTTGTATTTTAGTAGAGACGAACTTTCACTGTATATTGCCCAGGCTGGTCTCAAACTCACGAGCTCAAGCAATCTGCCTGCCTCGGTCTCCCAAAGTGCTCGGATTACAGGCATGAGCCACTGTGCCTGGTGAAGTTTCAAAGTCTTGTTCAACATTTATGAAGTTTGCTTTGTCCTTTCTGGTTTTGATGTTGGCATAATATCTCCTTGACTTCTGGGTTTTTTGTTTTTGTTTTTGTTTTTTTTGAGACATATTGTCTCTCTGCCTCCCAGGATCCAGTGCAGTGGTGCTATCTCGGGTTATTGTAAAGTCTGCCTCCTGGGTTCAAGAAATTCTCATGCCTCAGCCTCCCAAGAAGCTGGGATTACAGGCGCTTGCCACCACGTCCAGCTAATTTTTGTATTTTTTGTAAAGACAGGGTTTCGCCATGTTGGCCAGGTTGGTCTCAAACTCCTGGCCTCAAGCAATCCACCACCTCAGCTTCCCAAAATGCTGGGATTACAGGTGTGAGCTGCCACACTGGCCAACATCTCTTTGATTTCTAAAGTTCTTTTTCTGCTTTCTGTGCTGTTTTACAATTTATCAAACCAGACAGGTTGCGAGAAAAACTAGTAAAAGATTTAAGTTTGAGGCTTTCAGCCAGCTCTAGGAATCAACCTTACTTACTGTCAGCTGCTTGATCTGAGAGTCGGTGATAGGGCCTCTAATAGTGCTACTTGCAGCATACCTGGACCTAGAGAAGAGCTTTTGCTCCCCATTCAAGGTTGATGTCTACTTTGGCAAGATAGGGACAAATCTGTATTTGTCCGGTTACATAAAGAGTCGGGTACAGATATCTGAATTAAATGTGCCCTATTTTCCGGGGGTTTGTTTGTTTGTTTCAGTGTTGTTGCAGTTCATTCTGTTGCTACCCAACCAAAATCTTCCTTGCCTACAGAGCCCCACTGTGGGTACTGGGAGTGCAGCAATGTGATAAGGGAAAGCGGAACCCTTCCCCACCTCCAGGGAATCAATTCGATTGTTCTCAAGCAAGTCCAGATAGTCTACACCTTTGTCAGTGATTGGTCTAGGAGTGCACATGTGACCAAACTCTGGCCAATGAGATGTAGAAGGAATACTGCAGGGGCCTCTGGGGAAGATTTTTGCTCCCTAATAAAAGTAACGAAAGTTAGTCTACTTCTTAATGCTTTCTTATTGCCGATCTTTTTTTTTTTTTTTTTTTTAATAGCACTTGTTCCTTTTCCAGAACATTTTTTCAGGATACCATAAGTTACAACTAATTCTCCTAGAAAGGAATGAAACAAATATTAGAACTGGTTCCTATGAAAAGAAAAAACTCCTGTAGCTTTGACCCTATAGCAGTTGCTCAAGATGAGGCCAGAACTGGAATCTCAGAGTCCATTCCCGGGGACGAAGAACACCTGGATGTCAGCCATCTTTCTCCTATGAGCTGGTCTCTGGACCTTGGCCCAGTTATCTAATGTGAGAATCTCAATCTATATGTTCTACAGCTATATTACCTATGAAGGCTCAGATAGTCTTACAGCTTAAATTACTTCCTGCAAAACCACACATTCAGAATCCAATATAGCTGGCACAGAACAAGACAAATCCCTTTCTGTAGGGAGGGATTTTCTGGGTTATAGGGACACCTGTGGGCTGTATCTGAGCCTTTGCAACTGTCCAATTATTATAAGTCGTGTACCACTTATTAATTGAATTAATTAACAAAACAAGGACGATAGCATCAACTTTGGTCTGGAATTCATTTCAACCTGGCCTGAGACTCAGGTGTAGGAATAGAGAGCCCTGCTTCAAATCTCCAAGATCAGAAAACAAGGCCATTTACTCACTTCGGGTTTATGTATCAAACTTTGAACCTTGAGACCTGCAAGTAGAGTCACTATTCTGTAAATGACTAACCCAGAAGGCTCTAACCACAGTCTTTGGGCCAGGGACAGAGTGAAGAAAACCCTTCTGTGGTTTGTGGCCAGAAAGGGGACCCTCCCACCTCTGAGCCAGTATTTGTCAAAATGCTGTTTTTCCATACCCAAAGAAGAATCAGGCTTTCATTATTTATATGAAAATATTGAATTGTTTTACAGTTCACATTTCTGAATTGCACCGTTGTCTTCTTTTTTTTTTTGAGACGGAGTTTCGCTCTTGTTACCCAGGCTGGAGTGCAATGTCGCGATCTCGGCTCACTGCAACCTCCGCCTCCTGAGTTCAGGCAATTCTCCTGCCTCAGCCTCCTGAGTAGCTGGGATTACAGGCGCGCGCCACCATGCCCAGCTAATTTTTTGTATTTTTAGTAAAGACGGGGTTTCACCATGTTGACCAGGATGGTCTCGATCCCTTGACTTCGTGATCCACCTGCCTCGGCCTCCCAAAGTGCTGGGATTACAGGCGTAAGCCACTGCGCCCGGCCCTGTCTCTTCTTCTTGACTAGAGTTTCTCTCTCTCTCTCTTTTTTTTTTTTTTTGAGATCGAGTCTTGCTCTGTTGCCCAGGCTAGAGTATAGTGGCACAATCTCAGCTCACGGCAACCTCCGCCTCCCGGGTTCAAGTGATGCTCCTACCTCAGCCTCCTGAGTAGCTGGGATTACAGGTGCCTGCCACCATGCATGGCTAATTTTTTGTATTTTTAGTAGAGATGGGGTTTCACTATGTTGGGCAGGCTGGTCGCAAACTCCTGACCTCGTGATCTGCCTGCCTCGGCCTCCCAGATTCCTGGGATTACAGGCCTGAGCCACCACGCTCAGCCACGAGTTTCTCATTTTTTTAACAAACTCAAGCCCCTTCAGTTTTCTCATACTAAAGTCTATATATACCTACCATTCAAGACTGACTTAGCTTCATTTCCTGCAGTTTGTTTAGTGAAAAAAATAACTACGTAGGATTTATTTTTTGAACCAAAGTCACTTCTCTGGTATGCTGGGTCCCCTAGACATAGTGACTCTTTTGTGATTTGAGAATGTGTGTTCTAGTCCTGAATAATCCTAATCTTTGCACTTTCAGCCTGTGTGAGTAATTTATTTCTAAATGCAACTAAGGTACAAACTGTGTAAAGCAGAAATTTTATTATATTTGGGTTTTCATAACCTGGATAAGGAAACATAAAAAGGAATGAGATTTTCTATTATATCTCTCATAACCCCCATATTTGCTTATTTTTTTATTATTACTTCACTCTCTGCAATTGACATGAATTGTTTGCTACATTTTGCTTTTACTATACTTTCTCTTAGATCACTAAAATTTTATAGCTTGTTAAAAGTTCTATACTTTTTTTCTTTTTTCTTTTTCTTTTGAGACAGGGTCTCCCTCTGTCACTCAGGCTGGAGTGCAGTGGCACAATCATGATTCATTGCAGCCCCAGTCTCCCCAGACTCAGGGGATCCTCCCACCTCAAAGTCCCAAGTGGCTGGGACTACAGGCATGCGTCACCACATCCCACTGATTTTTGTATTTTTTGTAGAGACAGGGTTTTGCCATGTTGCCTAGGCTGGTCTCACACCCCTGTGCTCAAGCAATCCACCCACCTCGGCCTCCCAAAGTGCTGGGATTATAGGCATGAGCCACTGTGCCTGGCCTTAAATTTTTCTTTTAGTATGAAGATTGTATGACTTCAGTTAAATAAAAAAATTATTTTATCAAGTATCTACTGCATGCCTGTTCTAGGTTGAATTGTGTCCTCCAAAAATATATGTTGAAGCCCTAACCCCTGACTCCCGTGAAGGTTATCTTTCTTAGAAAAAAAGGTCTTTGCAGGTATATTCAAGTTAAAATGAGATCTTGCTCTATTAGGGCGGGCCTTATTCAATCCTAATTAGAATTATTGAGGATTAGAACACACATTCTCAAATCAGGGAAGGGGCATTACGTCTAGGGGACCCAGCAGACCAGAGAAGTGGTTCAAAAAGTAATACTCTACATGGCGATCATTTTCATTAACCAAACTGCAGGCAATGAGGCTTAGTCCATCTTGGCTGGTAGGAATAGACAGGCTTATGAGAAGACAGAAATTTGAACACAGAGAGAGATACACACTCACAGGGAAACCCCATGTGGAGACAGAGGCAGAGATTAGACTACGGAGGAACACCAAGGATTTCAGGTGTCCCCCAGAAGCTGGAAAGGGCAAGGAGGGATTCTCCCCTAGAAACTTCAGAGGGAACACAACCCTGCCAGCAATTTCATTTTGGATTTCTAGCCTCTAGAGCCGTGAGGCCAAATGTTTCAGCTGTTTTAAGCCACCTTGTTTGTGGCACTGGTTAGGCCCTCGGCCAATGTCCACCGTGATGATGGAATATGAAGATAAATAAGACGCAATTCCTGTCATCACAGTGGCCACAATCTAGAAGACACAGCTGTGGGCATTTTCAAATTACAGATTTTTAGTGTGTCATAAAAGTGTGAATCTAGAACTCTGTCCATACAATAGAGACAACGCAAAAGAGGGGGTAACTAACACACTGGAAATATACAGGAAAAGCTTTGCAAAAAAAGGAAAAAAAATTTTTTAAGGGAGTCTCACCATCGCCCAGGCTGGAGTGCAATCACCCAATCTCGGCTTACTACAACCTCTGTCTCCCAGGTTCAAGAGATTCTCCTGCTTCAGCCTCCTGAGTAGCTGGGACTACAGGCATGTGCCACCATGCCCAGCTAAGTTTTGTATTTTTAGTAGAGACGAGGTTTTGCCATGTTGGTCAGGCTGATCTTGAACTGCTGACCTGAGGTGATCCAGCCGCCGTGGCCTCCCAAAGTGCAGGGATTATAATCATGCATCAATGTGCCTGGTCAAAAGATGAATTTTTACAATTTTTTCTTTTCTTTTTTTTTTTTTTTAGAAATAGGATCTCACTCTGTCACCCAGGCTGGAGGGCAGTAGTGCCATCATAGCTCACTGTAATCTTAAACTCCTGGGCTGAAGCGATTGGAACTACAGCCATGTGCCACCATGCCCAGCTAACTTAAAAAAATTTTTTTGTAGGGATGATGTCTTGCTATGTTGCCCAGGCTGCTCTTGAACTACTGGCCTCAAGTGATTCTTCCACCTTGGCCACCTGAAGTGCTGGGATTATAGGCATGAACCTCAGCCTCATTGTGAACTACCATTTTATGCTGCTTGCTAATTATTCTTAATGGGATTGTTTACTGTTTTGGATCAGTTTGTAAGAGTGTTTTGAATATTAGCAGTATTCATAGTATAATTAAGTCTATCAATTTTCATTTTACTTTTTCATTGACTTTTTTTTTTTTTAAAGGTGGGGTTTCACCATATTGGTCAGGCTGGTCTCGAACTCCTGACCTCAGGTGATCTGCCCACCTCAGCTCCCAAAGCGCAGGGATTACAGGTTCATTGACTTTTTTAAGAGATAGGGCCTTACCATGTTGTCCAGGCTGGTCTCAAACTCCTGGCCTCAAATGATCCTCCCACCTCAGCCTCCCAAATTACTGAGATTACAGGTGTGAGCCACCATGCCCAGCTGACTATTTTTATTCTATTTTTTGTCACGTGACATTTTGGGGTTTTATGTAGTCAAATATGTCTATCTCTTTTTTTAAATAGCTTTTGATTTCTAGTATTTGATAAGGGAATCTCCTCTGCCTCTTACATGTAGTCTCCTAGATTTTCTCATAGGATTTATTTATTTTTTTTTTCATCACTTGTGAATTTTTTTTTTTTTTTTTAATTTTTATTGCATTATAGGTTTGGGGGTACATGTGCAGAACGAGCAAGATAGTTGCATAGGTACACACATGGCAGTGTGCTTTGCTGCTTTCCTCCCCTTCACCCACACTTGGTATTCATCCCCAGGCTATCCCCCCCAGCCCCCCCTGCTGTCCCTCCCCCATTCCCCCCAACAGTCCCCAGTGTATAGTAGACCGCCTCTCTGTGTCCACGTGTTCTCATTTTTCTCACCCACCTATGAGTGAGTATATGCGGTATTTCTTTTTCTGTTCTTGTGTCAGTTTGCTGAGAATGATGTTCTCCAGATTCATCCATGTCCCTACAAAGGACACATACTCATCATTTTTGATTGCTGCATAATATTCCATGGTGTATATGTGCCACATTTTCCCAGTCCAGTCTATCATCGTTGGGCATTTGGGTTGGTTCCAGGTCTTTGCTATTGTAAACAGTGCTGCAATGAACATTCGTGTGCATGTGTCCTTATAGTAGAACGATTTATAGTCCTTTGGATAGATACCCAGTAATGGGATTGCTGGGTCAAAGGGAATTTCTATTTCTAGGTCCCTGAGGAATCGCCACACTGTCTTCCACAATGGTTGAACTAATTTACACTCCCACCAACAGTGTATGAGTGTTCCTATTTCTCCACATCCTCTCCAGCATCTGCTGTCTCCAGATTTTTTAATGATCGCCATTCTAACTGGTGTGAGATGGTATCTCAATGTGGTTTTGATTTGCATCTCTCTAATGACCAATGACGATGAGCACTTTTTCATATGTTTGCTGGCCTCATGTATGTCTGCTTTCGTAAAGTTTCTGTTCATATCCTTTGCCCATTTTTGAATGGGCTTGTTTGTTTTTTTCCTGTAAATCTGTTTGAGTTCTTTGTAAATTCTGGATATCAGCCCTTTGTCAGATGCGTAAACTGCAAAGATTTTTTCCCATTCTGATGGTTGCCGATTCACTCTAGTGACTGTTTGTTTTGCCGTGCAGAAGCTGTGGAGTTTGATTAGGTCCCATTTGTCTATTTTGGCTTTTGTTGCCAATGCTTTTGGTGTTTTGGTCATGAAGTCCTTGCCTACTCCTATGTCCTGAATGGTTTTTCCTAGATTTTCTTCTAGGGTTTTTATGGTGTCAGGTCTTACGTTTAAGTCTTATTTTTATTTTTTTACATTTCGGTTGGATCTATCTTGAATTAATTTTTATATCTAACACAAAACAGGGGGCTGAAATTATTTTATTTTTTAATGGATAGCCTTTCCTCACTGATTTGAGCTACTTCCATGGCCGTACACTAAATTCTCACATGCCCTGTGATTACTGTGATTCATTTCTAGAGTCTCTATTTTCTCTATTCAATTCCACTGCTTTCTTTTTTCTTTTTTCTTTTCTTTCTTTCTTTCTTTGATGGTGATGGTGAGTCTATTCCTAGCCTACTCCCAATTTGATTTGCTTACCATGACCTCCAGTTTCCTCTCAAGCAAGAACCCCTCACAGCCTTCTTTTGCATATTTTTCTTGGCTCTTGGCATTTGGGATTCATCTTTCCACATAAGCCTCAAGGCTGAGGGCGTCAGGTGAAGGACCAGGTCTAGCTCAGCAGGAGTGGAATCACATGCCCGGGGAGGAAAGAAGGCTTTGCTCCTCCTTTTTAAACCATTAAACGCCAAAGTTCTTATTTCCATAACCACTTCCATGCTGAAGAGCCTGACTGCTCTCAGGGCATCTAAGACCCTTACAACAGAAGAGGTCTGATTACTTCGCTTGAAAGAAGTTGAAGGGTGGTTACTCTCTAAGTCAAGAATGTGATTTACACTCCTGAGGTGAACAGAATGAAATACACGGAGGCATCCTAGAACAGCAGAAAAGAACACACACACACACACACACACACACACACACACACGCACGCACACACATACACACACACACACACACACACACACTTTTAATCTCTGCTATATCATATTAAGGAAGTTGGATTTTATCCTGCAGGTATTTAGTTAGCCACTTAAAAGTTTCAGGCAAAAGAGTCACAGATCAGTTTGGCAGTGGTGATGAGGATGGAGTCGAGGGAGAAGCAACCAGAGGCCCAGTCAGGCTGGCGCAGCAACAGGCCAGGCAAAGAGGGTAAAGATCTAGAATAAGGTCATTGTCAGGGACAGAGAGTGAAGCAGACAGATTTGAAAACCTCCTACTGAAGAATTGTCAGGATCCGTAAAAAAATTGATATTAGGTTCGATAATAATCCAGCAAGACTGCCCGATTTCTAGCCTGGTTGATGGAGGTGACAGTCATACAGCTAAGTGACACAGGAAACAGGGGAAGAGGAGAGCTGGGTGACAATATAGATAATAAACTTAGTTTGGGAAGTGTTGGGTTTGAAGGGCTGTGAGACATTCAAGTGGAGATACTCAGTGGACATAAAGATACTATTGGGGTTGGAGCTAAGGGGATCTCAAGATTGGACAAATGTTTTTTGTTGTTGTTTTTTGTTTTGAGACAGTCTCGCTCCGTCGCGCAGACCAGAGTGCAGTGGCACAATCTCGGCTTACTGAAACCTCCACCTCCCTGGTTCAAGCAATTCCCCTGCCTCAGCATCCTGAGTATCTGGGATTATAGGCGCACAACACCACGCCCAGCTAATTTTGTTGTATTTTTAGTAGAGACAAGGTTTCATCATGTTGACTAGACTGGTCTCAAACTCCTGACCTCAGGCAATCCTCCCGCCTCAGCCTCCCAAAATGCTAGGATTACAGGAGTGAGCCACTGTGCTTGACGGGACAAATGGTTTTGAGAACCTTCAGGACATACATAATCATCAGGAGACCTGAAGATGCAACATGGAGGGACACCAACATTGACCAGAATAGGAGGAGTCAGAGTCAGCCAAGCATCTGAGAACGCACCGTTTAAGAAGCAGAAAGGAGTAACAAAGGCTGGGAGCAGTGGCTCACGCCTATAATCCCAGCACTTTGGGAGGCCAAGGCGGGTGGATCACGAGGTCAAGAGATCAAGACCATCCTGGCCAACATGGTGAAACCCCATCTCTACTAAAAATACAAAAATTAGCCAGATATGGTGGCGGGCACCTGTAATCCTAGCTACTCAGGAGGCTGAGTCAGGATAATCGCTTGAACCCAGGAGGCAGAGGTTACAGTGAGCCAAGATCATGTCATTGCCCTCCCGCCTGGGGAACAGAGTGAGACTGTCTCAAAAAAAAAAAAAGGGCGGGGCGGGGGTAACAAGGTGACAGAAGTGTTTAAGTAAGGAGAAAGCAGTCAGCTGTGCTGAAGGCAGCAGAGAGGCCTCAGAGGTAGCCAGTGGATTTGCAATTACCAAGTCTGTGGTGAACTTGGTCAGAGCAGTTCCAGTTGACAGGAGAGAAAATAAATTAGGTTTTAAACACAGAGTTAGGACAAAGAATGAGGGAATGTGTCAGATGTCTCCCGTTTGTCCCTCCAGATTCACACTCAATGCTTTTCCACTCTGTTCTCTGTCCTGGGCACACAGGCAGCACCAACAGATGCCCATGACTGTTGAGGTTGGCCAACGGGGGTGAGCCCTGGGAAGAGGCTGGAGGGCAGGAGGGTGAGATGGGATATATATCCCCCAACTCCTTCCCTAAGGTGCCTGCTCCATTTGCTCAGTCAGAGGTCCTGACTCTCCTCCTGGGTCCAGGTAACCACTCCCTCCCACCTCCTCTCAGGCCTGATGGAGTTTTGTTCTTGTTGCCCAGGCTGGAGTGCAATGGCGCGATCTCAGCTCACCGCAACCTCCGCCTCCCAGGTTCAAGCAAATCTCCTGCCTCAGCCTCCCAAGTAGCTGGAATTACAAGCATGCACCACCATGTACAGCTAATTTTGTATTTTTAGTAGAGATGAGGTTTCTCCACGTTGGTCAGGCTGGTCTCGAACTCCTAACCTCAAGTGATCCACCCACCTCAGCCTCCCAAAGCATTAGGATTATGGCGTGAGTCACAGCGTCCGGCCAGGCCTGGGGTTTTCTGCCACCCCTGGTGTTTCTCTGAAACCTGCCCACACCTTTGCAGACAGTCCTTTATTCCACCTTCCTCAAATGATCTTCAGATGAACACACCATCTGTGTTCTGCTGGAACCCTGAATGATGGGAGGGAACCTGGACTGAGAAGAGTAGAGAAACAGAAATACACAAAGGCAAAAGACGTTTTTGTCCCAGGGTTTTATTTTTTAAGGGTTGGAGTGGCGTGGATATATTGATAAGCTCATGAAGTTTTAAAAGTCAGGTCTTATTTCAAAGGTGTCATCTGAGAGGAAGGGAGAAATAGGCAGAGAGCCCTTTGCTCTCTGGAGTTCATGCCATGACCAGTGGCCTCAGCATGATTGTTTCGGATGCTCTAGAACTTGTGTTTCCAGTTTGTCCAGGACAGTCCTGTCGCCAGGTTTGCCCGTGGCTGTGTTGGTAAAGCATTGGTCTGAGCCTTGGGCTGATGGAAAAGAAGACACAGAGGCTAAAGAGAAAGAACAAAGGGCAGGACCTCAGCAAACCCGGACACACCTCAGTGCACTGAGGCAGTCAGATAATAAAGTAGCTGGTGTTTTCTAAAACTTTGCAAGACTTTGCATCACCCAGCGCTGCTCACCTTGCCAATCTCCTCTCTTAGTCTCTTGAGTCACTGGTCTGATTTCACTGCTCTGCCTCAGGGGCCTCCTTTCCCTTTCTCCAGCGTCAGGAGCCCAGTTCTGCCCTAAATAGAGCCTGAGCTCTGACCTGCACCCTGACGCTTTCCCCACCTCTAATCCCGGCCAGCTCCGTCTTATCCGAGACACTACTTTGTCCGCAGGCTGCCCACCCAAGCCAAAGCAGTCTCTTGCCTGCTCTCCAGAGCGCCCTGATTCCTCTTCCATAGCAGCTACCGCTTCTTAAAAGGCACGGCGGTGAAGAATTTTATTTAGAAAGTCTAATTTTCTTACTTTTTTTGTTTTTGTTTTGACATCTGTGTCTTTAATCTATCTGAAACTTATTTTTGTATACAGTAGTCGATTGTCTCAGTAGCGACACCACATTTACCTTTCCGCTTGGGTGTAGTGTTTTGTGTTTTGTGTTTGTATTTTTACTCGCATTGCTTATCCAGAGAGCTCTGTACCAAACCAGGGCTAAGAGCAGTCGAATGAAGCATCGCTTCTATTTTTCCTCTTTTCTGTTGGAAATAGTTTACCTTTTCTCGTTTCCTTTTTCGGTTTAGAAGACACAACTAATATTTCTATACATTTAATGCCATTCCTTAAATTTTTTGCATCTTTTCAAATAAAATATATTTTACTGATGTTAAAATTAATTTGTAGCGGGGCTGATGGCTCATGCCTGTAATCCCAGCACTTTGGGAGACCGAGGCATGTGGATCACTTGAGGTCAGAAGTTTGAGACCAGTCTGGCCAACATGCGGAAAACCCTTTTCTATGAAAAATACAAAAATTAGCCAGGCATAGTGACATGTGCCTGTAATCCCAGCTACTTGGAGGGCTGAGGCACAAAAATTTCTTGAATCCAGGAGGCAGAGGTTGCAGTGAGCCAAGATCACCCCACTGCAAAGACACTATCTCAAAAATAATAATTATAATAATTTGTTAACTAGACAAAGACCTTAGCATGATTTAGGTTCCATTTTACCTTCCCCTTCTTAATTTCCATATAATTAGATAGAGTTTTTGTTCTACTTTATATAAAACACGTCTTTATTATTAATAATGCTATTGCAATAATTAGACAAATTATATTTTATTGATGTCCTTCTCATTGTTGCTTCTGTATTTTTCTTTTTTCCATCAAGTTCACTTTTCTTCTTGTTGAAGTTATATAGTTATTTAAATTAAGGGTCAAGGGTGAGGGCAAGGTAAGTATTGTTATTTTTTGTACGTCTACATTTTTTCTGCAACTATGTATAGTTCAGCTGGGTGTTCAAATTTTATATTGACAGTTACTTTTCTTTGGCATTTTGAAGATATTACTCCATGTTTCTTGGCTTCTATTGTTGCAGATGAGAAGTCTGTTGCCAACTCAATTGCTGTTATTTTGACGGCAGTATGTTGCCTAATATAGGAGCCTTTTCACGGTCAGCATTTCTGTAGTGTTTTGTTGGACTCTCTCACAGCTCTTCCTTTCACTCACTCATTCATTCAACAGTTGTTTACTGGCTAATGATTGTGTACTAGGCCTGTTATTGTGCACAATGACAGAGAGAATAACGACAGAGCTTCTGGGCCCCAGGCCTGGAGAAGGTCTGAATATACTTGGAAAAACAGACATGAAAATAAAGAAATGACAGTATAACAAGATAAAAGCTATAATGATTGTGAATTTCTACAATTCTGACAAGGAGAGTGTTTTTATTCAATTGAGTTTCTCACAGTTAGTAGCACCATGTCTTACCCACTGAAATCACTTAAAAATACTTTAACAATTAAACTGAGTATAACTTTTCAAAATATTTTTCATTTTAATAAGGTTTTAGCTTTCACTTTTCTCCAGTTTCAAATGTATGGTCGACTACTTACTAGCTATTTTCGCTGGGATTTCCTGTGAGAATTTCCAACTCAAGATGCCCTACAAATAATTATTTCCTCCAATACCTGGTTCTCTTTTACTCTTTACCTGAATTGTCTGTGTTATTCTTAATTCCATCGTCTCCCTAAACCCATGTCCAACCAGCCTGTCTATTATAGGTCATAAATATTTTGTGATCTGTCATCTTTTCCATTTTCTTATTCCCACCATCTTGGGTCAAGCTTTCATTATCACTTCCCTAAACTGGTTTTTAAAAAAAGAAAGAAAATAAAAATCCCAACAGATCTCCCTGCCTCTTACCACTTTACTCTACAATCTTTTAATTACCACCCCAGTCTTATTTCTTAAATGTTAGTTACTGAATTGGCTTTCTACTGCTTGTATAACAAATTACCATGCATTTAGTGTCTTAAAACAACCCATATTTGTTATCTTAGAGTTCGGGAGGGTCAGAAGCCCAGTGAGATCCATCTGGAATGGATCTCACTGGGCTACAATTAAGATTTCAGCAGGGCTGCTTTCCTTCCGGAGGCTCTCGGGGACAGTCTATTTCTTTGACTTTTCCGACGTCTAGGGGCTGCTGCTCACTCTGTTGGTTCATAGCTCTTTTCCTCCATTTTTCAGAGTCAGCAACATTGGCGGAGTCCTTCTCGATACCATCTCTTTGGTTCTCACTTTTCTGCCTCCCTTTTCTACTTAGAAGAATCCTTATCCATGTGGATAATTTAAAATTCTCTCCCCACCTCAAAGTCAGTTGATTAGCGACCTTAATTCCTCATTGCCAGGTACTTAGCACACTGGCCAGTTCTTCACATTAGTGCTTGGACATCATTGGGGGACCATTATTCTGCCTATCACAAGTTCAATACAAATTGAAGAACTCATACCTGTAATTCCAGAGCCTTTGGGAGGCTGAGGTGGGAGAATCACTTGAGGCCAGGAGTTCAAGACCAGCCAGGGCAATAAAGTGAGACCCTATCTCTACAAAAAATTATTTAAAAATCGAATACTGGCTGGGCAGGTGGCTCACACCTGTAATCCCAGCATTTTGGGAGGCTGAATGGGAGGATTCCTTGAGCCTAGGAGTTCGAGTTGGTCTCCAACCTGAGCAACATAGCAAAACCCTATCTCTATAAAAAAATTAAAAAGCCAGGTGTGGTGGTGCATGCCTATAGTCCCAGCTACTTGGGAGGCTGAGGTGGGAGGATCATGTGAGTTCAGGAGTTCTGGGCTGTAGTGCGCTATGCCAATCGGGTGTCGCACTAAGTCTGGCATCAGTGTGGTGACCTCCCGGGAGTGGGGGACCACCAGATTGCCTAAGGAGGGGTGAACCAGCCCAGGTTGGAAACGGAGCAGGTCAAAATTCCTGTGCTGATCAGTAGTGGGATCACGTCTGTGAATAGCCACTACACTTCAGCCTGGGCAACATAGTGAAACCCTATCTCTAAAAAATTAAAAATTAAAAAAAAAAATTTTTATGAAAAAAATTAGCCAGGGGTGGTGGTGCATGCATGTAGTCCCAGCTACTCAGAAGGCTAAAATGGGAGGATGACGCAAGCCCAGGAAGTTCAGGCTTCAGTGAGCTGTGATTGTGTCACTGCACCCCAGCCTGGATGATAGAGCAAGACCCCATCTCAAAAATAAAAATAAAATTATGCCAGGTGCAGCGGCTCGTGCTTGAAATCCCACTGCTTTCAGAGGCTGAGGCGGGAGGTTAGCTTAAAGCCACAAGTTCAAGACAACCTGAACAACAAAGCAAGACCCTGTCTCTACACAAAAAATTTTTTAGGCCAGGCATGGTAGCTCATGCCTGTAATCCCAGTGCCTTGGGAACCCAAGGTGGACAGATCACTGAAGGTCAGGAGTTTGAGACCAGCCTGGCCAACATGGTGAAACCTTATATCTACTAAAAGTACAAAAATTAGCTGGACATGGTGATGGGTGCCTGTAATCCCAGCTACTCAGGAGGCTGAGGTTGAAGAATTGCTTGAACTCTGGAGGGAGAGGTTTCAGTGAGCTGAGATTGTACCTCTGCACTCCGACTTGGGTGACAGAGCAAGATTCTTTCTCAAACAAACAAACAATATATATATATATATAGAGAGAGAGATATATATATATATAGTGTGTGTGTGTGTGTATGTATGTATGTATATTTTAATTACCCAAACACGGCAGTACATTCCTGTAGTCTCAGCTATTAGGGAGGTTGAGGTGGGAAGATTACTTGAGCCCAAGAGTTTGAGGCTTCAGTGAGCTATGATCACACCACTGTGCTCTATTGTGGACAACAGAGGGAGACCCTGTCTCAAAAAAAAAACATCGAAGTAAATTATATGTTGATAAAAAGGGAATGATTTAGTAAATTATGGGAGAGCCATTCTCAAGAATATGTAGCAATTTAAAAATGTGTAAATACTAGCCAGGCATGGTGGCTGAGGCCTCTAATCCCAGCACTTTGGGAGGCCGAGGCTGGAGGATCATTTGAGGATGGGAGTTCGAGACCAGCTCTGGCCAACAAAGTGAAACCCCCTCTCTACTAAAAGTACAAAAATTAGCTGGGCGTGGTGGTAAATGGCCTGTAATCCTAGCTACTCAGGAGGCCAAGGCAGGAGAATAGCTTGAACCTAAGAGGAGGATCTGCAGTGAGCCAGGATTGAGCCACTGAACTCCCTCCTAGGCCATGGAGCAAGACTCTGTCTCAAAAAATAAATAAATAAACAAACAGACATACATAAATAGCAGGACAAAATAGTAAATAGAAAATGATTATAATAGCAAAGAAACTAGACACATAAATATAATTGAAGGAAATTAATTGTAAATGAGTAGTTGTTATTGCTATGATTGCGGATGGTGGGTAATTGTTATTCTTTTATACCCTGCCCTTACTATAGTGCGGCTGGATCACCGAGGCAGGAACTGCTAGTTATCTACTCAATATCTACTCTCTCTTTCCTTCTAATAAAGACAACACTTATTATCTTTGGGAAGGTAAAACTATTCCAAGATTTTCTTGTATGTAATTCATTTCTAGCTAATGAGCTACAAAAGTAAGTCATGAATGTACTTCAGCTTCTAGAATTTTTTTTTCTTTTCTTTTCTTTTTTTGAGACAGGGTCTCTGTCATCCAGGCTGGAGTGGAGTGGAGTTGCACAGTCTTAGCTCACTGCAACCTCCACCTCCTGGATTCAAGCAATTCTCCTGTCTCAGCCTACTTAGTAGCTGGGATTACAGGCACCCGCCACCACGTCCAGCTAATTTTTTGTATTTTTAGTAGAGATGGGGTTTTACCATGTTGGTCAGGCTGGTCTCGAACTCCTGACTTCGTGATCCACCTGCCTCAGCCTCCCAAAGTGCTGGGATTACAGGCCTGAGCCACTGCACCCAGCCTGTTTGTCAGTTTTTTTTTGTTTTATTTTGTTTTGTTTTAATTTTATTTTTAATTTATTTTATTTTTTAAAATATTATTATTTTTTCCTTTATTTAAAGATGGGGTTTCACCATGATGGCCAGGCTGGACTTGTCCTGACTTCAGGTGATCCACCCACCTTGGCCTCCCAAAGTGTTAGGATTATAGGCGTGAGTCACCGCGCCCGACCTGTTTGTCGGTTTTTAACTAGAAAAAGAGGAGTTGACGAGTTGGAAGTTAGGGAATGTCTCACCCTGTCACCCAGGCTGGAGTGCAGTGGTGTAATCACAGCTCACTGCGGCCTCAATCTCCTGGGCTCAAGTGATCCTCCTACCTCAGCCTCCTGAGTAGCTGAGACCACAGTTGTCTGTCACCATGCCAGGCTAATTTTTAATTTTTTGTAGAGACAGGATCTCTCCATGTTGCCCAGGCTGCTCTGGAACTCCTGGGCTCAAGCAATCTTCTACTTCAGTCTCCCAAAAGATTGAGACTATAGGGTTGGCACAGTGTCACATCTGTAATTCCAGCACTTTGGGAGGCCAAGTTGGGCAGATTGCTTGAGGCCAGGAGTTCCATATCACCCTGGCCAAATGGCAAAACCCTGTCTCTATGAAAAATACCAAAAATATTAGCCGGGCATGGTGGCACATGCCTGTAGTCCAGCTACTTAGAAGGCTGAGGCAGGAGAAATGCTAAAACCTGGCAGGCGGAGATTACAGTGAGCCAAGATCGTGCCACTGCACTCAGCCTGGGCAACAGAGTGAGACTCCCTCTCAAAATAAAAAAAAAAAAAAAAGAGATTATAGACATGAGCCACTGAGCCCAACCTTGGATCATTTTAATCTAGGTGGGAATGGGGGGAGGGGTGGATATGAAGTCACATTTTATTGAAAATAGGAAAGAAGTTGAGACATACAGGAGGTAAATTAGTGCAGAAAGTTCAGAATTAAGAACAAGAATCTCTTAGTCTCACCTATCTTAAATCATAATTTATCATGGCCAAAAGCAGGTGGCTTTAGCAGACATAGCCCAGCTCCAAGTCCCAGTTCCACTTACACCTTGTTAGATTTGAGGAGGCAGGTCACTTACACCCACCGTTTAAGCCACGGTGTTATTCTTTCTCTGAGAAAGGATAGTAATACCCACCTCCCCAGCTCACAGAATTGTGAGGATCAAAGTGATCAGGCTTGTGCATAAGAATTTCTGTGACACCCAATGCAAATGAGAATCACGTCGCTTTTATTACATGTAGGAAAAACATCATCCAAGTTTGGTGAGAAGTTCCATCAGTGAACGCATGAGCCCAGCTTGCTGATCACCTTATGTTAATACAAGACTAAATGCAGGAACAGCTTCATCTATCTTATTTTAATCAAAGGGTAAATACAGGAATGACCTCATCGTTTGGATTTATGTAAAACATAACCAACATATAGGACATCAGCATTATGCAGAAAGTTCTTTTCACCATTAAACGGCTAGCACTTAGAGTTTCTTTACTGGGACAAAACCTTTTATTCCACTCTTTGAGATTTGACTTCAAATGCCCTATGCCTGAAAAAGACTTAAATTGAGACTTAAATTACACTAACATATATATGACTATTTCATTTTTCAAAAGTATGTTTTAATAGGAACTAAGGAGAAAATAAATTTGGTTTGTTTTGCCTTTTTTGTTTTAAGTTTTTTGGTTTTTTTTGAGACACCCAGGCTGGAGTGCAGTGGTGCAATCTCGGCTCACTGCAACCTCCGCCTCCCAGGTTCAAGCAATTCTCCTGCCTCAGCCTCCTGAGTAGTTGAGATTACAGGTGTGTGCCACCACGCCCAGCTAATTTTTATATTTTTAGTAGATATGGAGTTTCACCATGTTGGTCAGGCTGGTCTTGAACTCCTGAACTTGTGATCCTCCCATCTCAGCCTCCCAAAGTGCTGGGGTTACAGGCATGTGCCACCATGCCCGGCCTTTTGTTTTAAATTTTAACAGTAAAGTGTATTTTGTTATCTGCACTGCTAAAGAGATGAATAATTGTGTAAACTAGAGGCCAGTCACCCACCACTCTGGTGGGCTATAAAAGGAGTCTTTCCCTATTTCTTCTATCTCCCTACCCTTGAAATTTTGGATCTCCTGCTTCATTTCACAGGGAAGGTAGCTTCAACATTGATTTGAAGTTAATAATAAAAAGCACAGACAACATAACCCCTAAATTATAGATGAACAAAAACCTTGGAAGAACACTGGAATAGACCACAGGGAATTGTATTAATTTCTCCCCAGGTAGCAAAGGCAATACCTGTGACTAATCCGCTCTTGCTATGATCAAGATAGTCATCACAAACACCATGATGAAAAAAATCCACATGAAGAATCGGTCTATGACTTTCGCCACCTTCTTCCATTCGCTCCCCTTGGAATTGGTGGCCTTGTGGTCTTTGAGGCACTTGGCGATGTACTCTATATTCCTCGTCAGCACTTTGTACTGTGCACAGTGACTCTCGGCCTCCTGAGGATTCTCACCCTGGCAGCCCAGGTCATTCTTTAAGCGTTTGTTCATATCCTTCTTTCCGGAAAGGTCTTTGTTCCTGGCTGTTTTCAGGTTAGACTCTGGGAGTTTGCTGTAAACTTTCGTGAGGCGGTCCTGCTCTCTACTGTGGCGCGGGCTGAGGCAGCTTTCTCCCACGTCATAGACAAACAGAACCCTGGACATGTATTTCAGGATGACCACCCTGGCCCAGCGTGGCACCGGCCGGGCCTCGGCCCCGCAGAAGTGGATATTCATCACCATGATGGTCAAGGCGGTGGAAGCTGTGATCAGAGCCATCGTGGCTATGTAGTATTTACCTGGAATTAAAACAACAGCAATAACTGAATTTGCTTTAAAACTGTCCTCATACAGGCACGAGTCACTTAACAACAGGGATACATTCTGAGCAATGTATTAGTTATTCAGTGATTTTGTTGCTGTGTGAACATCACAGGGTGTATGTACGCAAACCTGGATGGCACAGCCTTCTACGTACCTAGGCTGTATGGTACAGCCTGTTGCTTCCAGGCCACAAACCTGTGCAGCATGTTACCGTATTGAATACCACAGGCAATTGTAGACATATTTGTGTATCTAAGCATGTCTACACATAGAAAAGATAAAGTAAAAATTGACATTATGGGCCGGGCACATATGGGCCGTGGCTCAAGTCTGTAATCCCAGCACTTTGGGAGGGTGAGGCAAGCGGATCACCTGAGGTCAGGAGTTTGAGACCAGGCTGACCAACATGGAGAAACCCCCGTCTCTACTAAAAATACAAAATTAGCCAGGCATGGTGGTACAGGCTTCTAATCCCAGCTACTCAAGAAGCTGAAGCAGGAGAATTGCTGGAACCTGGGAGGCAGAGGTTGTGGTGAGCCGAGATCGTGCCACTGCACTCCAACCTGGGCAACAAGAGCAAAATTCCATCTCAAAAAAAAAAAAAATTGACATTATAATCCCATGGGACCATTGTTGTATACACAGTCTATCATTTACCAAAGTATTGTTACACAGCGCATGACTGTATTTGTCTTAAAAAGAAACAAACACCATTATCTCAGGATGCAGAAAGTGAGGGAAAAAAAGAAACAAACAAACACCTTTTTAAAGGAGGTGTTATACCCTGGTGGTGGTTACTAGGATAGATTTCTTTCTCTTTTTTTTTGTGATGGAATCTCGCTCTGTCACCCAAGCTGGAGTACAGTGTTGCAATCTCAGCTCACTGCAACCTCCGGCCCCTGTGTTCAAGCAATTCTCCCGCTTTAGCCTCCCAAGTAGCTGGGATAACAGGCGCCTGCCACCATGCCCAGCTAATTTTTGTATTTTTAGTAGAGAAGGGGGTTTCACCTTGTTGGCCAGGCTGGTCTCGGTCTCCTGACTTTGAGTGATCTGCCCACCTCGGCCTCCCAAAATGCGGATTACAGATGTGAGCCACCGCGCCCGGCCATAGCATAGACTTTTGAATCTGACTTGCTGGGTTGGAATCCCAGCTTTGTCACTCCCTAGACTTGTGATCTGTAGCAAGGCATATAATCCTACTAAGCCTTGATTTCCTGCACTGTAAAGTGGGTATAATAATAATATCTAACTCGCAGGAATATGAGGAGGCTTAATGTGAAGTTCTCGGCACTGTTCCTGGTTTGAAATAAAAAGTCTGGAAATGTTTGCTGAGATCGTGTGGTAAAATTTTTTTCTGCATTCAATAAATAAACAATTAATGAACTTGACCTGTTCTCAGAATGGTCTTCAGACCTCATTAATATGGAAGCCAATTGCTACTGGGTAAGAAAGGAGACTGTATCACAATTAGTCTTCACAATGTGATTATATAAAGCAAATGTTGATGAAAAAGTGAAATTAAGGAAGGAAACAGTTAAGATAAGCCTACAAATTTATGAAATATAAACAAAAGCCAAGAAGATGAACAAAGAAAAAGCAACCTTTTTAAAAAAGTAGTAAAATTAATAAACCTTTGATAAGACCACTCACAGGATAGAGAGAGAGAAATAAAGGGAAAGAGAGAGAGAGAGAAGATGCAAAAGACTTACAAAATAGTACAATATTATAAATAACACTATAGCTGGGCACAGTGGCTCACACCTGTAATCCCAGCACTTTGGGAGGCCAAGGCTGGTGGATCACTTGAGGTCTGGAGTTCGAGAGCAGCCTAGCCAACATGGTGAAACCCCATCTCTATAAAAATATATATATTAAAAAAAAATTAGCCAGGTGTTGGGGTGCGTGCCTGTAATCCCAGCTACTCGGGAGGCTGAGGCAGGAGAATCACTTGAATCCAGGAAGCAGAGGTTGCAGTGAGCCGAGATCACGCCACTGCACTCCAGCCTGGGCAACAGAACTAGACTATGTCTCAAAAAATAAAAATAATAAAAATAGCTGTATAATAACATATTTCATAATCTAGATGAAGCTGCTGGGAAAAAACATAAGATGTTAAAATTAGTGCAAGGATAAAGAACATTTTAATAGCAATGGGAATCAATCAAATACCAACCACCTACCAAAGGGTGTAGGCCCAAGAAGAATCTATAGGTGAGCCTTATCAAACATTCAAGGAACAAATAATTCCCATCTTATGCAACTTGTTCCAGAAATAGAAAAAGAGGGAAAACTGCCCAGTTCATTTTGTGAAGTCAATTTGTCCTTGGTTCCAAAAAAGAGATATTAAAGCCATTTCACTAATAGGCATATTTGAGAAAGTTCTACAAAATACGAGTTAACTAAATCCAACAGTGTCTTCAAGGATGATGTATCATGAGAAAGGAGTTTGATCAAGTTGTACAAAAGAGTTCAACATTAGAAAACTTATCGATGTAATTCATGACATTGATGAGTAAAAGAGAAAACTCACATGATTATCTTAACAGATGAAGACAAAGTATTTGACAATGTTTATCATCTATTTATTATTTGTCAGAAACTCTGAGTTAACTAAAAATATGAGACCTTTCTTAATATGGTGAAGGCTATGGGCCAGAAACCTATATCAAAGGCTATATTTGATGCAGAAAAGTTAAGCATATTTCTATAATATTGTGAGCACACTCCATAGGTGCTGTGAATAACAAATTATAATTGTTAAATAAATGTTCTCAAAATCTGTGTGCACCTTTCCTAAAAAGATAAATTTCAGCTAGTAGTGGTGGCTCACACCTGTCATCCCAGCACTTTGGGAGGCCGAGGTGGGAGGATTATTTGAGCCCAGGAGTTCAAGACCAGCCTAGCCAACATAGTGAGACACTGCCTTTTCTCATTTTTTCAATTTTTTTTTTTTGAGATGAAGTCTCACTCTGTTGCCCAGATTGGAGTGCAGTGGTGTGATCTTGGCTCACTGCAATCTTCACCTCCTGGGTTCAAGTGAATCTCCTGCCTCAGCCTCCTGAGTAGCTGAGATTATAGGCATGCACAGGGTCTTACTGTGTTGGCCAGGCTAGGCTCAAACTCCTGACCTCAGGTGATCTGCCTGCCTCGGCCTCCCAAAGTGCTGGGATTACAGGCGTGAGCTATCATGCCCGGCCTTCATTTTAAAATAATAAATATAAATTTAAATAAAATTTAAAAATACAAATTTAATCTAATTTTTAAAAGATAAATTTCATATTACTATAGAAACAGAACAAGCAATTCCTGTGAGACATGTCTCTTTAGAAATTGTGCCAGCTCGCTATATAATGTTACCACCCAAGAAGAAAGTGGGACCAGCCAATGATCTTTCCTCAAACAAGCTATGATTGGATGTCATCACTGACAATCGTTTCTGCCTCAGGAGAGCTAATAAAATCCCAATACGTCTTCTTCTTGTTATTAGAGGGGGGAAAAGCCTTCTGTGTCTAATTCTGAAAAAGAGGGGTGTGTGTGTGTGTGTGTGTGTGTGTGTGTATTTGGCAAGGAGAAACATAAAAAGGAAGAAATCTCCAAATGGAGAAGCCACTGTAGCATCGTCTGAATATTGGTTAACTGGACTCAGTAAAGTTCCTTGGTGTTCTAAAATGTCTCCTTATAGCTTGATTCTGGTGAGCATCTGTTACAACAGCAAGTCCTTGAGATGGAGGTGTTGGATCTCAAGAGTATCCTTGAAAACAGGAAGTATGTGTTTTTGTTTTGTTTTCTTTTGTTTTTTTTTTTTTTGAGACGGAGTTTCCCCCTTGTTGCCCAGGCTGGAGTGCAGTGGTGCAATCTTGGCTCACCACAACCTCTGCCTCCTTGGTTCAAGCACTTCTCCTGCCTCAGCCTCCCGAGCAGCTAGGATTACAGGCGTGTGCCACCACACCCGGCTAGTTTTGTATTTTTAGTAGAGATGGGGTTTCTCCATGTTGGTCAGGCTGGTCTTGAATTCCTGACCTCAGGTGATCCACCCACCTCGGCCTCTCAAAGTGCTGGGATTACAGGCGTGAGCCACTGTGCCCAGACAGAAGTATGTGTTAAAGGGGATAGAAGAGCCCTCAGAACAAGCTAGGTAACGAAAGGGGAGGCAGGGGCAGTACCCTCAGTCTGCATGCCAACCCTTGGAGGGACATTTCATGGTTGCTGATTTTTGAAAATGTGGTCTGCCTTGAAATCACCTCAGATTCCCTAATCTTGGCTGAGTTGCTAAACCAAACTCTCTGGGTATAGGAACATGCATTTTAAAAGCTATCTCCCACTCCTATTATACCCATTGAAGTTGAGATTTTTCTAGTAAGGGTAGACATCAGGCTTCAAAAGCACATCTTTCTGCCATGTTTGCCACTCTTCCCTAGAAAAAACCCTTGTCATGTGAAATGATAACAATAGTCACTGTTTGCTCAGTACTTACCATATGCCAGGGTGTGCAGTAAGCAATGACACAGAAGGAAGCAATCACACAAATTTTGCAGATGATGAAGCAGAGACGAAGAGAACAAGTAGCTTGTCTAAGTTTGATCAAGAAATGAAGTCAGCATGGCAGCAAAGAAATGCAGGTTTCTTTGATTTCAAAATCAGGTCTTAACCTCTGGGTCAGTGGACTTCAGACTTAAACAGAAAATGCATCAGAATCACCCAGAAGACTTGTTAAAACAGGATGCCAGAGCCTTATCTCCAGAATGTCTAATTCAGTAGGCTTAGGGTGGGCCCTGAGATTTTGGGTTTCTAAAAGTTCCCAGGTGGGCCAGGCATGGTGGTTCACGCCTGTAATCCCACCACCTTGGGAGGCCGAGGTGGGGGTGGATCATGAGGTCATGGCTCAGCCTGGCCAAGATGGTGAAACCCCGTCTCTACTAAAAATATAAAAATTAGCAGGGCATGGTGGTGCGTGCCTGTAGTCCCAGCTACTCAGGAGGCTGAGGCAGGGAATTGCTTGAACCCAGGAGGCAGAGGTTGCAGTGAGCCAAGATCATGCCATTGCACTCCAGCCTGAGCAACAGAGCAAGACTCTGTCTCAAACAAAAACAAAAACAAAAAAAACATCAGAGTCTGTATCTGTCAGATTAACTAAAGAAAATTTCCCAGGTGATACTGATGCTGTGCATCTGGGGACCATCACTTTGAGAACCACTGCTCTAAAGTATAACGCCTTTCATTGCTCTTTTGTGTAAACCCAGCGACTGTAAAACCAGTTTTGATTCCAACAGCCTTATCTATATTGAAAGATGCGAACTGTAACCACCAGAGAAGTTTGAGACAGTCTGGATTGAGTCTGAAATTGGCTCCATTGTTTCAAGTTTAAAGGCACACACACAACCTTAAAGACATGACCCCAGCCACTACAAAACTGGGCTCGTAGTGGAAAACACTTGAACTCACCTATCAGAGGGACATTTTCTGAGGCTGGCATAATTTCTGCCACCATTAGCTGAAATACAGTCATGGCCAACAGGATGGTCACTCCCAGGGAGACCTTTTCTCCAGAGGCTGCTGGGAGATAAAAACTCAAAGGAGCCAGAAAAGATATGAGGACACATGGTATGAGGAGGTTGACGATATAGAACGAGGACCTCCTCTTCAGAAGGAGGGTGAATGTGACATCCGGATAAGGCTCAGAGCAACAGCCATAGGAGATCACGTTCTTCACAGCGGGCATGCCATGGACCTCCCATTCCACATCTTCAATGAAGTCAGAGAGATCGCCGCTGTCCAGGGCATTGAATATGTCCACCTGATTGCCATTGTAGGTCCAGGAACCAAAAGTTAGATTGCACTGCTGGTTGTCAAAAGGGAAGTAGGTGACATCCACCACACAGGAGCTTTTGGTAATGGCTGGTGCATCCCAGGTGATCAGTCCATCATACCGCAGGACCACATTGGTGTTCACAGGCTCTGAAGATTCATCATCAGCCCTGGAGGTCAGATGAGGAAAATGAAAGCCGAATGCCAGAACTTGCCACCATCCTTACCCAGACAGATCACTGTACCCGTCACTTCAGTGTTTTGACAATGGACCACCATTTTCCCTGTCACTGTGGCTCAGGAGTCTGGAATCAACTCGAATTTGCCCTTCTCCTCCATCTCCTGTAACTAGTCAGGGCCAAGTTCTCTTGGATTCTTCCTTGAAAGCATCTCTGCTCTCTATCCCTTCCTGTCCATTCCCAGTGCCACTGTCTTGAACATGCAGATAAAAAGTAAGTCTGTCATACTAAAATCTACTTACTTAATTTGTTAACTTTAGGCACTAGAATATTAAAAACAGCTTTGTATTGCTATTATAAAAGATGTACATGTTTATTTGTAACATTTGGAAAACTCAGAGAAAAAATGTTGTTCACCCATAACTTTAGAGAAAGTCACTTATTCCAGATATATCTTCTTTTGCTTTATCAATAGTTATGCCTTGTAATTTGGGGTACAGAATTTCTATTTTTCTCTAGGGACTCTTTCTCCATCGCCATTGCAAGGCAGAGGAAGCATTGGTCAAGGTGTCCCAGTGTCCCTGGCCAAAGGCTGGCTGGGTGACCCAAGCATGGTCCAACAGATTCACACTCTCCAGAGTTTAGATTTTTTTTTTTTTTTTTTGCGACTAAGTCTCACTCTGTCACCAGGCTGGAGTGCAGTGGCACAATCTCGGCTCACTGCAACATCTGCCTCCCGTGTTCAAGCAATTCTCCTGCCTCAAACTCCCAAGCAGCTGGGATTACAGGTGCACACCACCACACCCAGCTAATTTTTGTATTTTTAGTAGAGACTGGGTTTCACCATGTTGGCCAGGATGGTCTCGATCTCTTGACCTCATGATCCACCCACCTTGGCCTTCCAAAGTGCTGAGATTACAAGCATGAGCCACCACAACCGGCAGAGTTTAGACCTTAAGCAGAGTGATGCAAAGACCAAAAGCATCACCCTAGTGATGGCTCCCTATTCAGAAAAAAGCAGACAGTCCCCGCTGTCTTGAACATAGAGCAGCCTTGCTTCTGTCCTTTCCGAGGGCTGGTTGTTTCCTTTTCCCTTTAATTCAATGAGATGTACCACATCCTTCTAACAAATTCCTGTTTCACAAGGTTGCCAAAGTCAGTTTCGAATGCTAACAACTACAAAGCCTTAATTGGTACATTTCTGTTAACATTTGGATGCATATTTTTGCAGTCTTCCTTACAATTTTTTCCCCGCAAAATACATTTTGACTAAATATAATGTGGTATTCTGGATTGGATCCTGGAACAGAAAAAGTATATTCACAGAAAAACTGGTGACATCTGAATAAAGTAGTTTAGTCAATAACATTGTATTCGTTCTGGTAAGTGTATTATGGTTATGTAGGATGTAACATTAAGGGAAACTGGGTCAAGGGTATAAGGGAATTCTGCACTATCTTTGCAACTTTTCTATACATCTAAAATTATCCCCAAATTTAAAGTTACCTTGCAAAAAAGGGAAAAAAAAGATGAGACAAAATGTTTTAAAATACATGGTCATCTGTTCATATTCTCCTATATCATTCTTTCATGTCTACACAGCATTCTATTATATTCCACTGTATATTCTTTACACCATACACCATATTTATTTAATACACCATAGTTATTTGTTACACCATAGTTAACACCATCGTTGATACAACATAGTTATTTAATCAATCTACTGAGACTTGACATTGTGGTTGGTTCCAGCTTTATATTTAAAGCAATGCGGCAATGAACATCACTGTAGCTAAGTCTTTGCATTTCTCCACTGACTCTTTCCTTAGGTTAAATTGCTGAAAAAGGATGTGCTGGGTCAGAACATGCATGTTTTTGAGGGAGGTGAGAGATAAAAAACTACCTATTGGGTACACTGTATACCACTTGGGTGACAAGCACACTAAAATCTCAGATTTCACCACTGTATAATTCCCGCAGGTAGCTAAAAATCACTTGTACCTCAAAAGCTATTAAAATAAAAAATATATTGGCTGGGCATGGTGGTTCACACCTGTAATCCCAGCACTATGAGAGGTCAAGGAGCGCGGATCACTTGAGTCCAGAGTTCGAGATCTGCCTATGGTGAAACCCCGTCTCTACTAAAAAAATACAAAAATTAGCCAGGCGTGGTGGCACGCACCTGTAGTCCTGGCTACTCTGGAGGCCGAGGCAAGAGAATTGCTTGAACTCGGGAGCTGAAGGTTGAAATGAGCCAAGATCGTACCACTGCACTCCAGCCTGGGTGACAGAGTGAGACTCCGTCTCAACAACAAAAATAAGTTGATTAATTAAATAAAATTATATATATTTAAAGAACAGACATGTTTTTAAGGTTTTTATTTTTTCCACTCCTTATAAATCAGGCACCACAATATTAACTGTAATGGTCTGACTGAACTCACTCTATACCCGGGAGGATCTTTAATGTGAGTGTTTGTGGAGTTTTTGAAAATGCCTGAACCACCCCGTGTAAGAGTGAGAAATGCATAGTTAGCTATCTGAGAAGTGAGAACTATACATGAACTGAGAACACTGATCACCCATCCTTCTTCCTTCATGCAAAAGGAGAGATCTGGAGATCAGAGAGACTGTTTGGAGTTAGAACAATTGCCCTGGGCAGGGTCCCAGTAGGAAATAAATGGACTACTCAAATGAGATGACCTGAGGAGAGTTTAAGAAAGCGGGCGTTCACAAAGGTGTGGATAGGATGCAGAGAAACCATTCCTGGACGTGAAAATGTGTGGAGACAGTGCAATTACCAGAACCTGGAAAGAAAGATTTGCATGAAGAGGGTCACCAAAATATGAGTAACAACTTTCTGTCAGGGGACACACCCAGCCAAAGGTAAGAGAAGACAGCAAGGGAATACACAACCTAACGAAGAGGGTCACCAAGATAGGAATAATGACTTTCTGTCAGGGGACACACCCAGCTCACAGGAAGAGAGCGAGGGAATACACACCTTAACCTCACGCTCTGTTCTCCCTACAATTGCCCACTGGTGCTTCACATTGGCCAAACCCGACCCCAAACCGAAGGGTAAGGGAACTCACTGACCAAAATCATCACCCCAGCTACTTTCAAATAGATGGTTTTGGTTTTTGTTTTCCTGTTTGTTTGTTTGTTTGTTTTGTTTTGCTTTTTTGAGACAGTTTCGCTCTTGTTCCCCCGGCTGGAGTGTAGTGGCGCGGTCTCAGCACGCTGCAGCCTCCACCTCAAAAGTTCAAGCGATTCTCCTGCCTCAGCCTCCTGAGTAGCTGGGACTACAGGTGCCCGCCACCACACCTGGCTAATTTTTGTACTTTTAGTAGAGACTGGGTTTTGTCACGTTGGCCAGGCTGGTCTCCAACTCCTAACCTCAGGTGGTCCTCCTGCGTTGGCTTCCCAAAGTAGTGCTGGGATTATAGATTAGATGTGAGCCACCGCACCTGGCCTTTTTTTTGTTTTGTTTTGAGATGGAGTCTCACTCTGTTGCCCAGGCTTTAGTGCAGTGGCACAATTTTGACTCACTGCAAACTTTGCCTCCCAGATTCAAGGGATTCTCCTGTCTCAGCCTCCTGAGTAGCTGGGATTACAAACGTGCACCATCACACCTGACTGATTTTTGTATTTTTAGTAGAAACAGTGTTTCACCATTTTTACCAAGCTGATCTCAAACTCCTGACTTCAGGTAATCCGCCTGCCTTGGCCTCCCAAAGTGCTGAGATCACAGGTATGAGCCACCACGTCCAGCCTGGAGTAGTTTAAATACTATATATATGTATATTTTTTTTTTTGGCCAGACATAGTGACTCACACCTGTAATCCCAGCACTTTGAGAGGCTGAGGTGGGTGGATCACCTGAGGTTAGGAGTTCGAGACCACCCTGACCAAAATGAAGAAACCCCGTCTTCTAAAAATACAGAATTAGCCAAGTGTGGTGGTGTGCACCTGTAATCCCAGCTACTTGAGAGGCTGAGGCAGGAGAATTGCTTGAAACCAGGAGGCGAAGGCTGTAGTGAGCCAAGATCACACCATTACACTCCAGCCTGGGTAACAAGAGCGAAACTCCATCTCCAAAAATAAAAAATAATTTAAAAATTAAAAAAATTTTTTTGTAGAGACAATGTCTTGCTATCTTGCTCAGGCTGGTCTTGAGCTCCTGGCCTCATATGATCCTCCTGCCTCAGCCTCCCAAAGTGCTGGGATTACATGTACAAGCCACTGTGCCCAACCAAGACATTATTATTTAATCACTTTATGACCAATATCTTATTTGTTTAGCTCCCTGGTTTTTTTTGATATCATTGCTCAAAAGTTGCAGTGGCTTCCTGTGGCCCACACAATACTTGTACACCTCCTCAGTTTAGTTTTCTAGCTATTCCGTGATCTATTCCCACCTCACTTTTTAGCTGTGTGCCTCTGCTGGCCTCCTTCACTCCCACCTCACCAATCAAGGCTGGAACCCCAACAAACCCTGTGAGTTTCTCTTACCCAAACTCTTTCCTCAACCCATAATAGGCCCCTTTTCTGCAAACTAACACATCCTTCAAGACTCTGCTCAAAAGCCACTTCCTCTGTGAAGCCTTCCCTGCCTCTCCAGCCAGATACCTTTCCATCCTTGACGGGCCACAGCACTTGATTGATTCTGTGTCATAAGGAATCTGCATTTTACCTTGTGTTATAGTTTTTACACACATAGCTTATTAGATTGTGCCTTGAAGTCAGAGACTGGGTCTTAAAATTCTTATTTACTTCTCATAAAAATGTCATGGAGATTTGAGTTCAGAAACTGATTCAGGTTTCATAACCTTAGGCGGGTTATATCTCTATCACCCACCTGTAAAAGTGGGCATTATAATACCTTAAGTCTTCCTTTTAATTTTTATATTAAACAAATAACTATGTATGTTAATTTCCATTGCTGCTGTAGCAAACTACCACAAACCTAATGTCTTATTTTTTTTTGATACAGTCTTGCTGTGTTGCCCAGGCTGGAGTGCAGTGGTGAGATCTCAGCTCACTGCAGCCTCTGCTTCCTGCGTTCCAGTGATTCTCCTGCCACAGCCTCCCAAGTAGCTGGGATTACAGGCACATGCCACCACACTTGGCTAATTTTTGTATTTTCAGTAGAGATGCGGTTCCACCATGCTGGCCAAGCTGGTCTTGAACTCCTAACCTCAAGTGATCCACCCACCTCAGCCTCCCAACGTGCTGGGAATACAGGCGTGAGCCACTGTGCCCAGACTCTAAGGTCTTAAAACAACACAAATTTAGCATCTTAACAATCCTAGAGGTTAGAAATCCTAAAATCAACATGTAACATGTAGCGGGGCTGCATTCCTTCTGGAGGCTCTAGGGGAAAATCTATTGCCTTTCCTTTTCCACCTTCTTGAATCCACCTGCATCCCTTGGCTCAGGGCCCCTTCTTTGCATCACTAAACTCAGCTTCCTTTGTGGCATCACCTATTCTGACCGTCCCATCTCCCTCTTATAAGGACGCTTATGTTTACGTTAGGCCCAGCAGGATAATCTCTCTCATCTAAATTTTTAATTCAATCACATCTGCAAAGTCTTTTTTTGCCATGTAAGATAACATCTTCACAGGTCTTAAGGATTAGGATGTGCATGTCTTTTTGGGGAGGGTATTATTCTGTCTACCACACTTTGTAAAGCCCCAACTCCATGCAAACACATAGTAAGTGGCCAGTATGTATTAATTTCTTCCCCTTCCCTCTGTTTCTAACTGTGTTTCATGTTCCCAACTAAACTATGACAAAAATATAAGCTGGGACAAAATGTAAGCTGGAGGTTGGGAAGGCATGTTTAATAATATAACCCTCACAGAATATTTAAATTGCTCTCCTCTTACTTTCCCTTTCCTCAGCCACTCAGTGGCCTTCAGGTAGTGATATGGTTTGGCTGTGTCCCCACCCAAATCTCATCTTGAAGTGTAGCTCCCATAATTCCCACATGTTGCAGGAGGGACATGGTAAGAAGTAATCGAACCATGGGGGCAGGTTTCCCAGGCTGTTCTTGTGATAGTGAATAAGTCTCATGAGATCTGATGGATTTATACAGGGGAGTTCCCCTGCACATGCTCTCTTGCCTGCCACCATGTAAGACGTGACTTCGCTCCTCATTCACCTTCAGCCATGATTGTGAGGGCTTCTCAGCCATGTAAACTGTGAGTCCATTAAACCTCTTTTCTTTTTTAAATTACCCAGTCTTGGGTATGTCTTTATTAGCAACAAGAGAACAGACCAATACAGGCAACCCCCTCTCCTCTTCTGTATCTGATCAAAGACTGAACTAACTTTAGTTGTTTTACAATTGAGCAAAAATGCCTTTCCCAGCGTTGGCTGTAAGAAGCCCACTCCTGGGAACTAGGGAGGAGCAGGCTGGTGAATGAGGGAGCAGGGAGAGTTGACCAGTGTTCTCAGTCCCCGGAGTGCCTGGAACCTCAGTGTAGACTTGTCTGTTTACTCAGTCCCAGGATTCCTTCCTCCTTCCATCTTCAATATCTCTGTCTTTCACGTATTCACTTTTCCTTCCTTCCCCTATCAAAAAGAAGTTGCCCCCTCTCTCTTCCCTGCTAACCTCCCTTCCAGTCCTGTGAGTCCTCTCCTCCCATGCCTCCTTCAGGATCTTGCCTCCCTTGGCCCCTGTAGTCACTTTCCCACTCTGTTCACAAGTCTCTCCTGCCAAACTCCTTTTCTCCCCAGCACTTCTTTCTCTCTCATCTCCTTCCATGCACTGCTTTCAAAAGTAACTGATACCTGCTGTTGTCCCATTTCTTCTCGCTTTTATTTCTTGACTCCTGCATTTTGACATCTTTCCGATAAGTACAGCTAGGCAAATCTCAAGACTTCTCCTAAGTCTACATCTTCTTTAACTCTTCCCAAACACCGGCATTATGAATTGTTCCTAGACATCCTCTATTCCCTTGGTTTTTATTACATGACTCTCAGTTCTCCTTCTACCTCTTTAACCACTAATTCTAAGTTTCCTCTGTAAATTCCTTAAATGTAGAGATTTTTTTCAATTTTATCCTCAGCCATTTTCTTTCCTTCCATGAGTAGTTTTTATTTTTTTCTTTTTTGAGATGGATTCTCACCCTGTCATACAGGCTGGAGTGCAATGACATGATCTCAGCTCATTGCAACCTCCGCCTCCTGGGTTAAAATGATTCTCCTGCCTCAGTTTCCTAAGTAGCTGGGATTATAGGCACCCACCACCATGCCTCACTAAGATTTGTATTTTTAGTAGAGACAGGGTTTCACCACGTTGCCCAGGCTGTCTCGAACTCCTGACCTCGTGATCCGCCTGCCTCAGCCTCCCAAAGTGCTGGGATTACAGACGTGAGCCCCCGCGCCTGGCTCCATGAGTAGTTCTATAGGGCTTTAAAGACTTTTGGCATCGCTATTAGCCCTGACCGTTTTCTCCAAGTTTCAGATTTGCCTTTGCAATCTCATTATTGAATATTTCCGTGGGGATGTTTCTTTAGTTCCCCAAACTGAACATCAAATTCATCCTCTTTTTTTCCAAAACTGTTTCTCGTCCCCCGCCTTTATTTCCAGTCTCATCTGGAAGTCTTGCCATTCTCTAAATCATCTTATATAGCTAAAGATAGCTGTAGAAGCTGGCCTTAAACTTAAATTCTAGACAAATTCTTTTGAATACAATAGGGCACCCAGTTCCTCACTAGGTCTAAAAGCCAACCATTAAAACTGCTTATTAAAATCCAACCACTGGGGCCAGGCATGGTGGTTCATGCTTGTAATCCCAGCACTTTGGAATGCCAAGGCAGAAGGATTGCTTGAGCCCAGGAATTCAAGACCAGACTGAGCAATATAGCGAGACCTCATCTCTATAAAAAAAATGTTTTTAATTAGCTGGGCGTGGTAGTGCACACCTGTAGTCCCAGCTACTCAAGAGACTAAAGTGAGAAGATCACTTTGTTACCAATGGACAACTACAAGTTGTCCAAGTTCTTGGCAATCTGAACAAAGAATTGGACAAAATGCACAAATAAAGCAATGAAAGTACAGCACAATGAAAGAAGCAATAAAGGCTCAGATTTATTGAAATGAAACTACACTCCACGGAGTGAGTGTGGGCTCCAGTGAGCGGCCCAAGAGCACCGGTTACAAAATCTTCTGGGGTTCCAGTACCCTTTAGAGGTTTCCTATTGGTTACACACTATGTAAATGGAGACTTGGCCCACAACCAACTGGAGGCTGAAGTGAAGTTACACCCTATGCAAATGAAGATGTGACCTACAACCAATTAGAGACTGAAGTGAAGTTACACCCTGTGCAAATGAAGACTTGGCCTGTGACCAATCCGAAGCTGAAGTGAAGGCTCCCTGCCTCCAGACCCTACTGAGAGAATACTGCCTCAACTTGAGCCCGGGAGGTCAAGGTTACAGTAAGCTACAATTGTACCACGCCACTCTAGTCTGGGTTACAGAGCAAAACTTTGCCTTAAAAAGATAAAAAATAAAACCTGACCACGAAAACTCCATAATGAATTCAAATTTAAAATTTATGTAATCTGTTTTTTGCCTAATCTGAAAACATCAGAAATCCTTGTAGCCTCTTATGCCAGCCACTATACTGACCATCTACTAATACTAAACATTCCCATCAGAACTTTGAGCCCCAATTTATTTATTTCTCTACTGATTTACTAAAGGAGCCAGTATCTACTTGAACTATTATAGTGTTACAGAGCTCACTATTTCTTGGGACAATTCATTGCCAAAATTATTAGAAAAATGTTCTGGTTTTTTTGCTTTGTTTCGTTTTTATTTTTTTGAGGAGAGCTTATCTTCCCTTCACCTTCTACTGATCATCTTGGGTTTTGTCCTCTGGGGCAGTGCTCTCTTTTTCTACCTTACTTTCTCTCTGATTGCCTAAGGTAACCATCAGGTCTTCAAGGTTTTCCTCCCTCTTCCAAACTAAGCATCAGCAAATTCAACTATTCTCCTGTGAAGTGGCTTCCAGGGGTATCTCCTTCCTGATCACTCCCTAACCAGTCTGGCTCCATGGATTCAGGCAGCAACGGTGAATCCATGGAATCAGGCAGGAACGGTGATTCTAGATGCTGAGCATCTTCCTGCCTGAAGTGTTTTCATCACACTGGACTGACTCACCTACCCACTGCCCCTATTTCTCCTTCTCACCACAGCTCAGGAAGCCCATTGTGTTGTCTGTGACGCTCTGTACCTGCTTCTGAGAAGCAGTGATATTGTGTCTGGTGTCGGAAGATTCTACAGAGTCAGGGATTCAGCTAGAAGGACTGAGCTCAGGGAAACAGCCATGAGTAGGGGCCCTTCTTTGCCTGATCCTGTCACACTCTTCCGTTTTCATTTCAATTTGTTAAAGGCATGAAGATGTCATCCAACCGTAGTTCCACATAGAGGTTCCTCTATGCAGCAAAACTCTAAGTTTTACTGAGAAGGAGAAGGCAAAGGAGAAGAGAGGAGCAGAAACAGAATGGTCCGTGAGTGACAAGAGCGCAGAGACAACTGAAGAGTCAACCAGAGGGAAACAAAAGAGATGATTAATCAATGTGGTGGAAGGCTCTGTGTAAAGCGGTGGGGAACAAAATTCACACATCTCAAGGCCAATGACAGGGGAGCGGGGAACGGAGAATGAGGACAAAACGACCAAAGCCACAGTAGGCTTGTGTGAGCTCAGGAGCACATAGTTGGCTTCTCTAATAAGAGAGGAGTGGGGTCAGCTTAACTGAGGGTGCCTTGTAAGCTTGCAAAGAAGCATTTCAGTAAGAGCTGGTCACTGCCTTAGCCAATCAAAACAGGAGGGAGAGGAGGAACACCATTCTGTTTGTTTTTCGGAGAGAATTGTTAGAATTTACAGAATGCTGGCCAGGTGCAGTGGCTCATGGCTGTAATCCCAGCACTTTGGGAGGCTGAGCTGGGTGGATTGCGTGAGTCCAGGAGTTTGAAACCAGCCTGGGCAACTTGGTGAGACCCTGTCTTTACCAAACATTAAAAAAAAAAAAAAAATTAGCTGGGCATGGTGGCATGCACCTGTAGTCCCAGCTACTCAGGAGGCTGAGGCGGGTGAATAACCTGAGCCTGAGAAGTCAAGGCTGTAGTGAACCATGATCACACCACTGCAGTCCAGCGTGGGTGACAGGAGTGAGATTCTGTCTAAAAAAAAAAAAAAACTTACAGAATGCTATACGAGCTCATTGAGGTCAATGAAATTATCTCTTTTTCTTTTTTTGAGACAGAGTCTCACTCCTGTCACCTAGGCTGGAGTACAGTGGCACAATCTCAGTTTACTGCAACCCCTGCCTCCTGGGTTTAAGTGATTCTCCTGCCTCAGTCTCCCAAGTAGCGGGGATTACAGGCACTGCCATCACACCCAGCTAATTTTTATATTTTTAGTAGAGACAGGGTTTCATCATGTTGGCCAGGCTGGTCTCAAACTCCTGACCTCAGGTGATCCACCTGCTTTGGCCTCCCAAAGTTCTGGGATTACAGTCATGAGCCCCCACACCCGGTCTATGTCAATGAAATTATCAGATATTACTCTCCTGCACTCTGCAGGACAAGACAGTGGTAATGGACAATGTGGCTTATTTTTTGTGCTGTGTGTGTATGTGTGTGTGTGAAAGAGAGAGAGAGAGAGAGAACACAGGGAGGGAGGGTAAACTGGAGGAATAAAGCCCTATACTTGAATGTTATTTCCCTTGGGAAGAGATACAAATGATTCCTCTGGCCCCTCAGAGTGGGGAACAGACAGAAACAGGGCTGTGATTCCAGAGGTCATGAGCCTTAGATGAGCTCTCTGAGTAAGGAGTGAGACTGAGACTAAAATCCAGGCTGCAACCCACCCGTGTTGCTTCCTTAAGGAAATCCATGCCCGCTGGAAGCCTCTTCCCAGGGGAGCCCCTTGAGGTGCCCCTCACTCACATAGTTCTGAGCCACAGAGGAACCTTTGCCGCTCCACGGAAACTTGGATTCCACAATAAAAAGAGAGAGAAGCTCCTTCGACAGCAGGTGGAGCCACTGCGCTCAAACTGTGACCAGAGATCTGTTTTTTTTTTTGTTTATTTGGTTTTTTTTTGTTGTTGTTGTTGTTGTTGTTGTTGTTTTGTTGTGTTTTTTTTGAGATGGAGTCTTGCTCTGTCGCCCAGGCTTGAGTGCAATGGTGCAATCTCGGCTCACCGCAACCTCCATCTCCCATGTTCAGGTAACTCTCCTGCCTCCACCTCCCAAGTAGCTGGGATTACAGGTGCATGACAGCACACCCAGCTAATTTTTGTATTTATAGTAGAGGCAGGGTTTCGCCATGTTTGTCAGGCTGGTCTTGAACTCCTGACCTCAGGTGATCTGCTTGCCTCGGCTTCCCAAAATGCTGGGATTATAGACGTGAGCCACCGTGCTCAGCAGAGATCTATTTTGTTTGTTTGTTTGTTTGTTTGTTTGTTTTCTCCAACTGCAGCCCATGGACCCACAGTGCCCACATCTTCTGGAGCTTGTAGAAATGCAGAATCACAGGCCTGCCCCACACCTATGGAATCATAACCTGCATTTTAACAAGCTCCCTGGGCGATTCGTATGCACCTTATAGCTTGCAACACATAAACCTTACCTATCAGTTATACAAGGCTCTTTGCTCTGAGACCAGGAAAAAGTCACTTTGCATTCTATAAACTGGTTCATCCTCCACTCCACACAGAGCCCCAAATCCACAGGTCAGTTCCTAGATGGCCCATTCCAATGTAATTAATTACTGATGCATGATCTTGGATGGAAGGGTCACTGTTATGGGTTGACTGGTGTCTCTGAAAAATTCACATATTGAAGTCTTAGCCCCCAGCACTCAGGATGGGACTTGATTTGAGAATAGCATCCTGGAAGATGTAATTAGTTAGGTTAAGATGAAGTCACGCTGGAGTAGGGTGGGCACCTAATCCTATTGGGAATTTGGACACAGAGAACACACAGGAGAATGCCATGTGAGGATGAAGGCAGAGCTCAGAGTGATGCTTCCACACATCTAGGAGCACCAAAGACTGCCAACAAACCACCATTAGCTAGAAGAGAGGCTGGAACAGATCCTCCCTCACAGCGCTCAGAGGAAACCACACTGTCAACACCTGCATCGCAGACTTCTTATCTCCAGAACTGGGAGATAACACGTTTCTGTTAAGTCACCTAGTTTGTGCTACTCTGCTATGGCAAAGTTAGCCCTAGCAAACTAATGCAACCTCCACTTTCTCACCTGAAAAGGGGGAATGTAGATTGATGGTTTCCTTCCAGCTCTAAGCTTTTATGACATACTATTTCCTGATCTAAGTTCCTATGACCGTTATTTCAGGAGTCCTAGGAACATGGATTAATATTTAATTTCATGCACGTTTTAAACATTCCTTTTTCATCATGTTTGTTCATTTATGTATTTATTTATTTGAGGTGGAGTCTTGTTCTTTCACCCAGGCTGGAGTGCGGTGGCATGATCTCAGCTCACTGCAACCTCCGCCTCCCAGGTTCAAGCGATTCTCCTGACTCAGTCTCCGGAATAGCTGGGATAATAGGCACCTGCCACCACACCCAGCTAATTTTTGTTTTTTTTTTTTTGTTTTTTTTTTGAGACGGAGTTTCGCTCTCCTTACCCAGGCTGGAGTGCAATGGCACGATCTTGGCTCACCGCAACTTCCACCTCCTGGGTTCAGGCAATTCTCCTACCTCAGCCTCCTGAGTAGCTGGGATTACAGGTACGCGCCACCATGCCCAGCTGATTTTTTGTATTTTTAGTAGAGACGGGGTTTCACCATGGTGACCAGGATGGTCTCGATCTCATGATTCACCCGCCTCGGCCTCCCAAAGTGCTGGGATTACAGGCATGAGCCATCGTGCCCGGCTAATTTTTGTATCTTTAGTAGAGACAGAGTTTCACTATCTTGGCTAGGCTGGTCTTGAATTCCTGACCTCATGATCCTCCCACCTTGGCCTTCCAAAATGTTGGCATTACAGGCATGAGCCACCGCACCACCTCATTATGTTTAAATTCTATGAAATCAACAAGTTCACTTCTGAAAAGCATCCTTTGTGAGCTGCACTTACTTGTTATATAAGACAATGTCCGGCCTCCACACGAGGTCACTGGGGATCCTGATGGAGTCTAGGCCATCGTACTGATCTCGGTCCCAGGTGAGATAGGCATCATGCCAGATTTGGCGGATCCACAAATAGGCGGTCAGAATTTGGTTTCTTTCATCCTACGCAATGAATCCAAATCCAGATGTAACTTTACCTAGCAGACACTTGAAACGTCTTCCATTGATAGGTCACTTGTTCTTCACAATAGAAATTTCACAAACACTTGTCTATTTTCAATAAGTGAGAGCTTTATTATTCTATCCCCTTGATTGACTACCAAGATCATATTTTTTTTTCCTCTTAGATTTAGTGTTCAGAATGTGAAGTGGACAAATATTTAAGTTTTCATATCTTTGCATGGATCAACTGCCCATATTTCCTGAAAATTGATCAATGAATGGCATACTTGAAAGCAAATGTTAGGGAATAACAATGTGCAGAAGAAAAATCGTTCAAGTTTTGTAACATTATGTAATTAACCATATAGAAGCACTAATAAGCTATGCCATCTTAAAACACTACCTTTTTAAAAAATTGAGATTAAATTCACATTACAACTCACCATTTTAATCATTTTAGAAGGTGACATTTTAGAAGGCTTCCAATATACTCACAATGTGGTCCAACCATTACCACTGCCTAATTCAAGACCATTTCCTCCCCAGCAAAGAAAACTCATCATCATTAAGAACTTACTGGCCATTTTCCCCTTCCTCCCTGCAGACCCTACTGACTTCTACGCTGTTTTCTGTCTCTATGGATTGACCCATTTTGGACATTTCATATAAATGACAGCATATAGTATGTAACCCCACCTTTCTTTACATTATCTAAGACTGTTACAGTTAACGACCAGGATTAGGTAACACTTCATGAAATTAACTACTTTTGTAGAAAGCTTCCTTTTCCCGGCATTCTCTTCTCCCACCAGTTTGCATACAGAGCTGTCATTGCCTCTCAAACTCCCCGTTAAGACATTCTCTTCAGAAAGTATGCTTGTTTATCCTCTAAGAATTATTCCAAAGAGTCAGCCCCATACGTTACTCACCATATCCTTAATCTGAGAGAGTGTAATCTGCAGCGTGACATTCAGGACTTTATCTGTATCTTCCACTGGACGCAGAGCATTGGAATAATCTTCAAAAAGGTCATTAAACAACTTCTGAGCATATTTTCCATCTGCCGTCTCTGCAGCTGCTCAAAAAGAGGAATCTGGATCAACATTCAGTGTTGTGTGTATTTCAAGACAAAGAATGTGAGACTGAGGTCTAAAATGGGGGCTGGCCCAGGGCTGGCGAGGGACAAGCTTTGGGTGGATGGATGAGTTGTTTTTCTGGTGTGCCCTACCAAGATCAGAGTCAGTAGGAAGCACAGAACACTTCCATGCGGTTGAATCATCTGTCTTCCCTGTCCGGTCCCACCTCCCCCAAAGCAATAACCCCAGATGAGACATGTCACCAGCCTCTCACCTCTCAGTCTGGAAGCAGCAAAGTAAATCCAGCAAAAAGAGATGCAGGAATGGGACCAGTTCATGTTTCTCCTTATCCTCTATAATAAAGTCTCAGCCAGGCAGGGTGGTCTTCCGCTTCCCCCTATGAATGTAAAGGATCTGTGCAGAAGGAGCCCACACTGCCGCAGTCTTATGGCGACAGCTGGAGAGCTCAGGCTTGCATTACACACAGGACCCAGATCCTGAGATCCAGGCCTGGCCTGCCCTCCCTCTCCTCCGGTAATTTGAGACTGGCAGCTCCAGTGGCTGAGATGCCGGGAACCCAGGGGGTGTTAGGTCCAGTCGTGCTCTTCTAGGGGGGCGTGGGCAGCATCTCAGTTGAGGGTCCCTAGCCACCCTCACCAGAAACAACCAGATGGAAGAGGAGGTAGATGCAGGCAGCAGAGGCATGCCTGACACCCCAAGACTCCATCTAAGTAGAATGGGCACTTTCTACACCCACCACAAGCAGATTCAGCCTGAGTCGAGGGACTAAGGGAAGCTCAACAGATTGCACCATGGAACCACCATCCAGAAAGGCTCTATGAGCTTTTAGCAGCATTGAAGAGGGAAGGAGACACCATTCTATGATCTCCAGAATATATTGGCATTTGAGTTTTTTCTCTGCCTCAGCTTCTGATCCCTCCTGCAGCTGTCTCACTGGGCATGGATCTTACATAGTAAATGCTTGTGAGTACATGTGTGAGGGGGTGTGCTGGATGAGTGGATATTCACTCGCTTATGATGCAGCAGCACTGTGAGTTGAATTTAGACTTGACCACCGTTTGACTGCCAGCCCAAACCCTGACTAGCCCTATTATTCTGGATAAGTCACTTAACCTCTCTGAGCCTTCCAGAACTACAGACTGGGGAAAATAATATTTCCTCTCTCTAGAGATACTGAGATAACTGTATGTGAAAGCGCTTTCTACATATCAGTATTTTCATCTTTGATCAGCTTTGCAGATCCAGAATTTCTATATTTACCAACTTACCCAGGGCTTACCAGCTCAAAAAATAAAAATAAAAACGGGTTCAAAGGCTGACCAGATCAGCATGAGAATAATCATAACCAAGGTGATATGACTAATGATGGCACTCTTTGCATTTGAATGCTACTTCATATAAAATGTCACAGTCCTTTCTCATGTGTGATATCATTTTACCCCTATAGAGAAGTGTCCATTTTCAATTGCTGCTTAGTCTGGAAACTCATGTCTGTGCCTCTTCTTGCTGGGGAAACTGCTTTGGAAAACCACGTTAAGATAATTTGGTTCCCTGGAATCGGAGCAAGGAAATTGGATAGCTCTGTTTCATCAGGTTTCAGCCACTTGATGAGTCACCCTACCCCTCTTCGGGAATGTATCCTCTGAGTGGAACAGACACTCCAGCCATCGGCGAAGTGTTTCTTAATTGCCTATCCCCTTGTGTTGATTGTAAAGACATTATTTTTCTGATGCCCCTAGTCTGACTGACTCATCAAATGACACAATTCCGGGTGCCTACGTTCAGGCCTCCTTCAACAAACCATCCGCTCCAGAATCTCAGAGCCAGAAGGTACTTTTGAAATGAATTTTAAGGCCTCATTTCCACACAGGGAAACTGAGGCCCAGGGATGCAGAGTGGCTTCCCTCCAGCAGTGATTGACCAGAGACAAGATCAGGCCGCCTGCCCCAGTCCACTGTGCTCACCGCAGCACTAACAATGCTTCTCTTCCTTCTCATTGTCTTTGATCAATATGGCTTTTGCTGCCAGGTGGGTGGTGACCTCCTTGTGGGTAGAGGATCTTTACCTTATACGTCTTTGATTCCTTACAACACTGATAGGGTTGAATTGTAGTTGACACAGAGTTTACCTTGAATGGTGTCCCTTCCCTTACTCTCCCTCTCCCCTCCCTTCAGGCTCCCTTCTACCCTCAAGGACCTCTTTTAGATTGAAGCTGCTGAGAACCTTTGCCCATTGGAGTCCAGTCTCCGGGGGGATATTCCTGACTCCATTCCAGGAGGATGATGGCAATGCTCTCATTCCTTAGAATACAGACCTGTCTGACAAAGAATCCTAGTGAATTCTATGGCTAAAAGATCCTCTGTCAAGCAGCAGAGCAGGGATGGGAAGAACAAATACCTTCATTCTGCTACATGTGCTTTTTAAAACAAAAATTACAAGAGTCAAGCATAATGTTTTGCAAAGGATTTTTTTACCCACAAATGAATATAGCATAAATGTTTTCTCCATTTCATTAAATACAGGATCAGAACATTTCTAACCTGCAAAGAGCTCTTCAGGGACCATCTAGCTGAGTTCATCGTGTTACAGATGAAGAAACTGAGTAGAGAAGTCAGAAGCCTTTGCAAGGACGGAACCCATTGCCCTGACTCTCAATACAGTGCTCCTTATACAACAGTAGTGCAGCTGGTGAGGAAGCTCAGAGGAAATCAAGGTCACATGTGCCTTTAGGCGGCTTGGGAATGCACTTCCATTCAGCCAAGGGCGGGTGGGACCTCCATCCGCCCCAGAGGAGGGTGGGTAAAAGATGCCAACTCTCCACTGAGAACCATGCCAGAGACCCTCAGCCTTTCCAGGAGCCTGGGCTCTTTGCAGAGGAATGCTGTCCTAGGAGCTCAGAGCCATGACACCTGCTAACCAGTGCTTCACAGCTCACTGCAATGGCAGGAGATACCTCAGTGGGACTCCATGCCCGAGGACCTAGTTCAATGCTACTTTCTAAGTTTACTGGCTTTATCCTGGGTATGTGTCTTGAAATTAAAAAAAAAAAAACCCTCAGAGTTCCTTTAAAAGAGAACTACGTGAATTCCTTCACCTTACACCAGAGTTTGGGATAAGCGTTGGTAGTTAAGACACAAAATCACGCCCAAGGGCTGTCCATGGCACCACTCTTCAAACATTTTGGGATTTACTTCTGTCTTTGTTTTCTTAATCAAGAAAAGCAATATAATGTAGACTCCAGACCCTGAGTCAAACCACTTGGATTCAAGTCCAGCCCCACCACTTACTAGCTGTGTAGCCTTGGGTAGATTATTCAACATCAGTTTCTTCATGTATAAAACGCAAGCAATTATAATAGTGCCTACCTCTTGGGGTTGTTTTGAGGACTAAATCAGTTAATGCATGTGAAACCCTAAAAACAGTGCTTAAACATAAAATTGCTAGATAAATGATCACTAAAGAGGAAAATGACATGTTAAGCATGTCATCTGTAGCTCAATGCCACTATTTATTTTTTATTTTTCCTCTTCTCTTCCTCTCCCCGTTCCATCTGTCTCTTTCTCTCTCACTCACCCAGTCTCTCTCCCAACTTCTTGATAGACCTGGTTAGAGGATAATTGGTTTTTTGTTTGTTTAGAGACGGGGTCTTGCTATGTTGCCCAGGCTGGAGTGCAGTGACTATTCACAGGCGTGATCCCACTACTGATCAGCACGGGAGTTTTGACCTGCTCTGTTCCTGACCTTGGCTGGTTCACGCCTCCTTAGGCAACCTGGTGGTCCTCCGCTCCCAGGAAGTCACCATATTGATGCCAAACTTAGTGCAGACACCGATCGGCATAGCTCACTACTCCTGGACTCAAGCGATCCTCCCACCTCAGCCTCCGGAGTAGCTGGGACTACAGGCACGCGCCACCACACCCGGCAGGATAATTGTTTTATGTGACAAACAGCTTGTACTATGGGTGGGAGAATATTGGTCCTACTATTTTCTTGTTGTCCTTTATTACTGTGATGTTAATATTATTGTCGGTCCACCGTGGATTTATTTATTTACTTACTTATTTCTGCAGTAGTCTTTTTCATCCTCGAATCCACTTTGTGAGAGTTACCCAATCTAACTCCATCACAGAGATTGGCAAACTCTCTGCAAAGAGCTAGATAGTAAGTATTTTCAGCTTGGCAGGCCATATGGTCTCTGTAGCAACTACTCTTCTCTGCTGTTGTACTATGAAAGCAGCCATAGGCAAAATGAATGTGTGGCTGTGTTCCAATAAAACTTTACTTACAAAAATAGGTGGCAGCGCATAGTGTGTTGACCCCTGATATGGACCAGCAGATCCATAAATCCACTTTGCTCATGGAAATTGCAATAGGGAACAGTGTTCCAGATAAAGAAGGGGCAAAGCCTGCACGGAAAAGAGCTTGACGTGGGCAGATGCCTGGCGGGGCCAGGGCTGACTCTGGCTGCAGCTCAGCCAGTCAGATTCGAACTGCCTTCCAGCAGAGGCTCTGGGCATGAAAGAAGCCTTTCTAGTAAACAGTCAGAAATATAAGAGAACCAGAGAGAAAGGAAGCAGCCCTTTGGATGCCTGGAGGCTGGGCAAACCTCCTCACTTCCACAGGGTGACCGTCACAGTGTCATGGGCAAGGAATTAGAGTTTCCAGATACTGGTGATGGTGGGAACGGTGGCTACAGCCAGGCCAGAGACTGGCAGGGTGAGCATCAGGAGAGTGATTCAGAAGTTCAGATGAGTCTCTGAATACAGACGGGCATGGAGCGCAGAGCTCGGGCAGTTTCACTGAGAGGGACGGAGTACCAGAGCACTATTTTGTTTCTAGATTGGTAGAAATCCCAGCAACTGCACTCCCTCCTGCAATTGTACTCAAATCCATTGTGCACTGTGGCCTCCAACTCTTGGGCTCAAGAGATCCTCCCATCTCAGCCTCCCAGGTAGCTGGTATTACAAGTGCACACCACCAAGTCAAGACACGTGGTCTTCTTAAAACACAAGTCTCATCATGTCACCCCTCTGCTCAGTGGATTCTCTCCAGTGAATTCTCACCTTATTTGGAATAAAAGCTCAGAGCAAAAGGGATTCAGGAAGGGGAGGAAGGAGGACTTCTGGGCAAACGGGAACAGTGGGCTCAGAGCTCATGATCATATGGGCACCAAAAGGTGACGACACTAGGTGTGGAGCCGATTCTCCTTCTGTGACCTCACTTGTCTGGGTCTCACTGTTGTCTCACTGTGTTCTGGCTCTGTCAGTGGTATGTAGCGGACTGGAAAAGTGTTCTGAGTGAAACCCAGTGGGACAGTCTCTCTTGGTGCTTCTGGGCATGGTGGAGGAAACGTCCCGCTCTTCAGCTTTCCCAACCATGACTTAAAACAGACGCAACTCCTGAGCATTCTCCTCGCCTCTTCCCCCTCACACCCATACGTTAGTCTACTGGGACTCCTGCAACAAAATACCATGAACCAGGTGAATCAAACAGAAATTTCGTTTCTCACAGTCCTGCCTCCATGCCTGAGGACCAGCTCATCCAAGAATCAGCTGATAGTCCAGACTAAGGTGTGGGCAGGGTTAGTTTCTCCCGAGGCCTTTCCCCTTGGCTTGTAGATGGCTGTCTTCTCCTCATGTCCTTGCATGGTCTCCTCTGTGCATGTCTGGGTACTAATCTCTTCTTCTCAGGGAGCCATGAATAAGTACAGGCCTGGAGGGCAGGGCCCTGGCAGTTTTCCTAAGAGATACAGAGTCCCAGAGCACTGTTTTGTTTCTAGGTTGTGATCCCGTTCCTGGTCTGTACCCAAACCCATTGTCTCCTCCAATGAAATTAGTCCCACCCCAATGACCTCATTTAATCTGAATTACCTCTTTTTTTTTTTAATTTGAATTACCTCTTTAAAGACCATATCTCTGGCCGGGCGCCGTGGCTCACGCCTATAATCCCAGCACTTTGGGAGGCCGAGGCGGGTGGATCACTAGGTCAAGAGATCGAGACCATCCTGGTCAACATGGTGAAACCCCGTCTCTACTAAAAATACAAAAATTAGCTGGGCATGGTGGCACAGCCTGTAATCCCAGCTACTCGGGAGGCTGAGGTAGGAGAATTGCTTGAACCCAGGAGGCAGAGGTTGCGGTGAGCCGAGATCGCGCCATTGCACACCAGCCTGGCTACCAAGAGCGAAACTCAGTCTCAAAAAAATAAAAAAATAAATAAGACCATATCTCCAAATACGGTCGCATTGTTCAGTACTAGGGTTAGGACTTCAGCATGCGAATTTTGTAGGATGCAATTCAACCTGGAACACCCCACATCCAATCTGTGAACAAATCCTGCAGCTCCACCTTCACGATATATCGGGAACCCAGCCGCCTCTCCCCGCCTTCTCTACTGTCTTCCTGGTCCCAGCCATTGCTGACTGCCATCTGCACTGACTGCACTTGTCTCCTTGCAGCCAACGGTGCCCCTGAATTACCTTCTCCAGGTAAGGGCCGGAAGGTCATTTTATTTCATCTATTTGTTATTTTTAAATATTGTATAAGATGGGGGTCTCACTGTGTTGCCCAGGTTGGGGTGCAGTGACTTTTCACTCCCTCATGGTCATCGTGCACTGTGGCCTCCAACTCCTGGGCTCAAGAGATCTCCCACCTCAGATTCCCAGGTAGTTGGGACTATAAGTGCACACCACCAAGTCCAGCCAGGTGTTCATCTTAAAACACAAGTCTGGGCTGGGCACAGTGGCTCACACCTGTAATCTCAGCACTTCGGGAGGCCAAGCCTGGTGGATCACAAGGTCAGGAGTTTGAGACCAGCCTGGCCAAGATGGTGAAATCCTGTCTCTACTAAAAATACAAAAATTAGTCCAGCATGGTGGTAGGCACCTGTAATCCCAGCTACTTGGGAGGCTGAGGCAGGAGAATCGCTTGAACCCAGGAGGTGGAGGTTGCAGTGAGCCATGATTGTGCCATTGCACTCCAGCCTGGGCTACAGAGCAAGACTCCATCTCAAAAAAAACAAACAAAACCACAAGTCACCGGGAGCAGTGGTTCACGCCTATAATCCCAGCACTTTGGGAGGCCAAGGTGGGTGGATCACGAGGTCAAGAGATCGAGACCATCCTGGTCAACAAGGTGAAACCCTGTCTCTACTAAAAATACAAAAATTAGCTGGGCATGGTGGCGTGTGCCTGTAATCCCAGCTACTCGGGAGGCTGAGGCAGGAGAATTGCTTGAACTCAGAAGGCGGAGGTTGCGGTGAGCCGAGATCGTGCCGTTGCACTCCAGCCTGGGTAACAACAGCGAAACTCTACCTCAAAAAAAAAAAAAAAACCACAAGTCTGCTCATGTCACCCCTCTGCTCAGTGGATTCTCCAGTGGACTCTCACCTTGTTTGGAATAATAAAAGCCAAAATCCTACAAGGCCGTACATGATCTCTCCCCCGACTTTTCTTCCCCGGCCCTCCCCCTCACTCATGCCATGCCAGCCATCCTGGCCTCCTTGCGTTCCACACACGCACTGTGCCCCTCCTTCTGTTCCCTCTGCCTGGGCACCGTTAGCCTCTCCTCCTGACTCCCTTTCTCCTTCCTGGGTTCAGCCCAGTGCCTCCTTATCAGAAGCCCTTCCCGGATGACGCTACAGAGAGTAACATCCCACCCCTCTCCATCTCCGGGATCCACTCTTCCCTCGCACTTAGGATCAGCCAGCGTATGTGTGTGCATTGCACTTGGGAGTTATCGTCGGTCTCCCTACTAGAAATTAAGTTCCACAAAAGTAGGGACTTTGTCTTGTTCTGTCCTGTTCTCCCAGATACAGACAGGATATTAGAGGATATTTACTGATTGCATAAATGAATAATATCTAGAAGGAGAAATCTAAGGGATTCAAAAGTAGGGGAAAGGCCAGCTTTCAAAGAATGGTGTGCATATTTCCTATGATTCATAAGCTTACCTGGTTTTTTAGCACTCATGGCCAGGTTGCTATTTACAGCTTTAGATTGTCAGTCTACTGCTGTGTTACATTTTAACCTGCGTCAAAGCAAAATTCCTTGAGAACATGAACCATGATTTTTCCTTATACGTAGTTCTAGCTCAAGGGAAAGAGCCACCAAGACCAGTTAGCAGCATCTGCCATGGATGCAGGAGGAGGGCGTGGAGGCATCTCCCCCATGTCTCTGCTGACCTAATGCAACAGAAAGAACCTAAGGACACAGGAGGAGTCCTATGGCCCAAGTTCAAGTTCTAGCACCACCACTTACTAGACATGTGAGTAGTAATTATTTCGCAGAATCTCATTTTCTCATTTGTAAAAATGAGAATTATACTGAGGCGGGTGGATCACCTCAGGTCAGGAGTTCGAGACCAGCCTGACCAACATGGAGAAACCCCGTCTCTACCAAAAATATAAAATTAGCCAGGCGTGTGGTGCATGCCTGTAATCCCAGCTACTTGGGAGGCTGAGGTAGAAGAATAGCTTGAACCCAAGAGGCAGAGGTTACAATGAGCTGAGATAGAGCCATTGCTCTCCAGCCTGGGCAACAAAAGCAAAACTCCATCTCAAAAAAAAAAAAAAAAAAAAAGAGGACTATAGTATTTTACCCAAAAGGGTTATTGTAAGGATTCAAGAGAAAGCAGATAACGTGCCAAGCACACAAGTGGCACATAGCAGTGAATGCCACTATGATTCCCCCTGCTGAACCACACAGGCTACAGTACTCAGAGAACACCCATTGGTTAAAAGAAACTCATAAAATTGCCAACAGAAGAGCCAAGTTCATGAAGAGACATGAGTGGGTATAAGAGACCTGCAGTTTTCTGGGTCAGGAGAGCAGCTGATATATGATCCCGGGTATCCGGTATGTCCAGGTGAGCGATCCGGGGACTGCAGCGGGCTCTGATGTCTGTGCTTTGTCAGAGGGTGCATACTGTTCTCTCTGAAATCCCCGAGGGAATGTATTTGAAAGCTGCAAAACTGTACGCAGCAGCATAGGGTGAGTATCTCCTGGCTTCCTCCTGTTTCTGGGGTCTTTCTTCACTGCGCAGAGGAGTCCTCATCCATGGGACATTTGTGGGCTCAACAGTAGCCCACTTGTTTCTGGGAAATTTTCAGACATGTTCTTGAGTTTCTGACCCCGTCTCACCCCAGGAGGTTCTCACCCCACAGGCCCTGCTTCCTCTTCTCAGAGCAGACCCTGCGGTTACAATTGTGCAATATTTCCCTGCTCATTGCAATCACCATCTCTCTGCTAACATTGTAAGAGTTAGGCAAATGACAAGCCTGGGAAAAGGCAGAAGGGACATGCTCTGCTCTTCTGTTAACAATAGCACGTGACTCCAAAGATGCAAAATCCCAGAGAAGGGAAGCTGGGAGATTCAGAGACAACACTGTGCAAACCCAGAGGATGTCCTTCCCAGGCAATTCTGGGAGCTACCAACCCCCAGCCTCTCCCACAGCTTCTGCCCTCTGAGAAGCAGCATGGCCCTACGGCCCCAGATCCCCACTTGTCTCCTGCTCCCCCATCCTCTGCCCTGTCCTGGAAAGTGGGCAATAAAGGGACATGTTAAAACTGAAAAGAGGCAAGGGCCAGGCGTGGTGGCTCACACCTGTAATCCCAGCACTTTGGGAGGCCGAGGCGCATGGATCACGAGGTCAGGAGATCGAGACCATTCCAGCCAACATGGTGAAACCCCGTCTCTACAAAAAATACAAAAATTAGCTGGGCATGGTGGTGCGTGCCTGTAGTCCCAGCTACTTGGGAGGCTGAGGCAGGAGAAGCACTTGAACCTGAGAGGCAGAGGTTGCGATGAGCCGAGATCACACCACTGCACTCCGGCCTGGTGACAGAGACAAGGAGGTACTCTCTCCCAGGAAGCAATGCGATGCTCCATCTCCCACCCCACTGCCCTCAGCCTCTCTTCAGGTAGGCCTACTTAGCTGAGAGCAGCTCCATGGGTATGAATGACTAGGCGCCTGCTTCGTAGGCATGTTAGGAAGCAAGTGGGGAAAGGTACTGAAAAGTAAAGCAGGAGAACTGGAAGATTTTATTCCCAAGTTCTTTCCTTGAAGACGCTTTTTAACTTTCTCCATTTCTTCTTCTCACTTACCTCACCATTGCCATTGACACAGGCTCTGTACACCTAGGAACTGAACTAGAGGAGACCAGAAGAGCCACAGAAAGGACAAGGGAAACCAGTGTGGCAGGGGGCAGGAGGGCGGGGGGCGGGGTGGGTGGATGGATGCACAGCTCCTGACCATGGAAGATCCAGGCCAGAAGCTGGGTCCTCAGATACATTAGGTCTTCTCAGTGCCTTTCAGAGCCATATTGGAGCCTGATAAAAAAGAGAGAGAACATTGGCAATACTAATCCTGTGTTATTGTTTTCAGACGGAGTCTCTCTGTTGCCCAGGCTGGAGTGCAATGGTGTGATCTCGGCTCACTGCAACCTCCACCTCCTGGGTTCAAACAATTCTCCTGCCTCAGCCTCCGAAGTAGCTAAGATTAAAGGCACAGGCTGCTATCACCACGCCCATCACGGTGTTCATTTTTGTGTTTTTAGTAGACACGGGGTTTCACCACGTTGGCCAGGCTGGTCTCAAACTCCTGACCTCGGTCAATCCACCCGCCTCAGCCTCCCAAAGTGCTGGGATTACAGGCATAAGCCACCTCTCCCAGCCACTAATCCTGTTTTTAAACTTTGGTATTTTTACTTATAATGAAATGCTTTGCATTAATTTTGATGTTTAGAAATATTGTATTAAGGCCAGGCATGGTGGTTTACACTTGTAATCCCAACACTTTGGGAGGTTGAGGTGGGAGGATCACTTGAGGCCAGGACTTCAAGACCAGCCTGAACCACAAAATGAGACCCCATATCTACCAAAAAAAGGTTTGTTTTTTTTTTATTACCTGAGCATGGTGGCACGTACCTGCAGTCCCCGCTACATGGGGAGGCTGAGGAAGGAGGATCACTTGAGCCTAGGAATTTAAAGCTGTATAGTAAGTTATGATCACACCACTGGACTCTAGTCTGGGTGACAGAGACTCTGTCTTAAAAAAACATTATTGGCCAGATGTGGTGGCTCATGCCTGTAATCCCAACACTTTGGGAGGCTGAGGCGGATGGATCACGAGGTCTAGAGATCGAGACCATCCTGGTCAACATGGTGAAACCCCGTCTCTACTAAAAATACAAAAAATTAGCTGGGCATGGTGGCGCGTGCCTGTAATCCCAGCTACTCAGGAGGCTGAGGCAGGAGAATTGCCTGAACCCAGGAGGTGGAGGTTGCGCTGAGCCGAGATCGTGCCATTGCACTTCAGCCTGGGTAACAAGAGCGAAACTCTGTCCCCACAAAAATTATCTATATTCATTACTAATATTTTTGGCACCCCCTTAAGTGTGCACTGGAGGTAAGTGCCCCTCCTGTCTCACCCTGGTCCTGGCCCTGATTAGATTTAGCCCAGCTGATGGAACTATCAATTCTCCTTGTTGATTATTTTTCTTTTTTTGGAAAGAGTGAAAGCTTTAAAAATAATCTTCAAAAATCAAATTCTTTTTTTAAAAATGTGCAATTCTAGCAAAAGAATTAAGAAAAGAGTGAAATTCTCAGCCACAAAAAGAAACCAAATTTAGACACAATTCAAATCCTTTATCTTCTGACAAAGCCAAGGTACTTCACCTTCCCAGCCACCAGGTGTCTCTGTAAACTCCCTGCAGGCCTCTGCACAGGGCGCTGCAGATAACGTCAGATGTGAAATCTGCTGTTTTTAACCAGCTCTAAAGGGACAGTACATACCAAAAAAAAAAAATAGTTTGAAATGTAACAACCTCAAATACCAGATTTACAGTGATCTGTCCATTTATCCAGGATTTCTGGTTAATAGCCAAGTACTTATGATAATAAGATCTATTAACAGATTTAAGCTAAGAAATAGATTATTAGAGTCAGGTTATCCTAATCAAGACACTTTCTAGAATGTTCCTGCTTTATTGTCTTCTTATATCTTACCCAGATTAATTTCTAACATAATACAATTTGGCAAGATCAAAATAGAATATTTCAGGAACTAACTCTTCCCCTCGTTTGGAGGACTAGATTTTACCCTATTCTTTAGGGTAGGGAATTTTGTTTTTGTTTTTGTTAAGACAGAGTCTCACTCTGTCACCCAGGCTGGAGGGCAATGGTGCAATCTCGGCTTGCTGCAACCTCTGCCTCCTGGGTTCAAGCGATTCCCTTGCTTCAGCCTCCCTAGTAGCCGGAATTACAGGTGTGCACCACCACACATGGCTAATTTTTAGTAGAGATGGTTTCACCATGTTGGCCAGGCTGGTCTTGAACTCCTGACCTCAAGTGATCCACCCGCCTTGACCTCCCAAAGTACTGGATTACAGGTGTGAGCCACTTTACCCAGCCTAGGGTAGGGAATTCTGTAAACGATATTTAAACCATTTGTTTATGTTTAAAAAAAATATCAATGCCTGAAGTGCTATGGCGGGGGGGGGGGGGCAGAAAAACAAAGTATTGGGAAAGTTGTACTGTTCCTTCAAAGTAAGTTGACGTTGACTTGTTGTCATCCTTTCCCTTCCCATCCTCACCTCATCCCTCAGAAGAAAATGCAACACTTCAGTGAACAGACCATTTCCTCGGAACTTAACTTTTTTGTGAGTTAATTCTGCAAATAAGCACTTCATTCCACACCATGGGGGGACCATCGATCCTGCTTCCAAAGGTTGGGGAAAATGACTCCTGGGAGAGACCTCTGTGATGACACTCCAGGGGCCTCTCCTGCTCGTGTAAGATAGCATTTATTCTTCATTTAAAAATTGCCACTCATAACAATCACAATAGGAACACGGCTACTGTTCACGATGAGGTGCTCACTACTTGTTTTAGTAGTCATTTCTCTGGGTTTTCACGGCAGGAAAACTCCAGCTTTTCACCTAACTTCTTAAGCAATTCCTCTTCATCTGCCTGTTCCCTCAATGTCGGGTTTCTCAGGATTCAATCCGAAGCCTTCTTCTCTTGGTTGAGGTAGAAGAAAATCTTACCAGTTATAATAAAACTTCAGACTATAAGAAAAGAGGGAATAATAGTGGGTTCCATGTCAAATGAGTCACATGTCTTGAAGAGGAACGCCAGCCGCAGGCTCCATCCCTCATATCTGGGTAGCTACATCCTTTCTATGAGTCATCTGGTCATTAAACTGCCATCAAATCACAGGGGGTCTTGTTCAAATGCAGATCCTGAGTCAGCAGGACTGAGTGAGGCTGAGATTCTGCATCCCACATGATACTGATGCTGCTGTCCCATGGATCACACTTTGAGAAGCAGGGTTTAGATGATTGTATAATTATAATGCAACACTGATAAAACATACCTAAATTATCAATCACACCAACAGACCAAATCAATACATAATAATGGCTGAACTGGGAGAGGGAAGTTGATTTTGAAAAATTAGAAGAATATATGCTTCTGGTTTCTAAAACTCAAAATCTGTTTGAAGAGAAAAGGGACCTAAAAGTTCCATGACATCAGAAACAAGATTCTGTTTTTTCAAAGGGCCCCACCTAAAGATTGATTGTGCAGCATTGAATGACTAGCCCCAGTACCAAGAATCAATTCTTTTATAACTTAGAATCTGCAACTTGAGCCAGTCTGCATTTGGCTTGGAGGGGAAGAGGAAGAAGGATGACCCATATTATTTTTGCAAACCTAAATTGATACAGAAGTAGGACACCCAGAAAGTTATAAAATAAAAATAAGAATTAAATTTATGTGCATTTATCATTAATGTAGATGATGAACAATCTTAAATCCATGATATTAGCAATTTTAAAGATCAATGAATGGCCAGGGGTGGTGGCTTATGCCTGTAATCCCAGCACTTTGGTAGGCCAAAGTGGGCAGATCACCTGAGGTCAGGAGTTTGAGACCAGCCTGGCCAACATGGTGAAACCCCATACCTACTAAAAATACAAAAAATTAGCCGGGTTTGGTGGCACACACCTGTAATCCAAGTCACTCGGGAAGCTGAAACAAGAGAATCATTTGAACCCAGAGGTGGAGGCTGCAGTGAGCTGAGATCACGCCATTGCACTCCAGACTGGGCAACAGAGCAAGACTCCATCTCAAAAAACAAACAAACAAAAAAACAAATAACAAAATCAGTGATGGGCTGAGTGCAGTGACTCACACCTGTAATCTCAGCACTTTGGGACGCCAAGGCAGGCAGATCACTTGAGGCCAGGAGTTCGAGACCAGCCTGGCCAACATAGCAAAACCCCATCTCTAGTAAAAAATACAAAGATTAGCTGGGCATAGTGGCACATGCCAGTAGTCCCAGCTGCTCGGGGACTGAGGCAGGAGAATCGCTTGAACCCAGGAGGTAGAGGCTGCAGTGAACTGAGACTGTGCGACTGCACTCCAGCCTGGCCAACAGAGCAAGACTCTGACTGAAAAAAAATCAATGTTACATCATAATTTCTGTAATCATTGCAATAACTAGTATGTTTTGCCAGCTTTTAAAGGTGTTTAATGCACTTAAGATCCAATGGGTTTGTGTTGTGATTTTAATTTTTAAAAAAGAAGAACTTAATTTAGGCATGCAATTAACACCTAAGTGTTTGGGGAAAATGCTTAAATGTTTGGGAAAAACTTATACTTTTATTTTCTTAACAATCACAATAGGAACGTGGTTAATGTCTACAATGAGGTGCTCACTACTTATTTTAGTACAGTCATTATTTTCTTAAAAGCATAAGTTTTACCTTATTAGTTATAAATGTACTGCATAAATAGAGAAATGCTGACTGTTGACTAAAAGAATGCTAATTGCTTAACAAATATATGAGAAGGTCTTGGCGACCTTGTAGGAGATCAAACGTGTCAAGTTCCTGCCAACACAATTTAGAAACTGCAGAAAAAGAAATTTCTATAATTTCTTTCTTCTAGAATGTGCTTCTCCAACCTTTGCAGACCTATCTGGAGTCTGTGTGCTTAATGACTCTTTCTTCCTGGATTGTGAATTCCGTGACCATGGAAACAGTTTACCATGGTGATCCTTACACTCCTGCAGAGGTTTCTGTTACTATCGCATTTACAGAAGGCAGGCTGGGAGAGTTTTAAGTAGCATGTCCAAGTCGTAGTGCTGGGATAGAACCAAGGTCTTTCTTACTTGTGAGCCCATGTTCAATAAACAGTGATTGCTGATTGAACACTGCTCAGGTCATCTGCTGTGTTCTGCAAACACAAAATCACAGAATTATGGGACCTCCCGGAGCTTTCCTTGAAAAGAAGATTTGGGGCAAAACTTTAAACACTATTCCCTTCAAGAGCCAATCATAGAGAACACAATGAAAATATACATCTAGACAGATCAACGAGACAGAAAATTAACAAGGATATCCAGGACTTGAACTCAGACCTGGACCAAGCAAACCTGATAGACGTTTACAGAACTCTCCACCCCAAATCCACAGAATATACATTCTTCTCAGCACCACATCACACCTACTCTAAAACTGACCACATAATTGAAAGTAAATCACTCCTCGGCAAATGCAAAGGAACGGAAATCATAATAAACAGTCTCTCAGACCACAGTGCAATCAAGTTAGAACTCAGAATTCAGAAACTAACTCAGAACTGAACAGCTTCATGGAAACTGAACAACTGGCTCTTGAATGTTGACTGGATAAACAATGAAACGAAGGCAGAAATAAAGATCTTTGAAACCAACGAGAATGAAGACACAACATACCAGAATCTCTGGGACACATTTAAAGCAGTGTCTAGGGGAAAATACATAGCACTAAATGCCCACATGAGAAGCAAAGAGAGATCTAAAATTGATACCCTATCATCAAAATTGAAAGAGATAGAGGAGCAAGACCAAAAAAACTCAAAACCTAGCAGAAGACAAGAAATAACTAAGATCAGAGCAGAACTGAAGGAGATAGAGACACGAAAAACCCTTCAAAAAATAAATAAATCCAGGAGCTGGTTTTTCGAAAAGATCAACAAAATAGACAGACCACTAGCCAGATTAATAAAAAAGAAAAGAGAGAACAACCAAATAGATGCAATAAAAACAATAAAGGGGAAATCACCACAGATTCCACAGAAATTCAAACCATCATCAGAGATTATTACAAACCACTCTATGCATATAAACTAGTAAACCTGGAAGAAATGGATAAATTCCTGGACACTTGCATCCTCCCAAGCCTAAACCCAGAAGTCAAAACCCTGAATAGATCAATAAAGTCTGAAGTTGAGGCAGCAATTAAGAGCCTACCACCCAAAAAAAAGCCCAGGTCCAAATGGGTTCACAGCCAAATTCTACCAGACACACAAAGAGGAGCTGGTACCATTCCTTCTGAAACTATTCCACACAATCCAAAAAGAGGGAATCCTTCCCAAATCATTTTATGAGACCAATATCATCCTTATACCAAAACCCGGCAGAGACTCAGCAAGAAAAGAAAACTTCAGGCCAATATCTATGATGAACATAGATGCAAAAATATTCAATAAAATACTGGCAAACTGATTGCAACAGCACATCAAAAAGCTTATCCACCATGATCAAGTAGGATTCATCCCGTGGATGCAAGGCTGGTTCAACATACGCAAGTTTATAAACATAATTCACCACATAAACAGAACCGAAGACAAAAACCACGATTATCTCAACAGATGCAGAGAAAGCCTGCAACAAAATTCAACAGCCCTTTATGCTAAAAACTCTCAATAAACTAGTTATTGATGGAACGTATCTCAAAATAATAAAAGCTATTTATGACAAACCAACAGCCAATATCATACTTAATGGGCAAAAACTGGAAGCATTCCCTTTGAAATCTGGCACTAGACAAAGATGCCCTCTCTCACCACTCCTATTCAATATAGTACTGGAAGTTCTAGCCAGAGAAATCAGGCAAGAAAAAGAAATAAAGGGTATTCAAATAGGAAAGGAGGAAGTCAAATTGTCTCTATTTGCAGACGACATGATAGTATATCTAGAAGACCCCATCGTCTCAGCCCAAAATCTCCTGAAACTGATAAGCAACTTCAGCAAAGTCTCAGGATACAAAATCAATGTGCAAAAATCACAAACATTCCTATATACCAATAACAGACTTAAAGACAGCCAAATCAAGCACGAACTGCCATTCACAATTGCTACAAAGAGAATAAAATACCTAGGAATACAACTTACAAGGAACGTCAAGGACCTCTTCAAGGAGATACAAGCCACTGCTCAACTAAATGAGAGGACACAAACAGATGGAGAAAAATTCCATGTTCATGGTTAAGAAGAATCAATATAGTGAAAATGGCCCTACTGCCCAAAGTAATTTACAGATCCAATGCTATCCCCATCAAGCTACCAAAGACCTTCTTCACAGAACTGGAAAAAAACACCTTAAACTTCATATGGAACCAAAAGAGAGCCCGCATAGCCAAGTCAATTCTAAGCAAAAAGAACAAAGTGGGAGGCATCACACTACCAGACTTCAAACTATACTACAAGGCTACAGTAATCAAAACAGCATGGTACTGGTATCAAAACAGAGATATAGACCAAAGGAACAGAACAGAAGCCTCAGAGGCAACACAACACATCTACAACCATCTGATCTTTGACAAACCTTACAAAAACAAGCAATAGGGAAAGGAGTCCCTGTTTAATAAATGGTATTGGAAAAACTGGCTAGCCATGTGCAGAAAGCAGAAACTGGACCCCTTCCTGATACCTTACACTAAAATTAACTCACAATGGATTAAAGACTTAAACATAAGACCTAACACCATAAAAACCCTAGAAGAAAATCTAGGCAAAACCATTCAGGACATAGGCGTAGGCAAGGACTTCATGACCAAAACACCAAAAGCATTGGCAACAAAAGCCAAAATAGACAAATGGGACCTAATCAAACTCCACAGCTTCTGCACGACAAAAGAAACAGTCCTTAGAGTGAAGCGACAACCAACAGAATGGGAAAAAATCTTTGCAGTCTACCCATCTGACAAAGGGCTGATATCCAGAATCTACAAAGAACTCAAACAGATTTACAAGAAAAAAACAAACAAGCCCATTTAAAAGTGGGCGAAGGATGTAAACAGACACTTTACAAAAGAAGACATTCATGAGGCCAACAAACATATGAAAAAAATGCTCATCATCACTGGTCATTAGAGAAATGCAAATCAAAACTACACTGAAATACCATCTCATGCCAGTTAGAAAGGCGATCATTAAAAAATCTGGAGACAACAGAAGCTGGAGAGGATGTGGAGAAATATGAACACTTTTACACTGTTGGGAGTGTAAATTAGTTCAACCATTGTGGAAGACAGTGTGGCGCTTCCTCAAGGACCTAGAAATAGAAATTCCATTTGACCCAGCAATCCCATTACTGGGTATATATCCAAAGGCTTATAAATCTTTCTACTATAAGGACACATGCACACGAATGTTCATTGCAGTACTGTTTACAATAGCAAAGACCTGGAATCAACCCAAATGCCCATCGATGATAGACTGGACTGGGAAAATGTGGCACGTATACACCATGAAATATTATGCAGCCATCAAAAACGATGAGTTCGTGTCCTTTGTAGGGACATGGATGAACCTGGAAATCATCATTCTCAGCAAACTGACACAAGAACAGAAAATCAAACGCCACATATTCTCACTCATAGGCGGGTATTGAACAGTGAGAACACATGGACACAGAGAGGGGAGCATCACACACTGGGGTCAGTCAGGGGGAAATAGGGGATGTATAGCAGGGGATGGGGAGTTGGGGAGAGAGAGCATGGGGAGAAATGCCAGATATAGGTGATGAGGAGGAAGGCAGGAAATCACACTGCCATGTGTGTACCTATGCAAGAGTCTTCCATGTTCTTCACGCGTACCCCACAACCTAAAATGCAATTTAAAAAAAAGTTGAGAAAAAAATTTAAAAATTAAAAAATAATAAAAAGAAAATATACATCTATCATTTAGGCCTTCCTTAAAATAAGTTATGCCCCTTTCTCTTTACATGGACTGATAAGGAAATGAAAACTGTGCAAAGTGATATTTCCTAACTTTTTGCATGGAAAGGTAGCGTAGCATAGTTAGGAGTAGTGAAGAGTCCCTGAAGATTTCTGGGTTCAGGCTGTCTGGATCTTGGAACTGCCACTTGTTAGCTGGCAGCCTGGGGAAAATTATTGTTGTTGGTTTTTTTAAAGCAATTAATTTAAGAATGTATCAGTTACTTTTTTTTTTTTTTTTTTGAGACAGAGTTTCGCTCTTGTTGCCTAAGCTGGAGTGCAATGGCATGATCTTGGCTCACTGTAAACTCTGCTTCCCAGGTTCAAGTGATTCTCCTGCCTCAGCCTCCCGAGTAGTTGGGATTACAGGCATGCACCACCACACCCAGATAATTTTTTTGTATTTTTTAGTAGAAACGGGGTTTCACCATGTTAGCCAGGTTGGATTCAAACTCCTCTGACCTCAGATGATCCACCCACCTTGGCCTCCCAAAGTTCTGGGATTACAGGTGTGAGCCACAACGCCTGGCTTTGGCAAAGTTGTTTAAACTCTCTGTGTTCCGTTTACTCATCTCTAAAGGGGGCAGAACAAAGGCTCTACCATGAGGTCGTCCTGAGGACTGAATGAGGTGATGCACATAAAAAGCTTAAAACAGTGACGACGTCTCTAAAAGCAGATAGCACACATGCGTGTCATGTCTGATAACCTATTATAGACACCCAGCTCACACTTGAACCCGGGACGTTAGACTCCCGTTTCTTTTCCACCGGATCAGACTATACTTCGTCATCCATTTTGGCTGGAACACGCTAACATTTTTGCCCTGCAGGCACGATGTGCCCTCTGTGTAGCTCTCTTCCGCGTTTCCATGGCTGCGTTTCTTTTTCCTGCGTAATTGAAAACCCCAACTGCAGAGGCAGGTTTATTTATAGCTGAAAAATTAGTGTTATTTAGCTGGAGCTTTTCTGCAACCATCAGTCCATTACTGTAAAAGCATCCACATTTACATTGCAACTTCCTTCTGTTTTCCCAGTGCCCTGTAATCCTTAATTCGCTCGCTACTCAAAACAATGTTTTTTGAATGTCTATAGAGAGAGAAACTTGATCCAGCCTTTTTACATCCAAAACCAGCATCTTCCCAGAGCTCAGACTCTCACGTACCAACTGCTTCCTAGACAGCTCTCCATGGAGGTCCCACAGCACTTCAGATGCAGCCAAAGTGCAACTCACCATCTTCCTCTGTCCTGCCATGGGCTCCTAGTTTTGGTGAATGAAGCCGCCATTCCCCAGTCCCCCATACCAGATCCTGGCAGTTGGCCCAGATTTCCCTCACATACTACCACATTCCATCTGCCACCAGGCTCCATTAGTCCTGTCAGCTAAACCCACACCATCCCTCTCAACTCCCCAACACTCTACAAGGTAGTATTTCCTAGAGTATTGAAAACCGTCTTGGCCTGGTGCGGTGGCTCATGCCTGTAATCCCAGCATTTTGGGAGGCCGAGGCAGACAGATCACGAGGTCAGGAGTTCGAGACCAGCCTGACCAACATGGTGAAACCCCCGTCTCTACTAAAAATACAAAAATTAGTGTGCGCCTGTAATCCCAGCTACTCAGGAGGCTGAGGCAGGAGAATCGCTTGAACCCAGGAGGCAGGGGTTGCAGTGAGCAGAGATCACGCCACTGCACTCCAGCCTGGATGATAGAGCAAGACTCCACCTCAAAAAAAAAAAAGAAAGAAAGAAAATCATCTCGGGGCTGGTCCTTCTTCCTTCAGTCTCCCTTTCCTCTAGTCCCCGCTCATATTGCTGTCACATTGATGTTTTGGACTCTGACCGTGTTATACTCCTCTACCCATCTGAAATCTTCCATGTCCCCCATTACCCACAGGATGAAGGCCTTGCTCTAAATCATGGCTTGGGAGGCTCTTCACACTCTCAGCCCCACCTTCCTCACCAGATGCATCGCCTCCCATCCCACATAGCTTTTTTTCTTTTTTCTTTTCCTTTTTTTTGAGATGGAGTCTCGCTCTATCGCCAGGCTGGAGTGCAATGGCACAATCTCAGCTCACTGCAGCCTCCGTCTCCCAGGTTCAAGCGATTCTCCTGCCTCAGCCTGCTGAGTAGCTGGGACTACAGGTGTCTGCCACCACGCCCAGCTAATTTCTGTATTTTTAGTACAGTTGGGGTTTCACCATAGATTGGTCTCGATATCTTGACCTTGTGATCCACCCACCTCGGCCTCCCAAAGTGTTGGAATTACAGGTGTGAGCCACAGTGCCTGGCCTTTTTTTTTTTTTTTTTTTTTTGAGAAAGGGTCTTGCTCTGTTGCCCAGGCTGGAGTGCAGTGGTATGATCTCAGCTCACTGAAGCCTCTGCCTCCCGGGTTCAAGTGATTCTCCTGGATCAACCTCCCAAGTAGCTGGGACTACAAGCATGTGCCACCATGCCCAGCTAATTTTTGTATTTTTAGTAGAGATGGGGTTTCGCCACATTGGCCAGGCTAGTCTCGAACTCCTGACCTTGTGATCCACCTGCCTTGGCCTCCCAAGTGTTGGGATTACATGCATGAGCCACTGTACCCAGCCCCACATAGCTTTAATAGCAACGTGATCTGCTACACTCTCTCAGGCCTCCATGCTGTTTCCATGTGGTCACTCAGCCTGGAATAGCTGTCCCCTCCATGCCCAGCCAGTGAATAGCTTCTCTTTCAAGACTTATCTTGAAAATCTCCTAATCAAGAAAGCCCTTTCCAACCTCCCAGGCAGGTTCTGTTCTTCATCTCCTGTGTTCTGTACTTTCTGGTACATACTTCTACCATAGTGACCATCCTATCACTAGATTCCACCTTTGAATTTAGGTTCCACCTTTGACCTAGCCTGGGTGCAGTGGCTCATGCCTGAAATCCCAGCACATTGAGAGGCCAAGGCAGGCAGATCACTAGAGATCAGGAGTTCGAGACCAGCCTGGCCAAAATGGTTAAACCCTATCTCTACTAAAAATACAAAAATTATCTGGACATGGTGTCACATGCCTGTAATCCCAGCTACTCAGGAGGCTGAGGCAGGAGAATTGCTTGAACCCAGGAGGCGGAGGTTGCAGTGAGCTGAGATTGCACCACTGCACTCCAGCCTGGGGGACAGAGCAAGACTGTCTCAAAAAAAAAAAAAAAAAAAAAAAAAAGAAAAAAAAAGGCCAGGCACAATGGCTCACATCTATAATCCCAGCACTTTGGGATGCCGAAACAGGTGGATCACAAGGTCAGGAGTTTGAGACCAGCCTGACCAAAATGGTAAAACCTCGTCTTTACTAAAAATACAAAAATTAGCTGAGGGTGGTGGCCCACACCTGTAATCCCAGATACTCAGGAGGCTGAGGCGGAAGTTACAGTGAGCCAACATCGCACCACTGCACTCTAGCCTGGGTGACAGAGCAAGACTAGATCAAATAAATCCAGTGTAGTAATAGCCAAGATAAGTATAAGCGCAAGAGTTAAGCTTCTGGAAAAAGAGACCTGTATTTAACTTACCTTAGGTTGTAAGCCCCTCAGCAGAGGGGAGTAGGTCACATTTTTTATGAGAATACATGTTTTAAGATAAAAATTAAGACCATTTCATAGTTTCCCAGTAGAAACAGGCACTGAGAGGTGAGTTCTGATCAGAACATGCTGCAAAATCCACTCCTACTGCAAACATTTACTGACTGCTGGGCAGAGAGTTCACAAGAATTAACACATCATCCTGTACTTTAGGGTGATTATGGAATGTTTAGAGGAAAAAGACAAATTTCTAAGAAAAGTTGGATAACAGTAAAAAGTTAAATTAGTAATGCAAGTGGCTGGACGTGGTGGCTCACGCCTGTAATCCCAGCATTTTGGGAGGCCAAGGTGGGCGGATAACAACATCAGGAGATTGAGACCATCCTGGCCAACATCGTGAAACCCCAACTCTACTAAAAATACAAAATATTAGCTGGATGTGGTGGCGCACACCTGTAGTCCCAGTTACTTGGGAGGTTGAGGCAGGAGAGAATAACTTGAACTTGGGAGGCAGAGGTTGCAATGAGCCAAGATTGTGCCATTCTCCAGACTGGAGACAGAGCAAGACTCCATCTCAAAAAAAAGTAATGCAAGCAAAAAGACTCTTTCTTTCTTTCTTTCTTTCTTTCTTTCTTTCTTTCTTTCTTTCTTTCTTTCTTTCTTTCTTTCTTTTCTTTAACAGGGTCTTGCTTTGTCACCCAGACTGAAGTGGAGTGATGCAATCTCAACTCATTGCAACTTCTACCTCCTGGACTCAAGCGATCCTCCCACCTCAGCCTCCAGAGAGCTGGGACCACGGGGGCCACTACCCCCAGCTAATTTTTTTTTAATTGGAGACAGGGGTTTCACCATGTAGTCCAGGCTAGTCTCGAACTCCTAAGCTCAAGCTATCTTCCCACCTCAGCCTCCTACAATGCTAGGATTACAGACATGAGCCACTGCACCCTGCCAACTATTCCTTAAAGGCATGACTCATTGCCAAATGAGAGGTTTGGACCAGAAGTTCAGAGAAGGGAAAGAAGGGTTGGGCCTCCAGGGTGGACCGATCCATAGGAGGCAGAGTCCAGAAACAAGGCTCTCACTGGACAGACTGCACCAGAAAGATGGAGGGCATGGTGGAGGCATGGGGGTGCATCTTGGTAGAAAGAAAGCTTTTGGAATTTGGGACTGGAGTTTCTGTTCTGCCATTTATTAGTTAGAGATTTCAGGGATTTTCTTTTTTAAATCTTCTCTGCACCTCAGTTTCCTCCTGGGTGAAGGGAATAATATTATCTATCCCATAAGCTCCATGTAGTATTCAGACCACAGACATCTGCAGAGTCTACTCATGCAAAGCCCTTTTGATAAGCTCTGGAGTACAAGAGGAAAAGAGAAGGGCCTGCCCTCCAGAGCTACCACATAAGGAGGGGCAGTCAACGCTGGTCCCCCTCTTCATTTACCTTCCAGGGGTCTGTCATTTTAAAGGAGCTGTGGGCAGACCCATGAAACACATCCATGGATTCCAGGACATTGGTTCAGAAGTTCGGCGACTGAACAAGCTCTTCATCATCCACATCGGAAGGTTCCTGCCTTCCTCTCCCACGTTCTGTGAGGAAATGTGTCTGTCTCTCTGGAGCTCCTGATTTGCAAGGCTTTTCCCCTGAACTTTGATGAAGTCCGGGGGAGCCAGCGTCAAAGGCACCTGCGATCATTACCCAAAGCGCCTGCTGCTGACTTCAAGTCACTTCATCTTTTTAATTGCAAAAGACAACCGCTAGGGGGCCTGGGAGCTAGAGACTGAGCTCTGATTCCATTTATCAGGCAAAATGCCTTTCCTTCTTGCGGAAAAACGCACTCAAGGTTGACAAAACACACACCGTGGGCTGAGAACAATACCTTCTGCACCTTCTGCAAACCCTTAGTGAAGAACGCATCTCCCTTGAAGCTACAAAATATTCTTAACTCAGCCCATCCTCCACATCCCATTAGACTGGGCCAAGGGTTTCTCAGCCCTGATTCCATTTTTCAGTGCTTCCTTCTGATTAAAAGCCCTTTGGCACAGCAGGATTGTCTATAATAATAGTAAATGGCTCACATGATGATGAGGCAATCCTTTCACATCGTGAGCTGCAATCCATCTTGTAAAGCCTTGCAACGGCCTAAATTACAGCCCTGGATTCTCAGCAAAGTCATGGAGTAGGGGGATTTGCTTTATCCTCCCTCCCCTCCCAGTTTCCCTGCACCTTATGCAGAGGCTTGAAGGTCTGATGTACTGTACTTACCTATGGCAATCCTCATTAAAATCAATCAATCACTTATTTGCAAAAAAAAGAAAGAAAGAAGAGAGAAAAAAAGGAAGGGAGGGAGGGAGGGAGGGAAAGAGAGAGAGAGAAAGAAAGCAAGAAAGAAAGATCTCTACCTGGAAAAAAGAATTTAAAAAAAAAAAGAAAAGAAGAAAAAAATTTCTCAGGCTCCTAGGGGCCTCCAGGGTCACAGTGACTCAAGTCCCTGTGACCAAAATTGGGTGGCAACGCTTTTCCTTAGCAGGAGTCTGCTTTTGCAAAGGTTCATCTCTTTTGTTTGAGACACTCATGCACACTCCAGCAACAATGGAAATGAACATAATTTCCCAAGCAGGTTGCCTAGAAACCACTCCTGTGTTTCTGAAACTAATTTAAACATGAAAATTCATCTCCTGACTCATGCCAGGAATGCACGTCATAATTTTCTTAGTATTTTACTTTCTTTTTCTCTCACATTACAAAATAATGCATGCTCATTGCAGAAAAAAAAAAGTGAAAAGAATATGAAAATATAGAGGTCCAGAAAGCAAAGAATCTCCTGTAATCTCATTATCAGAGGCAACTGCTGTTGTCATGTGGGAATATTTTCTTCTAGGCTTTTTTTTCCGGTGCATTTTTAACATCATGGAGATTAATACAGATTTTACATTGAGATTAATACTGAATTTAATTAGCATATTATCTGCATTTCTCCATCTGGTGAAATTTTCAGAAACTTGATTTTGAAAAGACTGCGTTATATTACAGTTCATTTTCCCAATATTAATCATTTTTAAATGCTAGATGTTTAGGGGTTTTTTTTCTTTTTTTCTTTTTTTTTTTTATCCACTGGACTCTTCTGGTAGATGTTTAGGTTAGTTCTAATCTTTCACCATTATAATAAATGTTGCAATGATCAACTTAGTACAAAATAGTTATTATATCTTTATTTCTTCAGGATAAAATCATAAAAGGAGTTTCAAAGAGGATAAACATTTTAAAACTGTGACCACATATAAAACTGTGATCACAGTATGTGACCACATATACTGTGTAACCATTGTGTGACAATTGCCTACAATATTCAGTATGATAACATACTCTACGGGTTTATAGCCTAGGAGCAAAAGGCTATGCCATTTAGGTTGTGTGAGTAACACCTGATGATGTTCAAATGCTGACGAAATCACCTAACAATGCATTTCTCACAAAATGTCCACATCGTTAAGTGACACATGACTGAATTTTTGGTCATATGACAGAAAAGACACAAAAAATGATGTCTAAGTGAATATCCATTTTGAATTAAAGATGAAATAAATATATTCTTTATTCCTATAATAACAAATTGTATACAATATAATAATAAAAGACTTGCTCTTTTTGACAAGAGCAATGTGATTGAATATGCTTCATTATATTTAAAAATATTGGCTTAACATCTTGTATTACAGTTATTCTGGGGTCTGTTTTTAAATTCAGCATATTCCAATCATCAATGTAAGGTGGCATCACAGGAAGAGACCCCCTCACAAATATACATAGATCTAAATGAAGAAGAGTATTGCTCACCATTCTTAGAATCTCGCCAACCACCAGGTATGTTGGCTCTCACCTGTAAACCCAGCACTTTGGAAGGCTGAGGTGGATGGATCACCTGAGGTTGGGAGTTCAAGACCAGCCTGACCAACATGGAGAAATCCTGTATCTACTAAAAATGCAAAAAATTAGCCAGGCATGATAACACATACCTGTAATCCCAGCTACTCAAGAAGCTGAAGCAGGAGAATTGCTTGAACCCAGGAGGCAGAGGTTGCGGTGAGCCAAGATTGCACCATTGCACTCCAGCCTGGGCAACAAGAACGAAACTCCACCCCCCAAAAAAAAAAAGAATCTCACCAACCCAAACTGCAATATTTTGGAAATTCACCTTCACTTGTAGTATTCAGTTTATCTTTGATTTGCGGTTACTTTGCAGAAATCTTTCAAAGCTAAGTATCCACTTCATACCCTTTAGCTTAATTAAAATTAGATAATATGGTCCGTGAATCCACTTACCCAGGCCCACGTCCAAAAGCGGACTCTCAACCTCCCACTTCAAACCTTCATCTCCCTCCACTTCTCCATCCCAGTTACCGACAACTCCAAGCTCCAGTTGCTCCGGCCAGAAAACCTGGGGCTCTCCCTTGCCTCTTTTCTTTCTCTCAACTCCACGTGGAATTAATCAGGAAATCCTAATAGCTCTACCTTCAAGACATATCCAGAATCTGAATGCCCCCTGTCCCTTTTCCTATCACCGTCCTGGTCTAAGCCACCACCTTCTCTCACCTGAGTTATCACAATGACACCCTGACCATGTGGCCAGTTCCTGCTCATTCCTCTCCATGGTCTCTGCATCACAGTAGCATGTGTGGGCCCTTTATGAGTTGTATTCTTTTTAATTTGTTAAAGATTTAAACTTACAGAAAGTTACAAGAATAAAAATACTACAAAAAATATCCTGTTCCCTTACACCGTAGCCACCTATAGTTAGCATTCTGCATGTTTTTTATCTACCCAGCTCTCTCCCTCCCGTCTCTAAATACCATATATCATGGCCCTTTACTCCTAAACACTTTGGTGTTTATTTCCTAAGAATATTCTCTTCCATAGCCATAGTACAGTTACCAACCTCAGTAAATATAACATTGATAAAGCCAGGTGTGATGGCTCACACCTGTAATCCCGGCACTTTGGGTGGCTGAGGTGAGTGGATCCATCTGAGGTCAAGAGTTCGATACCAGCCTGGCCAGTAGGGTGAAAATTTGTCTCTACTAGAAATAGAAAAATTAGCTGGGTGTGGTGGTACATGTCTGTAATCCCAGCTACTTGGGTGGGAGGCTGAGACAGGAGAATCACTTGAATCCAGGAGACGGAGGTTGCCGTGAGCTGAGATCATGCCACTGTACTCCAGCCTGGGCAACAGAGCAAGAATCTATGTTTAAAAAAAACAAAAATTGATATAGTAATTTAATCTAGCCTACTATCTGTTTTCTCATCTTCCAGTTGACCCAATGATGTCCTATATGTTGTTTTTCCCCTTCAGTATAGAATCCTAAGATCAGGGTTACATATTGTATTTAGCTGCCATAACTGTTGACTACTTTAATTTGAACATTTTACACTGTCTTTGCCTTTTATGATACTGTCATTTTTGGAGAATGCTAGTCCCCTCTTTTCTATTTTTAAATAGAGTTTTCTCATTTGGGTTTTTTGACGTTTCCCATCATTAAATTCAGGCTATGCATTCCTGGACAGAACACCGAATAAGTGATACTGCGTCCTTTCTGGAGCATCACATCTAGAGGCCCACAAGGTCCCTCTGCCCCTTATCGGTGACATAAATTTTGATCACCTAATCAATGCGCTGTTGGACTTCTCCACTATAGAATTACTAAGCAATCTGAAGTACCTGTGAATAGGTACTTTAAAATCATGCAAATATCCTGCTCCTCAACAAAATGTCTGCTTACATTGAGCAAGCATTAATGATTCTTGCCTGAGCCAGTTTTTACTTGGATGGTTGCAAATGGTGATTTTCCAACTCCGGCTCACCCTCCACATTTACCAGTTAGCACTTTGCAGCTTTCTACTGTAAGCGAGATCCCCCCACCTCCTCCTTATCTATTTATTATCAGTACGCACATGTGGATTTCTATTTTTCTTCCCCTGCCTCTTTTTTTTCTGAGACAGAGTCTCCCTCTGTCACCTAGGCTGGAGCGCAGTGGCACAATCACAGCTCACTGCAGCCTCAACCTCCCAGGCTTAAGTGATCTTCCTACCTCAGCCCCGAAAGTAGCCGGGACTACAAGCACGCACCACCACACCTGGCTAATCTTTTAAATGTTTTGTAGAGATTGGATCTAGTGATGTAGCCCAGGCTGGGGATTCCTATTTTTCAGTAGTTCACATCCCATTGCTGTCCTTAATTACGCTGGTGCTCAAAATTGTGTCCGATTCGGCCAGGGGTCGCCCCTTCACACTGGCTCCTGTGTCCTTGCTTTAAAATCAGATCATGTAACTCCTCTGCTCTGAAGCTTCTAGCCTTGCCACCTCTCCAGATGAACTGACATTTCTAGTTCTGGTTTCAGAGCACTCTCTCAAAGAAATACCATGCTACCCTAAACAGTCTTAGGATATAAGCAAGGATACACCCTGAAATGCTCTCAAGTCTAAGATCGCTGTTAAAGATAACGCAGTGCTTATGTATACACTGGCTCAATTACCAAACCCTCCCAAGGGCCAGGCACTGTGCACTCGGTGCGAGACCCAAGTCAGAAAGAGTGCTGCCAGCACACAGGTTAGTTTGGAAGGCTGATGTCTAAATAAACATCATTTGTTCATTTGTCCATGAAAGTGGTTAAGAGCACATACTCCCAAGCCAAACTGGCTGGGATAGAACCCAGTTCTTTCACTTCATAGCTGTATGACATTGACAACTTACCTAACATGGCTGTGCCTTGGTTTTCCTCATCTGCGAACTGAGGATAATTATGGTACATCTCTTTCTTTTTTTTTTCTTTTTTTTTTTTCTGAGATGAAGTATTGCTCTTGTCGCCCACGCTGGAGTGCAGTAGCACAATCTCGGCTCACTGCAACCTTCGCCTCCCGGGTTTAAGTGATTCTCTTGCTTCAGCCTCCCAAGTAGCTGAGATTACAGGCACACACTGCCACCCTCAGCTGATTTTTGTGTTGTTAGTAGAGATGGAGTTTCACCATGTTGGCCAGGTTGGTCTCGAACTCCTGACCTCAGGTGATCCACCCACCTCAACCTCCCAAAGTGCTGGGATTACAGGTGTGAGCCACCATGCCCAGCCAAGTAACATCTCAAATAAGGGTTGGCTGTTGTTAAAATAAAATATATATATCCTGCACACTGTGTGTGTATTTTATATATATATATATATATATATATATATATCCTGCACACTGTGTGTATATATATATATATATATATATATACATATATATATACACACACACATATATATACTGACACACAGTAACATCTCAATAAGGGTTGGCTGTTAAAGTATAGCAAGTAGCTGTGCTGTCAAAAGGAAGAAGTTGTCTGGGCACAGTGGCTCATGCCTATAATCCCAGCACTTTGGGAGGCTGAGGTGGGCAGATCATGAGGTCAGGAGTTCGAGACCAGCCTGGTCAACATAGTGAAACCCTGTCTCTACTAAAAACACAAAAAAGAAATTAGCCTGACATAGTGGTGGGCGCCTGTAATCCCAGCTACTCAGGAAGCTGAGGCAGGGGAATTGCTTGAACCTGGGAGGCGGAGGTTGCACTGAACCAAGATCACGCCATTGCACTCCAGCCCAGGTGAAAACAAAGAGTGGCTCTCCTGGAAGTTTTGAAGTAGCAAGCGAGCTAGACTAGAAGGAGGAAAATAAGAAGGACTTTCAGACAGATGGGGGACCTCTGGTCATGGAGGCAACATGATGTTTATTTAGTGAATATTTCTTATTCACACACTTTTTACTTTGACTCTGTTTCCCCTCCCCTCCAACTTCTTGTTTCCCTAATTTCTTTACTATATAAAAGAATGAACTTGTGGCCTTGCATGGTGGCTCATACCTATAATCTCAGCACTTTAGGAGGCCAAAGTAGACAGATCACTTGAGGCCAGGCGTTCGAGACCATCCTGGCTAACATGGTGAAACCCTTGTCTCTACTAAAAACACAAAAATCAGCCAGGCATGGTGGCACACGCCTGTAATCCCAGCTACTTGGGCGGCTGAGGCAGGAGAATCGCTTGAACCCAGGAGGCGGGTTACAGTGATCTGAGATCTTGCCACTGCACTCTAGCCTGGGAGAGATAATGAGACTCTGTCTCAACAACAACAACAACAACAAAACTTACCAAATATGCCGTATCCTGTGACATAGTGTCTGCATATCACAATGTTACGTATCTTCTAATCTTTTACTTTGGCTCAGATAGAATTGGCTCTCTGCCCTTCTAATCTCACCTCCCCAGAATCTAAGTGTCCTCACCAGGCCTGTCCTGATTTATTCCAGACCTAAGCATTGGGAAACCGGGCAACCAGTCCAGGGCCTGGCTTGGGCTGATGCAGGGATGAGTTAAGAGTCATAAACTCAAACGCAGGGAAGTACTGAAATGAGTGAAAAGGCAAACAGTAAAACAACAGCAAGCAGTGGGGACTATGGGAACCAGTGTGCTCATGACCAACTCGAGGCATTCAAATTCATGTTTGGAAAACACTGCACTGGCAAGGATGCTATTGAAAGTAATTAATGCTGGGTACAATGTCTCATGCCTGTAATCCCAGCACTTTGGGAGGCAGAGGTGGGCAGATCACCTGAGGTCAGGAGTTCAAGACCAGCCTGACCAACATGGAGAAACCCCGTGTACACTAAAAATACAAAATTAGCCAGGTGTGGTGGCACATACCTGTAGTCCCAGCTACTTGGGAGGCCGAAGCAGTAGAATCATTTGAACCTGGGAGGTAGAGGTTGCAGTGAGCCAAGACTGCGCCATTGCACTCCAGCCTGGGCTACAAGAGTGAAACTCTGTCTCAAAAAAAAAAAAAGTAATTAACAACTGGTATGACATGGCACCGACCCATCAGAATAGACAGCAGCATAAACAGTCAGCAGTGGTGAGGACCAGCTGAATTTCAGCCCCGAACTCTGGTCAAGCCACACTTCCAAGGTTGAAACTCTGGAGCTACCCAGCTGGTTTCCAAGTTGCTACCTCTGCCCTAGTCAAAATCAGAACAGGGACAGTCAAAACCAGAGTCATAAATAGCACCAAGCACAGTATCTGCACACAGTAGGTGCTCAGTGAGTGTTGAAGGAAGAAGCAGCATGGTTAGAATCATGGGCTCTGTAGCTGGACGCATCGGCCAGAGTCCTGGCTATGCTATGAACTGGCCGCGTGTCCTCGAGCAAATGACTAAACTCTATGCTTCAGTTGCGTTATCTATGAAGTGGGAATAATAGTAGACATGAGAGTACATTAGAAGATACACAGCAGCCGGGCACGGTGACTCATGCTTGTAATCCCAGCACTTTAGGAGGCTGAGGCAGGCAGATCACTTGAGGTCAGGAGTTCGAGACCAGTTTGGCCAACATGGCGAAACCCCATCTCTACTAAAAATACAAAATCTGCTGGGTGTGGTGGTACACACCTGTAATCTCAGCTACTCGGAAGGCTGAGGCAGGAGAATCGCTTGAACCCAGGAGGTGGAGTTTGCAGTGAGTCGAGATCGCACCACTGCACTCCAGCTTGAGCAGCAGACTGAGACTCTGTCTCAAAAGAACAAAAACAAAAACAAAAAAAGATACATGCTAGCACAGTGCCTGGCACAGAGTGAGCACTCAAACATTAGTTATCAATATTGGCTGTAGCGCATTCAATAAACAAGTGTGTTGGGGCATCCATGCCAGAGTGGTCAGTCCTCAAAGCTGGCATGGAAGATCTAGGCCACTAGTTACGCAGAAGGAGGCCAAAACTTTGGCAGCCCCAGGAAGGAACGTGCTCTCACTTAAATGAAGCCAGACAGTTCTGCTCTGTTCTGTTTTGTTCTAAGCAGAGTTCCAGATACACTCTGCCTTGCTCCAAAGCTTTCTGGAGCCCTTCTCCTTTGATTCAGGCTTGGTCTGCCTGACGCTGCAAGTCTTCCTAGGCAGAGGGAAGATGGTGCACCAGATGCTACACCCAGGCGCTCCTGTCCTCCTCATCACAAAGCCAGTCTCTCTCAAAATAGGAGCAAGGCACAGCCTGGGACAGAGACCAGTGCCTGGGACATCACCCAGTGCCCCATTTCCTAGTTGGATGTTGGATTTGTCCTCTTCCTGCCACCATCCAGCACAGCCACTGTATCACACTGAACTAGAAAAAGCCAGGCCAGGTGTGGTGGCTCACCCCTGTAATCCCAGCACTTTGGGAGGCCAAGGCAGGCATCTCACGAGGTCAAGAGATCAAGACCATCCTGGCAAACATGGTGAAACCACGTCTCTACTAAAAATACAAAAATTAGCTGGGTGTGGTGGCGCATGACTCTAGTCCCAGCTACCCGGGAGGCTGAGGCAGGAGAATTGCTTGAACCCGGAAGGCAGAGGTTGCAGTGAGCTGAGATCACACCATTGCACTTTAGCCTGGCAACAGAGCAAGACTCTGTCTCAAAAAAAAAAAAAAGAACTAGAAAAGTCGAATCCTGTAGCCATGGTGACCAACTAGCACACAGGTTGGCTCTCTGGCCACAGGAAACGGACAAGGTAGCTCTTCTGTTTGCAGTTTAGCTATTTATTAAGGCCCAGATGCTAGGGTTTGCTGGCTCTCTGTAAGGACTTGAGCAATTGCACATTCTATGTTCTTTCTGGGGTGTGGTTAGGAGGTGTTTTTTCAAACACAGCGTGTCTTAGCAACTGAAAGGAGCTGTCAAAGGGCTCCTTTTGTTAGTGGCTAATCCAGGTGCCTTTGGAATCCCATTTCCTCAAGATTAGTGTGCTCACAGCTGATACCCTCTTTATCAGCTGGCTGCATATGCTTCCTGTCCCCGCAGTTGAGATGGGCAATGGCAGCCACTACTACCGGTGTAAACGGAGACTTCACAACTGCCAGGGTCTTCGTCGGTTCCTTCAGACCTTCTGCTTCCAAAGCTCAATTGGACCATACAGTGGATCTCCCAGCCAAAGACTCCATTTCTAGCCAGTTCCTGCAGGAAGGAGTTCTGGAAGGTTAAACGGATAATTGGAGGCCAGAAGTTGGTCATACACACACACACACACACACACACACACACACACACACACGCATATATATATATGTATTTTTTTTGAGATGGGGTCTCACTCTTGTCACCCAGGCTGGAGTGCCATGGAGCAATCTCGGCTCACTGCAACCTCTGCCTCCCAGGTTCAAGCGATTCTCATGCCTCAGCCTCCCAAGTAGCTGGGATTACAGGCATGCACCACCACAGCTGGCTAATTTTATATATTTTTTTAAGTAGAGACGGGGTTTCTCCGTGTTAGGCTGGTCTTCAACTCCCAACCTCAGGTAATCCACCTGCCTCAGCCTCCCAAAGTGCTGGGATTACAGGCATGAACCACCGCACCCGGCCTGTCTGTATTCTTAATTATCCACAACATTTAATGTTCACAATTGAAAGGAAGAAAAACGATCATGGATTGTCTATTTAACTGCTTGATGCCACGACAGAAGAATATAAAGTCAGAATTGTAGGGCAGGAAGTCACTTCGTTTGAGAGACACTGAGCTCTGAACTGTTAGGTAACTCTCTCGAGGCCGTGACAGTGGTGAGAGGCAGGGCCAGACTGCAATCTCGGCGTCCTGGCCAAGGCTCCCAGCATCCGCCCTTGCTCCAGCGGCAGTTTCTCGATGGCAGGAGAGAAATGCTTGAACCTCGTTTTAGTCCTGGAATCTGATCCTTCTTGGGTCTGAACACTTTTCACAACTCCAGCCATCGGCTTATAGAGGAGATACTGATTATCTCCGAACTCCATTCTCTCATTCTTCAGTAATGAAATGGCAGGTGTTACCAGGATAACACCAGGTTACCCGTGGTTGCTCTGCCTCGTCCCCCAGTATGCCTGACAGTGAACTCACGTTCAAGGCCTGGTCAGCAGGATGGAAGGGAGAGTGGTGAGCCCTTCTTTTTTTCTTTTTTTTCTGAGACAGAGTCTCACTCTGTTCCCAGAGACCAGAGTGCAGGGGTGTAATCTCTGCTCACTGCAACCTCCGTCTTCTGGGTTCAAGTGATTCTCCTGCCTCAGCCTCCCGAGTAGCTGGGACTACAGGTATGTCTCGAACTCCTGACCTCTGGTGATCCTCCCATCTTGGCCTCTGAAAGTGCTGAGATTCCAAGCATGAGCCGCTGTACCTGGCTGGTGAGCACTTTAAAGGACTAGAGTGTACCCTTCTCTGGTCCTTTCCTCCTGACCAGTGATTGAAATGCAGAACCAAGCTTGGCACTGGAGCGGCCATTTTGGGCCATGAGGTAGAAGCCACATGTTGAAGATAAAGGAACAAGATGGAAGAAATCTGGTGATCAGGGAGCCACCGTGCCAGTCTTGGGTTGGCTCTGATTACATCAGAGATAAATTTTTATTTATTTATTTATTTATTTACTTGAGGTGTAGTCTTGCCCTGTCATCCAGGCTGAAGTGCAGTGGCGCGATCTTGGCTCACTACAGCCTCCACCTCCCAGGTTCAAGCGATTCTCTTGCCTCAGCCTCCCAAGTAGCTGGGACTACAGGTGCCCACCAACAGGCCTTGCTAATTTTTGTATTTTTGGTAGAGATGGAGTTTCACCAGTGTTGACCAGGCTGGTCTCAAACTCCTGGCCTCAAGTGATCCACCTACCTTGGCCTCACAAAGCACTGGGATTGCAGGCATGAGCCACCAATTTATATCCAGTAGTTTAACAAAAAACACAGATATATGAGGTTTTCAGTTATAAGTATTTTGTATAATTCGAACACAGAAAGTGAAACTGTTTGAAAGGTTCTGATAGAATTGCCTGGGAAGAAAGGAATTCATTCCCTTTGAAGGATTTCATTCCTGGGATGCGGCTGCCTGCTTAAAGAGCAGGGTCCGTTCTGTAGAGAAAGCTAGGAGACAAGAACAGACCCTCGTCTCAAAAATATAGCCACTTCGCTTCCTGCTGACTTGATTATTTGGTTTGTTAAACTGCTTTCTCTTTGAAAACAAATGTCCCCTGGGTAAGCCAAGCTCATTGGTTTACCCAGGTGTTCACACCCGAGAACAGAGCATCCTCTGCTGATTAGTAAGGACTTTGGGGGAAGAGGAGTTGTGACTAGTCTGCCGAAGGAAGTGACGTTTGGGGGCGGGTAGGTCAAGGCTGATGGGATGGATGGGACTCGGAAAGTCCCTGAAAGCAGGGAAACAAAGAAATGGAAGAAGGGCCAGAGAGGGAGGCACTATCGCAGTGGCTCTGCTTTGGCATGTTCTCAAGACCCTGGGAACAGCCCATGACCACCAGAGGGCAGCAGCGCAAGATGAAATTGCTGGGACTTCAGAGAGCCACTAGCTTCAGGACCAAGGGAGACCTCGCCTTCCTGTCCAACCTGGGTCTCCCTGGTTTTCTTTGTCCAAAGTCAACCAGGATGGAAGACTTAAACCAAAGTAGGCAGGGCCCATTTTCATACACTTTCATTCAGGGATCCCTGGCGATGGTCGTTCCCCCTCTCTAGGCCATTGATACCATCTCTATCACACATTTAACATTGTATTAAAGTAGTCTTTAATGTGGGTTATATATGTTTTTTGTTTGTTTGTTTTTTGAGATGGAGTCTCACTCTGTCACCAGGCTGGAGTGCAATGGTGTGATCTCGGCTCACCGCAACCTCTGACTCCCTGGTTCAAGCGATTCTCCTGCCTCAGCCTCCAGAGTAGCTGGGATTATAGGCACCTGCCACCACGCCCAGCTAGTTTTTGTATTTTTCGTAGAGACAGGGTTTCTCCATGGTAGCCAGGATGGACTCGAACTCCTGACCTCATGATCCACCCACCTCAGCTTCCCAAAGAGCTGAGATTACAGGCGTGAGCCACCACACCTGGCTGGTTATATATGTTTTTTACCTAGCCATGCCCTAAGCAATCAGACATGTAAAATGATTATTTTCATGTGTGTGTGTGTGTGTGTGCACGCTCACACGCGTGTTACAATTATTACATTAAAATGTCTGTATCACCAGAAAATCATCTATCACCTATAGTATATATATCACATTTGGAAAAACATTGCATTATTTCATTAAATTCCCCAATAACCCAATGAAGGAGGTGATATTATTCTCCCCATTTTCTAAATGAGGAAACTGAGGCTCAGAGAGGTTAAATACCTTCCTCAAGAATTTTTGCCAGAGTTGGGATTTGAAGTCTATTTGACTTAGAAGGCGGTGGTCCTTGCTTTCTGCCGAGGAGAAGGGAGCAGAGATACCTAAATATGCCTGCCTTCCAATCCTACAGAAACATGCCCCCTGCAGCTCTTTTCTTCTTCATCTTCAATTTCTTTCTTTCTTTCTTTCTTTCTTTCTTTCTTTCTTTCTTTCTTTCTTTCTTTCTTTCTTTCTTTCTTTCTTTCTTTCTTTCTTTCTTTCTTTCTTTCTTTCTTTCTTTCTTTCTTTCTTTCTTTCTTTCTTTCTTTCTTTCTTTCTTTCTTTCTTTCTTTCTTTCTTTCTTTCTTTCTTTCTTTCTTTCTTTCTTTCTTTCTTTCTTTCTTTCTTTCTTTCTTTCTTTCTTTCTTTCTTTCTTTCTTTCGAGACAGTCTTGCTCTGTGGCCCAGGCTGGAGTGCAGTGGCACAATCTCGACTCACCACAGCCTCCACCTCCTGGTTCAAGCGATTCTCCTGCCTCTGCCTCCTGAGCAGCTGGGATTACAGGCGCCTGCCACCATGCCCAACTAATTTTTGTTTTAGTAGAGACGGGGTTTCACCATGTTGGTCAGGCTGGTCTCAAACTACTGCCCTCATGATCCATCCCAGAGTGCTGGGATTACAGACGTGAGCCACCATGCCCAGCCACTTTGTCTTCAATTTCTAAGAATATCTTCTTCTCACTAAAACAAAACACTCCAGAATGCATTCTGCATGAATAAAGTCTGCCAACTCCATGGCAGGAATAACATTCCTTTTAGGAATGTTGATCACTTCTAAAATAATGATAAAGAAATTCAACAGTTTGAGCGAGGTGACCGAGTTGCAGACGCAGAGATGCAGATCTTTGTGAAGACCCTCACGGGCAAGACCATCACCCTTGAGGTCGAGCCCAGTGACACCATTGAGAATGTCAAAGCCAAAATTCAAGACAAGGAGGGTATCCCACCTGACCAGCAGCGTCTGATATTTGCCGGCAAACAGCTAGAGGATGGCCGCACGCTCTCAGACTACAACATCCAGAAAGAGTCCACCCTGCACCTGGTGCTGCGCCTGCGAGGTGGCATTATTGAGCCTTCTCTCCGCCAGCTTGCCCAGAAATACAACTGCGACAAGATGATCTGCCGCAAGTGCTATGCGCGCCTGCACCCCCGTGCTGTCAACTGCTGCAAGAAGAAGTGTGGCCACACCAACAACCTGCGCCCCAAGAAGAAGGTCAAATAAACCTCTTCCTTCCTGGAAGGGCAGCCTCCTGCCCAATCCCCGTGGCCCTGGAGCCTCAATAAAGTGTCCCTTTGGTTGACTGGAGCAGCAAAAAAAAAAAAAAAGAAATTCAACAGTTTGTATTTCTGGATGAACTAGGGGAGAAGAGGAACTAAAGTTTCTGCAGAGTCTCGCAACACACCTACAGGAAGCCAAGCAAAGTGTGCGAATTGCACTGGGCCCGGAGGACAGCTGGTAACAGAAGCCTTGAGGTTTATCTGAAGTGACTGCCCATCATCCCCAGGCCCCACAGCGACAGGCGTGGTAGAAAGATAAAACCCTAGACTCTGCTGCTCACCCGTTGTGGAGCCATGGTGGAGCCACTTCTCTCTGCACTTCGATTCCCCTGTCTGTAAAAGGATAACAATTCCGGTCTCAGGGGTCATCATAGCAATAAATGAGGAAGCTGTAAATGAGAGCCAAAACACCTCACTTATTACTGCTGTTTTTAAATGATTCGGAGAGTGAAAAGGGCCTTCGTGCTCAGAATCCAATCAGCTTAACGTGAATTGTAGCACTTGTCAAATACTGCCTTTTCTGCTTGGAAACTTCACTAAAAAAAAAAAAAGATCAGCTGGGCACAGTGGCTCACACCTGTAATCCCAGCACTTTGGGAGGCTGAGGTGGGCAGATCACGAGGTCAGGGGTTCAAGACCAGCCTGACCAACATGGTGAAACCCCATCTCTACTTAAAAATACAAAAATTAGCCTGATGTGGTGGCATGCACCTGTAATCCCAGCTACTTGGGAGGCTGAGGCAGGAGAATTGCTTGAACCTGGGAGGCAGAGGTTGCAGTGAGCCGAGAGCGAGCCATTGCACTCCAGCCTGGGTGACAGAGTGAGACTCTGTCCACTCCCCCCCCCCTCAAAAAAAAAGAGGTCAAAGAGCCATTCCTAAAGCAAAAGGAAATGGCTAAACCTGGAACTATTCCTGACCCCAAAGTCCTACTTCAGACCATGTTTCCCGTTTTTCTCTTATGTTCTAGCCCAACATGCATAAATCCTTGCTTCTACCTGAGGGCCACATAGAGGAATAGACAGATAGGAAGAGCTTTTGCCCAAATTAGTTTCACTTCCTCCCAAGCACCCCATGGTCACAGCTATGCAGAATTGTTTACTGCAGCACTAAGGACTATATTTTTGTTTTAATCAATGCAGGGTAGGCAAGAGACTTAAGTCAGTGAGCTTGATGATGTAATCAATTTTCCAACTACCAACGACACTAGGACCTCGTCACATTTCTTTGTCTTCCTTTCTAACTCCAAATCTAGCAGGCATCCCTGTTCTCATTAACAAAGTCTTCTGTTAGCACCATTGCTCCCTACCTACGGTCCGACGTCATAAAGGAGTTCTGTGTCGAGAACAGTAGAGCAAAAAGGCAGGAAGAAAGCAAGTCTTCAACATCATGGAGCTCACATACCGGCTCTGGATGGCTTATGTACAGTGAAATCTCCAAGACGCCTTCCAAAAACCAGATGTCCCTGTCCTTTCTGGAACCACCGCCATCCCCTGTCACTCAGTAAACCTCATCTCCCACTTCATCCTGCTCTAACTCGAACACAAACACAAGTCTGTAGAACTACAATGGCCATGGGGGCATCATTCTATTTGCCTTGCCAACATTTCTACTTTACATCCCTTCCTGCTCCTGTGTAGAGGATGGTACTCAATCACCCGAGACCCATCTGGTAGACAGAGCTTGATGGACCATGGGGAGAGGGGCATCGCCCCTGCTAGGTCGGAATGCACACACCCTTCCAGCACTGAAGTGCTCACAGCTGCATCTTAAACAACTCGTCCACTTCTCATCAGCTTAGCACAGAGCGAATTCGGAGCTATCAGACACCCATCAATGACTGAGAGACAAAGAAATAAAAGATCTGTTCGCAGTCCCTTTGTGCCCAGCAGAACTCCCATTTGTCTTATGTCTAAAAAGCTGGCCATTGACTTTCAACAGGATTTCGCTGATGCTGTTAGAAAATATTTTTCCACTAAATGAAGATAAACTGCTTCTCTGAAGATGCAGAAGGTAAGAGATAATAAATAAAAATGCAAGTGGCTCCCATTTCACTTGATGTTTGATGACATTCAGTGTTCCAGAACATTACTGTGGGAATTCTTTTCTCCCTTGATCTTGGAGAGCAGTGTGAATGGACATAGAGGCCATTTATGTAAAAGAACCTGAGGACATGGGGGAAAACAAAAGAATTTGCCGGGGATGGGAAAAGCACACCCATTTAAATATGCAGAAACCTGAATGCCAGTGTCTGACTAGCTATTAAGCAGTAATTCCTTCTCTATCCCTTATCATATCTACCAGTCATTCTGCAAGATTCTTCCATGTAAAGAGCATTGTGAAGTGAATTTTTCAGATTTATCTCATCTTTTTGCCAGGTCAGCCCACCCCATGCATATCTGCCACCTGCTTCTTGCACAATCCCTCAGAGACCACGGAGCTGCACTGTGGGGCCCTCAGCCGATCTGATGCAGGTAGATAACCCCTCCCCCACACTCTTTTCCTGCTTGCTTGCATCCATTACAAACTGTCCTCCCCACTCAGATACTACTAATCCTGGTAGTTTTTGTTTGTTTGAGACAGGGTCTTACTCTGTCATCCCGGCTGGAGTGCAGTGGTGCAATCATAGTTCACTGCAGCCTCGACCTCCTGTGCTCAAGTGATTCTCCTTCCTTGGCCTCCCAAAGTGGTGGGATGACAAGCATGAGCCACTTCACCTGGCTTCCCCAGTAGTTTTGACCATGATCTCATTTGCCACCTTCTGATTAGGCCAGCCTCAGAGCATCCAAGAAGCTGCATAATATAGAATAAACACAGGTTGCTAGATTTAAATCAAGCTTTTTACTTCCTAGCGATGCAAGCTTTGTTGAGTTCCTTAACTTTTCTTAGCATTTCTACTTTTTAAAAAAAAGTTGTTTTAATAGTAAATCATAGGATTTTTGAGATAACTAAATGAGAAAATGTACATAAGACTTGCAGCGGCCGGGTGCAGTGGCTCATGCCTGTAATCCCAGTACTTTGGGAGGCTGAGGTGGGCAGATCACCTGAGGTCGGAAGTTCGAGACCAGCCTGACCAACGTGGAGAAACCCCGTGTCTACTAAAAATACAAAATTAGCTGGGCATGGTGGCACATGCCTGTAATCCCAGCACTTTGGGAGGCCAAGGTGGGCAGATCACCTGAGGTCGGAAGTTCGAGACCAGCCTGACCAACGTGCAGAAACCCCATCTCTACTAAAAATACAAAATTAGCCGGGCTTGGTGGCACATGCCTGTAATCCCAGCTACTTGGGAGGCTGAAGCAGGAGAATCACTTGAACCTGGGAGATAGAGGTTGCAGTGAGACAAGATCGTGTCATTGCACTCCAGCCTGGGCAACAAGAGTGAAACTCAGTCTCAAAAAAAGAAAATACTTACAGCACCTTAAGTGCTCAGTAAATAGCAGCTCTTTTCTTCCCGCTTCTGTTTCCCAAAATAGTCCTGGCTGGGAAGACACATTGTCACAGGCTACATACACTAAATAGTTTGGTATTATTATTACCCAGATTGTGTTCAATACTTTCATTCATCATTATAAAGAACACAATAACATGTCATTTTTGGCACCTGCCTATGGGAAGTAATAGTATCTTTTTTTTCATATATCATTTTCATAACTGGCTTTTTGCCCTCATGTAATTCTGCAGGGTGGGCTCAGATCGAAACTGTCAAGATCCTCAATGGTTTCATGCTTAGCACCAGGAAGCCTCCGTTGGTCCCTTGGAAACTGGAACAGTACCAACCGAGAAGTTTCTACTTCGCTTCCACTCAGTGGGCACTGCCGAGAAAAGGTGGGAGGGCTGCCCGCTCAAGTGTGGCTTTTAAAGACAAAGTGGAGAAGAAAAAGAGGTGAGAATGTGGTGCAGTGGTCTGTGAACTTGAGACGTTCAGCGGTAGGAAACAGCGGCCCCTAAGGAGCCATTTGTGTAAACCAGTTCACAGCTACATGCAATGTGCCACCTGTGAACAGAGTCCTGAGGCATAGAAAGGATTCTCCAATATTGCTTTTACCGTAGAAAAGATTATGCCTCATCTTGGTTCTTGGTGCAATTTGATTTGATGCTGCCTGCACAGTTCCAAACTTTCTTGGTCTAAGCCAGAGGCCAACAGGCCTCCTTGCAAACAAGATGTATTCTTTAAGATATAACTGAGGCTGCTGTAAAAATGAGACATAAAAACAGAAGTTTGTTTTTCTTATGTAAGAGTGTGAGCATAAGCTTCCAGAGCTGCTGTGTGGTTCCGTGATGTTGGGGATGCCGTTTCTTCCTGCTTTTTGCTCTGCTCTGCTCCATACACACCTTGTGATAGCAGATGGCTGCCCCAGCTCCCACTATCCCATCCGCACTCCAGCGGGCAGGAAGAAGAACTGGAGCAAGAGAAGACATCTTGCTTTCCATCAGAAGCAGTCTGGAAATTCCAAACATCAATGCCACAATCATCTCCTTGGCCAGAACTGAGTCACTGGCCCACACCTAGCTGCAAGGAAGGCTAGAAATGTAATCCTAGGTGAACCATCATGAGTCCATCTGGCATATCACTATGGAAGAAGAGAATGCAATACTGGGGGACAGCTAGCACTCTGCACAAAGGACCGGACAGGAATATAAACCAGTGATTCCTGCTAGGTGTAAGGACAAATGCATATCTTTTGTGGGTGGTGGAGCACAGAGCAAACAGGGAGAGCCCCACTTTAAGCAGCAGCCCCTTTCACCTTAGATGATACTGTCATGCAGAAATTCAGGCTCCCTGTTCAACTCTGATGGTTTTCAAAAGTCAGAAATCAACATTTGAAAAAATAATGAAATATCAGCCAGGTGCAATGGCTCACACCTGTAATCCCAATACTCTGGGAGGCCAAGGTGGGCAGATCACTTGAGGTCAGGAGTTCGAGACCAGTGGTTTGGCCAGCATGGGAAAACCTCGTCTCTACTAAATAAATAAATAAATAAATCAAATAATAATAACTAGCTGGGTGCAACGGCTACGCCTGTAGTCCCAGCTACTCGGGAGGCTGAGGCAGGAGAATCGCTTGAACTCAGGAGGCAGAGGTTGCAGTGAGCTGAGATTGTGCCACTGCACTCCAGCCTGGGTAACAGAGCAAGACTCTGTCTCAAATAAATAAATAAATAAATAAATAAAAATATAAAACGTCTCTATTTTAAAATGCTAGGTCAAAATTTTTTTAGATTCTGTGTGGGCCCAACATGTCTGTGGACTGGATACGGCCCAGTAGCTGCCATTTGGGGCTCTATATTGATTTGATTTACATGAAAATGTCCATTATGCTTAACTCTCTGCCCAAAATGCAAAATTTTGGGAATCCAAAATTAGAGTTAAAAGGCAAATAGGCTTAGTAAAGAGCTGTTATCAAGACAAAGCCTCCAAATTACTTAATTTGTTTGGCTTGTTAGTCTGGCACTGAAACACAAGAAAATCACAAATTGGTTTTGAATGGGTCACAGTGACCGAGTAGTTACTTAACCAGGAAAAGGAACTGGAGGAAACTCTCAAGTTCCATTTTTCAGCATATTTCTTGTGGGAGATGGAAATGATGCACATGGCAGCCATGCTAATGCCGCTGGAGCTCCTGCTGTGGGAAGCGGGATTGATGGTCCCTCCCCCACCCCAAGCTGCCTTTCTGGATCCAACACCAGGGATACAGGGAGGCTGCACTTCCTTAACAGCCTGGCCAAACCTTTCTTGTAACCTTACTGCAATTTCAGACTCTTCCAACCCAATCCTCCTTCCTTCTCTTCTTCCCTTTTTTTTTTTTTTTGAGATGAAGTCTTTCTCTGTTGCCCAGGCTGAAGTGCAATGATGCCATCTCGGCTCACTGCAACCTCTGTCTCCCGGGTTCCAGCGAATCACCTGCCTCAGCTTCCTGAGTAGCTGGGATTACAGGTACCCGTCACCACCCAGTTAATTTTTATATTTTTAGTAGAGACAGGTTTTCACCATATTGGCCAGGCTGGTCTTGAACTCCTGATCTCAGGTGATCCACCTGCCTCAGCCTCCCAAAATGCGGAGATTACAGGTGTGAGCCACCGCACCCAGCCTCCTTCTCTCCTTCCTGTCACAGATGTCAGAACTCCTCTCGCTGCTTTCTCTGGCTCCCTCCTTTATCCTTCACAGGTGTGTCCCTCATAAATCTCTTGCACGTCTAATACCATCTTGGCATCCGCTTCTCGGCAGACTCCACCTAGCACATGATGCTGATGATGGCAGTGGCATGTCTAGGTGCTAACCCTGCATGCGGTTCTGAGACTAGAACTAGAGTCCCTGGCAAGAATGATAACTATGGCTGACTCTGTTGAGCACACACTGTGTTCTAGAACCATGTATTTCAGCCCTGCATGGATTGTCTTCACAAGAGTCCTAAGGTGGGTGGTGAATTGCTGCTCTCCTGATTTTACAGATGTGGAACTAGGTTAAATGACTTGCTCATCTTCCCACAGGTGGTAGGCAGTGATTCAGACCCAAGTTGGTCTGTCTCCAAAGCCTAGCCATTCATACATCCAACATCTGTGTACTTTCTTCCCAATCTTTACTATCTTCAAATACCACCACATGCTATCCTCATGACTGTTATAATTTATGGGTAGTACTCATACAATTATTTACTTCCTATTTCTCTTTAAATTAATTGATTTTGAAAACTTGAACATGTTTATTTTAAAAGGAGACACAGTAGCCCTAAGATAAATGGTAAACTGCTATCCCTTGCCATACATTCAAGGTAATCCTAAAGATAATTTTCATAAAGACAAAGCAGTATTGTCATTTTTTTTTTTTTTTTTTTTTTTTTGAGACGGAGTCTTGCTCTTCTCATCCGGGCTGGAGTGCAATGGTGCTATCTTGGCTCACCGCAACCTCTGCCTCCCAGGTTCAAGCAATTCTCCTGCCTCAGCCTCCCGAGTAGCTGGGGATTACAGGCACCTGCCACCACGCCTGGCTAATTTTGTGTATTTTTTGTAGAGACAGTTTTCACTATGTTGGCCAGGCTGGTCTCGAACTCCTGACCTCAGGTGATCCACCCGCCTCAGCTTCCCAAAGTGCTGAGATTACAGGCGTGAGCCACCGCACCCAGCCTGTCAAATTTTATTTAAACAATATTACAACGCTTAACTAGACACTATATCTAAAGACTAATTCTAAGGTCTGCACTCACTTTGGTTTTGTTATGGATAAAGGGAGATTAGCAAATGTGAGATGTTAAAGATACCTTCAAACAAAGACTTTTTTCTTGACAAAACCAGAAAGGTTGAAAACATTTGAAAAGGACTAACTTTCTCAGCATGTGACTCAATGCTCTTGATCCCTTGTATCCCTAAAATCCATTTTGGGAAATAATTACCAATATGAAAATGGAGAATGCTAATTTGAATAAAGAGAAAATGCATAGAATTGTCACAAAAGAAAATAAAATCAAATTTATTACTCTCCAACCTCAACTGGTTCTCCGTTATCACAACAGTATGCCCTGGTTTATCTGGAGGGTGCGATCTTTTTAAAAGTAAAACAAACCGGAGCCTGCAGCACAAGCGAACCCTGCCTTTTTGGCAGGTGTATCCGGTAGAGAAGCAAAACACTACTCTGTGGTTAGTCTACCGGTGCGCTGGAGTTCAGCACATTCACAAATCAGCCTGTCTAGGAGGGGGCTCAACCACACACACAGATCTGGAGCCTTTGTAAAAAAAACCTCCCAGCCTCTTTGGGTTCAGAAGACAGTGCTGATCTAGAGCTGAGCAACAGCGACAGGCAAGAGTGGGCCAGTCTGGCTGTGCACTGGGCCGTTTCCAGCCCCAGCCACCACGTTCCTTGGAGAGACAATGGATAAAATCCTACTGCACAGATTGCAGAGCTTGGCTGCAGTGTAGACACATTTCGGAAAGTCATACCCCACTGTCCAGGGTTTAACCCCAAAAGACAAGACTAATAATCTAGTCACTGTGAATTAGTGTTTTGAGTGACATAAGAAGGTGGAGAAAGTTTCTCACCAACCCTCCTTTCTGCCTCTGTGTTCCTGTGTCAGCTTCCACGATGTATCACTTGTATTTGATTTGGTGAGTGGTTGGCAGATGGAGTTGGCTCTGGAAGTAGAGAAAGGACTAGGATGCCATGTGGAGAAGTGTTCCCTCCATTCATCCACAAGAAGTCCCAGTCTAGGCCAGACACAGTGGCTCATGCCCGTAATCCCAACAGTTTGCGAGTCTGAGACGGGAGGATATCCTGAGGTCAGGAGTTTGAGGCCAGCCTGGCCAACATGGTGAAAACCCATCTCTACTAAAAATAAAATAATAAATTAGCCAGGCGTGGTGGCAGGCACCTGTAATCCCAGCTACTTGGGAGGTGAAGGCAGGATAATCGTTCAAACTCAGGAGGTAGAGGTTGCAGTGAGCCAAGATCACACCACTACACTCCAGCCTAGGCGACAGAGTGAGACTCAGTCTCAAAAAAAATAAAAGAAGTCCCAGTCTTGTGCCCATTTTGCGGATGGAAACTGAAGTGAGTCACTGAATGCTGAGGTCTGACAGCAGACCTCTGGCAGTTCCTTATGCTTTATTTCCTTAGACCTCTGGATTTCTGGCATATTATTCTTTTGAGTAAATCACCATCCCCAGCCGACATAAATCATAGAGAAGGAATAATAATTAATACTTGCTAAATGTTAAACACCTTAAATAGCTCCTCCCATTTAATGCTAAAACCCCATGAGGTTAATACTGATCATTTATTGAGTTCCTCCTGCACGCAAGACACCATGCAAAGCATGTTACCTGCATTGCCTCATTTAACTTCTCTTCTTACCAGGCTTAAGTGGTAGGGAATATTTTTATCTTCATTTTACATAGGAGAAGATGGTCATATGTAAAATGACCCTCTGGCCAGAATGGTCAAGTGACTTGCTGAAGACACACATCTCTACTAGCAGATAGAGCCTGGATTTGAATGCAGGTATATTTGCCTCAGACGGCAGCATAGTGGTTTTGAGTTTGAACATTGAGGTCAGACTACTGGGGCTTGAATCCTCGCTTTGGGCAATCTTTGACTACCTCTTTGTATTTTGATTTCCTCATTGGTAGAGGGGAGACAATAAATAAATAAATAAATAAATATATATATATATCTCTCTCTCTCTCTTTCACACACACACACACACACACACACACACACACACACACACACACACACATATTTATTTATTTATTTATTGTCTCCCCTCTACCAATGAGGAAATCAAAATACAAAGAGGTAGTCAAAGATTGCCCAAAGCGAGGATTCAAGCCCCAGTAGTCTGACCTCAATGTTCAAACTCAAAACCACTATGCTGCCGTCTGAGGCAAATATACCTGCATTCAAATCCAGGCTCTATCTGCTAGTAGAGATGTGTGTCTTCAGCAAGTCACTTGACCATTCTGGCCAGAGGGTCATTTTACATATGACCATCTTCTCCTATGTAAAGTGAAGATAAAAATATTCCCTACCACTTAAGCCTGGTAAGAAGAGAAGTTAAATGAGGCAATGCAGGTAACATGCTTTGCATGGTGTCTTGCGTGCAAGAGGAACTCAATAAATGATCAGTATTATTAGCAACATCATCATAGCCCAAAGGATCAGCCACCTCTGTGGCCAATCTGGGCAGGGGAAGCCCACAAGACAGAGAAAAACTCATCCTCCTCAAATGGTCTTTCCTCTTCAAAGCTGCATGCCCCACATGTGTGTGGGAGGCCTCACAAAGCACTTTTAGAGCCATCAAGGATTTTTGGAGACAGTGACAATATTGAGGAGACAGATGGCATCATAGACCTCTGAGAGCCAGTCGGTGTGCTAAAGATCTATGTGTGACCCAGGACGTTTCAGAGAATGAGTTTACCGTGGGGAGTGAACTGACAAATGCCCACTCTTCCACGAGAACCGCAGGTTTGCAGAAATGCTACATATGGTAGTTTTAAAATGGGTCTCAAAGTTCTTCGACTCTGGCCCCATCAAGAGGTGGAGTCTAATTCCCTTATCCTTGAATATGGGCTGGGCTTAGTGACACTGGGTGACTTCCAAAGCTCATTACAAAGGATATTTTAGCTTGGCTGTGTCTCAGGATGCTTGTTTTTCAATTCTGACTCCCATGGTGGGAGGAAGCTCAAATGACAATGGAGAGGTAAGGTGCAGGTGTTCTAGTCCTTGGCCCCAGTTGAAGTCTTAGTGAACAGCCAGCCTTTGGGATGACCCCAGCCTCTGTCACTATCTGACTGCCCCTCATGAGAGGCTCCAAGTGAGAACCACCTCCTGAACCCAATCAATAAGAAATAATTATTGTGTTATGCCTTTAAGTTTGGAGTCATTTGTTATACTGCAATAAATACCTGGAACACTCATAGTTACTATTTTAAAATAGGCTGGGTGCAGTGGCTCACGCCTATAATCCCAACACTTTGGGAGGCCAAGGCAGGAGGATTGCTTGAGCCTAGGAGTTTGAGACCACCTGAACAACATAAAGAGACTCCCCCATCTCTAGAAAAAATTAAAACATTAGCCAGGCATGATGGCACACACTTGTGGTCCCAGCTACTCAGGAGGCTGAAGAGGGAGATATGCTTGAGCCCAGAGACCTGAGCCTGCAGTGAACCATGATGACACCACTGCACTCCAGCCTGGGCAATAGAGTAAGACCCTCTCTCTTAATAAATTAATTAAGTAAATGAACTTTTAAAAAAATGAAATGGGAGTCACTTTGCTTTCTCCTGAGGAAAAAGTGGCTAGGTAGCCTTTTGTTGGAATAAGGCTGAGAAGTATTCTTTAGCTCCCTAAGCCATCAAAACTAGGAAAGCTTTAGAGTGGATTGACCCTTGAACGTCTCTTTGAAGCAGGACTGGGGCCAGTAGAGATGCAGAGCCTGATTCCTAGGCAGGTGCAGCACGTCAGGCTGTAAATACTAATGCAGAGGTTGTCTGCAAACCATCAGGCAATACCAAGTGTTTTCCAGGAGTGTTAGCAAAGTTAGTGGCCCTTGACACTTGTGGAAGTGAAAATTACAACCTCAGCAGCTTCAAAAAATAGGTACTGAGACAAACGTTCACACATACTAATATGGTTTGTCTCTGTGTCCCCATTCGAATCTCATCTTGAATTGTAATCCCTATAATCTCCACATGTTGAGGGAAGGACCAGATGGAAGGTGATTAGATCATGGGGGCAGATTCCCCCATGCTCTCCTCATGATAGTGAGTGAGTTCTCACGAGATCTGATGGTTTTATAAGGTAGTTTTCCCTGCTCTTGCTTGCTGTCTCTTTCCTGCCTCCATATGAAGAAGGTCTTTGCTTCCCCTTCCTCTCCTGCCATAATTGTAAGTTTCCTGAGGCCTCCCCAGACATGTGGAACTGTGAGTCAATTAAACCTCTTTTTTTTTTTTTGAGATGGATTCTTGCTCTGTCACCCAAGCTGGTGTGCAGTGCCCTGATCTCGGCTCACTGCAACCTCTGCCTCTTGGGTTCCAGTGATTCTCCTGCCTCAGCCTCCCGAGTAGCTGAGATTACAGGCACCTGCCACCATAACCAGCTAATTTTTGTATTTTTAGTAGACACAGGGTTTCACCATGTTGGTCAGGCTGGTCTTGGACTCCTGACCTCATGATCTGCCTCCCTTGGCCTCCCAAAGTGCTGGGATTACAGGTGTGAGCCACTGCATCCAGCCAAACCTCTTTTCTTATAAACTATCCAGGCTTGGGCAGTTCTTTATAGCAGTATGAAAAGAAACTAATACACATATATACACAGACAAACACACATGCACGCAGAGCTCTACTATCTTGCTGTCTTGAGCAAATTATGTAAGCTCTCTGTATCTTGGTTCTTGTCATGTCTGAAGTGCAGATAATAGTTTTCCTCAGAGGAGTGTTGAAATGTAAACAAACTTCAAATACTAAGAGCAATAGAATAGAGCATGCTCAGTGAATGTAAGTTATTACAATAATCCATACATATATGTACACACATTAAAAAAGAGAAGACTGGAGGCCAAGCTCTGAGGCTCATGCCTGTAACCCCTGCACTTTGTTGGTTTTTTTTTAATTTTTTTTTTTAAAGATGGGGTTTCACCATGATGGCCAGGCTGGTCTTGAACTCCTGACCTCAGGTGATCCACCCACCGTGGCCTCTCAAAGTGCTAGTATTACAGGCATGAGCCACCATGCCCGGCCAACCCCAGCACTTTGAGAGGCCAAGGCAGAAAGAACACTTGATCCCAGGAGTTCAAGATCAGCTTGGGCAATATAGCAAGATGCTATCTCCACAAAAAAAAGAATTTTTTAAATTATCCAGGTGTAGTGGCACATGCCTGTAGTCACAGCTACTCAGGAGGCTGAGGTAGGAGGATCACTTGAGCCCAGGAGGTTGAGGGTGCACTACAGCCTGGTTGACAAAACAAGAGCCCGTCTGAAAACAAACAACAACAAAAAAAGACAGACTGAAGGAAATTACTCCAAAGAGTTACTGTGGTTATCTCTGGGTCATAAGATTAGAAATCTTTTTTATTTTCTTCTTTATACTCTTCAATATTTTCAAAATATTCTATAATAAACCTGTATTTCTTTCATTAATTTTATAAAAACATCATTTGAATAGAGACTAGAAGGGAAACGTAAGGGAAAATGGTTACTGGAAAGATGGTAGGTTATGAATAACTTTTTATTACTCTGTTTAAAATTTTTTTTAACTCCCAAGTGCTTGGAACCTTTTTAACACTCTAAATTTAGTTTTTAGTGTTCAATATTTTTTAAATTGACTTAATCAGTGGGATTTTTAGGTCTAGGAAAATAAAGATGGAGAACAAATTAATGCTCAGCCATGTGGTACAGTTGCAAGATGTTGTAGAGGTTTGTTAGATGGTTAGATGGAGATCAGTGAGGACTACAACAGTCAGGATAGGCTTCTTGGGGGCGGTGATGCTCAAGATAGACATGGGAGGATAAGTGCCTTTTCCAAGGACTGGTTCTATTCACTTCTCTCTCTCTCTCTCTCTCTCTCTCACACACACACACACACACACACACACACAGATGCATACATGGACATTCACACTGTTTTGATCTCCAACTACACCAGCTGCTGAGGCAATAAAAAAACCATCCCTGTCTTGAGGAATTTCCTAACGTGCAAAGTACACACATAAACAAGCAGCCTTTCGATTTAATACTGTAAGTATTAGATTTAATACAGTAAGTATTAGTTTAGCACCAGGCACAAAGTTCAGTAGGAGCACAGGCACAGGATATTCGCCCACTGTGGCCTTCAGATTGGCTTCTTTTTTTCTCTTTTTCTTTTATTTTCTTTTTTTTTCACTACAAGAACTCACAGGACAGATTGGCTTCTTAGAAGTGGAATTTCTTAAGAAATGTCTTAGTCATCTCTGGCTCCTATTTAAAAAAAATAGCATAGGCTGGGTGGCTTAAACAACAGCTTTTATTTCTCCCAGTTCTGGAGGGTGGAAATGTAAGATTACGGTGCCAGCACACTCAGTATCTGGTAGGGCTCACTTTCTGGCTTGAAAACAGCCACCTTCTTGCCCTGCTCTCATACAGCAGGGGTGCCAGGGCAGCAGCACAGAGGTGGAGCTCAGGATCGCTTCCTCTTCTCATAATGGCACTGATCCCACCATGGGGCTTTACTCTCATGACCAAATGACCACCCAAAGGTCCCAGCTCCTAATATCATCACATTGGGGTTAGGATTTCAAAGTATGATTTTTTTTTTTTTTTTTTTTTTTTTTTTGAGACAGAGTTTCTTGTCGCCCAGAGTGGAGTGCAGTGGTGTGATCTTGGCTGTGATCAAGCCATTTGCCTGCCTCAGCCTCCAAGTAGCTGGGATTACAGTTGCCCACCACCATGCCTGGCTAATTTTTGTATTTTCAGTAGAGATGGGGTTTTGCCATGTTGGCCAGACTGGTCTCAAACTCCTGCCCTCAGGTGATCCACCTGCCTAAGCCTCCCAAAGTACTGGGATTACAGGCATGAGCCACCACACCCAGCCTTCAAAGTATGAATTTTAGGGGGGTTATAAATATTCAGTCCACATCAAAGGATGGATAATGACATAGTATATGCAGTAAACTATGAGCAGTTATCTACCAAAGGGTACCTTTCAAATGTTTCCCTCCCCACGCAATGCTTTCTACAAACAAAAACTTGTATGTGAGAACCCAGTAGATAAAATTAGGTTGGCCGGCCAGCCGCAGTGGCCCACACCTGTAATCCCAGCACTTTGGGAGTCTTTCCGAAGCAGGCGGATCACCTGAGGTTAGGAGTTCAAGACAAGCCTGGCCAACATAGTGAAACCCTGTGTCTCTTAAAAATACAAAATCTAGCTGGGCCGTGCTGGTGGGTGCCTGTAGTCCCAGCTGCTCAGGAGGCTGAGGCTGGAGAATCATTTGAATTTGGAAGGCAGAGGTTGCAGTGAGCCGAGATCAAGCCACTGTACTCCAGTCTAAGTGAAAGAGCGAGACTCCGTCTCAAAAAAATTAAAAAAAATAAGTTGGCTGCATAGGGGTATTGGTGGCCACCTCTTCCCAGAGGCAGCCCATGAGGCATGACTTCACAATGCCTAAGGCTCCATGGTAGGGGACACTGGGGCCGCAGGACTGGATATCCTGCAACCTGGAGGACAGAGAGGATGGGTCTAGGGGAGCAGGGTAGGGTCAGGTCTTGGAGGGCCTAATGGGCTTAGCCTTTGTCAGGAACGTAGTGGGGCACCACTGAGGGGGTTTGTCTGAGGAATCTGTGCTCAGATTTGTACCTTGAAGAGGAGTCTCATGAGAAGGAAGTGCCTTAATCCAGGGAAAGGGTCATGAAGGCTTGACCTATGACAGAGACCACAGAGAGGGAGAGGTTAGGTCACTGGAGCACTTCACTAATAGTATATTCTAGAAGTCAATTTTCCACTGGAAGGTTTCATTGGAAGAGGCCCAACTGCCTAAGGTGGATGTCAGCCCCATGAGTGGTCTCACAGGTTTTCATTCATACTGACTTCTTTTCCAGCAGCCATGCACCTGTGCAATCCCATTAACCCAGAGGTATCAATGCCTATTATAAAGATGGGGACAAAAAGCCATGCAACTGTGGTTAGTTTTATCTGTCCACTTGGCTAGGTCATGGTCCTCAGATATTTGGTCAAACAGCAGTTTGGATGTTGCTGTGAAGGTATTTTTTAGATAAGATTGATATTTAAATGAGTGAACTTTGAGTAAAGCATATTACCCTTCATCATGTGAGTGGGTCTCATTCAATCAATTGAAGGCCTTAAGAGAAAAAAGACTGACTTCCTTGAGAAAGAGAGAATTCTGTCTGCAAACAGCCTTCACACTTGCACTGAAACATTAACTCTTCCTGTGTCTCTAGCCTGCTCTGCAAGCTTTGAATTTGCCAGACTCCACAATAAGTGAGCCAATTCTTTAAAGTTAATATTGGTCAATTGATAGATAGATAGATGATAGAGAGATGGGAATAGATGATAGATGGAGATGGAGGTGGAGTTGGAGGTCGAGATCAAGTAGAGATGGAGATGGAGAGAGAGAGGTGGAGATGGAGAGAGAGATAGAGGTACAGGTAGAGGTAGAGATGGAGATAAGATGGAGATGGAGACAGAGATGAGATGGACATGAGAAAGAGATGGAGATGGAGATGGATGTGGAGGTGGAGGTGGAGATGGAGATGGAGAGGAGATGGAGATAGAGATGAGATGGAGATGGAGATGAGATGGAGATGGAAATGGATGTGGAGGTGGAGATGGAGAGAGAGAGGTAGAGGTAGAGGTGGAGATGAAGATGGAGATGGAGAGGAGATGGAGATGGAGATGGAGATGAGATGGAGATGGAAATGGATGTGGAGATGGAGATGGAGAGAGAGAGGTAGAGGTAGAGGTGGAGATGGAGAGGAGATGGAGATGTGATGGAGATGGAGGTGAAGGTGGAGGTGGAGGTCGAGGTCAAGTAGAGATGGAGATGGAGAGAGACAGGTAGAGATAGAGAGAGGGAAAATAAAATAAAATAAAAGAGATAGAGAGAGGGAGAGAGAGGTGGAGATGGAGATAGACATGGAGATGGAGAGGCCGGGCGCAGTGGCTCAAGCCTGTAATCCCAGCACTTTGGGATGCTGAGGCGGTGGATCACGAGATAGAGACCATCCTGGTCAACAAGGTGAAACCCCATCTCTACTAAAAATACAAAAAATTAGCTGGGCATGGTGGTGCGCTCCTGTAGTTCCAGCTACTCGAGAGGCTGAGGCAGGAGAATTGCTTGAACCCCGAAGGCAGAGGTTGCAGTGAGCCGAGATTGTGCCATTGCACTCCAGCCTGGGTAACAAGAGCGAAACTCGGTCTCAAAAAAAAAAAGGAGATGGAGATGGATGTGGAGGTGGAGGTGGAGAGAGAGATGATAGAGGTAGAGGTAGCGGTGAAGATGGAGATGGAGATGGAGATGGAGATAGAGAGGAGATGGAGAGGAGATGAGATGGAGATGGAAACAGAGATGGAAATAGATTCTATTGGTTCTGTTTCTCTGGAGAGCTCTAATGTACTGGCTTGCCTCATTGTCCAGTTAGCCAGAAATGGAGCAGACGGAGGAATAAAGTGCTGATCTGTAATCGTTTACCAATTCAACCTCACCACACTTCCTCCCCGAAAGATGGACTCAAAAGGTAGAGCAGGCCATGCTCTTAATTGGCAGTCCTCTGATAATATCACCATCCTGCTCAAAGTCTTCCATTGATTCTCTGTAGCCTTTTTTTTTTTTTTTTTTTTTGAAATGGAGTGTCATCTGTCATCCAGGCTGGAGTGCAGTGGAGCGATCTTGGCTCACTGCAACCTCTGCCTCCCAGGTTCAAGTGATTCTCCTGCCTCAGCCTCCTGAGTAGCTGGGATTACAGATAAGCACCACCATGCCCAGCTAATTTTTGCATTTTTAGTAGAGACAAGGTTTTACCATGTTAGCTAGGCTGGTCTTGAACTCCTGACCTGAGGTGATCCACCTGCCTCGGTCTCCCAAAGTGCTTGGAGTACAGGCGTGAGCCACCATGTCCAGCCAACCTTTCAATAAATTCCAGTTATAAGGCTTAACATTCAGAGATCTTGGTGCACTGGATTCAATCACTACTCCGGGTCCCCTCTTTTACAACTGGTAGATTGATTACTGTGCTCCAGTGTTCACTCTGTCCCCCTAAGAAGACGGTGCGTTCACATCCTTTGCCCTATTTCTTGCAGGCCCCACATGGGAGAAGTAGACATTCCTACTCCATTGATGTAGAGCTTGTCCACACAACTTGCTTTGCCCAGTAAAATGTAATCAGACATGACTTACATCCGTCGTAGCAGAAACTTTATTTTTTTTTTTTCACTGTTCAGGGTTTATTGGGGGTTTTAATTGGTGTAACACTTGGATAGTTGGTTGCATTGTTTATATGTAGATCTTTTTACATTGTACGGTAATGTACACTACTGAAATATATAGTTCACAAAACAAGATCCTTTGGAACAAGACATGCGATATTGGATCTATACATTGAATGCCAGGATGTGACCGACTGGGAAAAAAATGTTGTACTAGGCATGTTCAGTGAAGGAACCAGGAAGTTATATAACAAATGAACATCTCTCTGGCTCAAGGGGCAACTGCAGCATGTGCAGCACTGGCAGTGGTGCCTCAGAGGTGGCAGAACTATTTCACACTGACCAGTTTAGGACTACACAAGGTTACCACCATCCAGCATCAGAATATAGCTGCAGGACTTTACAAACCATTCCTATTTCTAACTTCTGGAATTGATGTTTTTCCCAGTCCATCTTAAAATATTACTGCTTTAATCACAGATCAGATAAAAAAGGACAACATGCACAATCTCCAACTAAAATCCTGTTGTAGCCTAGACAGTGAAATGGGATGACATCAGAAGACTTTAAAATTGCAGCTCTTTTTGGATCCCCCAAAGTGTATCCACACTCTTCTTCAAACGGGCCTCTTCCTCAGGAGTCAGAGTCACCTTCACAACGTCTGAGATTCCATTCTGTCACAAAATGCAAGGAACACTAAGGAAGACATCATCCTTTATTCCATAGAGACCCTTAATCATGGTGGAAATTGGGTGCACCCACCTAAGATTCTTCTTTATAGTCTCTGCCTAACCTGCCACAGAAAGCCCAATGGCCCAGGATGTGTAGCGTGAGTTTGATCACCTCATAAGCACTCTCAACCACCTGCTTGTGAACCTCTTTCCACTGTTCCTTATCTGTATCAGTCCCTAAATCTGGGTGCAGAGTCTTCAGAGAGACACCAGCAACATTCACTCCACTCCATACAGGCACACTGGAATCTCCATGTTCCCCAAGGACCCACCCATGACAGCTTAATGGGTGAACTCCCAGCCTTTCCCCCATCAGGTAATGGAATCAGGCTGAATCCAGATTGCAACCACTTCCAATAACACAGTTTTTGGGAAAGCCACTTATCTTCCAAGCCACATAGGTCAAGATATCCACTGGATTTGAAACAATAAGCAACTTGCCGTTCGGGCTGTATTTTACAACATTAGGAATGATGAATTTAAAGATGTTCACGTTACGCTGGACCAAATTAAGACGGCTTTCTCCCTCTTGCTGACGTGCCCCAGCCGTAATAATGACCAGCTTGGAGTTTGCAGTTACATTATAATCTTTGCTAGAGACAATCTTTGGTGTTCTAAGGAAAAGGCTGCCATGTTGGAGATCCATCATCTCTCCCTTCAGTTTGTCTTCAATGACATCAACAAGAGCAAGTTCATCTGCCAAGTCCTTCATTAAGATACTGATGGCACAGGCCATACCAACAGCACCAACCCCAACAACTGTAATCTTATTCTGGGGGGGTCTGTTCTTCCTTTAGAAGATTATGAATCAGCTGATCCTTGAGAGTTGCCATTTTGGACTTGGAACCAAAAGGAACCAGGAATGCACGTCGGGCGGGCGTCGGGGGCGCACAGCAGTGGGATCTGGACTCGGTGGCAGCAGCTCCAGCCCCTAGCAGAAACTTTAAACGGTTTTCTGGCTTGGCCGAACCAAGGGTGGGTGTCCCCTAGCAAGGTGGGGGAAAGAGTGTAGAAATTTTTCTACTTTTCTAGCAATAAAAGTATCAGCTGCCCCCCTGAAACTTTTTCTTGGAAGTCTAGATTGTACACTCTGTTGTAGTTTGAAATTATTTCATTTAAAGTAATAAACAGCCTGTGTTTATTAAGGGCTTGTTAAGATCCCAAATCACTTAAGATTTGGGATGTTTACATGACAGACCAATTGATTTCTCTAAATCTTAACTCATTGTTTTTGGGAACAGTGTCTTAAAATAGTGCCTTTGTTTTTACCATGTAGCAGGATAGGGAAAGTATCTTAACAGCTGGAGCCAGACTCCCAGTTTGAGTGTGAAATATATTTGTTTAGGACAATAGCTTTCTAGGTCATTTGGGATGGAAAGTGGGACCCTAAGATTTGAGAGAGAACAGGAGGGGAAAAATCAGAGATGGCTAAACTGTTCTGTTTTGGAAATAAGTATGAATCTGGGGCAAGAAGCCAAGGGAGAGAGCTGAAATAAAATGAGAGTGGAAAGAGAAAATGAAGAGAGAGTACAAGATTAAGCAAACCCTGGAGTATGGTTGGTTGAAGCAAAGAGGGATTTTGTGACCCCCAAAACCCTCTCTCCCCTTCTTGCACAGTGAAAGCTTTCCAGCTGGGCACACCACGGCTCTGTGAAATACTCCATTTCCCAGACTGCACTGCAGCCGGTATGATCATGTGACTGTGTTTCCAACAATGGAATGAGAATGGAAGTGAAGTCTACGTCCTTAGAAAGGAAATCCTTGGCCTCCATTCCCTCCTTTTCTCCCCTTCTGATGGGCTGTTTGTAAGTGTGATTTCACTCAGCTCGGACTATGCATATGAGGACATAACCACCAGATAGAAGGAACAGTGCTTTGAGTGACTGTGGGCAGCAGAGCTTCCCCTCACCTGGACTGTTAAACTCTGGACTGAGAGAGAGAGAGAGAGAAAGCCACAATAGGTTGCTGGGAATAGAAGAGAAATATTGTTGTTTCAGCAGCTTAGCCTAAATCTCAGCTAACACAATGGCAGAAATCATTATGGAGCTTTTGAAAGACAGAGATAAATCTTACTGTTTTCAAAAATTTGCATTATCTGCATGGTAAACCCCTCCATCTTTTGACCTTACAAATATGAAGGCTTTATGTGAGTGAAAGTCTTGGTAAAAATCAAGGAAAGACACTGGTTTCCATAGCTGGGCTGGCAGAGCACAGATCAGGGAAAACACATGCGGGATGCGCCATACACTGAAATGATTTCACAGAAGCAGGTGCTCCAAGGCAAAGGTTCCCATGACAATAGGAGCTCATTTGAATTCACAGAAATCAGGAGGGGCCTGGACTTTGCATAGAATATGAAATGGAAGAATTCAATCTAAGTCACAGGGGACAGGAGAACCTCAATGGACACCTGAGCCAAAACAGAATAATTAATCCAAGAAGGTAGGAATGTGTAAGAGTCAAGAGTACAGGTTCTAGAGTTGGACTTAAGTTTCCAATCTCTGCACTACCACCTACAATTATGTAACTTCAGGGAAGTAACTTGAACATCTGTGAATGGGGTATAATAATAATATCTAACTCATAGTGTTATCATAGAGAAATAAAATGGATAACACAAATAAAGCATGTGAAGCACTTAGCAGAGTGCTTGACTGAGCAGAACGCCTTGTAACCCCCAATGGGTTCACCTTCCCTGCTACCTAGACAGAGCCCAATTTCTCAAGACAGAGGAATTGCAATGGGGAAACAGTGACTCACAAAGGGCCCGCTGTGTGGGAGACGGCAGTTTTATTATTATTCAAATCAGCCTCACTGAGCATTTGGGGATGAGAGTTTTTAAGGATAATTTGGTGGGTAGGGGAAGGCCAGTGAGTTGAGAGTGCTGATTAGTTGGGTCAGAGATAGAATCACAGGGAGTCAGAACTGTTCTCTCACTGAGTCAGTTCCCGGGTGGCGGCCACAAGATCAGATGAGCCAGTTTATGGATCCGTGTGGTGCCAGCTGACGCATCAAGCGCAGGGTCTGCAAAATATCTCAAGCACTGATGTTAGGAGCAGTTTAGGGAGGGCCAGAATCTTGTAGTGTCCAGCTGCCTGACTCCTAAACCATCATTTCTAATCTTGGGCCTAATTTGCTAGTCCTACAAAGGCAGTCTAGTCCCAGGCAAGAAGGAGGTTTGTGTTGGAAAGGGCTGTTATCATTTCTGTTTTAAACTGTAAGTTCCTCCCAAAGTTAGCTCAGCCTACGTCCAGGAATGAACAAGGACAGTTCGGAGGTTAGAAGCAATATTGCGTTGGTTAGGTCAGATCTCTTTCACCGTCTCAGTTATAATTTTGCAATGGCAGTTTCAGCCTCACATACGATAATGAAAAAATTCGCTTTTATTATTAATGATAACTAACTAATTTCATCCTAATACTCATATGAGACCCAAGCTATCATTCAAGGCTCAGACAAAAATCACTAACTTTGAGGCTCCTTTGGCAAAGTCGTCTGCTCAAAGGTTTCTTACTCGACCAGAGGAAGGAGGTGGGGAGGAGGGTCTGGCTCCAGCAGTGAGGCATGCAGGATGAGGATCAGGAGCTCCATTGCTTAGATGAGAAAACAAAGTTGAGAAAGGTGCCTGTCAGTCTGTTCAGGCTGCTGTAACAAAATACTGGACGTTTATAAACAACAGAAATGTATTTCTCACGGTTCTGGAAAATAGGAAATCCAAGCTCAAGACACAAGCAGATTGGGTGTCTGCTGAAAACCTGCTTCCTCCTAGGCAGCTGCCTTCGCAATCCAACCCCACACAGCAGTAAGAGTTGAAGAGTCCCTCTGGGGCCTCTTCTTTTTTCCTTTTTTTTTGAGACAGAGTTGCACTCTTGTCGCCCAGACTGGAGTGCAATGGCGCAATCTCGCTTTTAGCTCACCACAACCTCTGCCTCCCTGGTTCAAGTGGTTCTCCTGCCTCAGCCTCCCGAGTAGCTGGGATTACAGGCACATGCTACCATGCCCTGTTAATTTTGTATTTTTAGTAGAGATGGTGTTTCTCCCTGGTGGCCAGGCTGGTCTCAAACTCCTGACCTCAGGTGATCCTCCCGTCTCAGCCTCCCAAAGTGTTGGAATTACAGGTGTGAGCCACCCCGCCCAGCCTGAGACCTCTTTTATAAGCACATTAATTCCATCATGAGGGCATAGCCTCACCTCCCAAAGCCTCCACCTCTGTAGAGGGGTGGGGTAGAAGGTGAAGATTGCAACCTATGAATTCCTCAGGGACCAGTATAAACAGACCTGAGATAGCAAGTTAGTGGCAGAACTAGAAGTAAAATCACATCATTTGAATTCCAAGGCATTTTTGCAAAAGCAGATTGAGAACAAAATAATAACACTTTTACTGATGTTTCAGATGACCCCATGCCTCCCTACTCCTTCCCCCATGTCCCTTCTCAGTAAGTAACTCACTATCCTTTCAGCAACTCAGGCAAGAAAGCCACCGTCATTCTGTCCTTTCTATTTTCCCTTGCCCCCGTTTTCAAGTTGTGTCTATTTCATCTCCAAATTGCTCTCAAATTCATCTACTTCCTCCCGCCTCCACTGCCAGCAGCCTGTTTCAGGCTGCCCACAGTAGCCTCTTAATTGGTATCCACATTGGACCTCTCATTTTTCTCTCCTCTTGGCAGCCAAAGACATTTTTTTTTAAATCCAATTGCAATAATTCCTGTTCCTGCCTAATGCCTTCCACTGGTTTCCCACAGACTCAGGACCAAGTCCAATCAGCCACTTGGTTAGTTTAAGCTTACAACGCTCTCACTGGGTTTGTTTGTTTGTTTGTTTGTTTGTTTGTTTGTTTGTTTGTTTTTGAGACAGAGTTTTGCTCTTGTTGCCTTGTTGCCCAGGCTGGAGTGCAGTGACATGATCTCAGCTCACTGCAACCTCCACCTCTCAGATTCAAGTGATTCTTTTGCCTCAGCCTCCCGAGTAGCTGGGATGACAGGCTTGTGCCACAATACCTGGCTAATTTTGCATTTTTAGTAGAGACGGGGTTTCACCATGGTCGCCAGGCTGGTCTCGAACTCCTGACCTCAGGTGATCCACCCACCTCAGCCTCCTAAAGTGCTGGGATTACAGGCATGAGCCACCACACCTGGCCTCTCACTGGATTTCTAAGTACAAACCACATCAGTTTCTCTCTTTCTAGGACCAAATTCTCTGCTTTTGAATTTTGCTCGGTTTCCTCAGCCTGGGACAGTCTTTCCTTCTCGACTTCCCTTCATCCAGCCAACTCATTCATTCAAAAACATTTTTAAGCTCCTAGTATGTGCCAAACACTGTTCTAGGCCACCGAGGTAGTTAAGCTGTTTTGTACCATGAACCCTATTAGTAGCTTGGTGAAACGTTATGGACCCTTATTCAGGCAGAGCCTTTATAAACGCATAAAATAAACACAAAGGCAGGCCGGGCAGGGTGGTTCATGCCTGTAATCCCAGCACTTTGAGAGGTTGAGGTGGGTGGATCACGAGGTCAGGAGTCTGAGACCAGCCTGACCAATGTGGTGAAACCCCGTCTCTACTAAAGATACAAAAAAAACTTAGCCAGGCATTGTGGCAGACACGTGTAATCCCAGCCACTCGGGAGGCTGAAGCAGGAGAATCGCTTGAACCCGGGAGGTGGAGGTTGCAGTGAGTTGAGATCGCACCATTGCACTCCAGCCTCGGCAACAAGGCAAGACTCCGTCTCAAATAAATAAATCAATAAATAAAAATAAACACAAAGGCTTATAAAAGAAGCCATATCTATTGAAACAGTTACCAAAGTATTTTTAAATTATGATATAGTAACTTACATTATTTCTTTTTTTTTTTTTCCCCCTGAGGCAGAGTTTTGCTCTTCTTGCCCAGGCTGGAGTGCAATAGCAAGGTCTTGGCTCAGCTCACTGCAACCTCCAGCCCCACTCCCCCATGTTCAAGTGATTCTCCTGCCTCAGCCTCCCAAGTAGCTGGGATGACAGGCACTCGCCACCACGCCTGGCTAATTTTTGTATTTTTAGTAGAGATGGGGTTTCACTATGTTTGCCAGGCAAACCCCTGACCTCAGGTGATACACCCATCTCGGCCTCCCAAAGTGCTAGGATTATAGGCGTAGCCACCATGCACAGCTTCACTTATTTCTTTATTGCAGTAAATAGCAAGATCTAGCAATAGGTCTAAAAAATACTATAACTTCATAGTAGCGATCAGCATAAATGATATTCTAGGATATCTGTAAACCTGTAGCATGTGACACAGCCTCAAGTCCAGTTTATACTACTGCGGTTTGTTGCCTACATTCATGACAAGGAAATGCTAATTTTTTTTTCTTCGGAAATACTAAATTTCAATTAGGGATTAGTGAAAATAAAGATGCGGGTTTTATTTTTATATCCAAATTTATAGAGCCCAAACTCTATCCACAGACCCCAGAGCTTCCCCTGGATTAGTTTAATACTGGGGAATATACAGTAGTAGTTGGAGCAGGCTGATAATAAACGAGACCATTTCACAAGGTAAGTGTAATGAGTTGTTGAAGGAAAATAAGTAAAATAATTCCAGATGATAATGAGTCCTTGAAAGAAAATTAAATGATCAAGATTCACTTGCAGCTAGGATGAGGTGACCTCGTCTAAAACCCAAAGGAGGAGGAGGAGCTAGTCCCATGAAAAGCCAGGGAAGAGTGTTGCAAAGGAGTCAGGACGAGTGGGCCGGTGTGGCAAGGTGACATGGTTTGTATCTGTGTCCCCAGGCAACTCTCATGTTGAAATGTAATCCTCAATGTTGGAGATGGAGGTGTTGGATCCTGGGGGCATATGTCCCCCTTGGTGCTGTTCTCATGATAGAGTTCTCACGAGATAAGGTGATTTAAAAGTGGGTGGCAGCCGGGTGCAGTGGCTCACACCTGTAATCCCAGCACTTTGGGAGGCTGAGGCAGGCGGATCACAAGGTCAGGAGTTTGAGACCAGCCTGACCAACATGGTAAAACCCCATCTCTACTAAAAATACAAAAAATTAGCTGGGTGTGGTGGTGCACGCCTGTAATCCCAGCTACTTGGGAGGCTGAGGCAGGAGAAACACTTGAACCCGGTTGCTAGAGGTTGCAGTGAGCCGAGATTGCGCCATTGCACTCCAGCCTGAGGGACAGAGCAAGACTCTGTCTCAAAAGGAAAAGAAAAAAAAGTATGTGGCACCTTCCCGCTCTTTCTCTTGCTCCTGCTCTGTGCCTGCTTCTCTTCACCTTCCCCAATGATTGTAAGTTTCCTGAGGCTTCCCCAGAAGCAGAAGCCTCTATGGTTCCTGTACAGCCTGCAGAACAGTGCACCAATTACACAACATTTCTTTGTAAATTACCCGGTCTCAGGTATTTCTTTATAGTGATATGAGAACAAACTAATACTCGTGAGCCAGGCACTGACTACAGTGCAGCCACTACACAGTGTTGGGAGATGAGGTCAGAGAAGCCGGCACACATCAGTCCTAAAGGCCGACAAAGGAAGTCCCTGAGCTCCTACTGGGGTTCCCTTCTGTGGAACATTAGGATGCCATTGACAGCATCCCAGGTTATTCTGGGAGCCCTTGAGATCATGTGAGTGAAAGGACCTGGTAAACTCACCTCCCTGGGAGTTCCCACGGGTCACACATCACCACATTAACTCACAGCTGTCCTGTGAAGTGCGTGCTGTGAGGGCCCCCATTTCTCTAAGGGGTTAAATAATTTGCTGAAGGTCATGTAAGTGGTACATGACAAAGCTGGAATTCAGGCTAAGCTACCTGACTCTCTAAAGCGGTTTCACTTGACCTTTTCTACCTCTTGTCAGTTCTGTTGTTTTGTTTTTTGAGACAGGATCTCATTCTGTCACCCAGGCTGAAGTCCAATGGCACAAATTCAGCTCAGTGCAACCTCAGTCTCTGGGGCTTAAATGCTCCTCCAGCCTCAGCCTCCAAAGTAGCTGAGACTACAGGTGCACGCCACCACACCTGGCTAATTTTTTTTTTTTTTTTTTTTTTTTAGTAGAGACAGGGTTTCACCATGTTGCCTACCTAGGCCAATCTCCTGAGCTCAAGCAATCCTCCCACTTCGGCCTCCCAAAGTGCCAAGAATACAGGCCTGGCCCACGTGAACTTTTTCAAATCAAATTCACCCGCTTCCCCAGTTGCTCCCAGAACATGACTGTCCACACACGATTCTTTCTCCCATGCAGAGCAGGGTCTCCAAAGAGGAGAAGCTAAAATCCAGCCTGAGCAGCTAAATGTTGCATGGCCTGAGGGAAGCCACTTAGCCCTCTGTTAAAACCAGCATAACCATGGCAACCCACTCCTGGAGCCAGCATTGTAAGAGTCCAGCAGAGAAAATCAGCCTGAATCAATGGAAGGAGACTCCATGTTCCATTCTCTCTCTCTCTCTTTTTTTTTTTTTAATTTTCTTTTTCTTTTTTTTTACTTGCCATCCAGTAAGAAGGTGTTCCATTCTCTCTAAGGACAGCTGACTTGTCCTCCCCCAGCACCCTGAAGGGCTCAAAGCAGCCCCCTCCACAGCCCACCCCTGACCTCCAGGCTTGCTGCCAGCCCTCTAGGGACTCCTCATCCTTCTGGGTGCTCTTGGTCCCCATCCCCTTCCCACCAGAAGGTTCTGTCCTGAAACAGATAAGGGCTGAGACTTCGCAGGGCACAGACTTTTGCTGTGCCCACCTTCCTAAAACAGCCCCAGTCCAGCCAGGCAGTGTCTCCTTCCCAGTTTCAGGGAGATAAGAAAAAGAGGGAGAATCAGACAGAGGGTGAGGGTTGTGCAGCTCTTTTCTATTTTCCCACTACTCTTTGTCTTCTCTTTCTTTTTGCTGTGTGTGTGTGTGTGTGTGTGTGTGTGTGTGTGTGTGTGTGTGTGTGTGTGCGCGCGCGCGCCAGAGTCTCATTCTGTCACCAGGCTGGAATACAATGGCAGAATCTCTGGTCACTGCAACCTCTGCCTCCCAGGTTCAAGCAATCTGTCCTGCTTCAGCACCGTGAGTAGCTGGGATTACAGGCGCCCACCACTATGCCTGGATAATTTTTGTATTTTTAGTAGAGATGGGGTTTCACCATATTGGCCGGGCTGGTCTCAAGCTCCTGACCTCAAGTGATCTGCCCGCCTTGGCCTCCCAACGTGCCGAGATTACAGGCATAAGCCACCGCCCCTGGCCTCTTTTCACTCTTTCTCCAACAACTAGAACTCAGAGCCTTCCCTTCAAGGCCCCCTGGATGCTCTCCTTCCAGTGAGTGCTTCAGCCTAAAGTATTTGAAATACAGGTTCTTCCTGCTTCGTGCAGGTGTGTGGGGGCAACGTGAGCCCTGTCTCCTCCTGCTGCCTCCAGGCTGGGAAAAGAATCAGCAGTTTTGTGCTCTGGTTTGTTTCAGGCCTTCACCCAATGCACAAAGACCTTGCTGGGCCGGGAGTCATTTCATTGTCCTGGGACCGAGTGCTTTCCCAGCACCATGGGCCACCTCTTTTAGACCATATAGTGCATCTTCCCACCCTTTTAATTTCACCATCATCTGCAAGACTGAGGATGTCCCAGAAATGACAGAGGGGAACTTTTCACTGAGTCTTCAGCCATGTGCTAAGTGCCTTACACAAGTTTAAACTTCCTAATTATGTTATGAGATGGGTACTTGTATTATCCCAGTATTGGCCAGGCATGGAGATTCATGCCTGTAATCCCAGAACTTTGGGAGGCCAAGGCAGGCAGATCATAAAGTCAGGAGTTCTAGACCAGCCTGACCAACATAGTGACATCCTATCTCTATAAAAATACAAAACTTAGCTGGACATCATGGCATGCACCTGTAATCCCAGCTACTCAGGAGGCTGAGGCAGGAGAACTGCTTGAACCCAGGAGGCAGAAGTTGCAGTGAGCCGAGGCCACTGCACTCCAGCTTGAGTGACAGAGCAAGACTCCCCCTCAAAACAAACAAACGAACAAACAAACAATTATTTTGCAGGACAGAAAACTGATGTTTAATTTTTCTTGAAAGAGATCTCATTACATTGCCCAGGTTGGAGTGCAGTGGCTATTCACACACAGGCAATCTTGGCCTTGAACTCCTGGTCTTCAGCATCCTCCTGCCTCAGCCTCCTGAGTAGCTGGGACTAGAGAAGCTGATCTTTAGAAAGTTTAATAAGTTGCTCAAGATCACTTAAGCTTTTACATTCAGGTCATCTGACACCATGGCTTTTATCACTCTCCCTAGATATGGTCCGTTGGTCAAAGAACAGTCTAGATCCTTTCCACGGCAATTAGACCAACATTTGCTTTGGGCCCCAGATTGATTTGCCAACATGAGATGACGTGGGTGCTGTTGTGTCATGGGGACTCCTACGCAGATACTGTAAAATGGTCATAGACTCCTCTGTGAATGGAAAACATTAACTGCCCCTCGGCTTACTATGGGCGTCCCCCGGAAGCGCAGATTCGACTGACTCACACGCGTGGCAGACACCTAATGGTGGCAGCAGCCTCCTTCTTTGATGTGGCTTCCCTCTTGCGCTCATCTTGCCAAACTGCGAGAGACACAGAAAATTCCTTCCATTAGACTAAATTCCTACTCATCTCCCCGCAACTCCTCGGGAGGGAGGGAAAGCAGAGCAAAGGGAGGGAGCGGGCGAGCGGGGGAGTGGGGAGCGGGCTCACCGGGGGTGGGAGGGAGACAGGTTCCACCAACCTGAACCACCTGACACTTTGCCTCTCACGGTTGACGGACTCAAAAATATGTGAAGAGGTGGATGGCTCCCCTCAAGCTGTGTTCACAACACAATAGACACTGAACTGCCAGGAAAAGAATAAACTAGATGAGACCTGTGCAAAGAAATGGGAGAGGCCCTTGTCAGGTTTTCATTTCTGGCCTGTCCCTAAAAGCCTCAGGACCTAGTTCTCAGCGTGGGCTCTGACACCCTCAGGGCACTTCCTGGCTTCCATGTCTTGGCCTCGGGTTTCCCTTGGGAAAAGGGAAGCCTATATGGGCTCAGGACTCTTCTGGAAAATAAACTCAGGAAACTCTGAGACCCAGGATGCAGCCTCAAGAGTCCTTTGAAATCAGACCCGTTTCCTCCTGGGAAACACAAGGCCTTAGCCTTAAGGGGCTTACAGTTGTAAGTGGGAGTCATTATGTAAATGAGCACTTTCTTCATGTGATTCAAGTTACAGATGCTTGTGGGGGACGGGGCACACTCTTCCTTCCCCTGAAGGGAATTTCACTGATATAACTCCAGGTCTCTCTCTTTGCCCTTTTATACATTCCACACTCTGGAGGTGGAGTGATATCACTCATGATTCATCGTTTGGCTGTGTCCCTACCCAAATCTCATCTTGAATTGTAGCTGCCATAATTCCCAGGTGTTGTGGGAGAGACTTATTGGGAGATAATTGAATCATGGAGGCCGTTTCCCCCATACTGTTCTTGTGGTAGAGAAGAAATGTCACGAGATCCGACGGTTTTATAAGGGGAAACCTCTTTCGCTTGGCTCTCAGTCTTCTATTGCCTGCTGCCATGTAAGATGTGCCTTTCACCTTCTGCCATGATTGTGAGGCCTCTCCAACCATGTGGAACTGTGAGTCCATTAAACCTCTTTTTATTTATAAATTACCCAGTCTCAGGTATGTCTTTATCAGCAGTGTGGAAACGGACTAATACTTGGAGTGACTTATCTACTTGGTAAATTTGGGAAAACAACTGTGTATGTTCAGTTTAGCTCTTCCTTTTATTCTCTTGTGGCCAGGCCTGGCCAAGGGTAGTGCGTGATCTCCCTGCTCCTTTATGCTGCAAGTTCCCCCAAGACTATAGCCTCTCCCCAGCCCACCCCTGGTGAGCACTCCTGAGAATGGGCCGGTGATCCACCTGATTCTGGGGTTCATTTGGCTCTAGCACTAGGCGATATCTTCCTACCTATCTGTAGCTGTAATAAAGGTAACATTTGGCCTCCAGCTTTTTCTTCCCTTCTTTCTCCTCTCTCCTTCCTCTCCTCCCTCCCACCTTCCCTCCTTACTTCCCTTCCTTCCTTCCTTCCTTACAATGGAGTTTTGCTCTTGTTGCCCAGGCTGGAGTGCAATGGTGCCATCTCAGTTCATTGCTACCTCCCCCTCCTGGGGTCAAGCGATTCTCCTTCCTCAGCCCCGCCAAATAGCTGGGATTATAGGTAGCCACCACCATGCCCAGCTAAGTTTTGTATTTTTAGTAGAGACAGAGTTTCACCATGTTGACCAGGCTTGTCTCAAACTCTTGACCTCAGGTGATCTACCTGCTTCAAACTCTCACTCTTGATCACGGATCAGTTTTTTTTTTTTTAAAGATGAGTTTTCACCATGATGGCTAGGCTGGTCTTGAACTCCTGACCTCAGGTGATCCACCCACCTCAGCCTCCCAAAGTGCTAGGATTACAGGCGTGAGCCACCGCGCCTGGCGATCATAGATCAGTTCTATTTAGAACCCCAAATCCCAGAACACTGCCTGGCACATAGCAGCACTCAACAAATATTTGTTGAATAAATGAATATAGAACAATCTGAGGCCAGTGACTCACGCCTATAATTCCAGCACTTTGGGAGGCTGAGACAGGCAGATCACTTGAAGTCAGGGGTTCAAGACCATCCCGGCCAACATAGTGAAACCCTGTCTCTACCAAGAAATACAAAAATTAGCCAGGCGTGGTGGTGCATGCCTGTAGTCCCAGCTACTAGAGAAGCTGAGGTGGGAAAATCGCTTGAACATGGGAGGCACAGAGATTACAGTGAGCCAGGATCGCACCACTGCACACCAGCCTGGGCGACAAAGTAAGACCCGGTATCAAAAAAAAGAAAAAAGTCCAAGAACAAGATGTAAGTGCTGAGTGTTGAGGAATATAGCTGCACTTCTCAAAGTGTGGTCCAGGAACTGGGGTTCCCTAAGACTTCAGACAACCATGAGGTCAAAACTATTTTCATAATGATATTATTGACAAACAGAGTCGAACTCTGTACAACATTTGAAGAGATTTATTCTGAGCCAAATATGAGTGACCATGGCTCGTGACACAGCCCTCAGGAGGTCCTGAGAACATGCGTCCAAGGTGGTTGGAGCACAGCTTGGTTTTATACGTTTTAGAGAGGCATGAGACATCAATCAAATACATTTAAGAAATACATCGGTTGGGTCCAGAAAGGTGGAACAACTCGGAGTGAGGAAGTGGGGCTTCCAGGCTACAGGTGAATTTAAACATTTTCTACTTGACAATTGGTTGAGTTTGTCTAAAGATCTGGGATATAGAGAAAGGGAATGTTCAGGTCAAGATAAAGATTGTGGAGACCAGAGTTCTTTGGAATTTTTGTAGTGGCTGCCTTTAGAGACAATAGATGACAAATGTTTCCTATTCAGATCTTAGTTAATCTCTTTAGCACTGGGAGGGTCTGGAGGAAAAAGCTCCCAGCTTGCCGGCTGTTCTTTGTCAGAAAATGATTTTGCGCTGCTTTTAATTAAAAAGAAAAGCCTAGGCCAGGTGCGGTGGCTCATGCCTATAATCCCAGCACTTTGGGAGGCTGAGGTGGGAGGATCTCTTGAGCCCATGAGTTCGAGACCAGACATACATTTCTCCCACAAGAGACGGCTTTGTGCAGCCATATCTAAATACATCAAATAAACAGATTTGGGGATAAAATACTTTAATTTCCTTCAGGGCCTGCTATCTGACATGCAGTGCTATACTAGAGTTAGGTTGGAATTTGGTATCTTATTGCTACAAAAGCCTGGTTTGTCAGTGTTAAAAACTCTGTTTTCATGTTTTTCATTGTTATTATTTATTTATTTTTGAGACAGAGTTTCCCTCTTCTTGCCTAGGCTAGAGTGCAACAGCATGATCTCAGCTCCCCATAAACTCTGCCTCCTGAGATCAAGTTTTTCTCCTGCCTCAGCCTTCCGAGTAGCTGGGATTACAGGCATGTGCCACCACTCCCAGCTAATTTTGTATTTTTAGTAGAGATGGAGTTTCACCATGTTGGTAAGGGCGGCTCTCAAACTCCTGACCTCAGGTGATTCACCCACCTCGGCCTCCCAAAGTGCTAGGATTACAGGCACGAGCCACCACGCCTGGCGTTGTTTTGTTTTTTTTTAGAGGCCAGGTCTCCTTTTGTTGCCCAGGATGGTGTTTTAATGTTGATGCTGTCAGATGTGCCTGAATTCCAAAGAAAGGAGGATATAATGTGGCGTGTCTACCCCCCTTTCCACCATGGCCTGAACTAACTTTTCGGGTTTACTTTGGAATTCCCTTGGCCAAGAAGAGGGGTTCAGTGCAGTCTGTTGAGTGACTTAACATGTTATTTTTGGTTTATATGGGCAGTACATTAGCCAGGCTGGCAGGGGTGGAAGGGTGGCTTGGGAACAGAGCAAGAGAAGGGCATATAGGTGGGACTGGAGGCTTTTAACCCCAGAGCTGCTTGGATTACAAGTCTGGGCACACAATGGAGGGTAGCTGGGGGGTGGCGGGCTGAAGAATGGGATGGCCTCTAGTTGGCAGTCAGAATAATATGAGTCTCAGGACCATCCAAGACAGTCAGGAAAATAAGCAACACTGTTCATGCTCATGGTTAAATAAATAAATAAAATAACCTGCCAAAAATCAGACAGTGGGATAAAATAAATGTAATAAACCCATCCTGAACTTTCTGTGCCCTTTTCTTAGAGGATTTCATGAATCCTTTTGTATCAGCAGCTCTTAAAATTCTGGGGTAATGGACTCTTGAGACTCTGATGAAAGCTTTTGATATTATCTCCAAGAAGACAATGAATTAAAGCAAGAAATTGTATGTGCTAGGCAGCATTTCTCTACTCTCATGTTCCCTTCCCTTTGTATCTGCTTTCTGTGATAAGGGATGGGGGGCAGTGGGAGAAAAAAGATGCTTTCAGCAGAGTCGGGTACCAGAGCTTTCCTAGAAGAGGTAGTGAATATTCGCAGCAGAAAGTTTGGGGGTAGAAATTTTATTCTGAACTACAGGAAGCCTCTGAACCAGAGCAACGTCATATTGAGTAGGGGCTGGGTAAAATGAGGCTGAGACCTACTGGGTTGCCTTTCCAGATGGTTAAGGCATTCTAAGTCACAGGATAAGACAGGAGGTCAGCACAAGATACGGGTCATAAAGACCTTGCTGATAAAACAGTGTGCAGTAAAGAAGCCGGCCCAAACCCACCAAAACCAAGATGGTCATAAGAGTGACCTCTGAGCCCGGGCACTGTGGCTCAAGCCTGTAATCCCAGCACATTGGGAGGCCAAGACGGGTGGATCTCGATCAACAGATCGAGACCATCCTGGTCAACATGGTGAAACCCCATCTCTACTAAAAATATAAAAAAATTAGCTGGGCATAGTGCCAGGTGCCTGTAATCCCAGCTACTCAGGAGGCTGAGGCAGGAGAATTGCCTGAACCCAGGAGGCAGAGGTTGCGGTGAGTTGAGATCGCGCCATTGCACTCCAGCCTGGGTAACAAGAGCAAAACTCTGTCTCAAAAAAAAAAAAAGAGTGACCTCTGGTCGTCCTCACTGCTACACTCCCACCAGCGTCATGACAGTTTACAAATGCCTGGCAACCTCAGGAAGTCACCCTATATGGTCTGAAAAGGGGAGGTGTGAATAATCCACCCTTTGTTTAGCATAGCATCAAGAAATAACCACAAAAACGGGCAACCAGCAGCCCTCGGGACTTCTCCATCTATGAGTAGCCATTCTTTCATTCCTTTACTTTCCTAATAAATTTGCTTTCACTTCACTCTAGGGACTCACCCTAAATTCTTTCTTGCAAGAGATCCAAGAACTCTCTCTTGGGGTCTGGATGGGTACCCCCTTCCCGTAACAATGGGAAGTAAAAAAAGAGCAATACGGGAATTGAAATGTGAAAGGAAAACAAATCTTGAGACTCCAAAATCACAAAGCCAAGGGAAAGACAATCTGTGAACTGTGTCAGGCAAACCTGCCTCCCACTTGATTTCTAAATAAGATAGCTCCTGTAAGGTCTTTTAGGCTGACTGATGGCACCATTGACGGTAGGGCAATCCCCGTGACGCGCACCAGACACCTCTGGAGGGCCTTCCAGAATTAGAAAACCTGAAGGCGCTGCAAGATCATGAAAAACAGAAGAATGTCTCAGGTTAGTTAGAACTAACCTGAGACGTTCTTCTGTTGTTTCTTATTCCCACCTCAATTGACAAGGCCATTGGACTTTGCAATGGACCTTGGTCAACCTCGTGACTGCACAACCTACGACCCCCTCCCAGCTTGCAAAAAAACTGCCCTAAACTGTAACTTCTGTAACTTTCCACTGCCCACCCCAAACCTATAAAACCAACTCCTATCCCACCGCCCTCCACTGACTCTCTTTTCGAACTCAGCCCGCCCGCACCCAGGTGAATAAACAGCCATGTTTCTCCCACAAAGCTTGTTTGGGGGATCTCTTCATTCAGAGCACAAATTTTAACAGTTACAAAGATAAAAAGCTCCATACCTCCCTCACAATTTGCCCACAAGGAAATTCCTATGGACAAAGGACGGACAGAACAGAACTCAAAGTCATCCCTCTGAGGCTCAAGTGGGACAAATGCATATCTGATTCCTTCCTCTGCCCTATTGTTTATGTCAAATTGCAGATTCACTGAGCCAGACTACATTTTGTATTCAGTGGAAGGACTCCTCATCAAGGACTCCAAAGAGTCCACCGCAGCCTTTTGTCTTTTAACTGCTTATGACCTGGAAGCCTCTGCCTCAAGTTGTCCACCTTCCCAGACTAAACCAATGTACATCTTATAAGCATTGATGATGTCTCTTGTCTCCCTAAAATGCACAAAAGCAAGATGTGGCCAGCCATGGTGGCTCACGCCTGTAATCCCAGTACTTTGGGAGGCTGAGGCAGGCCAATCATCTGAGGTCGGGAGTTTGAGACCAACCTGACCAACATGAAGAAACCCCCATCTCTAGTATTAAAATATATATATACAGGCCAGGCACGGTGGCTCAAGCCTGTAATCCCAGCACTTTGGGAGGCCGAGGCGGGTGGATCATGAGGTCAAGAGATCGAGACCATCCTGGTCAACATGGTGAAACCCCATCTCTACTAAAAATACAAAAAATTAGCTGGGCATGGTGGCATGTGCCTGTAATCCCAGCTACTCAGGAGGCTGAAGCAGAATTGCCTAAACCCAGGAGGCGGAGGTTGCGGTGAGCCGAGATCGTGCCATTGCACTCCAGCCTGGGTAACAAGAGCGAAACTCTGTCTCAAAAAAAAAAAAAAAAGTGTATATATATATATATATATATATATATATATATATACACACACACAAAATTAGCTGGGTGTGGTGGTGCAGGCCTGTAATCCCAGCTACTCAGGGGGCTGAGGCAGGTGAATCACTTGGACCTGGGAGGCAGAGGTTGCAGTGAGCCAATATCACGCCCCTGCACTCCAGCCTGGGCAACAACAACAAAAAAGCAAGACGTGTCCCGACCACCTTGGGCACATGTTGTCAAGACCTTCCAAGGCTGTGTCACAAGCAGATCCTTAACCTTGAAAAAATAAACTTTCTAAATTGATTGAGACCTGGCTCAGATACCTTTTGGTTTACAGAAACAAGGACAGAGTCCAGTTTGGTGGAAGAGGCAAGGGAACGATTTAACTAGAATTTGCAGGGTTTGGTGGATGCCTCAGTGGAGAAAGTAAAGAGCTGTACTCAGTGAGTAAGAGTGATTGCCTCATAGTCAGGCTTTCTGGAAATGGACTGTACATTTACACCCAGCAAATACCGTAGCCATAACCAAGGGCAGTTTCCCTCTTCTTATTTCAGTCTCTTGTGAGCCCTCTTCTTCCACACCGTTTGGGATGAGTCTTCCTCCAGTCAGGGCTGCTGGTCACAGTTGCACAGGCTGTTCACTGAACAAGACAGAGGGGACAGTGGAGACTGAAACCTAGCTGTGCTGGGCTCGCCAAAGCTCTGTGCTGGCACAGGGCATGTGCAGGCAGAGCGGGCACAATTTTCTAACTCTCACAAAGATGTCCTGCGGGCTGGCAGTGCTGAACCTACACCTGCCTAAGACTCTGCTCTTTCTCTTTTGCTTCCGCCTCTTCCCTTCACCACAGGCAGAAAACTGCACTTGTCAAGTCTCCACAATATGATGCAAGCTAGAAACACTGGCCAAGCTGCCATCTCCCTCCTCCCTCTTCCTTCCCTCTGCCTCTCCTTCTCTCCCTCATCCCTCGCCCAGAGCCCCTTCCACATGGATTCACTTTCTCAGACAAAGTAGATTGAGATAGAAGAAGAAAAATGACTCAGTATGCGCCAAGTATGTTTCTCCTACCAATAGCATGAAGAAAACAGATGCAGACAGCTTTCAGCAGCCTCTCTTCGCTCAGCCCAAGCCTCAGGCTAAGAGAAGCATTGTGAAAAAGAACAGCCCATAAATGGTCCCTGAGTGGCAGCCACAGAGTTAAAACCACCTCAGGGCTCTGCCGCTCCCACAGCTGCAGGCTGATGAGGCTTGGCTGGGTTCCAGATCGCAGGCGTCTGTCCTACCTCCTGCAGGACCCCAGGCTCAGGCTGGCGCTGTGGGAACTGGGAGTGTTGCCTCAAAGGCAAGCCCACTGACTTTCTCATTTCAGGCAGCCCCTGCTCGCCCTGAGGCACTAGGCACCTGCGTGCCCCTTTCCCAGGCCCATGGGGCATCTGCCCCTCCTATCTCAGGCTTGAGGGAGAAACAATAGCCCAGAGCTTGACTGGGAGCAGATAATGAAACCGCCGTTGCAAACATCATAACTGAGGAAATTATAACAGTGAAAGAGATCAGGCCGACCCCATCTTCCTTCTAACCTCTAAACTGTCTCTAGGCTGAACTAGCCTTGAGAAGGAATTTAGTTTATAGTTTAAACTCTGAAACAAAATGGATAATATCCCTTTTCCAAAAAATCCCTTCTTGCCCGGGACCAGTCTGCGTTTGCAGGACTAACAAATTAGCTACAAGATTAGGTATGGTTTAGAGGCCATGCAGCCTCTGGCTGCAAAAGTCTGAACCTCCCGAAATTGCTCTTGGGAATGATATCACTGTTGCAAAACCTAAGACCAGTGCTTGAGATATTTTGCAGACCCTGCAGCAGACGATACCACCCAGACTGATAATCTGGCTCAACCAGTTCTGCGATCCCACCAAGGAGCAGAAGTCAGCAAGAATAACTCACTTCGACCCCTTATGATTTCAACTTAACTGGACCAATCAGCGCTCCCCACTCTCTGGGCCGGTACCTGCCAAATTATTATCCTTAGGAACTCTGATCCCCGAATGCTCAGGGAGATTGACTTGAGTAACAATAAAACTCTGGCCTCCCGAACAGCTGGCTCTGCATGAATTACTCTTTCTCTGTTGCCATTCCCCTGTCTTGAGAAATCAGCTGTCTAGGAAGCCGGCTAGGTGAACCCATTGGGTGGTTCTTCAAGGTTCCAATTAATTTCACATTCATTCTCACAGCCACCTCCTGGGGCATTCTTGTCTCCATTTCATAGATGAGAAAACTCAGACTCAGAAATACTGTAAAGCTTTCTCAGGGTCACCAAGTCCCACCAACTCCACCAACCCATCAGAATTCTCTCCCCTCTCTTTAGTTATGACCAAGTGTCGTAACTGCATTGCAGTCTTTCTTCAAAATAAATGGCCTCTAGGAGTTTATTTCCAAGATTCACACTTAATAGGGCATTTTTTAGGGAAAGAGAATGGCCAGGTAATCATACCCTGGAACTCGAGGTCTCTATTTGAGGAGAGGTAGGGACAGCAAAACTCCACCTCCATGCTCTTAGGGTCTCCGCTGGGCCCAAAGAGTAAACCGACGTAGATCAATTAACAGGAGAAAATCATACAATTTTATTTCATGTAAGTTTTACACAGCCCGGGAGCCCTGCTAAGGAAATGAAGACCCCCAAAGAAGCGACTAGAGTTAGTTACTTATGAATATAGACTGGATTGGACAAGGAGTAGTAAGTTGTGAAGAAGCAACTAAATTATGTGGAGAGGCTTAAAAGATAAGAGTTATTGGTTGGCCGGGCGCGGCGGCTCACGCCTGTAATCCCAGCACTTTGGGAGGCCTAGGATCACAAGGTCAAGAAATTGAGACCAACCTGGCCAACATGATGAAATCCCGTCTCTACTAAAAACACAAAAATTAGCTAGGTGTGGTGGCGTGTGCCAGTAACTACAAGTCCCAGTTACTCGGGAGGCTGAGGCAGGAGAATTGCTTGAACACGGGAGGCAGAGGTTGCAGTGAGCTGAGATCACGCCACTACACTCCAGCCTGGCGACAGAGTGAGACTCCGTCTCAAAAAAAAGATAAGTGTTATTTGAACAAGGTCTGTGCAGAATATTCTTGGTCTCTACTTCTCAACCTCAAAGATAAGGACGTTGTGTCTTTCCCACTGGAATTTCATCTCCTGCTTTTAAGAAACTGCACAGGCTGAGCACGGTGGCTCATGCCTGTAATCCCAGCATTTTGGGAGGCCAAGGGGGAGGATCACCTGAAGTCAGAAATTCAAGACCAGCCTGACCAACTGAAAGAAACCCCGTCTGGACTAAAAATACAAAATTAGCCAGGTATGCCTGTAATTCCAGCAGCTCGGGAGGCGGAGGCAGGAGAATCCCTTGAACCCGGGAGATGCAGGCTGTGGTGAGCCCAGATCGTGCCATTCACTCCAGCCTGGGCAACAAGAGTGAAACTCCATCTCAAGGAAAGAAAGAAAGAAAGAGAAAAAGAAAGAAAGCAAGAAAGAGAGAGAGAGAAAAAGAAAGAAAGAAGAAAGAGAGAGAAAGAAAGAAAGAAAGGAGGGAGGGAGGGAAAAAAGGAAGGAGGGAAGGAATAAAGCAACCGCAGAGGTCAGAGTGATCTTGCACCTATTGTTTTCCATGTACCTTTAACTTAAGCAGTCAATATGCTGGAATGGCATGTTTGGGACGGCATATTCTTAATTCTTCCAGAGACCAGGAGTCCCTACATGCATCACCATCATCGTGTGCATGTAGGGATAAATGCTGGGCATTTACCAGGACCTTTCCATTCCACATTGATTCTCACAGCCATTAATACCTCTCCTGGGGCATGATTGTCTCCATTTCACAGGTGAGAAAACTAAGACTCAGAATTACCATAAAGCTTTCTCAGGGCCACTGAGTCCCACCAACTCCACCAACCCATCAGAATTCTCTCCTCCCATCTCTTTAGTTATGACCACATGTTGTAACAGTATTGCAGCCTTTCTTCAAGAGAAGAAGCCTCTAGGAGTCTATTTCCAAGATTTACACTTGATAGGGCATTTTATAGGAAAAGAGAATGGCCAGATAGTCATTGTTAGACTAGACACAGGATAAAAGAATGTCTGATTAGGCTGGGGTGGCTCACACCTGTAATCTCAGCCCTTTGGAGGGTTGAGGTGGGCGGATTGCCTGAGGTCAGGAGTTCAAGACCAGCCTGGCTAACATGGTGAAACCCCGTCTCTACTAAAAATATAAAAGTTAGCTGGGCGTGATGGCACAGGCCTGTAGTCCCAGCTAGTTGGGAGGCTGAGGCAGGAAAATCGCTTGAACCCGGGAGAAGGAGGTTGCAGTGAGCCAAGATCATACCACTGCACTCTAGCCTGAGTGACAGAGCAAGACTTTGTCAAAAAAAAAAACGGAAAAAAAAGAATATCTAGTTAAAAGTCAACTGCGCTGTTGTCTGAAAATCTGCTGGCGGTCAGGGAACCGGGGTGTGTGGCTTGTTTCCCAGAACATGTCTTAATCCCGTTACAGTCCATCAGAAAACAGTTTAGGCATTTTATCAAGATCACTGAGTTTCTTCCCAGAAGGAAGTTGTGAATTACATCACATACAAAAAAGGGTCTGTCCCAGACCAGGCCTGGGGCAACTTTTGTTTTCAGTGCTATCATGGTGAACACGACATTCTATTGATGACTAGACCACTCCAATTCAATACTGTGATCATAACACATGGTCATGCTGTCACAGCAATCACTTGAGGACAGGGTAAGTCTGAATCACCTATGCCTGGCTTATAACACATACGTAATGAATATTTTATTCTGTGAATGAGTGAACCTTCCCAAATGGAGAAGGAATGAGTGGACTAGATCAACACTGCTCAAAGTGCAACCTGTCATCCCGGGCAGGTCTGTAAACTGTTACTCGACTATGGCAAGGTGAGAAAGAAAAGACATTTTTTATCTGAGGAATATGAGCCCTTTTAAGTGATCAGGCCCAGAGAGGCATTAAAATGAGACAGCAGGCCAGGTGTGGTGGCTCACGCCTGTAATCCAAGCACTCTGGAGGCCAAGGCGGGCGGATCACCTGAGGTCGGGAGTTCAAGACCAGCCTGACCAACATGGTGAAAACTTGTCTTAAAATAAAATAAAATAAAACGAGACAGCAGTCATGGCTCACTCCACCCCCACCACCTTGAGCTAAGTATTTATTTTGAAGCCTCCTGCTATATGGACTCTAGACTGACTGTCACCACCAAGTAACCATAAGTTATCCTAACGATGCCGTATGCTAGACGACATTATCCATACACTACAGTTCAACTATATATAGGCAATTAGTAATCAATGTTATTTCTGTAAGCCCACGAGAATTCCTGAAAAACAACTTTTGCAATTGCCCCTCTCCTGATTCATCTTTTTTTCCTTAAAAACTTGAGCCTCTCCTTTATTCTCAGGAGAATTTCCCAGTGTTTCCTGGGCTGCAGTCCTCAGCCTTGGCCCAAATGGACTCTATATTAATTTTGCCTCAGTTTCCTCCTTTATGTCAACAAAGTTAAGCACAGAAATTGAGAGAATGACATATGTAAAAAGTCTTACAGTAATTTGTGGGAAGTAAAAGTTCCTCTTCAAAGTTTCCTTTCTTGTTAAAGAATAAACCATAAGTGTGCTAATAACTTTGTTAAGCCCTATCCTGTGTAGCTGTTGAACGTGCCATGCTTACAGGCACGTAGTATATACTATGTCCTTGTACTTTAACCAAGATATCTGTGCTGGACGTGCTCACAGGCATGTCCCATCTCGCAGACTATGCCCCTTACCTGTTTAGAAAAGTTTTAAGTTGTTAGCCAATCTGGTTTTGGTTTAGATTGTGAGGTCTGGCTCCAGCCAACAGAGATCAGACGCAGCAGTTAGGATGACCCCAAATGCGTAAGGGATAAATATGTCTGCTTTTCCTTTGTTCATTGTACTCTCATGGCAAGATGGCTAGCAAGGGTATCGTTTCTTTGTATGTTCCCTATAGGCCCCCCCAGTTTATGTCCAGGAAGTAAAAATTGCTTGCTGAGAGATCCTTTGTCTCAGTGCTGATTTTTCTTTGCACTACCAAGCATCTGTTTCCAGCACAATTGGACAGTGTCTGTTGAGTCTAAATAATATAGGATTTTGACGGGGCACAGTGGCTCATTCCTGTAATCCCAGCATTTTGGGAGGCCCAGGCAGGTGGATCACCTGAGGTCAGGACTTCCAGACCAGCATGGCCAACATAGTGAAACCAACTCTACTAAAAATACAAAAATTAGCCAGGCATGGCAGCAGGTGCCTGTTAGTAGCAGCTACTCGGGAGGCTGAGGCAGGAGAATCACTTGAACCCAGGAAGTGGAGGTTGCAGTGAGCTGAGATTGCACCATTGCACTCCAGCCAGGGTTACAAGAGCAAAACTCCTTCTCAAATAATAATAGTGATAATGAAGTGCTGGGATGACAGGCGTGAGCCACCGCACCCAGCTGAGAGGTCCCATTCCTAAGAAAATGCCCTGGCAGAGAAAGGGACCCTGAGTCCCCTCTACACAAACCTAACAACAGCCCCACCTCAGCTGACCATTCTTTTTCTGAGGGATATTAGAGGTGTCCTCATCTAAAGCCTCTTAAAGCTGTGCTGCAGCTTGAAGGCTCAGGACATGTTCTCTCTACCCCACCCCCAAACTTCAGAAAGAATCAGAGAGAATCAGAGACCGTAGCATCAAAGCAGAGCAAAATCCGAGGCTCTCTGTTGTGGCAGGATGGGGGTTTTCTTCCCCCCTTCTCCACTCCTTTCCTTCCTCCCCGCAGCCCCCTCCCCTCCCTTCCTGAGGGGAAGTCTGGTAAAATGGAGGAAAGTGACTAGGTGAGCCCAAAACACACAGCAGCTGTCTTCTGAGAGATGTCAAGAGTACCAACAGGAAGACGTGTTGGTTTCCTAGCTGTTCTACTCTGGGTCATCCAAAAGGCTTCAGCCTCCTCCGGGGACAAAGGGGATCTGACACAGCACCTTCACATGGAGCCCAACCTTGTAGGAAGGGCAGAGAAGGAAGGCAGAAAAAGATGGAGCCAGGGCTGGGGTGTGAAAGAGCAGCAAAGACCAGAGAGAGGAGAGCTGCCGATGGTTGCCACACTCTGGAAGAAACATGCAGGTGACTTGAAAGGAAGTTAAAGAAGTATCAGTGGCCAGGCTTGTGGTGGCTCACACCTGTAATCCCAGCACTTTGGGAGGCCGAGGCAGATGGAACATCTGAGGTCAGGAGTTTGAGACCAGCCTGGCCAACATGATAAAACCCTGTCTTTACTAAAAATACCCAAAAATTAGCCGGGCATGGTGGTGCACACCTGTAATCCCAGCTACTCGGAAGGCTAAGACTAGAGGATTGCTTGAACTCGGGAGGCGGAGGTTGCAGTGAGCCAAGGTCACACCACTGCACTCCAGCCTGGGCAACAGAGCAAGACTCTATCTCAAAAAAAAAAAACAGAAGAGGAAGAATAAAAGAAACCTCTGTACTTCACATCCATCACACTAAGATTTTTCTTCATATGTTCCCTATAGGACCTCCCAGTTTACGTAACCAAGGAGTTAGAATGTGCAACCAAGTAGGTGGCCCGTTATTGGAAGGGTGGCAGTCAGGAGGCCAGGCTGGGGAGCAGGTTGCCTGGACTGAATCTTGACTGTGCCACATATGCCAGTGACTGATCTTGAGTAAGTTTCCCAATCTCTAAAGTAGGTATGAAAACTTTACTTTTATCCTGGGTGCTTACAAGATGTAAATAAATTAACATGTGTTGCCGGGCACGGTGGCTCACACCTGTAATCTCAGCACTTTGGGAGGCCGAGGCGGGTGGATCACGAGGTCAGGAGATTGAGACCATCCTGGCTAACATGGTGAAACCCCGTCTCTCCTAAAAATACAAAAAAAATTAGCCAGGCATGGTGGCGGGTGCCCGTAGTCTCACCTACTAAGGAGGCTGAGGCAGAAGAATTGCTTGAACTTGGGAGGCAGAGGTTGCAGGGAGCCAAGATCGTGCCACTACACTCCAGCCTGGGTGACATAGTGAGACTCCATCTCAAAAAAAAAAAAAATTAACATATGCAAAGTACATGGTGCAGGAAATATCTGAGGTTATTACTACGAATCTGAGCAAGGCTATTTATACATATGTATATATGTATCTACATATATGTGTGTCTGTATATATATATACATGTGTGTGCACACACATACACACACGCACACCTTAGAAGTCCATGGATGCAATGAACAAACATGGTTACAAGTTCCTTCGAAAAATCTAGGCTATCATGGTACCATTACATAGTGTAGGAGTATGTATATTCATTAACATGCTGACATTGAAAGCTGTTCACAACATAATAAATGAAAAAAGCAGATTGCAAATCAGATTGCACCATACGATCCTAGTTTTGTAAAAATACACACATATGTGGGTAAGAAAACGTCTGGAAGGCTAGAGATAAAAAATGTAGCAGTGGTTATTGAAGTGATTTTTATTATTGTCTTTTTATTTCATTGTTTCTTCTAATCTTTTCAACCATAAATGTGCAATATTTGTGGATTTCTTAGGAGAGACAGAAAAACATTGATAGAATCTCTTTCTTTTATGATTTCTTTCACTTGTGTCAACCAGGCTAGATTGCAGATTTTCCTGAGGAGCATTTGGGGAGAAGAGTGGGAGAGTTTCCCCAGAGTGCCCCTGAACACACAAAACCCCAGCCCGGGTTGTTCAGGACTCACAGCTCTAGCAGTTGAGCTTATTGCTAATAAGCCAGTGGTGCTGCTGGCTGGCTGGCGTGTCCTGTGTCTTCCTGTTCTCTTCTCTTACTGGTTTCACATGCTGGCCTTTGTCTATGACTTTCTCATTTTTTTTTTTTTTTAGATGGAGTCTTTCTCTGTCACCCAGGCTGAAGTGCAGTGGTGTGATCTTGGCTCACTGCTGCAACCTCCACCTCCCAGGTTCAAGCAATTCTCCTGTCTCAGCCTCCCAAGTAGGTGGGACTACAGGCACCCACCACCACATCCAGCTAACTTTTGTATTTTTAGTAGAGACAGGGGTTTCATCATGTCAGCCAGGCTGGTCTCAAACTCCTGACCTCAGGTGATCTGCCCGCCTCAGCCTCCCAAAATGCTGGGATTACAGGCATGAGCCACCGTGCCCAGTCAGCCCTTAAACTTCCATCACAGAAACCTGAAACGAATCACAGAGTCCAAAGCTCCAGGTTAGAGGTTGGAAGTTCTGAGGCCTGTAGGAAGAGGTGAGAGCCCTTGGGAGCCAAAGCCCGGCCCTCAAGTCCCAGCTTCCCCAAAGCCATCTGTGTGTCTTGGGCAATGAGGAGAATCAGATTCTTCATCTGTTAGATGATAGGTTGGGCTAAATCCTATTGGGAGTCCAGTAAATAACAGAGAAGCAGGGGAAAATGTTCTGCCATGTTGATTTAGGTATGAGCCCAATAAAAGGGTCTATACTAACAAGAGAAAAAATAAACATTGTGTGGGTTTGCATGCAGTACCCAGAGAAGCAAGGCAAATACAGTTTGAGGCCTGGATTTATGGATTATTTCCTTCTTTCTGACTTTTCCGTTTGTTAAACAGAGATACCAGCGATATCTGATTACTCAATGAATGCCTAGCAGACAACCACATAGTAAGTGGGTTCAATTTTTTTTAAAATGCTCTGATAGTAAGGATGCAAACAGTGACAGCCAAGGCTTGGATGGAAGACCTCACTTCTGGTCAGTGACTGCACATGCGTGGCCTGCATGAGCCATGTCACCCTCCTGGTCCTCACCTCACACTAACACCTCCCAGTGTCATCCGGAGCCTCAGATGAAAGCATCATGGAATAGAAAAAAGGGAACTTGGAGCGAGAGATCTAATTACAAATCCTGATTCTGCCAAGCATTAGTTCCGTGGGCGCAGATGAGTCATTTAGCATTCCTGAACCTTAGCTTCCTTGCCTGCAAAATGAGTCGAATAATTATAACCCACAGCATTGCTGTGACGTCTTTGGACACAGCGTACACAAAGTACTTTATGACCTCTAGAGTGCTGACCAAATGCTGGCAATCATTATAACAAGACAAGGAAAAGCACTTTGGAAAATCTTAAAGTACTAAGTGAATTAATGTGGGGAGATGATGACTGTGACGACTGATTCACTTAGGAAACATGGTTCAGCATTACCATGGACACAGCACTGTTTGATGCTAGAGCAATCAAAGTTGGGTGAGAGATACAGGTACCGGGCTGCAGAGAAAAGCGATGAAGAGGAGGAAGAGAAAGGGGAGAAAGAGGAGATGTATTTGAGAAGTACACATGTGCAGTGACTCATCTGGGGCTGTCTGAAGACTTTTTTAAAAAAATATCTTCAATCCAACACCTCAGTAACTCAATTCCCTGAGACAACAGATCTACGATGCAATAACTGCCCTTAGGCTAACTCTGGTGACTCACTCGTGAATTGCACCCCTACCTGTTTCAATTAGTGTAAAAGTTCTACAGACAGATTGTACCGCCCTACTATGTTCTTACTTAAACATGGCTACAGAGGACGTCCAACTGCATCAACAGTTGGGCTCCAGGGAGCTGCAACCTCGCTGCTTCTCAAGCTTGTGCTGCCACAAACATACATGCTCAGCCTGCAGATTCTTGGAATCGCTCGGCAGGACCCTGCAGGCCAGCTCTTCACTCTACTTTGAGTCCTGTCTAGGCCCTGAGTTCTAGTCATTTCCTTCCTTTTGTCCAGAATCCGTTAAAAACCACTTGCCTGTGTAAACCTCCAGCACCACCCTGCTGCTACGAATCATGCCAATTTTCTGTTCTGGTCTATTTGTAATCCATTCCCTGAAACTACCTAATTCAGTTGTTCCCAGCAGGCAGACAGATGGGTTAGCATCCCCGATGAAGGCAGTCACTGCTGGAGGGCGCTGGGCCATATCGAACACTGATCATGGCAAATAGCATGTGTGCCCCTCTCAGGGCGACAGGGAGAAACCTAAGCCTGCTTTCTTTTTCAACGAGGTTGTTTGTGTAAAAACCAGATCACCGAATGTGATTTGTCAACATCTTTCAGGCCTCTCCTCAATCAGGCCTCCCTCTCCTACCAAACTACTAAATATTCTCTCTCCCTTTTCCTAATTTATTTTCTTCATAGCACTGATCATCCATCTACATTGATCTTATCTGTTTCTTTTATAACTACTGTTCACATCCTTATCCCTAATTAAATCCTTAAATGCCATGAAAATGGGAACATTGACTATTGCACAACTTGACGGTAAGGCCAAGGTGCAACGGGAGAGATAGAAATACAAGTGAATAATTAGGAAACCACGCAGCAAGCCCAGCGATGAATGCTCTGTTAGTCACTGAGTCCTCCACTTTCTCTGAATCAACCCGTAAGGAACCTAAAGAACTCAGTACATTCTGCATGAAAAACAGGTGAACAGATTTGTCTTCACATACACTAAGAGACCCTCTGTTGATCCTGTGAGATACTAAAAGTTACCTATTTGTGCTGAGAAACAATACTAGGGGCCAGGCACAGTGGCTCACGCCTGTAATCCCAGCACTTTGGGAGGCCAAGGAAGGCTGATCACCAGGTCAGGGGTTCGAGACCTGCCTGGCCAACCTCGTGAAACCCCATCTCTACTAAAAAAAAAATACAAAAAAATTAGCTGGGCATGGTGCCAGGTGCCTGTAATCCCAGCTACTCAGGAAGCTGAGGCAGGAGAATTGCTTGAACCTGGGAGGTGGAGGTTGCAGTGAGCCGAGATCGTGCCATTGCACATCAGCCTGAGCAACAGAGGGAGATTCTGCCTCAAAAAAAGAGAAACAAACAAACAAACAATACTAGAAATAATTAAAGTACAGCAAACATGGATTGAAAAGCAAATGTATGAAAAGTGAACAAGTAAAAATTCTGTAAATTCTTAGGAATTTACAGAAAAGTGCAACAAAGAGTAGGAAGAGTGAGGTGGCCCAGATCTGCCACCAACTTGCAGGCTTCGGCAGGTCAGGCTATGTTCTCAGTACCTCAGTGTCTTCATCCATAACAGCAGAATCCTGCCAGCTCTGAGGTGTAAGACAGGGGAATGACATAGCTGCCATTTATTGTACGAGACATAGTGTAGCTTCTACCCACATGAGCTCCTTTAATGCTCATTATGTTATTTTCTCCATTTCACAGAGAGTTTAGTTAACTTACACAACGCTGCAGAGCCTAGTGAGCGGTGGGGTTGAGACTCAAGTTGAGACAATTTGACTTTAGAACCTGAACTTTAAATTTTTTATTTTTTAAAAAAAAGACAGGGTTTCACCATGTTGGTCAGGCTGGTCTTGAACTCCCGACCTCAGGTGATCCGCCCGCCTTGGCTTCCAAAGTGCTTGGATTACAGGCGTGAGCCACCACACCCGGCCTAAATTTTTTAAATTAATTATATCATATACACACAAAGGAATACATAAAATATATCTGGACATTTTTGAAGAAAAAATAATAGAAGAAAATTAATGAACACTCAAGTACCCATGTCCCAAACTTAAAAATAGAACATTACGACTACCTGTGACACCCCATCAAAACCCTGATCGCCTTTCTCCCCAGAAGAGGGAAGCATTTACTTGAATAATGTGTTAATGATTTCTGTGCTTAAAAATTTTTTTATTCTTTTTTTTGAGACGGAGTCTCTGTCGCCCTAGCTGGAGTGCAGTGGTGCAATCTTGGCTCACTGCAACCTCCACTTCCCAGGTTCAAGCAATTCTCCTGTCTTAGCCTCCTGAGTAGCAGGGACTACAGGCATCTGCCACCACGCCCAGCTGATTTTTGTATTTTTAGTACAGGCAGGGTTTCACCGTGTTGGCCAGGATGCTCTCAATCTCTTGACCTCATGATCTGCTTGCCTCAGCCTCCCAAAGGGCTGAGATTACAGGCATGAGTCACCACGCCCAGCCAATGTCATATTTTTAAATTCTCTTGTGAATATGGTGGTTTGGAAATGATATTTTAAGGGTGGGTTTTGTTTTCATTCCTCTGAGTACATGTTAGATGAAGCACTTTTTCTTTTCTTTTTTCAAGACGGGGTTTCACCATGTTGGTCAGGCTGGTCTTGAACTCCCAACATGAGGTGATCCGCCCGCTTTGGCATCCAAAGTGCTTGGATTACAGGCGTGAGCCACTACGCCCGGCCTTCTTCTTTTTTTTTTTTTTAAGATGGGGTTTTACCACATTGGTCAGGCTGGTCTCGAACTCCTGACCTCAGGTGATCCGCCTGCCTCAGCTTCCCAAAGTGCTGGGCCACCACGCCCAGCTGATATGAAGCACCTTTTCTAATGTTTATTGGTCACATATATTTTCTCTTCTGGGAAATATCTGTTTAAAACTGGGTTGTTTTCTTATTGATTTATAGTTGTTCTTCATATATGATGGATACTAGCAGAGCTTCTTGAATATAAATACGTTGTTAGAAGACCCACAATTTTTGAATGTTGCTATCCCAGAGCTATTTTTTGTTCATTCAGATTAGAATTAACCAACCTCTTCCTTTCTCTTCCAAGCAAACAGATGTTAAGAGTGGTATTTCTTAGGTTTTGAGGCTCAGGAAAAGGCAATTGCCTAGACTGCCAACCCATATCCTTCAGTAGGGGTTTGAGCAATCATTTAATGACAGACTATATAGACGACTAATGAGTCTATCACTCAGAGTCATACAGGAAATGAAATTTATTATTCCAGGTGGTGCAGATGAAGAGACTTGAATGAAAGCACTACTTATGGAGGCCAGGGTCAAGGAACCACATCAGGGATTCTGTTACAACCAAAGACGAGGACCAGCAGGAAGCCGCTACCCCCACAGGGCTGAGGGTGAGGTGGGAAAACAGAAAAGACACTCCAAGTAGGAGCTGGAACCCCGGAGGGACTCACAAGCTATTGCCAAATAAGTAGCACCAAAGCCGGAAAGGCATAGGGAGAAAACGCCCAACTGTTCACTCCCTCTACGCTCTGATTTCCTGCCAGTGTCCCATTGGCTGAACTCAAGTGGAAGCCAGGCAGGAAGAGATGGGGTGATTCAGTCCTCAGGGTTAGCCTCCCAGGCCCAGAGGAGGGCAGGGAAAAGTGGAAACTGGAAATGGAGAGTGGGGAGATAACAAGCAGAGAGCAGTCAGGAGGGTGGGATGTGAATTACCTGAGACTTTATTATGGGAAGAATGACGAAAGGAAGCTCACACAGGAAGACTGCCGAGCTCTCATCATCACCACTTCCCTGTGGTGTGTAACAAGGATCGTCGTCACCATCTTAAATTAGCAAGTGTAATGAAAATATAATTTTAGTTGGTCAAGTTTAATTATACTAAAATTACGTGGTAAAACTGGGACATGTTTTTGTGTGTTTGTGTTTTGGTTTGATTTTTGTTGCGGGGGACATAACATAACACCAGGCTGGGGTGCAGTGGTGCAATCTCAGCTCACTGCAGCCTCTGCCACACGGGTTCAAGCAGTTCTCCTGCCTTGGCTTCCAAAATAGCTGGGACTACAGGCGCATGCCACCACGCCTGCCTAATTTTTGTATTTTTAGTAAAGACGGGGTTCTCACCATGTTGATCAAGCTGCTCTTGAACTCCTGATCTCAAGTGATCCACTCGCCTCAGCCTCCCAAAGTGAGCCACCACGCCCAGCCCACAATCATTATTATACCAATATTTATAGAGTTTCTTAGGAATTAGTATCTCTGTTTTAAGAAAGGGAAACTAAGGCTGAAAGATACAAAACCCACGTTTTCTGATCCCAAAACACATGACAAGTGTCTGATTTCTCTACTTCCGCATTATGGCTTTCTATCTACCATTAGCATTGAGTTCCAGATTAGGATACATTTTAGAATCTACAAAAAAGTTAATGTAGACTTTACGTTTAATCAAGAACTCTTTATGAGCTTATAGCACACGTAATTTTCAGAGTTCATCTTTTCTTGTGAAAACCTGCTTGAGATCTTAGCCATTGATCTCTTTATCTGGGCAGATACAGTCTCAGAAAGAGTAGGTCCCTACTATTGAGTTATACTGCTCTCACTCAACTTGTAAGCATTGCTTTCTCAGCACTGGGGCCGAACATTCACAGATGCCCGGTCCCCTCTGTCATATCATAACTTTACAGAGGCACCAACTCAAGTCCTTCCATCACACCGCATTCTGGGTAAAGTGCCCCCCCAAATACCAAATCCTTGAAAGAAAAGAACTAGACTTTCCTCTTCCGTCACTCCCTTATTCAAAGGAAATACCTGCAACCTGAGGGGTGGAAAAGTGAGACAAGAAAAGAGCATATTGGCCAGGCACAGTGGCTCACGCCTGTAATCTCGACACTTTGGAAGGCCAAGGCAGGTGGATCACCTGCAGTCAGGAGTTCGAGACCAGCCTGACCAACATGGTGAAACTCCATTTCTATTGAAAATACAAAATTAGCCAGGTGTGGTGGAACATGCCTGTAATCTCAGCTACTTGGGATGCTTAGGCAAGAGAATCACTTGAACCCAGGAGGTGGAGGTTGCAGTGAGCCGAGATTGCACCATTGAACTCCAGCCTGGGCAACAAAAGCAAAATTCCACCTCAAAAATAAAACAAAACAAAACAAAAAAAACGAAGAGAAAGAGAATATTGGCTGGGCACAGCAGCTCACACCTATAATCTCAGCACTTCAAGGAGGCCAAGATAGGAGGAGCCCTTGAGCCCAGGAGTTCAAAACCAGTCTGGACAACATAACAAGACTCCATCTCTACAACAGATTTCAAAATTAGCCAAGAGTGGTGGCATGCATCTGTAGTCCCAGCTATTTGGGAGGTTGAGGTGGGAGGATCACTGGAGCTCTGGAAGTGGAGGCTGCAGTGAGCCATGATCGCACCACTACATTCCATTGTGGGTGAGAGAGAAAAACCCTATCTCAATAAAAAAAATTTTTAGTTAAAAAAAGTAAAAGAGAACATTTCTCAAGCTTTTTATAACATGAAATTTCATCTCTGCCAATTTACATGCAATCAGCCTTTGGAATTATGCTTTAAATACCAAGGGTTGAAATAAAGACCTTTGCAAATGATGGTGCTGTGTGACGTAGATGGGTCCCATTCTCATTGCCAGAAAGAAAAGGGGAGGACAAAGATCAGACTTGGAATATTTTATTTAAACATATGTGTTTTTAAAATATGGGCTACTTGACTGATGAGGGTGGGGCTGCAAGCTACATGAGGTCGGATGTGGCAAGGCCATTCAGTCAAGCTGCTCTGGGAGGAAGTGGGGCAGGGTGGTTTTGAGAAGGGCTTTGGAGCCACACAGACCCACTTGAGACTCCCAGGACCACTCACCGGCTGCATGGGCTTGGCCTTGTCACATCAACACGGTGAGCCTCCGTTTCCTCACATAAGATGGGACTCAGTGTAATGCGGGCCTACACACACATGGCGAAAGAATGCTTAACAAGGTGGCCAGCACAGCACATCTGAAGCACCGAATGAACTTTAGCTATCAGGATGCTTCCAGCTTTCTTGTCACTCACTGCCCCAGATTCTGCTGCCCAGTTAACTAGTGGATGTAAAGTAAGACAGAATAGAATTGCTATGGATGGAATGTTTGTGTCCCCACAAATCTCAAAATATTGAGGCCTAATCACCAGTGTGATGGTAGAAGCTGAGGACTTTGGGATGTATTAGGTCTTGAGGGTTGAACGGGATTAGTGTCCTTAGAAGAAGAAACCCCAGAAAGATGATCTCTTGCTCTACCATGTGAGAACACAGCACGAAGGCAGCCATTGCAAACCAGGCAGAGGGGTCTCCCCAGAACCCAACCATGCTGTGCCTGGTCTTGGACTTCCCAGCCTCCGGAACTGTGAGAAATATGTTTCTGTTGTTAAAGCACCCCTGGTCTATGGTTTTCCACTATAGCAGCCCAGACTGATGGAGACAAGGATGGATTACCCCTCCATGCAAATTAACTCTTTAATGTCATCAAGAACATGTTTAATGTTGCTTGATACCTAACTATTAACTATTAACTTGGAATAGTTAAGAATCGATAAGCAATAGTCTATAAAAAGGTTCCACAACTCTTGAAGTTAAAGAAACCCATATCTGCAGGCGGGGCGTGGTGGCTCACGCCTGTAATCCCAGAACTTTGGGAGGCCGAGGCACGCAGATCACGAGGTCAAGAGATGGAAACCATCCTGGCCAACATGGTGAAACCCTGTCTCTACTAAAAAAAAGAAAAATACAAAAAAGTTAGCTGGGTGTGGTGGCATGTGCCTGTAGTCCCAGCTACTCTGGAGGCTGGGGCAGGAGAATTGCTTGAACCCAAGAGGCGGAGATTTCAGTGAGCTGAGATTGTACCACTGCACTCCAGCCTGGCACTTGGTGACAGAGTAAGACTGTCTAAAAAAAAAAAACCAAAAATCCCATATCTGCATCTAGGCAGGCAAAAGTAAGAATGTGCTCATGTAGAACACACACCACATGGATTCTACCAAGATGGCCTATTTTTCTTCTTACCCCTGCAAGGCGGGTGCGGGTCTGCTTCCTTTTGTAACCACTGAGCAGCACGGAAGCCCAATGCCTTTCCTCTAATTCAATTCAACACAACTTTAGCTCCATTGCCTTCCCTGTGCTGAGCCCTGGGGACAGTGAGGAGACCAGGAGGCAGTACTACCTTCCAGAACAGCAGTCTAGCAGGAAGGCAGACACTTACTGGCTCCATTTCTGCCATGTTCCATCACTGGAAAAGGTTTACACATAGATTCCTGGTCTCAGGTGTGAGGGTTCCCAGAGGGAGCTGCTAAGCTTGGCTCCTGCCAACTGGTGTAGGTCTCACCTGCGTGTCCTTGCCCAGGTGACAGAAAAGCCGTTTGACTGTGCCCTCTCTGGCCTTCCCTTCATGCACTGCTGCCACAGTGGAACCACCTCCTCTTCCCTCACTTAGGATCATGTACCAGAGCCCTTCCCACTTTCAGATACCCACCCCCATCTCTCTTCAACAAGAGAGAAAGAAAAGCCTGGGGGACAGCCCACTGCAGTGAATGGAAATTCATTCCACTGACATGTTAAATACCTCTCACTGCAAAGGCTGGCCCTGAACATCTGCATTTGTGATTTAATCTGCGTGTTGAGGGAGAAGAAGAGGATCTCAGGGATATCAGAGGATATGAGATCCCTTCCCCTCCCCTGCCCAGTCATCTTTCAAGCCTCCCATCCTGAGCTGAGAACTAAAGACAGGGGCTCTCAGGTCAAGGGAGGTGGGTGACTTAGAGGTGAGGACAATCCCCAGCCTGGGGAGCTGAGATGACTGGGTCAAGGCAGCTGTGTCAGCCCCAGGCCTTTTACTGGAGAGAGAGAAGGAGAAGGCAATGTGTGAATGAGCACAAATTTGGTTTTTGATATTGATTATAGGCATAAGGAATTGACCACTCAAGGAAACAGGAAAAGCAGCCTGTCTGTGTCAACATAATTCTAATCAAAGTCATTGATGCCAGCAGCCTTACCTTCTGTGTGTAATAGCCATTGTTACCCCAAAACAATGATGTACCTTCCTAAAGGTGGTTCAGAGTGTTTCTAAGTTTTGATTGGGGCACTAATTGATCTATCTAGACGCCAGCCTTTACAATTTCTTTTTGAGACAGAGTCTTGCTCTTTCGCCCAGGCTAGAGTGCAATGGCACAATCCTGGCTCAATGCAACCTCCGCCTCTTGGGTTCAAGCAATTCTTCTGCCTTGGCCTCCCGAGTAGCTGGAACTACAGCTAATTTGTGTATTTTTAGTAGAGACGTGGTTTCACGACATTGGCCAGGCTGGTCTCAAACTCTTGACCTTGTGATCTGCCTACTTCAGCCTCCCAAAGTGTTGGGATTACAGGTGTGAGCCACTGTGCCTGGCCCAGCCTTTGCAACTTCTACCTTAAGTTAGGTAGTCCTGTATTCTCAACGTTAACAGAGGAGCAACACCATTGCTTTTAAACTATTTGAGAGAATGGGGTTTGAGGTGTGTGTGAGAGAGCAGGTTGTGTGAGAGAGTGTGTGTGTCTATTTACTCAGTATTTCCCCTGATAATTTTCTGTTATCTGAGCAGCTGCCATAGTGCTTTCCTCTTCCTGTGCTTGGCATTTGATTTTTCTCTCATAAAGGCTGCAAATTCTACCTTTCCCCCCCTTACATACGCATATATATGTAGACACCTTCCCGATAATCCTAATTAGATCCTATAATTCATAAATTATGTTGCCACAACAGCTTAGTTTAGAGCTTAAATATAACAAATTTGTCAAATTAATGGAACTTTGACCCCACTGCCTTTCAGGAGACTGCAATCGCCTGGGAGCCACCTATCAGAAGTGAAAGTGAGATTCTCCCACTTGTTCTGTTTCAAGTTCTGTTGCTGTTTCTTGAAGCAGTCTGATTCTCTACTGAAAGATGGAGTTCTAGTCAGTCTTGGTGAATGAGAGGGGAATGTTTAATTGGAATTGAGTGAAAGACACTATCGTAAATAAATGATGTTTTATCACTTCAGAAAAATATAGTGATAACTTTAAAATGATTAGGCAGTATTAGGATATTTTATGGAACTGTATTTTATATCCAACTCTGAATAACAGGTAGGTAGAAGATAAATTGCAAAGATTCATTTACGGTCGTTTTTAAATTTGATTACCCATTTAAATCCAGCCGCCAAGTGGTTTCAACAGACTTTCTACTTGAGGTGAAAATAATGACAGTACAAACATGTGAAGAGCTTCGTACGGTTGTTTCACTCACAGAGCAGTTTATGCTTTCGAGGATGTAGGAAAAGATTTTCCAAGTGTAAAACTAATTATATACAAAAGCAATACATTGTGTTATTAGTTAAATAAAATGTGTCTTTAAATATGGAATTCTTTGAAAAACTCACTTCGTTGTCCAAAATTGTGGAGACTATGTCACTTTCTTAATCAAAGATGGAATATTCATTGCAGCTTCCCAAGGGATTTTCAAACTGGCCCAGGCAGGGAGTTCACTTGTAGAGTGTAGTTAGTGAAAACATCCAGTGGCCAAGCCTGTCAATAACTGTATCCAAAAGGAGACGCTGCTTGGGGTGTACCCAGAGAAAACACCACACTTTCCTGGCTTCCCCGCTTCCCCATTAGTCTCTGGGGCGCATACGTAAGTGTTGTGTGAAGTCTCTTGGCGTTTAGAAGATCTTGCACTCATTGATGGAAAAGAGTCTCCGTCTGTTTCGCCTTCTGGCCTGGTTGACGGCAGTTCGGACAGCACACTCAAACACCTGCTGCACCCCCCGGTTGCTAAGGGCTGAGCACTCCAGGTAGCCCTTGGCTCTGACGTCCTGGGCCAGTCTCTTCCCGTCTATGGCATTGATGCAGGAGGCCCTGTGGGGCCCCATCTCCCGCTGGTCAGTCTGGGTGGCCACCACCAGCACGGGGGTACAGGGCAAGTTGCTCCTGATTTCACCAATCCACTTGTTCTTCAAGTTCAGGAACGAGTTATGGTTGGCCACAGAGTAGCACATCAGCACCACGTCCGCCTGCTGGTAGGACAGGGGCCGGATGCTTCTGAAGGCGTCATTGCCCGCTGTGTCCCAGAGGCCCAGGCTGATCTGGATGCCATCCATGAAGACGTCCACCCCGGTGTTCTCATACACTGTGGGTTTGTAGGCCTCTGGGAAGGTCTCGGAGGTGAAGCGCACCAACAGAGAGGTTTTCCCCACAGCAGAGTCACCCACCAACACACACTTGATGGAACTCAGCATCTTCCCAGCCTCGTGTCCTACTCACAAGTCAGAATCCCAAAGGAACTCTCAGTGGGCGTTAGCAGCACAGGCCATTCAGCAAGGGGAATGCAAGCCAGGTAGGTCTGCGCCCTCAGGACCTGTGACAGGGTTACTTCCTCCCGCCTGTCCAAGGGAGACGTGCGGTCTGCTTTGAAAACCTCCAAAGCCGAGTCTTCAACTGGAAAAGAAAGAGAAGGTGAGTGGGGGAATGAAGTCTTTCTTTCTTGACTTTTTTGTAGACAGGGGGCTTCCTCACTGGCAAACTGATTAAAGCTGGGGCAATCTCAGTGTAGCCATCCAACCCCGCTTGTGCAATCCACTCATCCCCTCGGTGGGGAGACCTTAGATCTGTCTTTCCCCAACACACACACCTGTAATGCCTCCTGGTCAAGAAGCAGAAGCTGACTTTATCTCTAAAAGCACTCAAGTGATTAAAAAAAAAAAAAACAAAAAAAAAAAAACAAGCAACTGCTCTGATTGCAACATGAAAAAGACCTCAGTAGCAACCTGGTGTGTGAAGGAAACGTTTCCAAACAGCTGTCTGTCGGCTTCCGCTTCAAGAAGTGGCAAGGGGTCCCGAGAGCGTTCTCTGCGGCTTCAGCTTCTGATGGATCTAGCCACCTTGGAAACTGCAAGAAACAAGAATGTTAGGAGCCACAGTTGCTATATGCATTTCCTTTTGTTTACTGACTAGTCACATGGTCCTTGGTTTATGGAAATACGTGTTGTGGGAGGGGAAAAGAAATTACTAGAACCCTAAAAATTTGCTGTGGTTTTTCCAAAAACTGGTAAGAGATGCAGCAGACTGGCCTTGGAGTTATCTGCATCTGGAATCAGGCTCTACCACTCACACATGGCTTTCAGTGCATTGCTTGAACTCTACGCCTCAGCTTACACATCTGCAAGATTGTAATAAATTTAGGCACCACTTCTCAGAGATGCTGTGAGGATTACATTCTTTCTTTTAGCATTTTTGGATGGCCATCTGTGTATCCAGAACTCCGCTAGGCCCCTGGTTAAACAAAATATCTTGCTTGAAAGCAACCATATTCAGTGCCTGCCACTTAAACGGGACTGCATAAATGGGACAGAATCTGAATTTCATGAAAAGGCCAAATAAATTCTCATTCAATGCGGAGGGAAAGCTCCAGGCAATGAGCTCCACCTTGGAGGCAGCGTGGTGTTTGCTGCGGCACAATGTCACAAGGCCAGCCCAGCTCCAGACAAAGAAAAGTCTTTCAGACCAAAATTCAGAGTAAAAGTTATTACTGTAATCTGGGCTTATAACCTCTCTCCTTGTCCATCCTCCTGACATGTGTCAAGCAAAGCAATACAAAGCAGACCTACAAGTCTGATCTAAGACATAATTTTTAAATCACTTCTCTAAACCCTGGCATTCCTTTCCAAAACATTGTTTTTCTTTCTCTCTCTCTCTCTTTTTTTTTTCTTCTGAGACAGGATCTCACTCTGTCATCCAGGCCGGGGTGCAAAGGTGTCATCATAGCTCACTGAGGCTGGACCTCCTGAGCTCAAGTGATCCTCCCACCTCAGCCTCCCGAGTAGCTGGACTGCATGTGTATGCCACAGCTGGTCATGAACTCCTGGCCTCGGGGATCCTCCTGCCTCAGCCTTGCAAACTGTTGGGATTACAGGTGTGAGTCACTGCACCCAGCCTCCAAGACATTTTTATCCTTGTCAACCCACCGTCTCTGTTGTTTAGTTATACCTAATAGGCTTTGCAAATGAGTTAGCCAAATGAATAATTCACATGATGTTCACATATACATGTTTTTAAACACATGTAAGCCAGGTGACCTTGGCCCAATTACTTAACCTCTTTGAACCTTGGTTTTCTCATAAAAATGAAAATAATAAAAGGACCTTCTCATGTGAGCATCGTAAGGATTCAGAATGTGAAGAGTCTGACTTAGCACAAAACCTGGCATCTGGGAATTACAGGAAGCCATCAAGTCATCCATTTCACTGCTATCTGGAATACCAAATACTGAACATCCATAGCAGAGGGACTGCTTTGCCAAATGTTCACCTGGACTCTTTCTGCAGACTCACACCAGGTCACCCTCACGCACGATGGTCCTGGACCCCATCTGATACCAGACCTTTGAGGAAGGACTCCTGAGGGCTCCATAGGCTTCAGTTAGACTTCAGATCCTTAGACCAAGAGGTAACTCAAATACATGCATGTGTGACTTAGTCCAGAGCCAAGACCTCCTAAGACATTTTTAAGTTTTATTTTTTTCATTAAATTTAATTATTTTACTTTTTATAGACATGGGGGGGTCTCACTATATTGCTTAGGCTGGTCTTGAATTCCTGAGCTCAGGCGATTCTCCCACTTCAGTTTCCCAAAGTGCTGGGATTATAGGCATGGGCCACCACGCCTGGCCTTAAGTTTTATTTGATCCCAATGTAGCAGGGCCAGAATTAGGAAAAATGTACGTGTGTCAGTCCTTTATTTATTTATTACATATTTTATTTTATTTTACTTTACGTTTTTGAAATGGAGTTTCGCTCTGTTGCTCAGGCTGGAGTGCAGTGGTGTGATCTCAGCTTACTGCAACCTCCACCTCCTGAGTTCAAGCGATTCTCATGCCTCAGCCTCCTGAGTAGCTGGGACTACAGGCATGCACCATCACACTGGCTAATTTTCATATTATTGGTAGAAACAGGGTTTCACCATGTTGCCCACACTGGTCTTGAACTCCTGACCTCAAGTGATCCACCTGCCTTGACCTCCCAAAGTGCTGGGATTATAGGCGTGAGCCACTGCACCCTGCCACTGGCCACCTTTATTTTTTGAGACAGTCTTGCTCTGTCTCCCATGCCCACTGCAGCCTCCACCTCCCAGGCTCAAGTGACCAATCGTCCCACCTCAGCCTCCCAAGTAGCTAGGATTACGAGCACTCACAACCATGATCAGCTAACTTTGTTTAGTTTGTGTAATGACAAGGTCTCACTATGGTGCCGAGGCTGGTATTGAACTGCTAGGCCCAAGTGATCCTCTCGCTTCAGCCTCCCAAAGTGTTGGAATTACAGGCATGAGTCACCATACCAGCCCTTTCGGTTATTTAAATAAACTTTCCAATAAACTGACTGAGTTAAAGCCAAATTTCCTGAGTAAATATCTGCAAAAGGAAATTAATAAGGCATAATTGTTAAGGTCATGGGCTTTAAAGTCAGGTAAACCTGGCATTAAATCCGAGCCACCCAATTGACTACCTATGTGGCAAACTTGGAAGATTTTCATAACCTCCCTAAGCCTCAGTTTCTTTCTCTGCAAAGTCAATGTAATAATATGATATCTGCATCACAGGATCACAGGTTGTTGAGAATATTATGTGTGCCTTAGCAGGTGCATAATATAAACATACTATATGTACATAGTAAACACGCAGTAAGTCACCCCTATTAATAACATCATCAAATAACAATTACTAAATGTAATGATAAACCATTATTAACTCTAAGTGGAGAATTTAAAGTCACACAAAGAGGTTTCTCCAGCAAAGGGTGTTCTGTGTGTTTCACACCCAGACATGGCTACAAAAAGAGAGAAAGAGAGGGACTCCCGTCTGAGCTTTGCTACCTAGAGAGTCGGTAAGGAGAAAAAGTCTCCGTTCAATCAACCAGTCTCCTGTGCCAACCAGTTCTGACCCCAAGTGGTCCATCAAGTCAGCTCTCGGGGCCTCAGTTTCCCAAACTGTAAAGTAGTTCTTGATAGTCTTATTAAAACTGAAGCCAAAAGAGGAACCTTTATTATCTGCCACAGTGTCTACAAAACCATAAACCACTGCATTATGGTGCGGCAGTAAAGATGGATGATAAGCCTTGAGGACAGGAGGAGCCTTGGCAGATGACTAAATATGGAGCTGGGGGAGGAGGGGGGTAGGGGAGGAGGTGCGTTCTGAGGCAGAGCGATACCCTATATGGACATGACAGATATCTTCAGAGTGGGTCACATGTGTCCAGGAGCGAGCCGCCACAGGTTACATCATCAGCATGTAAGCCTGATGGGCTTGATTTCAGTGGAATTTCTCCTAAAGAAATTCTCTCTAAAAGGGCTTCTGAGTGAAAAAAGTGAGTCTTCTGTGGTATTTCCCAAGTGGCTGACTGGTAAGAGTGGCCCAAGTATGTCTCTTCATACGGAAGAGTTACGAGAGCGTCTTCATAGTCGTGGGTGGTGACACTGAGTGGCCCTCTAGGCCGTTCTTCTCAGGGCATGAATCAGATGGACTTAATGAGCCTTCACTTCCAGAGCCTCCGGGGTCTCCATAACTGGATGTTCATGACCTTTTTCCTCTTTCTACCATTTTCACAGAAAAAGGTCCCTCAACACGCCTCCATGGTTCACATGCACAGAGACAGGGGAGGAAAGGGAGGCTTCATGTTGCAAAAGCAACAGGGTTGGGCCCTCCTGCCCACTCTGGCAAAGAGACCAAGAGAGACACATCCTAACCCATTTCCTCCTCCGGAGAACTGAGGGCTGTCCAGTAGGAAATTCTGGTTTCCTTTTGGCCTCAATAACGGCCGTGCTAACAGACACCCATTCTCCACCATGACACCCTTCGCTGGCTTACACCGTGCCACCATATTTGCTGGAAAGGTCTGCTCTTCCTTCACGCCCCAACTCCCACCCCTTCTGGAAAGCCTTCCTTGACCCCCAGCACTCCCCTGCCCCTGCCAGATCAGACGGTCCCTGCTGTGTTCCCCAAATACCTCTATGTACATTTGACATAGAGACCACCACTCTGCTGAAATGGTTGGTCTTCTCATTTGCAAAATGGAATCAGATCTGCCCTGCCTTCTTCACTGGGAGCTCATAAGGGTCAGGTGGAAACGATAACAACACAGCAATCATTTCTATTTGTACTTTTACAATACTTTGTACATTTGGAAATGCTCTCTTGTTGGTTTCCCAAGGAAGTCTTTTTGGAACAATACAGCATAATATAAAGCTAAAGTGAAATTATGGCTATTATTAACTATTATTATTGCAGATTGGGGATTAGCTGGGTTTTGATGGAGGTAGCTTACTTCAAAATGCTGAGGGAATCCTCAGCTGTCTTTTAAAAAAATATATGAGTCCGTCACCGGTTGGGGATGGTCTATCAGTTACAGAGAATACATCTAAATGTCATCCTCCTCAAGGAGCTTTGCACAAAGGACCTGTGCTGGTAGCAGCCAATTCATTTGTTAAGGAAATTGATTGCACTATGAATCTAACAAAATTAGATGGCCAGGAAGTCACCACGCTCCTCAGCAACCCATCTCTAGCCAGCACCTTCAATGGCCCTTCCACAGCCTAGCAGGGACATCCCAACAAAAGCCGGCCCTGCTCAGGATGGGTGAACACACGGGGGGCTCCCCAACTGGAAAGTGGGGCTGAGTGCTTTGTTCTTGTGGAGAAAGCAAAGCAATTCAAAAAATCTTAAGCAACTTTGGAAAAAAAGTATAACCATCTCTAAACTTTATCCCTCCAAATTATTACCAGTTTTCACTATCTAACAAATAGACACTTGTATATATCTTCTGAATATTTTTCAGATTTCAATCTCTTGACCTCGTGATCTGCCCACCTTGGCCTCCCAAAATGCTGGGATTACAGGCATGAGCCACTGTGCCCGGCCAATATTTTTCAGATTTAAACTTTTAAAAATTTCAACATTGTCTACACACTTGCTGGTTTTTAGCTGAATAGATTTCCACGTTTCAGCAATTCCTAACTGCATGGCTATTCCTCATTGTCTTTGGATTAGTTCGGTATTTCACTATAATTAGCTATATATATGTACATATGTATATATGCAGAGATAAAACTTTATGTATGTAAGGTATAGGTTAGTTCCTTTTTTTTTTTTTTTTTTTCTTTTTTTGAGATTATTTTTGCTCTTGTTGCCCAGGCTGGAGTGCAATGGCACAATCTTGGCTCACCACAACCTCTGCCTACTAGGTTCAAGCGATTCTCCTGCCTCAGCCTCCCAAGTAGCTGGGATTACAGGCATATACCACCACGCCTGGCTAATTTTGTATTTTTCGTGGAGACAGGGTTTCTCCATGTTGGTCAGGTTGGTCTCGATCTCCCGATCTCAGGTGATCCACCCGCCTCGGCCTCCCAAAGTGCTGGAATTACAGGCGTGAGCCACCACGTCCGGCCCAGTTCTTGATGTTTTAAAGGACATCTGTTGCTTCCAGATCTGGATGCTGATTCCACAAGTGTGTGCAGTTTGTGAAAATCCACCAAGCTGTATACCCACAATATGTTCACTTTTCTGTATGTGGATTAAACTTTCAATAAAAAGCATTTTTAAAAATAAGGTTACCACCTTTGTGGTGAACGTATTCTCAAGTGGTATTTAAGTTTTACTTGCAGGAGTTTATTTCACTATTTTGAATCCTATCTTAATAATTCCCCCTACAGTGTTGCTAATTGCTACAAATAATCACTAAATTTTTCTCTCAAAATCACAAAAATCAATCATTTTCAAATCAGTTATTTATTTATTTATTTATTTATTTATTTATTTATTTATTTATTTTTGAGACAGAGTTTCACTCTGTTGCCCAGGCTGGAGTGCAGTGCAAGATCTCGGCTCACCGCAACCTCCGCCTCCCAGATTCAAGCAGTTCTCCTGCCTCAGCCTCCCAAGTAGCTGAGACTACAGGCATGTGCCACCACACCTGGCTACTTTTTTGTAGAAGTTGTGACATGATAATCTCTAAAAGTTTAGTAGAAACAGTCTTTCACCATGTAGGCCAGGATGGTCTCGATCTAACCTCGTGATCCACTGGCCTCAGCCTCCCAAAGTGCTGGAATTACAGATGTGAGTCACCACGCCCAGCCAAGTCAGTGAATTTTTGTACATAGATCATCTGTTTGAAACAGATTTTGTTCTGAAAGTTTGTTGCAGGATGCTGGTTTGCTTGGCCAGGCACAATGGCCCACACTTGTAATCCCAGTGCTTTGGGAGGCTGATGAGGGAGGATCACTTGAGGCCAGAAGTTTAATACCAGCCTGGGCAACATAGCAAGACCCTCTTTATACCAAAACAAAAATGCTGTTTTGCAACTTTAAACATAAGTTCACTTGAATAGAAAATGTTAAGCAGTATTTATATTCCTAAGCTTGATGCATATTAAACCCCTTTATAGTTGAATTAAGACAAAACATTGCCAAGTCCTGAAGCCTTTTATTTCAATATATTAAGCTCTGAAGCCTCTCTGATCCATGAGTTCTGCCCTCTGACTGCCAACCAAGCAAGCACTGTGGTCTCTTACCCTTCTCTGGCCCAGCAATTCTGCCTTGACTGGTCTCTTCCACTCCCAGGAGCACAATCAAGGAATTGTCGCCCGAGATCTAGAGCTCTTAGCCAGGTTCAACAGTCAAATACAAGACTAGCCAGTGAGGCAACAGCCCAGAGCACCCTTAGAACCTCATCTCAAAAGTAAAGTGATGGGGAAATGCATTTCCCACTACTTTTCTCAAAATAGTTGGAATACTCTGAGAAACGGCTTGGAGTTGAGGGTGCAACCCCAAGAGGTACACTCAGGGAAGGATGCGTGGTCTCTGAACTTCTTTCTAGGGAATGTGCATCTCGTTTACCAAAGGACTCATGTTTTCTCAGTTGGGTATTCATGTTTGGGGCCTGAGCTGAACTATTCTAGGAAAAAGAGAGCAAAAAGGCAAATCCTGCCTGTCTAATCATTCTATAATGTCACAATGCTATAAAGTAAGGCTGTGGCCCGCCCATGGCTGAATGCAGCCTGCCACGTGTTTTTGTATGGGCCAGAAATTTAGAACGGTTTTTACATTTTTTTAAGGGTTGAAAAAAATCCAAAGGAGAAAAACATTTTATGACATGTGAAAACTATATGAAATTCAAGTTTCAAGGTCCATAAGTGGCATTTTATTGAAACACAGTCATGCTCATTCATTGGCATGTTGTCTATAACTGTTTTCTTGCTGCAACACAAAGTTGCAACAGAGACTTTAAGGCCCACCAAGCCCAAAACCTTTTCTTTTTTTTTTTTTTAACGAAGTCTCACTCTGTCGCCAGGCAGGAGTGCAGTGGTGCAATCTCGGCTCACTGCAACCTCCACCTCCCAGGTTCAAGCGATTCTCCTGCCTCAGCCTCCTGAGTAGCTGGGACTACAGGTGCCTAAAATTAGGCACGCCCAGCTAATTTTTGTATTTTTAGTAGAGACGGGGTTTCACCATGTTGGCCAGGCTGGTCTCCATCTCTTGACCTTATCATCCGCCTGCCTCAGCCTCCGAAAGTGCTGGGATTACAGGCATGAGCCACTGCACCTGGCCACCTAAAATATTTCCATCTGTTCTTTACACAAAAAAAATTTGCCAGCTCCTGCTAGACAGAAAGGTAGGTCAGAGTAAGGAGCTCATAGACCTGGGGTCGGGCAGGCTTGGGTTTGGCTCCAATATCTGCCACTTGAATGCATGACCTTGGGCAGTTACTTAACCTCTCTGAGCTTCAGCTCCCTTGACAACAAAGTCAACTACGCCTAGCATATACAGCATGGACCTGGAACCATACTGCCTTTCAGCCCCACTGGCTATGTGATCTCATGAAGGTCACTTAACTAAGTGACTTAACTAAGTGATTTAACTAAGCCCCTCTTCCATAATTGTAAATAGGCAATAATAATGGTACCAATCTGATGTGAGTTGGTTGATGGTATTATTTTTAATAATAAAAATAAATAAAAAATAATGGTACCTACCTTACAAGGTGGCTGTACAGAATTAATGGGTAGTGCATGTAAAGCACATTGAATAGTGCCTGGCACAGAGAGTACTATAGAAGTATTTACCATTATTATCATTTGCCTTGAGTGGGTGTTGAAGATGGCTCTGAGCTAGTTTATGTCATGAGCCTAAAACAGTGCCTGGAACAAAACAGGAACTAGCAAAGAGCAGCTGCTACGATGATGCTGATATGAACCAGGACTACAGACATGCAGGAGAGGGAGCATCAATTCTCGAAATGGAAAAAAGGAGTAGTGATTCGGGAGCCCTGCACTTAAAAGGTAACATCTGACCTTTAGGATGAGTAAGATTTTGATAAGCAAAAGAGAAGAAAGGCTTTGGGGCATGAAAATACATGTTTGATTTGGGGAAGTAGAAGAAGGTCAGGGAGGTTGCACTGTGGGACACTTGGTGGGGAGTAGGAAGTGGAAGGATGGTGGGAGATGAGCCCGTGATTTAATACAACCCAAGGTTGCCTCCTGCTCATCAGCAGTCACAGCACACTCTTAGCTCCAGACGACTCCAATTAAAATCAGTTAACAGCCAATTAAAATCCCTGGGTCTTTGGCATGAAAACTGTTACCAGCCAGACACAGTGGCTTCCGCATATAATCCCAGCACTTTGGGAGGCTGAGGTGGGTGGATCACAAGCTCAGGAGTTCAAGACAAGCCTGAGCAACATGGTGAAGTCCCAGGCATAGTAGCATGTGCCTGTAATCCCAGCTACTCCAGAGGCTGAGGCAGGACAATTGCTTGAACCCGGGAGGCAAAGGTTGCAGTGAGCCGAGACCACACCACTGCACTCCAGCCTGGGCAACAGAGTGAGATGCCATTACACACACCAAAAAAAAAATTAGCGAGGCATGGTGGAGCCCGCCTGTAGTTGCAGCTACTTGGGAGGCTGAGGCAGGAGGATTACTTGAGCCCAGGAAGCTGAAGCCACAGTGAGCCATTATCATGCTGCTGCACTCCAGCCTGGGTGACAAAGCGAGACCCTGCCTCAAAAAAATAAAAGACTGTTATCAATCCGTTCTCTTTTAACTTAAATGTTACCAGCCTCTTTGAGCTCCTACTCTGTGTCAGGCATTGAAGCCAAGTTAAAGAAGACACAGTTTCTGCCTTCAAGAGACTTACAGTTTAATGGTAATACCAGACATAAAGGTATCCTTAGATACCTCAGCAGGTATCTAAGGGAGGAACGAATAAAGTACCAGCAGAGGGGAAAAGTGCAACTTCCAACTAGCAGGAATCAAGGAAGGCTTTGTGGAAGCCATGATATGAGAACATGACCCTTGAAACCACTGAGCTTGAGATGCGCAGAGATGATAGAGAAGCATGACCAATGCAGGAAAAACCTGGGGCATCTGGAAGGGTGAGAAGTAGCTCAGTTGGGCTGAAAGGTAGAGCCCAGAATGGGAGCTCAAGCGGGTCTGCAGGAAGCTCATTCTTGCAGCAGGTGAGGCAGGATTGCAGGCAAGAAAGACGAAAGAGGCAAGTGGGAGCCTCCTGCCGTAACACAAGAGTTGGGGATCAAGAATGGCTTTATCCAGAGCAGATGCTGTGAGACTAGAAAAGGGGAGAGGGGCCCCAGCAACATCCACGAGGTGCGCACACAGGCCTGAAACAAGGCTGCAGGCCTGGGGGCCTGGGAGAGGCTGCTGGCAAACACAGGCAGCGCTAGAGGGGAGAGCCAGATCTGTGAGATCCATAAAGAGGCAGGTGTTTCCCACTGGGGGGCCTGCAGAAGAGACAGGGCACTTTCAGGAGAGCCAGGGCGCTGCAGCTGTATGACAAGGCCATTGTTTACTGAATGAAGGGGAAGAGAAGTGGGGCGGCCAGGGTCGTCTTCCTCTCCCATGAACTTTGACACAAAATCTTTTTTTTTTTTAAGATGCATTCTAGCTCTGTCGCCAAGGCTGTAGTGCAATGGTGCAATCTTGTCTCACTGCAACCTCCACCTCCCAGGTTCAAGCGATTCCCCTGCCTCAGCCTCCCGAGTAGCTGGGTCTACAGGCATGTCCTACCATGCCCAGCTAATTTTTTGTATTTTAGTAGAGATGGGGTTTCACCATGTTGGCCAGGGTGGTCTCGATCTGCTGACCTCAGGTGATCCACCCGCCTCAGCCTCCCAAAGTGCTGGGATTACAGGCATGAGCCACTGCACCCAGCCAGACGTGAAATCTTTAGCTAGTAACATGTTCTCTTCTACGTTATGTACAGCCCCCACAAAAAAAAAAAACAACCCATCATTTAAGAATAGGTGGGTCAAACCAGTTTGTTCCTGTATTAAAAACCATTAACGTAACAGTGTACAAGTTTATTCACGGACACAGGAAAAGGCTTCCTACGCTAAATGGATGGAAAGCAGGCTTCCAAATGGTCTGCACAGGATGATTCCCGGGCTGTGAAATTGGCTAGAGTGGTGCCCACCTCCATGTGAAGCTGGCTTGTCTCTGGGTCCTGGGGTTGTATGTGATTCCCATTTTCTTCTCCTTGCTTATGTGCATTTAAAAATGTGTCCACAATATGCATGTGCTTCTTGTGCAATTTTGAGGAAGTGCCTTGTGTATGTTGTTTTGTCTTTTTTTTTTTTTTTTTTGAGACGAAGTCTCACTCTGTCGCCAGCCCGGAGTGCAGTGGTACCATCTTGGCTCACTGCAACCTCTGCCTCCCAGGTTCAGTTGATTCTCCTGCCTCAGCCTCCTGAGTAGCTGGGATTACAGGTGCGCGGCACTATGCCCAGCTAATTTTTGAATTTTAAATAGAGACAGAGTTTTACCATGTTGGCCAGGATGGTCTCAATCTCTTGACCTTGTGATCCGCCTGCCTCGACCTCGCAAAGTGCTGGGATTACAGGCGCACCTGGCCATTTTGTCTTTTTTAATGTTGGCTTAGAAGGAAACAAAAAGGATGGGCTGGTCCCTTGAAGCTAAAGAAAATTTCTGTGAATCCCTATCAGTGACTGAAAACTTTTCTAGGTCTAGACTGCTGAATTCCTTTACAATTCCTGCAAGCACTAACTCCAACTTCTGATTCCCTTTTAAAGATCTGTTTATCCTCTCCTCCTTGCAAAGGAGAAAAGCAAAGCTGAGTAATCCCGCCTCCTGTATCACAGCTGTCCAGAGCCACCCTCAGCCCCAAGCCATCTCTTTTTTCTTCTTACTCATAAGGATTTTAAAAGTCCAGGCCGACAGCCAGGCACGGTGGCTCAACATCTGTAATCCCAGCACTCTGGGAGGCCGAGGTGGGCAGATCACTTGAGGACAGAAATTCTAGACCAGCCTGGCCAACATGGCAAAATCCCGTCTCTACTAAAAATACAAAAATTAGCCTGTTGTGGTGGTGGGCACCTATAATCCCAGCTACTTGAGAGGCTGAGGCAGGAGAATTGCTTGAACGCAGGAGGAAGAGGTTGCAGAGAGCCAAGATCACACCACTGCACTCCAGCCTGGTGACAGCGTGAGACTCCATCTCAAAAAAAAGAAGTCCTTTTTATATTTTTATAGATATTCAAATAAATTTGAATATGGCCTGGGTATTAGATGATATTAAAGAATTACTGCTAATTTTGCTAGGTGACTATTATATTGTCAGGCCCTTATTTATCAATAATTTGTCAATTATATTTTAAGGCCCTTATCTGAGAGAGATGCTGATACATTAATATGGAAAATAAACAAGGTGTCAGGGATTTATTTTATATTATTCCAGAAAACAACAAGTAAAAGCGCTGGATGAAATAAGATTGGAAAAGTGTTAAGAACTACTGAGGTTGAGTGGTAGGTACACAGGGATAGATTACTAATCTCTCTTCTTTGGTGTAGCTTCAAAACTTCTTGTGTTAAAAGTTTTAAAGGGTGGGGGCTTTTGTTTTCTATAGTATTTGTCTAAGTTGTAGTTTTAGTTTTGACATCTTTTTTTTGTTTGTTTTTGAGACAGAGTTTCACTCTTGTTGCCCAGGCTGGAGTGCAGTGGAGAGATCTCTGTTCACTGCAACCTCCGCCTCTCAAGTTCAAGCAATTCTCCTGCCTCAGCCTCCCAAGTAGCTGGGAATGCCTAGCTAATTTTTTGTATTTTTCATAGAGACGGGGTTTCACCACGTTGGCCAGGCTGGTCTCAAACTCCTGGCCTCAGGTGATCCACCCACCTCAGCCTTCCAAAGTGCCGGGATTACAGGCAGGAGCCACCATGCCCAGCCTCAAGCTGTAGTTTTATTCTTACTCTCTAGTTATAGAGAAAATGCAGAAAAGTATCACCAAAAAAGAAAAGCATACTTTATGCTATAGTGACTTTTTCAAGTATTTGAAGGCATGTGCATAGAATCATGAGCAGTGAAAAGATGACAGCCCAGAGGCCTGGAACCTGTCTCCTGGTGGAGGGAGATGGAAGAGGAAAACCACAGTCCTGGGTAGGGATTCCCAGACGCGCCAGGGAAGAACACCTCGCACTTCAGTACAGACTCTACCTGCAACTCAGTAAGACATCATCATCTGTTCCTGGGAAGTAAGGGCCATCTCCAGAACATATCCCAAACAAAGGAGGCCCCTGAAATTACCCAAACTCAACTTTCTAATTGGTATCATTACCTTCACTGACTTCCCTTGGCCCTCCCTGGATAGAATTCTGCAGAATTCGCTCTTTGCAAAAAACGAAAGTCATAATGAAAATACCTAAAGAAGAAAAGAAAAGAAACTCCAGAATGAAAACGCATTATCCACACGAAACCAGATGAGAAGTTAAAGTAACTCTGAGGGTGAGGCAGACCCTCTGCCCTGGGGGTTCTTGTTGTCTGAAAAGGTGAGTGGGCTTTGGGAGTTTCTGTCTTGGTATTTTGTGTTTTCCCCATAGACTCAAACGTAGCCTTTGTGAAAATATGAAATCTTCCTGATGTCTGGATAGACCTCCACTAAGTCCAAGATACCTCCCAGCTGTAAAGCACCATCTATGACTAAGAACAAACACCATCACATCTCACGGCTTAAACCCAACCCCAGAAACACCACCACCACCATCCAATATACACATTCAAGCCAGTGGTGGTGGACCCCATTTCCCACTTTTATTTGCTAGTTTAAACAGACTGAAGATGACCACCCTATTCAGGCTGGCTTCTCTCCTCCTTTTTTCCAGACCATTTCTATATATCCTCATTTTTTATTATAAAAGTAGTACATACAACAACATTTTAGAACATTTCAAAAACACAAATCCGAAGAAGACAAAAATCGATTACCACCTAGAACCAAAAGCTGTGAAATATTAGCATTTTACATTTTTCTGGGGTTTTATTTCAGTGCAAACCTAAGAATACCATACTTTACAAACAGCTTGCCATCTTGTTTTTCTTAATTTAACCTTTTGGTCATAAATATTTTTTATGTCAAGAATCTTGACATAGAAAACATAATTCTAATGGCTGCATAAAATTTCATTATATGAACATAGCATCATTTATTTAACCAACTGCCTACTGTTGGATATTTTAATAATTCCTCATTTTCACTATAACAACATTGAGTGAATATTTTTAATAAAAATTTATATCAAGATATGATAATTTCTTTAGGATAAATAGATATGAGAGAAACTTCTGGAACAGAAGAGATAAAAAATGGAACCAGGGAGGAAGGCAGCAAAACACACTGCCATGTGTGTACCTATGCAACTATCTTGCACGTTCTGCACATGTACCCCAAAACCTAAAATGCAATAAAAATTAAAAAAAAAAAAAGGAACCAATTTATATTCCATATATAAGCCCATCATTTCATCACTCTATCTACTCTCACTGGGTATAATATTTGCAAGTTTGATTTGTTTTCATTTGCATTTCATTTACAACTGGTGAAGATTAAAATTTGCTTATCTGTTTTTTGCCAACATGTGTTTTTTTTCTTTTGTAAGTCATCGGTTTTACTTTTCCAGCAAGATGGTCATTGTTTCTTAATGATTTTTGAAATCCTTTTCAAGATTAAGGATATTAATCCTTTCTGATTACATGTGTTGCAAATATTATATATATATATATATATATATTTTTTTTTTTTTTTTTTGTGCCCATGTATTCTGGGAATTCCCCACATTCCTGGTACTCCCCTATCACTGAGCAAGCCCTAAACAGAATGTAAAGTAGCATGTTCTCTGCTGCGGAAAAACAACTCAGCGTGATGAGATGCCTGAAGGTCATCTAATTCAACATACTCATTTCCCCCATGAGGAAACCAAGGACTTGAGAGAAGTGGTTAAGCTGCTGGGGCCCACTGGAGGCCCAGAAACTGAAGCAGCTGAGTCAGCACACTTTCCATCTACACAGGATTTTTTCAGATACACACTATGTCTACATTGTATAGCCCATACTTAATTTCCTTAAGATTTTAAGCACAATGCTCATATAGCTGGGGATATATGCCAAATTATTCATACAGTAGCAACTTTTTTTTTTTTTTTGCCTTTTTCCCAAAGAAAGATTTTATTGTGCTACTGATGGGTTTTTACTCAAAAGTAGCTCCCAGTGTTTTTTGCTTGTTTTTGTTTTTGTTTTTTGTTTTCAGACAGAGTCTCACCTTGTCACCTAGGCTGGAGTGCAGTGGCGAGATCAGCTCACCGCAACCTCCACCTCCCTGGTTCAAGTGATTCTCACGTCTCAGCCTCCCAGGTAGCTGGAATTACAGGCATGCACCACCACGCCTGGCTAAGTTTTGTATTTTTAGTAGAGACAGGATTTCACCGTGTTGACCATACTGGTCTCAAACTCCTGACCTCTGGTGATCCACCCGCCTCAGCCTCCCAAAGTGCTAAGATTACAGGTGTGAGCCACCGCACCCAGCCAAGCTCCCAGTTTTTTGTTTTGATTTTGGTTTTTGTTTTTAGCTCCCAGTTTTAATATAAAAATCTTTTCAAACAGCTGTTCCCTTTCTCATCCACTTCCTTTGAGATGGGTCATCTCGAGGAGAAATCGTTAAGCTTTCCAGCAGTCTATAGAAGTAGGATAAACCCTTAACTTGCAGACTGCTTAAGCTATAAAAGACGTCAAGGCATTTAGCATTTTCTTCTGGATATGCGGCCCAGAGCACTGGAAGGAGTGAGGTAACTTAGTTTTAACTTCAATGTGTAAGACTGGCGATATGCAACTGTTTGCAAAGAGCCCACGTTGCGGAGTTGACAGTCATGGATAGATTTTCATCTCCCTTGCTGAGCAGCAGTATAACCTTGGACAAGTCACAGAACTACAACTGCAAAATGTAAATAATCATGCATCATTTGTAGGACTTTTTTTTTTTTTTTGAGACAGAGTTTCACTATTATTGCCCAGGCTGGAGTGCAATGGGGTAATCTTTGTTCACTGTAACCTCTGCCTTCTGGGTTCAAGTGATTCTCCTGCCTCAGCCTCCCAAGTAGCTGGGACTACAGGCGCACACCACCATGCCCAGCTAATTTTGGTATCTTTTAGTAGAGATAGGGTTTCCCCATGTTGGCCAGGATGGTCTCGATCTCTTGACCTCATGATCCGCCCACCTCGGCCTCCCAAAGTGCTGGGATTACAGGCATGAGCCACCGTGCCTGGCCTACTTTTTTTTTAATTGAACTTTTAAAAAATTATTCAGGTCAGGTGTAGTGGCTGACACCTATAATCCCAGAACTTTGGGAGGCCACAGCAGGAGGATTGCTTGAGGCCAGGAGTTTGAGACAAGCCTGGGAAACATAGCAAGACTTCATCTCTACCAAAAACTTTTTTTAATTAGTTGGCCACGGTGGCGTGTACCTGTAGCCTTAGCTCCTTAGGAGGCTGACAGGGGATGGCTTGAGCCCAGGCAATCAAGGCTGCAGTGAGCCGTGGATCATAACACTGCACTCTAGCCTAGGTGATAGAGTGAGACCCTGTCTCTAAAAATTAATAATAATAATTCAGTAAAATATTTCATGTATGAATTAAAATTTCCACTTACCAATCAAAATTAATTATACTTTGTAGTTTGCATTCTGCTCTGTTGTTTCACATTTAAATAATGAACTCTGAGAGAATAATGAAATTGAAGTAACTCGAGTTCTGTTCTGAGGTTTCTACAATCATTGTGCTATCATGGTTTATGTCTAATCTACTGTTTAAACTCAGGACTATGCGGCACCATAGGCCTAAAGATGCAACTTGGCCCCAAAGCTCTAGCAAAAGCTGTACACACCATTAAGAACTTACTCTGGCTTGGCCGGGCGCGGTGGCTCAAGCCTGTAATCCCAGCACTTTGGGAGGCCGAGGCGGGTGAATCACGAGGTCAAGAGATCGAGACCATCCTGGTCAACATGGTGAAACCCCGTCTCTACTAAAAATAGAAAAAATTAGCTGGGCATGGTGGCGCGTGCCTGTAATCCCAGCTACTCAGGAGGCTGAGGCAGGAGAATTGCCTGAACCCAGGAAGCAAAGGTTGCGGTGAGCCGAGATCGTGCCATTGCACTCCAGCCTGGATAACAAGAGCAGAACTCTGTCTCAATAAAAAAACAAAACCTTACTCTGACTTTATCACTGCCAGCGCCTGGTGATAAGAGAAAACAGACCCACACTGGTTTTAGTACTATTTCAAAATTCTGCAAGCGATACACTCCCTCACTCCCTGTACCTGGGGGGAACCCCTGGCACCATCCTATTCTTTAAGTCCTTGCCAGTATCTATTAAACTTCTAAATGCATGGACCTTCTAATCCAGCAACTGCAATTCTTTGAACACAATGTCCCAATGTATCTACACAAGTAGTCAAAATATGCAAGAATTTCCATTGCTACATTATTCATGACAGCAAAAAAAAAAAAAAAAGAACTGGAAAGAACTGAAAGGTCCAGTAAGGAGCAGGGGTTAAATTAATTATGTCATATCCATTCCATAGAATCCACTCAGCATTAGAAAGAATTAGGTCAAGGCCAGGCGCAGTGGCTCAAACCTGTAATCCCAGCACTTTGGGAGGCCGAGGCAGGTAGATCACGAGATCAAGAGATCGAGACCATCCTGGTCAACATGGTGAAACCCCGTCTCTACTAAAAATACAAAAAATTAGCTGGACATGGTGACGCGTGCCTGTAATCCCAGCTACTCAGGAGGCTGAGGCAGGAGAATTGCCTGAACCCAGGAGGTGGAGGTTGCAGTGAGCCGAGATTGTGCCATTGCACTCCAGCCTGGGTAACAAGAGCAAAACTCGGTCTCAAAAAAAAAAAAAGAAAGAAAGAAAGAATTAGGTCAGCCTGTTTGTACTGCCCAGGAAGGGTATGATATACAGACATACTTCAGAGGTATTGCAGGTTCAGTTCCAGACCACTGCAATAAAGAGAATCTTGCAATAAAATGAGTCACACAATTTTTTTATTTCCTAGTGCACATAAAAGTTATGTTGGCCAGGCATGGTGATTCACACCTAAATCCCAGCACTTTGGGAAGCTGAGGCCGGTGGATCATCTGAGGTCAGGAGTTTGAAACCAGCCTGACCAACATGGAGAAACCTCGTCTCTAGTAAAAATACAAAATTAGCAGGGTGTGGTGGCGCATACCTGTAATCCCAGCTGCTTGGGAAGCCGAGGCAGGAGAATCACTTGAACCTGGGAAGCGGAGGTTGCAGTGAGTCAAGATAGCACCATTGCACTCCAGCCTGGGCAGCAAGATTGAAACTCTGTCTCAAAAAAAAAAAAACAATTATGTTTACACTATACATTATGTCTAAAAGTGTGCATAGCTTAATTTAAAAATACTTCATTGCTTAAAAATGCTAACAGTACAGGCTGCTGAACAACACAGTGAGACTCCATCTCTATAAAAAGTTTTTCAAAACTACTGAGGTGTGGTGGAGCACACTTGTAATCCCAGCTACTCAGAAGGCTGAGGTAGGAGGATTGCTTGAGTTCAGGAGGCAACAGTGAGCTATGATTGCCCCACTGCACTCCAGTCTGGGCAAGAGAGAAAGACCCTCTCTCAATTAAAAAGAAAAAAAAAGGTAACAATCATTTGACCTTCAGCAAGTCCTAATCTCTTTGCCTGTGTTGATGGCTGCCAGTTGATCAGGGTGGTAGATGCTGCAGGTTGGAGTGGCTGTGGCTATTTCTTAAAATAAAATAACAATGAAGTGTGCCACATTGATAGATTCTTCCTTTCATGAAAGATTTTTCTCTACAGCATGAAATGCATTTTATCCACAGCAGAACTTCTTTCAAATTGGAGCTAATCCTCTCAAACCCTGCACTGCTTTATCAACTAAGTTTATGGAATATTCTAAATCTTTTGTTGTCATTTCAACAGTTTTCACAGTATATTCACAAGTAGATTCCATCTCAAGAAACAACTTTCTTGGCTTATCCATAAGAAGCAACTTCTCATGCATTAAATATTAACATGAGATTGCAGGCATTCTGTCCTACCTTCAGGCTCCACTTCTAACTCTAGCTCTCTTCCTCTTTCTACCACATCGGCAGTTACTTCCTCCTCTAACATGTTAAATCCTCAAGTCATTCATGAGGCTTGGAATCAGCTTCTTCTGAACTCCAGTTATTGTTGATATTTTGACTTCCTTCCATGAATCACAAATATTCTGAGTGGAATCTAAAATTCAGAAGATTTTAAATTTACTTTGCCCAGATCCATCAAAGGAATCACTATCTATAGCAGCTACAGCCTTACAAAATGTTTTTTTTTTTTTTTTTTTTTTTTTTGAGACGGAGTTTCGCTCTTGTTACCCAGGCTGGAGTGCAATGGCGCGATCTCCGCTCACCGCAACCTCCGCCTCCTGGGTTCAGGCAATTCTCCTGCCTCAGCCTCCTGAGTAGCTGGGATTACAGGCACGCGCCACCATGCCCAGCTAGTTTTTTGTATTTTTAGTAGAGACGGGGTTTCACCATGTTGACCAGGATGGTCTCGATCTCTTGACCTCGTGATCCACCCGCCTCGGCCTCCCAAAGTGCTGGGATTACAGGCTTGAGCCACCACGCCCAGCCACAAAATGTATTTTTAAATAATAAGATGTGAAAGTTTAAAGTACTCCTTGATCCATGGGTTGCAGAATAGATATTGTGTTGACAGGTATGAAAACAGCATTGATCTCCTTGTATATCTCCATCAGAGCTCTTGAGTGACTAGGTGCATTGTCTATGAGCTGTAATATTTTCAAAGGAATCTTTTTTTCTGAGTAGTAGGTCTCAACAGTGGGCTTAAATTATTCAGTAGACCATGCTGTAAATAGATGTGCTGTCATCAAGGCTTTAGTTGTTCCATTTATAGAGCACAAGTAGAGTAGATTTAGCATAATTCTTTAGGCCTTAGGATCTTTCGGGATAGTAAATGAGCACTGGCTTCATCTTAAAGCCGCCAGCTGCATTAGCCCCTAACAAGAGAGTCTGCCTGCTCTTTGAAGCTTTGAAGCCGGGTATTGACCTCTCACTAGCTGTGAAGGTCCCAGATGGATATTCTTCCAATAGAAGGCTGTTTTGTCTCCATTTAAAATTCTATTATATACTGTAGCCACCTTCATCAATGACCTTAGCTAGATCTTCTGGATAACTTGCTGTATTTATTCATCAGAACCTGCTGCTTCTCTTTAGACTTTGGTGTTACAGAGATGGCTTCTTTCCTCAAACCTAATGAATCAACCTCTGCTATCTTCATACTTTTCTTCTGCAGCTTCCTCACCTCTCTCAACCTTCATAGAATTGAAGCAAGTTAGGGCCTTGTTCTGGATTAGTCTTTGGCTTAAAGAAATTGTATAGCCAGTTTGATATTCTGTCCAGACCACTAAAGCTTTGTCCAAGCAATAAGGCTGTTTCACTTCCTTATCCTTCATGTGTTCCCAGGAGTTGAACTTTTCATTTCCTTCAATATCTATTTTCCTTTGCATTGACAACCTGGCTAACTGGCATGAGAGGCTTAGTTTTTGGCCTGTCTCAGCTTTCAACATGCCTTCCGCATTAAACTTAATTATTTCTAGTTTTTGATTTAAAGTGAGAGACACATGACTGTTTTTCGCTTAAACACTGAGAACCCATTACAGGTTTATTAACTGGTCTAATTTCAATATTGTGTCTCAGGGAATAGGGAGGTCCAAAGAGAGAAAGAGTGGGGGGAACAGTTAGAACACATACAACATTTATCCACTAAGTTTGCTGTCTTACATGGGCATGATTCATCGTGCCCCAAAGCAATTGCAAGGGTAGCATCAAAGGTCACTGATCACAGATCACCATAACAGATACAATAATAATGAAAATGTTTGAATTATTTTGAGAATTACCAAAATATGACAGAGACATGAAATGAGCATATGCTATTGGGAAAATGGTGCTGATAGACTTGCTCAACACAGAGTTGCCATGAACCTTGAGTTTGTAAAAAATGCAACATCTGTGGAGTGCAATCAAATGAGGTATGCCTGTATCAGTAAGTGAAAAGAAGCAAGCAGTTGAACAAACTGGGAATGGTTTCCCATTTATGTAGAAAGATAAATGTGCAAACTTAGTCTGGCACAATCTATCTTCCCTTGCCATGAAGGGTATTGGCCAGAGGAAAGGTCTCTGCAATGATGGACAAATCGAGGTTTACTGGGAATTCTCAGCTCACCTTTCACATGTCCCGCTATAGATTAAATTGTACTAGGAACGTAACAGTTATTCCCTAAATTGCCTAAGGGAGAAGAGGAACAAAGAGGAATAATCTAAGAACCTAAGTTTATTCAGATTTTCTTAGACTTTTTCAATCTTCTTTTGAAATATAGACATATGGGGCAAGCACAGGGGCTCATGCTTGTAATCCCAGCACTTTCGGAGGCTGAGGTGGGTGGATCACGTGAGGTCAGGAGTTCGAGACCAGCATGACCAACATGGTGAAACCCCATGTCTACTAAAAATACAAAAATTAGCCAGTGTCCTGGCATATGCCTGTAGCCCCAGCTACTTGGGAGGCTGAGGCAGGAGAATCACTTGAACCCAGGAGGTGGAAGTTGCAGTGAGCTGAGATCACACCACTGCACTCCAGCCTGGGCAACAAAGTAAGATTGTCTCAAAAAAAGAAAAAGAAAGAAATACAGACATATGTACTTTTTACATAGATGATATTGTAGATACACAGCAATAGAATAAAATATTTCCCTAGATGCTCAGCTTCTGATAAGGATCAGAAAGATCAAGAAACAGCAAAACAAATACATAATGGCCCTGGCTGGGTGCGGTGGCTCACACCTATAATCCTAGCACCTTGGGAGGTGGAGGTGGGTGGATCACCCGAGGTCAGGAGTTCAAGACCAGCCTGGCCATCAGGGTGAAACCCCATCTTGAAAAAACTAATAAAAAATAAAAAAATAATGACCCTGAAACTGCCAGGATATTCCAGAGCAAAATTCTTTTTTAATGTTTCAATTCACTGCCTATGCATATACACTGTTCAATTAACATATTCGAATCCATAGAAGTCTAAAAACAGTGACAGAATATCTGCCCTTAATTGTCTTTAAACTAGGCCTACTTTTAAGGACCCTAATGTGGCAGAAGAGAATAGAGAAAATGTTAATACCATTTAGACTAGGCCCAGAGGTTTAAAAAAAATCTTTTTTTACTTAGTTAATAATGTCTCTGACCCTCACTTTTTTTTCCCTACGGAAAATGAAGAAATCATTTCATTTGGAGAGGTCATGCATTGGCACAGGCAGAATGGTGTGGCTGTACTTTATCACCATAAAGTCCCATCTAGCTAGGACCTCAGAGAATAAAATGCTAAGTTAGAGAGAGTAGACACAATGTTCTGCATATAAACGACCTCACTCTCTGCTTCATCCCACAAAACATTAAAATTTAAACAGCCAAGTTCTATAATAAAGGTAAATGCAAAATGCCAAGAGAACCCTAAGGACAGAGTGTTAAAATCTTCCAGGGTGGTGGGGTGGGGAGCGGGGAGAGGAGGAACATTTGAACCTGGTCTTGGAGGAGAGAAAGAAAATAGGACTGATGGACCGCATGCAGGCAGCGGAAGCGGCTGGCAGCCATGTGTGTGTACACGTGGGTATTTAGAGAATAGAGAGCTGGCTATGGCGGCTGAAGCAAGGTGGGAGATGATGTTGGAAAGGGACAATGGGGACAATTTGTCAAGAGCCCTTTATGCCATAGTAAGTAGGAAATAACCTCCATCCAGCCTTCTCTCTCCTTAATTTTCTTCTCAGCCCTGCAACCTCAGCCTCCCAGATTCAAGCGATCTTCCTGCCTCAGCCCTGCCTCAGCCCCCCTAGTAGCTGGGATTACAGGCACGCACCACCGTGCCCAGCTAATTTTTGGATTTTTAGTAGAGACGGGGTTTCACCAAGTTGGCCAGGCTGGTCTCAAACTTCTAACCTCAGGTGATCCACCCACCTCGGCCTCCCAAAGTGCTGGGATTACAGGAGTGAGGCACCGCACCCGGCCTCTGTCCCTGCTTTACCTAGCCATTGCAGTTTCTCATGCATTTTTCTGAAGCTATTAGGTTATTACATAAATTCACATGCATGTAAGTATGAATGCATGTAATGATTACACACACATTTTTATATACAAACAACAGCATACTGCTTTGGTGCAATTTCTCTGGACTTTGCAACATCCCTTATGCTCTCCCTGGCCTTTCCTGCTTCAACAGCTTTAATCCTGCTGTCCTGACCTTTCCTGCCCTGGCTCTGCCTGGTGAACTTCCCAGAGCCCAGCTTAAATGCTGCCTCTCGCATGAGGCCTTCCGAAAGCTCCCAATAAGCAATATATTTCTCCGTTATCTGAGCTCACATGTCATCTTTAAATGCTTTCACATTTTTTTTTGGAGTAGTGATTACATGCCTATCATAACATTTTAAACGTACAAAAGGGAAAAATATATCTCCCTGCTAGGCCTGTCCACCAGTGCCCAGGCCACTTTCCCAGAGGCAACCATCATACTTAGTTTCTTATGCATTTTTCCAAAGCTATTACATTATTACATGAATTCACATTCATGTATGTATAAATGCATGTGTGTAATTATCACACGCCCTTCTTTTTTTCTTTTTTTGAGACAGAGTCTTGCTCTGTCGCCCAGGCTGGAGTGCAGTGGTGCAATCTCAGCTCACCGCAACCTCTACCTCCTGGATTCAAGCGATTCTCCTGCCACAGCCTCCCAAGTAGCTGGGACTACAGGCATGTGATGCGCCACCACACCCGGCTAATTTTGTATTTTTAGTAAAGATGGGGTTTCACCATGCTGGCCAGGCTGGTCTCAAACTCCTGACTTCAGGTGATCCACCGGCCTTGGCCTCCCAAAGTGCTAGGATTACAGGCATGAACCACCACACCCAGCCTCATACATACATTTTTATGTACAAACTACAGCATACTATACTTTACTCCGTGATGCCTTTCTCACTTAATAATAGATGATAAATCTTTTTCCTTAGCAGTAGATTGAGTCACCTAACTCTTTCTAAATTCCTTTGGTACAAGACTAAACAATTCCTTCCATCATGGATAAATCTAAAAATATAAATATGATTTTAAGAGTCCGTGTGGTGGTTGAGACTTTTTCTCACTATACTGTATATAGAGGCAGCTTGTGGTGATCAGAGCCCTGGACTGACGGTCAGGCTTGGATCCCAGCTCTGCCACTACTTATATGACCTTGCTCATGCCATTTAGCCTCTCCAAACCGGTTTTCTTATCTGCAAAATGAGGCATTGAACTAGATGGGTTCTCAGGCCCCTCCGAGAATGGTAGTTCGTGTTTCTGTGAACCATCGATGATATCACATGCTGCCTTGAAAGCAGATTTGAATAGAGAAAAGGGTGAAGGAGCAGAGAGACTAAAGCTCCTGCCACCAGATGACCTTTCCCTGCTCCCAGGCTGTTGCTCATGCCTTCCTTGCCTTCCATAACCTTCCCTCTCCACCCCCAGCCTTGGCCCACTGAGCCTGGGCTCATCAGCCAAGCTAAGCACAAGGGGCCCCAGAAGGTGTCTGATTTCCAAGACTGGTCAGTAGCCCCTGTCTTATTGTTACACAAGGAAGAACAGAATTTTGATATGTTTTCCTGGGAACATGTTCCATCCCAGTTGAGAGTCCACTGCCCTCATCGTAGAGAGAATGTGCATATAATGAATGCCGTAGAAAGCTCTCAGAAGCTTGAAGAAACCACCAGCTCATCTTCAGACTCTCAGTAGCAGAACAACCGTGTGGCTAAGGAGGCTGAGAGACCCAGAGTGAGTGTCGTTTGAGCTCCATGAAATCCTTCCATTCTCCAAGGCATCCCCGGGCTTTGCCAGATAAAAAGGCAGCCATGGGATACATCATTCATTTGCCTCCCAAATGTCCACACCAAGGACAGAAGGTATGGACCTTGAACAAAGTATTCCACAATCTTATTTTATTTTACTATTTTTGAGACGAAGTTTCTCTCTTGTTGCCCAGGCTGGAGTGCAATGGCATGATCTCGGCTCACTGCAACCTCTGCCTCCTGGGTTCAAGCGATTCTCCTGCCTGAGCCCCTCAAGTAGCTGGGATTATAGGCATGTGCCACCACGCCCAGCTAAATTTTATATTTTTTTAGTAGAGACAGGGTTTCTCCATGTTGGTCAGGCTGGTCTCAAACTCCCGACCTCAGGTGATCTGCCCACCTCAGCCTCCCAAAGTGCTGGGACTGCAGGCGTGAGTCACTGCACCCGGCCTCCACAACCTTAAGTCAAATACCACATGTCCATCAGGAGAGCTACTGGTATATGCCCTAAACTGGAAAGGTGCTCACTAATCGCCTGCTCTCAGAAGGGTGATTTGTGACTCTCGCCAGATTATCCGCAGCTCCAACATGGAGTTGGACATCCATCTTTGATGCCAACTCAAGTAGTGCAAACAGCCATTATTGACACGTTTGACACCAAGAGGCAGACTCCCAGCTCTGTTTCTAGCAGCAGGGACTTTCAGAAAACACACTCCTTGTGGAATTAATTTGCCACTTCTATTGATTTTTGCCTTAATTTGTCTCTGCTTCTAAAATACAAGTCAAGCTGTCACACAAAATAACTTTTATAAGGTGGGGGAAGCCAATACGCCTCTGTTATCATTGAATTCCTTACTATTGTAGACAAATATTTAGTAATATGGGGAAAAGTATGTGACAACATTGCTATATGGATAAAAAGAAAAGCAAGTTCAAATTGGTATGTACAACATGAGCCTGATTTTTTAGAAAAAATAGAAGAAAAAAGCAAGGACCTATGCCAAGGTTTTAACAATGCTCATACTGGTGCAATTACAAATTTTCGCGCGTGCTTATCTATGTCTTCTGAGTTTCCTTCACAGACATACACCACTTCTGTAATGAAAAAAAAGTAAAAATAAAATCTCATGATCTTTTGTAAAAGAAAATATAGGGTCGGACGAGGTGGCTCACGCCTGTTATCCCAGCACTTTGGAAGGCTGAAGCAGGAGGCACGAGGTCAGGAGATCGAGACCATCCTGGCTAACATGGTGAAACCCTGTCTCTACTAAAAATACAAAAAATTAGCCGGGCGTGGTGGCATACGCCTCTAATCCCAGCTACTCAGGAGTCTGAGGCAGGAGAATTGCTTGAATTTGGGAGGCGGAGGTTGCAGTGAGCTGAGATTGCACCACTGCACTTCAGCCTGGGTGACAGAGCCAGACTCCATCTCAAAAAAAAAAGAAAGAAAGAAAACATAAACACATCCTGTCCTTTCTTCCTGGGAAGAGGTGACATTTGCTAGTATCACTGATAGTCACTTTGAAGAAAGTATGGCCCAGCAGGACTGGATCCTGGGTCAGGATTGACCCCAACTGATGTAATCACTTGCACAAGTCCAAGACCCCAACCCTTCTGCCATGTCTGACAGAAGAGCAAGTCTCAGAAGGCCTGTAAGTTGCCTTCTCACTCATTCTTGAACTCCACAGGGCAGGGACCTTTCAGACACCACACAATTTTGTTTTTTAATTTGGAATATTTCAGTGATTTGGATTGTGTCTAACCCATCCTGCTCAGCATGCTGAAAAGATTTCTAGGAGAACTAAGATCCTAGGAATATCGGTTTCTAGGGTCCCACTATAATGATTTATGGGAACTTGTTTCCTTTTGTCATTGAGACAAGAATAGTCAAGTTGGTTGAAATCTGGAAGATCATCTTCTAATCCCATCCCCAAATTTCAGTCATCTCATAACCATATTTAAACTATTATTTACTTGATATGTTTTAAAAATCAACTCTAAGTGAACTCACATGGCCTTTTCCTAATTAAATAGATGAAATCATAGATTTGATTGTCACTTATAATTTTTTTCTGAAAACATTCATATAAATATATACCTATTAAAACCATTTTTTAAATGCTTGCCCTAAAAACATCTCGTTTCCCACCATCAGTACACACATTGTGCTTGGGGAAATATATATCCAATCCAACAATTCAATCCTCAAAGTTTTCAGAGAAAATGACACTTAGAGAAATAAACCTCTTGCCTAAAGACTCACATTTTTTGTGAAAAGTCTTTATGTTTTTATTTTTTGTTTCCTCTTTTTTTTTGAGATGGAATCTCGCTCTGTTGCCAGGTTGGAGTGCAGTGGTACGATCTCTGCTCACTGCAACTTTCGCCTCCCGGGTTCAAACAATTCTCCTGCCTCAGCCTCCAGAGTAGCTGGGACTACAGGCATGCGCTAATTTTTTTTTGTATTTTTAGTAGAGGCAGGGTTTCACTATGTTGTCCAGGCTGGTCTCAAACTCCTGGGCTCAAGCAATTCACCTGCCTCAGCCTCCCAAAGTGCTGGGATTACAGGCATGAGCCACTGTGCACGGCCTAAAAACTATTTTCTTAAAAGTATCAGAGAGCTAAAAAAAAAAAAAAAAAAAAAAAGGAACTGTCAGGCCAAAACCTAAGAATGAAAGAGAAGCCAGTGAAGTAAACAGCATTTGTCAGCTGAAAGAAATGGAGATGAACAAGTGGAAGACGAGCTGCCGTTCCGATGGCCTCATGGAGCAAAGATGAGAGAAGTCAAAGGTCAGAGTCCACCCAGGGTGGAAAAATAATGGACCCCAACATATATTTTATTTGTTTGCTTTTTGATACAGAGTCTTGCTCTGTCACCCAGGCTGGAGTGCGGTGGCATGATTTTGGCTCACTGCAACCTCCGCCTCCCAGATGCAAATGATTCTGGTATCTCAACCTCCCAAGTAGCTGGGATTATAGGCATGCACCACCACACCGGGCTAATTTTTGTATTTTTAGTAGAAATACGGTTTCACCGTGTTGGCCAGGCTAGTCTTGAACTCTTGACATTAAGTGATCCGCCCGCCTGGCCTCCCAAAGTGCTGGGATTACATGCATGAGCCACCACGTCCAGCCTCCCAATACATACATTTTAGCCAGAAATCCAAAGGTACACCGTCAGGGTAAGAGTGAGTCAGAAGTAATTCCACCCCCTTCCTTCTCCCAAGAAACTGGAGATGGGCATTACCTTAGGCTCTGTTTAGAGAAGGAAGGAAAGGAGGGAGGGAGAGAGGGGCAGGAATAGACATACAGTGCTTGAAAGATTGGAGTCCACCCAGGTAACTGGCATAAGTTTTCAAAATCCTCTCTGAAGAACATTTTTATCTTAGGCCTTGGGAAACTCATACCAATCATTTTTCTAGGTCTGTGAAGAGCCTACAAAGACAGTCCTTTTGTTCTCCGAAGGCATACATTACTACCTTAAGCAAGAGGGACAAAAGGAGAAGAGAAATTGCTGCAGTGTTCAAAATTCATGATCTCCTATTTCCCTCATTCTCGGGACTTGTGCGCGGCACCCGCTCCTGATACTCCTGATGTCTCATCAGAGGAACCTCACTGGACACACGGTGTTGCAGTTTGAAAGAAAATGGGCGGTCTTACCCGGTAGTTTTTACCAACATAATGAATTTGCCATGGTTCTTGGCCTCACCTCACACCATCAGAAATCTGATTCCCTCAACTAACAAGGAAGCATCTGACATTCCAGAGCGAAACTCACTTTAACCAAGCTCACAAGACTTGCTTACATACCAGGATGCCAATTCGTTTGCTGACCATGACAAATGCTGCTCTCATGAGGACTAGAATACCATCAACACGGCCTGTGTACTGTTTCCCCGTGGGGAGAGCTATTGGAAAGACAAACTATGATACCAAGACAATACCAAGGCATTCCCTGATCAACAGGGACTCAGGCTGAAAGGAGGTGGCTGAATGACCCAAGAACAGGCTTTAGCCTAAGCCTCACCTTCTCCCCCATGGTCCTATCATGGGATCAAAACTGGGGAAGTCCATTAGCCAAGATTCTCTCTCCACTGACAATGCATGGATCGGCACTGCCAGAATATGATTCTCAAACATGCCTGTTTTCCATGGATGACTAACTCCCAACTTTCTGATTAGTACTTCTTCATAAAATCCAACTTCTTCAGAGGGCTCTAGTCTTCCCTAGGCTTGCCTTGGTAGCACCAAGCCTACCTGAAATTACTTTCAAGAGACAATTGCAACAGAGGCTGAGATGGGAGGATCACTTGAGGCCAAGAGTTCAAGACCAGCCTGGGCAATATAGTGAAACTCTGTCTCTGAAAAAGAAAAAGAAAAAAGAAACAACATGGAAATACAAAAAAGCCACTCCAGGACAGAGATTAGCTAACCTTCTGAAACCTCAAAGTGAATTGAAATGTACCAGAGGATAATCCCCAAATGCCATCCACCTTCTCTATCCCCCTTGCCACCTGTGCATGACGCCCATATCTTGTAACAGTGTTGTGCACCGTGCATTCATCAGAAAGTTTCCTTTTGCCCTGCCATCCCCAAAGCGCCACCCATACCACCACCCACCGATCAAATAGCCAAAGAAGAGATTAAGAAACCCGCATTACATCAACAAGTCTTCACAGTACTGTATGCTTCCTGCATTTAAGCTTTTAAAACAAAGGAACCAGGCCAGGAGCAGTGGCTCAAGCCTGTAATTCCAGCACTTTGGGAGGCTGAGGCAGGCAGATCATTTGAGCCCAGGAGTTTGAGAGCAGCCTGGCCAACAGGGTGAAACCCCATCTCCATTAAATACACAAAAATTAGCTGGGTATGGTGGTGTGCACCGTAGTCCCAGCTACTCAGGAGGCTGAGGCGGGAGAATCGCTTGAACCTGGAAGGTGGAGGTTGCAGTGAGTGGGGATCATGCCACAGCACTCCAGCCTGGGCCACAGAGCAAGACTCCATCTCAAAAAAAAAAAAGGAACTAGAAGAAGGAACATCACCATGGAGAGGCTCAGGAGCAGCGGTCTAGGGCAGCCGTCCTTGGGTGACAGAGCTGAGTGCAATCGCTATCCCAGGTACCTTCTGGAATTTTTCCCCCCACCTCTCACCAGAGCGACTCTTTGGTAACTAGGTAACTATATCTGTTGTTGTTAGTTGTCTTAACCAGACCCTAACAAAGATTTTCTTAGAGAATTTTTGTTTTGTTTTGTATTAAGAAATCTTACTAAATCTTAACTAAAGTTAAATTTGAAACCCTCCCAGTGAACTCTTCTGTGTTCCATTTCCCATGAGGCTTTACGAACCTAGCCCAAGGCATGTGTGTGTGTGTGTGTGTGTGTGTGTGTGTGTGTGTGTGTGTGTGTGCATGTTTGAGAGAGAGAGAGAGAGAGAAATCAGGAACTAGAAGAGTGAGACCCACACCTGCCCCTTTTCTAAAACAAGGTTCAAAGCAACATTCACTATCACAGTTAGCTACCCGTGGGTAAACTACGTCCCTCTTTTTTGCACCATTGTTCACATCATGATACAGAGGGGTTCGTTTCTCTATCACACAGGAAGTCTGTTTTCCCTTCTCCCTCCTTTAATGATATTCTCCTGGCTGAACTCCAGTGCTTTCCCAACCATGAGTCATCATTGCTATTTCTGCATAAAATAGGGTGTTCTCAGCCTCTCACTTCTAAGAAGGACTATAGTTCAGAAAAGTCTGATAAGATGGTAAAGATCCCCACAGCACACGTCTTGGTCTGAGATTATTAGAGACCCAGTTTAGAGGAACCCTCCCTGTAAGGAGACGGCAAAGGACGCAGTCTATCAGCAGTGACTGCCATTCCCACTGATAAGGACCCCCTGCAAGGAAGTCTGAGCCTCGGGCTTTCAGCCAGTTGGCATGGCCAGCATCCAACAAGCCCCGTCAGGAGCATCTTACCAGAAGGTCCCTGCCTACGTGGAGTGAATGAAGGGTCATAAAAAGTCCTCTCCCTACCAAATGTATCTTCCACCCTTGGAGCAGCCCTTTCTCTTGAGGTTTGTTACTTTGTTGAAATGCAAATATTCTTGGAAGGTAAAGACTTTTTTTTTTTAACATTTACACAAATGTGCATCCAGTCGCATTCTTTCCTCAAAGCCAGTTTTGATTGGAAGAGAAGAAGTTTAAAAAAATCACCATGATCAGGAGCGGTGGCTCACACCTGTAATCCCAGCACTTTGGGAGGACAAGGCGGATGGATCACAAGATCAGGAGTTCAAGACCAGCCTGGCCAAGATGCTGAAACCCCATCTCTACTAAAAATACAAAACTTAGCTAGGCATGGTGGCAGACTCCTGTAATCCCAGCTACTCAGGAGGCTGAGGCAGGGAATTGCTTGAACCTGGGAGGTGGAGGTTGCAGTGAGCCAAGACCATGCCACTGCACTCCAGCCTGGGCAACAGAGCAAGACTCCATCTCTAAATAAATAAATAAATAAATATCACCTACATACAAAAGAGAGGTGAGGATAGGAAGATATGTCTTACTGGGCATTAATCGTATTCTCTGGCCCATTCCCAGTTAAGCTCAAGCCCGCATTGACTTCACATAGCACTGGTAGCCCACCAGTTTCCCATGTCATCCATGGATTATCTGAGGTGATATTAATCCGAACTCTCAACACTATCAATCATGTAATCATGCCTCACATCTGTGGTGCACTCTGATGACAAGCTGGGGAATATTCTAGATTTTGCATAGAGGACAAAGTAAACTGAGGAACTCGAATCCATCCCAAGGTCAAGTGTCCAATGTATGGATGAAGATTGGCTGGGCTTGTAATACTGACCATAATGAAGATGTTAGGGAAGTAGTCGGCAGGGAATTCGCTTCATTTGCTATCCACCCTACAGTCCGGGAAGTATCACTAGTCATAATTTACAAAGCAGTCAAGGTCCAGGGTAGTGAAGTCAGGGCAGTCTCCAGATTTAATCATCTAAATCATTACTCCCATAAAACTGGGAGTTGTTTACAATGTTTTCCTGGGAAGCTGTACTTTTAAAGCATGGGATGAATCAGAAGCACAGTCTAGCTGGAGGAATACTGCTAGACAGCTCGGGGCAGCCTTCTCAGACAGCTTTTCATTTGACCGCCGTAATTCAGGAAGGAATGATTATGACATTATAATTCCCATTTTACAACTGAGGCAGCTTAAGCACAGAAAAAAACAATCCAGTCAAAAAGTAAAAAAAAAAAAAAAAATCTCTTTTTTTCCATTTTATTTCATTTTCATCTCTTACAAACAAACTAACGGAACTGTCGGAACAAATTACCTCATGAGCAATCATATATGACTCCACTGTTTGCAAAACCTCTTTTGGTCTTTGTACCATCCACATAAGAGCAATCAGACAGCTAGCTATGAACCCAATGAAACTACCCCCAAGACATCAACTACGACGCTTACATGTCTTCCTGCATCACTTGATTTTTGCCATTAAAAATAATCAACATTACACTTTGGGAGGCCAAGGCAGGTGAATCACTTTAGGCCAGGAGTCCAAGACCAGCCTGGCCAACATAGCGAAAGCCTGTCTCTACTAAAATTACAAAAAATTAGCCAGGTGTAGTGGTGCACATCTGTAATCGCAGCTACTTGTGTGGCTGAGGCAGGAGAATGGCTTGAGCCTGGGAAGCAGAGGTTGCAGTGAGCTGAGATTGCACCAATGCACTCTGGTCTGGGCGACAAAGCGAGAGGCTATCTCAAAAATAAATAAATAAATAAACAAAGTTTTAAAAAATAGAAATAAAATACATGTTAAATAAAATGCTGTTTGTTCCATTCAACCTAGAAAACATATCTCTTGAGGGACTAGTGTGCTAATTAATATACAAAGATATACATCCGAAATAAGACACAGTTCCTACTCTTAAGATGTTTACAGTACAATGAGAGATGACCAGCAATTACAACATAAAGTAAGCTGTTCATTAATTTACTGTCTGACTTGCTCCATGGCAGGCATTGTTCGTTTTTCACTCCATACCTGCGCCTCTCCTTGTCATCAGTAATAGATAATACACAGCTTCAGGCAATGGATCATGTCTGCCCTTGCCCAGTATTTCTCAACCTTTTTTTCCAACATCATCTCCGGAAGAGCATTTTTAGACGCTTTTTTCCTAATTGCCCCATCCATGACATTTTAATACCATAGACAAATTTTATGTCTGCATATATGCTGTATGTTTAACTGTGCTTTATACATATAAAGAATAAGATACTTTTTCTGCCTTTTCCCTCCCACAAAAGCAATATCCTTCCTTTAAGGGATGATATCAACAGCAACCCCCCATCCACCCTAACCCTCACCCCATTCTCCACCATGTTCCCCACACCCACCCACCCTGCCTGTTAGGAATGCATGGTTTAAGGGAATTGATAATAACAAGTCTATTTCCTGCTTCCTACCATAATGGCAGCTGCGGCGGCCATGTAACCCAGTTCTACCAATGACATGGAAGCTGACATCCATTTGGGAGGTCTCTTGGAAAATTCTTGTTTTCCTGGAAAATGAGACAGCCACTGCCAACTCAGCCTCCTTTCCACCCCAAACTTCCCATGTGTCTTGAATGGAGTATGTGGCTAGAAGCAGCAGCAGTCATCTTGCAGCCATGACAAAAGACAACAGAATGGCAGCCAGTCTCATTGAGCCACTGGCCGAGGGCCAGACCTCTGAACTTCCTGTTGTGTGTAGAGAAATTAATCCTGGTCGCTTTAAGCCCTGTTGGTAGGTATTGTATAACTTGCAATTATACAAGTGCTATACAAAGCATTGTTAATTGATCAGCTCTGTGCCTCACAAGCAATAGTTGTCCTCTTATGATCATTAGTTATTGTTAAACCAAGCCAGAAAGAAGTACACACAAAAAAAATGCAATCAGGAATATTACACAAATCAGACACGAAATTTCACTCATGTTTAAGAGTTAAAGTCTTTTTTCTATCTTACCTCATTTATTAAAAAAAAAAAAGAGTTGAAGTATTTTTCACTAAACCAATCAACTTTTCAAAGAGTTGTATGATATTCCAACTAATATTTGGCATTTGGAATGAAAAAATTTTTAGCTATTTGATATTACAGTGTAGAAAAATGGCCATGAAAGGATACAAGGTAATTTTCCTACTTTACACAAAATTAACATATTTATGATTTACCTAGGAGATATGTTTTTCAAAATATTTGAAAGTCACTTCTTTTCTAATTGAATATTTAATATGCATAAGACAAATGTGTTTTTTAAGGACCTCTTGACTGAGCACCATGGCTCAGGCCTATAATCCCAGCACTTTGGGAGGCCGAGGTGGGTGAATTTGCTTGAGGAGTTCAAGACCAGTCTAGGCAATATGGTGAAACTCCATCTCTACAAAAAAATACAAGACTTAACTGGGCACAGTGATGTGTGTTTGTAGTCCCAGCTATTCAAGAGGCTGAGGTGGGAGAATCACCTGAGCCCAGGAGATGGAGGTTGCAGTGAGCCATGATCATGCCTCTTGCTCTCCAGCCTGGGCAACAGAGTGAGATCCTGTCTCACTAAAAGACGAAAGAAAAAAATAATCCCTTTGGGAACCTTTTTATAGGTTAAAATGTAGAAATAATCATCTGTATTCATCACTTGAATATTTTATATTTTGCTTAAATTCTGATACTAGCTAATGCTAATTATTTCATATTTTAAAAACAGAAACCACTCACAAACTTATTTGATAAATCCAACATCACCCATTAAAAGTGGTTTTCTATGCTTATCAAGGTTCAAGACCCAAGAAACTCAAAATCCCTCTAAATCTAAAGAGCCTCTTAATTTTATTAGATAGAATTTAATTATAAACTTAGGGCTTTCAAAGCATCAGGTTTCTTTTAAAGTGTCCCAAAAAAAGTCTTATATCTGAATCATTTTAACTAATTTCATTATTAACCTCATACCAAAAACTGACATTCTTTTAATAAAGATTATTTTCCTTTTTAATATAAAAACAATATATGCTAGTTATAGAAAAGGCAGGAAAAAATGAAAAACATTTTTAAATCATGTAATCTTATTACATTTCTAACATATTTATTTACCTTCATATTCTGAATTCATGTATAAGAATACATATATAGGCCTTGTTATATTATAAATGCAAATATATATGTATTTTTGAGACAGGGTCTCATTTTGTCACCTTTGTCACCTCATACATTTTTCTTGAGCATTTTACGTTGTTTCTCAGTTTCTCTATTTCTAGTAGACACCATCGTGTTGAGAATCCTTGCTTTTACAATAAAACACCTTGCATTGTTTTCTGAGGAATATTTCTTAAAAGTGGTCGAAGACTATGAACAATTTATAGCTGATCGTTCATGTTGCTGCCCAATAACTCACAGTTTTTCTGAAAAGAGATCTTTCTAAAGTCTCCTAAAACAATTCAAAATAATACTTTAGAACAGAACACATTAAGTGGAGAGACGAAGGGATTATTTGGCTCATTTCCCTGACTGGCTGACGATATTGTTTATAAATTGTACTTTGGCCAATATTTTGTGGGAGAAGAAAAAACTTGATTATAATTTTAAAGTTTCTAAGCAAATCTTAAAGACTATAAAGGCAACTTAACTTGTTATTTATTCGTGTTAACATAATAAGATGTTATTATGCATTTCACCTCGGTTACTAGTTTGTTAATGAAACAGTTCTTAAGAGTTGTTAAGCACTCCCAAAATTGGCAAGGGAAACGAAATGTAGTTATAATTAGTAGATAAAATAATGAGCTACATGCCTGCTGAGACATAAAACCAATCACAACCAAATTTATAAAGGAAGGAGCACTAACACTTAAATTCCAAATAGCTCGAGTGAATGTAGGGGAATAAAAAGAGTATTCATTTCAGCCCTCCAAAGAAAGGACAGGTAACTCAGAGGAAGCTTGAGGATAATATAACTTCACAAGGTTGGTTGGTCACAGCTCCAAAAAAAAGTAGATATAAACTTAGGCTGAAAACACTGGTGATTTTTTTTTTCTTGAACACAATTGTATGATGTAGTTTTTATTTTTATTTTTATTTTATTTTTTCTTGAGACCAAGTCTCACTCTGCTGCCCAGGCTGGAGTGCAGTGGCGTGATCTCAGCTGACTTCAACCTCCGCCTCCCGGGTTCAAGCCATTCTCGTGCCTCAACCTCCCAGTAATTACCCTCACACCTGGCTAATTTTTGTATTTTCAGTAGAGACTGGGTTTCACCATGTTGGCCAGGCTGGTCCCGAACTCCTGACCTCAGGTGATCCACCTGCCTCAGCCTCCCAAATTGCTGGTATTAGAGGCTTGAGCCACCGTGCCCATCTACCATCTAGTTTTTAAACAGAAACCACAAGCACCTAGCCCATGCTGGAAGAGAAACTTTAATTTTTTCTTCCATATATGTGTGCAATGGGTCTTTACTGGGTGACATATTAAGCGGGTAGTACTTGGGGAAATCCAAAACAATTAGTTTGGGGTTTAAACTTTTGATCCAAGTTTTATACATAGAACCCTCCTGCTGCATCCTGAAAACTATTCATGTGTCTTCATAGCTCTAGAATGTAATAGAAACACTGGCACAATTTACATTTCAATTGCTTTTCCTGAAATGTAGAGGATGAAAAAAAGATAGCTATAGGACTCAGAGAAAATACCCATAGTCGCCTTTTGTTAATTCAAATGATCCTTTAAGTTATTAGTTGTATTTCTATTGTATTAAAAAGCAATGTTTAAGCTTCTTTCTATAGATTTTTGCGTATCTTGGAGGGAAAACACTGGGATGATGGCAATTTTAATACATAAAAACTTAAAGACTTACAAATAAGATCTATACAAGTATATTTAATTTAAAAGGCATATGCCATATTTACTACAACCAATATCCATTACTATTATATTTTTAAAGTCGATAGTATTACAGCTATTTCTCTGATATTGCCAGATGCTCTGTGTATAGGAATATAGTGACAATATTGTTTTGGCACATATAGGAAATTGTGGTATTGTCAATATGTAAGGGTTTTCTGGCTGTTCCCCTCCTATTTCCTGTATGTGCCTCCAACCCTCTCCTACTTCCTTATCACATGAAGAAGAAGACAGAGAAAGACTATTATTGATATAAATTTCAGCAAGTTACTGCCCAAAGAGTGAAGCTTGAGTAAAATCACATTTTATCAAGAAAAAGTATACCAAAGGGGACTTTTAGACCCCTTAAAGGTTTTTGTAGTTGATCTTACATCATTTAAATTTGACTCTACATATATTGGGTTTCCTTTTCCTTGTTAGAAGGAATCATCACGGGCATTCTTATGCTTCTCCATCCCAGTTGAGATCATTTTCAGCTCCCAACTGAACAAAGACCAGTAGAATTTTTTTGTGTGTGGCAACTGAGAAAAAAAAAATGCAAGAAAGGGAGAAAAGGGTTCATAGTAAGGGTTGTATATTAGAGGTTCTCAAGAAGGTGACAGCTGGACCTGGAGGGAAGACAAATGAAAAGCAGTGGTCCTGCCTGAAAGAAAGGAAAAGCGTCGAGGAAGAGATATGTGCCAGCCGGTTCTCTGCATGGGCAACTAGGCTGCTAGACATAATGACCCGGCAAGGGAAAAACATCTCCAGAAGGTGAGAGTAGGGACTTTGCTACCAGCTTTCGATGTACATGGAATATTTGTGTTTTGAGGGCTGTGACTGAGGTTGTATGATACATTAAAATAGATATTGAAACTTGCAGGAAACCTAGTCATGAATGTGCAATAATTAAAATGGTTATAAAATGTAAAACACACTGATTACAGGAATGTATTTGTTATAGGTTTTCCCTTTCTACCTCAAAGACAGATTTCCAATTTTATGCTACCCCATACCAAGAGAACCTTGACTCACTATGTGTTTAGTCAATTTCTCGTCCTTTTCATCTGGAGGGATGAAGATGGAGCACATTTCTCTTTCTCATCCTGTGTCAATCCGCTGTATGACCATGACATGAGAATGTGGGCTCATCTTACCACTTTCTGCAGGGTTAGCTAATTTAAATAGATTGGTTTGGGGTAAGTCTCCATACCCTGCCTGACACCACAGTCTGGCAGGATAGGAAATTAACAAAGGCAGCTGAAAACACCAGTTCCCCAAGTTGCAGGTCAGATAGCCACTAATAGAAGATAACAGACTGGGCTTCAGTGATCGAAAGGCTACACAGGAAAATAACTATCTTCAGAGTCATCAAAGCCCAATCAGATGTTCAGCTTCAGATAGGAAAACTACATCTTACACTCAGAAGTGAACACGTTACCCACCGGCTAATGCTAATAATGCCTTTCGTCCCTAAAAGCAGCTGAGCTGGGTAGCCAGTACTTTGCTTAGGGGCATCAGCTGACCCCACACCACTCACTATGCTCTAGAGTTGACCAGATCACAATTTACAACCTGCTTGAATTTCTTTTTCTTTTTCTTTGAAACTGAGTCTCACTCTGTTGCCCAGACTGGAGTGCAGTGACGCCATCTCGGCTCACTGCAACCTCCGTCTCTTGGATTCAAGCGATTCTCCTGCCTCAGCCTCTGGAGTAGCTGGGATTACAGACATATGTGCCACCATGCCCAGCTGATTTTTGTATTTTTAATAGAGACAGGGTTTCGGCATGTTGACCAGGCTAATCTTGAACTCAGGTGATCTGCCCACCTCAGCCTCCCAAAGTGCTGGGATTACAGGCTTGAGCCATCATGCCCAGCCCTGCCTGCATTTCTTGTGCCACCCAAGGTATCACAAGCTGATAAGTAAGACATTAAAGTGGCATCTTGAGAGACTGGTTCCCAAATGGGAACTGACCCTGGCTTCAGGTGCGAGAATTCAGAACTAAGGATTTAGAGCATTAATCATATATTATCTGAAGGAAACCATCTCTAGACCCACATGCTCCTCATTTTAAGGATCTGACGCTGTAAAGCTACACATGTGTCTGCCATCTTATCCTCGTTTCAGCCATCAACCAGAGAATCAGCATTTCTGTCTTTAGGGGCTTAATCTGATGTCAGTAATAACCAGAATTTCTCAGCAATGCTCCCTCGGCTGAGGCCGGAGCTCCTCACATGAGGCCTCTGGATCCCTGAGAGTCCATGAATGGGTTTTAGAGAGTCCTTATATCCCCTAAGACTGTGCGGCAAACGTTCATGTCCCTGTATGAGAAAGTCTTTGGCTCTCATTAGATTGTCAAACGAATCTGTGACCAAAAAATGTGATTAGAAAACATTGCTCCAAAGCATAAGCCAATCAGTCCATGAAAAAATCCTGTTGCGTGGGGAACAGAACAGTCAGCGAGTGCTTGTAGAAGGAGGTCTGACTTCAGGCATTAGACCCTTGCACATCCAACAGAGCCTGTGAGTTGCACCTCCAATGTTAGGATGGGTTGTTAACTTATCCTTCATTTACCACGTCGTGCCTCAAGAGATTAGAGGCCCTGATGATGGAGAATGTGATGAAAGTAAAAGAATCCTCCCCACTGTGAGAAGAGCACAAGACATGAAGGCTATTTGAAAGCTGTTACAGTCACTAAAATTCCAAAGCCAGGTGAAGCCGAAAATCTCAAACTTGGCTTCTGCTACTGCGATGTCATTCACTTTCAGTGTGTTCATTTTGTGATATAATGTTGTTAAGACATAAGTCTAATTGTTATTACTATTTTGAGTGCTGAGTTCTAAATGTAAAATACATTTCACAAAAAAATATACTTTCTTTTCTTCTTTAACATAATGTTATCATACAGTAAGGTCCAGAGTGTTTTCTGTACATAGCACTCCCATAGTCTACTACGAGTTTAATAAACACCTCCCAATGTCTGAAATGAAATGTTTATGGGTCCCAGACTCTCCCCATGACCACTTTTCTCTGTGCTCGTAGTTCCCCTAGTCACAGCTACTTTCAATTGGTTCAAATGCCGGACAAAATTGTTTAACTGTGAAAGAGAATTTTGTGCCACAAACTACATTCCTTTAAGGAATATCACAAGTACAGCTTCCTGGTTTTTCCTGTTTGTTTCTAAAACAAATAAATAACTTGTCCCTCTTGACTTTCTTTGTTTTCACTCCCCTTTTACATTGTAAGTCCTTCAATTCTGAGCCTTCAGGTAACAGCTTCACCCACAACACACACACAAACACACACACACACTCACAGATATACCTTTCCTGGACAAAACCAAACTATTGCCTTTATTTGAGAAACTAGTGTTTCTCAAAGAGTAATCTGCAGACCATTCACACCAGAGTCTTCCTAGGGTGGGAGGATTTGTTAAAGGTGTATATTCCTGCCAACCTCCAGGACCAACTGCATCCAAATGCATGGAGATGGATCATGGATGCTAAACTGGTGAACTCATCCCCCACTCATCCAGGTCATTCTTAAACACACTAAAATTTGAGAATCGTTGCTTTAGAAACATCATTTCCTCTCTGGTGTCAGCCCCTATTTTTTTGGGGGGGGGTCAAAATGAAGCAATTTTCTTATCCATCTTGTTCATCTCTGACATCAACGTCTCCTTGTCTTTTTCTAAGAAACCTTCTCTCCCCTTTCTCTGGCCTTTGATGGCAGCTTTTCTCTGGACTATTTCTCAGTCCTTGCAGTCTACTTTAGCAAGTCCTCAGACACAGCTACTTACTTCTTCCTCCTCCTTAAGCTGCTCTAAAGAAACCCCCTTAACACCCACAGCCCACACTGCCTAGCTCCAAACTCCCTTTACAAAACCCTGCCCAGGGATTCACAGTAATATCTATAGGTTAAAGGTAAGCCCCATGTCGTTCACAAAACTCATAGCCTCCCTCTTACATATTAAAACTGCTCAAGATCACTTACTAACAGGTGTTCTCTGAATTTCTTAAATGCACATACACCACTAGTACAATAAATGAAATAAAAACAAATTCTATTATTTCACCATTCGAACACACAAAATGCTGTCATTTTTTTTATGGCTTACATTTAATTCTTATTCATAACGAAGTGAGAATATAATTAAAATTTTTAATCCTGCTTTTCTAAGCTAATATATCAAATATATTTTCATAACCATCCTAACTATGATTTTTCATGACTTTAAAACATCCTATGGACCGCACACAGTGATATGCCTCTAATCCTAGCACTTTGGGAGGCCAAGACAGGAGGATCACTTGAGCCCAGGAGATGGAGACCAGCCAGACAACAAAGTGAGACTCCCCTCTCTACAAAAAATTTAAAAAGTTAGCCAAGTGTGATGGCACAGGCCTGTGGGCCCAGCTACTTGGGAGGCTAAGGCAGGAGGCTCAAATGAACTCAGGAAGTCAGAGCTGCAGTGAGCTGTGATGACACCACTACACTTTAGCCTCGCTGACAAAACAAGACCCTGTCTTTAAAAAAAAAAATCTTATGGAGTTAATGTTGCCAGAACCCATATTGCTTAGTGTTTAGGTTATTTTCAGATTTTGCTGCTATAAATTATAATACAGTGACTATGTTCATGCATGTTCTTTCTTCTTTGAATTATTTGTTCAGAATAAATTTCCAGGGGTGGAATGAACACTTTAATGGCTCTTGGTACATATTGTCAAATTGCCGTATTTGTATTTTACACAGTTCCTCAGTAGCATGCTAGTAAATGTTTAACAACAGGCTTGCCCACCCCCAAAAAAAGGTGGGGAGGCTGATTGATTGTGTTCGCTGATTTTCACACTGTAAATACTTCTACACTGTGAAAATACATAGCCAATTTCAAGCCACCACCATGGCATTGCTGAATGCAAAATTGAAAAGAGATGCTCAAATAATACATTTTTATACAGCATTTCCATCATACAGATAAAGAGAAGTCAATAGCTTCACTGGCTTGGAAAATTTCCAAAAATATTAAAATCAGCACGAGCCAGCAAGCCTGTTCTAGAACACCACTGTAAATATCTCCCTCGATGTTTTCCAAGAGTGTATCTTTTTTTTTTTTTTCATTGAAATCATTGAAAATTCACCCTGTGGCCATCTGTGTGGCAAACAGTGAGCATCCTTTTAATGTAGAATGCAAGTAATGAATAAAACCTAATGCAAAAAAAAAAAAAAAAAAAAAGGACAGAGTAGGACATCTAACTCCTGTCTGGGTTGAATAATTCTGTCTACCACCCTCAAGCATTCATTTTACGGTGCTTTTTTCCATGAGATCATGTATACAGACTATTCCGTCATTTATTTACCCTAACAAGGCACTGAATGGATGACTGTGTGTAGTTGTCATGGTAAATGTGATGAGAACCATATCCTCTATTTCTTAACCACTCTCTTCCTTGGTTTTCTTTTCTACGAAATGGGGAAGAAGTCACTGCTGACTTCAGTTTTACCAGAAACTGAATGCAGAGATAAGAAAGGTCCAACTTAGGCTCTAAGAAGCACTTGAACATTCTGTAATGCTCTGGAAATTTCTTCCAAAAGCAATTCATTAGTATCCTGTTTTGCCAGGAAAGAATGTGATGTGGCCCTTTCTCCCTTGAAAGGAACTTCCCTTCTTTGGGCTCCCCACAGAGGGTACAACACTTCAGTTTTTGTTTTTTTGTTTTTTTGTTTTTTGAGATGGAGTTTCACTCTTGTTGCCCAGCCTGGAGAACAGTAGCACAATCTTGGCTCACTGCAACCTTCGCCTCCCAGGTTCAAGCAATTCTCCTGCCTCAGTCTCCTGAGTAGCTGGGATTACAGGCATGTGCCACCACATCAGCTAATTTTTGGAGTTTTAGTAGAGATGGGGTTTCACCATGTTGGCCAGGCTGGTCTTGAACTCCTGACCTTGTAAGCTGTCCACCTCAGCCTCCCAAAGTGCTGGGATTACAGGCCTGAGCCACCGGGCCCGGCCAACATTTTAGTTTTTAAATTAGTGGTACCCCATGTTTGCATGTTAAAATGTAGGCATGACTGAGCTAAACAGCCTCACACCCTTGACCCAGTCACCCCACTCACAAGAACTCATCCCAAGGAATACATTCAAAACAAAGGAAAACACTTTCTGTGTGAAGATGTTAATCACAACAGAGAGTAGATCAACTTGCCTCATTTCAGCACTTATTCAACTTATGATTTTAGGGGACCTGGTAAGAGAACTCTGGATTCTTGGTTCCTAAATCTCCACCTGTAAAACAACCACTTTCCAAGTTGTCTTAGGGCTTGTATTTTTTAATCACACAGATTCCTGGACCTCATACCAGGGCTGGGGTACAAGACATGGAATTGAAATTACTTAAAAGCTCCCCAAGTGGTGTTGATGTCCAGCCAGCTTTAGGAAACACTATTTCACACTGAAACACCAGACACATGGACCACCATCTCTGAACAATTGTCCACATCCAGGGAACAGTATGACAACTTCTTGTGCAAGTCGTCAAAAGGTTGTTCAGGGCCTTCAAGCGGTTGCTAGAGTCAAACGGCTAAAGAGCCACGGAGGAGCCGTAGATTTCTGGCGCCCTTCAACCCTCCGGGTCATCCTCTCCATCTCTGACACCTTCCTTGCTCTCATTGCCTGCCCCAGCCCCACACACTGTCATGCTGCCTCCCAGCCTCCACCTGCACACCCAACCCTGACTTGTGCCCATCCTTTTACATATATGAAGCTCCAGAGTATCCTCCCTTAGGACACTAGTGAGACTCTAGAGGAAAACTCTCACCGTCTGACTCAAGTCATCTGCACGCATAATTGAGAACGCCCTGCACAATTAACACGCCAGGTTGATTTGCACTTTTTTAAAGGAGACTTTTAATCCAAAAAATATTTCTAACCTAGAGAGTGGAATGGGGAAGCAGGATGCTTTTTAATCTTGGCTTTCACCCAGATCCAAGCATCCCAAATCCAAGTAAGCACTCATTGCCACAATGATCCCCACTCCTAAGCAGAAATGGATTTTTAGCTGTGCTTTGCTAGCACTAAAATTAACACATTGAAAGGTAAACTTAATTTAAACTTGGCAAGGAAGAAAGATCATGCTCTCTGCCTCTAATGAAAAGCACCTCTAGAATTCCACCCCAAGCATTCAGAGAGCAACATCAGCCAGAGGCCCATAAGTAATGTGGCGGATACTCAGCGGAACTCTCTTAAAAGCTAGATAAACTGTTACAGAAAGGCTTGAAATAGCAGTTTCCAACCTTGTTTTCCCTTTTTCATATGAATTATCACTAGAAAAACACCCAACTCCTGTGTCTTGTCCATATTTGGTGCTCAAAAAACGTGAATTCCCAGTCTCCACCTGTCACCCCTACTTTTCCTGGAAAGGAAGGTTGGGATTAGGACAGTCAGCTTGCAGCTTTCTTGCTCCCAAGCCAGAGATTATAACATCTTCATTTGTGTTAATAGCCAAGTCCTTAATAAGAATCATAAGAGTTGTAACTATTGAGAGATTTTTTTTTAATCAGGAACTAGGCTACATCCTTGATATATTTTTATCTCATTTGATCTCTACAACAATCCTCGGAGGTAGGTATCTTCAATTATTATTACTGTTATTAGAGCTATTTTGTGAATTTTTTTAAAAAAACATCTGAACGCTGAAGCAGTAACTTGTCTGAGGTTCCCACAGCCCAGGAATGATAAAATGATAGAATGGGGATTCCACGCAAAACGGTCTGGCTCCAAAGTTGGGTTCTCATTCACCCACCACGCTGTATGTTTGTTATTCTATGAGTTCAGATATGTTATGGTCCAGAAAAAAAAAGTGTCTGAATCATTATGATCTACTGACTCTCTAAAGAAACGTCCAGAAAAAGAACAGAAGCATACCCACGCCATCGCATTTAGAAATTCGAAGAAAGTACCACATATTTCATGGAATTTGGGGACTGGCTTTTGAGGAGTAGAGACTTGCTTATCACTCATCAACCAACTCATCCTCCCAAGAGGAAGGCCACTTTAATTCCCGGATGATCAAAGGGCCTCCTTAAAATGTAGAAAGCAGAGGTGGAGGCCTTACCAGTACTCAGAGCCACACGAACCTTTCTCTGCATAAACGGTGTCCTGAGGGAAGACAGTAGAGGGTGAGTGGAGGCCCACAGACAGGCATATGGATGCAGAAAGCAGCCCCAAGTGGGAAGAGGCCAAGCTCCCTCTCACGTAGAATTCTGCTAGTGCGGTCAGCCGAGGAGACACAGCCAAAAGGCAAGAGACCAGTGACTAATGAACCGGGTCACTTTTCCCCAGTGCCTGCAAGGTCCTCCCTTTTGTGTCCACACCCTAACTGTCTAATCTGATTTCCTGCACTGTGTAAAACAAACTGTCTTCTCCTCTCCAGCGTCTCTTCAACTGGCCTAGTCATCTCCATATCGGTGTCACCTTTGTGCCTTTACCCACAAAGTCCTCCCGGTCTGAAATCACCTTCCCCTCTCTGTCTACCAACACTTCGCATCCTTCCAATGCCCAGATCTTCCCAACTCCAGTTTGCCCCTAGACCCCCTCCCTGAAGTTTATCTAGCTCTTCAAGCCTGTGCTGCCCGCTCATCACTGAATTCTCATGTTGCCTTGCTTCCTAAATTTTACTTCTTTTTTTTTTTCTTTTTCTTTTTTTTTTGAGACGGAGTTTCGCTCTCGTTACCCAGACTGGAGTGCAATGGCGCGATCTCGGCTCACCGCAACCTCCGCTTCTTGGGTTCAAGCAATTCTCCTGCCTCAGCCTCCCGAGTAGCTGGGACTACAGGCGAGCGCCACCACGCCCGGCTAATTTTTTTGTATTTTTAGTAGAGACGGGGTTTCACCATGTTGACCACGATGGTCTCGATTTCTTGACCTCGTGATCCACCTGCCTCGGCCTCCCAAAGTGCTGGGATTATAGGCGTTAGCCCCGCGGACGGCCCTTAAATTTTACTTCTTATCCCAACTACTAGCTCATAAGGTCCTTCGAAGCAGAGATTTTTAAGCTAGTTCTCTTATATCCTCCACAGCACCAGCTAAGAACCAATAAGGGATCACCAACTACTTGCTGCCTGCTTGAATACTTTGGCAGCAACTTTCGTTTAGTAAAGCCCCTAAAACCGGTGATTTCCCAACCTTTGTTTAGTTACAACTCAGGCTACCTATTGGTATCTCATAGCACATCTCCAAATCAAACCACCTTGGAAATAAATTAATTTAATTTAAAAATACATGTTATACATCATATAGCACGTTCAGGAAATGGACATGGGCATTGGCAATAGGTGACAAACACAGGCTACGAATTCCAGACTGAAATCTACACCATTTAGATTTAGGTTCCGTTTCTTTTCTGAACTAGATAACTTTAAAATTCGTATTTGCATTATTTAGAGACTCTTTAGATTTACTTCATCAAACCTTGGGTAATATTTAAACTGCCCATACAGTTGAGCTCAATCACAGTCACAGGCATATTTATTCTCTAGGAGAATATCTGGAAAATCAAAAAGCCAACTATTGTAACTTTTAATGTTTCAAAAACTGTACGCATCTCGTTAGGATGCTGGTGAGGGGTAGTGAATATCAAAGCAACCCCTGCCCCATCCCCCTATAATCGGTTCTACAGCTTATGCCAGGTGGAACAGAGTCATTACAGTGTTTAACCTAGAGCTAAATAAACTTAGAATAATTCCTTTTGACACCGAAGAAATACTTTTAAAGAAGCAAAACCCTTACCTGTTGCAGAATGCCAAAGAAATTTCTTGAGTAAAATGACTGACTCCGGAAATCAAATTTGTTCAGCAAAAGGAGGTGAAAACAAAAGCCAGAGCAAGCCTTTTCACTGCGGCTGATTTCCTCCCAGGATCAACCTTTCCCTCGTTTCCAAGAATATTAACTGATTCACACTAGAAGAACCGAAAATGTAAGAGCTGGGCTGGCAGGGAGTTCACCCCAAGATGGTTGGGTTTAAGGTGCATGAGGCAGCAGGAGCAATCCGAATGTGACAAGAGATTAGCAAGTTCCTGTGCATAAGTCAATTTCCTGTAGCTGGCTTTTCCGCAGAGGGGGTTTCATTTGTGTGGGTTTAGGGGTGTGTGTGCACGTGCATTTCTCTCCATGAGAATATGAAACTTCCCCAGATCAGAGGCAGAATAAGGCCTTTGCTGCAAGTTTAATTTATCCCCCACCTCACCCCAAGACCGTATTTCTCTCCCCGTTAGCCCCATTTTTCTCCAGCAAATCCCTACATAAAACTGAAGAAAGGAAAACTGAAAGTCCAAATGATTCCTCATGGAAGTAAAATTAAAAAAAAAAAAAAAAAAAAAAAAAAGGCCATGCCACTGACCAGTCTTGGTTCATTTGAGCTTAGGAAACAGCACCTTAGACCTTTCCCCACATCAGCTTGGGGAAGACAGGTGGGTTGTCTGCTTTCCTTTGCTTCATTAAAGACTGTCAAATAATAACTTGCAAAGAACAGATGCAGCCTTAGTGAGAGTTCACGCAGCCCCGCCATGTGTTCACCCCTGTATGGACTGGCACCTGGGCTTGGGAGGTACCTGATGAGTTGTTTTTTTCAGACTCCTCAGAGTTTCATTATTTGCCTAAAAACACAAGTTTGCTTGCTTTGTCCTTCTGGGCAATCCAGGTGTAGAGACCATCTGCAACTACTTAGGTTATGGCTAAATGCCTGACCCAACAAATTGAACTTTCAGGATGTGGTCACCACCCCTTGTGCCCCAAATCCCTGAATAATTGTAGATGCTACTGCTCACAATGATAGCTTGGTCAAAATGTCTGCCAGCCGTAAGGATAAAGTCAACTCCGTACAAGTGAACACACATTTACAGACACTCTGCTACGTGCAAGATACGGTGCTCAGTGCTGGGGTTGGGTTGGGGACACACACAGACTCAGGGTCCTGCCACGTGCCTGACGCTGTGCAGGGAAGAAAAGCCAAAAGACGAAGGGAGACATATTCCTTGTCCTCACAGGACCCAAATCCCAGGGGAGTTAGGGGGGGAACGTGCAGAAAGTATTCAAATAAATGCAATCAGGCTGGGCGTGCTGGCTCACGCCTGTAATCCCAGCACTTTGGGAGGCCGAGGCAGGTAGATCACCTGAGGTTGGGAGTTCGAGACCAACCTGACCAACATGGAGAAACCCAGTCTCTACTAAAAATAGAGAGACTGGGCATGGTGGCGTGGGGTGCCAGCTACTCAAGAGGCTGAGGCAGGAGAATCAGTTGAACCTGGGAGGTGGAGGTTTCGAGGTTGCAGTGAGCTGAGATCGAGCCACTGCACTCCAGCCTGGGCAACAAAAGCAAAACTCCGTCTCAAAAAAAAAATGCAATCATTCAAATGCTGGGAACTATTACAAACAAACCAGAGAAGAAGCGGAGCCAGACGGCAGGATGATAACTTCATCCGAGAAGGGGTCAGGGAGGGCCTCTGAGAAGCTGACATTTAAGCCAAGACTTAAAGCCTTGTCTCTCAGCCCTGGCTGGAAATTAGAATCATCTGAGAAACTTTAAAAAAATACCAGTGCCCGACAGAAAAGACAAATAGCGCATGTTATCGTTTATATGTGTGAGCTAAAACATTTGAACTCGTGGAGATAGAGTGGAAAATAGGTAAGAGACTGCGAAGGGTGAGTGGGGGGTAGGAAGGAAGATAAAGAAGTGGGTTAAAGGGTAAAAACACACAGTAAGATAGCAGGAATAAATTCAATCTTTGACAGTGGAGGAGAATGACTATACTTTTAAAAGTTGCCTGGGCAACATAGCAAAACCCTGTCTCTACTAAAAATGAAAAGTATTAGCTGGGCGTGCTGGCACATACCTGTAGTCCCAGCTACTCTGAGGTGGGAGCATCACACTTGAGCCCATGAGTTCAAGTTTACAAATGAACAGTGAGTTATGATGGCGCCACTGCACTCCAGCCTGGGTGACAGAGCAATACCCTGCCACTTTAAAAAAATGTCCTGTATTTATTGTCTTATAAAATTAACCAAAGGAAAAAAGTACTATACTATGGTGATGAGCACCTTAAATACCCTGACTTGATCCCTAGGCTTAGATTTGTCTTTTATTTTATTTTATCAGTGCATCAGCCCCACACTCAAAGATTCAAGTTTAACTGGGCTGCATTGGGACTGGACATCGATATTATTTTAAACTCCTTGGATTATTCTAAAGTGCCGCTGCCACTTTAATGGATGAGAAGTAGGTAAGAACATTCCAAGCAGAGGCAAACAGTACGTTCAAAGGCCCTGAGGTGGGAAAGAGCTTGGCATGTTCAAAGAAGTGAAAGCAGATAACTGTGTCTGCAGCATAGTTGTAGAGGGAATCAATGGTACAAGATGAGCAATTTTTTTGGTTTTTTAGACGGAGTTTCGCTCTTGTTGCCCAGGCTGGAATACAGTGGCACGATCTCGGCTCACCAAAACCTCCACCTCCCGGGTTCATGCAATTCTCCTGCCTCAGCCTCCCAAGTAGCTGGGATTACAGGCATGCACCACCAGGCCTGGCTAATTTTGTACTTTTAGTAGAGATGGGGTTTCTCCATGTTGGCCAGGCTGTTCTCGAACTCCTGACCTCAGATAATCTGCCCGCCTCAGCCTCCCAAAGTGCTGGGATTATAGGTGTGAGCCACCTCGCCCAGCCAAGGTGAGCATTCTTAGCAATAGACACACAATTACCAAGTTCGTAAGATTTTCACATGAACCCAAGTGTCACTTTGTTAATTCACAGTAAGAACTCAATCTGCCCGCTGAGACCCTTGAGCCTTCTGAAGAGCATATTATCTTCCAGAAGATCCTCTGTGGGAGGCCAGGCGCAGTGGTGGTTGCTCACACCTGTAATGCCGAGGAGGAAGCATTGCTTGAACCTAGGAGTTCGAGACTAGCCTGGGCAACATAGTGAGATCCCATCTCTACAAAAATACAAAAATTAACTAAGCGACCATGCCTGTAGTCCCAGCTACTCAGGAATCTGAGGCAGGAGGATTGCTTGAACCCATGAGGTTGAGGCTGCAGTGAGCTGTGATCCACCAGCACACTCCAGCTTGGGGACACAGCAAGGCCCTGTCTCAAAAAAAGAAGGAAAGAAAGTAGAGAGAGAGAGAGAAAAAGAGACGGGGGGAAGAAGGGAAGGGATGTGGGGAGGGGAGGGGAGACAGAGAAAGAGAGAGAGGGAGGGAGGAGGGAGAGAAAGAGAGAAGAGAGAAAGGAGAGAAAATCCTCTGTGGAAAGCCAGATCCCCATCATGACGTCATCAGCTGAGCAGAACATAAGCTTGTGGATACTTTATTTACTTCTGGTTTTGTTCATCAAATGATTTAGAGCATCTTGCAAAACTACTTACACCTTAGCAAAATGAAACAATTAAAAACAAGAAATCTGAAAATGAGGCCAAGAGAAAGGAAGACAAAAATTACACTAAAACCAGGAGTGAGGTTAACACAGAGAATGCATGCCATGTGGTTCTACACTCTTCAGATGCTGGCATGCGGCAGGAAATACCACCACATAGAAAACCCATTGCTTGCGGGAGAAACATGAACACACAGCTCAGAATCGTGAGATCTTCCTGGCTCCCAGTGCTGAGATTAAAGAAAAACTTTGTCCCTGGATTCCCATAGAGAAGACAACACCACCAAAGTGAAACAGCACATTTAGACTAAATGCAGCCAGCCACAAGTGGATGAGGTGGTTCCTTACATTTTTCCTCCATGTATACAGGCTGCATCTCACCAAAGAGTTTACTAAAATTAACTCTAGGCCATGTGGCAGGGAGCGTGCAGCAGCAGATTAGCAGAGTGTGCTACCCTACAACACCACTTTGATGTTCCAATTTTATCCAGATATGAAAAATGACTTCATGGGCCAGACGCAGCAGCTCATGCCTGTAATCCCCATACTTTGGGAGGCCAAGGCGGGCGGATTGCTTGAGACCGGAAGTCCAAGACCAGCCTGAGCAACATAGCAAGACCCAGTCTCTAAAATAATAATAATAGGCCGAGTGAGATGGCTCACGCCTGTAATCCCAACACTTTGGGAGGCCGAGGAGGGTGGATCACTTGAGGTCAGGAGTTCGAGACCAGCCTCACCATCATGGTGAAACTCCATCTCTACTAAAAATACAAAATTAGCTGGGTATGGTGGCACACGCCTATAATCCCAGCTCCTCAGGAGACTGAAGCAGGAGAATCACTTGAACCTGGAAGACAGAGGTTGCAGTGAACTGAGATCACACCACTGCACTCCAGCCTGGGCAAGAGAGTGAGACTCCAGCCTAAATAATAATAATAATATGATTATTAAGGAAAAATGACTTCAGCTATGTTTCAGAAAATTCAGGATAAAAAATTTGTCTCATCCAAGTTTCTAAAAGATTTAAGGAGGTAAAGAGTTCAAAATTGGTTGCCTCTCCGAAGTCATTTAGCAACCACTTTCTGACCAATAGTTGATTCTCCCATTGCACATCTCACAAGAGATCAAGTGGGTTTTTTGTTTTTTTTTTTTTTTCAGTGTCTTTTAAGGGGACACTGGCTCCCCTTCAGAAAGCAGAGGAGTCAGACAAGGACAGCTGCCCACATGGACAGACCCCCTCCACCTCCTCAGTAGAAGTGGAGATGAGGCTCTGCCCTTTGGGAAACAAAGCAAGAAATGCCACCAGCAGGTTTTATCACAAGCTCCAGGCCGCAGGCCTTGTACCCTTTTCTGCACCAACAGGGAGACGTACTCCAGGGTCAGGATGGACTGGGTGCGTCCTCAGGCACAAGCAATCCCACCCCATCCTGGAAGAGGCTGGGAAGGGCATTGTCATTCCTGGGTGTGAGACCCCTGTCCCTTTCACCCCCTGGCTGGCCACCCTTCCGCTTCTGAGGAACTGGCTTTCTGTGCCTGGAATTGCCCATTTTAGATGGTCTGGTATAGTCCAGCGTTGGGTGTCCTCCTGCTCCTGATTTACACGCCTCTAATTTCACACAGTTTAATCACAGAAGGGATTTTCTTATGAGGAGGAGAGAGGGGGTTGCTTCTAATTTTCTTCCTTTCTTAAAAACATCTCTTTTTGGTATTTCTCTATGTCCCCCAGCCCCTTCCCTCCTCTCTTCTCTCTCTCTTGCTCTAGTTCTTTTAACAGACTTTTAACCAACAGGGGTAGTGGTGAGGGGAGGAAGCAAATGGCTAAAAATACATGCACACATTCACAGACACACACACACCCGAACCTCTCAGTGTGCCCCTTCTGATGCTGTGTAGTCCATCCTTGGGATGGGGTGGGGGGAAATCCTGGGGACTTTCAGAGTGGCAGGAGGAAGGAAACCATGGGTCTGCAGTTCCTAACTGGGAATCAGAGCCCCCTTTGAGCCCTCTTCTGGGAAGCCGTCTGTGGCCACCACCCACCCCCACTGCAAGCCCAGTGAGGGCCCCTCCCAAGGGCTCCATAGCACATGGTGCTAGCAAGGCCGAGCACTCACCAAACGGCACACAGTGTTCACTCCAGAGGTCCCGGGGCCCGGGGCTCCGGGTCCAGCCTCACTCACTCAGAAATCCCAGGCACCGGAACAGTCATTCAACAACCACTTTCTGACCAATAGGTTGATTCTCCCATTTCACAGCCGACAGCTGCCCTTTACAGGAACTACTTTAAACCCTAATTTAACAGCCAAGGAAACAGAGACTTTAACTGGTTAAATGATTTGCCTGAGACCCTATGGCCTGCAAAAACCAGAACCAAGATTCACCCCATTCATCTGTTCTGGCTGTCCCACTGCCTCCCCACAGAGACCTCAACCACAGGGAGGGGCAGCCAGAGCCCCAAGGCCCGTTTTCTTGGTCCTAAACACTCCCCCTCCAGGATTCCCTGCACAAATTGTCCCCTTCAGGTCAAGGTAAAAAAGCAGACTTGCTTTCTCAAAACCACCTTCATCTGAAGTGTTCTCTGACATGGCAGAAGAACAGCTTACTTTTTCTTTAATAGTCTCTTATGAACAAACACCTCTTTTACTGAGGTTTTTAAAATAATCTGACAACTACCTGTATACCCTGAACTCATGCATAAGTCCTATGTTTGCTCGTAGCAAAGGTGTTATGCCACTTACAGCAGCGAAAACTCTTAACGACGATTGTAATTGGATGAATAGTAAATCTTGGAAAGCTTGAGACATGAATCATCTACAAAATTATTTCAACAGTGTGTTAGTAACAGGCCTTTCCCTCCCCCTTGCCATTAGCATGTTAACAGAAATGATTTCGATTCAGTGGGTAGCTTTTAATGTTTACACAGACCCTCATTTATGCCACCTAATAAAATATTTCAGTGAGTTGCGAAGATAGGTAATATGTGCTAAAACCAATGCTTTGAATTTCAAACCCAGGGCAGTAGTCATATTGCAATTATTCTCACCCAGCTCCCCTCTGGATGATGAACAACTGTATTAAAACAAAATATTCATTCTTTCTGATTAAGAGATTTTATGATGGGAACTGTAAAATGTTGAGAAGGATCTTAATTCTGATGTAATTTTTAGTGTAAAAATACATTCATATAAAATACCCTCTTAAATTCTGAATACTGAAATAGCTTCAAAATGCCACCAGCTAGAAATCTCATGGGTGATTTATTTATGCATTTTAATTCATTAAAAAAAAAAACAGCCTCCTTAACCAGATAATAGTATCTGAAACATTTTCTAGCTTCCCTTTTATTGCCCTAACCATAAAAACATCATTTCCCCTGCTGTTATTCTCATCAGTTATTTTCTCTTTAAATGTGTTAATGTAACATAACATATTGCTTCTTGGTTTCAGTGAATATTCGGTTCTCAGGATTCTCAGCCGCCGTGTTTATCCTGGTTTGTCTGCTCTGCGTAACTGTGTCGATCTAGCAAACATTCACATCCTGGTTCTTTTTATTGCAGAGCCATAATTCATAACAACACAGGGTCTTGTCGCAGAAGATGATAGCACCCGAAGTAATAATTCAAGTGTGGCTCTGAAGTTGTGATACCTTTTTTAAAAAATCTGTCAGAGCAGAGCAAATGTAGTCAAATGATTGTTTCCCTTCAAATCAGTCCCTTGATAGTTGATGCACTTTTGCAATATTGCAGATATTAGTTTAAGCGCATTTACACCTTTTTTACGATATCCTTCAGAGACAGATTCATCAACTACAAAATAAAACCAGCATCTCTGCATTCTGTTCACAACTTGCTTTTGACTCAAAATCATACCTGGCTTTTTAACCCACCTTATTCACTGAACGTAGCTCTGAATGGCCGTCTCCTAAAATCAAATCCACTCTAAAAGGAAAAACATTTTGTCATCATTGACAGAATTTTTAAAGATTGTGCCGCAGGCTCTGAAAGTAAGTCCAGTGGAGAAGTTTCAATATAGTGTTACTAAGAGCAGTGTCTTTGGGTCAAGCGCCAGAGCTCCTAGGGAGTGACTGCAAAGTACAGGACAGGCGCAGTAATGTCGAAATTCATCAGCGTGAAGGGTGAGGAAGAAGGTCATCCCTGCTTCTTCTCAAACTCATGTCTTACCCGTTGCATTGATAGGGATCTTCAGTTTGAGCACAAACATCACAGGGTAACTAACTGCAACCCAGCACATCTGCTCACAGCGGGCGTTGCAAAGATTTCAGTTGTAAGGCAGGGCAGACCAAGTGTTAACTTGCCATCTTTTCTAAAATAACAGATTCCCTCACTGTTCTGTAGGGAACAGGTTGAAGCTTACTCTGAAAGGCAATCTGAAATTTTGGAGAAAGTATAAATCTGGATTCAGACAAAGCAAGATTTGAATCCCAGCTCCACTTGTTACTAAGAACGAGTCCCTGATCTGCCCATCTGCAAAACAGGTACAACATCTAACTTAGAAGAGTTTTATTTAAAATTTTTTTAAAAGCTGACTGGTGCTTGGAATACAGTAAATACTCAATACATAGTGGCTGTTACTATACTCCCATTTTGGATTTTTGCTTTATGGAGTTTTTTCCCTTTCCATCCCTACCCCCTCTTTAAATAACAACTGTTGAATTGAAAAATTTGAGAAGCTTTGGAAGGGCCCAAATTCAGGTGGAATAAAATCACAGAAGCTCACCCATCACTCAGAGGATTCTAATGTCATGTGTTTATTGTCACAATGAGGTTTTAAAAGGATCCAGAAATTTTAAAACCAAACTGTTAATGATATTTTATTTCTTTTTTTTTTTTTTTTTTTTTTTTTTGAGACGGAGTTTCACTCTTGTTACCCAGGCTGGAATGCAATGGCGCGATCTCGGCTCACCGCAACCTCCGCCTCCTGGGTTCAGGCAATTCTCCTGCCTCAGCCTCCTGAGTAGCTGGGACTATAGTCGCGCACCACCACGCCCAGCTAATTTTTTGTATTTTTAGTAGAGACGGGGTTTCACCATGTTGACCAGGATGGTCTCGATCTCTTGACCTTGTGATCCGCCCACCTCGGCCTCCCAAAGTGAATGATATTTTATTTCTTATGCATAATCTGAGCAACACAGAATCTTCAGAGGTGCCTCCTGAAGCCATTTGGTCGCCCCACTACAAATGCCTTAAGATAAATGGGAATTTATCCTTTCCTTTCATTCAATGAATATGTATTGAACACTTGCCATAATACTTACTGAGCACTGGGTTAGGTGCTGAGGAGATAGCAGTGAATAAGAACAAAAATAGCCTGCTCGCCTGAGTTTCTATCTACATGTTAGGAAGAAAAGCAATGAACATGAAACTCTAGTAGTAGAATATGCTACCGTGAGCTAATTACTAAGAAGAAAAACACAGTAAAGGAGGTGGATAGAAAACTTGGGGGGTGCATATTAAACAGGATGGTCAGGAAAGTCCTTAATAGAAAGATGGAGGTAAGGTTTTAAAAAAAATATCCAAAAGCCATTTTAATGTTCAATGATCTTATTTTGTGTGGTGTGTGTGTGTGTGTGTGTGTGTGTGTGTGTGTGTGTTTTGTGTGTGTGTGTGGGTTTGGGTCTCCCTCTGTCGCCCAGGCTGGAATGCAGTGGCACGATCTCCGCTCACTGCAACTTCCACCTCCCAGGTTCAAGCGATTCTCCTGACCCAGCCTCCCGAGTAGCTGAGATTACGGGGCCCACCACCATGCCCAGCTAATTTTTGTATTTTTCAGTAGAGACAGGGTTTCACCATGTTGGCCAAACTGGTCTCCAACTCCTGATCTTAGGTGATCTGCCTGCCTCAGCCTCCCAAAGTGCTAGGATTACAGGTGTTAGCCACTGTGCCCCACCATGATGTTCAGTGGTCTTTAACATCCGCCTAAATCCATAGGTCTAATGATCATTGGTAGGTGTCACCGAGTCCTGGCTCTTCCTTGCTGATGCACAGTCTACTTCCTCTTCTGCCCATACCATGCAGCTCTCCCCAGGGGCAAGTTGGTGCTCATCTCTCAGCCTCATTCATCCACTTAACTGCTCAGTCCTCCACCTTTCTGAGTCCTTTCTGAGTCTCTTCACTGAATCTTTGAAAGTTGTTTTCATCACAGACTGCCATCGAGAGAGAACTGTATCCAGAGCTAAGCAGCTAGTGGAAAATTCTAGGGTTGTAGGGTTGTAGGAGCTTTTCAAGACACAGCACCACCATGCTGCTTTCTTCGTCAGCTTGTTATTCTCTGCTCCCTTGGTGGTGGTGGTGGTGTTGTGACAGAGTCCCACTGGAGTGCTGTGGCACGACCTCGGCGCACTGCAACCTGCACCTACCAGGTTCAAGCGATTCTCTTGCCTCAGCCCCCCAAGTAGCTGGGGTTACAGGCACACACCACCATGCCCAGCTAATTTTTTTGTTTTTTTAGTGGAGAAGAGGGTTTCACTATTTTTTTTTGAGACAGAGTTTCGCTCTTGTTACCCAGGCTGGAGTGCAATGGCGTGATCTCGGCTCACCACAACCTCCGCCTCCTGGGTTCAGGCAATTCTCCTGCCTCAGCCTCCTGAGTAGCTGGGATTACAGGCATGCGCCACCATGCCCAGCTAATTTGTTGTATTTTTAGTAGAGACGGGGTTTCACCATGTTGACCAGGATGGTCTCGAACTCTTGACCTCGTGATCCACCCGCCTCGGCCTCCCAAAGTGCTGGGATTACAGGCATGAGCCATCACGGCCAGCCGGGTTTCACTATTTTGGTCAGCTAGTCTCAAACTCCTGACCTAAGGTGGTCTGCCTGCCTTGGCCTCCCAGAGGTGCTAGGATTACAGGAGTGAACCACCGCGCCTGGCCTCCTTTGAACTTTTAAATCAGAGCATACTGATAAAACTTCATAATAATAGTCACACTGCCTTACCATTTATTAGACACTACATCTGTCAATTAGGCACTTTTTTTTTTTTTTTTTGAGACAGGGTCTCACTCTGTCACCCAGACTGGAGTGCACTGGCACAATCTTGGCTCACTGAAACCTCCACCTCCCAGGCTCAGGTGATCCTCTCAACCTCAGCCTCCCGAGTAGCTGGGACCACAGGCACACACCACTCCATCCAGCTAATTTTTGTATTTTTTGTAGAGTTGGAGTTTCACTATGTTACCCAGGCTGGTCGGGAACTCCCAGACTCAAGAGATCCGCCTGCCTCAGCCTCCCAAAGTGCTGGGACTGTAGGTGTGAGCCACGCCCGGGCCCAGTCAAGCACTTTATATGCATTTTCCCACTTCATTATTCCAATAATTATGAGGTGTGTACCATTGTTATCTCCATTTGCTAAGGAAGAAACTGAGGCACAGAGAGAGAGCTTAAGTATCTTGCTCAGGGCCACATGAATTTTGCCAATATCCTTGGTATCGTTAACTTCAGGCTACAGCTGCATCATTTAAATATTACTTGTTAGGTCTCTCCACCAGGTGAGTACCCCAACCTCTCAAGCTAGTTTGCCTGATTCTGATTCCAAATGGCTCATTGACTAAGATCGATTTTAAACTTCAAAGGCTACAACTATTCTCATCCAAAAAAGAAGAAACCTTTTGTTGTTTTGTTCTCCCTCCTCTAAAAGAAATCTTTTCTTTTCCCCTCTCTGTTCCTTGCACTTTTAAAGAATAGTTCTTTGCCTCTTTTTGTCGTTTTATTCCCAAATGCCTGTAATTTCCTGTGTTAGCACACGTTTTAGACATTCATTTTTAAATGCTGTTTTTATTAGCTACCGCCATTGTACAACTAAGCAAAAGGAATTTCACCCACTACCACACAGTTTCTGCTGACAATGTGAACAACATGTGTGAAAATGGCTTTCACCCACCCTCCTGAGTTTTGGAAGATGTTACAAACATATGCTGATTTATAGATGAGGTATGTGATTGTCTTCTCAAAGTCACACAAAACTAGAATTGATATGACTTGTCAATTCATAATCTGAACAGGTAGTTCTCTTAAGTGAATAAAATATATCTTAGGCTGGGCACAGATGCTCACACTTGTAATCCTAGTGCTTTGGGAGGCCAAGGTGGGAGGATCGCTTAAGCTCAGGAGTTTGAGACCAGCCTGGGCAACACAGCAAGACCCCATCTCTACAAAAAATAGAAAAATTTTAAAAATAAATAAATGCATTCTATAGGAACATATAACCAACACAAGGAAGTCAGGGTACGTCCTGAGTTGGAAAGTACATTACCAATTTGTTTTAATTACATGTAGCCATTTAAAATTTTTTTGCACAAATGTCCAGAATGTGTACATATTTTTGGCTTTGGATGAATGTAGGTTTTGTTTATTTGTTTTTAAAGATTCCGTTTATAGTATTAAAAATGGTTGAGAAAAACAGCTCACCAGGACATAGCACACACTTTAAGTTTTCCGTACTTCAAGAGAAATTTTATATTTGACCTGTTGGCAAATCAGGAATAATTTGGCCAGAGCTTTGGGAAGCCAGATACAGATTAGCATATCCCTTCTTCCTCACCAATGAATTTCTTGTCTTGAAAGTATGTATCCCCTGCTCAAGACAAATGATAAATATTGAGCCAGTTAAGTAAAATTCTGAATTTCATTCACTTTATTACTGATGCAAACCAGCTTAAAACATCTGTGTGAAAATATGTACTCATCTATAAATTGTAATTAGGTTCACAGATAAAACAACAACAACGACAACAACAAAATATGTCATCAGCTGAGACTTGACACCAGTTGGCATTGCTTGTCAGGAAAAAGAGTCATGGGCTCAATGAAAGAGAGACAAGTATGGGCACCAGAGTCAACCATGTCCTTCTGGAAGGCATTAATTTGCTTTCTTTGCTCCTGGTGGCTCAGTCCTAGGAAGCAGGCAGTATCAGCTCACTGCAAATCAAAGAATCTTTAATGACATGGGAACATGCTCACAATATACTGTTAGGTGAAAAAAGCAGGTTACAAAACAAATTTGGATTCAACTTGTTATATGCACACATGCAGATGTTTATAGAGGCAACCTCTAGGTCAGGGGTCCCTAATCCTGGAGCAGCAGGCTGGTACCCATCTGTGGCCTGTTAGGAACTGGGCCACACAGCAGGAGGTAAGCGAGGATTCCAGGCATGAGCTATGCCTCCCAGCCACGTATTTACCACATTTTCTATAACGAGCATCTACCATTTATATGAACCACATGAAAAGTTGTTGTTCTTTTTTTTCTTAACTTCGTTGAGCAAGTCTACCTAAATTTTCTCTATAAACCCCTGTCATTGCTTCAGTGACAATATGTTTCACATAATAACCGATGATTTTTATAGCAGTTGATTCTCAGAGGAGAATCACTGATCCACAGCTGAGCATAGCAAAGTCATCTTCCTCATTACTCAGCTTACACAGGGTCATATTTAGAGGATTCCAACCCAATGCCAATTCCAACTTCCAGATAGTCTCCAAAAACAAGGGATTCCAGAGGGTTTTGCATTAAACCTCTTAGAAGCCCTGTCTTAACTTTCCCTTATAATGGAAATGATACCTAGGAAATACACCCTGGGCTATCTTAGCAGCTTTATCTTCGCATGGGAAGATAAAAGGAGTGCTCAGAAATAAAAAAGTGAGGTTTCAGGGAAATTAATTCAGTGTCTGTGCTCAAAAAGAAAGAGGTAGTGGGAAATGCTTGATGCTCATTAGAGGAAAACATGTTTGTGACAAGTGCAGTCAACAATTGCAAGACATGGTTTCAAACTCACCCTGCTGGTTTCTCCTTATTATTATTATTACCGAAATTATTGTAGCTGTGCATTTTTTTAATCATTTAAAAGAAGAAGGAATATTTTTGTAATTTCTCCTAAATGAGTACTTCCTGCTTAAATGACATTTTAAATTACACATAAAATTTCAAGATTAGTTATAAACAAATGTTTTTGCTTTTTTTAACCATATAAACCTTTTAAAAAGCAAAATTTCTATTAAACTGTTTTTTCCAAGTAATAAATTTAAGTTTTCAAATGTTTACCAAAAACAAAACAAGTTTTACAATTTTGAATGAACCTATGTCTATGGTATTTATTACTCAAAATAGAAAATAAAATTTCTCTCTAATTTCTGTCTTTTAAATTAATCTTCTAAATATAATGAGATTTCTAAAAATACTTTGAAAGGATATTTGCATTACTAAGTTTTCTTTTAACTTTAAATTTTTGTCTTTCAGATGCAATTTACAATGTCCTTTTATATTATCATTTATTTAGCACAAGAAAACCGTACAACAGCAAAAACCACTATTACTATTATTATCAACATCTTCACATTATAAATGAGAAAACAAGCTCAGAAAGGTGAAGCAACTTACATAAGGCCACACAGCCAATGAGTAAGGGGACTCCCTGCATCAATGCACAGCTACAGCATTTCCCCTTACAGAAGACAAATTACTTTTTAAGTTAACTCATTATAATACAAGAGGTACACATCAAATGGAAGAGAGACAAGCAAAAATAAAGGCAAAAAACTTTATTTTTAAAGGAACATAGATTTATTATTATAAAGAATAAGCTACAAAATTAAACTATCTGTACAGTAAAATCTCTATTTTTTTTAATTTTTAATTTTTTTTTTTTTTGAGACAGTCTCACTCTGTTGTCCAGGCTGAAGTGCAATGACATGATCTCGGCTCACTGCAACCTCCACCTCCCGGGTTCAAGTGATTCAGCCTCCCAAGCAGTTGGGATTACAGGTGTGTACCACCATGCCCAGATAAATTTTTTTTTCTTATTACCCGAATTTCATCTTGAACCCAGATAAATTTTGTATTTTCAGTAGAGATGGGGTTTCGCCATGTTGGCCAGGCTGGTCTCAAACTCCTGACCTCAGGTTATCCACCTGCCTCAGCCTCCCAAAGTGCTGGAATTACAGGCATAAGCCATCACACCCAGCCAAAATCCCAATTAGATAAGAAAACAATTTATTCATATGTCTGAAAGGCTACAAATAATTAGACCCAGTAGTAATAGTGACTGTTTCTGAATAGTAAAATTGGAGATATTTTTTCACTTTTTTCTTTAATTTTTTTTGTACTCTGCATATTTTTAATGATCAATAAGGATTAACTCTATAATCAGAAAAATAACTACAATCTATTTTTAATAAAGAGCTATACTTATATAGTTTATTCTCTTCAGTGATTCTCTAATGTATTTGGTTTCACTTCAGTTTTTTGCTTTGCTAGGAATTTTTTATTTTAAAAAAAGGCAGATGAAGTTTCATTGTAAAGAAAAAATATATATACAGCAAAACCATTCATAATTTGCTTAAAATAATAATAATAATAATGCGAAGTCCAGTGCTGCATTTGCAGGGCCTGTTTCTCCATTCTAGCCCCTGCAGTAATACAGGGCAGATTCTGAGAACTTTATCTGAAAAATTATTTTCGTGGTTTTGTCTCCACAGTAAGTCCCATGTTTAACATAGATAACTACCTACCTACCTGCCCGATAGTCGTGTCTTCCTCCTTGCTCAAAGAACCTCTATTTTGGGATGGACAAAATGTTCTATTCCAGGGGATCAATCATGATGTCTAAAACTGAAAAAGAATCTTCAGATTCCTGCTTCTCAGCTTCTCTTGCAGCTATGAGTGGTTGCGTGACCCAGTCCTCATAAATGAAATGTTCAGGGAAGTCTTGCTTGCTCCTGGAAGAGGTGCTCCTCATCAGTTAGATTAAGTAGACACAGGCAGGAGCACCCATCTTCCTTGCATGCTTTGGGGGTAGTTGTGTGAGAATTAGATGCCTTGAGGGCTGCAGAAGCCCTGAGGACAAGCAAAGAAACCCATAAAACTGCAGAGAGACACAGCAGAAGCCTGACATTGTTGACCCACTTACCACCTCTGACTTTTTATTATGCGAGATAAATGTCTTACCTAAGCCACAGTTCATTACTCTAATACTTGAAATTGAATGTCTTCTAATGATATAGTCACAAATAACAAAAATCTTACAAAGTTGAAGCCATCAACCTCTTACAAAATGTAAAAAATAATTTAGCCAATAACCAACCAAAATGGCCAAAATGTAGAACACTGTACAGAAATGGTTGGTAGATTATTTTACTGGGATGTTATACAGTCATTTGAAAATAGTAATTACGAAGATCATGTGACCACATCAGGAGATGCTTATGATACAAAGTTATGTAAAAAAGAGAAACAGAGGCTCACTCCTGTAATCCCAGCACTTTGGGAGGTCGAAAAAGGTTGATCACCTGAGGTCAGGAGTTCAAGATCAGCCTGGCCAATATGGTGAAACCCCATCTCTACTAAAAATGCAAAAATTAGCTGGGCACGGTGACAGGTGCCTATAATCTCAGCTGCTTGGGAGGATGAGACAGGAGAATCGCTTGAACCTGGGAGGAAGAGGTTGCAGTGAGCTGAGATCTGGCCACTGCACTCCAGCCTGGGCAACAGAGCAAGACTCCGTCTCTCTATATATACATATATATAAAACATGGACCCGTCTGGGCAACATGGCGAAAACCTGTCTCTACAAAATATATGTATATATAAGCAAAATTTAGCCCAGCGTGCATACACTTGTAGTCCCAGCTACCTGGAGTACTGAGGTGGGAAGACAGCTTGAGCCTGGGGGGTGGAGGCTGCAGTGAGCTGCGTTTGTGCCACTGCACTCCAGCCTGGGTGACAAAGTGAGACCCTATCTCAAAATAAATAAATAAAAATGAAGTCAGTCAAGCCATTAACTTAAATCCCTGGAAGCATTTATATCAAATATAAGGATCTGTTTGGCTCTCTACTGCCTACAGGACGAAAGCAAACTTTTCAGCCTGACTCTCAAAGCCTTTCCTAACGTAGCATCTGCCTCTCTTTCTGGCCTGACCTTCCACCCATGTCCTGTTCGAGCCACAATGAACACATTTTCCTGCCTCTGTGCATGTTCTTGTATCAGCCTGAAAAGCCTTTCCTTGGGTTCAAGGTAAAAAACACTGTTAGTTGTGTTTGAGACTGGTGACTATCCCCCAAAATCCCTTTCCTTAGCAACAGAACATAATTTTCAACTAAGCACTGTAGCTATCAATAAGGTTATTTTTCCCAGTCTTCTTTTCAGCTGTATGTAGTCATGTGGCTAAGTCCTGGGTAATGGGATGTAAGCAACCTCCAAGAAACCCCAGGAATATCTTTTTTTTTTTTTTTTTTTTTGAGACAGAGTCTTGCTCTGTCACCAGGCTGGAATGCAGCGGCACAGTCTCGGCTCACTGCAACCTCTGCCTCCTGGGTTCAAGCAACTCTTCCACCTCAGCCTCCCGAGTAGCTGGGACCACAGGCAAGTGCCACCACGCCTGGCTAATTTTTTTGTATTTTTAGTAGAGACAGGGTTTCACCGTGTTGGCCAGAATGGTCTCTATATCTTGACCTCGTGATCTGCCCGCCTCGGCCTCCCAAAGTGCTGGGATTACAGGCGTTAGCCCCCACGCCCAGCCCCCAGGAATATCTTTAATGGGAAGAGGTAGTTGTCTCTTCTTTGCCCTTTCTTTTTTTTTTTTTGGAGACTGATTTGCTCTCTTGCCCAGGCTGGAATGCAGTAGCAAGATCTCAAGATCTCAGCCCACTACAACCTCCGCCACCTGTATTCAAGTAACTCTCCTGCCTCAGCCTCCCGAGTAGTTGGGACTACAGGTGTACACCACCGTGCCCGGCTAATTTTTGTATTTTTTAGTAGAGACGGTTTCACCATGTTGGCCAGGCTGGTCTTGAACCCCTGACCTCAAGTGATCTGCCTGCCTCAGCCTCCCAAAGTGCTGGGACTAGAGGCGTGAGCCACTGCACCCGGCCTTCTTCTTTGTCCCTTCCTTCTTGGGTGCTTAAGTTTGAGCAGCCAACTTGAACCATAAAATGAAAGCCATGAGTCAAGCTCAGAAAAACAAGAGAGAAGAAAGCTGAGTCCCTGAAGACGGCAGTGCTGCCAGACCAGCCTTGGAACACTGACTTCTCGATTTCATTCGCACAGTAGAGAAAAATCATCTTCTATCTTGCACAGCCCACCATTGTTTGAGGGTTTTCTGTCACATAAAATTTAACCTAATCCTAATCAATATATTAATCTACAAGATGAGCTAGTAGCAAAAACGTTTTGAGAATAAGGGATGACAACAATAGCACTGAATTGCTATCCAGAAGAAATGAACAGAAAGTTGGGGAAGTTTCAAGCTTGCTTGAAAAAGAAAAGGGAGACAAGAAGAGACAGTGGGTTAGCAATATAGTGAGAAGCTAGAGCCACCAATGACTATTTTAGGGGAGGGACTGAGGGCAAAGATTTGGCATATGTATATATGTATGTATGTGTGTCAAAAAAATTATATATAATTTTAAAATTTATATAATATATATTCTATAGTAATATATATATTTTAATCTTTATATAAAATTTATATATATAAATTTTTATGTTATATATAAATTTTTATATATTACATATATAAATTTATATATATATATAAATTTTATGTAAATATTAAAAAATAAACATTTTATTTTATATAAACATTAAAATATAATTTTTAATTTTTAATATTTATATAAATTTTATATTATATATAAAAATTTTATATAAATATTAAAAATTAAATTTTTATTTTATATAAATATTAAAAATATTTAAAAATTACATATAGAATTTTTTTTTAAGACAGCGTCTCACTCACTAGGGTGATGCTTTTGGTCTCTGGATTACTCTGCTTAAGATCTAAACTCGGCAGGATGCGGTGGCTCATGTCTGTAATCCCAGCACTTTGGAAGGCTGAGGTGGGTGGATCACGAGGTCAAGAGATTGAGACCATCCTGGCCAACATGGTGAAACCCAGTCTCCACTAAAAATACAAAAATTAGCTGGGCGTGGTGGCATGCACCTGTAGTCCCAGCTACTCGGGAGGCTGAGGCAGGAGAATCACTAGTGCATGCCACCATGCCTGGCTAATTTTTCTGTCTCAGTAAAGACAGGGTCTTGGTATGTTACCCATCTTACCCAGGCTGGTTTCAAACTCCTGGCCTCATGCACGTCAGCTTCCCAAAGTGCTGGGATTATAGGCATGAGCCACCAAGCCTGATACATATATATATATATATATATATATATATATATATATATATATATATATATGAAATATAGAAAATAAAAAGCCAAATATACAGAGACATTAAAATAGTGCTGGGTGATCTACTAATTTTATTTTTAGTTTCTTTAGATGATCACGGCTCACTGCAGCCTCCATCTCCCAGGCTCAAGTGATTCTCCTGACTCAGCTTCCCAAATAGCTTGGACTACAGGCACGCACTACCACACCAGGTTAATATTTTATTTTTTTGTAGAGACAGTGTCTTGCAATGTTGCCCAGGTTGGTCTCAAACTCCTGGACCTCAAGCAATCCTCCTGCCTCAGCCTCCCAAAGTGCTAGAATTTGGTGTGAGCCACTGTGCCTGGCCTCTCCTGTCTTTTTAATAATAGTTATCCAGTTGTTTGTTTTAAATGAGATTAATAAAGACTTCAAATTTCTTCTGCTTTATATCATTTTTATAGCTTTAGTGTTTTTCCTCACAAGCATTATTGCCTTTATTATCAGAAATAAGCCAAGAAAAGTTTATGAGCAAAACTTCAAATCAGGACCATCTATTTCTTGTCCTCAGTTAATGAGAAAGAAAAAAAAGATGAGAAAAAATGGAGATAAGAGGAGAGGACAGGGGAGGGAGAGAGGAAAGAGAAAGTGATAATGCAGAGAAAAGGAAATATTGGTTTCCCGGTAGCACTGATATGCAAAATATTCAACAAGAGTTCGGCCCAGGCTCTATGCAGTGAGAATACAGTTTGACTCTGACTGTGGCTAACTGGTCCATTTGCACTGGTGTATACCCACCGACTGTCAGCCTGTTTTCCGGCTCACTTTACGAGGAAGGGTGTCGTTGGGAATACATTGTTACCTTGCACAAAGCATAGTTCCCTTCGTCTCCATCTGATGCTCATCACCAAGAGTCTTTTTGTTTTGTTTTTTTTTATTTTGTTTTGTTTTGAGATGGAGTCTCTGTTGTCAGGCTGGAGTGCAGTGGCGCCATCTTGGCTCACTGCAACCTCTGCTCCTTCAGGAGAGGCTGAAGCGATTCTCCTGCCTCAGCCTCCTGAGTAGCTGAGACTAGAGGCACATGCCATCACTCCCAGCTAATTTTTGTATTTTTAGTAGAGACGGGGTTTCACCATGTTGGCAAGGATGGTCTTGATCTCTTGACCTCGTGATCCACCTGCCTCGGCCTCCCAAAGTGCTGGGAGTACAAGCGTTAGCCACTGCGCCCAGCCACCACCAGGAGTCTTATTTGGCTGCCCCAGTCAAAACGAACTTCTTCCTCTGTTCCCTCATACCTCTCACTTTGTGTTTACTACAAATGCTGCCTCCTAGCATAGCAATGAGTGTCCCATTATCTTTCCTGCTATTACATAAATCCTTGAGGACAGAGGTTGTATTCCCATAGCATCTAACTTGGCAGGGATCACATTCTCATCTTCATCCAGCTATACTCAAGCAAAAACTATTTGTCATCATAGGGTGCTTTCCAGAGAGTTCTGCATTTAGGGCAATCAGCTACCTTTTGCAATTTTGGGTTGCTAATTTGTCCATACCCAGGATCTGAGTAATTTATTGAGGTGGGAGAACAGAGGTTTCCTAAACTAGTTCCTCTAAGGGGACAAGAGGTTCAAGTGGAAGTTGGCCTGATGTGCAAGAGAGGCCCTCTACTGATGGTAATAGTTAGAGTTAGATGTACATGAAGAGCCTATTTTGTTCTGGGCTGGGGGTGGAAGGCTGGGGACAATGCGAGGGGAAGTTGGGGGAGCAAACTAACAGCAAGGAGGCATCAACTGGACATAATTTCAAAGATATATACAGGGAATACTGGGTGGTGCTTTTGCAAAAAAGTTCACAGATTCAATATAATCTATAAGTTCATAGATTCAATATAAAAGTTCATTGATCTTGAACTCCTGATCTCAGGTGATCCACCCACCTCGGCCTTCCAAAATGCTAGGATTACAGACGTGTGCCACCACGCCTGGCTTTTGACTTTTTTTTTTTTTTTAATAGAGACAGGGTTTCACCATGTTGGCCAGGATAGTCTCGATCTCTTGACCTCGTGATCCACCTGCCTGGGCCTCCCGAAGTGCTGGGATTACAGGCGTGAGCCACCGCTCCCAGGGATTCAATTCATTTGTTTATTTAACAAACAGTAATATTATTTTAGCCAGGCATGTGCTGGAGATTTGGAGATTTTAAGATATCATAAAACACACTGTTGGGGCCGGGTACTCACGCCTGTAATCCCAGCACTTTGGGAGGCTGAGGTGGATGGATCACCTGAGGTCAGGAGTTCGAGACCTGCCTGACCAACATAGTGAAACCCCATCTCTACTAAAAATACAAAAAATTAGTCAGGGGTGGTGGCGGGCACCTGTAATCCCAGCTACTCAGGAGGCTGAGGCAGAAGAATCACTTGAACCCAGGAGGCAGAGGTTGCAATGAGCTGAGATCATGCCACTGCACTCCAGCCTGGGCAATTTAAGAGCGAGACTGTCTCAAAAAGAAAAAAAACCCACATTGTTGGGAAGGCTGCAATGAAATGGTCATTCACAGATTGAAACACACTGCTGAGGTGACCTGATCCAACCTCAATGTATTAGTTTAATAAGGCTACAATAACTAAGTGCCACAGAATGGGTGGCTTAACAGGAAGTTATCATCCCATAGTTCTGGAGGCTAACTTCCAAAATCAAAGTGTCAGCAGGGCTGGTGCCTTCTGAGGGCTGTGAGAGAGGGAGCTGTTCCAGGCCTCTTTCCTTCGCTCGTATGGTGTCTTCTTCCTGTGTCTCTTCACATCATCTTCCCTCTGGGAATCTGTGTCCAAATTTCTCCTTTTTATAAGGACATCAGTCAGATCGGATTAGGGTCCACCCAAATTACTCCCATTTTAACTTGTGTGATGGTTAATAATGAGCGTCAACTCGATTGGATTGAAGGATGCAAAGTATTGTTCCTGGGTGTGTCTGTGAGAGTGTTGCCAAAGGAGATTAACATTTGAGTCACTGCACTGGGAAAGACAGACCCACCCTCAAGGTGGGTGGGCCCAATCTAATTAGCTCCCAATCTAATCTGCCTGCCAGAATAAGTGCAGGCAGAAGAACCTGAAAAGACTAGACTGTTGGCAGGGCATTGTGGGTGGTAATCCCAGAATTTTGGGAGGCCGAGGTGGACGGATCACTTAAGGTCAGGAGTTGAAGACAGACTAATCTGGCCAACATGATGAAACCCCATTTCTACTAAATATACAAAAAATTAGCCAGGTGTGGTGGCACATACCTATAATCCCAGCTACTAGGGAGGCTGAGCCATGAACATCATTTGAACCCGAAGGTGGAGGCTGCAATGAACTGAGATAGTACCACTGCACTCTAGCCTGGGCAACACAGCAAGAGGCCATTTCAAAAAAAAAAAAAGACTAGACTGGCTTGGTCTCCCAGCCTCCATCTTTCTCCCATGCTGGATGCTTCCTGCCCTTGAACATCAGACTCCAAGTTCATCAGCTTTGGGACTCTTGGACCTTCGACCACAGACAAAAGGCTGCACTGTCAGCTTCCCTACTTTTGAGGTTTTGGAGCTTGGACTGACTTCCTTGCTCCTCAGCTTGCAGATGGTCTATTGTGGGACCTCACCTTGTGATCATATGGGTCAATACTATTTATAAACTCCCCTTCATGTGTATATCTATCCTATTCATTCTGTCCCTCTAGAGAACCGTGACTAATGCAACTTGATTACATCTGTAAAGACCTTACCTCCAATTAAGATCACATTCAGGAGTACCAGGGTTTAGGACTTCAAGATATGAATTTTAGGGGAGCACAATTCAAGCCATAACACCCAGTCCACATCATAGGGGCTGATCCAAAGCTGAACCTAACTGTCATCAGATAACACTGAAATGCTTCTCTGGCCATATCGCATGGGAATCACCACACACCATTATCCTGGGAAGCAAATGTAGCACTGATACCAGGCTCAACAGCAATAAGTAAAAAACAAGATGGCACTCTCCTTCTGCCAATGGCATTGGCAGCCTTCTCCTGGAGCTCGGATCCTGGTTTCCTGGCTAGTTTCTGGCAGAAGGGATGGACAAACAATGAAGGTGACAGCATGCCCTGGCACTTCACGTTGAAGGAACTTGCCAAGGGCAGAAGATAGCCTGAGAAAAGCGGAAGCCCAGTCCTTTAAATATGCAACCCAGCAAGATAGGCTAAATATACCTAAATGCCTTGATCAAACTCCAATATAACAGATAAAATCATTAAATTGGGCATCTCTAAATAAAATATACACCAATCTGCTTTTGCTGAAATATTAAAACTGTATTCTCAAGTTCCCAAGAAACTAAATATTCCTGTCAATCATAAACATGTAAAAGCCTTTTTCATATCACATCTCCTAGTTTCAATCCCTTTCCAACATATCAAAGAGGAACCAAAATAGAAAAGACATTATTGAGCAGAATGAGCATATATGTTAAATGCAATTGCACTGTCTTAAATGGCCCATGACATATTAACCCAATCATTTAAGTTAATGCATGACCTGATATAGCTATTGAACAGGAAATTATCTCATTTGGTAACATCTGGCCAAAAAGACAAAGCTGAAAAAAGGTGTAGTCAACAATTTCCCAATTAGAAACCATTTTCCAGTTAGACCTGGATGACGTCTGCTGAGCTCCTGAATGCGGGTTTTTTTTTTTTTTTTTTTTTTGGCCTTTTGTTTTGTGTTTTGAGACAGAGTCTCACTTTGTCACCCAGGATGGAGTGTAGTGGAATGATCTCAGCTCACTGCAGCCTCAACCTCCCAGATTCAAGTGATCGTCCTGCCTCAACCCACCCCAGGTCCATGGGATTCTGGTGGCACATGGGACTACAGGCATGTGTCACCACACCCGGCTAACTTTTGTATTTTCTGTAGAGACAGGGGTTTTGTCACGTTGCCAAGGCTAGTCTTCAATGCCTAACCTCAAGTGATCTGCCTGCCTTGGTCTCCCAAAGCACTGGGATTACAGGCATAAGCCACCCCAGCCGGCCTTCCTGCATGTGCTCTTACTAGACAACTACCTAGTTCATTTTCCTTTTTATTTGTAATCTTTAAATATATTACTACAATGAACTCTTAAGTTGGGATGACCAGTGTAGATAATAAGTAGTAATAAAACTGAAGTTAATGATTAAGCGTATGTATCTTAAAATTTGTGTTTTTGGCCGGGCGCGGTGGCTCAAGTCTGTAATCCCAGCACTTTGGGAGGCCGAGGCGGGTGGATCACGAGGTCAAGAAATCAAGACCATCCTGGTCAACATGGTGAAACCCCGTCTCTACTAAAAATAAAAATAAAAAATTAGCTGGGCATGGTACCATCTGCCTGTAATCCCAGCTACTCAGGAAGCTGAGGCAGGAGAATTGCCTGAACCCAGGAGGCAGAGGTTGCAGTGAGCCAAGATCGCGCCATTGCACTCCAGCCTGGGTAACAAGAGTGAAACTGCGTCTCAAAAAAAAATTTGTTTTTATTTCCATGAGAATTATAGACAGAATTGCTAGGTTAAATGTGTATTTAATTTTTAAGTTTTTTTACCCTCAAGTTCATAGGTGAACTTGATTTTCACCTTTTTTCAGAGATTTTCATCTTTTCTAAATTTCATTAATGAGTATTTTATTAATTTCCTACTCTATTGTTTTATGGTTTACTTTTTTTTTTTTTTTGAGATAGTCTTGCTCTGTCACCCAGACTGGAGTGCAACACTGCAACCTCCACCTTCTGGGTCCAAGGAATTCTCCTGCCTCATCCTCCCGAGTAGCTTAGATTACAGGCACCTGCCACCATACCCAACGAATATTTGTATTTTGGGTAGAGATGGGGTTTCACCATGTTGGTGAGGGTGGTCTCGAACTCCTGAGCTCAGGAGATCCACCGGCCTTGGCCTCCCAAAGTGCTGGGATTACAGACATGAGCCACCGCACCCAGCCTACTTTTTTTTTTTTTTTTAAAGATGAGCACTGAATTTCCAATCTTTACGTATTTTGTGTACAGCCCTTGCTGGGTCTTGTAGGTTTGGTTATGCCAAGTTTCCCTTTTTTCCTTTACAAAGTTTATAATTTCAATTTAGTTTCCAATTTGATCCAGTGATTATGGAGGGTGATCTAAAATTTCAAATAATAATTATTTTTTTTAGATGCAGTTTCACTCTTGTTGCCCAGGCTGGAATGCAATGGCACGATCTTGGCTCACCACAACCCCTGCCTCCCAGGTTCAAGCAATTCTCCTGCCTCAGACTCCTGAGTAGTTGGGATTATAGGCATGTGCCACCACACCAGGCTTTTTTTCATATTTTTAGTAGAGAAGGGGTTTCATCATGTTGGCCAGGCTGGTCTGGACTTCAGGTGATCCGCCAACCTCGGCCTCCCAAAGTGCTGGGATTACAGACAAGAGCCACTAGACCCAACCCTTATTTTTTATTTTTTGTGGCCAAGTTCATGATAAATTTTTGTAACTTGTTAATGACCATTTAGAAAATATATATTTTTTCTCTGAAGAATGTATAATTCTGTATATATTTATTAAAGCAAATGGGTCAATTGGTTTCCCTATGGTCTCTTATTTTTTGTCTACTAGATCTGTCTAGTTCTGAAACAGGTGTAGTAAAATCCATAAATTCATTTTTGTTATCCTTACATGTATAACAATCTTCTGATTTATGTGTTTATCTATTATATTATTTGATGCTAATCTTCACATTATTATTATTTTGAGATGGAGTCTTGCTCTGTCACCAGGCTGGAGTGCAGTGGCGCAATCTCAACTCACTGCAACCTCCACCTCCTGGGTTCAAGCGATTCTTCTGCCTCAGCCTCCTGAGTAGCTGGGACCACAGGCTCGTGCCACCACACCCAGCTAATTTTTTTATTTTTAGTAGAGACGGGTTTCACCAAGTTGGCCAGGATGGTCTCAATCTCTTGACTCATGATCTGCCCACCTCGGCCTCCCAAAGTGCTGGGATTACAGGCATGAACCACTGCACCCGGCCACATATATTATAATTTTGTAGGTACTGTTCTTCTCCCTTTTTAGTTCAGCTTGTCTCACCCTTTCTGATATTAATATTGCCTCTCCTAATTTTAGATTTCTTTATATATCTGTAGTATCATTTTTCCAATTGCTTTAAATATTTATCAATCTAAGTGTGTTTCTTGTAAACAACATATTCACTGGGTTCCTTTTTAATCCATTCTGAAAGTCTCTGTCTTTTGATAGGAGAATTGGGCTCATTTATACTTAATATAATCACTGATATGCTTCATTTTACTCCTGCTCTCTTGCTTACATTTACTATTAAACTTACTTCATTTTCTTTTTTCCTTTTCTTTGTATATACTGGTAAGATCGAGTTACAGTTTATTCCCTTGTTTCCTCTTATAATTTCAAAATGATATTATCCTTTCCCACTCCATTAGTGGTTATGTTCTTTTTTAACACACATCATCAAACACATATTTTATTACTTTATTCTTATTAATAGTAAGAATATACTGTTTCCCCACCAAGTTACTCTATTCCTTGATACTTTCCCTCCACCCAATAAGGTAATACTTTTAGAATGTTTTTACTTCTTCCTCCCTTTCCTCCAATACCACCTCTTAGGTTTTGCTGAGAAAAAAATGCAACTTTTACCCCCAGGCTCTAGTTAAGTGAGTCTCATTTATCTTAAGAGTCTTTATTTAACACATATAGTACACATTTCCAGTGATTTCATCATCATCCAAGTATATTAATATACACGCCAATGTATATTACAAAGCTTATTGTTCACTCATCATTTTCCCTTTCTACTTTACCTTCTCATTTCTTAAAGTCTCTATTCTCATTAATTTCTTATTTAGTTAGTCCTCTTTTCATTTTCTTCCGATGGGGATATGCAGATGACAGATTCTTGGAATCCTTTCTGCATCTCTTTCACGCTGGCAGGTGAATGATGCTTGGCTAGAAAGAGACTTCTTCCGTTACTTTCCTTTTCTCTTAACAGATATAGATATGATTCCACTGTCTGATGCAAGTCCAATTCTTTTTCCATTGTAAATAGCTTATTTCTGTCTGGAATCTTATATATTTTTCTCCTTTACTTTGAGACTCAGGAATTCTGTCAGAGTATGTTTAGCTATATGCCTTTTTTTATCAATCCTGTCTGGAATTTAAAGAACACTTTGAACCTGCAAATATAAGGCTTAATTCAGCTCAGGAAATATACTTCTATTAAATCTGGCTTTTCTCTTGTATTCACTCTGGAACTCCAATTAGATCTCTTGTATCTGTCCTCCCTTCTTCCAGCAGTTGTATCCATTTAAGAGTTAAAAAAGGCAGAATAGTGCTTTTCCTGATACTATCAGATCATCACAAATACCAACTCAATTATCTGACTATAACATTTGGTACTAGAAGGCAGCCTAAAGAGAAACATAATAAAATACATATAATTTGTACACTGGATAATTCACTCTAATATCAAGTATAACATTTTCACTATGTTTTAAACTGTAAAAGTATAGTTAGAATGAATAAGATCAAGTATTTAATAGCACAAAAGAATCACTACAGTCAACAATAATTTAGTGTACATTTTTAAATAACTAAATAAGTGAATTGTTTGTAACACAAAGAAAGGATAAATGCTTGAGGGGATGGATATCCCATTTACCCTAATGTGATTATATGCATTGCATGCCTGTATCAAAAATACTTCATGTACTCCATAAATGTATACACCTACTAAGTACCCACAAAATTTTAAAATAAAAAGCACATCTATTAAATACACACACACACATTTCTTTTTTTGGGGGAAGGAGTTTCGCTCTTGTTGCCCAGGCTGGAGTGCAATGGTGCGATCTTGGCTCACCACAACCTCCGCCTCCCAGGTTCAAGTGATTCTCCTGTCTCAGCCTCCCAAGTAGCTGGGATTACAGGTGTGCACCACCATACCAGCTAATTTTGTATATTTAGTAGAGGCAGGATTTTTCCATGTTGGTCAGGCTGGTGTCAAACTCACAACCTCAGGTGATCCGCCTGCCTTGGCCTCCCAAAGTGTTGGGATTATAGGTGTAAGCCACCGCACCCAGCCAATTATCTGTATTTTTTAATGGTAATATATGTAGTTTTAAAACAAAAACTGTTCAGACAATGAAGGCAAAATCTCAGTCTCTTACCTCTGACCCCACAGGCCTATCACACAAGATAACTTGCTGTTCAGTTACTTACAGAATCCTTCAGAAATTCTTTGTGAGAAAAAGGGGAAAACTTATTACTGTGGGAGTATTCATAACTTTCTTCCTCCTGCCTACAAAAAAAAAAAAAATGCCAGTATTTGCACTCTGACTGCTTCCCACTGGCTAGGTCTTAGTGTGTAGATAAAATAAATGGGAGGGTGGTGTGTTCTATGGGAAGAACCAAGGAAGCTGAGATGAGAGATTTATATCCAACAGGTGCAGAATTATTCACTACAGGCAGAAGAAAACAGAAAGAAAATGGGAAGGGATATAGGTAAGGCCTAGCAGTGGTAGAAATGTCAGGGAGAGTTTTGGTAAAAGGAGGAGAGGAAGAAATACAGAGACAGAGGCTTTGGGGTATATATGGAATATGAGTGGGAGACAGAATATGTAGGGAAAACCAACTTCAACTTGTGCTACATAAAACACAAATGTTTCCTATAAGTTCTTTGAGGAATACTGACTTCTGAACATGAAATCCTCTGAATCATAAGGGGCCTAGAATCTATTCTATTCACTCTGTGTGTGGGTTTGCATTTATACATACATATACACACACATAAATGTACATAGAGAGATGTATAGTAGTATATCAGTGGATCTATCTACACATATCCTTTCAAAAAACACACTAATGAATCATACTGTGAGTACCATTTTGCACCTTGCTTCTTTATCCCCTTAAAAGTATAGGCGGTGGCTCACACCTATAATCCCAGCACTTTGGGAGACTGAGGCAGATGGAGCACTTAAGGCCAGGAGTTCAAGACCAGCCTGGCCAACATGGCAGAACCGCATCTCTACTATAAATACAAAAATTAGCCAGAAGTGGTGGCATGCACCTGTAGTTCCAGCTACTTGGGAGGCTGGGCCCAGGAACAAAAGTTGCAGTGGGCTGTGACCGCCCCACTGCATTCCAGCCTGGGTGACAGAAGTGAAAAAGAAAAAGTACAGATTGATTTTTAACCTATTTCCAAAAAAAGATTTGAGTTAGCTTACAACAAAATCACAGAAATATGACCTAAAACTATTAAGAGGACTCTAAGGACAGGAACCAAGAAATATAAGGGACAAGGGAGAAACTACATTCAGATATTGTAACTAATGATTCCATGAAGGTAATATAAAATTCATGTGGTACTTGAAAAATAGATTCCTATGTAAACCACAGCCAAAAATTATTTTTGAAAGAAAAAATTAATTTTACTTAAGAAAGGACAGAACAATGAAAAGAAAATCATAGCCCAGAGCTTAAGATAGTAAGCTCTTCTTATTCTACAACTCAGCAAAGAGATCAGCAGTCTTCAGAGTATCAGCAAAGGGATCAGCAGAGTTGCCTTTGTTTCTAAAAATAGGTAAACTGCAATAAACTGAAATAATGGGTAATTTGTAAGCCTATTTTGTTGGTTTTCATAAATTCAGGTGGATTAAATAAATAGGCAACAAGCAACTTCAAACAAAACAGTGAGATCTCACTGCAGAAAACTGTTTCAGAAAGACCTAGGAAACTCCATTTCTCACGACCATCTCCTTGCGGCCCCTCCCAGTGACCCTATCCATCTCGTCTCTCCAGTCTGGGCAAGGCAGCAGATTAAAACAGAATAATCTATAAATCTTTCTTCAACGTGGGGCTGTATTGAGTCAGATCCTATCAGTGTGAAGAATGGGGACCACGCAAATAAAGAAAACATTTTTAATTCACCCAGACTTACAGCTGACTGGCTTTCAATCTTCCTCTCCACTGCACTGCCTATCACTTTCGTAGTTACTATGTACACAAAGTGGATGATCCAGAAATTTGCTATCAATTCTGTGACCTCCACTCTGATGACCATCATCTCTATGCTCAGCCACTAATCAAACTCCATTAGGAACAAATGCCCACATCCGAATACCCTGAACTCTGAAGCTCTCTCCCTTCCTACAACCTCCTTCCACTTTCCCTCCCGCTCAAACTTTCTGACTCTGTTCTTACCTCAACTATACCTTCACTACTCACCTCCACTATTCCAGTCTATTGGCCCCCTCTGGATTCCACTTGACTCCTTACCAGCCTGTATCTCAGTCAAGTTTTTCAATCTTACACACATAGCATCCTGAAGTTTGTCTTCTTTCCTTCCCACACTGATCCCTTCTCATACCTGTCTGCCAATCACTACCTCTGCTGAAACCAACTGATATCTCTGTTTCTCCTCTCTGATTCCGGAGAATTGCTGGAGAAAAGTCACTTAAATGATAAAGTACTAGGTACTTAGAACATAGACATCTCAGTCTGAAACTTGGCTCTGCTATTATTAGCTGAGAAAGTTTTGGCAAATTCTATAATCTCTCTGAACATGTCTCCTAGTCTGTAAAATGGGGTACATCAAGTCATTAGGATGCTTTCAGCTGTAACACAAAACCCAAACAAAGGTAACTTGTTGTCTTCCATAACAAGGTCACTAAAGGTCAGTTCCGGGGTTAATTCAGGGGCTCAATGAGATCATCAAGAACAGAGGATTTTTCTTCTCTACACATACACTCACCATCCTTAGCACTCTGGCTTGGGCCTTAGGTTTGTCTCTTCATGGTTTCAACAAGGCAACTGCAATTCCAGGTATCACATACAGACACAGAGTCTCACTGAAGAAGAGTGTGTTTCTCCCTATGTGTTTCTCTGTATTCGTGAGGAAAACTTTTCCTGGAACCATTCTAGCAGAATTCTCATTGGCATGATCATATATCCATCCTTTAGTCACTGGCAAAGGGAAATGACGTTGCCATGATGGGCTTTTCCACCAATCAAAATTCACCTGCAGGAGCTACAGAAGGGTTGATCTTCTCTGAGCACACTGCCACCAGATAACCGAACAAAAAGAGCTGTGATAGAAAGAACACCTGTTGGGTAGGACACCAATGTCTGCCATGCGGACAGTAATACCTACCCCAGTGGGTGGTTATGACTATACTGCAAAGTACCTAGTGGTGCCTAGTACACAGTAGACATAACAGCTTCCAAATACATACACAAATTCTTTGACACTGTATCCTTCAAAAGGTAGAGGTAATTCTACTATGCTTCAAAGTTAGCTGAATTTAGTGGCTTGGTTCTAACAAATAGAATCTGGCAGATAACTGTAAAAAAACTTCCAATAATAAGTCAAAAAAGGTATTGTTTCTGTTTTGCTCACATGGATTACCTATTCAGCCACCTTGTTTTAAGGACACTCAAGCAGCCTTTGGAGAGGCCCACATGGGGTCCTCTCCCCTGGATTTTGAGAACTTTAGACTTGGACTGAGAGAAAGCATCAGCTTTCCTGGCTCTGAGGCCTTCAGGCTTGTACTGGGCCATGCTACTGGCTTCTCTGGTTATCCAGCTTGCAGGCGGCCTGGAGTGGAACTTCTCAGCCTCCGTAATTGCAGGAACCCATTCTCCTAATAAATCCCCTATCTCCTATTTATTCTGGAGAACCCTAATACATACACCAGTAAGTTACATTAAATAATAATGTATATTACTTGCCATTGAGTAAAACCAGTGCTCCTGAAATATATCCTAAGTTTATCTTGGACTTGGGGTACTCCCTGGCAGATCTCTAAATACCTCAGTTGACATGCAATGCTTTTGCGACTAATATGTCAAGCCATTTTATTTCTATACCTGGTTTGACAAGTACCATCAGAGTAGCAAATATGAACATTTGATATTCATCCTCCAGCTCTGTTTCTTCTTCTCCTTTGAGACGGAGTCTCACTCTGTCACCCAGGCTGGAGTGCAGTGGTGCAATCTCAGCTAACCACAACATCTGACACCCAGGTTCAAGCTATTCTTCTGCCTCAGCTTCTTGGGTAGCTAGGATTACAGGCACGTGCCACCACACCTGCTAATTTTTGTATTTTTAGGAGAGACAGGGTTTCACCATGTTGGCCAGGCTGGTCTCAAACTCCTGACCTCAAGTGATCTGGCTGCCTTGGCCTCCCAAAGTGTTGGAATTATAGGTGTGAGCCATCACACCCAGCCCCAGCTCTACTTCTAATAAGCCGTTCTGTAAAGTTTAAAACAACATTTCCAAGATCTTAGTTTCTACCAATTAGATACAGTCCAGTGAGATTTGGAAGGCAAAAGTAAGGTAGAGGCCATCTACCCACTGGTATAACTCATTGTGCTTAAAAGGCAAATGGTGGAGATGTCAGGTTTTCTACAACACTTTTCTGGTGCGTAGTCACCAGCTCTGAAAATGGTAAGAGATAGTTGTGGCAATAGTGCCATGGTGGCCTCCTGATTGATGACCTTTAAATTACAGCAGAGGTAGCAGCTACTATGCAGGTTAATTCTGCAGCATTCTGGAATTCATCCCCAAAGCCAGATCTAGAATCCATTTCTCCAGCTCTTCCACCAAAATTTTTTAAATGTATTTTTCTTTTTGAGATGGAGTCTTGCTCTGTTACCCAAGCTAGAGTGCAATCTCAGCTCATGGAAACCTCTGCCTCCTGCGTTCAAACGATTCTCCTGCCACAGCCTCCTAAGTAGCTGGGATTACAGGCACTCGCCACCACGCCTGGCTAATTTTTGCTTTTTTAGTAGAGACAGTGTTCCACCATCTTGGCCAGGCTGACCTCAAACTTCTGACCCTGTGATCCACCTGCCTCAGCCTCCCAAAGTGCTGGGATTACAGGCGTGATCCACCGCATCCAGCCCAAAAATGCTTTTTTATAGAGCTTTGAATATATTCAAAAGTAGACATTCTAGTATATATAATAAACACCCATCTTTCCCAATTACAAATTTATGGGCAGTCTTGTTTCCTAAGTACCCCACACCCATTTCCTCCATTTTATTTTGAAGAAAATCACTGACATCGTATCATTTTACATATATATTTCAGCACATCTCTCTTTTTTAAAAAGAGATCCTTTTAAAAATACAGCCACATCATCCCTAAAAAACAATTGTTCTTTAATTATCAAGTCAATGTTCACATTGCCAAATGTCGTCTGTCAACTAGTACCTAAAAAAGGTCCACAAATTGCAACTGGTATATGCTTCTTATGTCTCAATGCGTAAGTTCTCCCTCCACCTGTGTGATTTTATTTTATCTGAAACTTAAAGAAACTGTGTTGTCAGTTTCCCAGTCTATCCTGGTAACTGCATCCCGATGGTGATGTCTGACATATTACTGTCCTCTGTAATCCCAATAAATGAGTTGTTGGATCGGCAGCCTTGATCAGAACTAATTCTCCAAGATGAAGGTGGATTCTCCCTGAGAAAATATGCATTTGCATTTGCCAGGCAGCTAATGACCAGGACCTCTACCAATTCAATTCTCCGCTTGTTGTTGTTTTTACTCGAGGTGTTATGAATTCAGGCTGTTATTCTCTGAGGGCCTGTAGTGATTTTAACTTGTCAGGACTGACTGATTTTTTGACCTCTTCTGCTCATGCCAAGACAATATTCCTTGCAGGCCTTCTGGGGGTCGGAAGGAGAGCAAAATTATTTTATTCATCCCCATCCCCACTGAGGACAAAGCTCTGTGTGGGGTGTTAGCTTTATGGAGTATCTTAAAGTCTGCTGCCCTTTGTTAACTGTCCCTCCACCCCAAAACTGAAAACTGAAACTCAACGTAAGTAAGAAGCAGAGGCACCTTTTGCAAAAGTGCCTCTAATATTTTTACTTAGATTTCTGACCTAAGCCCCTTTTATCTTAACAACTATGCAGGGTTTTTAGTGTGTGTTAAATAATTTCATTCAGAATCTTTTGTTTCCCCAACTCTCCCAGTCTGAATTTTCTAACTAAGAAATGTGTGTGAAATAAAAATGTTCCTCAACTTACAATGGGGTCACTTATGTAATAAACTCACTACAAGTTGAAAATATTGTAAGTGGAAAATGCATCCAATACCCATAAGATATGGAACATCATAGGTTAGCCTAGCCTACCCCAAATGTGCTTAGAAAAGTTAATGTTAGCATGGCTGACTCCGCTGCCCATCACAGGAGAGTATCACACTGCATATCACTAGCCCATCACTAGCGCAAAAAAAAAAAAACCATTGAAACTTTGAAGGATGGTTTCTACTAAATGCATATGGCATTCACACCATCATAAAATTGAAAAGTAAGTCAAATCATCCTAAGTGGGGGACATCTGTACATATATCCTATATTAAATAGGGCAGGCTGATGCAGCAATGCCAAGAACATGCTTGGGGACTAATGTACTTCCTGCCATTAGCACTTATTAAGCTAGTCCATGTCATTTAGTTCTTTCCTATTTGAGGCTAGAACCAGGATCATATAGAGCAATCCTCCCCGAATAAAATTCCCAAGCCAGGTGCGGTTGTTCACACCTGTAATCATAGCACTTTGGGAGGCCAAGGCAGATGGATCATCTAAGGTCAGAAGTTCAAGACCAGCCTGGCCAACATGGTGAAACCCTGTCTCTAATAAAAATACAAAAATAAGCTGGGCATGGTAGTGGGTGCCTGTAATCACAGCTACACAGGAGACTGTGCCACTGTACTCCAGCCTGGGTGACAGAGTGAAAATCCATCTCAAAAAAAAAAAAAAAAAAAAAAAACTGTAGTTTTCTTTCTTTGATTCCTAACACTCAGAAGTCATCAACAAAGATCTGTTGAAGGAATGTATCAAGAACTGATTTTCACATTATTTGCATATAATGATAAAAAATGATGTGGCAGAGACAGCTATTCATTCTTCTAATATCCATTCTCTTTCCTCCAAAAGAATATCAAATTGCAGCAAAACATGGCAGTCTGAAAAAGACAATTTCCCAGCCTCCCCTGCAGCTAGACATGACATGACTAGCTTCTGGCCAATAGGCTGTAAGTAGAAGTATTCTACCTCCAAATATCATCTTTAAGACCACTGGCATTTGCCTTTTGCTCCCTTTTTGTCTTTCCTCCAGTAGAATATAGATTTGAGAGTTAGAGATGTAGCCAGCCACCCTGGCCTAGGAAAATAAAGGCCATTATCTTGGGTATGGCAGATGGTGAACTTTCCTAGAATCCCAAAAGCTTCATGAAAAAGAAGATTCCCACAGTCCTGGAGCTTTCATCTCTGGGATTTTATAGGAAGAAAAAAAATAAACTTTTTACCTTTAGCCACTAGTAATTTGGATTTTTCCAAAGTACCAGCTTTCATATAAAGAAAGCAAGCAGATTCACAGATGTCAGGTTTTCAAAAAAATATACTGTTGAGCCACAATTCTCTGGAGAGGACAGTAGAATATTATCTTTCTATAAGTAACTATTCTTTCTTAGCACAAATGCAGCTGCTCTACATTGGGAGTCAGAGAACCTAGGTTCAAGTTATACCTTTGACACTAAACAGCAAACCAGTTAACTTCTCTATGTGGCTTTATTCATTAAATTGGGATAGCACTACTTATGTAATAAAATTCTCTTGAGATTTAAAATATAACGTATACAAAAGTATCATAGTATAAGTCACTATACACATAGCAGTTGATAAGAATAATTATAACCCTGGATAAAAGCTCTATCACATTTACACTGTAACCCCAATAACAAGTGCTCTAAATGTTTGTTGGATAAATATGTTTAAGTCCTTGCGAAATGAGTGAATTATTCTGCTTTGGACTCAAATATAAAGTCCAAAGGTCATTAATATTATTTAAAGCATTACTTGAGTCTCTAAGAGATTTTTTTTTTGAGATGTAGTTTTGCTCTTGTTGCTCAGGCTGGAGTGCAATGGCGCAATCTCGGCTCACTGCAACCTCCACCTCCTGAGTAGCTCGGATTACAGCATGCACTACCACACCCAGCTAATTCTGTATTTTCCTTAGAGATGGGGTTTCTCCGTGTTAGTCAGGCTGGTCTTAAACTCCTGCCCTCAGGTGATCCACCCACCTCAGCCTCCCAAAGTGCTGGGATTACAGGCGTGAGCCACCACCCTCAGCCTTTTTTTTTGTTTTTCTTTCTTGAGAAGGAGTTTTGCTCTGTTGCCCAGGCTGGAGTTCAGTGGCACAATCTTGGTTCATTGTAACCTCCACCTCCCAGGCTCAAGCAATTCTTGTGCCTCAGCCTACCAAAAAGCTGGGATAACAGGTGTGAGCCACCATGCCTGGCCAATTTTTTTGTATTTTTTGTAAAGAGAGAGTTTCACCATGTTGGCCAGGCTGGTCTTAAACTCCTGACCTCAAGCAACCTGCCTGTCTCAGCCTCCCAAAGTGCTGGGATTACAAGCATGAGCTACCACACCTGGCCGCTAAGAGATAAAATTCTTAATTTTGATGTCGGTCAAAAGATACAGGGTGTGAAGAGATAAGCCACAGCCAATCAATTTATCAGGTTTAAAAGTGCTACAGAAAATAAACTAGAAGAAAAGTTGTGGTACAGAAATAAAATTTTTATGGCACTTTACCCTGAAATTACAAAGTTACACACAAAAATATTTAAAAATATTAAATTAAATATTAAAACCACTAACCCTAATACACCAAATGAAGGATTTCCTCACACTGGACTGTGGCTAAAGTACTTTATTAAATTAAGCATGTAATTTGCAAATGGCTTCATAAGAAATTTTAAAAGCAAAGTTATAAAACATTTTCAATTTAAAAAGTACAGAGTTAACAGCAAAATCACAGTTTCTTTACAGTACAAATAAAACATGTTTTTCTGATACACTGCCTGAAAATTTTATAATATATTCTCTAACTGATAGCTACAATACTGTATTTTAATGAGAAGTCTCACAGTTAATTCATTTATTAATAGTAAGTTCATCACTGGACCATAAAAGTCAACTGCTCAACTTTAAGGAAAATAATGAACTTTGTCATCATATAATAGGAAGTTATAAAAGGCTCTTCAGGGTGTAGATGTGTTCTAGCCTTGTTTCTCTATTAAATTCTGTAAAGAAGCATTAAGTAATACTGTAAACTTGAATTACATTTTAAAAATAAGCACCATTAACATACATTCTACATAAACTTACTTTACCTTTTAAATGACACTTTTTTGGCCATATAAACATTTAAATCTGTTTTCTTTACATGTAAATAAAAATAAGCAATATTTAAGTACTACACCGAAAAATTACCAAACTTTACCTCATTGCACAATGGAAAAGCACTTAGAAAAAGCACTTGGAAAAAACAGCACATGTTATTTTTGTCTTTTTTGATACATGTAGTCATTTTCTTAAATTGAGAGCAGTTAAAACATTGTCAGAGCAATTTCCTGAGTTTCAAAAGTTTCCAATTTCCAGCTCAGAAATAATCAATCTCACTATTATACATATCCACTTTCTAAGCATACAAAACCCTTGAATTCAAAAAGAAAAAGACCAAAATAAAGGATGGAAACCACCCAGAAGAGCAGTATAGCTTTTCTTCTCAAAATATAATACTCGAGATTTTTAAAGTCAAATTTTCTACTATATAATATATCTTATATTTAAAAACCATAGAATTGCAAATAGTATGGAAATACTAACAAACTGAAGAAACTGCAACTTAAAAATAATGTAGAGAAATATGAAGAGCCAAAATATGAAAGAAAAAAAAAGACTTCTATTTCTGACATTGGAATAAGAGATGGACAGACTGAAAACACTGTTAAGCATCAAGTATCTCCCTGGTCCAACTGGACACCCTCTGGGATTTCCACATTAGTTCTCTTTTTCCATCTGGCAGATAATGGTAAGAGACTACTGAATGAGTAGAATCATTACTGAAATCTTCCAATCTATAGAAGTGCTGTACTTTTAAAATACTAAGTTTACAAAGAACCATGCTAATGAGTCATGTATTGGCACAAATATACAGGCTGAGTGAGTATCTCCTACTTAAAATGCTTAGGAGCAGAAGTGTTTGGATTGCTGGGGTTTGTGGGGAGATTTCAGAACATGTGCATCATATTTACTTATTGAACATCGCTAACCTACAAATGTAAAATCCAAAATGCTCCATTATGAGTATTTCCCTTGAGCATCATGTCTGTGCTCAAAAGTTTCAGATTTTGAAGCATTTCAGATTTTGAATTTTCTCATTAGGGATACTTAACCTACACCAATACATGAAAATTTTTATAATATCCAAACTATCTTTGACATATAGGATTTAGAAATAGGTAACAGAGAAAACTTTTATAATCTCCAAACTATCTTTACCTCGAGCATACAGGATTTAGAAATGGCCGAAAAAAAGAAAGGAGGGATTCTAAACTTTTATTTCATAATTACGTGTTGCTTAAACTATGCTAGATAGTGGGGTGGAAGGCAAGTTAGAATTAAGCAGCTTCATAAAAATACATATGATGCTCAAACTTTGCCTGTATATTTATCAACAATGATTAAGATATAAGATTTACCAAAATAAGGCATATTAACATCAATATAGTAAACAACATAGCTTTTTTCATTTGGTTTCTGCCCACAGAGTACCACACCTCTACTTCTGACTGCTCCTTCATTAATCATAATTATAATATTGAAATAAGTCTAGCTGAAGTGCCCAAAAGTTAGGTTTTTTAAAACCAGGTAAGGAAATATAAAAACACAGAAAGTGAGTATGAAGTTGCACACATTCCAATAACTCCACATTTTAGCACTGTTTTTCATACTCTTACATTAATTTATACATAGAAGTATCTCATTTCATTAACAATTATAGTTTACAGTAAGTTATCAAAAGGAACTGCTTTATTTTTAATGTATAGAACTGTTCTAGATATTTTAAAAGTGTGCTAAACTGTTGGTATTAAACAAATTATTATAAACATAGGTGTGAATAATATACTTCAATACCAGTCACCGACCGGTATTTATTATTTATTCTAAATAATAAACATGTATTTTTATTTGCATGGAACTAAAATTCAATGATAAGGCTCCTTATTTTAAAAGCATGCAATCATGATATATAAAAAAATGTTTTGGGGTTTTATATTCATTGAAATGTTTGCTCTTTTGGAAAGCCATTCTGGTACTTTAGGATTCTTTTGGTACAAGCTCAATCCTATAATTCCTGATCCAAAATTTTTAAGCTTAACAACTGTTTGTTAAACTTAAATATGTTAAAAAATGTTCTTCATTTCCAAAGACAAATTTAAGCCATTGTCTCATATTGGAAAATTATATTTAACCACATTATAACCTCCTTTACACAGGTTTGACTTGCATACTAACAATTTATTAGCTAACCAAACAACACAAGTTAATGAAAACTTCCTTTGAGAAAGTTGGCTCTTTTTTGAAATAAAAGTGAAAATATTTTAAATTGTAAGGATTCCTTTTATGATTTTTTCTTTTCTTTTTTCTTTTTTTTTTTTGGCGACCGAGTCTTGCTCTGTCACCCAGGCTGGAGTGCAATGGTGCAATCTCAATCTTGGGGCACTGCAACCTCTGCCTCCCAGGTTCAAGCAATTCTCCTGACTCAGCCTCCCAAATAGCTGGGATTACATGTGCACACCACCACACCCTACTAATTTTTGTATTTTTAGTAGAGATGGGGTTTCACCACATTGGCCAGGCTGGTCTTGAACTCCTGACCTCAGGTGATCCACCCACCCTGGCCTCCGAAAGTGATGGGATTACAGGCATGGGCCACTGCACCTGGACAATTATAACCAAAATATTTTCTACATTTTTTAAAGTTAATATAATTTTAACCTACTACAGTTTAAAAATTACATGCCTCAAAAACAAAATATAAGTATTTAGTACTGTCTGAAATACCACTTATATAGACAGTTCTAGAAGCATTCTGATAAGCCAGCAACATCTGGAAGATATTTAACCATTTCTTTTTCTCTGAAAACTTTTCTGTCTATATAAAGTATAAAATTGCAATATAATCTCAGACCCAACTTTCTTCCCATAAAATGCACACAAAAGAATAGAACAAAAGGTAAAAGATCAAGATCATATACAAAGCAGAAGAAAGTGCAATAACATGTCTTCCTTCCTGTATGATATGGCAAAATAAAAGCATTTTATGTGTTTAGTTTTGAAATTAAAAAATATTCAAGTGTTTTTGTTAGATCTCCCTTTTTTCTTTACTGCCCACTACTATATCCTTTTTCTTCTTTTAATACCAGACTTTGAGGGCATGAATCAAGTCTCAAAGCACTTTAAATACTTCTCACAAAAGACTTTTAGGACATTACTAAATGTCACACAACAATTAATACAAAGATCACCTTTTCTGAGAAACAATCAGGGCACTTTAAACTTTAAAACTGTAGCTGATATTTATCTTAGACATTTTGTAATCAATAAAATTTCTCTGTAATAGTTTTAACAGGCAATATATTTGCATTTGATTCATTTTAAAAAAAAAATGAAAAAAAAAACACCTCTATTGGATTTTGAAAAACATTGTAATTTTTTTGTTTCATACCTGAATATTATTTATAATAAAACACATGTTTAGGGTAGAATTGACTGAATTACTGCAAATAAAAGTAATTTTAACCTACAAACCTTTATACTTCTAATTCAAGGACGTTTATTTTACTTTAGCATGACTTTCAAGCACCCTGGTTTAATTTCAGAGAACCTGCAGAAATGAGAAAAGAGTTATTTTAAAGATAAAAATTTCAAATTAGCTAGGGAGTATACCTTGTAATCAATTCCAAGTACCTAAGCTTAACATAATATTTACTACCAAAGTATTAACCCTTATTAAGTCAATATCCAAGACCAACATCTACATTTATATTCATTTCATCTACGGTCAAAACAAATATAATTTTAAAACTGGGGGTTGCTTCTGACTTAGCAGTTAGTATAACTTAAGATTTGTCAAAACCTGTAAAGCCTGAACTTTATTTTCATGAAAAAGAGTATGCTGTAGGAAGAATAAAGTCCTTGATGTATCATGAAACCACCACCAAGAAATCTCTGATAGAAAGTATAAACTTGCAGTATTAATCAGGTAAGTCTGACTAATCTACAACTCCATCTGTAGAGAATTTAAAGAAAGACTAGTCTCTAAAATAATCTCAGCATGACAATGTTCCAGTCTAACTACCTCTTTTATAAAAATAATCTTGATATGTCACCTGTTTTATGCTCGTAATTATGCTACCATTTTTGATAATGTAGCAAAATAATAAATTATTATGTGGCATAAAATAAACTATACTGAAATTGGTAGGTAGGAGCTAATGATACACATTTGCGGGAAATCTATCCATCAACAGATTTTTCATCTTTAACTTTTTTGTTATTTTCTCTTATTAAATAATTATCACTTAATGAAAAAGAACATTTCATGTTTGTCAACACAGATCATTATAGCATTTAACTTATGAAAACACAAATTCATATTAACTGGAACATTTTTGCTAAAGTTTAAACATAACCATATTATAACTATATTTCAATAGAAGCCCCCAATTCCATCCAAAATCGACAAATATTTATTTTCTTTCAAAAGAATAAGAGCAAATCTTAAAATGATATGTTATCTATTTATATTTATATATGTATGTATGTATATATTTATATATGTATGTATATATTTATACATTATCAAAAAACACATATTTACTTTTTTTTAAAAATTTAAATTTATGGTAGAAATTTTATCAGATGATTATTGGTAACAAACACGTTTTTCCTTATTTCTGGTTTACCAGACAACATAAATTGAGCAGAGAAAATTATATCATAATTCATCAACCTGTGGCTAAAATCAGATGATTAAATTTAGTTAACTTAACAGATAGTTCTGAGCACACTTTTAGTGTTTATTTACCTAGCTATATTAGGACTATTGCCATTATCAATAACAGAAATCTATACTCACAGAAATCTCTGATACAGATCTATATGGGCAGTTGTCATTATCAATAACAGAAATCTAAACTCACCTGAAGCTATGGCTTATGAGGTGTTTAATGACAGCTGGTTTGATGCGAGCAACTCCTCCCTGACTGTGGTTTCCTCTCCCCGTAATCACAGACAAATAGGGCTTCCCACCATTCTGTTTAAATTCTGTTACAACAGAAATTAGGGGAGTTAAAATTCGTTTATCTTACATTCTCAATAGAAAACACACAGACAAATAGGGCTTCCCACCATTCTGTTTAAATTCTGTTACAACAGAAATTAGGGGAGTTAAAATTCGTTTATCTTACATTCTCAATAGAAAACAAACCTTAGTTACTCAAACACACATGAAATTGTTTTCATGAGGATTTTGGGGTTTGCTATCTCAAAACAGTAACAGTGAGATAGAACTGCTATCTCAAAAAGCCCCCAGAATAATGTTTTAAAATGCATAGCCTCATTGTAATCTATTCATCAAAAGATTTAAGTGGGACTTTTTCCTTTAGAGGGAAAGAGATTTCTGTGCACTACCGGAAGTTCTCCCTGAAATAATGATAATGGCAATAATAACATTAACAATACCTAACAATTATTATACACAAGGAGTCAAGTACTGCTTTAAATGGCTTATATATATTAACTAAGAATCTTCACAACAATCCTGTTAATTAAATATTCTAAAGCCATCAAGCTTTGTTCTGAATGATAGTTCTGACACTAAACAACTGGGTGACTATGGACAAATTACTTAGTTTCTCTTATGCCTATTTTCTCATCAGGAAAATGGGATAATACAACTACTTTATAAATTATCTTCCAGTAATAGCTATGAGCAAATCCACTAATCACAGCATGGATTGCAGTCCTTCTGGTTAAAGATAATCAATTGTTAACAAACTTTTCCTGATAGTTCTTAAAACATCAAAGGACTCTGAGCCTCCTAAAAGACTGAAGTTCCATTTTGAAAATGACCTTGTGAAAATCAAGGATATAAATCCTGAAAACTAATAAAAGCTGGAACAGAATAAGAACAACAACAAAAAAACTATTAATGAGTTGAATTAAATTTAAAATACAAACATACACAATACAAACATTCCAAGGTCTGCTTATTAAATTGTGCTAATATTTCAATAGAATACAAACAAATGCTTTTTCAAGTATCACATCCCCAAGATGATGTTCAGCCTGGAATTTTAAAAGAATATGTTGCTCTTGCAATTACTTGTCTGTTTATGATCTTCATCTCTTTTCCCCATCCATTACTTCAAGCAATATGTTGTTCAAAATTCAACTGAGTGCTAGCTTCACAAGGGTATTCACAGTGCACAAAATTCTAGTTATATAGTGCAAAACCTTTTTACAGATTTTTTTACGTTTTTGCACTGTAACTTTGTATACTGTTCTTTACATATATATTATATATAAAAGTTTACTTTGGCCAGGTACAGTGGCTCACACCTGTAAGCCCAGCACTTTGGGAGACTAAGGCAGGTGGACCACTTAAGCTCAGGAGTTCAAGACCAGCCCGGGCAATGTGGCGAAATCGCATCTTGACTAAAAATACAAAAATTATGTGGGGCGTGCCTGCAGTCCCAACTGCTTGGGAGGCTGAGGTAGAAGGATGGCTTGTACCTGGGAGGTGGAGGCTGCAATGAGCCGAGGTCACACCAACTGCACTCCAGCCCAGGCAACAGAGACAGAGTCCATCTCAAAAAGAAAAAGTTTACTTACCAAAATAATAATAATAATAATAATAACTAATATCTCTAACCATAATTCAGTCTCTTCACTATGGCTCCCCTTTTCACTTAGGTCAGTCATTTATACCATATCACCTCTTTTTTTTTTTTTTTTTTTTTTTTGAGATGGAGTTTCGCTCTTGTTACCCAGACTGGAGTGCAATGGCGCGATCCCAGCTCACCGCAACCTCCGCCTCCTGGGTTCAGGCAATTCTCCTCACTCAGCCTCCTAAGTAGCTGGGATTACAGACACGCGCCACCATGCCCAGCCAATTTTTTTTGTATTTTTAGTAGAGACAGGGTTTCACCATGTTGACCAGGATGGTCTCGATCTCTTGACCTCGTGATCCACCCGCCTCAGCCTCCCAAAGTGCTGGGATTACAGGCTTGAGCCACCACGCCCGGCCGCAACCTCTTATTAGTTCATTTATTGCTCTGAAAATATTCTCTAGTTCCTCAAGTAAGAGTTCAAAGGATGTCTGTTGCATGAATTAATGTATATGTTTAGTTTCCCAAATACAGGCTATTCTTGTCGTTTAACACCTTTGAAAGAACGGTTTAACTCATTTTTAGGCACACTCCAGATTTCTTATTTCAACTGCAAATACTTCAGTACATTTCTCATAGAAGATAAGATATGGCACCATCATATCTTAAAAAATAAAAGTCCGGGGGGTTGGATCCATGATGGCCTATTAGGAGCAGCTCAGGATTGCAGCTCCCAGTGAAAGTGCAGAGGGTGAGTGGACGCCACATTTCCAGACGGATTTTTATTGCCCACAGACCAGGAGATTCCCAGGTGGAGGAGCCCCATGGGTCGCCAGTGCAGCTGGTTTCACCAGCGGGCTGCTTTGCCAGCGCCCTGGGGCAGCAGTTCTCTGTACAAAATACAAGGGTCTGCGCACCATTTTAGCTGGCGATTGGAGCTCCAGGAAGGCAGAGCTACCCATTCATCTGATTAAAAAGGGGACTGAAACAGGGAGCCAGACCAGGAGATTCCGGGCAAAAAAACACCACAAAACTCAGTGCCGCTGTTTCAGCCGGTGCAGCGGGTCACCGCATGGGAAATCACACAGATCCTGGCACCTTTTCAACAGGCAACCAGAACACCTAAGAGAGAGTCGACTGTTCAACTAAAAAAAAGGCTCTGAGGCAGGGAGCCAGGTGATCACAAAAAATCAGCAATTGGAAACGCTCTGGGTTGAGAGTTTCACAGCAAGCACAGCTGAACCTGGGAAGTTCAGCTTCCCCAGTAGGGGAGGGGCGTCCACCATTACTGAGGCAGTCCACCACTACGGAGGTAGTTTGCCATTGCTGAGGCAGCCCGCTGTTGCCGAGGCAACCCACCATTACAGAGAGAGTCCGCCATTACAGAGGTGGGCCGGCTTTGCCAAGGCAGTTCTAACTATACCTGTATAAACAGGACTGCAGGGAAGTCCACATGGCAGCTGAGTGGAGCCCACAGCAGCTCAGCAATGCCTCTGCAGGCAGACAGTAACTAGGCTGCCTCCCTGCTGGGCAGGACAGCCCTGATAAAAAGGCAGCAGCACAATGGAAACTCATAAAGCCCTAACTACCCAGGACAGAGCACCTGGGGAAAAAAAGGGGGCGGTTTATGAGTTCTGCTGCAGCAGACTTAAACGTACCTGCCCAGCAGCTCTAAATAAACAATGGAGATCACAGCTCAGCACGTGAGCTCCTATAAAAGACAGACTGTCTCCTCAAGCAGCTCCCTGACCCCCATATATCCAAAGAGTCACCTCATAAAGGAGAGCTCAGACTGACATTTGGTGGGCATCATTCTGGGACAAAGATAGCAGAAGAAACTGGCAGCAACCCTTACTGTTCTGCAGCTGCTGCAGGTGATCCCCAGACAAGCAGGGCCTGGAGTGGACCTCAGCAGTCCTACAGCAGAGGGGCCAGACTGTTAGAAGGAAAACTAAGAAACAGAAGGAAATAACTTCATCATCAACAAACTGGATGTCCACTCAGAGACCCAATCTGAAAGTCAACAACTACAAAGACGACAGGTGGATAAATCCACAAAGATGGGAAGAAACCAGCGCAAAAAGGATGAAAGCACCCGAAACCAGAAGGCCCCTCCTCCTACAAGGGATCACAACTCCTCACCAGCAAGGGAACAAGGCTGGATGGAGAATGAGTATGATGAATTAACAGAATCAGGCTTCAGAAGGTGGGTAATAAGAAACTTCTGTGAGCTAAAAGAACATGTTCTAACCCAATGCAAAGAAACTAAGAACCTTGAAAAAAGATTTGATGAAATGCTAACGAGAATAGACAACTTAGAGAGGAATATAAGTGAATTGATGGAGCTGAAAAACACAACATAAGAACTTCGCAAAGCATGCACAAATTTCAACAGCTGAATTGACCAAGCACACAAAAGGATATCAGAGGTCGAAGATCAACTCAATGAAATAAAACAAGAAGGCAAGATTAGAGCAAAAAGGGTAAAAAGGAATGAACAAAGTCTCCAAGAAACATGGGACTATGTAAAAAGACCTAATCTACGTTTGATAGGTGTACCTGAATGTGACGGGGAGAATGAATCCAAGATGGAAAATACTCTTCAGGATATCATCCAGGAAAACTTCCCCAACCTAGCAAGGCAGGCCAATACTCAACTCCAGGAAATACAGAGAACACCACAAAGATATTCCGCAAGAAGAGCAACCCCAAAGCATATAATCATCAGATTCACCAGGATTGAAATAAAGGAGAAAATGCTAAGGGCAGCAAGAGAGAAAGGTCAGGTTACCCACAAAGGGAAGCCCATCAGACTCACAGCAGAAACCCTACAAGCCAGAAAAGAGTGGGGGCCAATATTCAACATCCTTAAAGAAAAGAACTTTCAATCCAGAATTTCATACCCAGCCAAACTAAGCTTCATAAGTGAAGAAAAAATAAAATCCTTTGCAAACAAGCAAGTATTCAGAGATTTTGTCACCACCACACCTGCTTTACAAGAGCTCCTGAAAGAGGCACTACACATAGAAAGGAACAACCAGTACCAGCCACTCCAAAAACATACCAAATGGTAAAGAGCATCAACACAATGAAGAAACTGCATCAACTAACGAGCAAAACAGCCAGCTAGCATCAAAATGGCAGGATCAAAGTCACACATAACAATATTAACCATAAATTTAACTGGGCTAAATGCCCCAATCAAGACACAGACTGGCAAACTGGATAAAAAGCCAAAACCATCAGTGTGCTGTATCCAGGAAACCCATCTCACATGTAAGGATACACAAAGGCTCAAAATAAAGGGATGGAGGAAGGTTTAACAAGCAAATGGAGAGCAAAAAAAAAGGAGTTGCAATTCTCATCTCTAATAAAATAGACTTTAAATTAACAAAGATCAAAAGAGACATTATATAATGGTAAAAGGATCAATGCAACAAGAAGAGCTAATGATCCTAAATATATATGCACCCAGTACAGGAGCACCCAGATACATAAGGCAAGTTCTTAATGACTTACAAAGAGACTCAGACTCCCACATAATAATAGTGGGAAACTTTAAAACCCCATTGTCAATATTAGATGGATCAACGAGACAAAAAATTAACAAGGATATCCAGGACTTGAACTCAGACCTGAACCAAGCAAACCTAATAAACATTTACAGAACTCTCCACCCTAAATCCGCAGAATATGCATTCTTCTCAGCACCACATCGCATCTGCTCTAAAATTGACCACATAATTGGAAGTAAATCACTCCTCAGCAAATGCAAAAGAACGGAAATCATAACAGTCTCTCAGACCACAGTGCAATCAAGTTGGAACTTAGAATTGAGAAACTAACTCAGAACCACACAGCTCCATCGAAACTGAACAGTTAACTGGCTCTTGAATGCTGACTGGATAAACAGTGAAATGAAGGCAGAAATAAAGATGTTCTTCGAAACGAGGGAGAACGAAGACACAACATACCAGAATCTCTGGGACACATTTAAAGCAGTCTCTAGAGGAAATTATATAGCAATAAATGCCCACAGGAGAAGCAAGGAGAGATCTAAAACTGACACCCTATCGTCAAAATAGAAAGAGCTAGAGGAGCAAGATCAACAAAACTCAAAACCTAGCAGAAGACAAGAAACAACTAAGATCAGAGAAGAACTGAAGGAGATAGAGACCAAAAAACCCTTCAAAAAATAAATAAATCCAGGAGCTTGTTTTTCTAAAAGATCAACAAAATAGACCACTAGCCAGATTAATAAAAAAGAAAAGAGAGAATAATCAAATAGATGCAATAAAAAACGATAAAGGGGATATCACCACAGATTCCACAGAAATTCAAACCATCATCAGAGATTATTACAAACAACTCTATGCACATAAACTAGTAAACCTGGAAGAAATGGATAAATTCCTGGACACTTGCATCCTCCCAAACCTAAACCAGGAAGAAGTCAAAACCCTGAATAGACCAATAACAAGGTCTGAAGTCGAGGCAGCAATTAAGAGCCTACCACCCAAAAAAGCCGAGGTCCAGATGGGTTCACAGCCGAATTCTACCAGACATACAAAGAGGAGCTGGTACCATTCCTTCTGAAACTATTCCACACAATCCAAAAAGAGGAAATCCTTCCCAAATCATTTTATGAGACCAACATCATCCTGATCCCAAAACCCGGCAGAGACTCAACAAGGAAAGAAAACTTCAGGCCAATATCCATGATGAACATAGATGCAAAAATCTTCAGTAAAATACTGGCAAGCCCACTGCAACAGCACATCAAAAAGCTTATCCACCATGATGAAGTAGGATTCATCCCAGGGATGCAAGGCTGGTTCAACATACGCAAGTCTATAAACGTAATTCACCACATAAACAGAACCAAAGACAAAAACCACATGATTATCCCAATTGATGCAGAGAAGGCCTTTGACAAAATTCAACAGCTCTTTATGCTAAAAATCCTCAATAAACTAGGTATTGATGGAACGTATCTCAAAATAATAAAAGCTATTTATGACAAACCAATAGCCAATATCACACTCAATGGGCAAAAATTGGAAGCATTTCCTTTGAAATCTGGCACTAGACAAGGATGCCCTCTTTCACCACTCCTATTCAATATAGTACTGGAAGTTCTAGCCAGAGCAATCCGGTAAGAAAAATAAATAAAGGGTATTCAAATAGGAAAGGAGGAAGTCAAATTGTTTCTATTTGCAGACGACATGATAGTATATCTAGAAGACCTCATCATCTCAGCCCAAAATCTCCTGAAACTGATAAGCAACTTCAGCAAAGTCTCAGGATACACAATTAATGTGCAAAAATCACAAGCACCCCTATACACCAATAACAGACTTAAAGAGAACCAAATCAAGAATGAACTGCCATTCACAATTGCTACAAAGAGAATAAAATACCTAGGAATACAACTAACAAGGAACGTAAAGGACCTCTTCAAGGAGATACAAGCCACTGCTCAACTAAATGAGGGGACACAAACAGATGGAGAAACATTCCATGTTCATGGTTAGGAAGAATCAATATTGTGAAAATGGCCATACTGCCCAAAGTAATATACATATTCAACGCTCTATCAAGCTACCAATGACATTCTCCACAGAACTGGAAAAAACCACCTTAAACTTCATATGGAACCAAAAGAAAGTCCGCATAGCCAAGTCAACTCTAAGCAAAAAGAACAAAGCAGGAGGCATCACACTACCGAACTTCAAACTATACTACAAGGCTACAGTACTCAAAACAGTATGGTACTGGTACCAAAACAGAGATATAGACCAATGGAACAGAACAGAGGCCTCGGAGGCAACATAACATATCTACAACCATCCCATCTTTGACAAACTTGACAAAAACAAGCAATGGGGAAAGGATTCCCTTAATAAATGGTGTTGGGAAAACTGGCTAGCCATGTGCAGAAAGCAGAAACTAGACCCCCTCCCTGACACCTTACACTAAAATTAACTCACAATGGATTAAAGACTTAAACGTAAGACCTAACACCATTAAAAACCCTAGAAGAAAATCTAGGCAAAACCATTCAGGACATAGGCATAGGTAAGGACTTCATGACCAAAACACCAAAAGCACTGGCAACAAAAGCCAAAATACACAAATGGGACCTAATCAAACTCCACAGCTTCCGCATGGCAAAAGAAACAGTCATTAGAGTGAATCGGCAACCAACAGAACGGGGAAAAAAATGTTTGCAGTCTACCCATCTGACAAAGGGCTGATATCCAGAATCTACAAAGAACTAAAACAGATTTACAAGGAAAAAACAAACAAGCCCATTCAAAAGTGGGGGAAGGATATGAACGAACACTTTACAAAAGAAGACATACATGAGGCCAACAAACATATGAAAAAATGCTCATCATCACTGGTCATTAGAGGAATGCAAATCAAAACTACATTGAGATACCATCTCATGCCAGCTAGAATGGTGATCATTAAAAAATTTGGAGACAATGGATGCTGGAGAGGATGTGGAGAAATAGGAACACTTTTATACTGTTGGTGGGAGTGTAAATTAGTTCAACCATTGTGGAAGACAGTGTGGTGATTCCTCAAGGACCTAGAAATAGAAATTCCATTTGACCCAGCAATCCCATTACTGGGTATATAGCCAAAGGATTATAAATTGTTCTACTATAAGGACACATGCACACAATTGTTCACTGCAGCACTGTTCACAATAGCAAAGACCTGGAATCAACCCAAATGCCCATTGATGATAGACTGGACAGGGAAAATGTGGCACATATACACCACGGAATATTATGCAGCCATCAAAAACGATGAGTTTGTGTCCTTTGTAGGGACATGGATGAACCTGGAAACCATCATTCTCAGCAAACTAACGCAAGAACAGAAAATCAAACACCACATGTTCTCACTCATAGGCAGGTGTTGAAAAATAAGAACACATGGACACAGGGAGGGGAGCACCACACAATGGGGTATGTTGGGGGGAAATAGGGGAGGGACAGCGGCGGGTGGGGAGTTGGGGAGAGATAGCATGGGGAGAAATGCCAGATATGGGTGAAGGGGAGGAAGGCAGCAAATCACGCTGCCATATGTGTATCTATGCAACAATCTTGCATGTTCTTCACATGTACCCCAAAACCTAAAATGCAATAAAATAAAATAAAGGAAAAAAAATAAAAGTCCCTTAATATCATTAGTTTCCAAAATTTTCCCCCAATTATCTCAAAACTATGTATTAACAGTGATTTGTTGGAATCAAGACTGAAATAAGTCTATACCTTGTATTTGATTGATAAATTTCTTAAGTAACAAAGTTTCTGCTCCCCTGGTGTTTTTCTTTACAATTTATTGAAAAAAAACTGGATCATTTATCCTAGACTTTCTCCCCCGCACAACCCCCCTCCAAGGTGGTCTCACTCTATTGCCCAGGCTGGAGAGCAGCGGCACAATCTCAGTTCAACGCAGCCTCCAACTCCTGGATTCAAGCGATTCTCCTGCCTCTGTTTCCCAAGTGGCTGGGAATACAGGTGTGAGATACCATGCCCAGCTAATATTTTTTATTTGCAGTGGAGATGGGATTTCACCATGTAGTCCAGGCTGGTCTCCAACTCCTGACCTCAAGTGATCTGCCTGCCTCAGGCTTCCAAAGTGCTGGGATTACTGGCATGAGCCACTGCACCCAAGCTATCCTAGACTTTTCACAGTCTGGACTTTTCTGACTGTACTCCCATGGTGTTGTTTAACACGTTCCTCTGTCCCCTGTAAATCCCTATAAAATAGTAGTTAGTTCTAAAGGTTTGATCTGCTCCTAGTTTGATTTTGGAGCAAAAATACTTCATAGGTAGCATTACATATTTCAATCAGAAGGGACATATGGTCCAAATGTCTCTCTTTTTTAAAAAATTCATCTCCAATTTTAACAGTCCTTAATCAGGACAAAAAGCAATGCAGGTCAGAGCCACAATCTTCCATTGGACACATTTCTATTCAACAATACTGCCATCTAGTGTTGACTGACAGTAACTACAGGCTACCATGGGTGACAGCATGTGCTAGGAGATGGGCCTTGGCTTCCAGAAAGGATCTGCATCTTGGGTCTGACCAAGTGTTACCTTGGGCAAATTATTTAACTCTTTTCTCTTCTTACAGTTTTTTTAATTGAGATAAATTCACATAACATAAAACTAACCATTCTGAAATACTCAATTAAGGATTTTAGCATATTCTCCATGTTTGTTGTGCAATCAACACAATTCCAGAACATTCCACCATTTCACAAAGAAATTCTATACCTCTTAGCAGTCACTGCCCATATTCTCCCCATTCCAGTCCCAGAAGCCACTAATCTACTTTTTGTCTCTCTAGATTTACATACTCAGAACAATTGGTAAAAATGAAATCATACAACATATGGCTTTTTATCTGTCTTCATCTTTCACAAAGCATAATGTTAACACGGTATCAGTACTTCATTTCTCTACATGGCTAAATTAAATTTCATTGTATGAATTTACCACATTTTGTTTCTCTGTTCATCAGTTAATGAACATTTAGGTTATTCCCACTTTTTGGCTGTTGTCGACATTCATATTCAAGCTTCTGTAAAGACATATTGTATTTTGTTTCTGTTTTTATTTTTGTTTTTGGAGACAGAATTTCACTCTCATTGCCCAGGTTGAAGTGCAATGGTGTGATCTTGGCTAACTGCAACCTCTGCCTCCCAGGTTCAAGTGATTCTCCTGCCTCAGCCTCCCAAGTAGCTGGGATTGCCCACCACCACACCCAGCTTAATTTTGTATTTTTTAGTAGAGACAGGGTTTCTCCATGTTGGTCAGACTGGTCTCGAACTCCTGACTTAGGTGATCCACCCGCCTCAGCCTCCCAAAGTGCTGGGATTCCAGGCGTGAGTCATCGCACCCGGCCTATTTTCCATTTCAATAAGCTTTTTAGGTAATCAGTTTCCTCTGCTACAAAATGAGATGAAACGGCATCAAAAAAATTAAAATAAATCTACTGTGTATGACCCAGCAATCCCATTTCTGAGCATACATCCAAAGAAAACAAAATCAATATCTTAAGAGATAGCTACATTTCCATATTCACTGAAGCATTATTCACAATAGCAAAGAGGTGAAAACAACCTAATTAAATCAACAAATAAATGGGTAAAAAAAAAATATGATACAGACACAATGGAATATTATTCAACAACAAAAAGGGGACCAGGCATGGTGGCTCAGGCCGAGTGTGGTGGCTCACATCTGTAATCCCAGCACTTTGGAAGGCCAAGGCGGGAGGATCACTTGAGCCCAGGACTTCAAGACCAGCCTAGGCAACACATTGAGATGTCCTATTTCTTTTAAACAGAAATAAAAAATTAAAAACTTTTAAAAAGGGAAAAATCCTGCCATTTGCAACAATACAGATGCAGCTGGAGGGCATTATACTAAGTGAAATAAGCCAGACACTGAAAGATAAATCCTGTATGATCTCACGTATATGTGGAACCTAAAAAGGCCAAACACATAGAAGCAAAATAGAATGGTAGTTGCCAGGGGCCAGGGAGTAGAGGAAATGAAATGCTGGTCAAAGGGTACAAGCTTTCAGTTCTAAAAAAAAAATACAATTCTGGTGAGCTAATGTGTAGCATGGTAATTATATTTAATAGCACTATATCATATACTTGAAATTTGCTACCAGAGTAAGTCCTAAATGTTCTCATCCCACACACACAAAATGGTAACAGTAATAGGTGATATATGTGCTAAATTACTTCACCGTGGTAATCCCTTCACAATGTATACACTTATCAAATCATCACATTGCACACTTTCAATATAAACAATCTTATTTGTCAAAAAAAAAAAATGAAAGGAATACCTATTGTTAGTCATTTATTCAAAAACTTTTGAGTGTTGAAGGAAAAGCACCATATACAATGATTCAATAATCAATACTGGCTCAATTCTTGGCCAAAAAGACAGACCTTTAATAACCAATTATACAATAAGCTTTTATAAACACTGTGAGAAGTAGGAGTACTATGAGAAGCTATTAACAGGGAGCCTAACTAGGATGGGGTCAAGACTGATAGTGTGGTGGGTGGCTCACGCCTGTAATCCCAGCACTTTGGGAGGCCGAGGCGGGTGGATCACGAGGTCAAGAGATCGAGACTATCCTGGTCAACATGGTGAAACCCCGTCTCTACTAAAAATACATAAAATTAGCTGGGCACGGTGGCGCGTGCCTGTAATCCCAGCTACTCAGAAGGCTGAGGCAGGAGATTTGCCTAAACCCAGGAGGCGGAGGTTGCGGTGAGCCGAGATTGCGTCATTGCACTCCAGCCTGGGTAACAAGAGCGAAACTCCGTCTCAAAAAAACAAAAACAAAAACAAAATAAACATACAGAAAAGGAGGAAAAGCACAGGATGAGACTGGAGAGGTAGCAAGAGACAAGGGATTTTAGAATTTATCCTAATGCTTTTTCAGAGTCTGACCGTAGCTAAGAAATCAAACAATATGATCAATGATGGGACAAACTGACCACTTTTATCTCTTGATATGTTCACCAAGGCTAACTTAATATCACCTAAACAGTGTTTTTACCCAAAAATATCTTAAACTGAATCTAATCATAAGGAAACAATCAGACAAGTCACAATTTACCATATGATGATGAAAAGTAAACAAGATGCTAAACCAACAAAATACTTTAATGTATGTAAAGTACGTAATATTGAATGGAGGCTCATCCAAAGTCCTGGGAAAAGTTTGAACTTAGAGGACAAGCTGGCAGTGGTCTTTCCTATTAACCTGCAAAGGCAAGACACAAGCAGAAAAGAAAGGGGCACGGCCACACTGCAAACACTTAGAAATTCTGCCTTTTGTGATCACTGTAAAAGTCCTATCACCTTATTTACTTCTGTATTTTATCAAACATCTACTGAAAAATTAAAAACCAAGAAAATCTATTAAGTCTAATAAATGTCTATTGTACAAAGACATGTAATATTCCTGAAAGGTCTCATTTATAAGTCAGAGAGGATTCGCAGATTATACCATGCCCTCCCTCTAATAAATACAACACAGGAATACAAATGAAGAAAATGTTAATCGTCATACCAATGAAGATCCTTTCCCAAGAAGGTTCTCTTGAAGAATGACTAACACAAATGTTTACAAGGTTGCACAGATATCCTCAGCCTGCATATTCAGACTCTCCTGAATTTGCCAGTTATACCGATATAAGCAAAGACATATATTCTGTTGAAAACTTGTGATTACCACAGTCCTACCTTCAGTCTTCTTCTCTAAAACTTTCATCAAATGATCCAGAGCTTCCTCCACATGCAGCCCATGGAGGTCTAAAACATTCTGTGGCAGCAGTGAGGCATTGACTTTCTCAAAAATCTCCACAGCAGCAAGGTGATTGGCTTCTTTCATCTTCAGTTCATGAAGAGTACCCTAAATCATAAACATATCACCAAGGGACACTTTTGATATTTGCTACTTGGGTGATGAGAAATTAATAGTGCCCCAAATAAAAGGCCAGGAGAAAAAAGGGAATAATAAATCTAAAATCTTAATGCATTGAGTTTAATATACAATAATGCACCAAAATTTAGGTAAATTTCAACATATTAATAATGTAGTCCTGGCTGGGTGCAGTGGCTCATGCCTGTAATCCCAGCACTTTGGGAGGCCAAAGCGGGCAGATCACAAGGTCAGGAGCTTGAGACTGGCCAACATAGTGAAACTCCTTCTCTACTAAAATTACAAAAAATTAGCTTGGTGTGGTGGCAGGCACCTGTAATCCAGCTACTTGGGAAGCTGAGGCAGGAGAATCGCTTGAACCCAGGAGGCAGAGGTTGCAGTGAGCCGAGATCATACTACTGCACTCCAGCCCAGGTGACAGTGCAAGAATATCTCTAAATAAATAATAATAATAATGCAGTACTTAAACTACTGAGTCATTCTTTCTAACAAATTTTCCGAACCAAAAGTCATAAAAGTGGGAAACTTAACTAAACACAATCCCCATCTGTGACAGTTAATTTTAGGTATCAATTTGACTGGACTGAGGAATACCTAAATGGCTGGTGAAGCATTGTTTCTGGGTGTGTCTGAGCGTACTTCCAGAGAAGACTGACGTGTGTGTCAGTGGACAGAAAGAAGACCTGCCCTCCACGTGGGCAACTGGGGGCTGGCTAGGATACCAACCACGTGGGCAGCTGGGGGCTGGCTAGGACAAACAGGTAGATGTTATCTTCTTCCTGCCTTTGGAATTAGGACTCCGCGTTCTTCAGTTTTTAGACTGTGGGACCCACACCAGCTGCCTCTCGGTGGGTCTTGAGTGTTTGGCCCTGGACTGAGGACTGCACTGTCAGAATCCTTGATTCTGAGGCTTTGAGCTTTGACTGCGCTACACTCCTGGCTTTAAGCCATGCTATTAATTCTTTGGTTCTCTAGCTTACGGGTGGTCTATTATGGGACTTCTCCACCTCTGTGATTGTGAGAGCCAATTCCCCCTAATAAATTCTTTTTTATATATCCTACTGGTCTGTCTCTCTAGAGAACTCTAATATATCATCTCAAGAAGGAATCACTGGTTTATTTATTTTTTTTTGTTTTTCTTTTTAAAACCACTGGTTTATTATTTGTGTATGCTTTGATAATGCTGGGTCTCGTCTTGGTCACCTTCAACATCTTATAGTTATTTACCCCAGAAGCTATCCCCCAAGGACTGCCGTGAGGGGTCACAGGGTTACAGCAGTTTGATACTCTTCTCTACTCAAACACAAAGAAGTAATGCATATGGAAACACAAACATAAAAATTTAAGCAGACTCCTTGCTGGGCATGGTACCTCACGCCTATAATCCCAGCACTTTGGGAGGCTGAGATGGGAGGATTGCTTGAGCACAGGAGTTCACGACAAGCCTGTACAATGTAATAAGTAAGACCCCATCTCTACAAAAAATACAAAAATTAGCTTGGCCTGGTGGTACCTGTCTGTAGTCCCAGCTCTTTGGGAGACTGACATAGGAGGATCACCTGAGCCCGGGAGGTCAAGGCTGCAGTGAGCTGAGACTGCACCACTACACTCCAGCCTGGGCAACAGAGCAAGACCTCATCTTTATTAAAAAAAAAAAAAAAAAAGCAGGTTCCTTCGAATACATGTCAAATGACCCAGGTAGAAATTTTACTTCCCTAAAAACTATTAATGTCATTTTTCTACTACGAAAGTGATATGTTACTAAAAATTCCAACATGATAGAAGGCACAAAACCCCTTTAATCCCACTCTGAGATGACCAATATTAATATTCTGCTGCCAGAAATATGGACTGTCAGAATAAACTGTAATTCCACTTAAGCAGTAAATGCAAAAGCAACCACAGAAGCTAAGCATTTCAAATGTTCAAAACAGCAGGAGATGAAATTCCCAGGACCATACATTTCTTGGGATACCTCATTTATGTCACTTATATAACCACTACATTCCCCAGAATAACTTAATCTAGTAACAATATGGGTGTTATCTGCTTCAAGATTATTTAGTTATTATAACTGACAAAGAAAAAATATATGATCAGTTTTCCACTTTACCTGCTGGGCATAAAAGGTGGCGACATGTTTTTTCCCTATCCGATAAGCTTCTCTGGCCTTGCTGTAACACTCCATCCTCTTCTGCTGGTGAAGGAAAGCCTCTGCCCTGTAGTCATCATAGTCTGGGTACTCAAAGTCTTGGAAAGACAGTTCGCTTGGTGTTTCTTCATTCTCTTTTAATTTCTTTGGCTGTAAGATTTTAAACAATAAGTAATACACACAGAGAGCTTAAAAAACTAATGCCTTACTCCTTCACTCAACGCACATGAAAACTGTGCTCTCATATATTTTCATCTCTCTGCTTTGGAAACAGATTCTCTCCAGTGTCTACCTTGTAAGTCAGTCAGCCATGTATCAACTAACATTAACTTTTTTATGCCATTAAGGTTCCCCTTTCTTTAACCACTCTTATCTCTGGAGATGTTGAGGAGTTCTCTAAAATTATCACAATACAATTAGGGCTATTGAACTCAAGTTGGAAGAGGTGAGTCTGGTCTCAAAATGGAGGTAAAACCGCCATCTGGTCATCCCCAGCCCAACTCCGGCCATTGCTGCCACTGCCAGGGGGAGGAGAGCCATGATCACAAGGAATCAGAGCAGTTAAGAAAACTGTTCACTGGTGGTCTGAGCTTTAAAACTACAGATGATAGTTTAAGAGAACATTATGAGAAATGGGGCACACTCACAGACTGTGATAATGAGAGACTCCCCCCTAAAATGTTCCAGAGACTTTGTTTTTGTGACTTATTCTTGTGTTGAAGAGGTGACTGCAATGTGTGCTCAACCACACAAGGTTGACTGGCGTGTAGTGGAACCAAAGACAGCTATTTCTAGAGAGGATTCTATAAAGCCTGGTGCCCATCTAATAGTGAAGAAAAATTTTTTGGTGATATAAAGAAGATACAGAAGAATATACTTTGAGAGACTACTTTCAAAAGTATGGCAAGATTGAAACCACAGAAGTTATAGAAGACAGGCAGAGTGGTGAAAAAAGAGAATTAATTTGTTTTTGTAACTTTTGATGATGGTGATAAAACTATTAATAAAACTGTTGTTCAGAAAAACTACATTATTAATGGGCATAATTGTGAAGTGAAAAAAGCCCTTTCTAAACAAGAGATGCAGTCTGCTGGATCACAGAGAGGTCGTGGAGGTGGACCTGGCAATTTTTTTTTTTTTGAAGTGGCATTTCGCTCTTGTTACCCAGGCTGGAGTGCAATGGCGTGATCTCGGCTCACCTCAACCTCCACCTCCTGGGTTCAGGCAATTCTCCCGCCTCAGCCTCCTGAGTAGCTGGGATTACAGGCACGCACCACCACGCCCAGCTAATTTTTTGTATTTTTAGTAGAGACGGGGTTTCACCATGTTGACCAGGATGGTCTCGATCTCTTGACCTCGTGATCCACCCGCCTTGGTCTCCCAAAGTGCTGGGATTACAGGCTTGAGCCACCACGCCTGGCCGGACCTGGCAATTTTATGGGTTGTAAAGGAGGAAACTTTGGAGATGGTAGAGATGATTTTGGCCATGGTAGAAACCTTGGTGGAAGAGGAGGCTATGCTGGTAGAGGTGGTGACATCAAAGGTGCTTATGGAGGAGGTGATGGTGGATATAATGGATTTGGAGGTGATTGTGGCAACTATGGTAGTGGTCCTGGTTATAGTAGTAGAGGGGGCTATGGTGGTGGTGGACCAGGATATGGAAACCAAGGTGGTAGATATGGTGGTGGTAAAGGATATGATGGTTACGATGAAGGAGGAAATTTTGGCGGTGGTAACTATGGCGGTGGTAACTATGGCGGTGGTAACTATGGCGGTGGTGGGAACTATGATTTTGGGAATTATACTGGACAACAGCAATCAAATTATAAACTCATGAGAGGGGACAGTTTTGGTAGAAGAAGCTCGGGCAGTCCCCATGGTGGTTGTTATGGATCTGGTGGTGGAAGTGGTAGACAAGGCAGCAGAAAAGGGCTACAGTTCTCAGCTGGAGTGAGAGTGAGGAGTTGGCAGGAAAGCTGCAGGTTACTTTGAGACAATAGCTCAAAAGAGCTATTGTCTCAATTAGAGGAACTGTAAAAATGTGCCACAGAAGAAACGATGATTTATAGTCAGAAAAGTCACTGCAGCTTAAACAGGAAACGCTTCTTGTTCAGGACTGTCACAGCCATAGTTTGCAAAATTGCAGCTACTGATTAATGCAATGTAGTATCAATTAGATGCACATTTTTGAGATCTTTTATCTGTTGTAGCTTTGTCTTTTTTATGCTTTTGTCAAGTATATTGCCTTGTAATTTGTGGTAGTGCTACCAGGAATAAAAAGTTAAGAAATTTTTAATTTTTCAATATTTGTGTAGTTTTTCAATATTCTAGTACAGAAACTTTAACAAAATGCAGTTGTAAAGGTTTTCACTGTGAGTTAATAAGATCACTGTTAATTACTATTTTGTATGAATTTTGCTAAAGTTAACTGTAAAGAAACACCTGCTGACTTGCAGTTTAAGGGGAATCTATTCTCCTCATTTCCAATTCATGATATGAACAGGTGCTGACAAGTGGAGACAATAGATATCTGCGTTTGCACTGTGTGTTTTAGATAAATAGGACTGGTATTTAAATTAGCATTCGTTAATTTAATAGTATTAAGATTGCCTTCAAATTAAAAAAAAAATCTCAAAATTTCTTAAAAAAAAAAAAAAAACAATTAGGTCATTATATCAAGCCAAAAGAATAAAAGATATTCAGCATGGTGGCTCATGCCTATAATCTTGCACTTTGGAAGGCTGAGGCAAGAGGAGGCTGAGGCAGAAGGATCAATTGAAACCAGAAGTTCAAGACCAGCCTGGACCACAAAGAAAGACCCTGTCTCTACAGATATATTTATATGTTGTGCATATATATGTTGTGCACTACACTTGGCCATAATCACTAACTGGTATGATTTTTTTTCATTTCCTGTCTATGAAGAGTTCAGAAGTCAAGAAATGTTGGGAAAAACTGGCCTCATATATAATAGTAGGTGGTTATACAATTTCTTCATTCATTATATTTTGCTCATTTAGCCCCAGAACTCCATAGGCTTTAAAGAGTTAAAGAAAAGAAAGGAGAAAAAAAAAAAAGAGTAGACATCACCATACTCCTAACTCACTACCAGAGCAAATCAGTTGATATATTTTTGTAACAGAAACCCAAATTATTTTATGAAAGAACACAAGGATGTCTGTGATATAAGAATATTAATAGAACCTGCCTCCTGATGTCACTCTTACCAGTGCTTAATCCACAAGCTTCTTTATATTAACATTTAAATATTCTATAAATGCATAGCTTGATTCCCTGATAAAATCAAAGACTTTGGGGAGGATAATAAACTACTTTCTATGACTTTTGAAAACTTAATAGTGCCTAACATTATGAACTTAATAAATACTTCATAGCATTAGGGTCTCTGTAGGTATTTATACTAAAAAAATGCAGAGAATATTTTATTCTCTGGCAAGAGACCCTTTATTTTTCATTTTCTTAAAAATATATATATAATGAAAGACATTTTCTCAAATAGTTACTCTCTTTTAAAATACAACGGAAATTTACTTTTATATTCATTTCATAGTGACATGGTTTACTACTATTACTTCATTAACAAGGGCCAAGTGAAATATTTGCTTCCTGTGGCCAGGTGAGGTGGCTTATACAAGGTGAGGTGGCCAGGTGAGTGCTGAGTAATCTGAGCACTTCGGAAGGCTGGAGCAGGAGGTCACCTGAGCCTAACAATTCAACCAGCCTGGGCAACAGAGTGAGAACCAACTCTACAAAATATTGAAAAATTAGTCAGACATGATGGTGCATGCCTGGTCCCAGCTACTCGGGAAGCTGAGGCAAGATCAGTTAAGACCAGGAAGCTGAAGCTTCAATGAGCCATGCTGGTGCCACTGCATTCCAGCCTGGGCAACAGAGCAAGACCCTGTCTCCAAAAAGAAATATTTGCTTCCTAGGAATTTACCTAATATTCTCTTGAAAGCAAGATGCATTACAACACTAAAATTTCCTGTGGTAACCTATAAAATGTAAAGACCAAAAAATATATACAGTAGTATTAATACAATGGAATTTTAAATGTTACTTTCTTGAAAAGAGAAGAACCAAAATGTTACTGGCACTAGGATATCCCCTATAGCAATGTGGTCCCTGAGCATCCTGGGAGAACAAAGAGACAGATTATTCTGTTCAAAAATCTTAAAAGATTTTAAATCAGTTTTGAGACACCTGCCTATATTTTATGGGCAAAGCTAAGGCAAAACTCACAAAAACTTTGATTACATTTCTTTCTTTTTTTTTTTCCTTTTTTCTTTTTTTTTTTTTTTGAGACAGTGTTTCACTCTTGTTACCCAGGCTGGAGTGCAATGGCCGGATCTTGGCTCACCGCCTCCATCTCCTGGGTTCAAGCGATTCTTCTGCCTCAGCCTCCCCAGTTGCTGGGATTACAGGAATGTGCCACCATCACGCCCAGCTAATTTTGTATTTTTAGTAGAGACAGCGGTTTCTCCATGTTGGTCAGGCTGGTCTTGAACTCCCAACCTCAGGTGATCCACCTGCCTTGGCCGTACCTACCCTTTGATTACATTTCCAATCATCTCCCACTTTGAGCAACCATACCCTCTTATCACCCCCTATTAGCATAATGACTCGCACTGCCTTGCATGTTATCAGCAGAGAGAATGTACTTTTAATAAACAATCCAAAAATAAAATTAATATATAATTCCAAGCTAGGCACAGTGACTCAAGACTGTATTGCTTGAGCCCAAGAGATGAAACCAGTCTGGGCAATATAGCAAGACCTTTGTCTCTTTTTTTATTTTTTTAATTGAGACAGAGTTTCGCTCTTGTTACCCAGGCTGGAGTGCAATGGCGCAATCTCGGCTCACCACAACCTCCACCTCCTGGGTTCAGGCAATTCTCCTGCCTCAGCCTCATGAGTAGCTGGGATTACAGGCCCGAACCACAGTGCCCAGCTAATTTTTTGTATTTATAGTAGAGACGGGGTTTCACCATGTTGACCAGGATGGTCTTGATCTCTTGACCTCGTGATCCACCCGCCTCAGCCTCTCAACCTTGTCTCTTTTTAATTTAAAATTCATATCAAAAAATAAAGTAGGCCCAGTGCAGTGGCTCACACCTGTAATACCAGAACTTTGGGAGGCCGAGGCGGGCGGACCCAGACTGACCAACATAGAGAAACCCTGTCTCTACTAAAAATGCAAAAAATTACCCAGGTGTGGTGGCGCATGACTGTAATCCCACCTACTCAGGAGGCTGAGACAGGTGTATTGCTCGAACCTGGGAAGCAGAGGTTGCAGTGAGCAAGATCATGCCACTGCACTCCAGCATGGGCAACAAAAGAGAAACTCTATCTCAGAAAAAAAAGTAAATTTTTTAAAAAGACAATATAATTCCAGACCAGAAAGAAACAAAACAAGCAAAACAAATAATTCCATTTACAACAGCATGAAAAAGAATAAAATACTGAATTAAAAATAAACTTAACAAAATATGTGCAAAATTTATACTCTGAAAACTACAACACATTGTTGAAGGAAATTAAAGAAGACCTAAATAAACTGAAAGATACTTCATTTCATGAACTGAAAGACTTAATATTGTTAATTGACAATACTTCTCAGATTGCTCTACATATTCAACACAAACACCATCAAAATTCTAGTCGGCTTCTGTACATAAATTCATGAACTAATTCTACAATTCACATAAAACTCCAAGGGCATCAGAATAGCCAAAATCTTTAAAAAAAAAAAAAAAAAAAAAAAAAGCGTAGTTGGAAGATTCACATTTCCCAATTTTAAAACTTACCACAAAGCCACCGTAATCAAGACAAGTGGTACTGGCATTAGGAAAGACATACAGATCAATGGAATACAATTAGGAGTCCAGCAATAAATCCTTACGATTATGGTCAATTCATTTTTTTTTTTTACTGCATTTTAGGTTTTGGGGTACATGTGAAGAACATGCAAGATTGTTGTATAGGTACACACATGGCAGTGTGATTTGCTGCCTTCCTCCCCATCACCTATAGCTGGCATTTCTCCCCATGCTATCTCTCCCCAACTCCCCACCCCCCGCTGTCCCTCCCGTTTCCCTCCTATAGACCCCAGTGTGTAATCCTCCCCTCCCTGTGTCCATGTTTTCTCACTGTTCAACACCCACCTATGAGTGAGAACATGCAGTGTTTGATTTTCTGTTCTTGTGTCAGTTTGCTGAGAATGATGGTTTCCAGGTTCATCCATGTCCCTACAAAGGACACGAACTCATCGTTTTTGATGGCTGCATAATAATCCATGGTGTATATGTGCCACATTTTTCCCTGTCCAGTCTATCATTGATGGGCATTTGGGTTGGGTCCAGGTCTTTGCTATTGTAAACTGTGCTGCAATGAACATTCACGTGCATGTGTCATTATAGTAGAACGATTTATAATCCTTTGGATATATACCCAGTAATGGGATTGCTGGGTCAAATGGAATTTCTATTTCTAGGTCCTTGAGGAATCGCCACACTGTCTTCCACAATGGTTGAACTAATTTACACTCCCACCAACAGTGTAAAAGTGTTCCTGTTTCTCCACATCCTCTCCAGCATCCGTTGTCTCCAGATTTTTTAATGCTCACCATTCTAAATGGCGTGAGATGGTATCTCAATGTGGTTTTGACTTGCATTTCTCTAATGCCCAGTGATGATGAGCATTTTTTCATATGTTTGTTGGCCTCATGAATGTCTTCTTTTGTAAAGTATCTGTTCATATCCTTTGCCCACTTTTGAATGGGCTTGTTTCTTTCTTGCAAATCTGTTTTAGTTCTTTGTAGATTCTGGATATCAGCCCTTTGTCAGATGGGTAGACTGCAAACATATTTTTCCCGTTCCGTTGGTTGCTGATTCACTCTAATGACTGTTTCTTTTACCGTGCGGAAGCTGTGGAGTTTGATTAGGTCCCATTTGTGTATTTTGGCTTTTGTTGCCAATGCTTTTGGTGTTTTGTTCATGAAGTCCTTACCTACGCCTATGTCCTGAATGCCTTTGCCTAGATTTTCTTCTAGGGTTTTTATGGTGTTAGGCCTTACGTTTAAGTCTTTAATCCATCTGGAGTTAATTTTAGTGTAAGGTGTCAGAGAGGGGTCCAGTTTCTGCTTTCTGCACATGGCTAGCCAGGGTCAATTCATTTTCAATAAGAGTGCCAAGAAAATTTAATGGGGAAAGAATAGTCTTTGCAACAAATGGCAAGAGACAACTGGATATCCATATGTGAAAGAATCAACTCGGATTTCTATCTCACAACATATACAAAAATCAAATCAAAATGGATTAAAGACCTAAATGAAAGGCCTGAAACTATAAAACTCCTAGAGAAAATACAGGAGGAAAGTTCATGACATTGGATTTGGCAATGAAGCACAGGCAACAAAAGGAAAAGTAGACAAACTAGACTACATCAAATTTAAAAGACTTCAGTGTTGCAACAGAAACAACTGAGTGAAGAGGCAACTTATGGAAAGGACAGAATATCTGCAAATCACAGGTCTGATTGGGGACTTGTATCTAGAGTATAAAAAGAATACTTACAACTCAATAAAGACAAATAACCCAATTTAAAAATAGGAAAAGGAAAAAAAAATAAAAATAAAAAAAAATAGGAAAAGGATATGGACAGACATTCCTCCAAAGACGTACAAATGACCAATAGCACATAAAAAGATGCCCAACATCAATAGTTATCAAGGAAATGCAAATCAAACCAAAAGACACCCCTTCTGTATTAACCATGTCTTTTATTTTCTGTATTCTGGCGCTGGCATTTTTGCAGCCTTCATGATGCTAGAGAGGCTGCTCCCTCTGCCCCCTCATTTCCATCCACTCTCACAACCGCCCCCCCCTCAGGTTTAGCTAATTCCTAGAGGTAACAAACATGTGTCTGGGAGCACACCTTTCATTTGCAAACCAACCAATCCAGAACCTAGGCCTCCAACCTCCTCCTTGAATGGGGTTCTCCCACTCCAGGGCACTATCTACCTGCCCTCATCACCCTAGGGCCAATTATCAGACAAACAGAGAAAGTTCCTATGCTCCGGAGCCTGCTGAAATTATTTAAACTAGCCAATCCTAAACCTGCTTACTCTGCCTTGCACATTCCTTCTCATAGAATCCAAAATACAGGCTTTTCTCCACATTTCCCCCCTACTCCTGCTTCCTGACCAATCCTGCTGGCTCCCCATGTGGCCTTGGGTAGCAAGCCACACCTCCTGTTTCAAGAGCTCTACAAGTATAATAAACTTCCTTCACAACATTTCCATCTCTGCATGTCTTACTATACCTGATTAAAACAAATCCTGGACATTTTTAAAACAACTTCCCACTCACTACAATGGTTATAATAAAAAAGACAGATATTCAATAATAGCACGTGTCAGTGAAGATGTAGAGAAATTGTAACCCTCATACAGTTCTAATGGAAATATAAAATGGTGGAGCAACTTTGAGAAAAAAATTGGCACTTTCCCAAAAGCCTAAGTATTTCTGCCCACATGTTTATATTCAAGACCCATAGTATTACAAACATACAGCTATTCAATTAAACCATATACTCTACTGTGTCCAAGTATAAAGAAGTTGCAGATATTCAAGTGCCTGTTTATCATACAAAGAAAAAAAAAATCAACTATAAATTCATTATTTTGAGTGCACAGATATTCTAAGCCAAATATGCCATTGGTGGTTAAATTTCCAGTCTAGACAACATGGTGAGAAATAATCATTAAATTATTATACTCAATAAACCAATTATATTTTTATATGCAGTTATCTACCCTTGTAGAAAAAGCTTAGTAACTCCATACCTTTTTCTCTTTAGACTTCTGGCCAGTATGAGATGTGACATTCTCATTTTGGTGAACAAACTCTTGAGCTACAACTGTTTTTACAGGGTCCCCTTCAAAAACACAGTTTAGAAATTGCACTGTGTGTTCTAATGAATAGCTGTAGAAAATTTAAGAACAAGCATAATGTCAGTAAATGAAAATAAGTTATGTGGAGACATTAACACAAGAATCTTCAAACATCTTACAAGAGTATAAAAAACTGGCTTAAGTTAAATGCTCATGGTGTATCTCAAAAAACTAATCAAGAATGATCAGAAGGAAACCATCAAGTAATAGGTTCTCAAAAACTAATTTTCAAAAAATGAATACCAAAAGGTAATATATTGATAATTCAATTGCTAATCTTGTTGTGCAGATTATCCACAACAAATCTTTCATTTTATCACCTACTCTTCTTAAATCCTTTATTGGATTCACACTTGGTTTCCCTCAAACAACAAACAGAGACAATAGACCTTTAAGCTGACATTTTTATTGTGTAAAATCCGCTTACTTTTACCATAGGATTCTAGTCAAATTCTAAATAAGGATACAGAAAATAAAAAGTAAAGCACTACCCTACCTCTCATGCCCGCATTATACAGTCATATCTTGAGGGTGATACTATAGTATCTGTAAAATGAAATTCTACAAATTGACAAATGTCTGATACACTCATGTTCCAATATCTAAAGAAAACCATTCAAAAAAATTACATATGATTTTATGCTGCTCAGTATTTCACACTATTTATGTCTCTCACCTCTTCCATTGGCCAGATACTGAGGAACTGAACACATACGAATATTTTTTGAAATTTGGTTAACTAGGCCGGGCGTGGTGGCTCATGCAAGTAATCCCAGCACTTTAGGATGCTCAGGCAGGTGGATCATCTGAGGTCAGGAGTTCAAGATCAGCCTGGCCAACACGGTGAAACCCCATCTCTACTAAAAATATGAAAAAAATTAGCCAGGCATGGTGGCATGTGTCTGTAATCCCAGCTACTAAATGAATACCAAAAGGTAATATATTGGTAATTCAACTGCTAATTCTTTGTTGTGCATATTATCCATAACAAATCTTTCATTTTAGCACCTATTCTTCTTAAATCCTTTGTTGGATTCACACTTGGTTTCCTTGAACATTCTTAAAACAACTTCCCACTCACTAAAATAGTTACAATAAAAAAAGACAGGTATTGGCCGGGCATGGTGACTCACACCTGTAACCCAAGCACTTTGGAGGCCAAGGCAGGTGGATCACCTGAGGTTGGGAGTTCAAGACCATCCTGACCAATATGGTGAAACCCCATCTTTAAAAAATAAAAACAAAAAAAAAAGACAGGTATTAAATAACACGTGTCAATGAGGATGCGGAGAAATTGCCTCTACTAAAAATATGAGAAAAATTAGCCAGGCATGGTGGTATGCGCCTGTAATCCCAGCTATTCAGGAGGCTAAGATAGGAGAATCACCTGAACCTGGGAGGCAGAGGTTGTAGTGAGCCGAGTTAGTGCCACTGCACTCCAGCCTAAGCAACAAGAGCAAAACTCTGTCTCAAAAAAAAAAGAAAGAAAGAAAGAAATGGTGATTAGTGGTTAACTAATCATCCAAAATAGTGTGGCATTTTGCTATTCCTCAGTTTATTAAAGACCACCTCTGAAGGGAAGCCATGTGCAACTACCAGTTACACTTCCGCCCTCTCATCTTGCTGCGTCAGATATGCTCAATATAAAGGGTAACAGTATCCAGTGGCTGGATGCTACCAACAATAAACCATATCTTTCCAGGCCTTAAAATCACCCACCTGCTCAAGGGGCTGGAAGTCAGTCTCTAGCTCTGACACTGTTTGAGGGTCACAGCCCTAAACGATTACACCTCAAGCACATATTGTAGTAACTAAGCCCACCTACCCGTCTTACCAGGATGAAGTTGAACCTACTGCTAGCTGAGAAGATATCAGCAGACAAATGAAGGCAGTCAGCTACCTAACATGAGGGGCCTGGCTGACCTATCACTGGCCATCCCTAGAAAGGACACACCAAGCCCCCTCTTTTCCCTGGGGAAGCACAACTCTGGGCTATTTCATCTCAGGCTCTTGCCCTAGGTACTCATAGAACAGGAGTGGCCATATGCTAGCATCACCCTCTGGCATCTGGAAGATTTTAACACAAAACCCTCAGATAATAGCAAGTTAGGTAGCAAAAATGAATAAGAAAATTAGAGATTGAAATACTACCATTGAAGATTTGATTTAGGTGACATATTTAGAACTCTGCACACTCAACAGAGAATAAATATTAAGTACAGGCTGGGCTGGGAATGGTGGTTCACACCTGTAATCCCAGCAATTTGGAGGCCAAGGTGGGAGAATCCCTTGACCTCAGGAGTTCAAGACCAGCCGAGGCAACATGGTGAAACTCTGGCTCTACAAAAAAAGATACAAAAAAACTAGCCGGGCCTGGTGGCACGTGCCTGTAGTCCCAGCTACCTGGGAGGCTGAGGTGGGAAGATCACTTGAGCTTGGGAGGTCAAGGCTGCAATGAGCCAAGATCGTGCCACTGCACTCCAATCTGGGCAACAGCAAGACCCTATCTTACACAAACACATACACCAAAAGAAGTATATGTTGACTACTCCTCATCCAAAATACTTGTGATCCGAAGTGGCTGAGATTTCAGATTTTTCTAAATTTTGGAATATCTGCATATACATAAAGAGATACCTTGGGAATGGGATCCAAGCCTAAACATAACATTCACTAATGTTTTTATATGCCTTAAAAATTGGCCAGGCAAGGTGGCTCACGCCTGTAATCCCAGCATTTTGGGAAGCCGAGGTAGGTGGATCACCTGAGGTCAGGAGTTTGAGACCAGCCTGGCCAACATAGTGAAACCCTGTCTCTACTAAAAATACAAAAATTATCTGGGTATGCTGGTGCATGCCTGTAATCCCAGCTACTCAGGAGGCTGAGACAGGAGAACTGCTTGAACCTGGGAGGCAGAGGTTGCAGTGAGCCACAAAGGTGCCACTGCACTCCAATCTGGGCAACAGAGTGAGACTCTATCTAAAAAAAAAAAAAGAAAGAAAGAAATTCTAGGGTAAATAGAAAATTAAACTAAAATTTGATATTTAGAAAACAATGAAAATTAAAATATGATATATCAAAATCAAAACAATATAGAGAAAAATTCATACCTTAAATGTATGTTATTAAAGACTGAAAGGAAATAAACTAACCAGAGTTGAAAATATACTAACAAATTCTAAGAGAAAGATACTAACAAAAATAAATGATTAGAGAGCATAACACAGACCTTGCCCAATAAACCAAGATCCTCTCCCTAAGAAAGCACAGGCCCAGAATCTTCAAGGTATGAAGTTCTTTAAACTTTCCATAGCAGAGAGAAAAACAGCGGTCTGCCAGTTTATTTTATTAAGCCTAACACCAAATAAAACACTGAAACCAAAATCTGACACAAACAGCCCAGGAACAGAAAAAATATCACAGATCAACACCATTTCATTACTATTGCAAAAATTCCAATGAACTAGTAAATCAATTTCTCCCTACATTAAAGGAAAAAAAAAAACCAAAAATCTGAAGGTAAAGTAGGTTTTATTCCCGAAATCCGTTGTCATTGATATGAAATATATTAATAAACTAAAGTTCAAAATCTATATTAGATTCTCCAAAGATTCTCAAAAAGTATCTATTTAAAACAAACTTTTGTGAGGAATTTAAAAATACATGATCAAAAGTATATATTTTTCAAAGCAGAGCATTCCTCATATACCTAACATAATTACAATAATTAAAACAATATGGTAGCAACTCAGGATCTAACAAATAGCTCAATGGAACTGAAGTCCTTAAAAGAAAATATGTATTTAGGAATGCAGTAAGCATTACTGGTTATGTTTTATACCAGTGGGCAAAGATAATCCATTCATTTGGTTAGGCATTTGGAAAAACAAGTTAAATCTCTAGCTCATTTATAAATCTCTACCTCATACCATACCACACAAATAAGAAGTTAGGTATTTAAACAACAAAGAAAATATTTTTATAATATTGGGACATAACAGACTCCCTAAATAAAACATAACACTCAGAAACAATAAAGACAAAGATTTTCTGTCCTGCAGCCAATCTCCCAGATACTGAAGGACAACTGTATTTTGAGACAGAGAGACCACATTTACTAATTTATATTACAGTAAACTGCTATAATTGCTCTATTTTATTGTTAGTTGTTGTTGTTAATCTTTTACTGTGGCTAATTTATAAATTTTATTTACAAGGAAAAAAACATAGTATATATAGGGTTCAGTTACATTCATGGTTTCATGCATCCACTGTGGGTTTTGGAATATATAACCACAGATTAGGAGGGACTACTATAGACCTATATTATTTCTGTTATCAGAAAAATAAATATGACATATGCTTTCAGTGACATCAGAGTAGAAACCACAGACAATCCTTCTAGCACTCACTTGTGGTCCTTGAAAATGTCCACCAGAAAATTTTTGTTAATGCCTGGAAATATTTCAAAGAGCTGCTTCTCCTTTAGTTTAGTGGCACAATCCTTTTCAAACATAAGTCTCTCCCTTTTCTAAAACAAAAACAGAAATAATCTTCAAGATAAAATGTTTAATACTAGAAACACTGACCAAAGGCCTGGTTATTTTGTTGCAAAATTACTGATGATTTAAAAGCAATCACAGACTTTCTTCATTAATTAAAGGCTGAAATTAGTCTTTATGAGTACTTTTGCACTATTTATTTGTATCCCATTTTTTGCAAAGTATTTGAAGTTGCTCATAAACATATACACACACAATCACACATATACATGTATGTGTGTGCATAGGTGTGTGTGTGTGTGTGTGTGTGTGTATATATATATATATACACATACTGTCAGACATGCATATCCAACACATTGAATCATTATATTAAAATGATGAAGAGACATATATATACATAAACACACATCCACAGGATATAAATAAATGAAGTCAGAAGAGAGAAAATAAAGATCAAAATATGTAAGATAAATCTAGCAGTGTTAATATATAAATGAAGCCACAAAATACTGTGTAATTGCTACAGGTAGCCCACAAATTTAGTTCTGAGACTCTTAGTGGCCAAAGCAAAAGGGGAAACAAGGATTCTCACCATCCATAAAATAAAAACAAACCAGTTTCTCTAGTACAGCTTTTTCTGGTATTGAGACCTGAGAGAAATTTCTCCCATGGGTCCTCATAAAAGGGACACTGGATGAGGCTGTGAACATTGTCCTCAAAAACATATTCTCCTCAATGGGCAGAAACTACAATGTGCAATTAAGTTGCAAATTCAGATTGACAGAAAATCTTAGAATTCGCAATTATTTTTTAAGTTTTTCACAAATATATTTACTGCAAAATAACTGCATAAGAATTGTTACATTATTACTCACAATTCATATTTGGATTTGCTCTATTTAAACTGTCAGACCAAAAGAACTTTCCTAAAAATATGTTATTTTAATTCTAACCTAAGATGATAGTAAATATTCTTAAAGTGATAATTTGTCAACATTTTAACATAACAAAATAATTTTGTTTGCTACAAAGATGCTGCTGTCTGAAAAATAACTTCCTATACAATTTCAGAGGCAATAAAATGACTGAAAATTCCTAAACCTAAAAATTACGATAGCTGTGGTAGGCGGATTGCTTGAACTCATGAGTTCAAGACCAACCCAGCAACATAGCAAGACCCTATCTCTATATAAAACTTTATTTTTTAACTGGCCAGGTGTGATGGCAAGTGCCTACAGTCCCAGCTGAGGTGGGAGCCCAGGAGGTCAAGGCTACAGTGAGCTCAGATCAAGTCACTGCACTCCAGGCTGGACAACAGAGTGACACCCTATATCATAAACAAATAAATAAACAAACAAAATCAAAATAATCTGAGAAAATGCTAGAATTGTTATTTGTTTTAAAGCTTAATCATACTTAGGCCATTTATAACACTAAACAGCAATAAAAGAGGAACCACAGGAGGTGACAACATGACAAGCAAAAAGGACTAATAAAGCTAAACATATAACAAGAGTGATGGAAACAATCTACCTGAGAATTTAAAATTTTTCTGGCTAGGTGCAGTGGCTCACGCCTGTAATCCTAGCACTTTGGAAGGCCAAGGTAGGCAGATCACTTGAGACCAGGAGTTCGAGACCAGCCTGGGCAACATGGAGAAACCCCATCTATACTAAAAATATACAAATAAGCCAGGCATGGTGACATGTGCTTCTGGTCCCAGCTACTTGAGGGACTGAGGTGAGAGACTGCTTGAGCCCAGCATTGCACACTCTATCATGGGCAATAGAGTGAGACCCAGTCTCAAAAAAAAAGAATTGAAAATATTTCACATTTTACTTAAGATATGCATATAGTCCAAACTTACTAAAAAATTCAATAATCAGACTTTCCAGCAATCTATCAGGTCATAGTTTCTACACTATAAACTCTGAGGTTTCATCAATGAACTAAAATTTATAATCTTAATCATTTTACAATTAATTATTTTATTCATATATTATGTGTAAAGTTTATTTTTATATTTTTTGCTTTAAAAAATATATACCAAGTGTATTTCTCCTTTGGGGACAAAGAATGAGGAGAGCATTAGGAAATTATCTGGCCAGGTGCAGTGTCATTTACACGTATAATCCCAGCACTTTGGGAGGCCAAGGTAGAAAGACTGCTTGAAGCCAGGAGTTCAAGATCAGCCTGGGCAACACTGTAAGACCTCATCTCTATGCAAGAAAAAAAGGAAAAAAAAATGATCTTTCTGAGGCTCGATCTAAAGGTGGGTATCCTTGGGACACAGCCACCTAGCTTCTATTGTATTATCCAATCTATAGAAAAACAAGCAAAGGTCAAGTATGATAGCTCATGCCTGTAATCCCAGCACTTTGGGAAGCTGAGGCAGGTGAACTGCTTGAGCTCAGGAGCTTGAGACCAGCCGGAGCAACATGGCAAAACCCAGTCTCTAGAAAAAAATACAAAAATTAGCAGGGCTAGCTGGACGTGGTGACTCACACCTGTAATCCCAGAAATTTGGGAGGCTAAGGTGGGCAGATCACCTGAAGTCAGGAGTTTGAGATCAGCCTGGCCATCTGTTCTAAAATACAAAAATTAGCTGGGTGTAGAGCCTGGCCCATCTGTTCTAAAATACAAAAATTAGCTGGGTGTGGAGGCGGGCACCTGTAATCCCTGCCACTTGGGAGGCAGAGGCAGGAGAATCACTTGAACCCCGGAGGTGGAGGTTGCAGTGAGCCAAGATTGTGCCACTGCACTCCAGCCTGGGTGACAAATCGAGACTCAAAAAGAAAAAAAAAAATTCATTGCTCAAATTAATACATATGTTAACCGAAGAGGCTATTTGACAGGACACTAAAATTTTAAGATCTAATGAAGAGGTTATTTCTTGGATTGTGTTAGGATGCAAAGATGGGAATGGCAGTATATTTCTAATTTAGTTAAGATAAATTTAAAAAAACACATATGAAGGTAGAGGAATCCCTGGATGTTTTACAGCCAAATATAAAGGTACTCCTTTGTGCAGTCAAATGAATAAGAAAGTGTTAAACTGTTTTAAGAACACCATCTAAGAATTATTTTTTTCCCTTGAGAATTTGACTGAATAACCTCTAAGATGTTTTCCCTTTTGACTCTGGAATTATTTAATACTAATTTTCAGAATTCTAGAAAGATTAAGAAAAAATGCCAAAGAAATCAACCGTATGTATGGCTTCATATATTTAGATATTTTTAAATAAAGACCAAAAATAAATTCAAAGTAACGTGAAGGTTCTATTTGAAAAGGAAGAGTAATATTTTTAATTCAAACTCATAAGTTTCTAAAAATTTTTCTCTAAAATATTTTGTTTCAAAGATAGGCATCTTTAATAGTAAGAGAGACATTTCTTATTACTAATATATATAATTATCTTTAAGATTTCATTCATGTTTTTCTAGAAATAAAAAAATAGAAGTAAATATTAAAAGTTGAAACAGATGCAGCTGGCTGGGCATGGTGCCTCATGTCTGTAATCCCAGCACTTTGGAAAGCTGAGGCAGGAGACACTTGAGCCCAGAAATGCAAGACCAGCCTGGGCAACATGGCAAGACCCTCCTCTCTACAAAAAAATAAAATTAGCCAGGCATGGTGACACACACCTGTGGTCCCACCTACTTGAGAGGCTAAGGTGAACCCAGGTGGTTGAGGTTCCAGTGAGTCTTACTGTACCACTGCACTCCAGCCTGGGCAACAGAGCAAGACCCTGTTTCAAACAAATAATAATAATAATCATAAAGTAGAAAAAGATCCAGTCGATCAGGCACAGTGGCTCATGCCTACAGCATTTTGAAAGGGCAAGGGAGGTGAATCACTGAGCCCATCTGAGACCAGCCTGGGCAACATGGCGAACCTCTGTCTCTATAAAAAATTCAAAAATTGGCGGGCACAGTGGCTCATGCATGTAATCCCAGCTCTTTGGGAGGCCAAGGCAGGTGGATCATTTGAGGTCAGGAGTTCGATACCAGCCTGGCCAACATGATGAAACCCAGTCTCTACTAAAATTACAAAAACTTAGCCAGGCATAGTGGCACACACTTGGGAGGCTGAGGCAGGAGAATCGCTTGAACCCGAGAGGTGAAGGATGCAGTGAGCCAAGACTGCACCACTGCATTTCAGCCTGGGCAACAAGAGCGAGACTCCATCTCAAAAAAAAAAATAGCCAGGCATGGTAGTCCCCGTTACTCAGGACACTGAGGTGGGAGGACCGCTTAAGCCCTGGAGGTCAAGGTTTCCATAACTGTGATCACACCACTGCACTCCTGTCTGGGTGACAGAGCCAAGACCCTGTCTCCAAAAAAAAAAGAAAAAGAAAGATACAGTTCAATCACCTATAAAATTATACCTACAACAACACAAACTTAACATGGATGGCTTATAGTTGAGTATCAACTAATTTCCCTGAAGCAAAAACCTCCAGCTTCAAATTATACATTAACTTAACCAGGTTAAGAATAGATTCTAGACTAGAAAATACTTTTGAAAATCACAAAGTAAACACACAATAAACCAGAATCAGAGACAGTAGCTTAATATTTATATTAATTCATACCAAATTATGTTTTTCCTGTAAGGCAATTTCTTCTGACATTATTTCTCTGAGTGACACTTTTTTAGTTTGAATATTCCAATGATCCAAAAAAGACAGCATTTCAGGTGCTGCTAAAGTCTTCAGTAACTTTTTGCCTGTTCTCTGAGATGATTTTTGTTCAGGATTATCAAGACCAGTATGTCCAACCAAAGAAGGATCTACAAAGTAGAATAAATACTGTCATACTCTCAACAATAAATGTACAAATTAAACATTATTCACTCTGTTACATTTTACCTCAGAGACTAAGGAACAATATTTCAATTTTCAGTTTGTAAATACAACATAAGTCTGAAATTGTAAACTACATCTTCACAATTGCAAGTAAGAAATGGTATGTGTTAATGTAGCAATATTTTAAAAGAGCAATGATCTGTGTATAATTTTTAAACTGACTCAATGCTTCACACTCTTTTTCATGTCACATCGACCCCAAAAATGGTGACATGTATATAGGACACTGGTAAACAGAGGAAGTTATAGCCAGCTGGAAGTGAGCAACTAGAACAGCTATAGTCAGCTTTGCGCACCTAGTCTAAGGACCAAGAAGATGGATTATTTTAGCAAACCTGTAACTCAGTGAAGACACACAATAAAGACTGGGCAAATGATATTCAAAATAAGGAACTGAAAATTCTAAGAGGTTCGCAGTAACAGAATTTTCAAAATAAGGAATTGAAAATTCTAAGAGGTTCACAATAACAGAATTTAATGTGTAACCTTTCAGCTTCTCAGAGGGATATCAACACATTCTGATATATTCCTCTGCTGTCCTAGAGAGTGAAGAAACAATAGACACTGGCATTTGCACACCATCCTTTGGGCACCTCTCTCCCTACATCAGCTGCAGCTCTTGAGACTACGACATGAACACAGGTGTGGACCAAAGTGGATCCTGAGTTCAAGGTGGAACTCCCTGCTTTGGTCCCAGGGTAGAATGGACAGCAGAGGCATTTGGAGGAACTCATGCACAAAAGGAGGATGCTTACTAACAGGTTTGCCACCCTGCAACAGCCACTGAAGACAACACTATCTAAGAGAAGTATCTGGAATCAAATATTTTCAAATTGGCAGAATGTACCAAAAAGCAGGCTGGGTTCTGTGATCTAACAATACTGACATCAATAAAAACTTTGAATAGCCAAGTAATATTCAATGATGTTCTTGATCAAACATATAAACACTTTATTGCTCTCAAACCAGAAGTTTTCTTTCATGCAGAGCAAAACCTCAAAAGGAAATACTTTGAAAGCATATCCTAGATGTTCCACAGCACTCATGAAAGTTAAATATATATTATAGGGGCTTTTTTCCCCTTTAAGTTTTATATCAATATTAAATATTAAATATATTTAAAGAACTGGCTGGGCATGGTGGCTCATGCCTCTAATCCCAGCATTTTGGGAGGCCAAGGTGGGTGGATCATCTGAGGTCAGGAGTTCAAGACCAGCCTGACTTATATGGTGAAACCTCGTCTCTACTAAAAATACAAAAATTAGCCAGGCGTGGTGGCATACGTCTGTAGTCCCAGCTACTCAGGAGGCTGAGACAGCAGAATTAATTGAACCCAGGAGGCAGAGGTTGCAGTAAGCTGAGATGGCACCACTGCACTCTAGCCTGGGTGACAGAATGAGACTGTCTCTAAATAAATAAATAGAACTTTTATTTACCAATCAAAATTTGTGGGTACTGTATTTTGTGGAAGTAATTTAGAAGGAATTAAAATCCAAACACACACACCAAGTTTCAACATTAAAACAAGAACATTAGAAATAAAAATATGTGCTTTACCTTGCATAAGCTTGCCACAAGACACCTCTTCTTGTCTTTGTCGTTCCTAAACACAAAAGCCAGGTAAGAGATTGGCAAACAAGGAGTGAGTTAGTAAACAATATAAGGTTATACTATTTTTCTCTAGAAATCATTTCTCCTTATATAATTATAAACCATTCTTACTAAATCTAAGTAAAACAATAAAGTTAGACAATAAAAATTATGAAGTATGAATACAGCTACATATTTTTTCCACTTATAGAATGGTAAAAATGCTGCATTAAAAAAAAAAAAAAAGACTTTCTTGTTATGGAGAATGGTCTGAAAATAAATTTTAAAATGTCTTTGAAATTTAACCAATCAGCATTGAAGTCTTTAATTCCAGGAATGAAAGACTCACTGTTCATAATTTTTTATCTTAAAAATAACAGGCCAGCCATACTGGCTCATGCCTATAATCCCAACACTTGTGAGGCCAAGGCAGGAGGATCGCTTTAAGCCAGGAATTTGAAACCAACCTGGGCAACATAGTGAGACCTCACCTCTATTTTAAAAAAAAAATTAGCTAGGTGTGGTGGCAGGCACCTGTATAGTCCCACCTCCTCTGGGGCCTGAGGTGGTAGGATTGTGTGCCCAGTAGTTTAAGACTGCAGTGAGCTAGGATGGTGCCATTGCACTTAACCAGGGAGTAAGACACTGTCTCTAAAATAGAAAAAAAAATCAGCCGGGCGCGGTGGCTCACACCTGTAATCCCAGCACTTTGGGAGGCCAAAGTGGGTAGATCATGAGGTCAAGAGATCAAGACCTTGCTGGCCAACATGATGAAACCCCGTCTCTACTATACAAAAATTAGCTGGGCATGGTGGTGCGCGCCTTGTAGTCCCAGCTACTCGGGAGGCCGAGGCAGGAGAATTTCTTGAACCCAGGAGGTGGAGATTGCAGTAAGCTGAGATTGTGCCACTGCACTCCAGCCTGGCACCTGGTGACAAACCAAGACTGTTTCAGAAAAAAAAAAAAAAAAAAAAAAAAATCAACAATCACATTGAGATCCACCACTAATTATATAATTTGGCTGTCTGGAAATATCTAAACTATTGAAAAGAGAAAAAAAACAGTAGTCTATTAAGTGGTAAAAGTTCATTCTCTTTCAAAGTCAAAATTCAACAGAACTCTTCCATGTCGAAGTCAAAATCAATAGAACTCCTTCATATTACATGATATATTTTACTGAAATTCAAAGGTTATGAAATGGACAAAAAAAGGAGATATTTATAAAAAGAAGTCTACCAACCATTACAGATTCTTTCCATTTCTCATGAATCACTTTGGCCAGGTTCAGATCTATATGAACCACACAATCTTCAACTGTTAGAGATCCTGTGGGGAAGGGGAAGGAAAGGTAATCATAACTCATTACATATTTGCAGAAAACATACTCAACCACCTCATGCAGAATAAAACTAACTTGTTTTATTAATTCCTAACTTATGTTTCTATTTACTAAATCTCTCAGAGTATTTTTATTTGTTACATGCCATGTTATTGCCTTCACACTTGACTAGTGCAGTTATACAAAGCTTCATAGTAAATCTATTTTAAGTTATCCCTTTCCGTTAGTCTAAATATGTTTACTTTATTCATTTCTATTAGTCAAGACTTTTCAATAAGTGTGTTCTAAAAAGTTAATCTTGTCTTAAAGGTATCTGGAGTAGCATCAAAGGATTTTAAAAGGTTCATCCCTACAATTAAGTGTGAAGAAAATAATACCAGAGAAAATGTTCAAACTATACATGGAATAAATACAAACTCCATATAAATATTCTCTATGTCTTCCAAATATATACATATACATATATATATATATACACACACATAAATATATATATACACACACATAAATACACACACACACACACACACACACACACACACACACACACACACATATAATTTTTTTTTTTTTAGATGGAATCTCACTGCTTCCCCCAGGCTGGAGTACAACGGCGCAGTCTTGGCTCACTGCAACCTCTGCCTCCCAGGTTCAAGCGATTCTCCTGCCTCAGCCTCCCCAATAGCTGGGATTATACGCATGTGCCACCAGCCCCGGCTAATTTTTGTATTTTGAGTAGAGACAGGGTTTCACTGTTGGCCAGGCTGGTCTCAAACTCCTCATCTCAAGTGATCCACCTGCCTCAGCCTCCAAAAGTGCTGAAATTACAGGCATGAGCCAACCCACACAGCCCCAATTATATTTCTTTAAGTCCTCCAGAAACGTGTCAAAAATAAGGCACTATGTGAAGTTATGCAACATAAAAATTACTTTTGCTTTTCAGTTAACATAGAAAATAATTTTACAATCAAACAGAACCCTCTAGCCAGGTATGGTGACATGTGCCTATAATCCCAGCTACTCTGGAAGCTGAGGCAAGAGAATCACTTGAGCCGGGGACATGAAGGTTGCAGTAAGCTGAGATTGCAGCGCTATACTTCAGCCTAGGCAACAGAGTGAAACTCCATCTCAAAAAAAAAAAATAGAACCCTCTACAGTCTAGTCACACAAAGACATATACACGGTCATTTACTTTTTCCTTACCTGAATCGATACCAACAGGACCAAATAATTCATTAAGTTGAAAAGCCAGTTCAGGGGGTAATGCCAATTCCAGACAGTCTATGGTCAGAGATCTGGCCATCACTGCAATGGGATTCAGTATCTCAGTTTTATCTTCCTCACTAACTCCAGCTGATAAACCACTTCCTGCCATTAGAATTTCCTCCATTTCCTCCTCATCTTCACTCATAAATTCTTCTGTGTCTAAAAATTTCACATAATCCTTTAGAAGATTTTCATTTCTCTTTATTTCAAGAGAGTCAGCAAAATATATTTCTTCATTTAATTCAAGATTTGAAGTACTAGATGCAAAGTTAAAAATATCAGAGAAATCTGAAGGAGAATGCTTGTTGTCTCCAATCTCTGTGACTACTAGGTTTTTCTCTGCTTCACTCATCTCTCCAGGGGTAGCAGCTTTTAGAATACCTGGAAAGGACTGCTTACTGCTATATAAAAGTTCTGCCTGGCTGTTAGGAAGTATGTCATTATTATTCTTTAGACCCACAGCAGCACGGGGAAAAATACTTTTCATTGATTCAGGGTTTTCAGGAGTAACAGCTCTCATTTCTGCTTGCTCTGAGTTTCTTCTTTCTGCATCACAAGTAGACTGTAAGTTAGCATTACTAATACCAGTCCCATGGCAAAACTCTGACATAGGAGAATTAAAATTCTCTAAAGTTCCTCTTTGGCTAATAACTTCTTTCAAATTCAACCCCAGAGAAAAAGGCCCAATTTGTGATCCATCGAATGATTTTTGGAAATTCTCAAATTCTGTATCCTCACATAATTTAGTTTCAGAATCCAACAAAAGGCTTGTGGCCCAAATAATATCTTTATTACACCTCTCATATAAGTCTTTCAGGGCTTCTAATGAAAAGGATCCAAATAGTTTACAAAGAATGTTAAGATTTTCAGATTCATCTGCACTGGTAAGCTCACTTTCTTCAACAAATGTGCTTTTATCATACATTACTCTATATGGAATTGCTACTTGAACGTCTGATTTTGTGTTAATATTGAAAGCTTTTGGCTTAAATCCATCTAATCTTCCTGTTAATACTTTGATAGAATCTGAAATGCTGATTTTATTCTTTTCTATTTTCCATAAAAGAGCAAAATCCTGTGGTTCAGTCTGGGTACACATGCCTACTTCTTTTCCAGCATCTCTCTTAGGCATTCCCTCTTGAAATTCAGCTAACGTTTGTGGTTCTACTACTCCAGAAACAGTTGGTGCACTATTGGTAAAAGTAAGAGGCAATGATGTGTGGTCCCCATGACTCATTTTACTTAGACAAATCTGACTCTCACAGGCCATTTCACTGGGTAGCATTTCAGAACTTCCTAGACTGGAGCTACCCAACGTCTTTAGTTTTTGAGGACTTATGCCCCAACAGGTCTCATGTGCTGTATATAAGGATATTTTGTTCATTTTGTCATTTGTTCCAATTTCTAGGTTGGGCTCGCTTAAACCAGTCTTTGGCATTCTTGATCTGTGTTCCCTCTGAGCTAAAGAATCAGATGAAGGCCAGTCATCCACGCTGAATGAGTTTTTTTCATTACTTTTATAAGAATCATATTTACAGCTATTGGGTGGTTCTGAAGCATCATCACACCGTGACTTTCTGCCATCCTCTACACTTTCATGAGGAGATCCTCGTTGCTGAACACCATCTATATTCACAGATACGCTGTTATCTAATACTTTACGTGACTGGAGGTAATTATACTTTTTGTCACTTTGCACAGATGAAGCTTTTTCCATTTTTCTGTTCCTTTTTGTCCTCTGACCAATAGTCGTATCAACTGGCCAGTCACCAACAAAATTTGACAGCTCATGTCTTGGGAACTTTTCCAAAGCTGACTTGCTTTTTTGTTTCCCACAGGCTTTTTTCTTTACTGTTGCTCTTTCTTCCACTATTTCGCAGGGTAAGGATTTTTCATTTTGAAGAGGTCCAGTATTTGCAAAATCACAGTCTTCTTGATTATTTTCACCACAGCAAATACTAGGTGATACTCTCTCTACAGAACTATCTGCGATGGTTTTACTATACTGTTTTATAGCCATCATTTCTATTTGGTCTTCTTCACTTTTGTCTGTTGCTTGTAGTTTGCTTTCAGAGTCAGAAAAACACATGTGTGGAGTTTCCAGAATTAAAGCACTTTGAATGCTAGGATTCATATCACTTATTTCTTTTCTTCTTTTGTTTAAATCTGCATTAGAGAGATATGTAACATTCTCAGGTAACACTGTTTCTTTGGTTACATCAAGATTCTTCTCTTCAATTAATTCTAGGTGCTTCGAAGATGAAGATAAAACATTTTCTTCTTTTTCAGCCATAGTATCTTCTTTGTCTCTTGGGCTGTAAGATTATTTTAAAGAGTATCATGAGAAAGTCTCTTAATGCTGTCATCAATACTACGATTTAAATTAAAGAAGCATTAATTGACAGGGCACTTAACAGTTACTCTGAAAATTTTAGAAATAAAGTACATTAAAATTATGAAAGCTAATTTTTATCTTTCTCTAATAGTCTATGAACACATTACTTTGTTGTAACCCCATTAACCTAGCACAATGCTTGGCATATATGAAGCACTCAAATGTCTTTTTTTTTTTTTTTTTTAGAGTTTCACTGTTGTTACCCAGACTGGAGTGCAATGGCACGATCTCAGCTCACCGCAACCTCCGCCTTCTGGGTTCAAGCAATTCTCCTGCCTCAGCCTCCCGAGTAGCTGGGACTACAGGCACACACCACCATGCCCAGCTAATTTTTGTATTTTTAGTAGAGACAGGGTTTCACCTTTTTCACCAGGATGGTCTCAATCTCTTGACCTCGTGATCCACCCACCTCGGCCTCCCAAAGTGCTGGGATTATAGGCATGAGCCATCACGCCCGGCCTCAAACACTTTTTGAATTGAATAGTATATATGAGATTTTCAGTTTAGGTGTTAATTAAAGCTCTGAATTTGTTCCCAGGAGAGGACACCACTTCCCTGTCTTCTTTCTGACCTTAGTTTTACATAGCTAAGTATATGTAAAATAGGTCTGCCTCTATGCTATGTACGCGTCATTTGATACAGAGGAAGTTTCATTTACAAAGTCACAAAGAGCCAACCAATGCTATTTGCCTGATTAAGAGAAATTAGAAAAAAGAGAAGAGCTTTCATTTGAAATGTCATTTGTTAAGATTTTTTTTAAGCCATACTTAATGTTAATTTCAGACTCAGAGCACTTGTGCAAATCTTTATATTCTCAACTTCATTAATTTTTCCCAATTCAATTTGTCAATGCATTTTTTTTTTTTTTTTAATTTCAGGAGTGCTCAGAGTCCCAGCTCTAGCAAGACACCTTCCTAAGTGAAATCATACCTAACACCAAGTTTTCTATGTGTTAAATGATGCTATTCTAAGTCCCTTGCATGTACCAATTCATAATCCTTGTAAGATTTTTATGAGCAAAGTGTTATTACTGGCATTTTAGAAAAGAAGAGCTGAAGTACAGAAAGATTTTCTAACTTGTCAAAGATTACAAAGCTTTGGGATTTTTGAACCCAGGAAATACAGCTCAAGAGTCCATGCTCTTAACCACTTTGCAACAGTGTCTCTCAATTAAAAAGCACTTATAAATTTTCTCTTGTCCATTCCCAACTCTTTTTTAACAGAGCCTCTGTATCCCTTACCATCACAATACATGGATAATTCAGATCTCTACATATTATCTGGTTTCTTCTTTACTTTGTCAATTAATGCTGTTTTTATTTATTCAATTATTTATATGTCTTAAATTCTAAACAGAATCGGTGCTACCTAGGATTGCAAACTGTCAGAAGGCCATGATTTGTATTATTTGATAAAAGTGTACCATTAATAATTTTTATAACACTAGTTTGAAAAAGTATTTTGATTTTTTAAAACTTAAGGCAATTAAGAAGTGATTTGAGTGGATACAAAATAATAATGGCGAGAGGATAAGGGAAATACTGGATTAGCAGCGAGGATTACATAAAGCTGGCAGGAGAATTCATAGCATAATCATGGACTCACAAAACTCTGAGGACAATAAAAGAACTGTCATATCATCTCTCATATGAACTTGTACTTCTCTTGCTAACTACATACATCCCACCCCAGGTAAGACTATAACTAGACCCTTATAAATAACAAAAGTCCACTTTTTTTTTTTGAGTTGGAGTTTCACTCTTGTTGCCCAGGCTGGAGTGTAATGGTGTGATCTTGGCTCACTGCAACCTCCGGTCTCCCAGGTTCAAGAGAATTCTCCTGCCTCAGCCTCCTGAATAGCTGGGATTACAGGTGTGCACCACCACACCCAGCTAATTTTGTAGTTTCAGTAGAAACAGGGTTTCTCCATGTTGGTCAGGCTGGTCTCAAACTCCCGACCTCAGGTGATCCGCCCACCTCAGCCTCCCAAAATGCTGAGATTACATGAGTGAGTCACAGCAACCAGCCAAGTACACTTTATTTTTAAAGTTAATCAGCAATGATTCCACGAGCTCCAAAATTATACTTTTTAAAAATTATGTCTAAAATTGAATTTTGTACATAAGGCAATGTAACCTACCTAGTACTTCTGTCCTCACAAGAATATGCGCACAACTCAATGCGTTCTATTTTCTCTGGAACCGAAGAACTCATAATTATTGGCACTGAAACAAAACGTTGATAATGTTCCAACATTCTTGATATTTTTTCTTTGCTCACCCCATGAATGTTACGCCTGAAAATTTCAGGATAAAAGGGTTGAAGGAATATTGATAATTAAGTTTTTAAAAATCAGAACATAAGACGAAAAAAGAAAAAAATCAGAACATAGGTCTAGAAAAACAGTAATATATTTCTAACAGATAAGAATATCAAAGTTGCTTTATTGTGGTACAATATACATGATTTGATTCTAATTTTCATTTTATTAAGGATTTCTTAAATTATATACTTAAGTTCAAACAAAGAAAAAAAATTCCTAGTATGTTCAAACATGAAGTTTGTTATTTGTGTTTTCACTCATGGTGGCTTTTTAAAAAGTGTTGGTTAAAAGCTCACATTTGGTTGAACTTAACGTATGAGAATTCTGAGGCCTTCACCTGGGAGTACTTTCACACAGCACCTAGGTTTGTATCTCCCAGGAGGCCAGATGTTATGCTCTAGCCCCTCAAAGGTTTTGTCTTAATGAAAACATCTCAATTGCATCTCTTGTCTTGGGCTGAATTCAAGGCTTTGTGTCTGGATCCCAGGGATAATATCTGCATTTGCCACTTGGGCAAATCTGGTTTTCATATTTACCTACCTCAATCTTGTCTGGTTTCAGATCACAGAGAAGCAAAGAGATAGAAAATATGAGAGGTTAAGAGTCATAGGAGCCAGAGCCAAAAGGTCTAGTATACATCTAATCTAAGTCCCAGAAAGAGAAGAGAATGCATGGGACGGAAGCAATGCAAAGAAAAATGCCAAAAATTTTCCAGAACTGATGAAAAACACCAATCCCTTAATTTCAGAAGCCAACGAATGCCAAACAAGATAAAAAAATAAGAAATCCTAACCAGAAACATAGTACTGAAGTTGTCATTCACCAAAGACAAAGAGATGATATTAAAAGCAACCAGAAATTTTCTTAAATCATTTTAAAACTAGTTATCTACAAAGAAACAACTAGAATAACAGCTGACTTAATAACAATAATACATAAGTCAGAAGGGAGCTAAGTGTTATCTTCAACAATAGAAAATAATGTTAGTATAGAATATACATATCCAGCAAAAGTACCTTACAAGAAGGAGGGCAATAAAAAGATCTGAAGATTTTAAAAAAAGAATTTGACACCCAAGCAGACCCTTACTGTAAAGAAAATTCTCAAAGATGAACATCAGGCAGAAGAAAATTCCCAGATGAAAGGTATACAATGCAAGAAAAAAATGAAGCAGAAAGCAATAACTAGATGAGAAAGTGAAAACAAACACTACCTGTATATTCTGGACAATGACAGCATGTAAATTGAGAGGAAGGCAAGTATCAGAGTTAAAATGTTTTAAAGTCCTCGTATGTGTGAGGAGGAAAGCCAAGAAAATGGTTTGACTTTGGATTTAAAGTCTACATGGTAAAACATAAGGTAACCACTAAAAGAACAAAAATACTATATATGACTTCCAAATTAGTAGAGAAGAACAAAATTTTTTAAAATTTGGAATCAATTTTAAAAATCTAAAATAAGGCATAATAGGGAAAAAAATTAACTACATAATTTTCTATAATAGAAGATCAATCACAGAAAAGGTGAGATAAACAGAAAGCACAGAATGAGACAGTAAGAAACAAGGTCAATTATATGAATAATAAAAAAAAATAAAAGAACTAAGTTTATCAGTTAAAATCCAAGGCAGACAGAGTGGATTTTGAAAAATCCAGCCATCATGCTTACAAGAGATACCTATAACATAAAAACATTCAAAGTATAAGTATGAAAAAAGAAACAATAAATATTAACTAAAAGGAAGCTGGTATAGGTCTATCAATATTAGACAAATTACACTTTACAACAAAAATCACTACTAAAGACAAAATAAAATTACCAGAAAAGGATAAAGGTTCAATTAATTATGGTATTATGAAAATCTTAAGCTTGTATACATTTCAAAAAATGCCCTCCATATATATAAAGCAAACACAGCCAGAATTCTAAGGAGAAACCATATGTTCTACATAATATGGGAGATTTCAACATTGATTTGTCAAATATAGGAGATATGATTAACAATTAATAAGCACGATTTAAAGGGGATATTAACACACTGCAATCATATAATTCTTATCAAGCAAATATAAAATGTATAAAAAATCAACACTTAACCAGACCAAAAAAAATTTTAAATAAAATATGAGTGAATTAGTATCACACAAACTATACAACCTGACCTACTGCAGTTAAGGTGAAAACCAATTTTTATAAAAGATAACATATCCATCTGTTCAGAAATGTTAAAACACTGTACTAAATAACCCAAGAGTTAAAGAATGAAATTAATCATAATGCAAAATAAAAAATAACTAAATAATAACAAAAATAAAGTATTACATATTAAAATTCTTGGAGCAGCTAAAATAATACATAGGGAAATTTTATTTTATTGGGAGACAGAGTCTCACTCTGTGGCCCAGACTGGAGTGCAATGGTACAATCCCAGCTCACCACAGCCTTCACCTCCAAGGCTACAGTGATCCTGCCGTCTCAGCATCTGAGTAGCTGGAACCAGAGGCATACACCACCACACCCAGCTAATTTTTTTATTTTTTGTAGAGTCAGGGTCCCGCTCTGCTGCTCAGGCTCAAGAAATCTTCCTGCCTCAGCCTCCCAAAGTACTGGGATCACAGGCATGAGCCACCACACCTGGCATACATAGGGAAATTTTAACATCAAATGCTCATATTAGAAAATGACCTAAACATTCAAGAAGTTTAAAAAACAAGAGAATAAAAAAAGCAAAATTGATTTTTTAAAGCAATAAAAGTAGAATGAGAAGCAGAAATTAATTAAACATTAAAAAACTTACAATGGAGTTCAAATAAAAACTGAGACTTGTTTATCTGAAAAGGCTAATTAAAAAATTTGATTTCTGATGAAAATAATAAAGAAAGAAGATAACATAAATATACTAAGATTGCAGGAAGGAACTCAACTGCTAACACAGTAGATATGTAAACAGTAAGAGACTACTATAATTGCTTTAATAAAGTCTTAATAAATTTGAAAACGTTGCTGTAATAGAAAACTTCTAACTAAACATTCTCACAAAGAAAACATCAGATCCAAAGAATTTTGTAAGCAAATTCTAACATTCAAACTTAGATAAACCTAGGAAAGAGGAAAAGAGGAGACACTTCCCAATTAATTTTGTGATCGTAAAACTATGATATCAAAGTCAGGCAAGAGAAATCAAGGATAAAACACTGTAGGTCAATCTCATTTATTTGTAAAAAGATGCAAAAATCCTAAATGAAATATGAGAAAACCAAACAGTAATCTATTAAAAGGAAATGAAAAGGAAATAAGTAGTGACGCATTACAACATGGATGAACCTTAAAAACATTATGCTAAGTGAAAAGATGCCAGACACAAACAGCCACATATATGTTCCATTTGTACATAATATATGCAAGAGGAAAACCCATAAATACAGAACACACAATAGTGGTTGCACCAAGAGGAGCGGGGAACTGGAGTAACTGCTTGTAGGTATAGAGTTTCTTTGGAGGAAATGGAAACGCTGATGATCACATAAAACTGTGAATATAGTAAAATTAGGTTGTCCTTTAGTTAGTATTAAAATTAGTTTAAGTTGCCAAGAAAAAAAAAATAGGCTAACCGAAATGAAGTTAGGGCTATTTCTATGGGAATACAGAACACAAAGCAAAACATGCTGTATGGCCGTGCCTTGAGTAACATTTTATTCAAGTCAAGCAACTAAATAAAGAAAAAAGTATAGCCTTAGGGGAAGGCAGGCAGAGAGTGAGGTGTCTGTACAGCTGGATATTTGCTACCTTTTCCATCTCTACATTCGTACTGCCTTCCAGTGCTCTAAGTCACTAAGCAGCTACAACAATCTGCCCCTCCCAGTAGCACATGGTTCAGGTGTGCCAAATCCTAGGGTCTGTTCTAGTTCCAGATATCAACATATGATTCAAAGTAATAAAGTACAGGCTGCGCATGGTGGCTCACACCTGTGGTCCCAGCACTTTGGGGGCAGAGGCAGAGGCAGGAGGATCACTTGAGGCCAGGAGTTTAAGACCAGCCTAGGTAACATGGTGAAACCCTGTCTCTATGTTTTAAAAAATAACTAAATAAAAACTCAAAAAAAGGTAATAAGGTACAGAATATATAAGACAAGTGAAATTTTTACTGTTAACTCAATTTTAGAAACACAAAGAAATGCTTCATAAAACTGGACAAAAAGCAGTAAGCAATATAAAGTCTATTCTCAATTTTTAAGTTACAATCTAATCAATTCATTCGTCATTTACAAGGAGAAAAATCTAGACGGAACTTCTCTGTCTGCCATTATAAGAAAAGCATGTTAGATAGCCTCAAAGTTTTACCTTGCAAGTTCCTTTGGTTTAAACTTCCACCATGTGTCTGGTTCCCGAAAAAGGACTTTATATTTATGTTTCTGAGACTACATACAAAAAAGACAAAAACCATTTAAAATAGGTATTTCCAAGAAACTAAAATTGTTTCCAAACTTATGTTAAACGTAAAAGATTATCTAATCTTGATGAGTCTGTTAAATTGGCAAAATATACAATCTCTTTAACCAAGCAATTAACTTCTAGAAATTTATGCTACTGATAAATACTTATATAAGAGCATTTATTTATATAATACATATATTAGATATATGCCAGGATAGCCAGTTCTCTGCTATTTATAACAGCAAAAGAATACAAATAACTAGGTGGCTATTAATATAAAACTGACAAAATAAGTGAAGCTATAACCACAAGATGAAAATACTACATAGTAATTTTTTAAATTCTACATGTGTTAATGACAAAATGTTCTTAAAAAATGTTAAGAAAGGAAAATAAGAAATTTTTGGCTAGGCATGGTGGCTCACACCTGTAATCCCAACAGTTTGGGAGGCTGAGGTGGGTGGATCACTGGAGGTAAGGAGATCGAGACAAGCAAGACCAACATAGTGAAACCCTGTCTCCACTAAAAATACAAAAATTAGCCAAACATGGTGGCACATGCCTATAATCCCAGCAACTCAGGAGGCTGAGGCAGGAGAATTGCTTGAACCCAAGAGGCTGAGGTTGCAGTGAGCTGAGATTGCACCACTGCACTCCAGCCTGGGCAAGGAAGTGAGACTCTGTCTCAAAAAAAGAAAAAAAGAATTTTTTCTTAAAAAATTATTTAGACATTGGTACATGCATAGTAGGCTTCTGAAAAGATTCTCAAAAATACCACTAAAAGCATTTTCCTCTAGGGAAAAGAACTTCTGGCATTCTTTTTTATACTTTGGGTATTTATTATACTCATGTATAACTTTAATAATTTTTTTTTTTTGGACACAGAGTTTTGCTCGTCACCCAGGCTGGAGTGCAATGGTGCGATCTCAGCTCACTGCAACCACTGCCTCCTGCGTTCCAAAGATTCTCCTACCTCTGCGTCCCGAGTAGCAAGGATTACAGGAACCCACCACCATGCCCAGCTATTTTTGTTTTTTAGTAGAGATGACGTTTTGCCATTTTAGCCAGGCTGGTCTCCAACTCCTGACCTCAGGTGATCCGCCAGCCTTGGCCTCCCCAAGTGCTGGGATTACAGGCATGAGCCACCAGGCCCGGCCAATAACAGCTCATATTTTTCAAAGTTCTATTTTGGCTGTAATATAACAGGCAAACCCTATGCTTGGGCAATAAAGCCATACCCTCTCTTCTACTCCAGCATAAGTGAGTACCTAACTCAGCTTTGTAATAAATTACAGATGGTTAACTTTCTAAAAGAGGTGACATCAAAGCTGGGCAAAAAAGAACCAGCAGGGAAAGAGGATTAGGTATAGGTCAGGTAAAGTAAGAGGGTTTAGATATTAAAATAAATCTGGGCCGGGAGCGGTGGCTCAAGCCTGTAATCCCAGCACTTTGGGAGGCCGAGGCGGGTGGATCACGAGGTCAAGAGATCGAGACCATCCTGGTCAACATGGTGAAACCCTGTCTCTACTAAAAATACAAAAAATTAGCTGGGCATGGTGGTGCGTGCCTGTAATCCCAGCTACTCAGGAGGCTGAGGCAGGAGAACTGCCTGAAACCAGGAGGCAGAGGTTGCGATGAGCTGAGATCGCGCCATTGCACTCCAGCCTGGGTAACAAGCGAAACTCCGTCTCAAATAAAAAAAAAAAAAAAAAGAAATCTGGCAAATTCAGAGAAAACAGCTGAGTTTACAAAATGCTGAATTTTGCAGAATAGCAAAATTTCAAAAGAAATTTGGGAAAAGCAAACCAACAAATTTTGATTCTGCCAAGTATGAGGAAAAGGAAATAAATATACATATGTACAAATAAAAAAATAAAATTATAATTTAGTACCACTACCTTTTCATAAAAGACCGCAAAAAGCAAAACAATCTTAGAGTTCAAAAATTGATTTTCAGAATTTAAAAATTAAATATATTTACCTTTATGGAAAAACTCATCTAAATGTCCTATTTTCCTCATCTTGCTAAAGACCAAAGAAAGCTCAGATACAGACTATCCAAGATTCTGAGATTCTTCAGCGCTTGAGATTCATTTTTATAACTAATGATCCCCAATTATTTCATACAAATTTATAAACCTATGGTAACTTACGGTACTAACCAAAGCAACATATGGTTTCATTTCCCAAGCCTGTAGGTTTGTATTATCTATAATTATAGGAGATAGCTTCTTCTCAAATGCTTCTTTTGCTGAAAAACACAACAGAAAATTAAAAATCATTTTTTAAATAACAATATTATGATTTTCAAAAAATCTAATCTTTTTATATTGAAAAATACAGATATGCTAATTTTACTCACTGTTCAACTTCTAAATATCCCTTTGGGGACAAAAAATTAAGTATGGGCCGCGCATAGTGGCTCACACCTGTAATCCCAGCACTTTAGAGACCGGCAGGTGGATCACGAGATCAAGAGATTGAGACCATCCTGGTCAACATGGTGAAACCCCATCTCTACTAAAATTACCAAAATTAACTGGGCGTAGTGCTGTACACCTGTAGTCTCAGCTACTCAGGAGGCTGAGTCAGGAGAATCGCTTGAACCAGGGAGGCAGAGGTTGTAGTGAGCCGAGATCACGCCACTGCACTCCAGCCTGGCGACAGAGTTAGACTCTGACCAAAAAAAAAAGGCCAGGCACAGTGGCTCACACCTGTAATCCCAGCACTTTTGGAGGCTGAGACAGATGGATCACAAGGTCAGGAGTTCGAGACCACCCTGGCCAACACAGTGAAACCCCATCTCTACTAAAAATAGACAAATTAGCTGGATATGGTGGCAGGCACATGCCTGTAGTCCCAGCTACTCAGGAGGCTGAGGCAGGAGAATCACTTGAACCCAAGAGGTAGAGATCACAGTGAGCCAAGACCACATCACCACACTCCAGCCTGGGTGACAGAGTGAGACTCTCAAAAAAAAAAAAAAACACCACACATTAAGACTGTCAAGCAACAGAGAAAGAACTTGAGTAGAAAAATTTAAATCAAATATAGTCTAGAGTTTAGTTAATAATAATAAACTGATTTCTTAGTTTTGGCAAATTTATCCTAGTTATGTAAGATGTTAACATGAAGGATAAATGATTGAAGGGTATACAGAGGCTCTCCGTAGTATCTCTGCAACTTTTTCATAAATCTAAAATCATTCAAAAATAAAGTTTAAAAACAAACACAAATGGACAAATATATATATACACACAAGAGATAATGATTTAAAATATAGAAAACATTTTAATACACTGTTGCACAAGAGATTTTCTTATAAAATTACCTTTTTTCCAAAGGAATTAGACCATACAGGAAATTAATGACATAGCTTGTAAGTAATTTATTTGGAAGTTTTCAAAGTTCTGCCCAGTCTCTAACAACTCATGAATGAAGAAACAAAGAACTAATTTAAAAATGGGCAAAGGAGGCTGGGCACGGTAGTTCATACCTATGATCCCAGCACTTTGGGAGGCTGAGGCAGGTGGAACATTTGAGGTCAGGAGTTTGAGACCAACCTGGCCAACATAGTGAAACCCCGTCTCTACCAAAAATAAAAAGTTAGCCAGGCGTGGTATCGCACATCTGTAATCCCAACTATTCGGACAGCTGAGGCACAAGAATCGCTTGAACCCAGGAGGCAGAGGTTGCAATTAGCCAAGATTGTGCCACTGCACTCCAGCCTGAGTAACAGAACAAGTATGAATAGACATTTCTCCAGAGAAGATATACAAATGGACAATAAACACAAAAAGATGTTCCACATCATTAACCATCAGAGAAAGGCAAATTGAAGCCACAATGAGATACCACTTCACATCTACCAGAATAGCAATAATCAAAGAAACAGACAATAACAAGTGTTGGTGAGGAAGTGGAAAAGTTGAAATCCTCATAAATTACTAGAGGAAACAAAAAAAGGTGTGATTGCTTTGGAAAACAGTATGGCAGTTCCTAAAAAGGTTGTACATAGACATTTGTGTTTACAGCAGCATTGTTCATAATAGCCAAAAAGTGAAAACAACTCAAATGTCTATTAACTGATGAATAGATTAATAAAATGCGAAATATCCAGAAAATGGAATATTATTCATCCATAAAAATGAATGAAATACATGCTACGACATGGATGAAGCTTGAAAACATTATGCTAATTCAAAGAGGCCAATCACAAAAGTCCACACGTTGTAGGAAATGTCCAGAATAGGCAAATTATCTATAGGGACAAAACGGACTGGGGAGAAATGAAGAGTGACTGCTAATAGGTATAGAATCTTTCTGAGATGATAAAAATGTTTTAAAATTTAGTGTGTTCTAAAAGTTGCAGCAAAGCCAAGTTAAATTGAGTGTGTTGACAAATGCACACCCTGAATATTAAGTTCTAAAAAACCACTGAATTGTACTATTTAAATTGGTGATTTGCATGGCACATGAGTTTTGTCTTAACAGTTTTAAAGTGAATTTTGTCTATTAACATATATTACTGTTGCTGTTTTAAGGACATGCTGAACCATACTAACATTGTTTTTGTTTTTGAGACAGTCTCTCTCTGTCACTCAGGATTGGAGTGCAGTGATAGTATCTTGGCTCGCTGTAACCTCTACCTCCCAGGTTCAAGCGATTCCCCTGCCTCAGCCTCCCAAGTAGCTGGGATTACAGGAGTATACTACCATGCCCAATTATTTATTTCATTTTTATTACAGATGGGGTTACGCCATGTTGGCCAGGCTGGTCGCTAACTCCTGACCTCAGGTGATCCACCTGCCTCGGCCTCCCAAAGTGCTGGGATTACAGGTATAAGCCACCACGCCTGGCCAATGCTAACACTTTTTATCTTCATTTAACTTTCACAACAATCCTGGGAGTTAAGCATTGTTATTCCCTTTTACAAAGGAGGCACTGGGCCTTGGAAAGTATAAATAACTTGCACAAGATTGTATAGCTAGTAACTGGTGAATTCAAGGGTGAGCTTCATGACCAAATCATACCTCCTTCGGTTTTAGGTCTGTTGGTATTTTCATATTCCTTAATTCTTACTTTAATCTTTAGTTCAAGAAAGAATATAAAAAAATTAACTGAAGACTGCAAAGCCAAGAAGCACCTTTACAGTACACTTATATAAAAGACTGAGCACTGGGTGCAGTGGCTCACACCTGTAATCCAGGCACTTTGGGAGGCTGAGGTGGGTGGATCACGAAGTCGAGAGATTGAGACCATCCTGGCTAACACGGTGAAACCCCGTCTCTACTAAAAATACAAAAATTAGCTAGGCATGGTGGCACGTGAGTGTAGTCCCAGCTACTAGGGAGGCGGAGGCAGGAGAATCGCTTGAACCTGGGAGGCAGAGGTTGCAATAAGCCGAGATCTTGCCCCTGCACTCTAGCCTGGCAACGGAGCGAGACTCCATCTGAAAAATTAAAAAAAAAAAAGAAAGAAAAAACTGAGGAAAATATAGTTCCTATATCTTTGTAAGATTCTCCATAGGGCTGGGTGCATTGCTCACACCTATAATCCCAGCACTTTGGGAGGCTGAGGCAGGCAGATCACCTGAGGTCGGGAGTTCAAGACCAGCCTGACCACCAAGATTACATGACTGCACTACAGCCTGGGCACAGAGCGAGACTCTCTCAGGAAAAAAAAAAAAAGTACTAAGCGAATTTAGCTGGGCACAATGGCTCACTTCTGTAACTCAGAACTTGGTGAGGCCAAGACAGGCAGATTGCTTGAGCCCAGGAGTTCAAGACCAGCCTGGACAACAAAGTGAGATCCCATCTCTACAAAAAAATACAAAAATTAGCCAGGCATGGTGGCACACATCTGTAGTGCCAGCTACTCAGGAAGCTAAGGTGGAAGGATTACCTGGACCCAGAAGTCGAGGCTGCAGTGAGCCAAGATCACCCCACTGTACTCTAGCCTATGCAACAGGGTGAAACCTTGTCTCAAAAAACAAACATACAAATACTAAGTGAATTTTTTCTTTATATCATGCATAAAATTACTCAGAATCCCATTATCTGTTCTTACCACGATTCTGGTTCCATTCATGTGCTTCTCCTAAGTACTTTACATCAAACTGGTACTGTCCATTTATATAAAAATAATCATCAGTACTAAGAATGACTCCACTTGGATTATCCTCTTGCAAAGTCCTGTGAAAGATAAATGAAATAATTTTCATTACCTTTTCTTCTAAATTTTCTCTCCTAAGTTTTCCAAAGTCATAAACCAAATAAATTACTCAAGTACTATCATTTTGCGGATCACCTAAGGCCAGGAGTTCAAGACCAGCCTGGCCAACCTGGTGAAACCCCATCTCTACTAAAAATACAAAAATTAGCCAGTTGTGGTGGCATGTACCTATAGTCTCAGCTACTAGGGAGGCTGAGGCATGAGAATTGCTAGAACCTGGGAAGCAGAGGTTGCAGTGAGCTGATATTGTGCCACTGTACTCCAGCCTGGGCAACAGAGTGAGACTCTTGTCTCAAAAAAAATAAATAAAACAGTAAAAATCAGTCTGGGAAACATATTGAGAACCCATCTACACAACAAACACATAACTTAGCCAAGTGTGGTAGTATGCACCTACAGTCCAGCTACTTGGGAAGCTAAAGTGGGAAGATCACTTGTGTTCAGGAGGTTTAGGTTACAGTGAGCCAAGACTGCACCACTGCACTCTAGCCTGGGTGACAGAATGAGACCTTCGCTCAAAAAGAAAAAAAAATTAAATACAAATAAGACAAATAAAAGAGTAAACATATTGTAGTATTCAAACAAGTCACATTGAAAATACTCTAAGCAGAAGTTTAATTCCCCAAAAATCTGATCTAAGCTAGGTCTATTTTGCTTTATATAAATTATTATTCAGAAACTTGTTTTTAATGTTATGAGGACATTTTATCCTTAACTATAAAATCTTTAAAGGTTTGAAGATTAACAAATTTTTAATTACCCTTTTCTGAAAATATATGCCCATTTCTATAGCATCTATTAAGTGCCAAACACTGTTTTAAGCACTGAGCATGCATCAATGAACAAAAAAAGACAAAAATACTTACACTCATGGAGCTTACATGCTAGTGAATGCTCATTTGATCATAATTCCTATGTTTATTCTCTTCTTTTTTTAGCTTTCCCTTCTCTGACACTTCTTTTTTTTACCATTAAACATCTATATATCTCAGCTATCTTTAAAAATTCTAACTAGGCTGGGTATGGTAGCTCATGCCTGTAATCCCAGCACTTTGGAAGGCCGAGGTGGGAGGACTGCTTAAGCCCAAGATTTTGAGACCAGCCTGGGCAATTTGGCAAGACTATGTCTCTACAAAAAATTTTTAAATGAGCTGGGTGTGATGGCCCATACCTGTAGTCCCAGCTACTCGGGAGGCCAAGGCAGGAGGACTGCCTGAGCCTGGGAATTCAAGGTAACAATGAGCTATGATCATGCCACTGCACTCAGCCTGGGTGACAAAGCAAGATCCTGTCTCTTAAAAAAGAAAAAAAAAAGTTTGAGCCCAGCCTGGCAAACACGGTGAAACCCCGTGTTTATAAAAAATATAAAAATTAGCTGGGCATGGCAGCAGGCACCTATAATCCAAACTACTCAGGAGACTGAGACTAGAGAATCTCATGAATCTGGGGAGGAGAGGTTGCAATAAGCCAAGATCACACAATTGCACAACAGCCTAAGCAACAGAGTGAGACTCTGTCAAAATTAATTTTAAAAAATTGTAACTACACTTTGGGACCCTTTTCAACTACTACCCAACTTCTCTCCTTCCCTTAACTCCTTCACCACAGCTTGCTAAACCCTCATAGGACAACAAAATTGGTTCTCCGGTACCCATTCATGGCCTTATTTCCGATAAATTCAAAAGCATTTTTGCATCCATCGTTTTCCCTGGGTTTGAATACTGAACCATTCTCTCCAAGACAACCCAGATTCTATGTCTGAACACTATCCCAGTTATTTCTCTCTCTTCATTCAAAAAATACTAAGTTTCTACCTTGTGACAAGCACATTTTTCTTTACTCACATTCTAACTAGCTGCCTCTGATTCTAAAAAACCCTGAAACCTAATTCTTCAAATTTGTCTCACAGCTCAACTGCCTTCTAAGGTTCCACCTTTCAGTCCAATGTCTTTCATAAAAAATACTGCCATGACTAACTGTAACATTTACAATATTAAATTGTTTTATTATTGTTGTTATTAAGTCAGTTAGAAAAGCCTACATGTCTACTGAAAAATATACCTATAAGTGTTATCAGAATATGTGTAAATTTACTAGCAGATAGACCCAGACACAGAAAAGATATGCAAAAAAAAAAAAACTAAAAATAAGTTAATAAAGTACATTCTCCAGTTACCTAGGCATATTCAATAAGACTAGAATAGATATATCCAGGATCAAATAGGAGACCCAACTAAGAATATTAGAAGGCAAACAGTTAAAATTTGGAAGAAGAAGAAAAAAAAAAGAACTAGCAAATAAAACAGATTAGGTATAAACCTTCTGGAATTTAAAGGTTAAGCAGGGATGGAGAGGAACTATGAAAATAATACTCTTTAAGGAATGCCATTGAAACCATAAAAAAACTGCCTCTAACACTGACTCCTGTCTCCCAGATCAAGGCACTCACAGCCTACCTTAACTACAGAAGGAATAAAAGTATATATATGAGATAAAATAACTGATGGTACTTTATTTCGGAACAGAAAAGTCCCTGAAAACTTGAAGTTCTCTGGCTACCAGTCGTCATCCTATACTCTCTTCCTTCAAATCACACATTTCTAAAAGTATTATTTAACAACATTCTATAATCTTGAATTTCCAACTACCAGTAGAATTCATGTATTTAAGACTTCCATTCCATGAAATCAAGATCAATTATATCTCTTTTACTCTACGATTAAAGCCGAACTCATCTTTCTCCCACTCAAATTAGATCTCTTCCACTGCTTCAATAGCTCACAATCTTGGAATTGTCTTTAATTTTTTCTTCTGTCTTTCAAAGAGATATTTCAAGATGAAGGAATTCAATTTAAAAAAAAAATTCCAGAGAAAATAGTGTTATTAGCTACACAGAGTCAGAAAAAATTGAGTAAAAAGAAAACATTTTAGGGGTTACTAAAGATCTCTACTAAGAAAGCATTTTGCATATTTAGTTACACTTGTGTTCAAATTCAGTCATTATATTATTTTCTTAAAACCCAATTAAACCTCATACCTTGCCAAAAAAGATTTTCCAGATCCCGGAAGCCCTCTGAGAAGAACAAGAACTAGTCCAACATAAGATGTCTTCTTTCTTACAACCTGAGAAACTGGGGTTTCTTGTACTTGATAAGGGCTTGTTCCATCTTTATTTCTCCATACTTTTGTTGGGGAAGTGTGAGAAATAACTGAGGGTGGAAATGTATAGTTGACAGATCTCCAGTGTGCAGCTGTGGTTACAACAGGAGCTACAAAGCCATGGTTTCCTTGGAAGAGATCAAACGCAGGAATCATTGGATTCCACATCGGTGGAGGTGGAGGAGGCGGCAACAGTAAGGGGAGAGGAGCGAGTACTGGGCAGTAACTTACATCTTTCCCCTTAGTTGGCAGTTCAGGATGTTTGTGTGGCTTGAAGTTGAACCCTTCGGAAGGTAGAAACATATCAGAGACTGGAGTAGATTTCTGATCCCCACCCGTACCTGGTAAATCAAGCCCTGGACAGTTTAGAGAAGCCTGAGGTTCACTGGCATCCAAATCTACAGAGGCTCGAGAGAACTGAGCCTCAACACACTCAGAGTCTAAAAGTTCTTTCTGTTTTTGATTGAGACTGCTACTGTCCATGATGGAGTCACTTGTTACATTTAAAGAACTACTAAGAAGAGAATCTTCTGGGTGGTTACCTTCCAAAGCCAATGTGTTATCCTTTATAAAACATCTGGACTCATTCAAAACTGAATGTGAAGGTAATGGATTTAAACTTAATGTAGAGGCAGAATTCTCTAAATTTTCACTGTTTAAATTCATATTTTGTGTAGAAAAAATAGGAGTCATATTACCAGAATCAGAATTTACAAACTCACTCGGGTGATTAAAACTATTAACATCTTGCGAAGGCAAAAGTGAGTATACTTGGTCATCACAAGAGTTCAATTTCTCAAAAGCATTTTGTATTAAGGAATCCAGGTCTGCAGTTAGCTGCATGTCCAAAAAGGAATCCATTTTTGAATCTTCACTCTCTTCTTCAGGACGTTTTTCCATTATTTCACTTTCTGCTGCCCCTACTTGGTTCTCAGAAGCAACGAAACTTTGTAAAGATGATTCTTCTGTCTTGGTATCAGTGGCAGATAATTCTAATAGACAATCCATAGCATTTTCAACTGTACAACAAGAAGAACAATAAACAACAAAAATATAGACAGAGAAAACAGATTTAATAATTTTATTAAAATCCAACTAAAATTACACTGGACTTTGCATTGAACAGAATATAAATGTATAATACTCAAGTTATTTTTTAAAAATTAATATTTTGCTAACATACCAAAGTCTGTAGCAGCAAAAAGTCTGAATGATGGAGACATGCAATCCTGTTCTTTCAGGAAAATAGTAATAAACCAAGCTAATAAAGTATCATCAAATAAATATTATTTGCTGAATTTATTGAATAAGTATATAAATATCTGTAATTAGCTGTATCAGGCTTATTCATAAAAGTCCTAAAGTTTGTTGATTAGTTTAACAAATACTTACCTATTGCATGTACTTTTAAATGTTAAGTATTTTATGTATTCTCTTAGTAAATCTAATTTATTTACATTATCCACACTATGAATTTCACTTAATACAAATAATATTTATGAGCATGTAATGCATATCAGAAATATTTTGTAAAAAAAAAAATCTTTAATATACTCAAAGAATTTTGCAGTCTAATAGAGATTAAAAACAATTATATTACAGACAATTACATTGTAATATAATACAGATTAAGTAATGCACGCTTTTGGCCAGGCGTGGTGACTCATGCCTGTAATCTCAGCACTTTGGGAGGCCAAGGCAGGTGGATCACCTGAGATCAGGACTTAGAGACCAGCCTAGCCAACATGGTGAAACCCTGTCTCTACTAAAAGTACAAAAATTAGCTGAGTATAATGGCGGTGCATGCTTGCAATCCCAGGTACTTAGGAGGCTGAGGGAGAATCTCTTGAACCTGGGAGGCAGAGGTTGTAGTGAGCAGTGAACGTGCCACTGCACTCCAACCTGAGCTACAGAGTGAGACTCCCTCTCAAAAAAAAAAAAATTTTTTTTAATAAAATAAATAAATAATGCACACTTCTGATAATGAACAAATGCCACAGAAGCATAAAGGAGAATAAGAAAGTATTTCACATAAGGTGATATATGAACTGGAACTTGAAGATTAAAAAGTAACTTGCCAGAGAAAAAAGGTTAAACCCAGTCTTGGCTCTCCCTAGAAGGAGGCTGACTGGGTGAAATTGGGAAGAGTCCTGTATGTCATGCTAAGAAATATTAATTTTATTTTCTAAGGAATTTGAAGGAAACTACCAGTCACAGCATTTGAGCTAGAAGTTTTATACACATCACCTCACTGACTCTTCAAATACTACCATGTGGTATATTATTCCTAACAGATGAAGAAATGAAGTTAAAAAGTACATTAACTTGGTCCAAGTCACATAGTTAAGTGACAGAGCCAGTACTGGTGTGTCTGACTCCAATGCTGAGCTCTTTCTGTTATAACACAAATAGGGAGCCATTACAAATTTTAAGGTCAGGTGTGGTAGCTCATGCCTATAATCCTAACATTTTGGGAGGCTGAGGTGGGTAGATCACTTGAGCCCAAGAGTTCAAGACCAGCCTGTGCAATATGGAAAAACCCTGTCTCTACAAAAATTAGCCTGTGTGGTAGTATGTGTGTATAGTCCCAGCCAAAAGGGAGGCTAAGGAAGGAGGATCACTTCATCCCAGGAGGTCAAGGCTACTTGAATGAAATGATTACTGCACTCCATCCTGGGCAACTGAGTGAGGCCCTGTCCCAAAAAAAAAAAGAAAACAAACAAAAAAAAGAATTTTAAGCATTTGAAGTTGGAGGGAGGGGTTGTATAGTTTGTGTTTGTCTTGCTGTTTTAAGAAAGATTAGTCTGAAAACAGCACAGCAGAGTAGGTAACAGCTCTAGTCTGGAGTCAGAACAGCAACATTTAAATCTCTACTGCTGGCTATGACACTTTCAACAAGTTAACTTCCCTAAACCTCAATTTTCTCATTTGTAATATGGGGATAATAAAAGCACCTACCTCATAGGTTGTTGTGGGGATTAAATGAGATAATCCATGAAAAAGTGCTGTGTACAAGAACTGGCACCTAGTAAGCACCCAATTAATGTTCCCTTAAGAAGAAAAACAAAGAGGGATTGGAGGGGGCAAGCCTGGCAGAGATCAATTAGGAGATCATAGCAATACTACAAAGGAAAGAAACCCCAAAAATGAAAAAAAAACAAAAGGAGGGGAAGGAGGGGTGGGGAGGGGAAAAGAAAGAGACCAAACATAAGGAGTATTTCTATGAAGAAAATCTGCATTACAGTAAAACCAGAAAAGATCAACTAAAAACTTAATGTATATGTAATGAAAAATTATACCAAGTAAATTAAAGATCAAGATGGATAAGCAGTTATCACATCAAAAAAAAAGCCCTTATACAGATTATTGAAAAAAAATTAAAATCATGGTATAAAAATTTTTTTTCAATAAATGAACAATTTACACAAGAATACAAGAATAAACAATCATATATAAAAATGTTCAACATTCCTCTTTATTAAAAAAAACACAAATTAAGAAAAGATGTAATTTTATTCCTATTAAAATCTTAAAACATGAGCCAGATGCAGTGGCTCACGCCTGTAATCCTAACACTTTGGGAGGCCAAGGCAGGTGGCTAACCTAAGGTAAAGAGTTCGAGACCAGCCTGGCCAACATGGTGAAACCCCATCTCTACTAAAAATACAAAAAACAAATTAGCCAGGCATGGTGGCAGATGCCTGTAATCTCAGCTACTCTGGAGCCTTAGGCAGGAGAATCACTTGAACCCAGGAGGGGGAGGTTACAGTGAGCCAAGGTCGCACCACTGCACTCCAGCCTTTGCAACAAAAGCGAAACTCCGTCTCAAAAATAAAAAAAAAAAAAAAAGTCTTAAAACACTACTACACAATGTTGAAAAGGCTGAGGTGAAACCACTACACTTATGCAATGCTGGTAGAATTACAAATAGGCACACCTCATTGGGAGGCAATTCAGCACTATGCTTCCAAAAGCTAAAGCAGTTCTTACCCTGTGATGCAAGAAAATAAAACTTTGGAACTAAGAAGAAAAGCTAAAAGAAAGAAAAATATGTGTTTACCAAGATGTTCTCTGCAATATTAATTATTCACAAAAAACATAGATATAATTAAACTACAGTACAACAACTCAGTAGAATATTAGAAACCTGTTAAAAATAATTGTAGCAGCATGGAAAAAAATGCTTATGTTAAGTTAAAAACACATAATACAAAATTCCTCTACTCAAATATCAAATGCCTATAAACAAGGTTTATAGAAGATTCTGGAAAACAGAAATAAGTTTTTTTGTTATGGTATAGGGTGATGTGAATTTCTTGTAATTCCTCATTGCTGTATTAGTTTATATGCAACAATTAAATTTTAAACAAATCAAAATTAGGAAATGTTGACTCAATACCCCAAGCAATACCTGCTTAAAAAAAAAAAAGGAAATGTTGAAGTAACTTATCATGCACTGCTGACAACTGGTTTTCTGCATACATAACTGGATAAGATATGCTCACATCACAAACGACATGATGACTGAAACTGGAAGTTTATAACACATTAACAAAACTTCCCAAATCCAGAATAATTTTATCTTATACTAATCATGGCCAGTAACAATACTAGGTATCAACATTTAATTTATTCATCTAGTCAATTTTTATAAATTCCCTTCTGTCTATAAACATACTTCTAAACAATGTATGACAAGTTATTAACAGCCTACCATACTGAAGACTTTACCAAGGACAAAAAAATAAAACAAAAGTCAATTCTCACCAAAAAAAGTCCTATGAGGTGCATGCTGCTATTTTTCTCACTAACAGAGGAAAACTGAGACTCAGGTTAAGTGGCAGAGTTGGAAATCCAACCCATGTTTCTTGACACCAAAGCCGATATTTTGAAATTATACTACTCTGCTAGCCTCAACTCTTAAATCAGCTCTTATTTCCATAACTACAATTACCCAATCGCTTAATAAATATTTACTCAGCTCCTATTATGGGTCAGTTCCTATTTTATGGGCTGAGGATACAGGAATAAAACAAAGTTTTTAAAAACTCTGTCTTTATGGAGCTTACATTCCAGGACAGTGGTTCTCAACCAGGTACAATTTTGCCTCCCAGGGAACAAATGACAATATATGGAGACATTTTTTTATTGTCACAACTGGGTGGTAAGAAGCTATTGGCATCCAGTGGGTACAGGCCAGGGATGCTGCTAAACACCTTACAATGCACAGGAGAGCCACTGAAAACAAAGGATTATGCAGCCTAAAGTGTCAGTAGCACCAGTCTTTTCCAGAGTAAAGATGAAAGAGATAGTATGTGATATCTATACAAATACCTTATATCTAGAACTGGACATTTCTTAAGAGCAGAAACTATGTTTTATTCTTCATATCCCAAATACCAAACTCAAATACCAACCTTAGTAACTTGCCAACAGCGGATGATGAACAAAATAGAAATAAGACATTTTTCTGTATTACTAGTAATCATGGCATAGTACACAAAGTCTTCTTATAAAATGGAAAGGGTTCAAACTAAACTTTTTCTCACCTTTGAAATCACATTCAGAAAGCATCAAATACACTACATCAGGATCCAGATCAGAAAATATCTCTGAGATACTGGTGAAGAGTTCTTCCTGATCAACTTTTGTCTCACCCATGGAAGGAAGAGTAGTGGTTGGCTCCTCACGACTAGCAACACTGGATACAACTTCCTTAGGGTTTGCGGTCTTCCGAAAAGGATTTCCCCCAAGATTTTTCCTTCTCCTTGGCATTCTGACTTCCAAAACTAAAATGTTTCCCTTTTCTTAGTTAAGATGTTTGATATTTAAGTCATAATTCAAACAAAACAGGGTTAAATATCTTGCACAATCCAGCAGTAAAAAGACCTAAAATAGAAAGCAATTAAAAACACTCAGACTATATATATTTCCACTTCTAAAATCGGAATGACATGTTTATTTAACTCTAAGAAAGTACCACCAACTCTAACAGCAGAGCTAAAAAGTAGTCAATTTCTCTCTCTCCAAAGAGAAATTTTGGCCAGGATTGAACATGTTAAAAATGAAGATGTTGACAATATATATTTCAGAAGTGAATACACTGTTTCAATATCATTACTTCATTTTTGAAAACATGAAACAGTCTTCATAAATAAAACTAGAATTCATACTGAACACCTATACTCAGATGTCCAACAGGCATCATAAATTTAACATGTCCAAAACAGCTCCTCATCACTCCCTTCAAAACTGCTTTTCCCAGTCTTTCCCATCTCAGCGCAACTGTATCCTTCCAATGACTCAGGCCAAAATCTTGGAATAATCCTTGACTCCTCTCATCCCACATCCAACTGGTAAGCCAATTTTGTCAGTGTGACTCCCAAAACATATCCAGAATACTATCATTCCTCACTGCCTCCACTGCTACTACCCTAGACTTAGTTATCACAGCCTCCTGCCTGAATTACTACAAGTCTCCTCTCTCTCTCAGCTTCCACCCTTGCCCCTTCAGTCTAGCACCAAAGCCAGAGTGACTCCATTAAACCACAGGTTGAATCATGCCACTCTTCCACTAAACTAGCTGCTAGCTCCCTAATTCAGGATAAAAGCCAGAGCCCTTAAAATGGCCCATAACCTGAACACTTGTTACCTCCGTACCATCCTCTTTCCCTTTGCCACACTAAGCCTCCTCACTCTTCTTCAAACACACCAGTAATGCTCTCCCCTAGGAACCTTTATACCTTGGTTCCCTCTACTGAGCCACTTTTCTCCAAGTATCTCCCTATCACCTTCTTACCATTATTCAAATGTTACCTTCTCAGGACCTCAGTGTCCCAACAACATTTATCCCACTTTCCTACTTGAATTTTCTCCATAGGACTTACTGTCTTCTTACATAGCATGTTTTATATATGTATTATATTTACCACCCATATTCCAATAAAGTGTAAGATCCACAAGGGCAGGGACTCATTTCTGGAATAGAACTAAAGACAGTCTACTTGTTTTCTCTGCTTGAATATATCTAATAAACATTTCAAACTTAACATATCCAAAACTAAATGTCTAATATTTTTCCCAAAATCTGCTCTAATCATTGGGTCTGACAACTGTCATCTTTCCCTCATATTCCAACCTCCTACCTGTTCTCCCTGCTTGTACCTTATCCCCATATTATTTTCAATATACCAGCCTGACTGAGCTTTATACAATGTAAAAAGGTTCTGCTCTAAACCCCTATAAGTTCTCAACATCACTCAAGAGAAAAAGCTAAAGTTCTTACAATGGCCTATCTCCCTACTAGCCCTTGATATAGTCTTCCTCAAGATATCTGAACAGCTAACTCCTATACTCCTTCAAATTTTTGTTCAAGTGTCACATTCAATGGTTTCTCTCTTGATTATCCAACTGAAAATCTCACATACCCTGTTCCCTCTGTCCCAATCTCACCTTTGCTGCTAACCATTGCCCTTGTTTTCTATTATATTATAAAATTTACCTTTTAGTTAAATTTGTATCATAGCTCTCTCCAACTTCCAGAACTGCACTGTCAATATGGCAGCCACCAGCAACATATTCCTATTTAAATTTAAATTACAATTAAATAAATGTACATTTATATATTAATATCAGACATAAGTAGAATTCAGAGCAAAGAAAATTTTCAGAGACAAAGAAGGGCACTATGTAATGATAAAAGATCAAGTCATCAAAAAGATACACCAGGCTGGGTACAGTAGCTCACACCTGTAATCCCAGTATTTTGGGAGGTTGAGTTGGGTAGACCTGAAGTCAGGAGTTGGAGACCGGCCTGGCCAACGTGGTGAAACCCAGTCTCTGCTAATAATACAAAAAATTAGCCAGGCGTGGTGGCATGTGCCTGTAATCCCAGCTATTCAGGAGGCTGAGACAGGAGAATCACTTGAACCTGGGAGGCAGAGGTTGCAGTGAGCCTAAATCACAACACTACACTCCAGCCTGGGCAACAAGAACAAAATTCCGTCTCAAAAAAACAAACAAACAAAAAAGATATAGCAACCTTGGTCAGGTTCAGTGGCTTGTGCCCGTAATCCCAGCAAGTTGGACGTTGGGCGAGGGGATCACTTAAGTCCAGGAATCTAAGACCAAGCTGGTCAAAATGGCAAAACTGTCTCTACTAAAAATTGGCCAGCTGTGGTGGCTCATGCCTGCAATCCCAGGACTTTGGGAGGCCAAGGCAGGTGGATCTCCTGAAGTCAGGCATTCGAGACCAGCCTGGTCAACATGGTGAAACCCCAACTCTACTAAATATACAAAAATTAGCCAGGCGTGATAGTGAGTGCCTATAATGTCAATTACTTGGGAGACTGAGGCAGGAGACTGAAACCCAGGAGTTGAAGGTAGCAGTGAGTTGAGATTGGGCCACTGCACTCCAACCTGGGCAACAGAGCAAGTCTCCATCTCAAAAAAAAAAAAAAAGTAGCAGGGCACAGTGATGCACACCTGTAGTCCTAATTACTTGAGAGGCTGAGGCAAGAAAATTGCTTGAACCCAGAGAGCAGAGGATGCAGTGAGCCGAGATCACGCCACTGCACTGCAGCCTGGGCAACAGAGTGAGACTCTGTCTCAAAAAAAAAAAAAAAAAAAGCCAGGTGCAGTGGCTCAAGCCTGTAATCCCAGCACTTTGGGAGGCCGAGGCGGGTGGGTCACGAGGTCAAGAGATCGAGACCATTCTGGTCAACATGGTGAAACCCTGTGTCTGCTAAAAATACAAAAAAATCGGCTGGGCGTGGTGGCGCATGCCTGTAATCCCAGCTACCCAGGAGGCTGAGGCAGGAGAATTGCCTGAACCCAGGAGGCAGAGGTTACAGTGAGCCGAGATTGCGCCATTGCACTCCAGCCTGGGTAACAAGAGCAAAACTCTGTCTCAAAAAAAAAAAAAAAAACAAGGCCAGGCACAGTGGCTCATGCCTATAATACCAGCACTTTGGGAGGTTGGGTGGGGGGACAGATCACCTGAGGTCGGGAGTTCAAAACCAGCCTGACCAACATGGAGAAACCCCGACTCTACTAAAAATGCAAAATTAGCCAGGCATGGTGGTGCATGCCTGTAATCCCAGCTACTGGGAAGGTTGACACAGGAGAATCACTTGAACCTGGAAGGCGGAGGTTACGGTTAGCCAAGATTGCACCATTGCACTCCAGCCTGGGCAACAAGAACGAAACTCTGTCTCAAATAAATAAATAAAAATTAAAAAGATACAGCAACCCTAAATGTATATGCACTAAACAGCACTACAAAATAAGTGAAGCTAAAACTGAAAGGAAAACTAGACAAATTCACAATTATAGTTGAAGACTTTAACACCTCTCTATCAATGAACAGAATAACTAGACAGATAATCAACAAAGATATACAACTCAACACCACCAATAATTAAGGATCTAATCAACTTACAGAACAGTCCACCCAACAACAGCAGAATATACATTCTTTTCAAGTATTAACAGAACACATACCAAGATAGATCTAGGCTAAAAACAAGCCATAACAAATTTAAAAGAAATGAAATCACACAGGTATGTTCTCCAACCACAATGGAATCAAACTAGAAATCAGACCAGGAGCAGTGGCTCACAACTGTAATCCCAGCACTTTGGGAGGCCGAGGAAGGTGGATCAGCTGAGGTCAGGGGTTTGAGACCAGGCTGGCCAACATGGCAAAACTCTGTCTCTACTAAAAGTACAAAAATTAGCTGGGTATGGTAGCAGGCACCTGTAATTTCAGCACCTTGGGAGGCTGTAGTGAGCGGAGCACTCTGAGCTCAGGAGTTCAAGATCGGCCTGGGCAACATGGCCAAACCCTGTCTCAGTAAATACAAAAATTAGCTGGGTGTGGTAGCTCATACCTGTAATCCCAGCACTTTGGGGGGCTGAGGCAGGTAGATCACCTGAGGTCAGGAGTTCAAGACCAGCCTGGACAACATGGTGAAACGCTGTCTCTACTAATAATATGAAAATTAGCCAAGTGTGGTGGGGCATGTCTATAATCCCAGCTATTCAGGAGATTGACGCAGGAGAACCGATTGAACCCAGAAGGCAGAGGTTGCAATGAGCCAAAATCAAGCCACTGCACTCCAGTCTAAGCGACCAGAGCAAGAATCTGTCTAAAAAAAAGAGCAGGCCGAGCACGGTGGCTCACACCTGTAATCCCACCACTCTGGCCGAGGTGGCCAGATCACCTGAGGTCAGGAGTTTGAGACCACCCTGACCAACATGGTGAAATCCCGTCTCGACTGAAAATACAAAAATGAGCCGGGCATGGTGGTATACGCCAATAGTACCAGCTACTTGGGAGGCTGAGGCAAGAGAATCATTTGAACCCAGGAGGCAGAGGTTGCAGTGAACCAACATCATGTCACTGCACTTCAGCCTGGGCAACAGAGTGAGACTCTGTCTGAAAAAAACAAAAAGAGAAACAGGAAACAATAAATAGTAGATAACAATTAAATTAGAAACAGAGAAACAAAGAGAAAATTCAGTGAAATAAATTGCTGGTTCACCAAAATGACCAATAAAATTGAAAGACCTCTAGCAAGACTGACAAAGAAAAAGGAAGACACAAATTATTAATATCAGGAATGAAAAAGGAATATTACTCCAGACCTTGCAGAGATCAAAAGACTAATAAACTATGAACACACACAAGTTTGACAATTTATATGAAATGGACCATTGTCTCAAAAACCACAAACTATCACAACTCATCCAATAAGACACAGATAAAATCACTACAATTTGTAAGAAAATTTAATTCATAATTTTAAGACTACAAAAAAAAAATTTCCAGGGCCAAATAGCTTGAATGGAAAATTCTAACATTTTTTAGGAAAAATTAAAAGTAATCCTACATAATCTTTTCCAGAAAACAAGAAAACACTTCCAATCCATTTTATGATGCTAGCATTATCCTGATACCAAAAGCAGACATGGCCAGTACAAAAAAACTACAGACCAATACTCCTCATGACTACAGACACAAAAATCCTTAATAAAATACCAGCAAGTAAAATTCAGCAATATATATTTCTTTTGTTCTTTTGATTTTTGACACAAGGTCTTGCTCTATCACCCAGGCTGGAATGCAGCGGATATAATTGTTTTTATATATTGCTGAATTTTGGCAGGGCATAGTAGTTCACACCTACAATCCCAGAACTTTGGGAGACTGAATTGGGAGGATCACTTGAGCCCAGGAGTTCAGGACCAGCCTGGGCAACACAGTGAGACCCCATCTCTACAAAAAAAATTAGCCAAAGATGGTGGTCCATGTCTGTGGTCCCAGGTACTAGGAGCAGGGTGAAGTGAAAGGATCACTTAGGCCCAAGTGGTCAAGCCTGCAGTGTGCTATGATCACACCACTACACTCCAGCCTGAGCAACAGTGAGACCCTGTCTCAAAAAAAAAAAAAAAAGATTATATACCATAATGAAATGGGGTTTATTCCAGGAAGGCAGCACTAGTTCCATATTCAAAAATTAGTATAATCAGCCGGGCGCAGTGGCTCACGCTTGTAATTCCAGCACTTTGGGAGGCCGAGGCGGGTGGATCACGAGGTCAAGAGATCAAGACCATCCTGGTCAACAAGGTGAAACCCTGTCTCTACTAAAAATACAAAAATTAGCTGGGCATGGTGGTGCGCGCCTGTAGTCCCAGCTACTCGGGAGGCTGAGGCAGGAGAATTGCTTGAACCCAGGAGGCGGAGGTTGCAGTGAGCCAAGATTGTGCAATTGCACTCCAGCCTGGGCAACAAGGGTGAAACTCTGTCTCAAAAAAAAAAAAAAAATTAGTATAATCTACCATCTTAACGGGTAAAAGAACCATATCAATCAATGCAGAGTATGACAAAATTCAACACCATTTATGGTAACTATCAGAAAAATAGGAACAGAGAACAAAAATATCCTCAACCTGATAAGAGCACCTACAAAAACCTACAGCTAACATTATATTTAGTAGTGAAATACTAAATGCTTTCCTCCTAACACCAGGAAAAAAGCAAGATGTCTACTCTCACCAATTTCATTCGAAATAATACTGCAAGTTCTAGCCCATAAAATAAGAGAAAAAAGAAAATAAAATGCATACAGACTAGGGAAGAAGAAATAAAAGTGTCTCCATTTAAAGATAACATGGTTATTTGTGTATTAATAGAAAATCCCAAGGAATCTACAAAATCTCCAAGAAGAAAGTGAGTTTAACAAGGGTGCAAGATACAAGATAAACTTATAAAAGCAGCTGTATTTAAACAGACTAGCAAAAAAACACATGGACACTGATATTAAAGAAACAATATCCTTCACAATTGCTCAAAAGAAAAAAAAAGAGAAATACACTAAGTCCTCACTTAATGTCATCAATAGGATCTTGTAAACGACAGCCTTTTTTTTTTTTTGAGACAAGTCTCGCTCTGTCGCTCAGGCTGGAGTCCAATAGTGTGATCTCGGCTCACTACAACCTCCACCTCCCAGGTTCAAGTGATTCTCCTGCCTCAACCCTCCTGAGTAGCTGGGATTATAGCTACTCAGGTACACCAAATGATGACAAGACTTAAGAAACTATATCACTTATAGTTGCTGATGGTAATGTAAATGATACAGTCGCTCTGAAAAATATTTTGCTGATTCTTAAAAAACTAAATATGCGGCCGGGCGCGGTGGCTCACGCCTGTAATCCCAGCACTTTGGGAGGCCAAGGTGGGTGGATCACGAGGTCAAGAGATCGAGACCATCCTGGTCAACATGGTGAAACCCTGTCTCTACTAAAAATATAAAAAATTAGTTAGGCACGGTGGCGCATGCCTGTAATTCCAGCTACTCAGGAGGCTGAGGCAGGAGAATTGCCTGAACCCAGGAGGTGGAGGTTGCAGTGAGCCGGGGGATTGCGCCATTGCACTCCAGCCTGGGTAACAAGAGCGAAACTCGGTCTCAAAAAAAAAAAAAAAACTAAATATGCAACTACCATACAACTCAGCAACTGTACTTTTGGCATTTATCCCTGAGGACTGAAAAATTACATTCATCTAAAAACCTGTACACAAATGTTTATAGCGGCTTTACTCATAACCAAAAACTGGAAACAACTCATGACCTCCAACAGATAAACGGTTAAACAAACTATAGTACATCCATTCCATGAAATACTACTCAGCAATAAAAACATACTACTGATGCATACAACAACCTGGGTGAAATTCCAGAGTATTATGCTGAGTATGAAAAACCAGTCCTGGCCAGGCATGGTGGCTCACGCCTGTAATCCCACCACTGTGGGAGCCGAGGTGGGTGGATCACCTGAGGAGTTAACGACCAGCCTGGGCAACACAGTGAAACCCTGTCTCTACTAAAAATACAAAAAAAAAATTCTGAAATACCACAGGGGAAAAAAAAATTAGCCAAGCATAGCGATATGCACCTATACTCCCAGCTACTCAGGAGGCTGAGGCAGGAGAATTGCTTGAACCCAGGAGGTGGAGGTTGCAGTGAGCCGAGATCGTGCCACTGCACTCCAGCCTGGGCAACAGAGTGAGACTCCGTCTGGGGGAAAAAAAAAAAAAGCCAGTCCTGGCCAGGCACAGTTAGCACACCTATAATCCCAGCACTTTGGGAGGCCAAGGCAGACAGATCACAAGATCAAGAGATCGAGATCATCCTGGCCAACATGGTGAAACCCTGTCTCTGCTAAAAATGTAAAAATTAGCTGGGCATGGTGGCGTGTGCCTACAGTCCCAGCTACTCGGGAGTCTGCGGCAGGAAAATCACTTGAACCTGGTAGGTGGAAGCTATAGTGAGCCTAGATTGCACCATTGCACTCAAGCCTGGGCGACAGAGCAATACTCTGTCTCAAAAAAAAAAAAAAACAGAAAACAAAACAAAACAAAAAAAGCCAGTCCTCGCCAGGAGCGGTGGCTCACGCCTTTAATCTCAGCACTTTGGGAGGCCAGAGTGGGTGGATCACCTGAGATAAGGAGTTCAAGCCCAGCCTGGCCAACATGGTGAAACCTCATCTCTACTAAAAATACAAAAATTAGCCAGGCATGGCATGGTGGTGTGCACCTGTAATCCCAGTTACTTGGGAGGCTGAGGCAGGAGAATCAGTTAGAATTCGGAAGGCAGATGTTGCAATGAGCTGTGATCATACCATTGCACTCCAGCCTGGGGCAACAAAGTAAGACTCTGTCTCAAAAAAAAAAAAAGCCAGTCCTAAAAGGTTATACATATATATATTTTTTGCGATGGAGTCTTGCTCTGGTCACCCAGGCTGGAGTGCAGAGGCACAATCTTGGCTCATTGCCACCTCCGCTTCCTGGGTTCAAGCCATTCTCCCACCTCAGCCTCCAGAATAGCTGGGATCACAGGCACCTGCCATCACACCTGGCTAATTTTTGTATTTTTAGTAAAGATACAGTTTCACCAGGTTAGCCCGCTGGTCTCAAACTACTGACCTCAGGTGATCCACCCACCTTGGCTCCCCCAAAGTTCCGGGATTACAGGCATGAGCCATGGCACCCGTCCACAACATTCTTTAAGTGACAAAATTATAAAAATGCAGAACAGATTGGTGGCACCAAAGCTAAAAACAGGGGATGGGAGAGGGAGGGAGAAGAGGTATGGCTACATAAGGGCAATTTCACGGATCCTTGGGATAATAGAATGTTCTCTATCTTGACTATATTAACAACAATATCCTGCTTGCCATGTTGTATTATTTTTATCCCTTCTCTAAGTAAACATCTAACTTGTATTATTTTGGGTTTTGTTTTTTTTTTTTTTAAAGAGAGACAGAGTCTCACTGCAACCTCCATCTCTGAAGTTCAAGCAATTCTCCTGCCTCAGCCTCCAGAGTAGCTAGATCTACCCTGGAGGGTGTGGGCAGGGTGGCTCACACCTGTAATCCCAACACTTTGGGAGGCCAAGTTGCTCAGATCATTTGAGGCCAGAGTTCAAGACCAGCCTGGGCAACATGGCAAAATCGGTCTCTACTAAAAATACAAAACAATCAGCTGGGAATGGTAGCACACACCTGTAATCTCAGCTACTCCAGAGGCTGAGAAATGAAAATCAAGATCACACCACTGCACTCCAGCCTGGGCAACAGAGCGAGACTGTCTCAAAAAAGTAAAATAAAAAATAAAGGTGAATCATCATGGACTTACTTCCCTCTATACTTCCTCCAACTTGCAAGCTATATATCCCTTTCATTCCCTTTTTTCCACTGTGTCTATTTGTATGTAAGGAGATCTAAACATATAGGCAGTTTTAGTGTCCAAACAATGTTTAGTGTATTAAAGAAAATTCTGATGTATAAAAACATATATAGGCTGGGCACAGTGGCTCACACCTGTAATCCCAGCATGTTTAATTTTTTAGTGTCACCCAGCTAATTTTAGTTTTTTTTGTTTTATAAATTTTATATAACTACAACCTTGCTTTGAAGTTTTTTTGTTTTCCTTTTAATAAGGACATATGTTCTTTTCAAGCAGTTTTTTAAAATTCAGGGTGAACATGAAATCTACAAATAGCAACAGAATGAACAAACAATCTCTAATAGTGTTATGACAATGGTCAATACTGCCATTATTTGCCTGTGGTTTTCCTAAATAAAAATAAATAAATACTGCCATTAAAGTAGATATAAAATAAACACTTCAGAACAAAAAAAAAACCTTCCAGGGCAGACACGGTGGCTCACACCTCTAATCCCACAATTTTGGGAGGCCAAGGCAGGAGGATCATTTGAGCTCAGGAATTCAAGACCATCCTGGGCAACACAGCAAGAGCCTATCTCTAATAAATAAGTAAACAAAAAATAAACTTCCCACTGAAAACCACGTCATCAATACTAAAAAAACACCATTAATGTGAATTGCAGGACAAAAAAATAAATAAAAAAGAAGGGAAAAAAAAACACCATATCAGGCCAAGCACAGTGGCTTATACCTAAAATCTCAGCACCTTGGGAGGCTGAGGCAGGAGGATCACTTGAGGTCAGGAGTTCAAGACCATCTGAGGCCGAGCACAGTGGCTCATGCCTGTAATCCCAGCACTTTGGGAGGCCAAGGCGGGCAGATCACGAGGTCAGCAGTTCAAGACCAGACTGGCCAATATGGTGAAATCCCGTCTCTACTAAAAAATACAAAAATTAGGGGGCCGGGCGCGGTAGCTCATGCCTATAATCCCAGCACTTTGGGAAGCCGAGGCGGGTGGATCACAAGGTCAAGAGATCAAGACCATCTGGTCAACACGGTGAAACCCCGTCTCTACTAAAAATACAAAAATTAGCTGGGCATGGTGGTGGCGCCTGTAGTCCCAGATACGCGGGAGGCTAAGGCAGGACAATTGCTTGAACCCAGAAGGCGGAGGTTGCAGTGAGCCAAGATCATGCCATTGCACTCCAGTCTGGGTAACAGCGAAACTCCATCTCAAAAAAAAAAAATAGAAAAAAAGTAGCTGGGCATGGTGGCTCATACCTGTAATCCCAGCTACTTGGGAGGCTGAGGTAGGAGAACTGCTTGAACTGGGACCCAGCAGGCGCAGGTTGCAGTGAGCCAAGACCGTGCCACTGCACTCCAGTCTGGGCTATGGAGCAAGACTCCAACTCAAAAAAAAAAAAAAAAAGACCAGCCTGGCCAACACAGTAAAACTCCATCTCTACTAAAAACAATTAGCCAGGTATGGTGGCACACACTTGTAATCCCAACTACTCAGGAGGCTGAGGTTGGAGAATCACTTGAACATGGGACACAGAGGTTGCAGTGAGCCGAGATCGCACCAGCCTGTGTGACAGAATGAGACTCAGTCTCAAACAAATAAAAAATAACAATAATAAAAATAAAAGCACCGTCATTTTTCAAGATACACAATCTTATTACAGATTTTTAAAAAAAACAAAATGCAATATACTAAAAATCCCAAACTTTACTATTGATATTAATCCTTAGGCCAAGCACAGGTGGCTTATCCCTGTAATGCCAGCACTTTGGGAGGTCAGGGTGGGCAAATTACTTGAGCCCAGTAGTCCAAGACCAGCCAGAACAACATGATAAAATCCATCTCTACAAAAAAAAAAATACAAAACAATTAGCTGGGTGTAATGGTGTACACCTGTAGTCCTAGCTACTTAGGAGGATAAGGTGAGAGGATCACTTAAGCCAAGAAGTCAAGGCCTCAGTGAGCCATGAGTGTGCCACTGTACTCCAGCCTGGGCAACAGAGCAAGACCCTGACTCAAAGCAAAAAGTTAAAAAAAAAAAAAAAGATAATTAATTCTAAGTTTGCTATGCTACCATATACAAGTTAAGAAAATTTAAAAAAGCATTAAATATTTAGAAACATTGCACTGGACATGGTGGCTCATGCCTATAATCCCAGCACTTTGGGAGGCTGTGACAGGTGCATCACCTGAGGACAGGAGTTCAAGACCTGCCTGGCCAAAATGGTGAAACCCCATCTCTACTAAAGCTACAATAAAATAGCTGGCCACGGTGGCACACGACTGTAGTCCCAGCTACTCAGGAGGCTGAGGCATGAGAATCTCTTGAACCCAGGAGGCTGAAATCCTGCCACTGCATTGCAGCCTGGGCAACACAAGACTGTCTCCAAAAAGAAAAATTTATTTATTTATATATATATAAATTTTCAACGTCAGAAGCTTTAAAATCTAATTCAAAAAGGTACAACCTGCACTTTTTGAAGCATTTTCTCTAAAAAGAACCTTATTAGCTATACAAATATCTGTACAGTTTTTATACTGAAGCTAAAAATATGGAACACTTCACGAATCTGCATGTCATCCTTGCACAGGGGTCATGTTCATCTTCTCTGTATCATTCCAATTTTAGAAAATGTGCTATACTCCATATCATTTTATAAATAAATCTGCTATATGTAATACATGACAAGTAAGTTTGAATAACTTACCTGGGTGGAACAACATCCAGAAAAATAACGGTTCTCTGTAACAATCAAAAAAGGTATTCTGGCCAAACATGGTGGCTCACACCTGTAATCCTGGCACTTTGGGGCTGAGGTGGAAGGATCACTTCAGGTCAGAAGTTCAAGACCAGCCTGGTCAACATAGTGAAACCCCATCTCTACTAAAAATATAAAAATTAGCCAGGCATGGTGGCCAGTGCCTGTACTTCCAGCTACTCAGATAGCTGAGGCAGGAGAGGCGCTTGAACCTGGGAGATGGAGGTTGCAGTGAGCTGACATTGTGCTACTGCACTCCAGCCTGGCAAAAGAGCAAGATACTGTCTCAAAAAAAAAAAAAAAAAAAAAAAAAAGATATTCTGGCCAGGTGCAGTGGCTCATGTCTGTAATCCCAGCACTCTGGGAGGCCAAGATCGTGACACTGCACTCCAGCCTGGTTAACAGAGGGAGACTCCATGCAAAAAAAAAAAGCAAGATGTGAAAACTAGATAGACCCCTGAAACATGTTGTTAAAGGTTAAAGCCAGTGGCTGAACCCTATATAGCTTTAGTCCCAAGTGTATTTCTGTATATTCCATCAATACTTTCTAAAATCCTTAACTATCTATTGCAGTACTAGTCTTGCTTAATTTAGAGTCAGTTGGTGTTACTGACTTACTATATTTCCATCTGTATGTGTTTGTCTCTACAACTAACCATGTTCTTTGAGAACATGGATCATGACATATACTCCAAAATGGTACTAAGCATTGTACCACCCATAAAACAGTTGCACAAATATTTAAGGATAGCTAACAAATATGTAAAATATGAAGAAGCAAGAGTGGTCTATTTTTTTTTAATTTACTTTTTTTTTTTTAGACCAAGTCTCACTCTGTCGCCTAGGCTGGAGTGCAGTGGCGTCATCTCAGCTTACTGCAACCTACACCTCCTGGGTTCAAGCAATTCTTCTGCATCAGCCTCCTGAGTAGCTGGGATTACAGATGTACGCCACCATGCCCAGCTAATTTTTGTATTTTTTTGTAGGAATGGGTTTCACCATGTTTGTCAGGCTGGTCTCAAACTCCTGACCTAGTGATCCGCCCGCCTAAGCCTCCCAAAGTGCTGGGATTACACATGTGAGCCCCTGTGTTTGGCCTTATTTATTTATTTTAATTTCTCACCCATGCTGGAGTGCAGTGATAAGATCTCAGCTCACTGCAGTCTCTGCCTCTTAGGCTCAAGCAATCCTCATGTCTCAGCCTCCTGAGTAGCTAAGATTACAGGTACACTCCACCAAGTCCGGCTGATTTTTGTATTTTTAGTAGAGATGGGTTTGTGCCATGTTAGCTAGGCTGGTCTCAAACTCCTGGCCTCAAGTGATCTGCCCGCCTTGGCCTCCCAAAGTGCTGGGATTACAGGCATGAGCCACCGTGCCCAGCCAAGATTGGCCTTTAGGAAGCAGAGGGCTTTGCATGGTGGCTCAGGCCTATAATCCCAGCCCTCTATGAGGCCAAGGCAGGCAGGTCATGAGGTAAAGAGTTCAAGAACAGCCTGGCCAACATGTTAAATAGGAAAACTGACACCACAATTCAGTTCTTTATGCTTTCTCAGTCAACATGTTTTATGCCACCATAAGCTATTTTGAAAATTCTAGTAACAAAATCTGTGATTATATTTTCCTTCTCATGAGATGTTTTTTTTTTAAGTCACTCAAATATATAAGTAAAAGCTTAGAAACCTACGTGTAGACCAGGTGTAGTAGTTCACACCTGTTGTCCCAGCACTTTGGGAGGCTGAGGCAGGTGGATCACTTGAGCCAAGGAGTTTGAGACCAGCTTGGGTAACATGACGAAACACCATCTCTGGGCCAGGTGCAGTGGCTCACGCCTGTAATTCCAACCCTTTGGGAGGCCAAGGTGGCAGATCACTTGAGGTCAGCAGTTTGAGACCAGCCTGGCCAACACAGTGAGACCCCCATCTCTACTAAAAATACAAAAATTAGCTAGGCATGGTAGCACACATCTGTAATTCCAGCTACTTGGGAGGCTGAGGCAGAAGATTTCTATGAACCCAGGAGACGGAGGTTGCAGTAAGCCAAGATTGTGCCACTGCACTCCAGCCTGGGCAACAGGGCAAGATTCTGTCACCAAAAAAAAAAAAAAACTATCAAAAAATATAAAAATTAGTCAGATGTGGTGGTGTGCACCTTAATCCCAGCTACTCGGGAGGCTGAGGTGAGAGAATCACTTGAGCCCAGGAGTTTGAGGCTAAAGTGAGCCAACATCGCACCACTACACTCTAGCCTAGATGATAGAGTGAGACCCGATTTCAAAACAAACAAAAAACTATGTGTAAAATACTCTACAACTTTAGTAACACTTACTGTCTGTCTAGCATCGATGCTGGCAACATGCTTATTAAGGCCACGGTTGATATACGCAAAGTCTACAGCTCTTCTCGATATCCAACATGTCTTCTTACTGTAAAAGAAAAGTTATATATTAAAGTCAAATTCACATCAAACTATAATCACCCAAGAAATCAAAGTCAAAAGAGAGATCCAAGATGGCTGACCACTAGCAGCTCAGGCTCGTAGCTCCCAGTGAAAGCGCAGAGAAAGAGAGGACGGCACACTTTCAGACGAATTTTTGTTGCTCAAGGACCAGGAGATTCCCAGCAGAGGAGCCCCACGGGTTGCCAGCGCGACTCTTGCAGCCGGTGCTGCGGTTTTGCCAGTGCCCCGGAGCAGCGGTTCTTGGTGCAGAGTAAACGGGACTGGTTCCCCTTTTGGCTGACGTTTGGAGCTGATTAAAGAAGGGATTCAGGAGGGAAGCCAGACAGGAGACTCCCGGACAGAAAAGCACCAAGAATCTTGATGCCGCTGTTTTAGCCAGCGCAGTGGGTTGCTCAGATTTCGGCCCTGGGAATTAACAAGTTGGACTTCCACTAAGAGAACTAATTTGAAAGTTGGTAATTACAAAGACAACAGGTGGATAAATTTACAACGATGGGAAGAAACCAGCGTAAAAAGGCTGAGAATACTCAAAATCAGAATGCCCCTCCCTCTACAGAGGATCACAGTTCCTCATCTACAAGAGAACAAGGCCTGATGGAGAACGAGTGCATTCCATTAACAGAATCAGACTTCAGAAGGTGGATAATAAGAAACTTCTGAGTTAAAAGAACATGTTCTAGCCCAATGTAAAGAAACTAAGAACTTTGAAAAAAGATTTGACGAAATCTTAACCAGAATAGACAACTTAGAGAGGAATATAAGTGAATTAATGCAACTGAAGAATACAATACGAGAACGCCGAGAAGTATGCACAGGTTTTAACACTCGAATTCATCAAGCAGAAGAAAGGATATCAGAGGTCGAAGACCAACTTAATGAAATGAAACGAAAAGACAAAGTAAAAAGAAGAAAAAGAGAAGAAAAAGTAAAAAGGAATGAGCAAAGTCTCCAAGAAATATGGGACTATGTGAAAAGACCTAATTTACGTTTGATAAGTGTACCTGAATGTCATGAAGAGAATGAATCCAAGCTGGAAAATATTCTTCAGGATATTTATTATTCAGGAAAACTTTCCTAACCTAGTAAGGTGGGACAATACTCATCTCCAGGTAATACAGAGAACACCACAAAGATATTCCTCAAGTAGAGCGACCCCAAGACACATAATTGTTAGATTCACCAGGGTTAAAATAAAGGAGAAAATTCTAAGGGCAGCTAGAGAGAAAGGTCAGGTTACCCATAAAGGGAAGCCTATCAGACTTACAGCAGATTGCTCAGCAGAAACCCTAGAAGCTAGAAGAGAGTGGGGGTTAATATTCAATATCCTCAAAGAAAAGAATTTTCAACCCAGAATCTCATATCCAGCCAAACTAAGCTTTATAAATGAAGGAAAAATAAAATTTTTCACGAACAAGCAAGCACTCAGAGATTTCATCACCACCAGGCCTGCATTACAAGAGCTTCTGAAAGAAGCACTACGCACAGAAAGGAACAACCAGTATCAGTCATCCCAAAAACGTACCAAAAAATAAAGAGTATCTCCATAATGAAGTATTTATATCAACTAATGGGCAAAATAGCCAGCATTAAATGACAATATTAAACTCACAAATATCAATATTAATCCTGAATTTAAATGGATTAAACGCCCCAATCAAAGACACAGACACGCAAACTGAATAAAAAGTCAAAACACATTGGCACTCTGTATCCAGATCCATCTCATAAGCAAGGACACACAAAGACTCAAAACAAAAGGCTGGAGGAAGACTCACCAATCAAATGGAGAGGAAAGAAAAACAAAACAAACAAAAAACAGAGGTTGTAACTTTCGTCTCTGACAAAACAGACTACAATAGTAACCAAGACTAAAAGAAACAAAGGACATTACATAATGATAAAAAGATCAATGCAACAATAGGAGTCAATGATCATAAATATATATGTACCCAATATAGGGGCACCCAGATATATAAGACAAGTTTTCACTGACTTATAAAGAGACTTGGACTCCCACACTAATAGCTGGAGACTTTGACACCACATTGTTAATATTCGACGAATCAACGAGATAGAAAATTAACAGAGACATTTATGATTTGAACTCAGACCTGGAACAAGTAAACTCGGTGAATATTTATAGAATTCTTCACCCCAGGTCCACAGAACATACATTTTTTTTTTTTTTTACTATCACATTACACCTATTTTGAAAGTGACCACATAAATGGAAGCAAATCACTCTTCAGCACTTGCACAGCATTTCACAGATTTAAACGAAATATTGGTTGGCTGTTTGTTATTTTCTTTCCTTATTCCTTCCTGTCTCCGCTGTTAAGCACAATCATCAGCATAAAAGAGGTTTTTAATACCTATTTCTAGATTGCATTCCAGCCTGGGAAATAGAGCAAGACTCCTGTTCTCTCGCCTCCTTTTCTCTTTCTCTTTCTTTCTTTAAAAAAAAAAAAAAATCAAAGTCAAAAATGTATATAATATTTATAATATATATACTATTCCAAATAGAGAGACAAAAAAGACTGTACTTACTGCCATTGGAGGTGACTACTGCACTCTGAAAATGTCTATATAAAAGAAAATAACTAAGCATTTCTTCTGCCTTTAAGTAGAACACTAATTCTAGGTAACAAAATAGCCTTAGTTGATGAAAGAAATCTTATCTTTATAGACAGTGGCTAGCTACTAAATGTAAAAGAAACAACAGAACCCAAAACCATTTTTTCACCTGTAATTAAATGGCTAATCAAGAATCATCAATTAATGCTAAAATCATTTGGTAAAAAGTTGATAAACAAATTGACCTGGCCAAGGGTGGTGGCTCACATCCGTAACCCCAGCGCTTTGGAGGCCGAGGTGAGTGGATCACTTAAAGTCAAGAGTCCGAGACCAGCCTGGCCAACATGGTAAGACTCCCATCTCTACTAAAAATAAAAATTAGCTGGGCATGGCAGTACACACCTGTAATCCCAGCTACTTGGGAGGGAGCATGAGGCAGGAGAATCACTTGAACTTGGGAGGTAGAGGTTGCAGTGTGCCAAGATGGCTCCGCTGCACTCTAGCCTGGGTGACAGAGTGAGAGACTCCATTCCAAAAAAAGTCCCACAAAAAAAAAAGAAAGAAATGTATTTGGGGCTGGGCGAGGTGCCTCACAAGTGTAGTCTTATTACTTTGAGAGGCCTGCAGGGGCGGGGAAGGACTGCCTAAGCTCAGGAGTTGGAGACCATCTGAGGCAACATGGTGAAACTCCATCTCTACTAAGATTACAAAAATTAGCCAGGCAAGCTGGGTACAGTGGCTGATGCCTGTAATCCTAGCACTTTGGGAGGCCAAGGAGGATCAGGAAGATCAAGACCATCCTGCCCAACATGGTAAAACCCTGTCTCTACGAAAACTACAAAATTACCTGGGTATTGTGGGGTGTACCTGTAGTCCCAGCTACTCCAGAGGCTAAGGCAGGAGAATTGCCTGAACCCAGGAGGCAAAGGCTGCAGTGGGCCAAGATCGCACCATTGCACTCCGGCCTGGGTGACAACAGCAAAACTCAATCTCAAAAAAAAAATTTACCTGATGTCAAAGTACTACATAGACTACAATAGTAACCTACAGATTACTACTTGCTGGAAGCAAAAAGAAAATCATAACTTTATAATGAAATGATAAGATTCTCACTGCATTAACTTGATGATCAAATACAGCAACAAAATAGTGGGACTAGACATTATATGCCTCTTAACCAGAAACAGAAGGAAGTACACAGAATTATTAAATGAAGTACTCTTACAAAAAACTGTTTTTTCTTTGCTTTGAGACAGAGTTTCACTCTTGTTACCCAGGCTGGTTACCCAGGCTGGAGTGCAATGGCACAATCTCGGCTCACCGCAACCTCCACCTCCTGGGTTCAAGCAATTCTCCTGCCTCAGCCTCCCAAGTAGCTGGGACTACAGGCACGCACCACCACGCCCAGCTAATTTTTGTATTTTTAGTAGAGATGGTGTTTCACCTTGTTGACCAGAATGACCTCGATCTCTTGACCTCGTGATCCACCCGCCTCAGCCTCCCAAAGTGCTGGGATTATAGGCGTGAGCCACAGCGCCTGGCCCCAAAAAACTGTTTAACCTAAGTCTACTCACACCTTTAGATCTAACTCCCAATTTAAAGGAAATAAATACAGGGGATAGAGAAGGAAAGTCATACTATGTCATGAGGAAATAAGCAGCAATATAAAATGTAATCATCTCAACAGACCTAATGGGTCAATACCACAGGGATGGAGAAGCAGAGTAGAGAAGGAGGTGTATGGGTAGAAGAGAGAGTTCTACCTATATATTAAAAAACACTCGAGAGATTATACAGTTCTACCTATATATTTTAAAAGACTCAAGAGATTACAACCAAATGCAATGGGTAGCTCTTGATTGAAATCTGGCTTTTTTTTTTTGAGACAGAGTTTCGCTCTTGTTACCCAGACTGGAGTGCAAAGGCACGATCTCAGCTCACCACAACCTCCGCCTTCTGGGTTCAAGCAATACTCCTGCTCCAGCCTCCCAAGTAGCTGGGATTACAGGCACACACCACCATGACCAGCTAATTTTTGTATTTTTAGTAGAGACGGGGTTTCACCTCGTTGACCAGGATGGTCTCGATCTCTTGACCTCGTGATCCACCCGCCTCAGCCTCCCAAAGTGCTGGGATTATAGGCATGAGCCACCATGCCCGGCCTGAAATCTGGCATTTTAAAAAAAAAACACCAGCCAGGCGCAATGGCTCATGCCCAGCACTTTGGGAGGTCAAGGCAGGCAAATCACCTGAGTTCAGGAATTCAAGACCAAACTGACCAACATAAAGAAACCCCATTTTTACTAAAAATACAAAAAAAAATTAGCCAGGTGTGGTGGCACATGCCTGTAATGACAGCTACTCAGGAGGCTGAGGCAGGGGAACTGCTGGAACCCAGGAGGCAGAGATTGCAGTGAGCCGAGATCGTGCCATTGCCCTCCAGACTGGGCATCAAGAGCAAAACTCCATCTCAAAAAATAAATAATTTTAAAAAAATTTTTTTTAAGTGTTAGCAAAGATATAGACATACTGGAACTCTTGTGTACTACTGGTAGGAAGATAAAATGGCACAGCCACTATGCAAAGGGTATGGCACTTCCTCAAAAAATTAAAAATATAATTATAATATGATCCAGCAATTCCACTTCAGGGTACATATCCAAAATAATTAAAAACAGGATCTCAAATAGATATTTGCACATGCATGTTCATTACAGCATTATTCACAATAGTTCAAGAGATGGAAGCAACTTAAATGCCTATCAATAGTTGAATGGATTAAAAAAATGGTAGACACATACAATGGAATATTATTCAACCTTTAAAAAGTGCACAGTGGCTCATGCCTGTAATCCCAGCATTTGGAAGGCCAAGGCTGGCTGATCACTTGAGCCCAGGAGTTCAAGACAAGCCTGGGCAACATGGCAAAACCTCATTTCTACAAAAAATACAATAATTATCCAGGTGTGGTAGTGCACATCTGTGGTTCCAGCTACTCGGAAGGCTGAGGTGGGAGGATGGCTTGAGCCCAGGGAAGTCAAGGCTGCAGTGAGTCATGATTACACCACTGCACTCCAGTCTGGGTGACAGAGTAAGACCCTGTCTTAAAAAAAAAACAAAAAAAAAAGGAAATCAAGTCATATGCTGCAACATGAATGAACCTTAAGGACATTATGCTAAGTGGCATAAGCCAGTCACCCCAAAAACAGCAATAATGACAAAAAGCTGCATGTTTCTACTTAAATGGGGTATCTACAGTAGTCAAACTCTAGACACAGAAAGTAGAATCATGGTTGTCAAGGGCTAGGAAGAGGGACAAAAGGGGTTCGCTGAGTACAGAGTTTCAGTTTGGCAAGACTAAAAAAAGCTGCACAACAATGAGCGTAGTTAACACTACTGTTGTGTACTCTTAAAAGTGGTTACGATAGGGCTGGGCGCGGTGGCTTACGCCTGTAATCCCAGCACTTTGGGAGGCCAAGGTGGGTGGATCACAAGGTCAACATGGTGAAACCCCGTCTCTACTAAAAATACAAAAAATTAGCTGGGCATGGTGGCACGTGCCTGTAATCCCAGCTGCTCAGGAGGCTGAGGCAGGAGAATTGCCTGAACCCAGGAGGCAGAGGTTGCAGTGAGCTGAGATCTCGCCATTGCACTCCAGCCTGGGTAACAAGAGCGAAACTCCGTCTCAAAAAAAAAAAAAAAAAAAAAGTGGTTAAGATAGCCGGGCTCACGCCTATAATCCTAACACTTTGGGAGGTTGAGGTGGGTGGATCACCTGAGGTCAGGAGTTCAAGACCAGCCTGGCCATCATGGTGAAACCCCATCTAAAAAAAAAAGGGGGGGTTAAGATAGTAAATACATTGTACTTTTTTCCACAATTAAAAAAACTATGAAGAGCTTAACTACAAAGAAAAAAATTGAGAGAAGGTAATTTAGCAGAGAAAGAGAATGTTCACTTGAGAGAGATAGAATCAATAAGAGAACAGAGCCAGGCACGGTGGCTCACACCTATAATCCCAACATTTTGGGAGGCCAAGGCAGGTGGGTCACTTGAAGTCAGAAGTTCGAGAGCGGCCTTGGCCAACATGGTGAAACCTCATCTCTACTAAAATACATAAAAATTAGCTGGATGTGGTGGCACATGCCTGTAGTCCCAGGTACTTGGGTATCTGAAGCAAGAAAATCGCTTGAACCAGGAAACCGGGAAGGTAGAGGCTGCAGTGAACCAAGATTGTGCCACTGCACTCTAGCCTGGGCAACAGAGTGAGATTCCATGTTAAAAAAAAAAAAACACACACAGAAAAGAAAATCACAAATAGAAATCCTGAGAAATGAACTAAATTTAATTATAAGTACATAATCAATTAACTCTGGGTCCCCTGAAAAAAATGCTTTACTGGATCATTATAGGTCCAGAAACTATGTGCAAAATACTCTACTAGGTACTTGTACTCCCCAGGGACTGCATGTATGATATCCATTCCCCCTAGTCAATCACTTCTTTCTTCCCAACCACTGCCAAAAAAGACTCCATCCTCTCCTACCTGTCCTTAAAAATGCTAAAAAATTGAAATTCCTGCATTGGAAAAACTGTCTAGAAATTTTATGTTCTCTGTGCACACAGAATTGATAATGATCAGACTAACCAAACTCCTATTATTTCCTATACAGTTTCAGTTTCTTAAAATGAAAGTAGGCCGGACGTGGTGGCTCACGCTTGTAATCCAAGCACTTTGGAGGCCAAGGCGTGTGGATCACCTGAGGTCGCGAGTTCAAGACCAGCCTGAGCAACATGGTAAAACACCATCTTTATGAAATAATTAAAAAATAAATAAATAAAGTAGTTTATATTTGTTGTTTCAACTTCTTTCTGTTGACTCCTTGACCCAGTACACTCCACCCTCCCACCCCAAGCAGCATTTACTGGTTTTTCTCTGGCTGGCCCTTCTTGGTCTCTGTCATGGATTTCCTGCGTTCTGCTCACTTTTTCAGTGTCAGGAGAATTGCCTGAACCCGGGAAGCAGAGACTGCAGTGAGCTGAGATTCCACCACTGCACTCCAGCCTGGGCGACAGACCAAGAATCCACCTCAAAACAAATTAAAAAAAAGTGCCTCTACCCCATCACACCGAACCCATATTTCTTGGTTCAATTTACTTTCCTTCAGTAAAGTTTCCCACTGTCTCAACGCATGATCTAGCCACAGCTCCCAAGGCACCCTAGGCATCTATCTTAGCATCTTTGTATTTACTTGTTGAGACTACTAGTCTGTAAGCTTCTCGCAGATACGTGTTTTATTTAGCAAACAAAAGCTCAATGATACTTGTTTATAAGCTAGGGCAAGCCAAAAGGCCAACTTCTTTAAAATACTGGACTTACTATTTTAGTACCTGGAATACACAGGTCCATAATACAGGGCATCTCTTTACCACAAATGAAGTACTTAAGAAAATAAATTCATAATCAGAAAGGTGGTTAAGAATGGATGAGACCAGGCACAGTGGCTCACATGTGGTCCCAGCACCTTGGGAGGCTGCAGCAGGAGGATCACTTGAGCTCAGACGTTCAAGGCCAGCCTAGGCAACATAGTGAGATCCCACATCTCTAAATAAATAAATAAAATTGGCCAGGCACAGTGCCATACCTGTAATCCCAGCACTTTGGGAGGCCAAGGCAGGAGGATCATCTGAGGTCAGGAGTTCAACACCAGCCCGACCAACATAGTAAAACCCCGTCTCTACCAAAAATTAGCAGGGTGTGGTGGTGCACCCCTGTAATCCCAGCTACTCAGGAGGCTGAGACAGGAGAATCACTTGAACCCGGCAGGCAGAGGTGAGCCGATCTCACAACATTGCACTCCAACCTGGGCAACAAGAGAGAAACTTCGTCTCAAAAATAGTTACATAGACAGATAAAATTAAAAAGAATTAAAGCAGATATGTTCCCCTCCACTACTTGAGGTCTGGTCTGCTTTTTGCTAACAGATCCCTGGCCATGTAAGTGAGCATATCACACAACCTAGAATGAACTAGGCATAGTACCTCATCCTCTCAAATGCTAGATTGGGTCAAGGTTCTAGTTGATACCCCTGTGCTGCCAGGAACCAGATGTCACCATGTGAAGAAACATATTTGCAGTAAAAGGAATGAAGCCACCTATGGAAGAAACTGATAATTGATACTTAAAAAAAAAAAGGAATGAAGCCAGTATGCACAGAGTATAAGTATGAAAAGGTCCCAACTATGGGCAAGTTCCCACCCTAGCTCTTCATAGTCATCTCTATCCATACAATGTCTATTATGTGGTTATATGAACCAATAACTTTTTCCCCTACAGGCTACTTCAAGCTGTATTTCTGTTACTTGAACTCCAAAAAGTCCTAACTAATAGAGAAATGAATTGATAAAATTTAAATTTAGACACCAAAGGATATTTTTCATTCAGGCTATAAAAGGGCCTGATATGCCTTCTCTAGCTTAGAAAACTTTCATCTACCAAATATAATGTCCCTTTCCTCTTCCTATTAGATAAACCCCAAAATTACTATCTCATTCTCTTTTCAACACATTCCATGCAAATCACATCATTTTTTAAGACAGTCCATTTACCACTATGTGGTGAGATGACAAATAACCAAGCAATTACAAGGTAATAAAAGAACATGGAGTGCTAAGGACACAAAAAGGAGGCCCATGTAACCGAGACTTGAAGTATCAGAGGGCTTTCTCCTAGAGCTACCACTTAGGCTAAGACCTGAAAGACAAGCCGTGTTAAGAAAACAAAAGTGACGATAAGGAGTAAACTAGGAAACAAATTCCAGACAGATACAAGCTTCTGTACTCAGGCATAGATTTAAGGAACTCTGACCACTTCAGGGGGAAATACAAGGAACTTAATAGAAGTAGCACACTGACAGCCAAGTGTCAAGAGGGATCCAAATCATGAGAATCCTGAAAGCCAAGTGAAGAAGTTCAAAAGTTTCACAAAAAAAAAAAAAAAGGAAGTTCAGAAGGCCATGAAAAGTCACAAGCAAAGCTCAAATGTGTTAGATTACTGTAGCTACAGTGGAAAGAAAATAACTGGAAGACTGAAAGCAGGGATGACCTGTTAGAAGGCTCATGCAACAACCCAGGTGAGAAAGGAAACTAACACATGGAATAGGATGGTAGCAGTGAAGATAGGGAAAAGGAACAGATTCATGAGATATTAAAGAGAAAAAATCCAATGGGGCTGCGTAATTATTCCGAATATGAAAGAAAAAAAGAGTGAAAGGAATAGATCAGGTTTCTACCAAGTTATTATTAGCAGTATATACTATATACTGATTTCTTACCACACACATGCACTATCTCATTTAATCTTCCTCTACAGTTAAGACAGAAAACAAGCAGAGTTTGTTCTAGTTTTTTGGTTTGCGGATGGTAAGGTTAATAGCAACTACAGTTTGGGATATGCAGAGTTTGAGGTACCTATAGGAACAACCAAATGGACATGTAATGAAGATAGATGATATATGAGTCCAGTTACCAGAAAATAGCTTTCAGCTGCAGACTAGAGAATTATCAGCATGCAGATGGTAACTAGGGAAATTCCTTTTTTTTTCTTTTTGAGATGGAGTCTCGCTCTGTCGCCCAGGCTGGAGTGCAGTGGCAAGATCTCAGCTCGCTGCAACCTCCGCCTCCAAGATTCAAGCAATTCTTCTGCCTCAGCCTCCAGAGTAGCTGGAACTACAGGAACCCGCCACCATGCCCAGCTAATTTTTATATTTTTAGTAGAGACGGGGTTTCGCCATGTTGGCCAGGCTGGTCTCGAACTCCTGACCTCAAGTGATCTTCCCACCTCAATCTCCCAAAGTATTGGGATTACAGTTGTCAGCCACAGTGCCCAGCCTATCACACTTTATACTAAAATAAATTCTAATAAAGAGCTAATTTCAGAAATATTGGGGAAAAATTGATTATCACATCTATAGAACAAGGCAATTTCTCAGTGTGGAAGTATGAAGCAATGACAGGATGATAAATTCACATATGCCTTTTTTTTTTACCTTTTTATTTTATTTGATCATTTTATTTTAAAAAATATATATATTTTAGAGACAGGCGCAGTGGCTCATGCCTGTAATTCTAGCACTTTGGGAGGCCAAGGCAGGGAGATCACCTAAGGTAAGGAATTCGAGACCAGCCTAAAGAACATGAAGAAATCTGGTCTTTACTAAAAATACAAAATTAGCAGGGCATGATGGTGCATGCTTGTAATCCCAGCTGCTTGGGAGGCTGAGGCAGAAGAATTGCTTGAACCCGGGAGACAGAGGTTGCAGTGAGCCCAGATCATGCCGTTGTACTCCAGCCTGGGGAACAAGAGCAAAACACTGTCTCAAAAAAAAAAGAAAATTAGCTGAGCATGGTGGCTGGCGCCTGTAATCCTAGCTACTCGGGAGGCCAAGACAGGAGAATCACTTGAACCCACAAGGCGGAAGTTGCCGTGAGCAGAGATCTCACCATTGCATTCTGGCCTGGGCAGTAAGAGTGAAACTCCATCTCAAAAAATAAATAAACAGGCTGGGTGCAGTGGCTCAAGCATGTAATCCCAGCACTTTAGGAGGCTGAAGCAGGCAGATCACCTGAGGTTAGGAGTTCAAGACTAGCCTGGCCAACATGGCGAAACCCCGTCTCTACTAAAAATACAACAATTAGCCAGACGCAGTGGCATACATCTCTAAGTCCAACTAAACAGGAGGCTAAGGCAGGAGAATCACTTGAACCCAGGAGGCGGAGGCTGCAGTGAAGCGGGATTGTGCCATTGCACTCCAGACTGGGCAACAAGAGCAAGACTCCATCTCTAAATAAATAAAATTAAAAATAAAAATACAAACATTAGCCGAGCATGGTGGTAGGCACCTGTAATCCCAGCTAGTCAGAGGCTTGAGGCAGGAGAATCACTTGAACCCAACAGACAGAGGTTGCAGTGAGCCAAGATGATGGCATCACACTCCAGCCTTGGTGACAGATACTCCAGATCAAAAAAATAATAATAAAGACACTAATAACCATATATCTGGGGCTTGCATAAAGTTTTAAGAAAAACAGTCAGCTGAGCACAGTGGCTCACACCTGTAATTCTAGCACTTTAGGAGGCTGAGATGGGAGGATCGCTTCAGTCCAGAAGTCTCAGACGAGCCTGGGCAATATGGCAACAACACCCTGTCTCAATTTAAATTTAAAAAAAAAGAAGAAAAGAAAAACAGCCAATAGATGATCAAAGGATATGGTCACACAATCCACATTTAGAGAAAAAGGCCAGGCATGGTGGCTCAGGCCCGTATTCCCAGCAACTTGGGAGGCTGAGCTGAGAGGACTGCTTGAGCCCACAAGTTTAAGACCAACCTAGGCAACACAGCAAGACCCTGACTCTACAGAAAAAAAAAAAAATTTTAATGAGCCACGCATGGTGTTATATGCTTGTAGTCCCAGCTACTCAAGAGGCTGTTGCAGGAGGATCCCTCTAGCCCAGGAATTCAAGGCTACAGTAAGCTATAATTGTGCCATTGCACTCCAGCCTGGGTGACAGAGGGAGACACTGTCTCCAAAAAAAATTTCTTTTTTAAATCTAGCTACTTAGCCACATAAATTTATTAAAGGCTCTTTGAATCTCTGAATTTTTAAAGTACGTGGGCTCAGATAGAATTGATTAACAAGGCCAGGAATGGTGGCTCAGGCCTGTAATCCCAGCATCTTGGGAGGCCAAGGTAGATCACCTGAGGTCAGAAGTTCATGACCAGCCTGGCCAACATGGCAAAACCCCGTCTCTACAAAAATACAAAAATTAGCCAGGCATGATGGTGTGTGCCTGTAATCCCAGCTACTTGGGAGGGTGAGATTGAAGAATCACTTGAAACTGGGAAGCAGAGGTTGCAGTAAACCAAGATCGCATCATTGCACTCCAGCCTGGGCGACAGAGCAAGACTCCATCCCAAAAAAAAAAAAAAAAATTAACCACAATCTAGATGTATAGTTCTAATAAAATAATTTCTGGGCCAGGCACAGTGGCTTACAACCTATAACCCCACCACTTTGGGAGGCCAAGGTGGACAGATCACAAGGTCAGAAGTTCAAGACCAGTCTGGCCAACACAGCGAAACTCTGTCTCTACCAAAAATAAAAAAACATTAGCTGGGTGTGGTGGTGTGTGCCTGTAATCCCAGCTACTTGGGAGGCAGAGGTTGCAGTGAGCCGAGATTGCACAATTACACTCCAGCCCAGGCAGCTAGGGCAACTATTCAAGACTCCGTCTCAAAAAAAAAAAAAAAATTCTGGAGGGCAATGCTGAGATTCAAGCTCTCAGCTAAGAATGTAAAATACTCTTCCCAAGACATGGGCACAGTGGCTCACGCCTGTGATCTCAGCACCTTGGGAGGCCGAGGCAGGACTGCTTGAGCCCAGGAGTTTGAGAGCAGCCTGAGCAACACAGTGAGACTCCGTCTCTTTAAAAAAAGAATAAGCTTTTGGGTCACAAAGATCTAGGTTTGACTGAAACCTACCTGATACATTCATACACTTCCACACCCACACACTAGTTGGATAACTTTCAGCAAGTTTCTTAATATTTCTCAGTCTGTCTCCTCCTCTGTAAGAATAGCGCAAATCTCAGAGTTGTAAGAATTAAATACAATTGTATATGCAAAGTGCTTAAAACAGTGCCTGGTGTGTATGTGTGTAAATATACATGTACACCACTTCATTACTATGAGGATGAGGGCAATGAGGTTGATAATGATATAGGGTTTGATGTATGCTTACTCATTATCAGGCAAGGTAGGTATCAAAAAAGGGTTCAATCTTGGGCCAGGCAGGGTGGCTCATGCCTGTAACCCTAGCATTTTGGGAGGCCAAGGCAGGCAGATCACTTGAGACCAGGAGTTACAGACCCAGCTCACCAACATGGCAAAAACCCATACCTACTAAAAATACAAAAGTTAGCTGGGTATGGTGCTAAGCATCTGTAATCCCATCTACAACAGAGGCTGAGAATCACTTGAACCCAAGGAGGCAGACATTGCAGTGAAACAAGATAGCACCGCTGCACTCCAGCCTGGGCAACAAAGTGAGGCTCTGTCTCAAAATAAATAAATAAAATGAAAATGCTCAATCTCTCCTTCAATTCCTAACATTAACTACTTCTAAAGGCATTTAATAGACAACTGATTCTTCCCAAGACTTACAATACGATCTTGCATATAAAAAGCTGAAAAGAGGCCAGGCCCTCAGTGGCTCACACCTGTAATCCCAGCACTTTGGAAGGCCAAGGCCGGTGAATCACCTGAGATCAGGAGTTTGAGACCAGCCTGGCCAACAGGACAAAACCCCATCTCTACTAACAATACAAAAAATTAGGTGAGCGTGGTCGTCGGCACCTGTGATCCCAGCTACTTGGGAGGTGAAGACAGGAGAACTGCTTGAACCCAGAAGGTGGAGGTTGCAGTGAGCCAAGATTGCATCATTGCATTCCAGCCTGGAGAACAAGGGAAAAACTCCAAAAAAAAAAAAGCTGGAAGGAAAACGAAGAAGATAAGTAGCTATTTTCTGATATTAATTGACTAATAAATGGTTGCTGCTTTGCATATCAAAAGACATGCATAATCACGGCTAATCATGAAGAAAAGGGAGGTTTCAAAAGGAAAATAATCGGCTTTCTAAAATATGGAATGGCCTGGCTGGCGCGGTGGCCACTACTGTAATCCCAGAACTTTGGGAGCCCAAGGCAGGCAAATCGCTTGACTCAGGATCTGAGACCAGCCTGGGCAACATGGTGAAACCCCATCGCTACAAAAAATACAAAAATTAGCTGGGTGTCCCAGCTACTCTAGGGAATGAGGTAGGAGGATGGATGGCTTGAGCCTGGGAGGCAGACGTGGCAGTGAGCTTAGATAGTGCCACTGCACTCCAGCCTTGGTGATATGGCCAGACGTTGTCTCAAAAAATAATAATAATAATAATTATAATAAATGCAACTATATAACAGTATTTAGATTTAAAATAAATTTTTTAAAACATGCAACTACAGTGATAATATCTAGCCTCTACCATGTACAAGATACTGTGTCTACTTTAATATACTTTAATGAAGGAAAAAATATGTCTCCACCATAACTTAAGCCCATTTTTCCTATGAAGTACAGTACTTCTATCTCCCCTTCAAATCAACTAAAGTCAACAGGTACACAAACTGGCATTCGTATGTACTGCGTGCTGATTTGTGCTGCTTTATTCTTTATTGTTTTACAGGTTAGTCTTTTTTCATTAGCTAAACTGTAGCCTCCTTACAAAAGAGCAGCCATTTATTTCCTCTTCTTCCTGCTGTGTCCACCCCTCCAGCCCCTCACTCCAACCGCCCCTCCCCCTCCAGCACGGCACTTAAATAATAAAGGTCCCCTGGTAGCGAAACTCAAAACTGTTGGTTTAATTTCTGACCTTTAGCAATAAACAATGTTAGAAAGGCAGATCGAACCACGTTTATCAAAATACAGAACACACGATGTTTATATTTCCTAAAGCGAGTAAGAAGTCTTACAGTTAAAATTAAAGGATGAGAGTTAAAAGGAGTTACAAAAGACAGCTGGTGTTTGAAAGAAAAACACTGGAATAAAACCAGAGTGAAAAGGCTGATGTTGGCATTAAAAGAAAACATTTTTTTAATACAGCTGCAAATCAGTCATTGTTTTCTGAGAGGCTAGGTTCATCTCCAGGATTTTCTTCTAGGAGCTCAACCAATCGCCACCTTTATTGAGTTACCCAGTCTCCAGGCAAGCAGCCCTTGCTGATTGGCTCAAAGATGTCGAGTAGAGAAAGCAGCCAATCCTGCCTTCAAGCTAGAACTGTGCTATGGAGACATTACAACCACTGCATGGCGAGAATGTGTACAAACCTGTGCCACTAATATCAGATCCTAGTTCCAAAAACTGCCGCCGAAAGGAAAAGCCTTTGAAGCCAACACAGACACTGACCTGTCATCCACATTCCATTACTCTAGCTCTCTGTCTGAGGGGGAAAAAAGTATTTTAACCAAAAGCGCATGAGGGATAAACTGTGCCCCCGCTAAAATGACTCACTCTATTGAGGATGAATTTCCAAACGGACGGCTTGGAGAGGGTCCCGATGAGAGCGGGGCTCTAGAAGGGTCCCAGTGAGGGTCAAAGTTGCGGACAGGGACAGGGGAGGCGGGACGAGGGTCAAAGACGCACAAATGCCCGGGAGGGGAAGGTCTCCTCGTAGTCTCCAAAATCCGAACCTGTGAGTGGCGTGTGCATGGACTTGAAGGGAATAAATAAACGACTCTGCTAGGACTACGTGCTCAGGAAGGTGGCCCGAAGTTCCCAGAGGGATCCGCCTGGGAAACACCGAAGGCGCCTGGAGGCGCGCACCTTGGTCACGTCCCGGCGGGAACGGATCCAAAAGGAACCTCGGGGGGCAAGAGGGGTGTGTCTGGGGCCTGGAGGCTCGCCAGGCACTGGGAGGCCGAGGAAGCCACCGCGGCCCCCGCCTTCACCCGGCCTCGGGCTGCGCGCCAGGGCCCGCCTCTCGCCGACGCCTCACTTCCCTTCCGTCCGGGCGGCCGGGCCCGCGGGTCGGACCGGAGGCGACCCGCACCGGGCCCCACGTTCAGGGCTTGGGGATTCGCTCGCGTGCCGCCCGCCGCTGCCTCAGGCCCTCAGCTTCGGCTCGGCGCCCCGGGACCCCTTCCCTCCAGGGCCCTCAACTCTGACCCGCTGCCCTGCCTCCCACCCGCCGCCTTTACCTGCTCCTGCAGCGGGCCGAGGGCGTCGAAGCCGGGGCCGCGTCGTCGAGAGCACAACGCAGCGCCGCGGGTCTGCAACCCTTTCCCGCCGGCGCCACTGTGCTCTCCGGCGCCGCGCAGGGCTAGCGAGCAGCTGCGGCCGCGGGGGGAGACGCGGCGAGCGCGCCCGGCGGGGAGACACTGCCGCTTTCCGTCCGGCCAGGGAAGAGCAGCCGCGCAGGAGCCCGCCGCGAGAGGGCGGGTGGGCGGCCGGGTGGGGAGGGGTCTCGAAGCGCCGGCAATGGCTGCCACGTCGCCCAGGTGGACTGCCGCCCCCCCTTCCCGAGCCAGTCGGCTGTTCGCCACGACCTCTGCTTCGTCCCCGAGCCCCGCCTCGGCGCGGCTGCCCGGGGGACCTGAGCCTGCGGGCGCTCTCACCTCTCCTGCTCCCTCAGGAGAGCAAGTCCTGCCCGGCCGGTTCGGTAGCTTCCGGCCGCCCACCCCCAGGGCTCGCGCGAGAGCTGACTGTGGGTCCCACTTTTCCTGTCAAGGGGTCCCTGGAGGAGCAAGCCCCTCTTCATGTGTCGGGTTCTGCGGGGAGGGCGGGAGCTGTTTCGCGTTGGAGAACACTGCAACAAGAGACCCGGAATTTTTGCCAAAATAAGCGGTAAACCACAGCTGTTTCTAGCTCTCAGCCCCCCAAAATAAAACAAACACAAGGTGGGCCTCTCGGGGCGAGGGGAGAGAGGAAAGCATAGCTGAGGCGGGCTCTACCGCGCCCGGAGTCCTGGCTGCAAGTTAGGAGGGACCGCGCGGCGAGCGAGCGGCCTGGGCATTGCCTGACGGGTTGTGGACGCCTCGGTCAGGGCCGGGCTGCGGCGGGCACGGGAACTCGCCTACTCGCCCGAGGCCCTCCCGCGGGGTCTTCCGGGAACGCCGCGGCCTCTGCGCGGCCGCCTTGGAGCCCTACGGAGAGACAGAGGGGCTGGCGGCGGCCACGGGGCGGAGGGAGGCTGCCCAACCCCAGCCGAGAGCCGGCCGTGATTCCCACTTTTCTTGGCGCTGCCAGCGTGCGGTCTGAGCTCGGGGGCGGAAGCTCAAAAATGTGTGCGCTTTTGCCGGTGGAACCGGAGCCGCTGGCCTTTGCCCCAAGATAAAGCTTGAGTTTTCGGGTGCCAAGAAAAAGCAAAGACGTACTCTTCTTCCCTCTTGCGACCGCTGTAGTATGAGTCCGTCCCCCAACCCTGCACCATTTTTTTTTTCTCTGAACTCTGCTCTCCCTGGCTTATCTGTTCTGGGTTCTGATGTGAAATGTTCAGTGTTTTCAGGATACGCAGATTTTTCATCTGTGCTTGCTGAGTGGGATACGCATATTTTTCACCTGTGCTTGCTGGGTGGTGGTGGTGCCTATTTTTTTCCTTTCTCTGTCCCCTTTCCTTTGCAATTACTTTTCATTCCACTTTCAGTGGGTTTTTTTTCCAGAATAGAGAAAGGAAATAACCTCAAGACAGAGTGTCCCTTTGCATCGAAGAGACGTTGGTGGTGGTTATGGCAGTTGCTTTAAACAGAGTGTAAATTTGGGGCAAGTGCAAGTGGTTTTTGTCGTTTAGGTCTTACTGGAACACTTATTCACAATAAGAACATTCTAGTGGTTTTTCAAGAAACTAGTAATATATAAGGAGAGACCTCAAGATGGTACATTTTCTGATGAAACCATCCACATAGAAAAATACATAGGGGAATTTTTTCCTTTTCTATCAGTTTTGTGTTTATAGAGGTCTTGAGTCCCAATGTTAAGAAATCACTGACTTCATCTTATCTTTAAAAAAAAAAATCACTATACAGAAAACTGTTAATGCTTTTAAAACTTTCAAAAACAAAAAATTGTAATAACCCAGAATCTCAAGAGATAAATACCTGTTGCTGAGAACCTAACATTAACTCTGCCTCTAAACAGCCATTATAGGAGACTAAAAACTGTAATATATGCCACTTTAGAAATGAAAGAACCCGGGTAATTATCAACTTCAAAGAAGTCTAGGAAATTAATATCTTGTTTTTGAAATATGTTCATCATGATAATAAAAACTGGCATTTAAATTATTTTCCTTTGAACATCTGTTAAGGATTCATCATATCTTAAGTCAGAACAATAAGAAATAAAGTTGTTATTTTTTTTTCTTTTGAGACGGAGTTTCGCTCTTGTTAGCCAGGCTGGAGTGCAATGGCACTATCTCGGCTCACCACAACCTCCGCCTCCTGGGTTCAGGCAATTCTCCTGCCTCAGCCTCCTGAGTAGCTGGGATTACAAGCACGCGCCACCGTGCCCAGCTAATTTTCTGTATTTTTAGTAGAGATGGGGTTTCACCATGTTGACCAGGATGGTCTCAATCTCTTGACCTCGTGATCCACCCGCCTCGGCCTCCCAGAGTGCTGGGATTACAGGCTTGAGCCACCGCGCCCGGCCTTGTTGGTCGGGCTGGTGTTGAACTCCCCGCCTCAGGTGATCCACCCGCGTTGGCCTCCAAAGTGCTTGGATTACAGGCATGAGCCACCACGCCTGGCCAGAAATACAGTCTTCTTTACGTTGGAAAATATATTTTAAGCCACAAACACAACACCCAAGCTGAATGTTTTTAAAGTTAGCTTACTATGGCAATAAGAACATCAATACCATAAAGTTCTGAAAGTGAGACTCAAATGAAGAACAAAGCAATCTTCACTCAACATTCACAGTGCCAGCCTTTGGTTATGAATATTTATAAAGATTTCCTTCTTTCTTATTGCTTCAAATTCTAAGCCAATGGGAAAAGTACAACACATCTTTTAAAGAGTGAAGCATCAATCAGCATTAGATTAGAACCTGAGATAAAGGTATTGTTTATCATGCTCATTCTCATTGGAGATCATGCCTCTTTAAATTTTTTTTTTTTTTTTTTTTTTTTTAAGTGACAGAGTCTCTGTTGCCCAGGCTGGCGGGCAGTGGCACGACTCAGCTCACTTCAACCTACGCCTCCCAGATTCAGGCAATTCTCCTGCCTCAGCCTCCCAAATTGTAGGCCCCTGCCACCACACACAGCTAATTTTTGTATTCTTAGTAGAAGCAGGGTTTCTCCTTGTCCAGGCCAGGGTCAAACTCCTGACCTCAGGTGATCCTCCTGCCTCGGCCTCCCAAAGTGCTGGGATTACAGATGTGATCCACCCCACCCAGCTGAGTCTCTTTAAACTTAAAAGGAAACATTTAAGAATTAGGGCTGGGCTCCATGGTTCATGCCTGTAATCCCAGCACTTTGGAAGGCAGAGGCTAGTGGATCACCTCAGGTCAGGAGTTCAAGACCAGACTGACCAACATGGAGAAACCCCGTCTCTACTAAAAATACAAAACTTACTTGGGTGTGGTGGGGCACCCCTGTAATCCCACCTACTTGGGAGGTTGAGGCATTCAGGAGAATTCCTTGAACCCAGGAGGCGGAGGTTGCAGTGAGCGGAGATCGTGCCATTGCACTCCAGCCTGGGCTACAAGAGTGAAACTCCATCTCAAAAAAAAAAAAAAAAAGAATTGTTGATTGTCTTGTGGGTGCCACTCCTGCTCACACTATCCTCTCTTCAGTCTTCCAATTGGTTTTATTACAATTGGTCATGTTAGAATTATGTGACAATACTGAATTCTCTAAAGTGCCGGACAAATCTGAGGAATGATAAAATGCCTACTACTTAATACTTTAAAGTGAATCCTGGCATTTTAGATTAAAAACTGACCTTTAAGGAAAGAATAAAGTTTATATTTTGGAAAATGTCTTGTATTTTTGTAAAACAAATTGCCGAGTTGTCAAAAGTAAACCTTTTAGGTTTACCTAATGCCACCTTTGGTCTATTTAACAGCTAAATTCTAAACATGATTGTCTATGTTTATGTTTAGAACATAAGTATTATTTCCTTCCAACCAAAAGTACTAATAATCTATGTCACCTTTGTATTCCTATACATTGATTGTGACTTAAAACATTCTGCTTAATTATTAACGTGTTTATACTTAATCTCCCTTCCCAGGTCATCAATTCCTTGAAGTTTCCCATTCAGCCTTGTATTCCTCATTGCCAAACTCCCAGCCTTTTACAATATAAATATTCCATGGATGTTTACTAAGTGAAAGAATAAGTGAGCATCACTCTGACAAAACATATGGCAAATCAAGAAAATCTGTGTCACGATTTTTTCCTCTTCTACACAATAACTGATACATTGTTTTCATTCCCAACTAAGAACAGTATTGTTAGGCCAGGCCTGGTGGCTCACACCTGTAATCCCAGTACTTTGCGGGGGCATGGTGATGCATGCCTGTAATCCCAGCTACTCCAGAAGCTGAGGAGGGAGAATCGCTTGAACCTGGGAGGTGGAGGTTGCAGTGAGCTGAGATTGCGCCACTGAACTCCAGCTTGGGCAGCGAGCGAAACTCCATATCAAAAAAAAAAAATGGTATTGTTGGCCAGGTGCAGTGACTCACACCTATAATCACAACACTTTGGGAGGCCGAGGCAGGCAGATCATGAGGTCAGGAGGTCAAGACCAGCCCTGCCAACATGGTGAAACTCTTGTCTCTACTAAAAATACAAAAATTAGCCGGGTGTGGTGACCTGTGCCTGTAGTCCCAGCTTCTTCTCACAAGCCTGAGACAGAATGGCTTGAACCCGGGACGCAGAGGTTGCTGTGAGCCAAGATCTGCCATTACACTCCAGCCTAGGTAACAAAGTAAGACTCCATCTCAAAAAAAAAAAAAATAGTATTGTTGCAAGAACTTTACTAAAAGAGGCTGGGCGTGGTGACTCACCTGTAATCCAAGCACTTTGGAGGCCAAGGCGGGCAGATCACCTGAGGTCCAGAGTTCAAGACCAGCCTGACCAACATGGTGAAACCCCATCTTTAAAAAAAAAAAAAAAAGAACTTTATTAAAAGAAAGTGGGACCAACATAGGCTGGAACTCATGTTTTTCAATTTTAAATTTGGTGGAAACAAAATGGTAGATAATATTGCCGTTATCTAAAGTAAATAAGTACATAAATATCAATATCTTTATGTAAGATTGCTTTACCACACTCAACCTAAGGCACTTCAAGCTCTGGCCCTGAGAAAATTACTTAAAACTCTCAAATACTCAGTTTTCTCATCTCTCATGGCATTTATAAAAACTACTTTCTGATTAATTAAAATCATGAATATACATAAAAGTAGAGGCTTAATAAATAATGGTTATTACTTACAGATATTAGTGGACTCAGTCATGGAGAAAATGTAATTTTTTTTTTTTTTTAATATGGAGTTTCACTCTTGTTGCCCAGGCAACAAGAGTGAAATGCTGTGATCTCAGCTCACCACAGCCCACAGCCTCCACCTCCCGGGTTCAAGTGATTCTCCTGCCTGAGCCTCCCGAGCAGCTGGTACTACAAGCATGCACCACCATGCCTGGCTAATTTTGTATTTTTAGTAAAGACGAGGTTTCTCCATGTTGGTCAGGCTGGTCTCAAACTCCAGACCTCCAGGTGATTTGCCCACCTTGGCCTCCCAAAGTGCTGGGATTACAGGCGTGAGTGGATTTCAGCCACCACACTCAGCTGAAAATGTAATTTTCTTAGTGCAATTATTTATCTATAAAAGGCACCATTCTGGACAACATGGGGAAACTCTGTCTCTACAACAAATAAAAAATTTAACCAAAATAAATTAATAATAAATAAATAAAATTAAAAAATAAAATAATTTAGCCAGGTGTGGTGGTGTGGACCTACAGTCCCAGCTACTTGGGAGGCTGAGGTGGGAGAATCACTTGAGCCCAGGAGGCAGAGGTTGCAATGAGCTGAGATCATGCTCCTGTACTCCAGCCTGGACTACAGAGTGAGACCCTATCTCAAAAAGAAAATAAAGGAAAAAAAAAAAGGCAAGGATAGACTGTTAAAATATGGAAACAAATATCCTAAAGGAAGGAATAGGGTACTAAGAAAACCAACCAAAAGAAGATAATTTTTGCAACCTGGACAACATGGTGAAACTCCATCTCTACAACAGATGCAAAAATTAGCTGGGCATGGTGGCATGTCCCTGTAGTCCCTGCTCCTCGGGAGACTGAGGTGGGAGGCTGTAGTGAGCCTAGATTGCACCACTGCACTCTAGCCTGGGAAGCAGAATGAGACACTGTCTCCAAGAAGAAGAAAAAATATATGTATATAACTTCTAAGAATAAAAAACACTGGCATTCCAGTCTGAGTGAAAAACTTTATGAAAAATCAAATCTGGGGCCAGGCATGGTGCCTCATGCCTGTAATCTCAGCACTTTCAGAGGCCAAGGCAGGCAGATCACCTGAGTTCAGGAGTTCAAGACCAGCCTGGCCAACATGATGAAACCCTGTCTTTAAAAAAAAAAGAAAAGGGCCAGGCGCAGTGGCTCCCAGCACTTTGGGAGGCCGAGATGGGTGGATCACAAGGTCAAGAGATCAAGACCATCCTGGTCAACATGGTGAAACCCCGTCTCTACTAAAAATACAAAAATTAGCTGGGCATGGTGGCACATGCCTGTAGTCCCAGCTCCTCAGGAGGCTGAGGCAGAAGAATTGCTTGAACCCAGGAGACGGAGGTTGTGATGAGCCGAGATTGCGCCATTGCACACTCCAGCAACTGGGTAAAAAGAGCGAAACTCCGTCTCAAAAAAAAAAGAAAGAAAAGGGCTGGGCACAGTAGCTCACGCCTGTAATCCCAGCACTTTGGGAGGCCAAGGCGGGTGGATCACGAGGTCAAGAGATCGAGACTATCCTGGTCAACATGGTGAAACCCCGTCTCTTCTAAAAATACAAAAAATTAGCTGGGCATGGTGGCACGTGCCTGTAATCCCAGCTACTCAGGAGGCTGAGGCAGGAGAATTGCCTGAACCCAGGAGGCGGAGGTTGCGGTGAGCCAAGACCGCGCCATTGCACTCCAGCCTGGCTAACGAGCGAAACTCCATCTCAAAAATAAATAAATAAATAAATAAAAATAAAAATCAAATTTGATTGTGTCTCTCTCCTCTCACAAATTTCACAGCTCCTCTAATTTCTACTAGCCGTTCTCAATAGGGATATATAGTTCGTATTGCTTTGAAACTGGAAGGCTTCTCATTGCACTCTGTGCTTTTTCTTTGAATAAATTCTCAGAGAATTTATTAATATGCCAGTGTGCCTATGAACTCTAAGAAAGGGATATAGTAGTAAATATTTCCAAACTTACTTGACCATAAATCCTCTATTCGTAGAGAGTATCCCATGACATATGATTTTATATCACATTTGGAGGAAATACTTGTCTACATGTTTGAAGATAAAATCCAGACCCCCTCAACTTCTTCTTCCAAATGCTGACACTCCTGCAGAAATGACCTCAAATAACCCTGAAATGTAGGTCTCCTGAGAAATGAGCTTGAGAAATTGACCTTTGTTTTACCCAATTTCTCTGTAAGTGAATGGGCAGGCATGAGGCAGAATTTCCAAACTTGACAAGAAAGGGTGGAGGTGGGATTGGCAAAGACTGTATTAAAAAAAAAAATCTAGATAATGCCGATGTTAGCTTCCTCATTCCCGGGATAATCCTCCTCCTTTGAGTATGATAGCAACAACGATTCTGTGTCTTTGTGAGAAACTTTACAGGAAGCCATACCTCTGTCTGTAAGCATGTTGTGGGAGCTCCAGCTTCATGTAACTATGCTTTTTTTTTTTTTTTTTTTTTTTTTTTTTTGAGACGTAGTCTTGCTCTGTAGCCCAGGCTGGAGTGCAATGGCAAGATCTTGGCTCACTGCAACCTCCACCTTCCAGGTTCAGGCGATTCTCCTGCCTCAGCCTCTTGAGTAGCTGGATTACAGGCACCTGCCACTAAACCTGGCTAATTTTTGTATTTTGAGTAGAGAAGGGGTTTCACCATGTTAGTCAGGCTGGTCTCAAACTCCTTCCCACAGGTGATCCACCTCAGCCTCCCAAAGTGCTGGGATTATAGGCTTGAGCTACCACTCCCAGCCAAGTTTTCATATCACTTGCCAATAAGGAAACTAGATCCTGTAACCATCCCTGCTAACATCTTTCTGTCAGTTATATTACTCCTCCATTTGAGGTAATCATACACCTCACGGTACATCCTTTCCAGTGATGTTGAACCATTGGCTAACCTAGTTATTCACTTTCATTTGTGTTTTACAACCCAACCCAAATGCCTTTTTATCCTGTAAAGTTTTTCCAGATGCCCCAAATAGAACAGTTTCTTTTTGTGAGACTCATCCAGGCTGGAATTAAAAGCACGCACCACCACGCCCAGCTAATTTGGGTATTTTTAGTACAGTCAGGGTTTCACCATACTGACCAGGCTGGTCTCGAACTCCTGACCACAAGTGATCTGCCTGCCTCGGCCTCCCAAAGTGCTGGGATTACAAGCATGAGCCGCCATGCCCTGCCTCCCAAAGTGCTATGATTGCAGGTGTGATCCACTGTGCCCGACCTCATAAAAGGTTTTCTGTAAATGCTTGTTAAAAGGAAACGTAAAGTTCTTTGTAATGAAATTATTTAGGTTCTCAAAACTGGATTATACTTTTCAAAAAACCTTCCTGAGCTGAGGGAGGCCAGCTCCAGAAGTGTTCTTAAAGACATTCACCCTATGCTAAGGTGGTGTTTGCTTATGAAAAATATGAGCTGAGTCTGGGGCCAAGTAACACATTCCACCCACTAGATTTTCCTCTCAGTCCCTGCCTAAGAACTTAGACTTTTCAATGTTTGGTGATGGCCTGCCTGAAACATAAATTCTGAATGTTGCTAATTAGGATGCAGTTTGAGGACTGTGAGACTTTTGTTTGGTTTGGTCTGGTTTGTATTTTGAAAGCAAAGGCATTAGGGCCAGGGCAAAAGCACCAATCCCAGGGTGAAGAGTCCTTCGCTAATAATTATTTTGGTACATTCAAATATGGGTTTCCATTCTGCCTAATTCTGCAAGACTCAAAAAGAAAAAAGAAAAAATATGTTTTCAAGTTCTAGGACTACTTAACCCTTTGAGGCTAATACCTTTCCAAAGACAAAGTCCATTTCTCTGTCAGTGTTTTCAACACTATAGATAGTACAATCCTTTTACTATTTATTTATTATTAGTATCCCAGTACTGAACAGACAGAAAGTACTTAGGAAAATCCTCAAAGTCCCAGAATGGTATTCATAAAGCGACTTCTAGAGTTAAATATCCTGCAAATGAAGTTAAATACATTTACTATATTGTATATGAGCATGGTATCATAATGTACATTCCAAATATGGCAGAATGACAGCAAAAGAAAAAAAAGCTGCATGTATGTTTATGCTTTTCTTTGTTTTTTGTTTTTTGTTTTTTTTGAGACAGGGTCTCACTCTGTCACTCAGGCTGGAGAGCAGTGGCATGATAATAGCTTACTGCAGTCTCGAACTCCCTGGGCTCAGGTGATCCTCCTACCTCAGCCTCCCAATAGGTGGGATCACAGGTATGTGCCACCATGTTCGGCTAATAATTATATTTTTTGTAGAAACAGGGTTTTGCCATGCTGCCTAGGCTGGTCTCAAACTCCTGAGCTCGAGCAATCCACCTGCTGCAGCTTCCCAAAGTGTTGGGATTATAGAGTGAGCCACTGCATCCGGCCTGTTTACATATTTTTTTATGTAAGATGAATGACAAAATTGTCTCAGATATGAAATAAGTCAGAATAATTGCATTATAAATACTAAGGTTAGAAAAGCGTAATTTATTTCCATCCTTGAGGTACCATTTAAAAATTAAATAACATTTTTTAAATACCAGGAACCAACCATACCATTCAAGCAGTATTTCTTGAAAATTCATTAGGGATATTGTAAAAATTTAAGATAGGGCCCCTGTCCTTAAGGAGCTTTATTATAATTTATGTGAAACAAGACAGATACAAAGTATCATCACTTACTTTTACTAAGAGAAGTAGTATGGTGAATTGGAAAATGATACAGGCTTTTAAACTTTAGGTGTAGGTTCGTATTTTTAGTGCTGCCATCCCATTAATGTATGATCTCGGCAAAGTTACTTAACTGCTCCCAGCCTCAATTTCTTTAATTCTAAAGTGAGGATAAGGATACTAATTTTTTTTCTCCCTTTTTTTTTTTTTTTTTTTTTTTTAGAAAGGATCTCACTATTTTGCCCAGGCTGGAGTTCAGTGACATTATCTCGGCTCACTAAACCTCTGCCTCTCAAAGTCAAGCAATCATCCCACCTCAGCCTCCCAGGTAGCTGGGACTACGGACACATGCCACCATCCCCAGCTAATTTTTGTAGTTTTGGTAGAGATGGGGTTTTGCCATGTTGCTCAGGCCCGTATCAAACTCCTGAGCTCAAGTGATCCACCTGCCTCAGCCTCCCAAAATGCTGGGATTACAGGCATGAGCCATCATGCCCAGCCAGGATGCTAAATTTAAAGGACTAGTTTTCAGCCAGGCGTGGTGGCATGGGCCTGTAATCCCAGCTGCTCAGGAGATTGAGGCAGGAGAATTGCTTTAACCTGGGAGACGGAGGTTGCAGGGAGCCGAGATGGCTCCACTCTACTCCAGCCTGGGTGACAGAGTGAGAGCCTGTCTCAAAAAAAGAAAAAAGAAAAAAAAAGGACTGGTTTGGTTTTGTTTCATTTTCTTTAGAGATGGCAGTCTCACTGTGTTGCCCAGTCTGGTCTATGAACTCCTGGGCTCAAGCGATCCTCCCCCATCAGCCTCCCAAAATGCTGGGATTACAGGCCTGAGACACTATGCCCAGCCAGGAGAGTTGAAAGAATTAAATTGCAATATGGATCCAGACACTTAAGTAAATGCTTGATATGTGTCAGATGTTCAAAAAATAATAGTTTAGGGCTAGCCTATAATCCCAGCACATTGGGAGGCCGAGGTGGGCAGATCACAAGGTCAAGACATCGAGACCATCCTGGCTAACACGGTGAAACTTCATCTCTACTAAAAATACAAAAAATTAGCCAGGCATGGTGGCATGCACATGTAGTCCTAGCTACTCGGGAGGCTTAGGCCGGAGAATCGCATGAACCTGGGAGGCGGAGATTGCAGTAAGCCGAGATCACACCACTCAATGCACTCCAGCCTGAGCGACAAAGCAAGACTCCATCTCAAAAAAAAAAAAATAGTTTATTCCCCAAGTGAATTGAAGGGATTGAATATTTTCTAACTCATTTCTTCTTATTGATAAATAATAATTTTATTATTGGTGAATTTTAAAATTGAAGTTAGCCAAAGCTTCAATCATTTTAACAACCAAAACTTTAATTTTCTTAAAACTAAAACTCAATTCTGCACCGGGCCGGCCAGACACCTGCACCCTCCTGCAGCCAGTCACCCGCCACCACCCACCCCCCACCTGCCAGCATGGTCGGGCCCAGACATCGAGACACCGTCTGCCATCCAGATCTGCCAGATCATGCAGCCAAATGATGCCAACGTGGCCAGCAATGCCCATGGGGGGGCTGTCCTGACAGTATGGCTGTGTGGCCATAGTGTCTCGGGTCAGGCACACTGACTTCCTGTCGCCCAATTACATCAGTGTGGTGGCCCATGTCAGCTCGGAGATCACCTACATACACCTCCAAGCACTCTGTGGAGTTGCAGGTCAACATGATATCCGAAAACATCCTCACAGGTGCCAAAAACCTGGCCAATAAGGCTACCCTCTGGTATTTGTCCCTGTTGCTGAAGAACATGGACAAGGTCCCCGAGGTGCCTCCTGTTGAATATTCCCAGCAGCAGCAGGAGGAGGAGGGCTAGAAGCAGTAGGAAGCCCAGCAGGTGGAGTGCATAGAGGCCAAGTGGAGGAACGAGGACATCAGCCAGCCAGTCCGCAACCCAGAGCTGTCAGCTACAGCTTGATCCACCTGGTGGGGCCTTCAGACTGTACCCTGCACAGCTTCATGCATGGAGGCATGACCATGAAGCTCATTGACCAGGTCACCAAGATTGTGGCTGCACGCCACTGCAAGACCAACATCGTCACAGCTTCTGCGAACACCATTAATCTTCACAAGATCAGAAAAGGCTGTGTCATCACCATCTCAGGATGCATGACCTTCAAAAGCAATAAGTCCATGGAGATCAAGGTCTCAGTGGATGCTGACGCTGGTGTGGACAGCTCTCAGAAGCCCTACCAGGCCGCCAGTGCCTTCACCTATGTGTCACTGAGCCAGGAGGGCAAGTCGCTGCTGTGCCCCAGCTCATGCCCAAGACCGAGGATGAGAAGGGCTTGGAGGAAGGCAAAGGGTGGTATCTGCAGATGAAGGTGAAGCAACAGGGCCACGTGGAGCCTCAGCCCTAGACGCCCTCCTCCTGCTGCTGGGGCCTTGAGAAGCCATGGCAACGGGCCAGTGTCCAGTCACTTAAAAGTTACCCCCTTGGCCAAAAACCCAATTCACATTGAGAGCTGGTGTTGTCTGAAGTTTTCTATCAGTGTTAACCTGTACTCTCTCCTACAAACCTACACACCAAAGCTTTATTTATATGATTCCCGCGTCAGTGCTACACAGTGCTGACCTGGGCTCTGGGAGGCCTTCCATGGAAACCCTTGGGAATGCTTCTGAGCACATTGCAAGGTATGGGAAGAACCCAGCACCACTAATAAAGCTGCTGTTTGGCTGGAAAAACAAAAAACTCTACTGGGCGCGGTGGCTCACGCCTGTAATCCCAGCCCTTTAGGAGACTGAGGCAGGAGGATCACTTGAAGTCAGGAGTTCGAGACCAGCCTGGCCAACATGGTGAAATCTCATCTCTACTAAAAATATAAAAATTAACCAGGCATGGTGGTGGGTACCTGTAATCCCAGCTACTTGGGAGGCTGAAGGAGGAGAATTGCTTGAACCTGGGAGGCAGAGGTTGCAGTGAGCTGAAATTATGCCACTGCACTCCAGCCTGGGCAATAAGAGTGAAAAAAAAAACTAAAACTTAAATATCCAGGATTTTTTTTTTTTTTTTTTTTTTGAGCCGGAGTTTCGCTCTTGTTACCCAGGCTGGAGTGCAATGGTGCCATCCTGGCTCACCGCAACCTCCGCCTCCTGGGTTCAGGCAATTCTCCTGCCTCAGCCTCCTGAGTGGCTGGGATTACAGGCACGCGCCACCATGCCCAGCTAATTTTTTGTATTTTTAGTAGAGACGGTGTTTCACCATGTTGACCAGCATGGTCTCGATCTTTTGACCTTGTGATCCACCCGTCTTGGCCTCCCAAAGTGCTGGGATTACAGGCTTGAGCCACCGCGCCTGGCCAATATCCAGGATTTTTAATCAGATAACTAACATAGATAAGGGGGAAAAAAAACTAAGAATATACTGATTTACCTGAAAAATGTAATCCCAACTTGCTCTCCAAACATAATATCACATAACGTTAGTGACTTTTTTTTTTTTTGAGACAGAGTTTCACTCTTGTTGCTCTGGCTGGAGTGCAGTGATTACGCAATCTCGATTCACTGCAACCTCCGTCTCCAGGGTTCAAGCGATTCTCCTACCTCAGCCTCCCAAGTAGCTGGGATTACGGGCATCTGCCACAACGGCCAGCTAATTTTTTGTCTTCTTAGTAGAGATGGGGTTTCCCCATGTTAGGCTGGTTTCAAACTCAGGTATTCTACCTGACTCGGCCTCCCAAAGTGCGGGAATTACAGGCATGATAATAGGATTATGTCAGTGACTTCTCTCATTTTTCTTTTGGCTAAGCCCAAAATACAGAAGGATTTGGGCTGGGAACAGTGGCTCACACCTGTAATCCCAGTACTTTGGGAGTCCGAGATGGGCAGATCACTTGAGGTCAGGAGTTTGGACCAGCCTGGCCAACATGGCAAAACCCTGTCTCTACTAGAAATAACAAAAATTAGCTAGGTGTTGTGGCATGTATCTATAATCCTAGCTATTCTGGAGGTTGGGACAGGAGGATTGCTTGAACCTGGGAGGCAGGGGTTGCAGTGAGCCAAGATGGCACCATTGCACTCCAACCTGAGTGACAGAGCGAGACTCTGTCTAAATATATATATGTGTATATATATATGGGTGTGTGTATATATATGTGTGTGTGTGTGTGTATATATGTGTGTATATATGTGTGTGTGTGTGTATATATATATATATATATATATATATATATGCACACACAGAGAAACAAGGATTTTATCTGTATGGAGCATAGAAAAGGGAAGTTAAATAATGGTATTTCTGCATAAGTTAACCAGCATTAATCAGTGTAGCCTTGCTCACTACACAGATTCTCCAGTCTCCTTCAGTTTGATTCAGTAAATATATATTCCTATAGTTTATGTTGAGGTCTTGAGGGCGTCCAATAAATGACATGGCTCTTCTCTGACCAAATTGAGAAGGAAGGGTAAGTATAAGGTAAATATGAGGTCAAATATCACCTTGAACTGATAAGGACTAACTGGAGAATGCAGCTCATGAGTTTAGCTGACCTGTCACCTGAACCCCAGAATGAGATACACTTACCTACCCTGTTCCACAGGCAGCACAGGCACGCATTGTGGCTTTTATGGGGCCATGGGCACTTCTGCCTTTTTCTTGGGCTCGTCTTTTTTTCTCTTCATACAAAAAAAAAAGAAGAAGGCCGAGCACGGTGGCTCACACCTGTAATCCCAGGACTTTGGGAGGCCAAGGCAGGCAGATCACCTGAGGTTGGGAGTTTGAGACCAGCCTGACCAACAGGGGGAACCCCATTTCTACTAAAAATACAAAAATTAGCCAAGGGTAGGGGTGCATGCCTATAATCCCAGCTACTCGGGAGGATAAGTCAGGAGAATCGCTTGAACCTGGGAGGCGGAGGTTGAAGTGAGCCAAGATCGCGTCATTGCACTGCAGCCTGGGCAACAAGAGTGAAACTCCATCTCAAAAAAAAATACTAAAAATTACACATTATGACTATAGTGATATACATATTTTAAAACATTTTTGTTTGACCTACAAATTTATTTTTTTCTTCTGTTTTTTCTTTTTCTTTCTTTTTCCATATAGGGTCTCACTCTGTTGCCAAGGCTGGAGTGCAGTGCCAAGATCTCGGCTCACTGCAGTCTAAACCTCCTGGGCTCAAGGATCCTCCCACCTCAGCCTCCCAAGTAGCTAAGACCAAAGGCGCATGGCACCATGCCCAGGCAATTTTTAAATTTTTTGTACATAAGGATATGGGGTCTCACTATATTGCCTAGGCTGGTCTCCAACTCCTGAGCTCAAGGAATTCTACAGCAGTGGCCTCCCAAAGCGCTGGGACTACAGGCCTGAGCCATCACACCCAGTCTCATTTGTTTTCTTCTGATTTTATTTTATTTATTTATTTATTTTGAGACGGAGTTTTGCTGTTGTTACCCAGACTGGAGTGCAATGGCATGATCTCGGCTCACCACAACCTCTGCCTTCTGGGTTCAAGCAATTCTCCTGCCTCAGTCTCCTGAGTAGCTGGGACTACAGGCACGCACCACCATGCCCAGCTAATTTTTGTATTTTTAGTAGAGACGGGGTTTCACCTCGTTGACCTGATGGTCTCAATATCTTGACCTGGTGATCCACCCGCCCACCTCGGCCTCCCAAAGTGCTGGGATTATGGGCGTGAGCCACTGTGTCCGGCAATTCTATTCTTAAGGCTGAAATCATTGCATTCAGTTATCATAATTAGATAACACTGGTCTTTTACAATTACGATCTAATTCTTCTTGCTCTAGATTCCTGTTTACCAGAAAATCTGATGATAATTAGGCTTCCATGTAGATTATCCTACAAGGAAAGAATATCTCAAGCAGGCCGGGCGTGGTGTCTCATGCCTTTAATACCAACACTTTGGGAGGCCCAGGCAGGCAGTTCACTTGAGACCAAGAGTTCAAGACCAGCCTGGGCAACATAGCAAAACCCTATCTTTACCAAAAATACAAAACATTAGCTGAGTATGGTGGCTTCCACCTGTAGACCCAGCTACTCAGGAGGCTGAGGCAGGAGAATCACTTGAACCTGGGAGGCAGAGGTTGAAGTGAGCCGAGATCACATCATTGCACTCCAACCCAAGTAACAGTGCAAGGCTCTGTCTTAAAAAAAATAAAAAATTAGCCAGGCAGGGTGGCACATGCCTGTAATCCCAGCTACTCCAGAGGCTGAGGCAGGAGAATCACTTGAACCCAAGAGGTGGTTGTGGTGAGCCAAGATCAAGCCACTGCACTCCAGCCAGGGCAACAAGAGCGAAACTCCGTATCAAAAAATATATATATTCAATGGGAATATTGTAGGAAATACTTAACAAGTTCAGTTATGGTGGGATTTGTTTGTTTATTTTGAGATAGGGTCTTACTCGGCTCACTGTTGCCCACGCTAGAGTGCAGTGGCATGATCTCGGCTCACTGTAACTTCTGCCTCCCAGGCGATCCTCCCACCTCAGCGTCTCAAGCAGCTGGGACTACAGGCACCACCATGCCCAGATAATTTCTGTATATTTAGTAGAGACAGGTTTTACCATGTTTCCCAGGCTGGTCTCCAACTCCTGGGCTCAAGCAATCTGCCTGCCTCAGCCTCCCAAAGTGCTGGGATTACAGGAGTGAGCCACTGCATCCAGCCCTATTTAGAATTTTTCCAGGAGACCCCATACTGATTTTCACAAGGTTTGTACTAACTCACACTCCCGCCAATGGTGTGCAAGGGTTTCCTTTCTTCACCTCATTGCCAACACATGTTATTGTTCATCATTTTTATAGTAGCCATTCTAACAAGTGAGAGATGATTTCTCATTGTAGTTTTAATTTGCATTCTCTTTTTTTTTCTTTCTTTTTTTTGGCAGACAGCACCAGGATCTCTTTTTTTTCATGCTTGCCTACATGCAGATTAATTTGCATTCTCTGATGATTAGTGATGTTGAGGACATTTTCTTTTGATTTTTTTCCCAAGCCAAACTGTATCCAGCTTTATTAAAGATACTTTCCATAAACAATCATGGTATTTCAGGCAGGACATGGGCAGATAATCATTAACAGTATACAACAACTTTCAAACTCCCTTCTTTGATGGACTACCAAAAATCAGAAAGCCACTATAAAACCCAATGAAGTCTTCATCTGATGCTCTGAACAGGGAAAGTTTAGTGTGAGGGTTGACATTTCACATTTAGCATGTTGTTTAACAACTTTTCACGAGCCAACCCTGACTTTCATGAAGTGAAATGAAAATGGCAGAATTTATCTGAAGATCCACAATCTAGAAATGGAATCACTGCTCTTTTGACAGGTGCCATCTCAGTGGCATCACTGGCAAGACCAGATTGCCTGACACACTGGTAACAATGACTGGGGGTCAGGTCCCAACAGATGCCTGGGCTTAAGGGAGTTAAGTCTATGCTGAAAGACAGAAAGGGAGAAGAGGACAAAAAGCGAATTTGTTTTTCCATACCACAAGGCTTTTGTGTGTCAAGGTGGCCATGTGTGTCAAAGTCAGGGAATCCCTCCTCCTGGGAGCCAAGAGGAATTCTCTCAAAACTAGAAGGGAAAGTCATTTCCCCACATCAATCCAGCTTTGGAGACATTCTATTAGTGACATATGCTTCTTCTCCCAAAACAACAATGAAGTGTTCTGTGTGCTAACAACATAGCTTTAAAAAAAAAAAAAAGGTAAAACAAAATTCTGCATTTTTATAAAACTTGATAAAAAAATAGTATCTCAAACTGTACAGTCACCAGAAGCACACAGTTACCAAAATGCACACACGGCGGGCGCGGTGGCTCAAGCCTGTAATCCCAGCACTTTGGGAGGCCAAGGCGGGTGGATCACGAGGTCAAGAGATCATATCCTGGTCAACATGGTGAAACCCCGTCTCTACTAAAAATACAAAAATTAGCTGGGCATGGTGGCGCGTGCCTGTAATCCCAGCTACTCAGGAGGCTGAGGCAGGAGAATTACCTGAACCCAGGAGGCGGAGGTTGCGGTGAGCCGAGATCGCACCATTGCACTTCAGCCTGGGTAACAAGAGTGAAACTCCGTTTCAAAAAAAAAAAAAAAAAAAAACTGCACACACTTTACTTGGCATCTCCAGCACCTTTGGCTTTCTGTGCCTACTCTGTTTTGGCATCTCCATTTTCTGCAGGGTTATTCCCTTCCTTGCCAGCATCAGCTTTTCCCTTTTTCCCTTTGGGTACCTTCTCTCCCTTCTTTGCAGGGGCCTTTTTAGGCTTGGGCTCTGGCTTTGAAGGAGTAAGTTTAGCAGACAACCTCGCGGATCTTCTCTGTGGTTCGTCCTTCACCTTGGCTTTATCTCCTTTAGCATCCCCTTCAGCCTTTCTCTTGGGCATGGTGGCGTTGGCGGCGGGACATAGGCGTTGGGCGCGGGATGCAGCGGCGCGTGGGCTTCGGTTCCTCCGAGGGTCGTTCTCGCCTTCTCTTCTTCTGTTGAGGACTTTTTCATATACCTCCTAGCCATTTGAGTATTTTCTTTTGAGAAATGTCTGTTCCGATCCTTTGCCTGATTTTTGTTGTTTTGTTTTGTGTTTTGAGACAAGGTCTTGCTCTGTCACCCAGGATGGGGTGCAGTGGTGCAATCATAGTTCACTGCAGCCTCCATTTCCTGGGCTCAAGCCTTCCTCCTGCCTTAGCCAACTGAATAGCCTGGACTACAGGCACCCGCCACCACACCAGGCTAATTTTTGTATTTTTTGTACAGATGGAGTTTCACCACGTTGCCCAGGCTGGTCTTGAACTCCTGGGGTCAAGTGATCCACTGGCCTCAGCCTCCCAAAGTGCTGAGATTACAGACATGAGCCACCACCCCAGGCATTGCCTAGTGTTTAATCAGGTTATTTGTTTTCTTAGTATTGAGTTTGAGTTCTTTTTTTTTTTTTTTTTTTTGAGATGGAGTTTCACTCTTGTTACCCAGGCTGAAGTGCAATGGCGCGATCTCGGCTCACCGCAACCTCCGCCTCCTGGGTTCAGGCAATTCTCCTGCCTCAGCCTCCTGAGTAGCTGGGATTACAGGCATGCGCCACCATGCCCAGCTAATTTTTGTATTTTTAGTAGAGACGGGGTTTCACCATGTTGACCAGAATGGTCTGGATCTCTTGACCTCGTGATCCACCCGCCTCGGCCTCCCAAAGTGCTGGGATTACAGGCGTGAGCCACCGTGCCCGGCCTGAGTTCTTTATATATTTTGGATAGTAACCCCTTATCAGATATATGGCTCGCAAATACTTTCTCCCCTTCTGTTTCTTGTCTCTTCATTCTGTTGATTGTTTCCTTTGCTGTGCAGAAGTTTTTTAGTTTGATGTCATCCCATTTGTCTATTTTTGCTTTTTAATGCTTGTGTCCTTTTTTTTTTTTTTTTTTTTTGAGACAGAGTCTTGCTCTGTCGCCAGGCTGGAGTGCAGTGGCGCGATCTCGGTTCAAGCAGTTCTCCTCCTCAGCTTCCCAAGTAGCTGGGATTACAGGTGCCCATCACCACATCCAGCTAATTTTTGTATTTTTGGTAGAGATGGGGTTCACCATCTTGGCCATGCTGGTCTTGAACTCCTGACCTCACGATCAGCCCACCTTGACCTCCCAAAGTGCTGGGATTACAGGCATGAGCCACCTTGCCTGGCCAAAATAATACTTTTTAAATTTATGTGAATACTTTAAAAATATTTTAATATACACTTTTTTTTTTTTTTTTTTTTTTTTTTTTTTTTTTTTTAGAGACAAGGTTTCACTCTGTTGCCCAGGCTGGAATGCAGTGGCATGATCATAGCTCACCTCAGCCTTGATCTCCTTGGCTCAAGTGATTTTCCCACCTGAGACCTCCAAGTAGCTAAGACTACAGGGGTGCACCACCATACCCAGCTACATTTTTAATGTTTTATTGAGATTGGGAGATGTCTCACTATGTTGCCCAGGGTGTTATCGAACTATTGGTCTCATGCAGTCCTCTTGCCTTGACCTCCCAAAATGGTGTGATTACAGGCATAAGCCACTGCACATGGCCTAGTTTGGTGGGTTTTGTATTTTTTTTCTTTTTCTTTTTTAAGATGGAATTTCCCTCTTGTTGTCTGGGCTGGTGTGCAATGGTGTGATCTTGGCTCACTGCAACCTCTGCTTCTTGGATTTAAGTGATTCTCCTGCCTCAGCCTCCCGAGTAGACAGGCATATGCCACCATGCCCAGCTAATTTTTTGTATTTTTAGTAGAGACAATGTTTCACTATGTTGGCCAGGCTGGTCTTGAACTCTTGACCTCAGGCAATCCACCTACCTCTGCCTCCCAAAGTGCTGGGATTATAAGCATGAGCCACTGTGCCTGGACTGAAATACTATCTAAAAAAGAAAAAATTATCACGGCGTGGTGGCACACACCTGTAGTCTTACCTACTCAGGGGGCTGAGACAGGAGAATCACTTGAACCTGGGAGGTAGAGGTTTCAGTGAGCGGAGATCACACCACTGCACTCCTGCCTGGGTGACAGAGTGAGACTCTGTCTCAAAAAAAAAAAGAAGAAGAAAAAAGAAATAGCACTTTGGGAGGCCAAGGTAGGCTGATCACTTGAGGTCAAATGTTCAAAACCAGCCTGGCCAACATGGTGAAACCTCGTATCTACTAAGGAGACAAAAAAAAATTAGCCGGGTGTGGTGGCAGGCACCTGTAATCCCACCTACTTGAGAGGCTGACATAGGATAATTATTTGAACCTGGGAGGTTGGGAGGTGGAGGTTGCCGTGATCCGAGATCGCACCACTGCACAAAAGAAAGAACAAATTATATGAGAAAAACCGAACTCCCATGTTCCTTTAATTACAGTTGCAATGTGTCCTGAGGTTGCCCAAATCAAAAATACCTGGCCTTCATTCATGATTGCTCTGTTTTTTTTTTTCTTTTTCTTTTTGAGACAAGAGTCTTGCTTTGTTGCCAGGCACCAGGCTGGAGTGCAGTTGTGTATCTCGGCTCACTGCAACTTCCGCCTCCTGGGTTCAAGCAATTCTCCTGCCTTAGCCTTCTGAGTAGCTGGGACTACAGGCGCGTGCCACCACACCCAGCTGATTTTTGTATTTTTACTAGAGACAGGGTTTCACCATGTTGGCCAGGATGGTCTCAATCTCTTGACCTCGTGATCTGCCCGCCTTGGCCTCCCAAAGTGCTGGATTACAGGCGTGAGCCACCACGTCCATCCGATTCCTCTATCTTTATTACAATCCTTGTACTCCTTACCAATAGGCAATATATTTCCAAGTTCCAGAAATTCTAGCTCCTACTAAACCCATTTCTCTCTGTTGTGTTACTGTCTACTCTGGGCCACCATTAATCGCCTCTTCGGGTTGCTGCAACTGTCTACCTGGTTTCACTTCAGTCTTTCTCACTCCCACGCAATTCTTTCTAAAATAAAAACGTGGTTAAATCACTTTGCTTTTCATGCTTCAAAGGACCCCATCAAGAAGGTAAAAAAAAAAAAATCCAGAGGAGAAATGTTTTACAAGTTATATATCTAGTAGGACTTCATGTATCTATGCTATATAAAGAACTATTGCAATTCAGTAACAAAGACACAAATAACCTAATATTGAAATGAGCAAAGAATCCCACTGCGGGGTATATATCCAAAAGAAAATAAGCAGTTCAGGCCAGGTGAGGTGGCTCACGCCTGTAATGCCAGCATTTTGGGAGGCTGAGGCAGGCAGATCACCTGAGGTCAGGAGTTCAAGACCAGTCTCACCAATACGGTGAAATCCCGTCTCTACTAAAAATACAAAAATTAGCCGGGTGTGGTGGCGCACACCTGTAATCCCAGCTACTCAGAAGGCTGAAGCAGGGGAATTGCTTGAACCCAGGAGGCAGAGGTTGTAGTGAGCCGAGGTCACCTCACTGCACTCCAGCCTGGGCGACACAGCAATATTCTGTATTAAAAAAAAAAAAAAAAGGGTTCGTATCCGAGTCACCGCACCAAAAAAGAAAAAGCCAGGCACGTTGGCTCACGTCTGCTGTAATCCCATCACTTTGGGAGGTGGAGGTAGAATCCCCTGAGGTTGGGAGTTTAAGACCAGCCTAACCAACATGAAGAAACCCCGTCTCTACTAAAAATACCAAAAAAAAAAAAATTAGCTGGGTATGGTGGTGTGCACCTATAATCCCAGCTACTCAGGAGGCTGAGGCAGGAGAATCGCTTGAACCTAGGATACAGAGATTGCAGTAAACCGAGATCGCACCATTGCACTCCAGCCTGTGCAACAAAGGCAAAACTCCATCCCCCCCGCCACACACACACACACACACACACACACACACACACACACACAAAAGATATACAAATAGCTAATAAACACAAGAAAAGATGCTCAAGTCATTAATCATCAAGTAAATTGTATTCACTCTGTGTTTCCAATGCTTTGACATTTGAGGGCCTTGCTGACTTTGGAGTGACTGTGCCTTCTAGGATTAGCCAGTTCCCAGAGATAGTAAAGGACTTGCTTGTGAGCATACCTTTCATATGCAAACCAACCAATCCTGAGACCGTATCCCCAATTACCTGCTTCATGGGGCTCTCACACTCTAGGCCACTATTCCCCTGCCTTAATCACTCCAAGGCCAAGGACAGCCCCTAGGCCCCAGAGCCCATCAGCCAATCCTAAACCTGCTTACCGTGCCTCACCTGTTCCTCCCCACAGAAAACACAATAGAGACTCTTGCCTATATTTTTCCTTTGCCTCTTGACTGAACCTGATTGTTCCCCATGTGGCCCCCCACAATATGGTGCACCTATTCCTCTTGAGATCTATGAGTTTTTTGGTTTTGTGTTTTGTTTTGTTTTATTTTTAATTTTGAGACAAGTTCTGGTTCTGTTGCCCAGGCTGGAGTGCAGTGGTGAAGTCATGCAGCCTTGACCTCCCAGACTCAAGCCATCCTCCCACTTCAGCCTCCCAAATAGTTGGACCTACAAGTGCCTGCCACCTTGCCCAGCTAGTTTTTTTATTTTTTGTAGAGACAGTGTCTCCTTATGTTGCCCAGGCTAGTCTCAAATTCCTATAGTAATCCTCCTAAGCAACCCTGCCTCAGCCTCCCAAAGTGCTGGAATTATAGGCGTGAGCCGCTGTACCTGGCTGAGATCTATAAGTTTTAACAGCTTTCTTTTCCATACCGATCATCTTCTGATGTGGTTGCCTTGCCCCATCTGAAATACAACAAAGTCCAATGGAATATATACAAGTGCTGTGACACACACCTGTAATCCCGGCTACTCAGAAGGCTGAGGTGGGAGGATCACTTGAGCTCAGGAGTTCAAAACCAGCCTGGGCAATGTATGGAGACCCTGTCTCTACAAAAAAAAAAAAAAAAAATTTAAATAGCAGAGCATGGTGGCACACACCTGTAGTCCTAGCTACTTGGGAAGCTGAGGCAGGAGGATCACTTTTGCCTAGCAGTTCATACAGTGAGCTGTGATTGTACCACTGCACTTCAGCCTGGATGATGAAGCAAGATCCAAAATAAAAATAATAAATAATAAATATTTGAAAAAAATAAAATAAATAAAATTAGGCCAGGCGCGGTGGCTCACGCCTGTAATCCCAGCACTTTGGGAGGCCGAGATAGGTGGATCACCTGAGGTCAGGAGTTCGAGACCAGCCTGGCCAACATGGTGACACCCCATCTCTATAAAAAAATATTTTTTTAATAAAAAAAAATTAATACGAATGGTCTTACTCCTGTTAGTCTATTTTTTTTTTTTGTTAGTTTAATTCACAGACCAGGCCAGGTTCCATGGCTCATGACCATAATCCCAGAACTTTGGGAGGCTAAAGCAGAAGAATCGCTTAAGTTCAGGAGCTCATGACTAGTCTGAGCAACATATTACCTTGTCTACAAAAAATAAACAAGCCAGGTGCAGTGGCTCATGCCTGTAATCCCAGCACTTTGGGAGGCCGAGGAGGGTGGATCACGAGGTCAAGAGATCGAGACCATCCTGGTCAACATGGTGAAACCTCGTCTCTACTAAAAATACAAAAAATTAGCTGGGCATGGTGGCGCGTGCCTGTAATCCCAGCTTCTCAGGAGGCTGAGGCAGGAGAATTGCCTGAACCCAGGAGGCGGAGGTTGCGGTGAGCCGAGATTGCGCCATTGCACTCCAGCCTGGGTAACAAGAGTGAAACTCTGCCTCAAAAATATATATATAAAATAAAAAATAAAAATAAAAATAAACAAAATTAGCTGGGCATGGTGATGCATGCCTGTAGTTCCATCTATATGGGAGGCTTACATGGGAGGATCGATTGAACCTGGGAGGCTGAGGCTGCAGTTAGGTGAGATCATGCCATTGTACTCCAGCCTGGGCAAAACACCAAGACCCTCTCAAAAAAATAAATATAAATAAATCCACAGCCTCCCCCCAGCCACTGAAACTAAGACAGCAGAGAAAGTTTTCCTCCCCTATTGATAGATAAAATGTGGTGTATCTATGCAATGGAATATGATTCATTCATAAAAAAGGAATGAGGCATTGAAACATGCCACAACTCAGATAACCTGAGGTCAGGAGTTCAAGACTAGCCTGACCAACATGGAGAAACCCCATCTCTACTAAAAATACAAAACTTAGCCAGGCGTGGTGATGCATGCCTGTAATTTAAGCTACTCCGGAGGCTGAGGCAGGAAAATCGCTTGAATCCTGGAGGCGGAGGTTGCGGTGAGCTGGGATCACACCACTGCACTCCAGCCTGGGCAACAAGAGCTAAACTCCATCTCAAAAAAAAAAAAGAAAAAGAAACATGGCACAACTTGGATTAACCTTGAAAATATTATGCTAAGTGAAAGCAGCCAGCCAGATGAGGTGACTCACACCTGTAATCCTAGCATATTGGGAAGCTGAGGTGGGAGGATCATTTGAGCCTAAGAGTTGCCTGAGCAACATAGCAAGATCCCATCAGTTAAAAAATTTTTTTTTAAAAGATTAAATTTAAAAAACGGGAGGCTGGGTGTGGTGCTTACGCCTGTAATCCCAGCACTTTGGGAGGCCGAGGTGGGTGGATCACAAGGTCAAGAGATCGATACCATCCTGGCCAACATGGTGAAACCCTGTCTCTACTAAAAATACAAAAATTAGCTGAGCGTGATGGCACATGCCTGTAGTCCCAGCTACTTGGGAGGCTGAGGCAGGAGAATTGCTTGAACCCAGGAGGCAGAGGTTGCAGTGAGCTGAGATCGTGCCACTGCACTCCAGCCTGACACCTGGCGACAGAGCAAGACTCTGTGTCAAAAAAAAAAAGAAAAGAAAAGGGAAGCTGAGCATGGTGGCTTACACCTATAATCACAGCACTTTCGGAGATTTAGGCAGGTGGATCACCTGAGGTCAGGCGTTCAAGACCAGCCTGGCCAACATGATGAAACCCCATCTCTCTTTGTCTTTTCTTTGTGAGATAGAGTCTCACTCTTGTTACCCAGGCTGGAGTGCAATGGCACAATCTCGGCTCACCGTAACCTCCGATTCCCAGGTTAAAGTGATTCTCCTGACTCAGCCTCCCAAGTAGCTGGGATTACAGGCATGCACCACCATGCCCTGCTAATTTTGTATTTTTAGTAGAGATGGGGTTTCTTCACATTGGTCAGGCTGGCCTCAAACTCCTGACTTCAGGTGATCCACCCGCCTCAGCCTCCCAAAGTGCTGGGATTACAGGCATGAGCCACAGCACCCAGCTGGTGAAACCCCATCTCTACTAAAAGTACAAAAATTAACTGGACGTGGTGGTGGTGGTTGGTGCCTGTAATCCCAGCTACTCAGGAGGCTGAGGCAGGAGAATCGCTTGAACCTAGGAGATGGAGGTTGCAGTAAGCCGAGATTGTGCCATTATACTCCAGCCTGGACAACACAATGAGACTCTGTTTTAAAACAAAACAAAACAAAGGCCAGGCGCAGTGGCTGACACCTGTAATCCCAGCACTTTGGGAGGCCAAGGGTGGGGCAGATCACAAGGTCGGGAGTTCAAGACCAGCCTGACCAACATGGTGAAATCTTGTCTCTACTAAGAACAGAAAAATTAGCCTGGCATGGTAATTCATGCCTGTAATCCCAGCTACTCAGGAGGCTGAGGCAGGAGAATTGCTTGAACCAGTAAGGCGGAGATTGCAGTGAGCCGAGATCATGCAACTGTACTCCAGCTTGGGCAACAGAGCAAGACTGCATCTTAAAAAAAAAGCACCAAAATCGCTAAAGGAATACATAATCTGACTCCCACTAATTTTGCTAGTGTCGTCACTCACCAGGTTTCTCTTCATCAGTCATCAGTCTTTTCCTTCCACTCTAATTCTAGCCATGCTGAATCATTACCCTGTATGTGTGCAAGGATTTTAAAATATATATATATATATATATATATATCCCTCTGAGGATCAAGCGATTCTCGTGTCTCAGCACCCTAAGTAGTTAAAACCACAGATGGGCACCACAGTGCCTGGCTAATTTTTTGTATTTTTAGTAGAGATGGGGTTTTGCCATGTTGCCCAGACTGGTCTCCAACACCTAAACTCAATTGATCCACCCACCTCAGCCTCCTAAAGTGCTGGGATTACAGGCCTATGCCACCATGCCCCACGGTTTTAGAATATTTTTACAGGCTGAGGTGGGCGGATCACTTGAGATCAGGAATTCAAGACCAGCCTGGCCAACATGGTCAAACCTTGTCTCTACTAAAAGCACAAAAATTAGTGGGCCATGGTAGCACATGCCTATAATCCCAGCTACTCCAGAGGCTGAGGCAGGAAAATTGCTTGAACTCAGGAGGGGGAGGTTGCAGTGAGCCAAGATCATGCCATTGCACTCCAGCCTGGGTGACATAGTGAGACTCTGTCTTAAAAAAAAAAAAAAAGAGCCAGGTGTGGTGACTCATGCCTATAATCCCAGCAGTTTGGGAGGCAGAGGTGGGTGGATCACCTGAGGTCAGGAGTTAAAAACCAGCTTGGCCATCATGGTGAAACCCCATCTTTAAAAGAAAAAGATAACTAATACAATATGCCATTCATCCCAACATTGCAAGATATTTACCTAATTAACCCTCAATTATCCTCATCAGTTTCAAAATCATTTTTTTCCAAGCTCCTTCTCTACAAAATATGCAATATTTACCTGGGAGTGGTGGTATATGCCTGTAGTCTCTGCTACTCTGCAGGCTTAGTTGGGAGGATCACCTGAGCCTGGGAGGTCTAGGCTGCACTGAGCCATGATCGTGCCACTACACTGCAACCTGAGCAACACAGTGAGACCCTGTCTCCAAAAAATAATTTTTTTTTTTGAGATGGAGTTTCACTCTTGTTACCCAGGCTGGAGTGCAATGGCACGATCTCGGCTCACCACAACCTCCACCTCCTGGGTTCAGGCAATTCTCCTGCCTCAGCCTCCTGAGTAGCTGGAATTACAGGCACGCGCCACCATGTCCAGCTAATTTTTTGTATTTTTAGTAGAGATGGGGTTTCACCATGTTGACCAGAATGGTCTCGATCTCCTGACCTCATAATCCACCCTCCTCGGCCTCCCAAAGTGCTGGGATTACAGGCTTGAGCCACTGCGCCTGGCCCAAAAAATAATTTTTTTTAAGATAATCACATGATTTTTTTCCCCTGTGCCCCAATGCCATCTCGTGCCACAAGTCCTGAAGGGTATCTAATGGACTTTTTTTTTTTGAGACAGAGTTTCACTCTTGTTACCCAGGCTGGAGTGCAATGGCACGATCTCGGCTCCCTGCAACCTCCGCCTCCTGGGTTCAGGCAATTCTCCTGCCTCAGCCTCCCCAGTAGCTGGGACTACAGGCGTGCGCCACCATGCCCAGCTAATTTTTGTGTTTTTAGTAGAGACGGGGTTTCACTATGTTGACCAGGATGGTCTCGATCTCTTGACCTCGTGATCCACCCGCCTTGGCCTCCCAAAGTGCTGGGATTATAGGCGTGAGCCACCGCGCCCAGCCTCTAATGGACTTTCAACAAAGGAGAGAGAAAAGGTTTGGTAAGCAGAATTCTAAGATGGTCCAAAGATTCCTGTTCTCTGTATCATTCCCTTAATTAGATAGATCACTGATCAGTAGTTGACTTTGAGCCAATCAAAGAGTAGATTATCTTGATTGGCCTACCCTAAGCCAGTAAGCCCTATTTGTTTGTTTGTTTGTTTGTTTGTTTGTTTGTTTGTTTGTTTGTTTGTTTGAGACAGGGTCTGGCTCTGTCACCCAGGCTGCAGTGGAGTGGTGCAACCTCCACTCACTACATCTCTACATCCAGGGCTCAAGCCATCTTCCCACCTCAGCCTCCTGAAGAGCTGGGACCATAGGCAGGCGCCACCATCCCCAGCTAATTTTTGTATTTTTTTGTAGAGATAGGTTTTTGCCATGTTGCCCAGGCTTGTCTTGAACTTCTGGCCTCAAGTGTTCTGCCCATCTTGGCCTCCTGAAGTGCTAGGATTATAGGTGTGAACCACCATGCCTGGCCCTGTAAGCCCTTCAAAAGAATGCAAAGCAACAGAGAGACATTTTCCTACTGGCCTTGAAGATGAAGTGAACTGCCATGTTACGAATGGGCTTGTGGAGATGCTGTGTGCAAGAACCTGAGGCAACTGGAGGAGCAGTCCTCAGCCAACAGCTAGCAAGAAAATGGGAATGTCGCCGGGCGTGGTGGCTCATGCCTGTAATCCCAGCACTCTGGAGGCCGAGGCAGGTTGATCACCTGAGGTCGGGGGTTCAAGACCAGCCTGAACAACATCGTAAAACCCCATCTTTATTTATTTTTAAAGATGGGGTTTCACCATGTTGATCAGGCTGGTCTTGAACTCTTGACCTCAGGTGATCCACCCACCTTAGCCTCCAAAGTTCTTGGATTACAGGCGTGAGCCACCGCGCCCGGCCTTTATTTTTATTTATTTTTTTCCCCGTCTTTATTAAAAAAATTAAAAAGAAAAAGAAAATGGGAACATCAGAATACAACCACCAGGAGGTGAATTTTACCAAGAACCACAGTGAGCTTTGAAAGAGGCCCTTGAGCCTCAGATAAGATCTATGGCCAAAACTGCTTTTGGCCTAGAGAGACCCTACGCAGAAGACCTGGCCTGGCCAGGACAGACTCCTGATCTACCAGAACTGGGACATAATAAATGTGTGGTTTTGAGTTTTTGGTTTCGTTTTTCGATTTTTTTGTTTGTTTTTTCTTGTTTTTTTGCTTGACAGTCTTAATATGTGTCTTGAAATTTCTATTTTATCTGATTGACTTTATTTTATTTCTTCTAAGACGGAGTCTCACTGTGTCACTCAGGTTTGAGTGCAATGGCATGATCTCAGCTCACTGCAACCTCTGCCTCCTAGGTTCAAGTAATTCTCCTGCCTCGGCCTCCCAAGTAGCAAGGATTACAGGTGTCCACCACCATGCCAGCTAATTTTTTTGTTTTTTTAGTAGAAATTGGGTTTCACCATGTTGGAGATGCTGGTCTCAAATTCCTGACCTCAAGCAATCCACCTGCCTTGGCCTCCCAAAGTGCTAGGATTATAGGCATGAGCCACCATGACTGTCTTAATGCATCTTTTTTATTTTATTATTTTATTTTATTTTATTTATTGAGATGGAGCCTCACTCTGTTGCCCTGTTGCCAGGCTAGAGTACAGTGGTGTGATCTCAGCTCACTGCAACCTCCACCTCTCGGGTTCAAGTGATTCTTCTGCCTCAGCCTCTCAAGTAGCTGTGATTACAGGCATGCTCCACCACCCCCGGCTAATTTTGTGTTTTTGGTAGAGACTGGCTTTCTCCATGTTGGACAAGATGGTCTCTATCTCTTGACCTCATAATCCGACCGCTTTAGGATTACAGGCGTGAACCACTGTGCCTTGGCCTGTTTTGTTTTATTTTATTTTATTTTGAGACAGAGTATTGCTCTGTTGCCCAGGCTGGAGTGCAGTGGCACGATCTTGGCTCATTGCAACCTCTGCCTCCTCGGTTCAAGTGATTCTCCTGCATCAGCCTCCCAAGTAGGTGGGATTAGAGGTGAGTACCACCAGGCCTGACTAATTTTTGTAATTTTAGTAGAGATGGGGTTTCACCATGTTGGACAGGATGGTCTCAAACTCCTGACCTCAGGTGATTCATCTGCCTCAGCCTCCCAAAGTGCTGGGAATGCAGGTGTGAGCCACAGCGCCGGGCCATTTTTTCGTAGTTTTGAAATACAGGGATTCATCATGTTGGCCAGGCTGGTCTCCAGTTCCTGGCCACAAGTGATCCTCCCACCTCAGCCTCCCAAAATGCTAAGAATACAGCCCATGAGCCATCACGCCCAGCCAGGAAGGTAAATTGACTGGAAGGGCAACTGTGAGATCTGTCTTAAAGGTGAAAGTTTGCATGGCAAGCAGGTTATTTTTACTTAGATGACATATTTCATCCTAAACTTTATTTCAGACTTATAGGGTCTGTAAAAAAAAAAAAAAAAAAAAGAAAGAAAGAAAGAAAGTAGATGAAATGTTTATTTGTAGTGACTTGCAGGGTGAGGCATGATTAGCTGAAGAAAGTGATACATCCTAGGACCAGGATTAGGATGAAGGAAATAAGTCACTTACTGGGATGTAAAATGTGAAAGGCGCCAAAGCACTAAGTAAGTGATAAATAGTAAGTAATATCGTAATACAATTTTTTTGAGGGGGATGGAGTTTTGCTCTTGGCAGCCAGGCTAGAGTGCAATGGCACGATCTCAGCTCACTGCAACCTCCATCTCCTGGGTTCAAGCTATTCTCCTGTCTCAGCCTCACAAGTATCTGGGATTACAGGTGGGTGCCACCACACCCAGCTAATTTTTGCACTTTTACTAGAGGCAAGGTTTCACCATGTTGGCCACACTGGTCTTCAACTCCTGACCTCAGGTGATCCACCCACCTAGGACTCCCAAAATGCTGGGATTGCACGCATTTGCCATCACGCCCGGCCTTTGAATTATATTTTAGGGAGCCGTGGTGGCTCTGGCCAGTTGTCCTGGCACTTGAGGAGGCGAGGCTATGAGTTCAAGGCCAACCTGAGCAACATAAGAAGCTCTCATTCATTAACAAAAAAATAAAATTAAAAAAATAATATTTTAATATAATTTTTTTTGAGACAGTTTCTCTCTTGTTGTCCAGGCTGCAGTGCAATGGTGCAATCTCAGCTCACCTCAACCGCCACCTCACGGGTTCAAGTAATTCTCCTGCCTCAGCCTCCCAAGTAGCTGGGACTACAGGTGCCTGCCACCACGCCCAGCTAATTTTTGTATTTTTTTAAATTTTTATTTATTTATTTATTTATTTTGGTGCCATGACTCAGATATGAACCGAAGTTGCTGCAGCCATAATAATTTTTGTATTTTTGGTAGAGATAAGATTTCAGTATGTTAGCCTGGCTGGTCTACTGACCTTGTGATCTGCCTGCGTCAGCCTCCCACCAAAGTGCTGAGACTACAAGCATGAGCCACCTTGCCCAACCTTTTTTTTTTTTTTTTGAGAAGTTTTGCTCTCGTTTCCCAGGCTGGAGTGCAATGGCATGATCTCAGTTCACCACAACCTCCACCTCCTAGGTTGAAGCAATTCTCCTGCGTCAGCCTCCCCAGTAGCTGGAATTACAGGCATGTGTCATCACACCCAGCTAATTTTTTGTATTTTTAGTAGAGACCGGATTTCTCCATGTTGGTCAGGCTGGTCTCAAACTCCCAACCTCAGGTGATCTGCCTGCCTCAGCCTCCCAAAGTGCTGGGATTACAGGCGTGAGCCACCACACTGGGCCAATACCATTTTTTTTTTTTTTTTTTGAGACAGGGTCTCTCTGTGTCACCCAGGCTGGAGTGCAGTGGCGCAATCTCGGATCTCAGCCACTCCACTTTTTGGTAGAGATGGGGTTTCACCATGTTGGTTAGGCTGGTCTTGAACTGCTGACCTTGTGATCCGCCCACTTTGGCATCCCAAAGTGCTGGGATTACAGGTGTGAGCCACCACAGCCATCCAATGTAATATTTTTAAAAGTCAAAAGAGGTGCAGCAAAATCCCATAATGAACAAAATATTAAAATGTTAAATAAAGATCAGATCAGTGTAACTAATTTTTTCTTTTGCCTCAGGCTCCAATATGGTTAGGCACAGCACTACTTGGCACTGCCACTGAGCAAAGAGTATGGGCAGACAGAACTGCTTTCAGAACACTCTTTGTATTTTTTTTTTTTTTTTGCCAATCAATGAGAGCTTGTAAGGTTGCTGAGGTTGGTTGGCCTTGAACTCTTGGCCTCGTCTTCGCAAGCGCCACGACATCCGGCCGGAGCCACTTTGGGCCCCCACTCTTTGTATTTTTTTAAAAATATGTTTGGACAGAAAGATGGAGGCAATTGCTAGAAGTCACCTCCACAGCTTCCAGGATTTAGACAGCTGAGCACTGACCTTTCCAGCCTTTTTTAATTTCCCCAAAGCATAATCAGAACCAAAAACAGAAACAGAAATGCTATTTTCAATAAAACTAGGAAACATTTATCACCCCAAACCCACAGCACATGAAGACAAAAAGCAAATGGAGGAATGGTGACTAAATTAGCAGAGCAAGCAAAGGCCAAGCTTTGTTGGAGAAGACCCACAAAAAGCAAGAAAACTCAAGGACTATAGCCTGATACTTTGGAAGGCAGCGATAGGAACAGGACACTGAAGACAGTGAGGGATGTCTGAAGACTGAAAAGCAGCTCTGCAAACCCTCCCCAATTCCCATCAGTCAGGTAGCCACCCCTTCCGCACTCCCACAGGTACCTTTACTGGGGAAAAGCAATCTGAGAAGGTTGGGGAGCAATAGGAAGAAAGAGAGATTGGGCGAGGATTTGGTGAAAGTCTACAGGCCGAGTGTGGTGGCTCTCGACTGTAATCCCAGCACTTTGGGAGGCGGAGGAGGGCAGATCACTTGAGGTCAGGAGTTTGAGACCAGCCAGGCCAACAAAGCGAAACTGTGTCTCAGTAAAAGTACAAAAAGTTTAGCTGGGCGTGGTGGTAGGTGCCTGTAATCCCAGCTACTCGGGAGGCTAAGGCAAGAGAATTGCTTGAACCCAAGAGGCGGAGGTTGCAATGAGCTGAAATCACCCCACTGCTCTGCAGCCTGGGCAACAGAGTGAAACTCCATCTCAAAGAAAAAAAAACTACAACGTTCCTAGAGTACTTGCTTGTTTGTTTGTTTGTTTTGTTTTAAAAAAAAAAGGTCGGCTGGACTCAGTAGCTCACTCCTGTAATCCCAGCACTTTAGAAGGCTGAGGTGGGCAGATCATGAGGTCAGGAGTTTAAGGCCAGCCTGCATGGTGAAACCCCATCTCTACTAAAAATACAAAAAATAAAAATAGCCAGGCATGGTGGCACATGCCTGTAATCCCAGCTACTCAGGAGGCTGAGGCAGAAGAATCACTTGAACCTAGGAGGTGGAGGTTGTAGTGAACCAAGATCATGATACTTTGCTCCAGACTGAGCAACAGTACAAGAATCTGTTCAAGGCTAAGCGCAGTGGCTCAAGCCTGTAATCCCAGCACTTTGGGAGGCCGAGGCGGGTGGGTCACGAGATCAAGAGATCGAGACCGTTCTGGTCAACATGGTGAAACCCCGTCTCTACTAAAAATACAAAAAATTAGCTGGGCATGGTGGCGCGTGCCTGTAATCCCAGCTTCTCAGGAGGCTGAGGCAGGAGAATTGCCTGAACCCAGGAGGCGGAGGTTGCAGTGAGCCGAGATCATGCCATTGCACTCCAGCCCGGGTAACAAGAGCGAAACTCCGTCTCAAAAAAAAAAAGAATCTGTTCAAAAAAGAAAGGTCTACATATTGAACTGTGAGATTCCTCAATCCAGTGCTACAGAGCCAAGAGCCAGGCAGAAGATTAGTTTTTCTCCAGATAAGTTGCTACAGAGAAAATACCTACACAGACTGTCATTTGGAGTATCACACATACACCTCCACAAAAAAGACGGCTGACTACCTAGGGAATCTGAAAATAAGCCCACAAGTTGACAAGACCTGCCCACTCACACACAGCTTTCAGTCAGCTGTGCAGTGGTTCAGTTAAAAATCTGACCAAATATTTAAGGATCGTCAGACCTTTGAGAAAAGCTTTCAACAGTAAAGACAGAGACCAAGGCCAGGCGCGGTAGCTCACGCCTATAACCCCAGCACTTTGGGAGACTGAGGTGGGTGGATCACCTGAGGTTGGGAGTTCAAGACCAGCCTGAACAACATGGTGAAACCCCCAACTCTACTAAAAATACAAAAATTAGGCCGGGCACAGTGGCTCACGCCTGTAATCCCAGCACTTTGGGAGGCCGAGACACGTGGATCACGAGGTCAAGAGATCAAGACCATCCTGGCCAACATAGTGAAACCCCGTATCTTAAAAAAAAAAACTAAAATAAATAAATAAAATACAAAAATTAGCCGGGTGTGGTGGCAGGAGCCTGTAATCCCAGCCACTTGGGAGACTGAGCCAGGAGAATTGCTTGAACCTGGGATATGGAGGTTGTAGTCAGGGGAGATCATGCCACTGCACTTCAGCCTGGGCGACAGAGCAAGACTCCATTTAAATAAAAAAGAAAACAGGCCGGGCGAGGTGGCTCACGCCTCTAATCCCAGCACTTTGGGAAGCCAAGGTGGGCAGATCATGAGGTCAGGAGATTGAGATCATCCTGGCCAACGTGGTAAAACCCCAACTCTAGTAAAAAGACGAAAAATTAGCTGGGCGTAGTGGTGCGCATCTGTAGCCCCAGCTGCTTGGGAGGCTGAGGCAGGATAGTCGTTTGAACCTAGGAGGCAGAGGTTGCAGTAAGCCAAGATCACACCACTGTACTCCAGCCCAGTGACAGACCAAGACTTCATCTCAAAAAAAAAAAAAACAGGCCAGGTGCAGTGGCTCATGCCTGTAATCCCAGCACTTTGGGAGGCCAAGGTGGGTGGATCACCTGAAGTCAGGAGTTGAAGACCAGCTTGGCCAACATGGAGAGACCCCCTCATCTCAAAAAAAAAAAAAAAAAAAGCCAGAGGAGGAATAAAAGGACTCAGTGGAAACAGAGATAATACAGAGAGTAGAAGAAACTTTCAAAAGGTAAATTAATATTCTCAGGGAGATAAGATTTTACACCATAAAATAAGACTCGATTCCTTTGAGAAAAAAAGAAGAGAGGTAGGGAGACAGGAAAAGAGGGAAGAAAGGAAGGAAAGGAGGCAGGGAGAAAGGAGGAAATAAGAAAAATTAGATAATGATTCAACCTGAGGAAGCTGAGTAAAGGAAAAAGAAAAATTAGATAATGAGAGGTGCTTTTGGAAATTAACAATAGGGATGAAGTAAAAAAAGGGCAAGAAAATTAAAGGATCAGTCCAAGAGTTTCAATATCAAATTAAAAGACTTCCAAAAAGAAATAACAGGCCCAGCCCAGTGGCTCATGCCTATAATCCCAGCACTTTGAGAGGCCTAGGCAGGCAGATTCCTGGAGCTCAGGAGTTCAGGATCAGGTTGAACAACATGGTGAAACCCCTTCTCTATTAAGAATACAAAAATTAGCCGGGTGTGCTGTCACATACCCGTAGCTTCAGCTACTTGGTAGGTGAGGTGGGAGGTTGGTTTGAGTCTGGGAGGTGTCGGTTATAGTCAGTCAAGATCGAGCCGCTGCACTCCAGCCTGGGCAACAGAGCAAGACTCTATCTCAAAATAAATATTAAAAAAACAGAGAGAGAGAACAATGGGAAGAAAATTATCAAAAAAATGGCACAAGAATACTTCCAAGAAGTGAAGGCCCAGTCTCTAATTTAAAAGAGCATATTGAGGCCAGGCATGGTGGCTCACACCTGTAGTCCCAGCACTTTGGGAGACAGAGGCGAGTGGATCACCTAAGTTCAGAAGTTCAAGACCAGCCTGGCCAACGTGGTGAAACCCAGTCTCTACTAAAAATATAAACATTAGCTGGGCGTAGTGGCACACACCTGTAATCCCAGCTACTCAGAAGGCTGAGAGTAGGAAAATCCATTGATCCTGGGAGGCGGAAGTTTTGGTGAGCGGAGATGGCACCACAGCACTCCAGCCTGGAAGACAAGAGTGACCTCTGTCTCAAAAAAAAAAAAAAAAGAACATATTGAAGACCAGTGGCTCATTCCTGTAATCCCAGCACTTTGGGAGGCCGAGGCAAGTGGATTGTTTGAGCTCAGGAGTTCAAGACCATCCTGGGCAATATGGTGAAACCTCATCTCTACAAAAATTAGCCAGGTGTGGTGGTGCACGTCTGTGCTCCCAGCTACTCAGGAGGCTGAGATGAGAGGGTTGCTTGAGCCTGGAAGGTTAGAGGCTGCAGTGAGCCTAGATCGTACCATTGCATTCCAACCTGGGAGACACAGACTCTATCTCAAAAAAATAAAAATAAAGAGGCCAGGCGTGGTGGCTCACGCCTGTAATCACAGCACTTTCAGAGGCCGAGGTGGACAGATCACAAGGTCAGGAGTTCAATACCAGCCTGACCAATATGGTGAAACCCTGTCTCTACTAAAAATACAAAAATTAGTTGGGCCTGGTGGCAGGTGCCTATAGACTCAACTACTTGGGAGGTTGAAGCAGAATAGCTTGAACCTGGGAGGCGCAGAGGTTGCAGTGAGCCAAGATCATGCCATGGCACGCCAGCCTGGGTGATAGAGCAATACTCCTTCTTAAAAAAAAAAAAAGAGTATATTGAGGCCAGTTGTGGTGGCTCACACCTATAATCCCAGCACCTTGGGAGGCCAAGGTTGGAGAATCTCTTGAGGTCAGGAATTCAAGGCCAACTTAGGCAATATAGAGAGACCCCATCTCTATTTTATTTATTTTTATTTTTGAGACAGGATCTCACTCTGTTGCCCATGCTGGAGAGCAGTGGTATGATCTCGGCTCACTGCAGCCTTGCCCTCCCAGGCTCAAGGAATCCTCCCACCTCAGCCTTCCAAATAGCTGGAACTACAGACATGAGCCACCACACCAGGCTAATTTTTATATTTTTTGTAGAGACAGGGTTTTGCCATGTTGCTCAGGCTGGTCTCCAACTCCTGGACTCAAGTGCCTCAACCTCGCAAAATGCTGGGATTACAGGCATGAGCCACCTCCCTCCACTGATGGAATTTAAATTAATAACATTATGGTCTTTCTCGTTTCTTTTCTTTTTTTGAGACAGAGTTTTGCCCTTGTTGTCCACTCTGGAGTGCAATGGTGCGATCTCGGCTCACCGTAACCTCCGCCTCCTGGGTTCAAGTGATTCTCCTGCGTCAGCCTCCAGAGTAGCTGGGATTGCAGGCGCGCACCACCACACCTGGCTAATTTCGTATTTTTAGTGGAGACAGGATTTCTCCATGTTGGTCAGGCTGGTTGCAAACGCCCGACCTCAGGTGATCCGCCCACCTCGGCCTCACACAGTGCTGGGATTACAAGTATGAGCTATGGTACTCGGCCCTGTTTTTTGTTTTTTGGGGTGTCAGTGAGGCAGGGTGTTTCTCTGTAGCCCAGGATGGAGTGCACTGGCTCACTGCAAACTCAACCTCCCAGGCTCAAGCTATCCTCTGACCTCAGCCTCTGGAGTAGCTGGGACTGAAGGCATGCCCCTCCATGCCTGGCTTTTTTTGTTTGTTTTGAGGTAGTCTTCTGTTGTCCAGGCTGGAGTACAGTGGCAGTCTCAGTCCACTGCAGCCTCAACCTCCTGGGCTCAAACAATCCTCCCACCTCAACCTCCCAAGTAGCTGAGATTATAGGACAGCACCACCATGCCTGTCTAGTTTTTTCTGTAGAGATGGGGTCTCACTACATTGCCCAGGCTAGTCTCAACCTCCTGAGCTCAAGCAATTCTCCTACCTGGGCTAAGTGCTAAGATTATAGGCATGAGCCACCACGTCCAGCCCAATTTAGTCTATACAAAGAAAAACAGTTTGGCAGGGTGAGGGGGCTCATGCCTGTAATTCCAAAAGGTGGGCAAATCACAAGTTCAGGAATTCAAGACCAGCATGGTCAATAGGGTGAAACCCTGTCTCTACTAAAAATACAAAAATTAGAGCCGGGAGCAGTGGCTCACACCTATAATCCCAGCACTTTGGGAGGCTGAGGCGGGTGGATCACGAGGTCAAGAGATCAAGACCATCCTGGTCAACACGGTGAAACCCCGTCTCTACTAAAAATAAAAAAAATTAACTGGGCATGGTGGTGTGTGCCTGTAGTCCCAGCTTCTCAGGAGGCTGAGGCAGGAGAATTGCTTGAACCCAGGAGGTGGAGGTTGCAGTGAGCCGAGATCGTGCCGTTGCACTCCAGTCTTGGTAATAACAACAGCGAAACTCCATCTCAAAAAAAAAAATACAAAAATTAGCCAGGCGTGGTAGTGGGCGCCTGTGGTCCCAGTTAATCGGGAGGCTGAGGCAGGAGAATCGCTTGAACCTGGGAGGTGGAGGTTGCAGTGAGCCAAGATTATGCCACTGCACTCCAGCCTGGGTGACAGAGCAAGACTCCATCTTAAAAAAAAAAAAAAAAATGGTTTGATTGTGTGTTTTTCTGGTATTCAATAAATACTAAAAACATATTAAACAATGATATAACACTACTGCATAGTAAACAGAAATATATTATAGAAATATGTATAGCTTTGATTCACTAATCTCATTTCTTCTTCCTTAGTAATAAAATCCTGGCCAGGCTCGGTGGCTCATGCCTATAATCCCAGCACTTTGGGATTCCAAGGCGGGTGGATCACTTGAGGTCAGGATTTTGAGACCAGCCTGGCCAACATGATGAAACCCCACCTCTACTAAAAATATTTTAAAAATTAGCCTGGTGGCTGGGCATGGTGGCTCATGCCTGTAATCCCAGCACTGTGGGAGGCTAAGGTAGGTGGATCACTTGAGGTCAGGAGTTTGAGACCAGCCAGGCCAACATGGTGAAATCTCTCCTCTACTAAAAACACAAAAATTAGCAAGGCATGATGATGCATGCCTGTAAGCCCAGCTACTAGGGAGGCTGAGGCAGGAGAATTGCTTGAACTGAAGAGACGGAGGTTGCAGTGAGCCAAGATCACGCCATTGCACTCCAGCCTGGATGACAGAGCAAGACTTCATCTCAAAAAAAAAAAATTAGCCTGGCATGGTGACGGGCCCCTGTAGTCCCAGCTATTTGGGAGGCTGAGGCAGGAGAATCGCTTGAACCTGGGAGGTAGAGGTCGCAGTGAGCTGAGATCGTGCCACCACACTCCAGCCTGGGTGACAGAGCAAGACCCTGTCTCAAAACAAACAAAAAAAACAAAAAACATACTTCTAGATTAGGTGTGGGTTTTTTTACATACTAAGTTAGGTTGCAGGTCGTTACACAGAACTCAAAGCACGGAGATAGTGTCAGGCCATTGGCCTCTTATTTATTTAATTTAATAATTACCCCTTTTTGCCAACCTGTCAATTGTGACAGCTTGATTAAAACCCTGGGCATTGACTCCATTTTCTGTCACCATCATAATGGACTTGTTTGGTTTTGGCATGCAACTCACAAGCCACAATATTATGAAATCCCTGGTTTTCATTTGGGCATGAGACCACCCAGAAGAAAGACTACATTTTCCAGCACTGCCTTATAACTAGGTGCAGTCACCTCTAAATTCTGGACAGTGAATTGTAAGTGGAGGTAACGTGTGCAACATCCAGAAATTGTCCTTGAAGGGAGGCGTAAGCATTTCTCTCCTTTGTTTTTTCTGTTGACTGGAACGTGGACATGACTGGAGGTCAAGCAGCTTTGCTGGTCATGAGGTGAAAAACGACATCTGAAATCTAAGTAGCAAAATAAGGAGAATTAGTGAAGCCTTTTATCTTAGCAGCCCTAGAATACCTGCATCCAGACTGTTTTGTTTTTGTTTTTTGAGACAGGGTCTCACTTTGTTACCCAGACACTGCTGGAGTGCAATGACACAATCTTGGTTCACTGTAGCCTCAACCTCCTGGGCTCAAGCAATCCTCCCACCTTAGCCTCCAGAGTAGCTGGGACTACAGGTGCGTGCCACCACACTCAGCTAATTTTTTTTTTTTTTTTAAAGAGAGAGTCTCGCTCTGTCACCACACGCCAGACTGGAGTGCAGTGGCACGAGCTTGGCTCACTGCAACCTCTGCCTCCCAGTGCTCCTGCTTCAGCCTCCTGAATAGCAGGAATTACAGGTGCCTGCCACCACACCCAGCTAATTTTTGTATTTTTAGTAGAGACAGGGTTTCACCATGTTGGCCAGGATGATCTCAAACTCCTGACCTCAGGTGATCCACTCACCTCAGACTACCAAAGTGCTGGGATTACAGGGGTGGGCCACTACACCTGGCTACTTACCTGTATTTTTAAAAATCCTAGCATTCCAATACTAAGTTATGGTGGTAGAAATCAGAGCAGTGCAGGTAGGTGCAGTGACTTACACCTGTAATCTCAGCACTTTGGGAAGCTGAGATAGGAGGATTGCTTGAACCCAGGAATTCAAGATCCCATCTCTACTAAAAAAAAAATTTTTTGAAAAAATTAGCTGAACATGGTGGCATGCACCCATAGTCCCAGCTACTCCAGGGGTTGAGGCGGGAGGATTGCTCAAGAGTTTGAGGCTGCAGTGAGCTATGATCACACCACTGCCCTCCAGCCTGGCTGACAAATTAAAATCCTGCCTCAAAAAAGAAAAAAGTGGCCGGGGGCTGTGGCTCATGCCTGTAATCCTAGCACTTTGGGAGGCTGAGGTGGGCATATCACAAGGTCAGGAGATCGAGACCACCCTGGCCAACATGGTGAAACCCCCTCTCTACTAAAAATTCAAAAAAAAAAATCAAAAAGGAAAAAAGAACAGTGTTTGTCTGTGGTAGACACTGAGGAAGTTCTCTGAGAATAATGAAAATGTTAATTTTTTTTTTTTTTTTTTGAGACGGAGTTTCGCTCCTTACCCAGGCTGGAGTGCAATGGCGCGATCTTGGCTCACCGCAACCTCCGCCTCCTGGGTTCAGGCAATTCTCCTGCCTCAGCCTCCTGAGTAGCTGGGATTAGGCACGCGCCACCATGCCCAGCTAATTTTTTTTTTGTATTTTGAGTAGAGACGGGGTTTCACCAAGTTGACCAGGATGGTCTCAATCTCTTGACCTCGTGATCCACCTGCCTCCGCCTCCCAAAGTGCTAGGATTACAGGCTTGAGCCACCACGCCCAGCCAAAAATGTTAATTCTTTTATGTTGTTTTAGGTAGTAGTTATTTGTATGTATACAATTGTCAAAATGTATTGAATTGGCTGGGTGTGGTGGCTCATGCCTGTAATCCCAACACCTTAGGAGGGTGAGGCAGGCAGAACAGCCGAGGTCAGGGGTTTGAGACCAGCCTAGCCAATATGGTGAAACTTTGTCTCTATTAAAAATACAAAAATTAGGCCAGGCTTGGTAATCCCAGCACTTTGGGAGGTTGAAGTAGGTGGATCACGAGGTCAGGAGATTGAGACCATCCTGGCCAATATGGTGAAACCCTGTCTCTACTAAAAATACAAAAATTAGCAGGGCATGATGGTGTTCACATGTAGTCCCAGCTGCTCAGGAGGCTGAGGCAGGAGAATCGCTTGACCCGGGAGGTGGAGGTTGCAGTGATCTGAGATCACGCCACTGGAATCAGGCTGGGCACAGTGGCTCACGCCTGTAATCCCAGAACTTTAGAAGGCCGAGGCTGAAGGATCACAAGGTCAAGAGATAGAGACCATCCTGGCCAACATAGTAAAACCACGTCTCTACTAAAAATACAAAAATTAGTTGGGCGTGGTGGCGCACACCTATAGTCCCAGCTACTTGGGAGGCTGAGGCAGAAGAATCACTTGAACCTGAGAAGCGGAAGTTGTAATGAGCCAAGATTGCACCACTGTGCTCCAGCCTGGCAACAGAGAAAGAATCCGTCTCAAAAAAAAAAAAAAAAGACCAGCCGGGCATAGTGTGCAGGCCTGTAGTCCCAGCTATATGGAAGGCTGAGGCAAGAGAATCACTTGAACCCAGAGGCGGAGGTTGCATTCAGCCAAGATTGAGCCACTGCATTCAATAAAAGAATGAAAGAGCAGGCTGGGAACGGTGGCTCACACCTATAATCCCAGCACTTTGGGAGGCCGAGGCAGGTGGATCACGAGGTCAAGAGATCGAGACCATCCTGGTCAACATGGTGAAACCCCATCTCTACTAAAAATACAAAAAAATTAGCTGGGTATGGTGGCACGCGCCTGTAGTCCCAGCTACTCGGGAGGCTGAGGCAGGAGAATTGCCTGAACCCAGGAGGCAGAGGTTGCGGTGAGCCAAGATCACGCCATTGCACTCCAGCCTGGGTAACAAGAGCGAAACAAACAAACAAACAAAAGAATGAAAGAGCAAATAATGAACAAACAAGCAAAAATTCCTCTAATCTCAGGAATTCTGATTCAGTAGCTCTGAAATGGAAACCTGCATACGTATTTTTATTATTTTTTATTTTTTTTATTTTTTTGAGACGGAGTTTCGCTCTTGTTACCCAGGCTGGAGTGCAATTGCCTGGGTTCAGGCAATTCTCCTGCTTCAGCCTCCTGAGTAGCTGGGATTACAGGTACACACTACCATGCCCAGCTAATTTTTTGTATTTTTAGTAGAGACAGGGTTTCACCATGTTGACCAGGATGGTCTCGATCTCTTGACCTCGTGATCCACCCGCCTCGGCCTCTCAAGGTGCCGGGATTACAAGCGTATGTATTTTTAAAATAAACTTTCAGGTGTAATTCTGAGGGCACCTCCAGTTGAGGGCAACTGTCCCAGAATGGCACCAATTTGGAGAGGGAATTAGGAAGAGTCATCTTTTTTCTTTTTTTTTTTGTACCCAAGAATACTTTTGCAAGGAAGAGTCATCTCAAAGGCTTGGAAAACTACTCATGTTATTCTATGTGCTCCCTAAGCTTATTGTGAAGATGAAGTTGGCATTCTTTTTTTTTTGAGACATTGTCTTGCTCTGTCATCCAGGCTGGAGTGCAGTGGCTCAACCTCGGCTTACTGCAACCTCCACCTCCCAGGTTCAAGCAATTCCTGTGTCTCAGCCTCCCAAGTGACTGGTATTATAGGCTCCCTCCACCATACCCGGATAATTTTTTTTTTTTTTTTTTTTGTATTTTTTGTAGAGATGAGGTTTCGCCGTGTTGGCTAACTGGGTTTCAAACTCCTGGCCTCAACTGATCCACCTACCTCAGCCTCCCAAACTGCTGGGATTACAGGCATGAGCCACCGCATCCAGTCCACATTTCTTATTTATTTTTAATTTATTTAATTTATTTATTTGTTTATTTTGAGATGGAATTTCACTCTTGTCACCCAGGCTGAAGTGCAATGGCATGATCTCGGCTCACTGCAACCTCTGCCTCCCGAGTTCAAGTGATTCTCCTGCCTCAGCCTCCGAGTAGCTGGGATTACAGGCATGTGCCACCACACTCAGCTAATTTTTTATATTTTTAGTAGAGAGTAGGTTTCTTCATGTTGGTCAGGCTGGTCTCCAACTCCCAACCTCAGGTGATCTGCCCACCTCAGCCTCCCAAAGTGCTGGGATTACAGGCATGAACCACGCTCGGCCTATTTTTTTTTTTTTTTTTTGAGACGGAGTCTCCCTCTGTTACCCACGCTGGAGTGCAGTGGCACAATCTTGGCTAACTGCAACCTCTGCCTCCTGGGTTCCAGCTATTTTCCTGCCTCAGCCTCTCAAGGCTGGGACTACAGGCGTGTACCACCAAAATTTTGGTATTTTTAGTAGAGATGGGGTTTCACCATATTGGCCAGGCTAGTCTCAAACTCCTGACCTCATTATCCGCCCGCCTTGGCTTTCCAAAGTGCTGGGATTAAAGGCATGAGCCAACACACCTGGCCAGCATTTTTTTTAAATAGAGATGGAGTCTTGCTAGATTGCCCAGGCTGGTCTCAAACTCCTGGACTCAAGAAATTTTCCCATCTTGGCTTTCCAAAGTGCTGGGATTACAGGCATGAGCCAACATGCCCGACTATTTATTTATTTATTTTCAGAGATGGGGTTTCGCCATGTTGGCCAGGATGGTCTCCATTTCGAACTCATGATCCACCCACCTCAGCCTCCCAGAGTGCTGGGATTACAGGCCTGAGCCACCAATCCAGCCTTTTTTTTTTTTTTTTGAGACAGAGTCTCACCAAGCTGGAGTGCAGTGGCCTGATCTTGGCTCACTGCATCTTCCACCTCCCCAGTTCAAGCGATTCCCCTGCCTCAGCCTCCTGAGTAGCTGGGACCACAGGCGCGAGCCACCACGCACAGCTAATTTTTTTTTTTTTTTTTTTTTTTTTTTTTTGTATTTTAGTAGGGACGGGGTTTCATCATGTTGGCCAGGACAGTCTCAATCTCCTGACCTTGTGATCCACCTGCCTCGGACTCCCAAAATGCTGGGATTACAGGCGTGAACCACCATGCCTGGCCCTATTTATTTATTGAGATGGCATCTCACTGTATTGCCCAGGCTGTAGTAAGTGGTACAATCATGGCTCACTGCAACCTCTGCCTCCCAGGTTCAAGCAATTCTCCTGCCTCAGCCTCCTGAGTAGCTGGGATTACATGCATGCTCCACCACACCTAGCTAATTTTTGTATTTTTAGTAGAGATGGGGTTTCACTATGCTGACCTCTCTCCCGCCTCAGCCTCAGCCTCTAAACATGCTGGGATTATAGGTGTGAGCCACCATGCCCAGCCAAGGTTTTACTTTTAATAAAAAGCAGCCCCAAATGATTTTCCTTTCTCACAAAGAGCAGTCTATAAAATAGAGTTGCAGACATAGGTGCTGGCAGTTGTGCCAATCATGTTCAAAATGGCGGATCCATTTTCCCTTCTCTGCCAGTCAGGTACAGTAAGGAGCAGACAAGATGGCTCCAGCCATGGGGAAAATGCCTTTGCATAATAAGATTAGGGTGGTGATGCCAGCCTTCCCTGAAAGCTATGGAAACATCATACCTGATTGAAGCAATTCTGTGAGCCCTATGTAAATCACACACCGCCAATAAATTACCAAAAAAAAACTCAAAATGTTTTCAGAAAGTTCACAAATTTGTGTTGGGCTGCATTCAAAGCCATCTGGGGCTGCAAGTTGAACAAGCCTGACCTAGTTAATAAATGACATAAAAAGTTGGAGGAATGATGGCAGAAAAAAATTAAAAAGCTTAAGAGAGGCTATCAATTGAGGTCTTATAAGCCATGTAAAAATATCATTATTCATTGCCATCCATTGATTCTAGGATATTCTGAGACATTGTCTCTTTGAATATTCCATTTCATTTTATTACTGCTGTTAAACCACTGTTGGAAATATCTTACCACCAGGCACAGTGGTTCCCTTCTGTAACCAGCACTTAGGGAGACAGAGGTGGGCAGATCACTTAAGCCCAATAGTTTGAGACCAACCTAGGCAATGTGGCAAAACTCCATCTCTACTAACAATCTGTAACATCTACTTTCTTGTTGATTCAGCTCTGCATTTAAAAGAATCTTTAGGCCAGGCATGGCGGCTCAGGACTTTAATTCCAGCACTTTGGGAGGCCAAGGAGGGCAGATCGCTTGAGGCCAGGAGTTTGAGACTATCCTGGGCAACATGGCGAAATCTAATCTCTACTAAAAATACAAACATTAGCTGGGCATGGTGGCACACACCTGTAATCCCAGTTACTTGGGAGGCTAAGGCAGGAGAATTGCTTGAACCCAGGAGGCCGAGGTTGCAGTGAGCTGAGATCACACCATTGCACTCCAGCCTGAGTGACAGAGGGAGACCCTATTTCAAAAAAAAGAAAGAAAGAAATATAGCAAAAACAAAAAGAAATTAAAATACAAAAAGGCCTTAGGAATCCTCCCTCGAAAGAAAATTCCTGCAAGAAAGATGTTTCTTTTTAAAGGAAAAAAAAAATGTTTTCAGCCTGGGCAGCGTGGAGAGTCCCCAATTCTACAAAAACAATGTAAAAATTAGCTGGATTTGGCCTGGACGGTGGCTGGCACCTGTAATCTCTGTACTTTGAGAGGTCAATGCAGACAGATCACCGGAGGTCAGGTGTTCGAGACCAGTCTGCCCAACATGGCGAAACTCTGTAATAAAAATACAAAAATTAGTTGAGTGTGGTGGCGGGCGTCCCATCAGGAGTCTGAGGCAGGAGAATCACTGGAACCCGGGAAGCAGAGGTTGCAATGAGCCAAGATCACACACTGTACTCTAGCCTGGGTGACAAGAGCAAAATTCCTGAAAAAAAAAAAATTGACTGGGTGCAGTGGCTCACACCTATAATCCCAGTACGTTGGGAGGCCAAGGCAGGCAGATCACCTGAGGTCGATGCACGTGGTGGTGCACACCTGTGGTCCCAACTACATGGGAAGCTGAGGTGTGAGGATCGCTTAGGGGGAGCTGGTGGCTGTAGTGAGCTGTGATCACGCCACTGCACTCCAGCCTATGCAACAGAACAAGACCTTGTCTAAAAGAAAAAGTTTAAAAATACTGTCTTGGTTTACATGTAGAGACCAATATAAAAAATTCACTGAAAACTGATACTTTTTCTTGGATATGGAGTTTTGCTCTGTCACCCAGGCTGGAGTGCAATGGCCCAGTCTTGGCTCACTGCAACCTCTGCCTCCTGGGTTCAAGCAATTCTCCTGCCTTAGCCTCCCAAGTAGCTAGGACTAAAGGCACATTCGACCCCAACCAGCTAATTTTTTGTATTTTTAGTAGGGATGGGTTTCATTGTGTTAGCCAGGATGGTCTTGATCTCCCGACCTCAGGCCATTTGCCCACCTCAGTCTCCCAAAGTGCTGGGATTACAGGCGTGAGCCACTGTGCTCGGCGAAGGCTGATACTCTTAATACTACCATATTTGTACAGTGTTGTACTTCAATTTAAAGTGACTACACTTGAGGTCATCAGAAAGTGTTGCATGATTATGGGAGTAGCACTTGACCTTACACAGCTGACTCACCATTAGCTGTTGCAATGCAAGGACATACCTAGCTTCTGCTGAACATGCAGATATATTCAAAGTGCCATGGGCTTGCACAGTAAGGCTAGAGTTACAGATCTTTGCTTTCGGGTCAGTCCAATGGGGGAAGTAGGAAAGAGGAAGTAGGATTAAGACCATTTGGCAGCAGATAAAGAGTCTCTTCAGTAGTTAGGAATTCCTTATTAAACTCGAGGGTATAGACAAGATTGGTTCTCCACCTCCAAGCATCAGCAAGGACCCTTTTGTATCTAGACACTTTCCATCTCAAAGTATGGCTCACATATCAAATATTGTGATATGGACTCAGGCCAGGCTGATGCTATGGCCGTGTTGAATTACTTGACCCAGCTCTTCTTACCTGCAGTTGCTAGAACCCGAATGCTTTCATGAGGTCAGTGAAAGGATCATATAGGTTTTAAACTGTTCCTAGTGATTTTATTAAAACTGCTGTACAATAAAGAGCATATTCTTGCTTTTACACTATAGAGAGGTGGGAAAAACAGTGGACTAAAAATCTCACATCTCGGCCGGGCGCGGTGGCTCAAGCCTGTCATCCCAGAACTTTGGGAGGCCGAGGTGGGTGGATAATGAGGTCAGGAGTAAAACATTAGCCGGGTGTGGTGGCAGGTGCCTCTAATCCCAGCTACTTGGGAGGCTGAAGCAAGGAGAATTGCTTGAACCTGGGAGGCAGAGGTTGCAGTGAGCCAAGATTGCACCATTGCACTCCAGCCCTAGCAATAGTGTAAGATTCCGTCTCAAAACAATAAAAAAGAATGTTCACAAAAAAAAGAAATTTAAAAAATTAATTAATTAATTAAAAAAGAATGTTCATAGCAGCTCTATTCACAATGGCCAACATCTGGATATAACCCCAATGTCCATCAACAGGTGACTAGATAAATAGATCTTGGTATAGCCTTACAATAAAATAATGTTCAGGGCTGGGCACGGTGGCTAAGGCCTATTAATCCCTCAGCACTTTGAGAGGCCAAGGCAGGTAGATCACCTGAGGTCAGGAGTTCCAGACCAGCCTGGTCAACATGGTGAAACTTCATCTATACTAAAAATACAAAAATTAGCCAAGCGTGGTGGCACATGACTTTAATTCCAGTTACTTGGGAGGCTGAGGCAAAAGAATCATTTGAACCCAGAAGGTAGAGGTTACAGTGAGCAGAGATTGCAATACTGCCCTCAAGCCTGGGCAACAAGACTGAAACTCTGTTTCAAAAATAAAATAAAATAGGGCTGGGCATGGTGGTTCACATCTGTAATCCACCACTTTGGGAAGCTGAGGTGGGTGGATCACCTGAGGTCTGGTGTTTGAGACCAGCTTGGCCAACATGGTAAAATACCATCTCTACTAAAAATACAAAAAATTAGCCAGGTGTGGTGGCAGGCACCTGTAATCCCAGCTACTCGAGAGGCTGAGGCAGGAGAATCATTTGAACCCAGGGGGCAGAGGTTATGGTGAGCTGAGATCTGGCCATTGCACTCTAGCCTGGGCAACAAGAGTGAAACTCTATCTTAAAAAAAATAAATTAAATTAAATAATATTCAGGAACAAATGCCTACAAATACAACAGCATGGATGAAATCCAAAAACATAAGTTTTTTTTGTTTTTTTGTTTTTTTTATGGAGTCTTGCTCTGTTGCCCAGGTTGGAGTGCAATGGTGTGATCTCAGCTCACTGAAACCTCCATCTCCCAGGTTCGAGCAATTCTTCTGTCTCAGCCTCTTGAGTAGCTGGGATTATAGGCAGGATCACCATGCCCAGCTAATTGTTTTTTGTTTTTTTTTTTTGAGACGGAGTTTCGCTCTTGTTACCCAGGCTGGAGTGCAATGGCGAGATCTCGGCTCACCGCAACCTCCGCCTCCTGGGTTCACGCAATTCTCCTGCCTCAGCCTCCTGAGTAGCTGGGATTACAGGCACGCACCACCATGCCCAGCTAATTTTTTGTATTTTTAGTAGAGACGGGGTTTCACCATGTTGACCAGGATAGTCTTGATCTCTTTACCTCGTGATCCACCTGCCTTGGACTCCCAAAGTGCTGGGATTACAGGCTTGAGCCACCGCGCCTGGCCTGTTTTTTATTTTTATTAGAGACCGGGTTTCACCATGTTGGCCAGGCTGGTGTGGAACTCCTGACCTTAGGTGATCCCCACACATCAGCCTCCCAAAGTACTGGGATTACAGGTGTGAGCCACCGTACCCTGCCCACATTATGCTAAATTTTAAAAGCCTTATGCATGGGTTTGGATTTATGACAGGCCCGTCCCCCTAGGCCTGTCATAGTAACCCATGCCAGAGCAAACCGTGTCCCAAACCATTGCCTGGCCTCTGTGCCCATAGGCTGCTAGCACTGAAGTGGGTTGCACAGTGGAAAAAAAAAAAGCCTTACACAAAAGCATATATGTTGCATACTCTTTAAATTTGACTTAACCAGTTGGCTCTCCTTATCCATAGGTTCCTCACCCATAGATTCAACCAACCACATGTAAAAAATATTCAAACTGACCATGGTGGCTCACGCCAGTAATTCTAGCACTTTGGGAGGCTGAGGTGGGCGTATGGCCTGAGGTCGGGAGTTGGAGACCAGCCTGACCAACATGGAGAAACCCTGTTTCTACTAAAAATACAAAATTAGGCTGGGCGTGGTGGCTCACGCCTGTAATTCCAGCACTTTGGGAGGCCGAGGCGGGTGGATCACAAGGTCAAGAGATGGAGACCATCCTGGTCAACATGGCGAAACCCCGTCTCTACTAAAAATACAAAAAATTAGCTGGGCATGGTGGTGTGTGCCTGTAATCCCAGCTACTCAGGAGCCTGAGGCAGGAGAATTGCCTGAACCCAGGAGGCGGAGGTTGCGGTGAGCCGAGATCGCGCCATTGCACTCCAGCCTGGGTAATAAGAGCGAAACTCCGTCTCAAAAAAAAAAAAAAAAATACAAAATAAGCCGGGCTTGGTGGCGCATCTTTGTAATCCCAGCTACTCAGAAGGCTGAGGCAGGAGAATCTCTTGGACCCAGGAGGTGGAGGTTTCAGTGAGTCAAGATCCCATCATTGCACTGCAGCCTGGGGTACAAGAGCGAAATTTCATCTCAAAAAACACCATAAAAAACATTCAGGAAAAAAAACAATAAAGTAGCTGGGCATGGTGGTTCAGGCCTGTAATCCCAGCATTTTGGGAGGCTGAGGCATGTGGATTGCTTGAGCCCAGGAGTTTCAAACCAGCCTGGGCAACATGGCAAAAACCCATCTCTACAAAAAAAAACAAAGAGTAGCTGGACATGGTGGCCGAGACTGTGGTCCCAGCTACTGGGGAGGCTGAGGTGATAAGATCACTGGAGCCTGGGAAGTCGAGCAAGACCCTGTCTCAAAAAATTAAAGTTGGTCGGGTGTGGTGGCTCACATCTGTAATCCCAGCACTTTGGGAGGCCGAGCGGGGTGGATCACGAGGTCAGGAGGAACATGCAACAGAAAGGAAACTCCGTCTCTAAATAAAAGTTAAGTTTCTTTCTATTTTTCTTTATTTTTAATATTTATTTATTTATTTGAGACAGTCTCACCCTCTCACCCAGGCTGGAGTGCAATGGCATGATCTCTGCTCACTGAAACCTTGCTTCCCAGGTTCAAGTGATCCTCTTATTCCTCATGCCTCAGCCTCCAGAGTAGCTGGGATCACAGGCATCTGCCACCACACCTGGCTAACTTTTTGTTTGGTTTTGTTTTTTCCTATTGCTTTGAGCAAAACTTTTTTTTTTTTTTTTTTTTTTTTTGAGACGGAGTTTAGCTCTTGTTACCCAGGCTGGAGTGCAATGGCGCCATCTCGGCTCACCGCAACCTCCGCCTCCTGGGTTCAGGCAATTCTCCCACCTCAGCCTCCTGAGTAGCTGGGATTACAGGCACACGCCACCGTGCCCAGCTAATTTTTTGTATCTTTAGTAGAGACGGGGTTTCACCATGTTGACCAGGATGGTCTCGATATCTTGACCTCGTGATCCACCCACCTCGGCCTCCCAAAGTGCTGGGATTACAGGCTTGAGCCACCGCGCCCGGCCAAAACTTTTTTTTTTTAATGGAGTCTCGCTCTGTCAAGTTTCTGCTTCTCTTTATTTTATTTATTTATTTATAAAGACGGGGTTTCAGCCGGGCGCAGTGGCTCACGCCTATAATCCCAGCACTTTGGGAGGCCGAGGCGGGTGGATCACGAGGTCAAGAGATCGAGACCATCCTGGTCAACAAAGTGAAACCCCGTCTCTACTAAAAATACAAAAATTAGCTGGGCACGGTGGCGCGCGCCTGTAGTCCCAGCTACTCGGGAGGCTGAGGCAGGAGAATTGCTTGAACCCAGAAGGCGGAGGTTGCGGTGAGCCGAGATCGTGCCATTGCACTCCAGTCTGGGTAACAACAGCGAAACTCCATCTAAGAAAAAAAAAAAGACGGGGTTTCACCATGTTGGTCAGGCTGGTCTTGAACTTCTGACCTTAGGTGATCCGCCCGCCTTGGCCTCCAAAGTGCTTGGATTTCAGGTGTGAGCCACTATGCCCAGACTATTTTTCTTTATTTTTAATTTTTATTTATTTATTTATTTATTTTTTATTATTATTTTTGAGACGGAGTTTCGCTGTTGTTACCCAGACTGGAGTGCAATGGCACGATCTCGGCTCACCGCAACCTCCGCCTCCTGGGTTCAAGCAATTCTCCTGCCTCAGCCTCCCGAGTAGCTGGGACTACAGGCGTGCACCACCATGCCCAGCTAATTTTTGTATTTTTAGTAGAGACGGGGTTTCACCTTGTTGCCCAGGATAGTCTCAACTCTTGACCTCGTGATCCACCCGCCTCGGCCTCCCAAAGTGCTGGATTATAGGCGTGAGCCACCGCACCCGGCCTTTGTATTTTTAGTAGAATCGAATTTCCTCATGTTGGCCAGGCTGGCCTCAAACTCCTCATCTCACGTGATCATCCCGCCTTGGCCCCTCAAAGCGCTGGGATTACAGGCCTGAGCCAACACACCCCGCCAATTTTTAATCTTTTTTAAGAGATGAGATCTTGCCGGGCATGGTGGCAGGTGCCTGTAGTCCCAGCTACCAGCCTGAGGCTGGAGGATCGCTTGAGTCCAGGAGTTCTGGGCTGTAGTGCGCTATCGGGTGTCTGCACTATATTCGGCATCAATATGGTGACCTCCCAGAGGCGGGGGACCACCAGGTTGCCTAAGGAGGGGAGAACAGACCCAGGTCGGAAACAGCAGGTCAAAACTCCCTTGCTGATCATTAGTGGGATCTCGCCTGTGAACAGCCACCGCACTTCAGCCTGGGCAACATAGCAATACCCAGTCTCTAAAGAATAAATAAATAAATAAATAAATAAGTGATGAGATCTTACTATATTGCCCAGGCTGATGTCAAATTCCCAGACTCACAAGATCCTGCCTTTGCCTCCCAAAGTGCTGAGATTACAAGCATGAACCACTGCATCCTGCCCTTGAATTCTTTCTTACAAAGACAGAAAACAAGTTTAGTAGGATTATAACATTTTCTATACTAGCCTGGTTTCTGAATTACACAATTTAATTAGTTCTAGTTTTTGTTTTCTTTCTTCTCTCTTTTTTCTTTTTCTTTTCTTTTCTTTCTTTTTTTTTTTTTAGATAAAATCTCAGTATGTTGCCCAGGCTGGAACACAATGGTGCAATCTTGGCTCACTGCAACTTGTTTCCCAGGCTCAAGCAATTCTCCTGCCTTAGCCTCCCAAGTAGCTGGGACCACAGGTGCCTGCCACCACACACAGCTAATTTTTGTATTTTCAGTAGTGACCAGGTTTCACCATGTGGGCCAGGCTGGTCTGGACCTCTTGGCCTCAAATGATCCGCCCACCTCAGCCTCCCAAAGTGTTGGTATTACAGGCATGAGCCACCACTCCAGGCTGTTTTCTTTGTGCTAGTTTTCATCACCTTTCCAATGTAAAATAATGTACTTAACATTCCATCTTTCAGGGTTTCACCATATTGGTCAGGCTGATCTCAAACTCCAAACCTCAGGTGGTCCACCCACCTCAGCCTCCCAAAGTGCTGGGATTACAGGTGTGAGCCCAGCCCAACATTCCATTTTGAGAGGATGTGATAGCCATGAAGTCTGTGTGTGAGAAAAGTAAGAGGGAAGTTAATCTATAATGAAGATCTACTGTGAAAGGAGAAGAGGTCTGCTCTGGCCCTTCAGTCATTTGCAATATTTTAAAAACAATGTAGATAAGAAATAAGAATAATCTATAATCAGAGAAACAAAGTCTCTAGTTGCCTAGGTAACAGCTGCGTGTCACATGATTGAGGCCCTATAATCTCACTCCTTTAAGGCTGAAAATAATTTACCGTTCCAACATGCTAGATTTTACATTTATTTTTACAGTAGCTGTGCTAGCTTTTTCTTTTTTTCTGATTCTTTGAACTCAACAAGTACTTTCCCACCTCAGAGCCTTTTGTTCTGCTATTCCCCCAGAATAGGTTATTCTTTCTTCCCCTGTTAATCTGGATTACTACCCCAATTTAGATATCCTGTTTTTCCAGGAATCTTTCTAGTTAGCTCTCCAGCATCTTGCATTCTTTTTTGTCACAATTATACTAATTATAAATAAGCAATCATTGATGTTTACTTGTTAGGGGCCTATTCCACCTTAGACGGTGAAATCCTTGATCTGCAGGACTTTATATCTAGTGCTCTACTGGCAACCTCTAGCCACATTTTTGAAAATATTGTGGGCAGGTGAAGTGGCTCACGCCTGGAATCCCAGCACTCTGGGAGGCTGAGGTGGGTGGATCACCTAAGGTCAGGAGTTCAAGACCAGCTTGGCCAACATGCTGAAACCCTGTCTCTAATAAGAACATAAAAATTAGCTGGGCATGGTGGCTCACGCCTGTAATCCCAGCACTTTAGGAGGCCAAGGTGGGTGGATCACCTGAGGTCGGGAGTTCAAGACCAGCCTGACTAAGATGGAGAAACGCATCTCTACTAAAAATACAAAATTAGGTTGAGTGCGGTGGCTCACGCCTGTAATCCAAGCACTTTGGAAGCCAAGGCAGGTGGATCACCTGAGGTCAGGAGTTCAACACCAGCCTGACCAACATGGCGAAACCCCGTCTTAAAAAAAAAAATACAGGGGCCCAAAGTGGCTCCGGCCGGATGTCGTGGCGCTTGCGAAGGCGAGGCCAAGAGTTCAAGGCCAACCAACCTCAGCAACCTTACAAGCTCTCAATGATTGGCAAAAAAAAAAAAAAAAAAAAAAAAAAAAACAAAATTAGCGGCATGGTGGTGCATGCCTGTAATCCCAGCTATTCAGGAGGCTTAGGCAGGAGAATTCCTTTAACCTGGGAGGCGGAGGTTGTGGTGAGCCAAGGTTGTGCCACTGCACTCCAGCCTGGGCAACAAGAGTGAAACTCTGTCTTAAGAAAAACAAAAAACAAAAATTAGCCAGGCGCCTGTAATCCCAGCTACTCAGGAGGCTGTGGCAGGAGAATCACTTGAGCCTGGGAGGCAGAGGTTGCAGTGAGCTGAGACCATGCCAGGGCACTCCAGCCTGGGCAACAGAGCAAGACTCCATATCAAAAAAAAAAAAGAAAAAAAATATAGGCCCTGCAGTGGCACAGGGCAGAGAGGGGTTCCAGCACAAGCGCACAGCCGCCACCCCTGAGCACCAGCACGGCCCTTAAAAAAAACAATTTTAGCCGGGCACGGTGGCTCAAGCCTGTAATCCCAGCACTTTGGGAGGCCAAGGCGGGTGGATCACAAGGTCAAGAGATCGATACCATCCTGGTCAACATGGTGAAACCCCATCTCTACTACAAATACAAAAAATTAGCTGGGCATGGTGGCATGTGCCTGTAATCCCAGCTACTCAGGAGGCTGAGGCAGGAGAATTGCCTGAACCCCGGAGGCAGAGGTTGCGGTGAGCCAAGATCGCGCCATTGCACTCCAGCCTGGGTAACAAGAGCGAAAATCCGTCTCAAAAAAAGAAAATAAAGTGGGCAACTACTAAATATTTACAGATTAAGGAAACATTCAAATGAATGAATCTCTCCATGTTTCCATCTTTTCATTTCCCAAAAATTTGGTGATCTTTCGTCATCTTTTCATAGGGTAACAATTTTGTAATATTATTTTCCATATAGAAAATGAAAGGATAGTCTCAATTAGCCAGGCGTGGTGGCACATACCTGTAGTCCCAGCTACTTGGGAGGCTGAGGCAGGGGAATCACTTGACGCCAGGAGGTGGAGGTTGCAGTGAGCCAAGATTGCACCACTGCACTCCAGCCTGGGCAAGAGAGTGAGACTCCATCTCAAACAAAACAAAACAAAACAAAATCAAAAACAAAACAAAACAAAAAAACACATTTGTTTTTGAAAGTGGGGACAACTCAAAGGGGTGGGTGGGGGGCTTCCAGGTTACAGGTAAATTTGAACTTTTTTTTTTTTTTTTTTGAGACGGAGTTTCGCTCGTTACCCAGGCTGGAGTGCAATGGCACAATCTCGGCTCACCGCAAGCTCCACCTCCTGGGTTCAGGCGATTCTCCTGCCTCAGCCTCCTGAGTAGCCGGGATTACAGGCACGCGCCACCATGCCCAGCTAATTTTTTGTATCTTTAGTAGAGACGGGGTTTCACCATGTTGACCAGGATGGTATCGATCTCTTGACCTCGTGATCCACCTGCCTCGGCCTCCCAAAGTGCTGGGATTACAGGCTTGAGCCACTGCGCCCGGCCAATTTGAACATTTTCTAGTTGACAATTGGTTGAGCCTGGCGCGGTGGCTCACGCCTGTAATCCCAGCACTTTGGGAGGCTGAGGTGGGTGGATCATCAGAGGTCAGGAGTTTCAGACCAGCCTGGTCCAACTGGTGAAACCTCATCACTACTAAAAATACAAAAATTAGCCAGGCATGCTGGTGGGAGCCTGTAATCCAAGCTACTTGGGAGGCTGAGGCCAGAGAATCGCTTGAACCTAGGAGGTGGAGGTTGTGGTGAGCTGAGATCGAGCCATTGCACTCCAACACAGGCAACAAGAGTGCAACTCCATCTCAAAAAAAAAGACAAAAAAAGACAATTGAGTTTGATTAAAGACCTGAGATTGATAGAAAGGGAATGTTCAGGTAAAGATAAAGATTTCGGAGACCAGAGTTCTTCGGAATTCTTATAGTGGCTGCTCTTAGAGACAATAGAATAGATGACAAATATTTCCTATTCTAACCTTAGTTAATCTCTTTGGCATTGGGCATTGGGAGGGTCTGGAGGAAAAAGATATAGCTATGTTAATAGAGATTTTTTTTTTTTTTTGAGACGGAATTTCACTCTGTTGCCCAGGCTGGAGTGCTATGGAGTGATATTGGCTCACCACAACCTCCACCTCTCAGGTTCAAGCAATTCTCCTGCCTCAGCTTTCCAAGTAGCTGGGACTGCAAGTGTTCGCCACCATGCCTGGCTAATTTTGTTTTTTTTGTTTTTTTTTCGGAGACGGAGTTTCACTCTCGTTACCCAGACTGGAGTGCAATGGCATGATCTTGGCTCACCACAACCTCCGCCTCCTGGGTTCAAGCAATTCTCCTACCTCAGCCTCCCGAGTAGCTGGGACTACAGGTACGCACCACCATGCCCACCTAATTTTTGTATTTTTAGAAGAGACGGGGTTTCACCTTGTTGACCAGGATGGTCTCGATCTCTTGACCTCGTGATCCACCCACCTCGGCCTCCCAAAGTGCTGGGATTAAAGGCGTGAACCACCGCGCCTGGCTGCAATTTCGTATTTTTAGTAGAGGTGGGTTTCACTATGTTGGCCAGGCTGGTCTAGAATTCCTGACCTCATGATCCACCCACCTAGAACTCCCAAAATGCTGAGATTATAGGCGTGAGCCACAGTGCCTGGCAGAGATTCTTCTTTTTTTTTCTGAGACGGAGTTTTGTTCTTGTTACCCAGACTGGAGTGCAATGGCATGATCTCGGCTCACCGCAACCTCCGCCTCCTGGGTTCAGGCAATTCTCCTGCCTCAGCCTCCTGAGTAGCTGGGATTACAGGCACGCGCCACCATGCCCAGCTAATTTTTTGTATTTTTAGTAGAGACGGGGTTTCACCTTGTTGACCAGGATGGTCTCAACTCTTGACCTCATGATCCACCCACCTCAGCCTCCCAAAGTGCTGGGATTACAGGCTTGAGCCACCGGGCCTGGCGTTTTTTTTTTTTTTTTTTTTTTAAAGACAGGGTTTCGCCATGTTGGCCAGGCTGGTCTTGAACTCCTGACCTCAGGTAATCCGCCTGCCTCAGCCTCCCAAAGTGTTGAGATTCCAGGCATGAGCCACCACTCCCGGCCTGGCTGGCAGAGATTCTTTACAGATGCAAATTTCACCAACAAAGAACAGCTTTGCAGGGCCATTTCAAAGTATGGCAAAGAAACATGTTTTGGGGTAAAATACTTTGATTCCTTATCTCCTAATGTGATGCCAGAGTCAGGCTGGAAAGTAAGTCAAGATATATAGGGTTAAATAAAACCCATCTGGCCTGGCAGGGTGACTCACACCTGTAATCCCAGCACTTTGGGAGGCCAAGATGGGTGGACTGCTTGACCCCAGGGGTTCTAGAACAGCCTAGGCAACATAGTAAGAATTTGTCTCTCCCATAAAAGAAAAACAGTTAGCTGGGCGTGATGGTGGTGACCTATGGTCCCAAGCTATGCTAGAAGCTGAAGTGGGAGGATCACTTGAGCCCAGAAGGTCAAGGCTGCAGTGAGCTGTGATGGTGCCTGGGTGACAGAATAAGATCTTCTTTCACAAAAACAAACAAAATTCTGCTTCTCTAGAACCACTCTTGGTAACAAAATATGTATCAGCAGAATTCTCCAGAGAAACAGCACAAATAGGATACATGTAGATATATGTATAAGAGAATATTTAGGCTGGGCACGGTGGCTCACACCTTAATTGCATCACTTTGGGAGGCTTAGGCTGACAAATCACCTGAGGTCAGGAATTCGAGACCAACCTGGCCAACATGGTGAAATCCTGTCTACTAAAACACAAAACTTACCTGGGAGTGGTCTGTAATCCCAGCTACTCTGGAGGCTGATACTGGAGAATCACTTGAAACCTGGAGGGGGAGGTCCCAGTGAGCTGAGATGGAGCCACTGCACTCCAGCCTGGGTGATAAGAATAAAACTCTGTCTCAAAAGCAAAAAAAAAAAAGAGAGAATATTTATTTTGGGAATTAGCTTACACACTTATGGAGGCTTAGAAATCTCATGATCTGCCTTTTGCTAGCTAGAGAACCAAGGATAGCCAGTGGTCATTCAGTTTGAGTCTGAAAACCTGAGAAGAGGAGCCAGTGGTGTAACTCTCACTCCAAGACCAAAAGCCTGAGAACTGTAGGAACTACAGGGTTAAGTCCCAACATCTGAAGGCCTGAGAACCAGCAGCTCTGATGGCAAGAGAAAATAAATGTCTGAGTTCAAAAGACAGAGAGATTAAAAAAAAAAAAAAAAAAAAAATTACAGGCCGGGCGCGGTGGCTCAAGCCTGTAATCCCAGCACTTCGGGAGGCCAAGGCGGGTGGATCACGAGGTCAAGAGATCGAGACCATCCTGGTCAACATGGTGAAACCCCGTCTCTACTAAAAATACAAAAATTAGCTGGGCATGATGGCGCGTGCCTGTAATTCCAGCTACTCGGGAGGCTGAGGCAGGAGAATTGCCTGAACCCAGGAGGTGGAGGTTTCGGTGAGCCGAAATCACCCCATTGCACTCCAGCCTGGGTAACAAGAGTGAAACTCCATCTCAAAAAAAAAAAAAAAGACAGAGGCCAATGCTGTGGCTCACTCCTGTAATCCCAACACTTTGGGTGGTTGAGGAGGGTGGATCACTTGAGGTCAGGAGTTTGAGACCAGCCTGGCCATTATGAAACCTCATCTCTACTAAAAGTACAAAAATTAGCCAGGCATGGTGGTGCACCCCTGTAATCCTAGCTACTGGGGAGGCTGAGGCACAAGAATTGCTTGAGCCAAGGAGGCAGAAGCTACAGTAAGCCAAGATCACGCCACTGTACTCCAGCCTGAGTGACAGAGCAAGACTCCATCTCAAAAAAATAAATAAATAAACAAAAGAGGGAAGGAGAATTTGCTTCTCCTCCACCTTTTATTCTATCAGGGCCCTCAAGGAATTGCATCATGCCTGCCTGCATTGGTTAGAGTAGATTTTCTTTACTCAATCTGCCCAATCAAATGCTCATCTCTTCTAGAAATATCCTCACACAGATACCCAGAAATAATGTTTTACCAGCTATCTGAGTATCCCTTAATCTGGGCAAGTTGACACATAAAATTAATCATCACAAGCACAGTCTACATTTAAATTTTATTTTATTATTTTTTTGATAGGGTCTTGCTCTGCTGCTTAGGCTGGAGTGCAGTGGCATGATGTCAGCTTACTGCAGCCTCACCTTCCTGGGCTCAAGTGATCCTCCCACCTCAGCCTCCAGAGTAGCCAGAACCACAGTCTTGCACCACCATGCCTGGCTAATTTTTTGTATTTTTTGTAGAGACGGTGTTTTGCCATGTTCCCTAGGCTGCATCATTATCATTGTTATGATTATCATATATATACAGACTCTTGAGCTCAAATTATCTGCCTGACTTGGCATCTCACAGTGCTGGGATTATAGGCATGATCAACTGCTCTCAATCTACTGGTTGATTTTCTTTTCTTTTCTTTTCTTTTTTTTGAGGTGGAGTCTCACTCTTTTCACAGGCTGGAGTGCAGTGGCATGATCTCGGCTCACTACGACCTCCACCTCCCAAACTCAAGCAATCCTCCCACCTCAGCCTCCTGAGTAGTGAATAGCTGGGATTACAGGTACTTGCCCCCATGTCTGGCTAATTTTTGTATTTTTGGTAGATGGGGTTTCACTATGTTGGCCAGGCTGGTCTGGAATTCCTGACCTCAAGTGATCTGCCTGCCTTGCCCTCCCAAAGTGCTGGGTTTTTAAGATTAAAAAATCCAGTCAGGTTTTTAAGATTAAAAAAGGGCTGGGTACAATGGCTCATGCCTGTAATCCCAACACTTTGGGAGGCTGAGGCGGGTGGATCATCTGAGGTCAGGAGTTCCAGACCAGTCTGGCTAGCATGGTTAAACCCTGTTTCTACTAAAAATACAAAAAATTAGCTGGGTGGCCAGGGGCAGGGGCTCATAGCTGTAATCCCAGCACTTTGGAAGACCAAGGTGGGCAGATCACCTGAGGTCAGGAGTTTCAGACTAGCCTGACCAACACGGTGAAATTCCTTCTCACTAAAAATACACAATTAGCTGGGCATGGTGGCACGTGCCTGTAATCCCAGCTACTCTGGAGGCTGAGGCAGGAGAATCTCTTGAATCTGGGAGGCAGAGGTTGCAATGAGCCAAGATCACACCATTGCACTCCGGCTTGGGCAACAAGAGCAAAACTCCGTCTCAAAAAAAAAAGATTAAAAAAGTCAAACTCTGAAAATTTTATTTAAATAATTAAATGTGATGCTCAGAATTTTTTTTTTGAGACGGAGTTTTTGCTCTTGTTACCCAGGCTGGAGTGCAATGGTGCGATCTTGGCTTACCGCAACCTCTGCCTCCTGGGTTCAGGCAATTCTCCTGCCTCAGCCTCCTGAGTAGCTGGGATTACAGGCACGTACCACCATGCCCAGCTAATTTTTTGTATTTTTAGTAGAGACGGGGTTTCACCATGTTGACCAGGATGGTCTCGATATCTTGACCTCATGATCCACCCGCCTCAGCCTCCCAAAGTGCTAGGATTACAGGCTTGAGCCACCGCACCCGGCCTCAGAGAGATTTTTTTTTAACAGGTTGGTGGGTACACTGTGAATGCTGGGTGTGTGTAATATAAAGAACAACAAGTTGGTGCTACTTAAACAGAGATAAAAACTTTGGTAGAGATCTTTTGGAGGATATATCTAGTGCATAACCCAATGATTCTTCCTTTCTCTGGAAATTGCTATTGGTTCCCCAATTCATTAATGGAGATTTGCCTCATGTTTTAGACATGTGCCTGCACACCTGGTCCCAGTTGATTAACCAGGCATGCACATCTGGAGAGGCAAACCATAAATAATCAGCAATATAAATGGGTAAATTATTTTGTATTCTAGATGGCAAGTTCTATGAGAAAAAGAAAGAAGAATTCCATTTATTGCCCTTGGCATTTCATATTTGGACTAAGAGATTCTAGTTTAGTCTGGGCTAATCTAAGATGTAGATATAAACTCAGAAGATGAGAGGTAGCTGGGTATGGTGGCTCACACCTGTAATCCCAGCACTTTAGGAGGATGAGGCCAGTGGATCAATTGAGGCCAGGAGTTGGCCTGGCCAACATGGTGAAATCCCTTCTCTACTAAAAATACAAACAAACAGCCGGGGGTGATAAGGAGCCTGTAGTTCTAACTACTCTGGAGGCTGAGGTAAGAGAATCACTTGAAATTGGGAGGTGGAGGTTGAAGGGAGCCGAGATTGTGCCTCTGCACTCCAGCCTGGATGACAGACCAAGACTCTGTCTCAAAAACAAACGAACAAAGAATGAGAGGTGATCCTGTACTGTGTGTCATGTGGACTGAAAAGCAAAGAAGGGGCTCTTTTTTATTTTTTTTCTTGAGACAAAGTCTTGCACTGTTGCCCAGGCACTATCTCGGCTCACTGCAATCTCTGCCTCCAAGGTTCATGCAATTCTCCTGCCTCAGCCTCCCGAGTAGCTGGGATTATAGGCACAGACCACCACACCTGGCTAATTTTTTGTATTTGTAGTAGAGATGATGTTTCACTATGTTGGCCAAACTGGTCTCGAACTTCTTGACCTCGGGATCTGCCCGCCTTGGCCTCTCAAAGTGTTGGGATTACAGGAGTGAGCCACCACACCCGGCCAGAAGGGGCTCTTTTTTTTTTTTTTTTTGAGACGGAGTTTCGCTCTTGTTACCCAGGCTGGAGTGCAATGGCGCGATCTCGGCTCACCGCAACCTCCACCTCCTGAGTTCAAGCAATTCTCCTGCCTCCGCCTCCCAAGTAGCTGGGACTACAGGTGCGCACCACCATGCCCAGCTAATTTTTGTATTTTTATTAGAGATGGGGTTTCACCCTGTTGACCAGGATGGTCTCGATCTCTTGACCTTGTGATCCACCCACCTCGGCCTCTCAAAGTGCTGGGATTATAGGCATGAGCCACCGCGCCTGGCCCTTTTTATATATATATATAAATAAAGATGGGGTTTCACCAGGATGGCCAGGCTGGTCTTGAACTCCTGACCTCAGGTGATCCACCCACCTCAGCCTCCCAAAGGGCTAGGATTACAGGCATGAGCCACCATGCCCAGCCTGAAGGGGCTCTTTTTAAAGAGCAAAATACGAAGGGCTGGGCATGGTGGCTTACATTTATAATCCCAACATTTTGGAAGGCCAAGGTGGGTGGATCACCTGAGTTCAGGAGTTCAAGACCAGCCTGACTAACGTGGTAAAACCCCGTCTCTGCTAAAAATACAAAAATTAGCTGGGCATGGTGGGGCATGCCTGTAATCTCAGCTATTTGGGAGGCTGAGGCAGGAGAATCACTCAGCAGCGAGCCGAGATCACGCCATTGCACTCTGTCCTGGGCAAGGAGAGAAACTCTATCTCTAAAAAAAAAAAGAATGAAGGAGATGTTCAGAGGGAAATTAGGAGTAGGATGTATTCCTGATATCATCTTTCAGTTCTTACTTGACTCCTTTCTTGAAGTTTAGCTGTAATTTTACTTGGGTTCTATGAGGTTCCCCGATATCATTATCATACATATGATGATGATTTTATATACACACACACACACACACACACACAGACACACACACACATACACGTTTTTTCCTTACTTAAGCTAACTTGAGTTCATTTCCTTCGCTCCTCGAAACCAAAAAGAACTAACAGCAATAATGGCAATAATATGAGTAATGCTAACAATAGTAGACAACAGTTATTAAGCACATATTATGTGCCAGACACCGTGCTAAGCAGTTTTAGGTACTTTATCTCACTGACATTACAGGTGTGAGTCACTGTGCCCAGCCTATCCTATGCTTTCTAAAGACTGAAAAAAGAACTGATGTATTCTAGAAATACTTCCAAAAAAGTGGAAAGAAAAGGAGTTTTCTGGTTAAATTCAATTTATCAAAGAATTAAATTAACAAGAAATTTCCTATATCCTAAAAATTTTGAGAAATTTCAGTTATGATTAGAAGGTGAAATTAGTTCTTAAATTTCCTGCAGACTTAGCTTAATTTTCTTTAGTCTCAAGACAAGTCTCTGCATAACTGAACTCTAGGTAGAGTTTTTCCAAAACCGTATTTATCTAGGTAGCCCACATTCCGAGAACTGTTCAAGGCCAGGCGTCGTGGCTCAAGCCTGTAATCCCAGCACTTTGGGAGGCCAAGGAGGACAGATCACGAGGTCAAGAGATCAAGACCATCCTGGCCAACATGGTAAAACCCCATCTCTACTAAAAATACAAAAATTAGCTGGACGTGGTGGCGCGCGCCTGTAGTCCCAGCTACTTGGGAGACTGAGGCAGGAGAATTGTTTGAACCTGGGAGGCGGAGGTTGCAGTGAGCCGAGATTGTGCCACTGCATTCCAGCCTGGCGCCTGGTGACAGGGTGAGACTCTGTCTCAAAAAAAAAAAAAAGGGGGGGGGGCCGGGCGTGGTGGCTCACACCTGTAATCCCAGCACTTTGGGAGGCCAAGGCGGGTGGATCACGAGGTCAAGAGATCGAAACCATCCTGGTCAACATGGTGAAACCCCGTCTCTACTAAAAATACAAAAAATTAGCTGGGCATGGTGGTACGTGCCTGTAATCCCAGCTACTCGGGAGGCTGAAGCAGGAGAAGTGCCTGAACCCAGGAGGCGGAGGTTGCGGTGAGCCGAGATCTCGCCATTGCACTCCAGCCTGGGTAACAAGAGCGAAACTCCATTTCAAATAAATAAATAAATAAAATAAAAAGAACTGTTCAGTTTCTGGAATTACTTGGAAAACTTTTTTTTTTTTGAGACGGAGTTTCACTCTTGTTACCCAGGCTGGAGTGCAATGGAGCGATCTCAGCTCACCGAAACCTCCACCTCCTGGATTTAAGCAATTCTCCTGCCTAGCTCAGGCACGCGCCACCATGCCCAGCTAATTTTTGTATTTTTAGTAGAGACGGGGTTTCACCATGTTGACCAGGATGGTCTCCATTTCTTGACCTCGTGATCCACCCGCCTCGGCCTCCCAAAGTGCTGGGATTATAGGCGTGAGCCACTGAGCCCAGCCAGAAAACTTTTTCTTTTAATCCCCACCCCTCACTTGGAAAACTTTATAAGACAAAAGTTGCGCAAATCCTTGGCACATCTCTCAGAAAAGTCAAATACTGTTGGCTACCAGTTCTAATTTGGTTACATTTCCAGTTAAACTTGTTAAGTTCAATTACTTAACAATCTGCTCGTATTATATAATGGCTTTTTTTTTTTTTTTTGAGACAAAGTCTCACTCTGTGGCCTAGCCTAGAGTGCAGTGGCAGGATCTCAGCTTACTGCAACTGCCGCCTTCTGGGTTCAAGTGATTCTTCTGCCTCAGCCTCCCAAGTAGCTGGGACTACAGGAACCCACCACCATGCCTGGCTAATTTTTGTATTTTAGTAGAGACGAGGCTTCACCATATTGGCCAAGCTGGTGTCAGACTCCTGACCTCGTGATCTGCCTGCCTCGGCCTCCCAAAGTTCTGGGATTACAGGCATGAGCCACCGTGCCATAATGACATTTGACTGGCTATAAATAATAGGAAATGTTTCTCTTGGATGGGCTCAGTGGCTCACACCTGTAATGCCAGCACTTTGGGAAGCTGAGACAGGAGGATCGCTTGAGCCCAGGAAGGAGATCAAGGCTAGAGTGAGCCCTGATTGTGCCACTACACTCCAGCCTGGGCAGAGTGAGACCCATCCTCAAATAGAGCAAAAACAGGGGCCAGGAGGGAGCAGTGGCTCACGACTGTAATTCCAGCACCTTGGGAGGCTAGGCAGGCAGATCACCTGAGCTCAGGAGTTTGAGACTAGCCTGGGCTACATAGTGAGACCCTGCCTCTACAAAAAATACAAAAATAAGCCAGGTATCCTGGTGAGTGCCTGTAGTGCCAGCTATTCCAATGGCTGATGTGGGAGGACTGCTTGAATCCTGGAGGTCCAAGCTGTGGTGAGCCCAGATCACGACACTGCACTCCAGCCTGGGCGAGAGGGAAATACTGTCTCAAAAAAACAACATAAAACAAAATGAAATAACTTCCTTGACTTTAGTCCTTTAAATTTTGCACGACCTGTTATTCATTATTTACTTGCATTTTCTCTCTTTTTTTTTTTTTGACATGGAGTCTCTGTAGCCCAGGCTGGAGGGCAATGGTGCAATCTTGGCTCACTGCAACCTCTGCCTACCGGGGTCAAGCGATTCTTTTTCCTCAGTCTCCTTAGTAGCTGGGATTACAGGTGTGCGCCACCACACCTGGCTACTTTTTGTATTTTCAGTAGATCAGGGGTTTCACCATGTTGATCAGGCTGATCTCGAATTCCTGACCTCGTGATCTGCCTGCCTCGGCCTCCCAAAGTGCTGGGATCACAGGTGTGAGCCTGGCCTTTTTACATATTCTCTCATTCTCTAGTTCAATGTCTTACTCACTATAGGAGCTCAGTGACTGTTTAATTAACTTGTATGATAGCATGGATGTCTTTCTTTTAGCCCCTAAATCTGATCCACACACAGTCCTCACTATCTTGGATAGAGGTTCTAGTTACTCAGGCCCAAAACTTTCAGTCATCCCTGATTTCTTGTTTCTTCTTTTTTTCTTCTGTTACTTTTCACCACCTCTACTGCCATGACCTCTATTAGCTATTATCCTGAGAAATGGTTCTTGTTACCATTTCTCCTTGGGATTTTTATAGTTGTCTTATCTGGCTACCTTTCTTCCACATTTGCATATCTACTGCTATTTTTAAGCTAGCAGCTAGAATGATTCTTTTTTTTTGAAACAGAGTTTTGCTCTTGTTACCCAGACTGGAGTGAAATGGCAGGATCTCTGCTCACCACAACCTCCGCCTCCTGGGTTCAAGCAATTCTCCTGCCTCAGCCTCCCGAGTAGCTGGGACTATAGGTGCGCACCACCATACCCAGCTAATTTGTGTATTTTTTTTTTTTTTTGAGACAAAGTTTCGCTGTCGTGACCCAGACTGGAGTGCAATGGCACGATCTTGGCTCACTGCAACCTCCGCCTCCTGGGTTCACACAATTCTCCTGCCTCAGCCTCCCAAGTAGCTGGGGCCTCAGCCTCCTGAGTAGCTGGGACTACAGGTGCGCGCCACCATGCCCAGCTAATTTTTGTATTTTTAGTAAAGACAGGGTTTCAGGCTGGTCCGAGTGCAGTGGTGTTTACAACTAATTGATCACAACCAGTTACAGATTTCTTTGTTCCTTCTCCACTCCCACTGCTTCACTTGACTAGCCTTAAAAAAAAAACAGAAAGACGGGGTTTCACTTTGTTGACCAGGATGGTCTCGATCTCTTGACCTCGTGATCCACCCACCTTGGCCTCCCAAAGTGCTGGGATTATAGGCGTGAGCCACCGTGCCCAGCATTATTTTTGTATTTTTTAGTACAGACGAGGTTTCACCTTGTTGACCAGGATGGTCTCGATATCTTGACCTCGTGATCCATCTGCCTCGGCCTCCCAAAGTGCTGGGATTATAGGCATGAGCCACCGCGCCCAGCCTAGAATGATTCTTTTAGTTTATGAAAAAAAATTTATGTAGAGCTTAGTACATGCCAGTTACTATTCTAGGCACTTTACAAATATTAATTTATGGCCGGGCACAGTAGCTCACACCTGTAATCCCAGCACTTTGGGACACCAAGGTGGGCAGATCACCTGAGGTCGAGAGTTCAATACCAGCTTGGCCAACATGGTGAAACAGTCTCTATTAAAAATACAAAAATATCTGCCAGAGGCTGGGCGGGGTGGCTTACGCCTATAATCCCAGCACTTTGGGAGGCTGAGACGGGTGGATCACGAGGTCAAGAGATTGAGATCATCCTGGTCAACATGGTGAAACCCCGTCTCTACTAAAAATACAAAAATTAGCTGGGCATGGTGGCGCACGCCTGTAGTCCCAGCTACTCGGGAGGCTGAGGCAGGAGAATTGCTTGAACCCAGGAGATGGAGGTTGCGGTGAGCTGAGATCGGGCCATTGCACTCCAGCCCGGGTAACAAGAGCAAAACTCCGTCTCAAAAAAAATAAATATATAAATGTAAATATAAATATATAAATATATAAATATATATCTGCCAGGTGCGGTGGCTCACAGGGTAATCCCAGCACTCTGGGAGGCCGAGGCGGGGTGGATCACAAGGTCAGGAGTTTGAGAACAGCCTGACCAACATGGTGAAACCCCGTCTCTATTAAAAATACAAAAATTAGCAGGGTGTGGTGGTGGGCGCCTGTAATCCCAGGTATTCAGGAAACTGAGGCAGGAGAATTGCTTGAACCCAGGAGGCCAAGGTTGCAGTGAGCCGAGATTGTGCCCCTGCACTTCAGCCTGGGCAAGAGAGCAAGACTCTGCCTCAAAAAAAAAAAAAAGAAAGAAAAATACAAAAAATAGCTGGGCATGGTGGTGCATACCTGTAATCCCAGCTACTCAGGAAGCTGAGGCAGGAGAATTGCTTGAACCTGGGAGGCAGAGGTTGCAGGGAGCCGAGATCGCAGCACTGCACTCCAGCCTGGGCAACAGAGCGAGATTTTGTCTCAAAGAAAAAGAAAATTTGGGCTGGGCACGGTGGCCCATGCTTGTAATCCTAGCACTTTGGAAGGCCGAGGTGGGTGGATCACCTGAGGTCAGGAGTTCAAGACCAGCCTGGCCATCATGGTGAAACCCCATCTTTAAAAAAAAAAAAAAAAAAAAAAACAATTAAAAAGAAGAAAAAAGAAAGAAAAAAATTTTAACTGATTTCTTTCTTTCTTTTTTTTTTTTTTTTCTTTTTACAAGACGGGGTTTCACCATGTTGGTCAGGCTGGTCTTGAACTCCTGACCTCCGGTGATCCACCCACTCTGGCCTCCAAAGTGCTTGGATTACACGCGTGAGCCACCTTGCCCGGCCTTATTTCTCATAATAATCATCTACAGTAGATACTATTATTGTTCTTGTTTTACAGATGAAGAAAATGAGGTACAGAAGGATTAATCAATTTGACCAAGGTTGCCTAACTCAGGACATATATCAATCACCTCTTTGATTAAAACAGTCCAGTTCCCCATCTCAATCAGAGGATTGATTCCACACTTCTCCCGGAGGTCTAATAGGCTATATGTGATCTGTACTCTCTCTTTCCTACTTTCTTTTTGTTTTGTTTTTTTGGATGGAGTCTCACTCTGTCGCCCAGGCTGAGTGCAGTAGTGCTTTCTCTGTTCACTGCAACCTCTGTCTCCCCAGTTCAAGCAATTCTCCTGCCTCAGCCTCCCGAGTAGCTGGGATTACAGCCATGTACCAGTGCGCCCAGCTAATTTTTGTATTTTTGGTAGAGATGGGTTTTCACCCTGTTGGTCAGGCTGGTCTCAAACTCCTGACCTCAGGTGATCTACCTGCCTTGGCCTCCCAAAGTGCTGGGATTACAGGACTGAGCCACCGAGCCTGGTCTAATTTTTTGTACTTTTAGTAGAGATGGGGTTTCACCATGTTAGCCAGGTTGTTTTGGAACTCCAGACCTCAAATGATTTGTTAACCTCCCGCTCCCAAAGTGCTGGGATTACAGATGTGAGGCCTCTCTTCCCTACTTTATTTTCATATACATCTATTATTGTTATTCTGATCTATCTCTCCTCAAACAAATTAAGGTCCACCAGGAGGGCAGGCCTTCATTTGTGAAACAATTATTTAAAGAGGTCTACAGTATAAGGCATTGTTTCCGGCACTGAGAGGGGAAGAAAGCTAGGTGGTGGCCAGGCAAGGTGGTTCACGCCTATAATCCAAGCACTTAGGAGGCCAAGGTGGGCGGATCACCTGAGGTCGGGAGTTCAAGACCAGCCTGACCAACATGGTGAAACCCTATCTTTATATAAAAAAAACAAAAGCTAGGTGGAGGCCCGGTGCAGTGACTCATGCCTGTAATTCCAGCACTTTGGGAGGCTGAGGTGGGTGAATCACCTGAGGTCAGGAGTTCAAGATCAGCCTGGCCAACATGGCAAAACCCTCTCTCTACTAAAAATACAAAAATTAGGCCAGGCGTGGTGGCTCATGCCTGTAATCCCAGCACTTTGGGAGGCCAAGATGGGCGGATCACATGAGGTCAGGAGTTCGAGATCAGCCTGACCAAAATGGTGAAACTCTGTCTCTATAAAAAAAAAAAATTAAAAATTAGCCAGACATAATCGCGGATGCCTATAATCCCAGCTATTTGGGAGGCTGGGGCAGGAGAATTGCTTGAACCTGGAAGGCAGAGGTTGTAGTGAGCCAAGATCATGCCACCACACTCCAGCCTGGGTGACAGAAGGAGACTCTGTCTCAAAAAAAAAAAAAGCCGGGTATGGTGGCACACCTGTAGTCCCAGCTACTTGGGAGGCTGAGGCACAAGAATTGCTTGAGCCTGCAATGCCGAAACTGTAGTGAACCGAGATCACAGCACCGCACTCCAGCCTTGGTGACAGTGAGACTTCATCTCAACAAATAATAAAATAATGTAAAAAATAAATAATAAAATCGATGTATATATATAAAACTCCATTCAATAATAAGCAAGCTATTGCAGAGAATGAAAAATAAAATCATTGCTTTTTAGTTATTTAAACACAACACATAAGAAATATCAAAATTGATAGGGAGAGGCTAAAAAGAGAGCTACTTTTTGGTCCACTTAACAGTTTGGATGAGGACAATTTAAAATGGATTCTGCCTGGTACTGTACATGCCCAAGAACAAAGCACTGACTTTTTGGCAAAGTTCTAGCAATTCAGAAACCGTGGAGTGTCAGATTCTCAGTGACGGCTCCCTCATGTAATACCTCAAAAACAAGTCAGTGAGCTGCAGTACCTTTACTATTTTTAAGCTGACTTAAAAGATGTAAGAAAAAAATAGACCAATGGGTATCCATTAAGAATAATTTGAATAAACAGTCAAATATCATTTTAAACTATGGTAGTGGTCAGTTTCATATTATTGGATCCATTTTTCAACTTCCTTTTCGGAAATTTTGTGTATCCTTTTAATTTTTTTAAAATAATTGAGTGTATGTTCTTGCGTTTGTTTCAATTATATACATTAAATTGCTTAAACACTGCTGTGTGCACTGTTTTTACCTGATAGTTGTTTTCCTTTGGATGGCAGAAAACGTTAATGCTTGTTAAGTTTAAAACACTAAAAAAAAAAAAAAAAGTTCTTCCTTATTGAGAAGAAGCACTCACCTAATTAGTAAATGCTTATTTCTGCGTTCCACTCTCAGAGATCCTTTTTTTTTTTTTTTTTTAATGTTTGAAGTTGGAGACTACGTTTTCAGCCAGTACCCAAAGTGATTGTGAGGCCTGGTGGCCCAAAGACCATACCTTGAGAACGACTCGACCCAATGCTATTTTCATATTTTGCAGCTTTCAAAATACTAACTTCAGAAATCTAAGGAGGGTGGGTAACTCGAAAGGCTGTCAGAATACCCGAGAGTGAGCCGCTCACGCAGTGCCGGGTTGCACAACTTTGCTTTACTTTGCAGATCTCTCCCTGGGGCGGAAATCATTTTATTTTCACCAAGCAATTAACCATCTTCCAACCAGTTCCGTCTACGTCCCTCATGATGACCCCCAAAAGTCACCAGCTCATCCCCGCGGCGGAAGATAAAGCGCTGTTTGCCCTGTGTGCCCTCGCAGGGCCGCGGGGCCGCGGGGCCGCGAGAACCTGAGCTCGCTTCCCGCCACCCGGGCTCCTCCCCTCCAGGCCCTGTCGGGTCGGGTCCTCCCCGAGGCGCCCAGCGCGGCAGGTCTTGGCGCCAACCGGGTGGCGGCGCTGTCCGCCCTGCGCGCGGCCGCTTCGGGCCCGAGGGAGGCGGATGCACGGCCGGCGGAGGAAGGGGAGGGAGCGAGGAGCGCGCACTGCTCTCGCGTGCTCTCGCGCCACTCGCGTGACCGGCCGGTGTGTGCGCGAGGCGCCGGCTCCCGAGGCACGGACTGCAGGGCGCGCGACACTGCGAGGGGCGTCCGGGTCCGAGTCGGCTACCCGGGCCGGCGCGAGGTGCGGGCGGGCGGGCCGCGGGGGTCCCGGGCGGACACACGCACACAGGCTCCCGGAGGAGCCTTCTCGGAGGCTGCTCTTCCTCGGCCAGACGGAGAGCGGCACTGTCTCCCCGCCCAGCGCTCACTCGCCCCGCGTCTCCCCCCGCGGCGGCTGCTCCTCGGCACCGCCAGCCCCAGCGCCGCTCCCGGGCGGGCGGGTGGCGGCGGCGGGACCCGCGGAGCCGCTTTGTGTGCAACCCGACGAGGGGCGGCGGCGCAACCACCTGACAGAGGCCCGGGCGCTCGATGCACCTTCCGCCCGCATGAGGAGAAGGTAAAGGCGGCGGCGGCGGCTCGGCTCCCGCCCTCGGCTGCTGGAGGGAGGGGACGGAAGGAGAGACAGAGTGGGGGCCGCGGGTCCGAGGCCCGGTGGGGCCGCCCGGGGGTGCCGGGAAGGCCTCGGCGATGCCGGCGGCGCCAAGCGGCAGGGAGCCAGAGAAGCCGTTGGGGTCCCTCAGCCGAAGTTGAAGGAACAAAATGTGAAGTGCGGAGCCGCGTCAGCCGCTTCCTGGCGTGGGGCTGGGGGTGGAGGGCGGCTTGTTTTCCCCTCCCGCGGGGGTGAGGGAGCGGAACCGAGGAGCGGCGGCAGCGCGGCGGCGACTGCCCCGAGTCCGAGGCTCGGCTGGGCAAGGGCGTTTTGTTCCCGGGAGCCGCCACTGCGCGTGGGTCCGCTCGGTCTCTAGTTTTGCGGCCTAAGCCGAGCCCTATAGGCCTCGCGTCTGCTTTCCTGGAGAGGACTAGTCGGGCGGGACTCGGCGCTTCCCTCCAGCCAAGTGGGGGCCTTGGGGTCCTTATCAACCTCCTGAGGCCGCCAAACTTCGGACCTTGGTGCTCCGGGGTGGATTTCATTGTGAAAGGGGGAATGGTAAACTCCTGGCGCTGTTCGCTGTCTCCCGCGGCCGCGGCGGCTGGTCCGAGAAGCCCAGTGAGCCCCGGGCTGGCTGGGCCAGCGCTGGCGGGGTCCGTGCCCCGGGAAAGAGCGGGTGGTGGGGCCGCTGCCGGGTCCCCGGCCTCCGGGGAGAAAGGGCCTTTTCCAGATTAGAGAGATTTGAAATGAAAAAAGAGGTTAGAAAGTCGCCCCTTTCCCGCTGAACTTTGGTTTTCTGACCGATAGAGGCCGGTAGAGGACTGTGAACGAAAAGTTGTCCCCCAGGATGGACTTCACCGCGCAGCCCAAGCCTGCCACTGCCCTCTGTGGCGTCGTGAGTGCCGACGGGAAGATCGCTTACCCTCCGGGTGTAAAAGAGATCACCGACAAGATCACCACCGACGAGATGATCAAACGCCTGAAGGTAAGCGTCTGGACGGATTGTTCGCTCTTTGGATGTCTTGGTAGGAGGTGCTTTCTCCTGTGATATTGCTACTCTGCTGGGTCTGGCCTTTAGAGTTCCAAGTTTTTTAGATATCTTACCCCCTCGGAAAGGTATTGTATCTCTACTGCATCTTTGAGTAAGTTTTCTAGGGACATAGCCATTGTGAGAAATTTTAAAACTGTGATTTAAAAGAAAAAAAGTACTGGTTTTCAAGCATAAGAATTTGTGTGTTTTTCGTTTTTTTCTGGAGATATTTAATGAGAATACTGTTCTAAGTGGCTTGCAAACCTAAATGTAGGCAGGAATTTGCCTAAGAAGTTTCCTAGTTTCAGCCTGTGAGAGGGATTGCTCAAAGGGCAAAGTCCTTTTTAAAAATTGGCATAATTTTCTAATATCCAGAAGCTTAAATATGTATATAGTATGGTTAAACTTTGACAGTAGGTACAGACTTTTCAAAATTGAGGCTTAAAGTAAGATGTTTTAAATCTATACATTCAAAGGAGTTTGAGAGAATTACGGCTCTTTTTATGAGGTGTCAGCTAATTTTGTTTAAGTATGGCAGTCCGAAGGTTAAGGTATTAAATTTCAACCTTATGTTGGTCAGTTTTTTTGGTTTCTGTGTCACTGACATAGATTGTGGCCAGAATCTTACCAAATAAGTGATATTCTTGTAGGATCGGCTTGAAGCAGTGGTTCTCAGTCAGGGCAACTTTGACCTCCAGGAGATGTTTGGCAATGGTGGAGACATTTTGGTTGTCATAATTGGTGCTAGATTGGAGTAGGGAATGATTTGAGTAAGAATAGACCAGAGGCAGTGAGTCCAGCTAGGAAACTGTAAACAGTAGTCTGGGTGAAAGACGTTGAAATCTTTAGGCAGGGTTTTGGCATTGGTAATAGGGACTAGGAAATGATTTTTTTCTTTTTGAGACGGAGTTTCGCTCTTGTTGCCCAGGCTGGAGTGCAATGGTGCGATCTCGGCTCACCGCATCCTCCGCCTCCTGGGTTCAGGCAGTTCTCCTGCCTCAGCCTCCTGAGTAGCTGGGATTACAGGCACGCGCCACCATGCCCAGCTAATTTTTTGTATTTTTAGTAGAGACAGGGTTTCACCATGTTGACCAGGATGGTCTCGATCTCTTGACCTGGTAATTCACCCGCCTCGGCCTCCCAAAGAGCTGGGATTACAGGCATGAGCCACCGTGCCCGGCCTCTAGGAGATGATTTAACAGACTTTTCAGAGTTGGAATCAATCAGAATTGGTGGGAGGTAAGGGAAGCAATATTGTCAATGTTTCTACCTTGGGCAACTTGGCAAAATGTATATTAGGGAATGATTTTGCCCTCTTGCTCTTGGAGCCCAGTAAATATATCTAATGTTGCATTTTAATGAGCATGGTATTTAAAATATTCCTATGGTTTAGCTTTCAAAACGAAGTTGCTTCTACAGTTTGTTGCCTTTTGGAAGGAATAAGACAACAGTTCCTTTCATTAAAACAAATCTTTTTTATTTTTATTTTTTAATCGAGACAGGGTTTCACCATGTTGGCCAGGCTGGTTTCTTTTCTTTTTTTTTTTTTAAGACGAGGTTTCACCATGTTGGTCAGGCTGGTCTTGAACTCCCGACCTCAGGTGATCCGCCCACCTTGGCCTCCAAAGTGGTTGAATTACAGGCATGAGCCACTACACCCTGCCCAGTTTTTTTGTGTGTGTGGGGGCGGGTTGGATCTCTGTCACTCAGGCTGGAGTGCAATGGTGTGATTTCAGCTCACTGCAACCTCAGCCTCGGGATTCAAGTGATTCTCCTGCCTCAGCCTCCCAAGTAGCTGGGACTACTGGTGTGTGCCACTATGACCGGCTAAATTTTTTTGTATTTTTTCTTTTTCTTTTTTTGAGACGGAATTTTTGCTCTTGTTGCCCAGGCTGGAGTGCAATGGCGTCATCTCCACTCACTGCAACCTCTGCCTCCCAGGTTCGAGCGATTCTCCTGCGTCAACCTCCTGAGTTGCTCGGATTACAGGCATGTGCCATAACACCTGGCTAATTTCTCCATGTTTAGTCAGTTTGGTCTTGAACTTCTGACCTCAGATGATTTGCCTGCCTCAGCCTCCCAAAGTATTGGGATTACTGGCATGAACCCGGCCATATATTTTTTCTTTTTAATAAGGCAGAATTTCACTATGTCTGTCAGTTTCGTTTCTAACTCCTGATCTCAAATGATCCACCTGCCTCACCTTCTAAAGTGCTGGGATTACAGGTGTGAGCCACTGCGCCTGGCCCCTTTCATTAAAATAAGTCTTGGCCTGGTGTGGTGGCTCGCGTCTACAATCCCAGCACTTTGGGAGGCTAAGTTGGGAGGATCACCGGGTCAGGAGATTGAGACCAGCCTGACCAACATGGAGAAACCCTGTCTCTACTGAAAATGCAAAATTAGCCAGGCATGGTGGCACATGCCTGTAATCCCAGCTACTCGGTAGGCTGAGACAGGAGAATCACTTGAAGCTGGGAGGCGGAGGTTGCGGTGAGCCGAGATCACGCCACTGCACTCCAGCCTGGTGACTGTGTCTCAAAAAAAAAAAAAAAAAAAAAATCCTGTGCCGTGTGCATTGGCTCATGTATGTAATCCCAGCACTTTGGGAGGCCGAGGTGGGCAGATCACCTGAAGTTGGGAGTTTCAGACCAGTCTGACTAACGTGGAGAAACCTCATCTCTACTAAAAATACAAAATTAGGTGGGTATAGTGGCACATGAATCCCAGCTACTCAGGAGGCTGAGACAGGAGAATCGCTTGAACCTGGGAGGCAGAGGTTGTGATCAGACGAGATTGTGCCATTACACTCCAGCCTGGGCGACGAGAGCAAAACTCTGTCTTGAAAAAGAAAAAAACCACAAAACAAATCTTAATACTAAAGATTATACATGAATTGGGGTGCTTGATGGATGCTTCTAGAAGTTATACTGTTTTGAGTGATAAGTTATGAAATATAAAACTTAAACAACTTGTGGATCTTTAATTTTTATCAAGTTTTCAAATTAGGAATATTGAAACCTTGAATTCTAGTGGTGGATAATTTGGTTAAAAAGTGGAAAGTTGTGGCTGGGTGCAGTGGCTCACATCTGTAATTTTAGCACTTTGAGGGCTGGGGCAGGAGGATCATTTGAGCCCACGAGGTTCAGAACTGGGCAACATAGTAGGACCCTGTCTCAATTTTATTTTTTTAAGGTGTGGTGGGGAAGTTATGATTACTTATATACATTTTCTGTTTGAAAACATTATCAAAAGTACTGTTAACTATAAATGGACATACAATCCAGTCGAGAATGAGCAGAGTTAGATTAGCCATTTGTTATGAGTTCTTTTGGAAGTTAAAATTAACATACATATCAACCAACTTTAATGTTCTACTGCCAAAATTTTTTCTGAAAAATTCTTTTGATTCGGTATTCCTTCTGCCTTCCTTTCTATTTTGACTTTCTTCTTATTAGGGATCCCTGTTGTTTTTTTTTATATATTTTTAAATTTTTTTTATTTTTTGGGGGGTTTCCTAGGGAACCCCTTCTCCCTGGCTTACAAATGCATTGACAAGGGATCCCTGTTTAACGTACTGCATCTTTTTTTTTTGGGTATGGAATCTCGCCTTTTTTTTTTTTTTTTTTTTTTGAGACGGAGTTTTGCTCTTGTTACCCAGGCTGGAGTGCAATGGCGCGATCTCGACTCACCGCAACCTCCGCCTCTTGGGTTCAGGCAATTCTCATGCCTCAGCCTCCTGAGTAACTGGGATTACAGGCGCACGCCATCATGCCCAGCTAATTTTTTGTATTTTTAGTAGAGACGGGGTTTCACCATGTTGACCAAAATGGTCTCGATCTCTTGACCTTGTGATCCACCCACCTCAGCTTCCCAGAGTGCTGGGATTACAGGCTTGAGCCACTGCGCCCAGCCAACGTACTGCATCTTATTGGAAATGTAGATTTTTAACAATACTTATTTTGAAATTTAGTTAATTTTTTATTAGAACCTTAGTTATTGGTAATTTTATAAATTCAGGAGTTTATTATTATAGCAACAATGTTCAAATGCTATACAAATATAAAGAGACCTTTAGACCGGATGCAGTGGCTCATGCTTGTAATCCTAGCACTTTGGGAGGCCGAGGATCGATCACTTGAGCTCAGGAGTTTGAGACCAGCCTGGCCAACATGGTGAAACCTTGTCTTTACTAAGAAATACAAAGATTTAGCCAGTTGTGGTGGCACATATCTGTAATCACAGCTACTCCTGTGCCTGAGGTATGAGAATCACTTGAACTCAGGAGGCGGAGATTGCGGTGAACCATGATTGTGCCACTGCGCTCTAGCCTGGGTGACAGAGTGAGACTCCTGTCTCATTAAAAAAAAGAACTTAAAGGCAAGTACAATCTCAGTCAAAGGATTTCAGAGGTGTGTGGGTCTCTTCTCATCAGTTTTCAAGAATGGAACAAGGCTAGGTGTGGTGGCTTATGCCTGTAATCTCAGTCTCAGCACTTTGGGAGGTTAAGGCAGGAGGATCTTTTGAGCCTAGGAATTTGAGATTGGCCTGGGCAACATGGCAAAACCTTGCCTCTACAAAAATACAAAAATTAGCTGGGTGTAGTGGCATGCAAATGTAGTCCTTGCTACTTAGGAGGCTGGGGTGGGAGGATCACTTGAGCCCAGGAAGGCTGGGGCTGCAGTGAGCTGTGATTGTACCACGGTGTTCTAGCCTGGGTGACAGAGTGAGACCCTGTTTCAAAACAAATAAAAGAACAAACTTTTTTTTTTGAGACAGGGTCTTACTCTGTCTTCTCACTCTTACTTCACAGATAATAAAAAGTTAGGCCAAAGTGTCCAAATAACCTTTACCAAAATCAGTCACAGAGCAGGTTAGTGGGAGAGATGGGGCAATAATACCATATTTACTTTGTTTTTTATATAGCTGCTTTCTTCCAAGGAATCTAAACTAAGTAGAACTAAAAAGTTATGATTTTTGTCATGTAGTTGAAGACAGTAAAGTGAACTGTGAAGAGAATCAATGAGAGATAGTTTGGTCTTTTTGTAGGGAGGAAAATAACAGCATTTTGTTGTTGTTGTTGTTTTTGAGACGGAATATTGCTCTGTAGCCCAGGCTGAAGTACAGTGGTGTGATTTTGGCTCACTGCAACCTCTGGATCCTGATTCAAGCACTTCTCCTGCCTCAGCCTCTCTAGTAGCTGCGATTACAGGAACATGCCACCCTACCCAGCTAATTTTTGTATTTTTAGTAGAGATGGGGTTTCACCATATTGGCCGGGCTGGTCTTGAACTCCTGACCTCGTGATCTGCCTGCCTCAGCCTCCCAAAGTGCTGAGATTACAGGCATGAGGCACTGTGCCCAGCCTTTTTTTTAAAAAAAAACATTTGAGAGAAATTGTTTTGAGGCTTTGAAGCGTCATTGAAAATAATTCTTAGAGTATGTCTTTGAAAGAGCTAAGATATGCTTTCACATACTAGAACTTTTAATTCCTGTTTCCAGGGCACTACTTTACCTATTTTTGTTATGTCAGGCACCACACTGGTCTTCTGTTGGTTCCCTGAATATGCTATGTTTATTTTGGACTAGACAGATTCCTCACATTACATGGTCCATACGCTCATTTGTCACTCATTCATTACTTTTTAAGTGAAGTCTTTAAGATTATACATTACATAGTCTTTAAGTCCTTGATATCACTATTACAGTTGTAATATTACATTTATTCATAAATTTATTTGGTTTGTCTCTCCAGCTTCTCTGTAAAACTTTTTTTTTTTTTTTTTTTTTTTGAGGAGTCTCGCTCTGTCGCCCAGGCTGGAGTGCAGTGGCATGATCTTGGCTCACTGCAGCCTCCACCTCCCAAGCAGCTGGGACTACAGGTGCACACCACCACACTCAGCTAATTTTTGTATTTTTAGTAGAGATGGAGTTTCTTCATGTTGGCCAGGATGGTCTTTATCTCTTGACCTCGTGATCTGCTAGCCTTGACCTCGCGATCTGCTAGCCTCGGCCTCCCAAAGTGCTGGAATTACAGATGTGTGCCACTGCATTCGGCTAACCTTTTTTTTTTTGGGAGGGAGTCTTACTCCGTCGCCAGGCTGGAGTGCGGTAGCGCGATCTTGGCTCACTGCAGCCTCCGCCTCCCGGGTTTGAGTGATTCTTCTGCCTCAGCCTCCTGAATAGCTGGGACAGGAAGTGTGCTTCACCATGCCCAGCTAATTTTAGCTTTTTTTTTTTTTTGAGACGGAGTTTCACTCTTGTTACCCAGACTGGAGTGCAATGGCGTGATCCCCCGGCTCACCGCAACCTCCACCTCCTGGGTTCAGGCAATTCTCCTGCCTCAGCCTCCTGAGTAGCTGGGATTACAGGCACGCGCCACCATGCCCAGCCAATTTTTTGTATTTTTAGTAGAGACGGGGTTTCACCATGTTGACCAGGATGGTCTCGATCTCTTGATCTCGTGATCCACCTGCCTCGGCCTCCCAAAGTTCTGGGATTACAGGCTTGAGCCACCGTGCCTGGCAGTCTTTGTCTCTTTACCTCTTGATCCACCCGCCTCTGCCTCCCAAAGTGCTAGGGTTACAGGTGTGAGCCACCACGACCAGCTCCCACCAGGCATATTTTCCTTATATTTTCTATAATCTTTCCTGTATCAACCATTCTCATCTGGCCTATTCGATGATTTAGTAGGAATTAGGATATAGTGGGCTTGATTTAAGGTAGGGGATCCTCTTTTTCTCACAAACCTAGCTTGTTAGAAGTGCTGAATAGATTAAGAGCAGGAAGCCCATAATTATTTTCCTTTTCTTTCCTCCAGGGGGACCCCAGAAATACTTGGTTTGGTTCTAATTTTTTTTTTTTAAATACGGGGTTTCACCATATTGGTCAGGCTGGTCTTGAACTCCCGACCTCAGGTGATCCGCCCACCTTGGCCTCCAAAGTGCTTGGATTACAGGCATGAGCCACCACACCCGGCCTGGTTCTAATTATTTTTACTTCCATGAATGATTTTTATTTACCACTTATTACCATAGAGTCTGATAATTTTGCATGTAACTATTTTTGTAATTTCAACTCTAAATCTGTTTATATATTTTATTTTAATATTTATATTAATGTAGAAGATTCTGCTCAGAACATTAAAAATTAAATGGAGAAGCAAGATCTTTTAAAATCAAGTCCTAAAATAATAGCCAATATACATTTGTAAAGGGAGGCTTAGTGCAGTATAGTTCTTATTTCAGACTTCTGTTTGTTAGAGGAACTGTTCTGGTTATCTCTTGCTGGGTAACACATTTTTTGGGCGTGCACAATGGCTCACACCTGTAATTTCAGCTCTTAAAGAGACAGAGGCAGGAGAATAGCTTGAGCCCAGGAGGTCAAGACCTGCCTGGGCAATATAGCGAGACCCCGTTCTCCATGAAAAGGAAAAGCCAAAAAAAAAATAATTAGTGTAACAAACTTTTAAAAAGATACTTAAAAATTTTTATTATGGTAAAATATAACATAAAATTTATTATTTTAATCATTTTTAAGTGTATAGTTCTTTGGCATTAGGTACATTCACATTGTTGTACAACCATCATCACCATTCATCTCCAGAATTTTTCATCTTCCCCAACTGAAATTCTACCCATTAAACACTAACTCCTCATTTTTCCCTTCCCCTCAGCTCCTGGCAACCACCATTCTGTTTTTTGTCTAGATGAATTTGGCTTACTTTACACTTGATCTTAGCCAGAGGGCTCAGAAGCGATTGCCTTACTCTCAAATAAGTGAAATCATACAATATTTATCCTTTTGTGATTGGCTTATTTTAGTTAACATATACCTTTAAGGTTCATCTGTATTATAGCATGCCTTAGAATTTCTTTCCCTTTTAAAGCTGAATAATATTCCATTGTATGTATGTACCACATTGTGTTTCTCTGTCAATGAACCCTTGAAGTATTTCCACCTTTTAGCTATTGTGAGCAACTTTTCCTATTATCTCAGTTTTGTGGATCAGGAATTCAGGCAGGGTTTGGCTTACTCATTGATACTCAGCTAGTGACTGGATTGGTCTAGAGGATCTACAGTGGCCTTACTTAAACACTTGATACCTTAGTGGGAACTGCTGAAAGGCTGGACTCAGCTGGACTCTTTTTCTCTAAGATGTAGTTTTAGTGTTTTTCACATAGTCTTTCTAGCAGACTAGTTGGGCTCTGGGTTTCAAGACACCATGGAGGAGGTTGCCAGTACGTGGTCCAGAAACAGCATTATCACCTCTACCTTACTCTGCTGGTTAAAAGAAAGTACCATTGTCATAGCCCAACCCACATCAAGGGGAGAAAAAAGATGGGCCTTACCTTTCAGTGGAAGTAGGAAAGAATTTGTAGCCATCATTACTCTGCCACAGGAGCTCTTGTGACAAGTCAGAGTATACTAACCATGTGTACACTTTTAAATTTTTTTTTTTTTTTGAGATGGAGTTTTGCTGTTGTTACACAGACTGGAGTGCAATGGCACGATCTCGGCTCACCGCAACCTCCGCCTCCTGGGTTCAAGCAATTCTCCTGCCTCAGCCTCCCGAGTAGCTGGGACTACAGGCGCACACCACCATGCCTAGCTAATTTTTGTATTTTTAGTAGAGATGGGGTTTCACTTTGTTGACCAGGATGGTCTCGATCTCTTGATCTCGCCTTGGCCTCCCAAAGTGCTGGGATTATAGGCGTGAGCCACCGCTCCTGGCTGAGATGTAGTCTTGCTCTGTCACCCAGGCTGGAGTGCAGTGGCTCAATCTCGGCTCACTGCAACCTCCACCTCTAGGGTTAAAGTGATCCTCCTGTTTCAGCCTCTGGAGTAGATGGGACTACAGGTGTAAACCCCCTCCATGTAATTTTTAAATTTTTTTGTAGTTTCAGGGGGGCCTCTCTAAGTTCATAAGGCTGGTCTGGAACTCCTGGCCTCAAGCGATCCTTTCACCTCACCCTCCAAAAGTGCTAGGATTACAGGCATGAGCCACTGGGTCTGGCTTCCATTGCTATTAGGATACAATTTCTTCAGGCCCTTTCAGTATATAGGGCCCCCTTATTTATATAACTTAATTTAATTAGTCAGTCAATCATGAGTTCATTCTGTTAACTCCAGTTGAACTCCACCACAGACTACTTTCTAAGCTTCCTCCATTCCATATTTCTGTCTTCTTCTATAGTCAAAACCTGGATTTCCTCTAACATCCATAAGATTATTTGTACTACTCCACTGTAAGTACAAACTAAATTGAGATCTACTTTACCAGTATCCTTTACAGGATTTCTTTGCAGTTCTTTTTGTCCCATGAAAAGTATATGAAGTACTGTGTTTTTAGTTACTTAAATTTGAATTCTTTGTTAATCAGTTTTTATAAACAGCTAATTTGTGTTCAGTTTATCAATTTTTGAGACAGTCCCACTCTGGTGCCTAGTGCAATGGTGTGATCATAGCTCACTGCAGCCTCGATCTCCATGCGCTCAGGTGTTCCTCCTACCTCAGCCTCCCCAGTAGCTGGGACTACCAGTACACACCATGCTGGGTTAATTTTTGTATTTTTTGTAGAGACAGGATTTTGCCACATTGCCCAGTCTGGTCTTGAACTCCTGGGCTCAAGCAGTCTACCTACCTCAGCCTTCCAAAGTTTTGGGATTACAGGCATGAGCCACTGTGCCCGGCCAATCTTTTATTTCCACTGACAAATGTAATCTTTGTTTTATTATTATTTTAATAATATATTTTGTCACCCAGAGTGGAGTGCAGAGGCATGATATTGGCTCACTACAACCTCTGTCTCCCAGGCTCAGGCGAGTCTTGTCTCAGTCTACTGAGTGGCTGGGATTACAGGACCCAACACCATGCCCATGCACAGCTTATTATTTTATTTTATTTTTTGAGATAGAGTCTCACTCTTGTAACCCAGGCTAAAGTGCAGTAGTGTGATCTTGGCTCACTGTAACCTCCGCCTCCTGGGTTCAAGTGATTTTCCTGCTTCAGCCTCCCGAGTAGCTGGGATTACAGGTGCCCACCACAATACCTGGCTAATATTTTGTAAGTTTAATACGGATGGAGTTTTACTGTGTTAGGCTGATCTCGAACTCCTGACCTCAGGTGATCCGCCCTCCTAGGCCTCCCAAAGTGTTGGGATTACAGGTATAAGCCACTGTGCCTGGCCTAAATTTTGTATTTTTAGTAGAGATGGGGTTTCACCATGTTCCTCCAGGCTGGTTTTAAACTCCTGACTTCAAGTGATCTATCCACCTCGGACTACTAGAGTGCTGGGATTACAGGGGTGAGCCACCACTCCGGCCTGATATTTTTTTTTTTGAGACGGAGTTTCGCTCTTGTTACCCAGGCTGGAGTGCAATGGCGCAATCTCGGCTCACCACAACCTCCGCCTCCTAGGTTCAGGCAATTATCCTGCCTCAGCCTCCTGAGTAGCTGGGACTTCAGGCACACGCCACCATGCCCAGCTAATTTTTGTATTTTTAGTAGAGATGGGGTTTTACCCTGTTGACCAGGATGGTCTCGATCTCTTGACCTGGTGATCCACCTGCCTCGGCCTCCCAAAGTGCTGGGATTATAGGCGTGAGCCACCATGCCTGGCCTGATTCTTTTTTTAATTGCGGTAAAAATGTAACATAAAATTTACTCTCATTTCTTTTCTTTTTTTCTTTCTTTTTTTTTTGAGACAGAGTCTTGCTCTGTTGCCCGGCGCCAGACTGGAGTGCAATGCTGCTTTCGCAGCTCACTGCAACCTCCGCCTCCCTGGTTCAAGCACTTCTTCTGCCTCAGCCTCCCAAGTAGCTGGGGCTATAGGCATGTGCCACCACGCCCAGCTAATTTTTGTATTTTTTAGTAGAGACGGGGTTTCACCATGTTGGCCAGGCTGGTCTTGAAGTCCTGACCTTGTGATCTGCCTGTCTTGGCCTCCCAAAGTAGTGGGATTACAGGCATGAGCCACCGTGCCCTGCCAAAATTTACTGTCTTAACCATTTTTTAAATTATTTTTTGTTTTTTTGAGATGGAGTTTCTCTGTATCCCCCAGGCTGCAGTGCAGTGGTGCAATCTGGGCTCACTGCAACCTCCACTTCCCAGGTTCAAGCGATTCTTCTGCCTCAGCCTCCCGAGTAGCTGGGACTATAAGCATGCACCAGCAAGCCCAGTTAATTTTTTTTTTTTCCTGAGACAGAATCTTGATCTGTCGCCAGGCTGCAGTGCAGTGGTGTGATCTCAGGTCACTGCAACCTCCATCTCCTGGGTTCAAGCGATTCTCATGCCTCAGCCTCCTGTGTAGTTGGGATTACAGGCATGCACCACCACACCTAGCTAATTTTTGTATTTTTAGTAGAGACTGGTTTTCACCATGTTGGCCTAGATGGTCTCGATCTCCTGACTTGGTGATCTTGGCCTCCCAAAGAGCTGGAATTACAGGCATAATTTTTGTATTTTTAGTAGAGATGGGGTTTCATCAGGTTGGCCAGGCTAGTCTCAAACATCTGACCTCAGGTGATCTGCCCACCTCAGCCTCCCAAGGTGCTAGGATTAGAGGTGTAAGCCACCGTGCCTAGCCATGATTCCTTTTATTTTTAATAGAATCCAGGTGTCACTATGTTGCCCAATCTGGTCTGAAACTACAGAGCTCAAGTGATTCTCTCTCCTGGGCCTCCCAAAGTGCTGGGATTACAGCATGTGCCACTGCACCCAGCCATGTGGACATATTTAAATGTGCCAATAACCTCTTCCAAACTGTTTAACAAGTAACTGAAAATAAAAGCCAACAGAAATAAAACTCATTAATGTCACTTAAACCTATTATCTTACTGTGAGCATTTTATAGATTTCCGATACAGGACATATAAGTCATGGTATTGGCTTTCTTATATGTCAGTGTTGTTACTTACTTTATATACGGTTTTTAACAAGTCTTAACCTAATTTCTATTTAATTCAAGATCTTCAATTAAGACCTAAGTGAGGCTTGAAGTTTTCAACATTATTTGTTATTAAAATTCTGTCCCCATTCCTTCCTACTCTCATTTCTTCAAACTAAAATGGTATCACTCAATTTCTTTTGAGCTTTTAAGGAAATCTAGAGTTCTTTTTTTTTTTGAGACGGAGTCTTGCTCTGTCACCAGGCTGGAGTGCAGTGGCGCAATCTCGGCTCACTGCAACCGCTGCCTACTGGGTTCAAGCGATTCTTCTGCCTCAGCCTCCCAAGTAGCTGGGACCACAGGCACGTGCCACCATGCCTGGCTATTTTTTGTATTTTTAGTAGAGACAGGGTTTCACCATGTTGGCCAGGATGGTCTCGATCTCTTAACCTCGTGATCTGCCCGCCTTGGCCTCTTTTGCAAAGTGCTGGAATTATAGGCGCGAGCCACTGCGCGCAGCCTAAATAGAGTTCTTAACCCCTCTGAACCTCCGTATAACACTTACGTTTAATTATTCTCACATAGAACTTCTTGTTGCCAGGAAGCAATAAATTAGCTTCACTGCAAAATATTAATTTGCTTATCTGACAGCAAACTAAATATAAATGTAGGCAGGTTGGGCATAGTGATTCACACCTGTAAACCCAGCAATTTGTGAGGCCGAGGCAGGTGTATCACTTGAGCTCAGGAGCTCGAGACCAGGCTGGCCTACATGGTGAAATCTCATCTGTACTAAAAACACAAAAATGACCAAGTGTGGTGGCTCACCAGCCTAGACAAACATGGTGAAACAATGTCTCTGGTAAAAATACAAAAATTATTATAGGCATAATTTTTGTATTTTTACCTAGCACTTTGAGAGGCCGAGGCAGGTGGATCACAAAAGTCAGGAGATCAGAGACCATCCAAAAATACAAAAAAATTAGCTAGACGTGGTGGTGTGTACCTCCCAGCTACTGGAGGGGCTGAGACAGGAGAATCACTTGAACCCAAGAGGTGGAGTTTGCACTGAGCTGAGATTGCTCCATTGCACTCTAGCCTGGGCAACAGAGCAAGACGCCATCTAAAAAAAAAAAATAAAATGTAAAAGGAAAGAAAAGACTTCTTGAATTCCCTTTTGCAGAAAGATAAATTAAGGGAGTCAGTGGGGTTTTTATGATATATGAAATCCAAGTTCTATAGTTGGTTACAATATATGAAATCCTAATAGCTTTTATTTGCTGAAGACAACAGATCAAGAAAGTTCTACCCAGGTGTGGTGGCTCATACCTGTAATCCCAATATTTTTGGAGGCCGAGATGGGTGGATCACCTGAGGTTGGAAGTTTGAGACCAATTTGAACAACATGGAAAAACCCCATCTCTACTAAAAATACAAAAAAAAATTAGCTGGGCATGGTGTTGCATGCCTGTAATTCCAGCTACTCAGGAGGCTGAGGTAGGAGAATCACTGTAACCTGGGAGGTAGTGGAGGTTGTGGTGAGCTGAGATTATGCCATTGCACTCCAGCCTGGGCAACAAGAGTGAAACTCGTCTCAAATAAGGGAAAAAAAAGGACTAGCTGAGCTCAGTGGTGCATGCCTATGATCCCAGCACTTTGGGAGGCCAAGGCAGACAGATCACTTGAGCTCAGGAGTTTGAGACCAGGTTGGCCAGCGTAGTGAAACCCTGTCTCTACTAAAAATACAAAAAATTAGCTGGGCATGGTGGCGTGCACCTATAGTTTCAGCTACTCAGGAGGCCAAGTTGGGAGGATCATCTGAGCCTGGGGAGGTTGAGGCTGCAGAGGTTGTGATCATGCCACTGGGCTCCAGCCTAGACGACAGTGAGACACTATCTCAAAAAAAAAAAAAGACTAAAAATTTTAATTTGGGGTCAGGCGCGGTAGCTCATGCCTATAATCCCAGCACTTTGGGAGGCCAAGGCGGGTGGATCATGAGGTCAAGAGATCGAGACCATCCTGGTCAACATGGTGAAACCCCGTCTCTACTAAAAAATACAAAAAATTAGCTGGGCATGGTGGCGCACGCCTGTAGTCCCAGCTACTGGGAGGCTGAGGCAGGAGAATTACTTGAACCCAGGAGGCGGAGGTTGCGGTGAGCCGAGATCGCGGCATTGCATTCCAGCCTGGGTAACAAAAGTGAAACTCTGTCTCAAAAAAAATTTTTAAATTTGCAAGTGGGGAATAAAATGAAAAAAAAAAATTTATCTAACACTTCCTACTTAAAGTAGAGACATTGTGATTTATTTTGGTAAAGCCAGCTCTTTTTTTTATTGCCCTTTTTTAAATTGCATTTTAGGTTTTGGGGTACATGTGAAGAACATGCAAGATTGTTGCATAGGTACACACATGACAGTATGATTTGCTGCCTTCTTCCCCATCACCTATATCTGGCATTTCTCCCCATGCTATAACTCCCCAACTCTTCACACCCAACTGCCCCTCTCCTATTTCCCCGCTACAGACCCCAGTGTGTGATGCTCCCCTCCCTGTGTCCATGTGTTCTCATTGTTCAACACCCACCTATGAGTGAGAACATGCGGTGTTTGAATTTCTGTTCTTGTGTCAGTTTGCTGAGAATGACGGTTTTCAGGTTCATCCATGTCCCTACAAAGGACATGCATCATTTTTGATGGCTGCATAATATTCCATGGTGTATATGTGCCACATTTTCCCTGTCCAGTCTATCATCGATGGGCATTTGGGTTGGTTCCAGGTCTTTGCTATTGTAAACTATGCTGCAATGAACATTCGTGTGCATCTGTCCTTATAGTAGAACAATTTATAATCCTTTGGATATATACCCAGTAATGGGATTGCTGGGTCAAATGGAATTTCTATTTCTAGGTCCTTGAGGAATCACCACACTGTCTTCGACAATGGTTGAACTAATTTTCACTCCCACCAACAGTGTAAAAGTGTTCCTATTTCTCTACATCCTCTCCAGCATCTGTTGTCTCCAGATTTTTTTTTTTTTGAGATGGAGTTTCGCTCTTGTTACCCAGGCTGGAGTGCAATGGCGCGATCTCGGCTCACCGCAACCTTCGCCTCCTAGGTTCAGGCAATTCTCCTGCCTCAGCCTCCTGAGTAGCTGGGATTACAGGCACACGCCACCATGCCCAGCTAATTTTTTGTATTTTTAGTAGAGACAGGGTTTCACCATGTTGACCAGGATGGTCTCGATCTCTTGACCTGGTGATCCACCCACCTCGGCCTCCCAGTGCTGAGATTACAGGCGTGAGCCACCGCGCCCGGCCGTCTCCAGATTTTTTAGTGATCGCCATTCTAACTGAAAGCCAGCTCTTAAATAATAGCGTTAATTCAGTAAGGGAAAGTGGATTTATACTGGGAATAGCACTAGAATGGATTTCTATGTGAGATTATTATATGTTGAGATGATTGTAATTTACAATATAAATGCCAATTATATCGTCTGATTGCATCTGTTTCTTTAGATAAAAAGATCACTAAGAATTTTGGTTGTCAAGAAATGTTTCGTAGAGAAGGTGACAATTGGGCTGGGATTTGAAGGTTCAGACTTGGGTAAGCAAATGAGTGGTAAAACATTCCAGGCAGATGAATGACAGAAAGGCAGAAGCATGTTTGGTGTGTTTAAGGAAAATAAGTGTACAGCCGGTGTGGTGGCTCACCCTTATAATCTTGGCACTTTGGGAGGCTGGATTACTTGAGGCCGGGAGCTTGAGACCAACCTGGCCAACATGGTGAAACCACCGTCTCTACCAAAAATACAAAAATTAGTCAGGTGTGGTGATGTGTGCCTGTAATCCCAGCTATTCAAGAGGGAAAAGAATAGCTTGAACTCACGAGGCATAGGTTGAAGTGAGCAGAGATTGCGCCACCGCACTCCAGCCTAGGCAAAAGAGTGAAACTCTGTCTCAAAAAAAAAGTAATGAGTACTACAATTTTGCTAGTGCTGAGGCAACTTAAGGTTAAGTAAGGCTTAGGTAATTCCCTAACCCTACTAACCCTACTTCTTTTTTTTTAGACGGAGTCTCACTCATTTGCCCAGGCTGAAGTGTGGTGGCATAATCTTGGCTCACTGCAACCTCCATCTTCTGGTTTCAAGCAATTCTCCTGCCTCAGCCTTCCAAGTAGCTGGGATTATGGGCACCTGCCACCACACCCAGCTAATTTCTGTATTTGTAGTAAAGACAGAGTTTCATCATGTTGGCCAGGCTGGTCTCGAACTCCTGACTTTGTGATCCACCTGCATGAGCCTTCCAAAGTGCTGGGATTACAGGCATGAGCAACCCTGCTGGGCCAAACCCTACTTTTTTTTTTTTTTTTTTTTTTGAGATGGAGTTTCGCTCTTGTTACCCAGGCTGGAGTGCAATGGCGCGATCTCGGCTCACCGCAACCTCCGCCTCCTGGGTTCAGGCAATTCTCCTAGCCTCTTGAGTACCTGGGATTACAGGCACGTGCCACCATGCCCAGCTGATTTTTTTTGTATTTTTATTAGAGACGGGGTTTCACTATGTTGACCAGGATGGTCTTGATCTCTTGACCTTGTAATCCACCCGACTCAGCCTCCCAAAGTGCTGGGATTACAGGCTTGAGCCACCGCGCCGGCCTCAAGCCCTACTTCTTAAAGTACAGTTGGGAGAAAAAAAAAGAAAAAAAAGGAAGGTACCTATGAAATTGTTGAAGTCATTGAATGACAAAGAAAGGAATTTGAATTAAAAAAAATCTTAGGCTCGGCGCGGTGGCTCACGCCTGTAATGTCAGCACTTTGGGAGGCCAAGGCGGGTGGATCACCAGATCAAGAGATTGAGACCATCCTGGTCAACATGGTGAAACCCCGTCTCTACCAAAAATACAAAAAAATTAGCTGAGCGTGGTGGAGCGTGCCTGTAATTCCAGCTACTCAGGAGGCTGAGGCAGGAGAATTGCCTGAACCCAGGAGGCGGAGGTTGCGGTGAACCAAGATCGCGCCATTGCACTCCAGCCTGGGTAACGAGAGCGAAACTCCTTCTCAAAAAAAAAAAAAAAATCTTAGGCATTTGAGCTGGAAAATGATATATGCTAGGTCATGGTTTTGCACGATTAACAAAGCTAAGTGACAGTTTCTTTTTTTGTTGTTGTTGTTTTTTGTTTTGAGACGGAATTTCTCTCTTGTTGCCCAGGCTGGAGTGCAATGGCGTGATCTCGGCTCACTGCAGCCTCCGCCTCCTGGGTTCAAGCAATTTTCCTGCCTCAGCCTCCCGAGTAGCTGGGACTACAGGCGTGCACCACCATGCCCAGCTAATATTTGTATTTTTAGTAGAGATGGGGTTTCACCTTGTTGACCAGGCTGGTCTCGATCTCTTTACCTGGTGATCCACCCACCTCGGCCTCCCAAAGTGCTGGGATTATAGGCGTGATCCACTGCACCCGGCATTTTTTTTTTTTTTTTTTTTTTTTTATAAAGCCGGGGTTTCACCATGTTGGTCAGGCTGGTCTTGAACTCCCGACCTCAGGTGATCCACTGGCCTTGGTCTCCAAAGTGCTTGGATTACAGGCGTGAGCTTACTACGCCCGGCCCCAAACAGTTTCTTAAGCACATGAATAGCACCCTTGCTTTGTGGCCAGTCATTTTTTTATCCTCATGTCCAGATCAGATAGCATCTTTTTTTTTTTTTCTTTTTTAGTGCCACTGAATCAGGTCAGCAAATAGCATCTTTGTTTGAACAGGAGTCCATTTCTAATTGATGCTGTCTGAGTAAATCTGTTAGTTGCTGAGATTATAGTCATCTGACAATAAGTGTGAAAGCCATGGGAGAGTAAAATTTAAAGAGTGGCTAGCAACATTTTATGTACTTAGATTACTTAATTATGAATTTTTTAAAAATCAGTTACTCAGTGTATTCTTTTTTTTTTTTTTTTGAGAGGGATTGTAGGTCTGTTGCCCAGGCTAGAGTGCAGTGGCCGGATCTCAGCTCATTGCAACCTCCACCTCCTAGGTTCAAGCAATTCTCCTGCTTCAGCCTCCTGAGTAGTTGAGACTAGAGGTGCCTGCCACTTCTCCCAGCTAATTTTTGTATTTTTAGTAGAGACGGGATTTCACCGTGTTGGTTAGGCTGGTCTCAAACTCCTGACCTTGTGATCCACCCACCTCAGCCTCCCAAAGTGCTGGGATTACAGGCCTGAGACACCACGCCCACCTCTTTTGTAGAAGAGTGTTTGTTTGTTTTTGAGAGATCCATTGCCCAGGCTGGAGTGCAGTGGCATGATCTCGTTTCACTGCAACCTCCGCCTCCTGGGTTCAAGCAATTCTCATGCTTTAGCCTCCCAAGTAGCTGGGACCACAGGTGTGTGCCACCACACCTGGCTAATTTTTGTATTTTTAGTAGAGATGGGGTTTCACCATATTAGCCAGGCTGATGTTGAACTCCTGACCTTGTGATCCACCTGCCTCGGCCCCCCAAAGGTCTGGGATTACAGGCGTGAGCCACTGCTCCTGGCCTTAAGTAGCAGGAACTGTAGAAAAGTATATGGACATTTGTTGGGGATGGTGCAGATTTGGTACCAGAACACCACAGTGAAACAAATGTGGAAATAAAGCAAACATTGCAATAAAGCAAGTCACATTAATTTTTTTGTTTCCTATTACATATAAAAGTTATGTTTACACTCTTCCATAGTCTATTAAATGTGCAGTAACTATATATATTTTCTTTTTTTTTGAGATGGAGTTTCGCTCTGTCGCCCAGGCTGTAGTGCAGTGGTGCGACCTTGGCTTACTGCAACCTTTGCCTCCCGGGTTCAGGCAATTGTCTTGCCTCAGCCTTCTGAGATTTCAGGGATGTACCACCATGCCTGGCTAATTTTTGTATATTTAGTAGAGATGGGGGTTTGCCGTGTTAGCCAGGCTGGTTTCAAACTCCTGACCTTGTGATCAGCCCACCTTGGCCTCCCAAAGTGCTGGGATTACAGGTGTGAGCCACTGCACCTGACCCAGGCTCCATTTCTAATTCTAGCTCTCTTGCTCTTTCTACCACATCTACAGTTACTTCCTTTTTTGACATCTTAAGTCCCTCAGAGTCATCTGTGAGACTTGGAATCAACTTTTTTGTTTTTCCTGTTTCCACAGCTTGACTTCTTCCAAACTCCAGTTAATGTTGTTATTTTGACCTCCTCCCATGAATCATGAATGTTCTGAACAGTATCTAGAATGGTGAATTCTTTCTAGAAAATTTTTAATTTGCTTTGTCCAGATGCATCCGAGGAATCACAACCTATAGCAGTTATAGCCTTGTCTCTTAAATAATGGGACTTGAAAGTCAGAATTATTCCTTGATTCATGGGTTGCCAAATAGATGTTGTGTCAGCAGGTTTGAAACCATTTCCCTTGTACATCTCAGCACTCTTGGGTGACCAGGTGCATTGCCAGTGAGCAGTAAAATTTTGCAAGGAGGCCGGGCACGGTGGCTCAAGCCTGTAATCCCACATTTTGGGAGGCCGAGGCAGGTGGATCACAAGGTCAAGAGATCTAGACCATCCTGGTGAACATGGTGAAACCCCGCCTCTACCAAAAATACAGAAAATTAGCTGGGCATGGTGGTGTGTGCTTGTAATCCCAGCTACTCAGGAGGCTGAGGCAGGAGAATTGCCTGAACCCAGGAGGCGGAGGTTGCAGGGAGTCGAGATTGCGCGATTGCACTCCAGCCTGGGTAACGAGAGCGAAACTCCGTCTCAAAAAAAAAAAAAATTTATTTTGAAAGGAATTATTTTTTCTGAGTAGTAGGTCTCAACAGTGAATTTAAAATATTCAGTAAACTGGCTGGGCACTGTGGCTCATGCCTGTAATTCCAGCAGTTCGGGACACCGAGGCAGGATGATTGTTTGAAGCCAGGAATTTGAGATCAGCCTGGGCGACATTGTGAAGCCCTGGCTGTACAAAAAAAAAAGCTGAGTATGGTGATGCATGCCTGTAGTCCCAGCTACTTGGAAGGTTGATGTGAGAATTGCTTGAGCCCAGGAGGCTGAGTGAGCTATGATTGTGTCACTTGTTCTTGAGTCTAGTCCACAGAAGGGAGACCCTGTGTATTTTAAAAATTAAAAAGAAAAAAATTCAGGCTGGGTGTAGTGGCTTAGGCCTGTAATCCCAGCACTTTGAAAGGCTGAGGCTGGTGGATTACCTGAGATCAGGGGATTGAGAGCAGCCTGGCCAATGTTGTGAAACCTTGTCTCTGCTAAAAATACAGAGGTTAGTCTGGTGTGGGCCTGTAGTTCCAGCTACTGAGAAGGCTGAGGCAAGAGAATTGCTTGAACTCAGGACCTGGCAGATGTTGCAGTGAGCCAAGATTGTGCCACTGCACTTCAGCCTGGGTGACAGAGAAAGACTCCGTCTCAGAAAACAAAGTGGAGTTCAGTAAACCATGCTGTAAACAGGTGTGTTGTCATCCAGGCTTTTTTGTTCCATTGATGGAACAGAGTCAGAGTAGATTTAGCATAATTCTTAATTGCACTAGGATTTTCAGAATGACAAATGAACATTGGCTTGGACTTAAAATCACCAGCTGCATTGGGCCTTAACAGGTCAGCCTGTTCTTTTTTCTTGTCTTTTTTTCCAGACAGGGTCTCAGTTAGTTACCCAGGCTAGTCACAAACTCTTGGGTTTAAACAATCCCCTTGCCTCAGTCTTGTGAGTAGCTGGGATTAGAGGCACATATCACTATGCCAGGCTAGCTTGTCCTTTGAAGCTTTGAAGCCAGGTATTGACTTCTTGACTTCTCTCTAGCTATGAAAGTCCTAGATGGCATCTTCCACTAGAATTACTGTTCATTTTAGCCACCTTCATCAGCTAAATCTTTGGATAACTTACTGAAACTTTTATGTCAGCACTTGTGCTGGTTCACCTTGCACTGTCTGTCCTTAAACCTCATAACCCAACCGGGCACAGTGACTCATGCCTGTAATCCCAGCACTTTGGGAGGCTTAGGTGGGTGGATCACTTGAGGTTGGGAGTTTGAGACCAGCCTGATCAAAATGAAGAAACTCTGTTTCTACTAAAAATACAAAATTAGCAGAGCGTGGTGGCACATGCCTGTAATCCCAGCTACTCAGGAGGCTGAGGCAGGAGAATTGCTTGAACCTGGGAGGCAGAGGTTGCGGCGATCTGAGATTGTGCCATTGTACTCCAGCCTGGGCAACAAGATCGAAACTCTGTCTCCAAAAATCAACCAACCAACCTTATAACCTGTCTGCTAGGTTCCAACTTTCCTTTTTCCTTTTTTTTGGAGACAGGGTCTCATTTTGTCTCTCAGGCTGGAGTGTAGTGATGTAATCACAGCTCACTATAGCCAGCCCTGACCTCCCAGGCTTGGGCAATTATCCCACCTCAGCGTCACAAGTAGCTGGAACTATAGGTATGTGCCACCACACCTGGCTAATTTTTTTTTTTTTTTTTTTTAATAGAGATGGGGTTTTTCTATGTTGCCCAGGCTGACCTTCCAAATTTTCTTTTGTAGCTTCCTTACCTCTCTCAGCCTTTATAAAGGTGAAGAGAGTTAAGGCCTTGCTCTGGTAGGCTTTGTTTTTAGGGAATGTGGTGGCTGGTTTGATCTTGTATCCAGACCACTAAAACTTCCTCCATATCAGCAATCAGGCTGTTTCTTTGTCACCATTTGTGTGTTTCTGGAGTAGCACTTTTTTTTTCTTTTTTTTTTTTTTTTTTTTTTTGAGACAGAGTCTCACTGTCACTAGGCACCAGGCTGGAGTGCAGTGGCGCGACCTTGGCTCACTGCATCCTCTGCCTCCCGGGTTCAAGCAATTCTCCTGCCTCAGCCTCCTGAGTAGCACACCACCATGCCCAGCTAATTTTTTTGTCCAGTGGCATGATCTCAGCTCACTGCAGCCTACCAGGTTCAAGCATTCTCCTGTCTCCAAGTAGCTGGGATTGCAGGAGCATGCCACCATGCCCAGCAAATTTTTGTATTTTTAATGAGGTGGGGTTTCACTATGTTGCCCAGGCTGGTCTCGATTTCCTGACCTCAGGTGATCTACTTGTCTCAGCCTCCCAAAGTGTTGGAATTACAGGCAGAGCCTCTGTGCCTGGCCATTTTAATAATAATTTCTGACTTGTTTTTTTGAGACAGAGTCTTGCTCTGTCACCCAGGCTAGAGTGCAGCGGCGCAATGTTGACTGCAGCCTCTGCCTCCTGGGTTCAAGTGATTTTCCTACCTCAGCCTCATGAATAGGTGGGATTACAGGCGTATGCTGCAGTGTTTGGCTAATTCTGTGTGTTTTTAGTAGAGATGGGGTTTTGCTTTGTTGGCCAGGCTGGTCTGGAACTCCTGACCTCAAGGGATCTACACTTGTGCCTTTGCCTCCCAAAATGCTTGGATTACAGGCATGAGCCACTGCACTTGGCCATTTCTAATTTTTCATTTAAAGTGAGAGACATGTGACTCTTTTTTTTTTTTTTTGAGACGGAGTTTCGCTCTTGTTACACAGGCTGGACATGATCTCAGCTCACCGCAACCTCCGCCTCCTGGGTTCAAGCACTTCTCCTGCCTCAGCCTCCCGAGTAGCTGGGACTACAGGCACGCGCCACCATGCCCAGCTAATTTTTGTATTTTTAGTAGAGACGGGGTTTCACCCTGTTGACCAGGATGGTCTCAATCTCTTGACCTTGTGATCCACCTGCCTCAGCCTCCCAAAGTGCTGGGATTATAGGCGTGAGCCACCGCGCCCAGCCATGACTCTTTCTTTTACTTGAACACTTAGAGGACATTGTAGGCTTATTAATTGGCCAGTTTCAATATTGTTTTAGCTTAGGGAATTTGGAGGCTCAAGAAGAGGGTTGAGGAATAGCCAGTTGGTTGAACAGTCAGAACACACACAGCATTTATTGATTAAATTTACTGTTTTATGTGGGTATAGTTTGTGATGCCTCCAGACAAGTAAAATAGTCTTATCAAATATCACTAATGACAGATCACTATAGCAGATAGTAGAATAATGCAAAAATTTGAAATTTTCTGAGAATCACAAAATGTGACATACAGACATGAAGTGAAGATGGTGGTGATGGAAAAATAACACCAGTAGACTTACTTCTTCAATGCAGGGTTGCCACAAACCTTCAGTTCGTTAAAAAAAAAAAAAGCAAAAAAAAATGAATTGCAGTAAAACAAGGTGTGCTTGTATTTTGTCTCGCCTTCCCCCATTCACAGTTACGGGTTATATTCTGCATATACTACAAGATAATGTTTATTATTTTTTCCATAGGCATTAATTTTGTGGTCTGATAATACTGTTTAATAATTCCCTGGGCCCTTTTTTTTAGAGGGAATCTTGCTCTGTCGCCTAGTCTGGAGTGCAATGACGCGATTTTGTTTTGAGACAGAGTCTTGTTCTGTTGCCCAGGGTGGAGTGCAGTGGTGCAATGCACTACAGCCTCAACCCCCGCAAGTTCAAGTGACCTTCACACCTCAGCCTCTCGAATGGCTGGGACTACAGTTGTGCACCACTATACTCAGCTAATTCTTAAATTTTATTTTTTGTAGACGTGGAGTTACCATGTTGACCAGGCCAGTTTTGAACTCCTGGGCTCAAATGATCCATCCACCTGCCCCAGAACCCCAAAGTGCTGGGGTTATAGGTGTGAGCCACTGTGACCTGCTCATAGTTTTAGAACAGTTACCATCTCAAAATGAAATCCCTGTGTCCAGTAGCTATTACCCTCACAGTCCTAAGAAATCACTAATACTTTTTGTCTATGTACATTTCCCTGATCTGGACATTTCATATAAATGGAATCATAAGCAAGTGGTCTCTTGTGGCTGGCTTATTTTACTTAACATAACATTTCGCCCATTTAAACCATCAGTACTTTTTTATATTTATTTTTATTTTTTATTTATTTTTGAGATAGGTTCTCATTCTTTCACCCACATTAAAGGGTAGTGGCCTGTTCTGGGTTCACTGAATCCTTGACGTCCCAGGTTCAAGCAATCCTCCCATCTCAGCTTCCTGAGTAGCTGGGACTACAGACATGTGCCACCACGCCTGGCTATTTTCTATTTGTTTTTTGTAGAGACAGGGTTTCACCATGTTGCCCAGGCTGGTCTCAAAATCCTGGGCTTAAGTGATCCTTTGACCTTGGCCTCCCAAAATACTGTAATTATAGGTGTGAGCCACAATGCCTGGCCTTCATTACTTTTTATGGTCAGATAATACTCTAGTGTATAGATATACCAAATTTTGTTTATCCATTTGTTAGTTGATAAAAATTGGGGTTTGTCCAGGCATAGTGGCTCACGCCTCTTAATTCCAGCAGGAGGCTGAGGTAGCCAGATTACCTGAGGTCAAGAATTTGAGACCAGCCTGGCCAACATGGTAAAATCCCATCTCCACTCACTACAAAAATTAGCTGGGCATGGTGGCGTGTGCCTATAATCCCAGCTACTCAGGAGACTGAGGCAGGAGAATCGCTTGAAGCTGGGAGGCAGAGGTTGCAGTGAGCTGAGATGGCACCGCTGCACTCTAGCCTGGGCAATGGAGCGAGACTCCATCTTAAAAAAAAATTGGGTTGATTTACCTTTTGGCTATTGTGAATAAAGCTGCTATAAACATTCCTTTGCAAATTTCTTTTTTCTTTCTTTTTTTTTAAGATAGGGTGTCTTGCTCTGTTGCCCAGACTGGAGTACAGTGGTACTATCAGCTCAGTGCAGCCTCCACCACCTGGGCTTAGGGAATTCTCCTGCCTCTGTCTTCCAAGTAGCTGAGACTACTGGTACATGCTACCATAACCAGCTAAATTTTTAATCTTTAGTAGAGACAAAGGTCTTGAAACGTTGCCCAGGCTAGTCTTGCATTCGTGGCCTCAAGGTATCCTCCGTCCTTGTCTTTCCAGAATGCTAAGATCATAGGAATGAGCCCCCATTCCTGGCTTACATGCAAATTTTTGTGTAGACATTGTCACGATTTTGGATATGGTTTGCTCACCAAAAGTCATGCTAAAGTTTGGTTCTCATTGCAGCAGTGTTGGGAATTGGGGCCTACTGGGAGATGTTCTGTCATGCGGTCAGTCCCACATGAATAGATAATGCTGTTTTGTGAGAGTGAGTTCTTACTCTTCTGGGGCTGGATTAGTTACCCAAAACGTTGGTTCTTATAAAGCAGTCTTGTCCACCTCACAGCCCATGGGCCGCATGTGGCCCAGGACGGCTTTAAGTTTGGCCCAACACACATTCATAAACTTTCTTAAAACGTTATGGGACTATTACGTGATTTTTTTTAAGGCTTATCAGCAGCTATCATTAGTGTATTTTATGTGTGGCCCAAGACAGTTCTTCCATTGTTGCCCAGGGAAGCCAAAGGATTGGACACTACTGTTGTAAAGCAAGTTTACTCTTCATTCATGCCCCCCCCCCCGCCTTTTTTTCCACCTCATTCATGTTTCCTGTCTCTGTCCAGATAGTCTCTCTCTATCACCCAGACTGGAGTGGAGTGGCATGATCTCAGCTCATTGCACCCTCCACCCAGGTTCAAGTGATTTCCTTCCTCAGCCTCCCTAGTACCTGGGAGTACAGGCATGCACCACCACGTCCGGTTAATTTTTTGTATTTTTAGTAGAGGCTTGGTTTCACAATGTTGGCCAGGCTGGTGGTCTCAAGCAAGCTCTTGACCTCAAGTGATCTGCCAGCATCAGCCTCCCAAAGTGCTGGAATTATAGGCGTGAACCACCATGCCTAGCCATGTTTTCTTAATTTCTTTGTCAGATTATTCATTCCAAGTATATAGAAATATGATTTATTTTTAAAAATATATTTTATTTAATTTTTTTTTCTTGAGATGTAGTCTCACTGTATCTCCCAGGCTGGAGTGCATTGGCGCAATCTCGGCTCACTTGCAACATTTGCCGCCCAGGTTCAAGCAATTCTTCTGCCTCAGCTTCCCGAGTAGCTGGAATTACAGGCACTTGCTACCATGCCTGGCTAATTTTTGTATTTTTAGTAGAGATGGGGTTTCACCACCTTGGCCAGGCTGTTCTTGAACTTTGTGATCCCCCTTCCCCTGGCCTCCCAAAGTATTGAGATTACAGGCATGAGCTACCGTGCCTGGCTTTTTTTTTTTTCTTAAACAATAGATACAGGGTCTTCCTGTGTTGCCCAGGATGGTCTCGAACTCCTGGGATTGAAGTAATTTCCCTGGCCTCATCCCCTCACAGTGCTGGCATTACAGATGTGAGCCGCCATATTTAGCCTATAGTAGTCCCTTATGATTGGTTTTCTTTCCCCCTCTCCTCCCCTCCCCTCTTCTTTCAAGACGCAGTCTTGGCTGTGATGTCCAGGCTGGAGTGCAGTAGCATGATCTTAGCACATGACAACTGCCACCTCCTGGGTTGAAGTGATTTTCCTGCCTCAGCTTCCCAAGTAGCTGGGATTACAGGTGCCTGCCGCCACACCTGGCTAATTTTTGTATTTTTTGTAGAGATGAGTTTTCACCATATTGGCCAGGCTGGTCTCGAACTCCTGACCTCAAGTAATCTGTTTGTCTTGGCCTTCCAAAGTCCTGGGATTACAGGCATGATCCACTGTGCCCAGCTAATCGGTTTTATTTCTGTAAGGTAATTAGTAACATGTCTATTTTCATTGTGACTCTAGTAATTTAGTCTTTTTTTCTTGGTCAGTTTTGTTGATGTTTTCAAAGAACCAGCTTTTTGTTTCCCTTTTTCTAGTCAGGTTCTTCTGAGTGGTAGTATTTTTAGCAACTGATATAGGAAGACGCTGCCCACTTCTGCTTCTCTGCCACTGTCTACTTTTTCCCACCACCCACTTTTCATCATACCTTTAGGGGAATTTTCCTATACTTACTGTTGATTTTCCTTTAACTCTCACAGCTCCTGCCATAATTAATTCCATCTGTCTTTTTCCCACATACGTACACTTGTCTGCTTGAATCTCACTTTTCCTTTTTTTCTTTCTTTCCTGACGGAGTCTCGCTCTGTTCCCCAGGCTACAGTGCAGCAATGCGATCTCAGCTCACTGTAACCTCTGCCTCCAGGGTTCAAGCAATTCTCCTGCCTCAACCTCCTGAATATATGGGATTATAGGGGCCTGCCACCATGCCTGGCTAATTTTTGTATTTTTAGTAGAGATGGTGTTTTGCCTTGTTAGCCAGGCTGGTCTCAAACTTCTGACCTCAGATGATCCACTCTCCATGGCTTCCTATTTTTCTTTCAACTCTCATTTAACCTTAGAAAAACTGTGTTTTATTTCATTTTTGAGCAAAAAGACCTCAAATAAAGTTTGATCATTTTAAGCTTAAAGTTAAATCATTTTAAGACAGATGATTTATCTTTATTAAGGAAAAGGAAAGCTAGAGTACTTGAAGTTTAATGGATTAAGAGCTCTATTAAGTTGCTAGATGCTCCCATCTAAATTTTCAACTGTAGTCTTCATCTAACTAAATTGTGAGAAAGTAGGCTTTTTGAATTTGCTTGGGAACATAATCAGTAGTTACAACTAATACAGTACAGTTTTTATACTATAATGTATGTATTTCAGTAGTCATTTGGGTAAGCATTCCTCTTACTATACTAAATATTACATTTAAATTTTTATGCTCTTGGACAACGTACTTAGCCTCTGTTTCCCCATCTGTTAAACAGGGGTATAAATAATAGTGCTTCCCACAGGTATCATTGTATTACATATGTTAATGGTATATTTAAATTATCTGAAATGTGCCTGACACATAGCAGGAACTCAATACATGTTAGCTATTAGTACTATTACAGGTAGTTCCTATTAAAAAAAATAGGCTTTAAGAGTTGAGCGTGTGTGTGTTTGTTTTGAGACAGAGTCTTGCTCTGTCGCTCAGGCTGGAGTACAGTGGCTCAGTCTCAGCTCACTGCAACCTCTGCCTCCTGAGTTCAAGTGATTCTCCTGCCTCAGCCTCCCAAGTAGCTGGGACTACAGGTATGTGCCACTGTGCACGGCTAATTTTTTGTATTTTTAGTAGAGCTGGGGTTTCACAGTGTTAGCCAGGATGGTCTTGATCTCCTGACCTCATTACCTGCCCACCTTGGCCTCCCAAAGTGCTGGGATTACAGGTGAGAGCCAATGTGCTCGGTAAGAATTGAGAATTTGTAAAGAAAATAAAATAATACATGGAAACAGTTTGTGTTGTAAAGAAAATTTAAAAAATAAAAAGGAATTGAGAATGTATTACCTGAGGGTCAAACTGTAGAATGATTGGCTTGTGTTGTATTGTCTTCACTCATTTTGTTCTTCCACCTTACAAATACCTGAAGATTAGAGAGCATCTAAGATTATGTTAAAGCCGAAGTCTCAAAGCCTTTGAACCCGTCATGCAAGTATCAGACTCTCAGCCTGCAAGGCTACTCATAATGTTTTAGGACCTTATTAATTCCCCTTGAGGCTAAAAATAACTTCTATGATGACTGTTTTGTTACAGTCAATATCAAAGTAATTTTTAGAATCCTATTTGTGGGTATCTTGAAAGTAGAAATAAACCATTTTTTACCTAAATTACCTTCCATAATGATTAATAGCGTATTTTATAGTATGTGCTTGTTAAATGGCTTAGGTCTGATAGAATGGATTTCTCTTTTTTTTTCTTTTTACTTTTTTTTTTTGAGAAGGAGTCTCACTCTTGTCGCTCAGGCTAGAGTGCAGTGGTGGAGTCTTGGCTAACTGCAATTTCTGCCTCCCAGGTTCAAGTGGTTCAAGTAATTCTCATGCCTCAGCCTCCTGAGTTGCTGGGATTACAGGTGCGTGCCACCACACCTGGATAATTTTGTGTTTTTTTTTTTTTTTTTTTTTTGGTAGAGACACAGTTGCACCATGTTGGCCAGGCTAGTCTCAAACTCCTGACCTCAAGTGATCTGCCTGCCTCAGCCTCCCAAAGTGCTGCAATTACAGGCGTGAGCCACTGCGCTTGGACAGAATGCATCTTTAAAATAGAATTGGGTTTGGAGTTCAGGGAGAAGATAGTAAAGTGTGTGGCATCTAACTTTTCTACACCACACTATTTAGGTCTGAAATAACAACCTTGTCTCATTAAGGAATGCTAGCCTTGACTAAATATATTATTAGTAGTAAATTATATGTTCATATAGTCTGTGTGCTGGTTTATTAGAAAAACAGGTCATTAAATTTTTCCCAAAAATAATTAAATTGGGTGAAATTGAAAGAAGTAACTATTTTGATGCTCTGTTGTTTTTGTTGCTTTAGTAATAGTACTTAGTCTTGTGATATCTATATGTCTATATCTATATATATCTGTACTTTATATATATCTGTCTATCTTGAAGGTGGAACTAAATGGAGTAAACCATTTTTACCTAAATTTAAAACCTTCCATAAAAAGAAAGAAAGAAAATCCCTTCCATAATGATTAACAGTGTATTTTGTAGTATGTGCTTGTTAAATAGTTTAGGTCTGATAGAATGAATCTCTTTTTTTTTTTTTTTTTTTTTGAGATGGAGTCTCACTCTGTCCCCAAGGCTGGAGTGCATATATACGTGTATATATATATACACGTGTATATATATATTTGTGTGTGTGTATGAGGTAGCATAACTTTTGCCAAATGCAAATTTTGGAGGCATTTCTGTTTTCAGACTTGGTCAATTACTGAAATTTAGAACATGTAAAAAAATATACTAATACATTTTATTCCTTCATAAAATATCATGTACATATATCTTAGTATATAAGGCAGATGTGGAATATGTAAAACACAGTCCCTATCCTTTAGGAGATCCTTTTGGAGTTCACTGCGGCCTTGAACTCCTGGCCTCAAACGATCCTCCCACTTAAGCCTCCTAAAGTGCTGGGATTAGTGTCTTCTTAAGAAGACATGATTTTTATACTAATGATCATAGCATTAGATGCTGTAAAATAATTGCTTCATAATTGGTACAGTGTTTCCAGTGAAAAGGAGTCCAATGATCCCTTCAGAAGAGGAAGTTGGCTGGGCATAATGACTCACACCTGTAGTCCTAGCACATTGGGAGGTCTTGGCAGGCGGATCTCTTGAGCCCAGGAGTCCAAAACTAGACTAGTCTGGGCAACATGGCAAAACCCGTCTCTACAAAAAATACAAAAATTAGCTGAGTGTGGTGGTGCACAACTTTGTTCCCAACTACTAGGGAGGCTGAGGTAGGAGGATCACCTGAGCCTAGGAGCTTAAGGCTGTGGGTGACCTTCGATTAATGTCACTGCACTCTAGTCTACATGAATGAGTGAGACCCCATCTCATGAAAAAATGGAATTTGGGCAAAAACATTAAGGGTGGGTAAGAATTTAGTAAGAACATATGTTTGGGTGGGGTGGACATATAATGAGGAGCAGAAGCAATTCTAGGACATATTCACATATTCATTTAAAAAAGTGTCAAACTCAATGAACTTTCTTTTTTCTGTGCAAGATGTAAAGAGGCTCAAGATATTTTTGGAAGATAATGAATTAACCCCGTTTGACTAGAGTGGAGAGTTGAGATTACATAATGTTTTGTAATTATATATAAACATATACATATTTATAAGTATACATGTGGAAAAGGAAAACAATTATAAAATTGATTATGATGTTTAAAATGTCATAAGGAATTAGGCAATAGGAAATCACTGAGTTGGGATAACATTAAAATAGATTAATTTAGGAGCACTGTTGGTTTTAAAATCTAAAGAGACTCAAGTTGGGTATGATGCAATAAGGGCCTAAACTAGGCATTTTGGTAATGGAATCTAAATGTTACCAACTTTATTCAGTATGAAACTAGCTCACTCTTATTGTTGTTGCTGAGCTGGGGTCTTGCTCTGTGGCTCAGGCTGGAGCAATAGTGGTGCAGTCATAGTTCACTGCAGGCTTAAACTTGAACTCTTGGCCTCAAGAGCTCCTCCCTCCTCAGCCTCCCAAAGTGCTGGAATTACAGGCATGAGCCAGAGCTCCTGCCCGTGAGATTTTCCTAAAGGGAATTTACAACTACGTGCAATGAAAAGGGGTAATAATGATGTGATAAACTTGATCAGTAAGCCACTTGAATTTTGAGCTTTAGGCCCAAAGTTGCTCTAATGTGCTAAACTCCAAAATTAGTTTATGTGTTTTAGATAGACTTTTAATTCTAATGAGTTTATGCATTAACTGTGCTCCTGCACCACCTGGCTTAGTTTTCACCTTAAATGTGTATTCAATAAATAAAAGGACTGTGTTACAAATAATGGTACAAAATAGGAAAGGAAGCTACAAAGAAGCACATATTGGCAAATAGATTGTTTATTCTCAGTCTTAGTTCGTTCTCAATGTATATGCTCAATGAGTAAACTGCCATTTTTTTCTTTTTCATTTTTTTCTCATCACTTTATAAACTGCCATTTTAATACAAAAATTAGATTGCTTAATTCAGAACTCACATTGTCTTCACACCTGACAGGTGGATTTTTGTTGTTGTTGAAAGATTGATATATATATGTAAATTTTCTGGGATATTAATTTCATTAATAATTCTAGAAATACTGAGTACTTTGTATGAGACATGTTTTTTGTGGATTCTAGGACTACACAAATAAATATATTTTAAATCTGTTGCCTTCATAGAACTTAAAAGTCCAGCACAGGAAAGACAGAATAAGGAAGTAAAATATAAAAAAAAAGGAGAAAAGTAAAACTAAGAAGAGAAATAGTGTTTTTACAACATAAGAGTTAAAATGATGTCCTTGCAAGTATTAGATTGGCAATCCTAAGATTTGGGTTTTTGTTTCAGTTCCAGACCTACCATTAATTCATTATGTTTCTTCAGTTAATACCTCTAGGCTGAGCATAGTGGCTCACACTTGTAATTCCAGAACTTTGGCAGGCCAAGACAGGCAGATTGCTTGAGCCCAGGAGTTTGACACAGCCTGGGCAACATGATGAAACCCTCTCTACAAAAACACACACACAAAAAAATCCCCAAAATTAGCCAGCCATAGTGGCACATGCCTGTAGCCTCAGCTACTCGGGAGGCTGAGGTGGGAGGATTGCTTGAGCCCTGGAGGTGGAGGCTACAGTGAGCCCTCTTTGCACCTCCACAGTGCAGCCTGGGTGACAAAGCAAAACACTGTCTAAAAAAAATAAAAATCTCTAGGTCTGTTTCTTCATCTCTTTCTCTCCTGTTCCTCCTCTTTCCCTTTATTTTTATGTGAAGGAATTCACATTTCTGAAGCCCCCCCCCCCCACATTATCTAAAAAGTGATTAGATTAACTGCTTTAAAGAGAACCTGAGATTCTTATACATAATATTGTATTTCTTAAACTTTTCTACTTTTTTTTTTATCATAAAACAATTTACTTGAAAAATGAAGGAAATAGAATAGTGAACTCTTGAAGCAAATCTTAGATTTCATTACTTCAGACTATTTCTAAAAGTTAGGATAAAAAAATTACATCATGATTATCACACCAAAAGAAACTATCATGAACTATTATATTAATAATCATTAACTTTTCCTTAATACGTATACATATTTATAGTCTAAAATGTAACATAAAAGGTGCATAAAACAAGTGCAGTTTAATAACTAACAAAGTGAATATATGAATAAAGAAATAGAATATCATCAGCACCCCCAGAAGTTGTATGTTGCCCTCAATCCTAAGCTTCTTCCATCATACGTAATTTCTCCCTTACCATGTTAATGCAGTCTCCTTGGTTTTCTTATATTTTTGCTACGTTATCTCTAAAAATAATAGGTTCATTTTTTTCTTTTCTTTTTTTTTTTTTTTCCAGACAGAGTCCTGCTCTGTCGCCCAGGCTGGAGTACAATGGTGCAATCTTGACTCACTGCAGCCTCCACCTCCCAGGTTCAAGAGATTCTTCCACTTCAGCCTCCGAAGTAGCTGAGATTATAGGCACCCACCACCATGCCTGGCTAATTTTGTATTTTTAGTAGAGATGGGTTTTGCCATGTCAGCCAGACTCATCTCAAACTCCTGACTTCAAGTGATCCTCCTGCCTTAGCCTCCCAAAGTGCTGGGATTACAGGCGTGAGACACCATTACCAGCCAGTTTCATTATTTCTAGTTTTATTTATTTCTTACTTCATTTAGATGGAGTCTCTGTTACCTAGGCCAGAGTGTACTGGTACAACCACATCTCAATTTAAATATATCCAAATTACTGTACAGTAGTTCAGTTATACCTTAATAAAGCTTTTTTTTTTTTTTGAGATGGAGTCTTACCCTGTCGTCCAGGCTGGAGTGCAGTGGTGCAATCTCAGCTCATTGTAACCTCTGCCCCCCTCTGGGTTCAAGCAATTCTGCTTCAGCCTCCCAGATAGCTGGGATTTCTACAGGCATGTGCTACCACATCCGACTAATTTTTGTATTTTTAGTAGAAAAGAGGTTTCAGCATGTTGGCCAGGCTAGTCTCGAACTCCTGAGCTCAAGTCATCTGCCTGCCTTGGCCTCCCATAGTGCTGGGATTATAGTTGTGAGCCACTATGACCGGCCCCAATAAAGCTATTAAAAATTTTATTTTATTTTTTGGGAAAGGATCTCACTCTATTGCCCAGGCTGGACTGTAGTGGTGTAAGCTCAAAATAACACTGAAGACACAGTAACACAAGGAACCATATACAGAGCTCATTACAGCCTCGACTTCCCAGGTTCAAGTGATTCTCCCGCCTCATTCTCCTGAGTAGCTGGGACTACAGGCGCATGCCACTATTCTCAGCTAATTTTTATTTATTATTATTGGTAGAGATGGGTCTTACTATGTTGCCCAGATTTGTCTCCAACACTTGGACTCAAACGATTTTCCTGTCTTGACCTCCCAAAGTGTTATGATTACAGGCATGAGCCACTGTACAATGTGCAAATAGCTCAACCATAGCCTTGATCTCCTAAGCTCAAGCCATCCTCTTGCTGCTTCCGCCTCCTGTATAGCTAGGACTACAGGCATTGGCCAACATGACTGGCTTTTTTCTAGTTTCACTTTTTCAATTTTCTATGGCTAGACTCACTATGTGGTTCCTTGTGTTACTGTGTCTTCAGTGTTATTTTGAGCTTCACATCCATATTATTGCTTATCTTTATTGCTATTTATTCAGTCTTCTGTTGACACTTTTCACTTGTAGTTTTTTGGCTTTTACAAACAGTTCTAATTGTTAACAGAAGAACTTCAGACATATTAAATTTAACATAATTTAATCGAGCAAATAATGATTCACAAATTGGGCAGCCCCCTCCAAACTCGAGTGGTTCAGAACAATTCCAGAGCTGCCAAGTGATCGGATAACATTTATCGACAGGAAAAGGAAAGTGATATACAGAAAACGAAAGTGAGGTACAGAAATAGCTGAATTGGTTACAGCTCAGTGTTTGCCTTATTTGATCACAGTGTAAACAATTGGCCACAATTCTATGTAATTGGTAGGAGAGTAGGTTACAGTCTTTTTACAATACGGTTAGGTACCGCTCACTATGTATGAAGAATCCTTTAGGCTGAATTTATGCAAGGAGGTAGCTTTAGGCAACGTTTAAAACTGTATACTTGGGAGGCCGAGGCGGGTGGATCACAAGGTCAAGAGATCGAGACCATCTTGGTCAACATGGTGAAACCCTGTCTCTACTAAAAATACAAAAATTAGCTGGGCATGGTGGCGCGTGCCTGTAATCCCAGCTACTCAGGAGGCTGAGGCAGGAGAATTGCTTGAACCCAGGAGGCGGAGGTTGCGGTGAGCCGAGATCGTGCCATTGCACTCCAGCCTGGGTAACAAGAGCTAAACTCCGCCTCAAAAAAAAAAAACAAAACAAAACTGTGTATACATACTCTAGTTGTTTTAGGCCGTCAACACAGGTGAAATTGTTGAATCATTGGGCATGCATACCTTCTGCTTAACTGAAAGCACCAATTTACATTTCAATTAAAAAGTGAGGGGCCGGCTGGGGTCACTGGGGACGCCCAGTTCCCACCTCAACCCGACTTACCCGAAGCCCCCACCGGAGCCAGCCCCCTCCGAGGACACATCCCCATGGGGCGCCACGCCCCACTCTGCCGCACCCAAACTCGGCAGATCCCCAACTTCCTCGGCGGCCGCGACTTCTCGCCTCCCCTTCTGCTGCTGAGGGTCTGCAGCGAACACAGTAGGCTTCCCAGAAGTGTTAAAAGGCCAAGGTAGAAGAAATACAGACTTTAATGAAGAGACCCGCAGAAACATCCAAACAACAAAAGGAGGCCAGGATGGAAACGGCCAACTCTCCCTTATCCACAAGGCTGAAGGAAGGGGGCCGGCTTGCTGTGGTGTGGTCACCCAGGGCCTAGGCTGGGCCGGGCCTGTAGAAGGTACTCAGGAACTGCCAGTTTTGAGTTTCTCCTCCGTGAAACTGACAGGCATTCCGGCAAACATCTGCCTCCGGTCTCTAGTATAAAAGATAATGCTGCCTATCTCAGTTACCTCACAGGCCTAGGAGAGGGTAACACCAAGAGCTGTAAAAGAGCTTGGAGAAGTAAAAAAAGGTGATATATAAATATAATAATTGATTATCATTGTGTGCTCAAGAATAAGCCATGGAAAACAAAATTAGGAAAGTAAGTCTACAGCCCTAAGATATATGCATATAAAATTTCAAAAGAATGCAAAAAAAGAATAGAGTTATTATTTGCTGTGTTGGGCTTATAAAAAGTTCATTTGGCTGGACGCAGTGGCTCACGCCTGTAATCACACCACTTTGGGAAGTTGAGGTAGGAAAGTCACCTGAGGCCAAGAGTTGGAGACCAGCCTGGGCAACATAACAAGACCCCATCTCTACCAATAATATTAATTAAAAATTAGCTGTGCATGGTGGCATATGCCTGTAGTCCCAGCTACTTGGGAGACTGAGGTGGGAGGATCACTTGAGCCTGGGAGGTTGAGGCTGTTGTAAGTCTTGATCACACTACTGTAAGTTCAACCTGGGTGACAGAGTGAGACCCTGTCTCAAAAAATAAAATTGAAAAAAAAAATTTTAATAGCTGTATTGAGGAGTAATTGAAATAGTGTGCAATAATTTGGGCATATTTAAATTTTATGGCATGATATAATAATCCGTCTGGTCTTTGCTTTGGTTCCTGGCACAGAGCTTCAAAAACCCTTGGAATTTCCCAGTTGAGAGTGTCTTTGTTAGGCTTATGAGGTAGCTCCCAGCGTTGGTGCCAAATAGCTTCAGGATGGTACTGGTTACCAGAAAGGCCAAGCGCTTAAATTAGGGGATTGGAACTTTCTCCCAGGAGGAGAGGAAGGCTAGAGATTGAGTCAGTCTTGATTTTATCAGTCATGCCTGTGTAATAAAGCCCATTGAAACCTGTGAACACTAAAGCTCAGGGGAGGTTACTGGTTGCTGAACACAGTGATATTCCGGGAGGACGACAGGTCCAGATTTCATGAGAAGAGGGCATGAAGCTCTGTGGCCCCATCCCATTCCACATACCCCTCTTTTCCCCCAAGTCTTTGATTTATGTATCTCTTCAATTTCACTGTTTTTGAGTTACATACTTCTTTTCCACCTTGCTATTTTCTGTTTTTTTTTTTTTTTTTCCTTTTTCCTTCTAGCTTACAGCACCTGCTATTCACCAGTGGTCTACCATCCAAGTACTAAAGCAGGCTGAATCCTGTTTAGGCTTGAGAATTTCTTTTATAATATAATCCTGTTTAGGCTTAAGTATTTCCTTTATAATAAAACTGTAACAACACACATAGTGCTTTCAGGTTGGGTGCAGTGGCTCACACCTGTAATCCCAGCATTTTGGGAGGCCAAGGCAGGTGAATCACCTGAGGTCAGGAGTTTGAGACCAGCCTGGCCAACATGACGTAACCCTGTCTCTACTAAAAATACAAAAAATTAGTTGGTTGTGGTGGTATACAGCTGTAATCCAGCTACTAGGGTAGGCTGAGGCATAAGAATCACTTGAACCTAGGAGGCAGAGGTTGAAGTGAGCTCACATGGCGCCACTGCACTCCAGCTTGGGTGACAGAGTGAAACTGTGTTTCAGATAAGTAAATAAAAATACAGTGCTTTTATTGAGTTCTGTGAGTTATTTTAGCAAATATTTAAACCTAAGGGGGCTAGAGGAAGCCCGTGATTTATCATTGCTCTGTTAGAAATGTAAGTGGTCCCTGACACTTGGAGCTGGCATCTGAAGTGGAGACAGTCTTGCGCAGAGAACTTTGCCTTTTAACTTGTGGAGTTCTGCGCTAAGGTGGTTAGAACTGAATTGAAATGTAGTACGCCTATTTGGTGCCACATAATTGCTGTCAGGAAATAACAGCCTGACAAGTTTGAACATAATGTACACAACATTGAAACCATCCTCAATTAAGATAGTGAACATATCTATCACTCTCATGATAAGCACAATCTGAATGAAGAGACAACCTAAACAGGCTTTGTGTGAGTAACAAGGCTGTTTATTTGTGGGCTGAGTCTGAAAAGAGTCAGCAGAGGGTGGTGGGTTAGGAGCTGGTTTCATAGGTTGGGGGTAGGCAATTGAAATTTATATTTTAGGGCTTTTTTTGTTTTTTTGAGACGGAATCTTGCTCTTTTTTGCCAGGCTGGTGTGCAGTGGCATGTTCTTGGCTTACTGCAACCTCTGTCAGATTGAAGCAGTTCCCCTGCCTCAGCCTCCTGAATAGCTGGGACTATAGGCATGGGCTAACATGCCCAGCTAATTTTTTGTATTTTTAGTAGAGACAGCGTTTCACCATGGCCAGGATGGTCTCAATCTCCTGACCTCATGATCTGCCCACCTCAACTTCCCAAAGTGCTGGGATTACAGCCGTGAGCCACTATGCCTGGCTGTGTGTGTGTGTGTGTGTGTGTGTGTGTGTGTGTGCGTGCAAGTGGTGGGGGGTGTCACCGGGTCCACTGCCACAAGGTTGACCTATCAGTTGAGGCAGGAACAAGGGTAGAATGTTGCACAGTTAATCAGGCCACAGGGTCCAGTGTCAAGGTTGACTCATCAGCTGAGGCGGGCACAATGGCAGAATGTCACAAGGTTAATCAGTCACTGCAGTAGCCAACTATTCTCCTTTTGCGGTTTTCTTGTTACCTCAGACTTTCTGACTCTGGGAGGCCATCTGGAGGTGTACGTGTGGGTCAGAGGGGTCACCATGGCTTGACTATAGTGTAGTTCATGGTGCAGTTAGTTCAAAGAACTTTGCACCTCGTAAGTTTCCTCCTTTTGCTTTTTAGTCCTCTCTGCTTCCCATTTGTGTCTTGCTTCTGTCAGGTTTCTTTTATTGCTAATTAGAATTCTTTTGTATGGTTATACCACAATGGATTATTCATTTACCTTTTGAAGGACAGTTGGTTATTTCCAGTTTTGTGATACTCTGAATTAAGCTATTAAGAATAGTTATTTGTATTTGTGTGAAATGTTTTCAGTAAATTCTTAAGAATGGAAGTTTTGACTTAAATGTTAAATGCCTCTGATTTTATGAAGAACTGCCATACAGTTATCTGAAGTGGTTGTTCTATTTTATATACCTACCACCACTGTATGTTTCTCTTTTTTTTTTTTTTTTTTGCCAATCATTGAGAGCTTATAAGGTTACTGAGGTTGGTTGGCCTTGAACTCTTGGCCTCGCCTTTGCAAGCGCCACGACATCCGGCCGGAGCCACTTTGGGCCCCTGTATGTTTCTCTTAAGTCTGTTTAGATCTTCATTTTTATATATTTTTATATTGAGTTGGATGACAGACATACTACCTGATTTCAAAATTTTTTATAAAGCTACAGTAATTAAAGCTATGTGGTATTGGTAAAAGGAAATGGATGATAGGAACACAACAGAGTCCAGAAATAAGCCTACATGTTATAGCCAGTTTTTTTTCAACAAAGACGCTAAACCAATTCCATAGAAAAAGAGAAGGAATAATCTTTTTCTAGAAATGGGGCTTGAACACCTTGACCCAAAAGCTTTTAGTACACACAGAAATTAACTCAATGGATATAGACATGAATATAGTTTAGGTAAAAACCTAAAACTATAAAACTTTTACAAGAACACATTGGAAGGCCAGGCGTGGTGGCTCACACCTGTAATCCCAGCACTTTGGGAGGTTAAGGCAGGTGGATCACTTGAGATCAGGAGTTCGAGACCATCCATGGCGAAACTCCATCCCTACTAGAAATACAAAAATTAGCTGGGTGTAGTGGTGCATGCTTGTAATCCCAGCTACTCAGTAGGCTGAGGCAGGAGAATCACTTGAACCTGGGAGGCAGAGGTTGCAGTGAGCCAAGATTGTGCCATTACACTTCAGCCTGGGCAACAGAGTGAGACTCTTATCTCAAAAACAAAAAAAAACCATACATAGGAGAAAATCTTTGCAACTTTTGGTTAGGTAAAGATTTCTTAAGACATACAAAACACAAAGCATAAAAGAAAATAATTGATGTTAGATTACATTAATTAAATCCTTCATCAGTTAAATTTTTTTCTTTGTTTTTCCCAACTTGGGTTGTCACAAACATCAATTAAATTTTTTTAATTTTTATTTATTTATATTAAATTTTTTTAAAGATGGGGTTTCACCATGTTAGTCAGGCTGGTCTCTAACTCTCTATCTCAGGTGATCCACTCCAATTAAATTTTTTTATGCTGTTAAAGATAAGCCTTAGACTGGGAGAAAATATTTGCAAAATATGTATCTGATAAAGGATTGGTACCCAGAATATATCAAAGCTGAAAACTTATAAGGAAAAAAGAAAAGGCAAGAGATTTCAACAGGCACATCACCAAGAAAATGTAGAATAAATAGCAGATATGTAGAAAATATGCTTAATTTTGAGTTAAAAAATAAATGAAATAATATTTGTAGAATGCTGGAATATGGTAAGTTTTCAGGAAATGATAATCATTAACAACACTTGGTATTGGTTTCTTTTTTATTTTATTTATTTATTTTGATTTCTTTTTTATCAATATTATAAAAACCTAGCTGTGGGCAAAATACTTATTTTGATTTTTTTTTTCTACTCATTTCTTAAAAAAAAACCCAAGACTCCAATAGATAAATAGCCAGAGTATTAAAACATAATTTACAGGGGAAAAAACGTCAAACATACCAACAAATTGTTTAATTCTCATAAGTGTATAAGTTAGATGAGGTAAGAAGAGATTGGTCTGCAAAGAAGCAGTAGCATTTAAAAAGGCCCAAATGGCACAGGGGATTCTGACATGTTTAAGGATCTGAGAGAAAATCAGAGTCATGTTTCAAACACCAGTCCAGCTTTAGTTATGTTCTTTTAAGCAGACAGGGAACTTGATATTTAAAAAGTGATTGGGAATTGCTGGAAGAGCACCCTCAATTCAGGCTTAGAAGACTGGACTCCCAGAACACTTCATATAGCTGACCCACAAGGAGAGCTGCATCCGGTGCTCTAATCAGAAAGGTGGGGAAATCAGGAAGCCACACTGTAGCTCTTCAGTAGGGGTACACTTTTAGCTGTGATCCAGTGATTAAGAAAGCACCATTGGTATAATTTGCTATGGAGCCTCAAACAGTTTAATAGATTAGTACCAGCACAAAATGGATGGTTCTTCCCTCTATCCTCACAATACTAGCAGCCAGTCAGTAGAAAGCTACCGTGTATGTGCATGCCCACACACACATACACACAACACCTCACTCCTTACTTGCCAGCTAACAACAGAAACTACAGTACCACCTCTTCTGACCTTTCACCTTCCAAATCTTGAATAAGTGCCTCTGACTGGTTATTCCAGAATTATGACATCAACTCCATTGCAAGGGAATCCAGGAAATGCAGCTTTTAGCTTTCCTACCTTAGTACAGCATGTTAAAAATGTGTACAGAACGACATATTTTAAAAAGGGAAGAATGGGCCGGGTGCAGTAGCTGACACCTGTAATCCTAGCACTTTCGGAGGTTGAGGCAGGTGGGACAAGGTCAAGAGATTGAGACCATCCTGGCCAACATGGTAAAACCCTGTCTCTACTAAAAATACAAAAATTAGCTGGGTGTGGTGGCACACACCAGTAGCCTCAGCTATTCGGGTTGCTGAAGCAGGAGAATCACTTGAACCCGGGAGGCTGAGGTTGTAGTGAGCCTAGATCACGCCACTGCACTCCAGCCTCATGACAGAGCAAGACTCCGTTTCAAAAAAAGGGAAGAATGAATGCAGTTTCATTTGTGTTCCTGTGTGATAAAGCAAAATCTAGTGGCTTAAAATGAATAGTTGTTTCTAACAGTTCTGTGAAGACTTTGTAGTCCTTCTTTTCCATGTGGTGCCTTTCGGGGTCACTCTAAAAAAGAAAAACAGTTTATTATAATTTACAGTCTGGTAAGTCTGCGTCAATCAGCCGTTCCAGTGCAATATCAAGTGCAATTGGGAATTCAGAAATCTCGGTGGAACCATTAGTGTAGTGAACCTTGTAGGTAAAATATACCTATGCTTTAACATTTATTTATTTTTCTAGAGACAGCGTTTTATTCTGTCATCACCAGGCTGGAGTGCATTGTCATGATCATAGCTCACTGCAGCCTAGAACTTCCTAGGCTCAAGCAGTCAGCCTTCCAAGTAGCTGAGATTATAAGTGCAAACCACCATTCTTGATGATACATATATACGGTTTTTTTTTTTTTTTTTTTGAGTCTGAGTTTTGCTCTTATCACACAGGCTGGAGTGCAATGACCCTATCTTGGCTCACTGCAACCTCTGCCTCCTGGATTCAAGCGATTCTCCTGCCTCAGCCTCCCAAATAGCTGGGACTACAAGCGCCTGCCACCATACCCAGCTAATTTTTGTATTTTTGGTAGAGACAAGGTTTTACCAGGTTGGCCAGGCTGGTCTCAAACTCCTGACCTCAGGTGATCCACATGCTTCAGTCTCCCAAAGTGCTGGGATTACAGGCATGAGCCACTATGCCTGGCTTCAACATGACTTTTGATTGTTCCTCATGTTAGTGCATGTTCTCTTTTTACAATAAATCCATGACCATCGGAAGATAATCAGTTTGACGTACATGGCATCAGGACCTTCACAGCCATCACAGGTTTTCTCCCCTTCATTATGTGTATTTATGAAGTTCTACTTTGCTTCTACTGGGCCACTCTTGTGGCTAAATTTAAATGGCAGCTCCATTAGGGCACCTTAGTTCTCTTCCATGTGGTCTGTGTGATATACACGGCCTCTCTTTTGAATTGTCTGGGATTCCTAATAGCATGGTGGCTACATTCCCATAGGGAGCATTGCAATATCAATGGGCAAGTGTTTATCAGGCCTGCTTTTGTGTCTTGATGTCTCTTTGGTCACAATAAGTCACATGGCACAGAGACTCACACCTATAATCCCAGCATTCTGGGCGGGTGATAAGGTGGATCACCTGAGGTTGGGAGTTCAAGACCAGCCTGACCAACATGGTGAAACCCCATCTCTACTAAAATTACAAAAATTAGCCAGACCTGGTGGCGGGCGCCTGTAGTCCCAGCTACTTGGGACGCTGAGGCAGGAGAATCGCTTGAACCTGGGAGGCAGAGATTGCAGTGAGCCAAGATTGTGCCACTGCACATCAGGCTGGACAACAGAGTGAGATTCTGTATCAAAAAAAAAAAAAAAAAGCCACATGGCCAAATCTCCATAGGGAGAAGACTATGCAAAGTATACATATGAGAAGGCATTGTGTCGTAGTCAGCCTCCAAGATAGCCCTGAATGAGCCTAATTTCCTTGTATAGTATTTACTCCCTTGTATAGTCCCCTGCAACACTGAACCAGGCTGACCTGAGTAATGAATAGGCTATGGTAGAAGTGACGGTGTATTCTTTTCAAGGTTAGGTCATACAGGACTCACTTCAGACTTGCTCTCTTGGATCTCATACTGGGGGAAAACTAACTGCCTTTTCACTGGAGATGTCTGGAAAGGCCCATGTAGTGAGGAACTGAGGACTTTAATAAACAACAGCCAGTGTCAACTTAGAACCATAAGAATGAGTTACCTTCAGAGCACATCCTGCAACCCAGTCAAGCCTTCAGATGACTGCAGCCTTGACCAAGTATAGCCTCTTGAGAAATTCCAGGCCCACATGACTTAGCTAAGTTCTTGAACCACATATGATAAATACATGTTATTGTTTTCAGTTTTGGGGTATTTTGTTACATAGCAATAGTTAAAAAATACATTCTAGCCTGGGCAACATATGACAAAATGTCATCTCTACAAAAAAAAAGTACAAAAATTAGCTAGGTGTGGTGTGTGCCTGTAGTACCAGGTGCTCAGGAGGCTGAGGTGGAAGGATTGCTTCAGCCTGGGAGGTGGAGGTTGCAGTGAGCTGAGATTGTGCCCCTTCATTCCAGCCCGGGTAACAGAGCCAGACCCTGGTCTTGAACTCCTGGACTCAAGCGATCCTCCTGACTTGGCCTCCCAAAGTGCTGGGATTACAGATGTGATCCGCCATGCCCAGCCCTTCTCTATCTTTTGCTTCACAAACCCCAATTCTGGCTTCTTTGGATTTATCTAATTTCTCGAGATGGAAATATAGATCTTTCTTTCTTTTGTAAAATGCGCATTTAAGATTATAAATTTCTACAGGTGCTCACACCTGTAATCCCAACACTTTGGGAAGCCGAGGTGGGTGGATCATGAGGTCAGGAGATTGAGACCAGCCTGACCAATCTGGTGAAACCCTGCCTCTACTAAAAATAAAATCAGCTGGATGTGGTAGTGGGTGCCTGTAATCCTAGCTAATCAGGAGGCTGAGGCAGGAGAATTGTTTGAACCTGGAAGGCGGAGATTGCAATGAGCCAAGATTGCACTCCAGCCTGGGTGACAGGGTGAGTTTCTGTCCCAAAAAAAAAAAGAAAGATTATAAATTTCCTTTAAGTACAGATGTAAGTACATCCCACAAGTTTTGGTAGTTCATATTTTCATTATAATTCAGTTCAAAATATTTTCTCATTTTCATTATGATTCCTTCTTTTATCAGTTATACTTTCCTAAATATTTGAAGAAGAAATAAAACCAGTCTTACTATCAAATTTTCAATATACTCTGATAGAAGAAAGAGGGATCACTGCTTATTTTGTTTCAAGCCAGTATAATTTAGTACTAAAACATGATACGGTTGTCTTAAGCAATTATAAGCCAGATTTTAAAAATATGATTACAAAAATAAAGGAAAAATATAATAGCAAATAGAATACATATTAAAGTATTATGACCAAGTTGTCTTTATTTTAGCAGTGCAAACTTGGACTAAAATTAGTAAAATTAGACTTTGTGAATGCAGACTTGGATTAAAATTAGAAAATCAGCTATTGGGATTTACTATATTAACAGAATTAGGGAGAAAATGTGATTATTTCAATAGGTGTCAAAAAATACACAATAGGCTTCTGCATGGTGGCTCATGCCTGTAATCCCAACACTTTGGGAGGCTGAGGCAGACAGATGAATTGAGCCCAGGAGTTCAAGACCAGTCTAGGCAATGTGGCAGAACTCTGTTGCTTCAAAAGATATTTTTAAAAATTAGCCAGGTATAGTGACACATGCTTGTAGTCCCAGCTACTTGGGAGGCTGAGGTTGGAGGACCACTTGAGTCTGGGAGGCAGAGGTTGCATTGGGCTGAGATCGCTCCACTGCACTCCAGCCTAGGCAACAAAGCAAGACTTTGTCTCAAAATAATAATAAAATGTAACACAATAAAAAAAGTCTTGGCAAAAATAAAAGTGTACCTTCAATATTTGACAAGGGCAACAGATTGTATTAGTCCTGGTTCTCTTAGAGGGACGGAACTAGAATATATGCGCACACACACAGAGCTAATAGGAATACACACACACACACACCCTCTTTCTCCCCTAATAGGAGATATATATATATATATATATATATATATATATATATATATATAAAATACTAATAGGATATATATATGGGGCACATGCTACCATGCCCAGCTAATATTTTTGTAGAGACAGGGTCTTACCATGTTGACACACACACACACACACACACACACACACACACACTCTCTCTCTCTCTCTCTCTCTCTCTCTCTCTCTCTCTCTCTCTCTCTCTCTCTCTCTCTCTGTCTCTCTCTCTCTTTCTCTGTGAAGGGAAGTTTATTAAATATTAACTTACATGATCACAAGGTTCCACAACAGGCTGTCTACAAGCTAAGAAGCAAGGAGAGCCAGAACTTGGAGTCAGATGTTTAAGGGCAGGAAGCATCCATCCAGCATAGGGGAAAGATGTAGGCTGTGAGGCTAGTCCCGTCTGCCCTTTTCACATTTTTCTGCCTACTTCATATTCGCTGGAAGCTGATTAGATTGTGTCCACCAGATTAAGGGTGGATCTGCCTTCCCCAGTCCACTGAGTCAAATGTTATTCTCTTGGCAGCACAGACACAGACACACCCAGGATTAATACTTTTCATCCTTCAGTCCAATCAAGTTGACACTCAGTATTAACCATCACACAGATTAAGTAAACTATGATTTATAATTAGAGAATAATTCTTAAGGTCTGAGGATATTATTGTGATTTGATACATAAAGAATTAGAGTTATTTGCATAATTACAGATAAAACAGATTAGCATAAAGTACACATAAATGTGAATAGTTGTTTCTGGAGTTGAGAAATTAATGGATTTTTCTTTTATTTTTTTCATTCTTCTTCTTTGCATTTTATAACAATTCTAAAGTGCATTTGTTAATTTTATAACCATAAATAACAACAGGTTAATTATAATTAAATCTTTTAATCAGAAATACAACTGCATTAAAATAATTTTTAAATGCTTTTTTTTTTTAAAGACAGTGCCTCACTCTGTTGCCTAGTCTGAAGTGCAGTGGTGTGATCTTGGCACATTGCAACCTCCACCTCCGGGGCTCAAGGGATCCCCCCATATCGGTCTCCCAAGCAGCTGGGACTACAGGCATATGCCACCATACCCGGCTAATTTTTTGTAGAGACAGGGTCTTGCCATGTTGTCCAGCCTGGAAAATGACTTTTTATTGTGAAGTGTAAAATTCATTAAAGCATAAAATAGCAATTTTAAGGAGCCTAAACAAGGCACTCTTTTTTTTTTTTTGAAACGGAGTTTCACTCTTGTTACCCAGGCTGGAGTGCAATGGCGTGATCTCGGCTCACCGCAATCTCCGCCTCCTGGGTTCAGGCAATTCTCCTCCCTCAGCCTCCTCAGTAGCTGGGACTACAGGCACACGCCACCATGCCCAGCAAATTTTTTGTGTTTTTAGTAGAGACGGGGTTTCACCATGTTGACCAGGATGGTCTCGATCTCTTGACCTCATGATCCACCCGCCTCGGTCTCCCAAAGTGCTGGGATTACAGGCTTGAGCCACCGCGCCCGGCCGGCACTGTTAATAAAATATAAAAGAAACATAATCAATGATGTTGCCAAATATCAAATGAATTTTCTTGTCCATATGGGGCCAGGAAGTACCTGGGCTGGATATATATAAAATGAGTAATAAGAGTCTTTCTTAAGTTCTTCATAAATGAGGTGCTAGTGCAGATAATGTGTATACAAGTAATTGAGAAAGTGATACTTACAAGTTTTTTAGATTAGCCATTTCATGCTTGTGATCTTTTCTGAAATTCTTAAATGAAGATTTATAAAAAGTTAACTGTGAACCATCTGGTGGCCACTGGTTGCTAATGGAGATGGTTTTCTTTTCTTTTTTTTAAATTACATCCTCCACTGATTTCTAAATACCAGGAGTTGATTATTTTGTGTTTTTGAACATTTTTACAGATGGTAGTGAAAACCTTTATGGATATGGATCAGGACTCAGAAGACGAAAAACAGCAGTATCTCCCACTAGCCTTGCATCTTGCATCTGAATTCTTCCTCAGGAACCCCAATAAAGATGTGCGTCTCCTTGTAGCATGTTGTTTGGCTGATATCTTTCGTATCTATGCCCCAGAAGCTCCATATACTTCCCATGATAAACTTAAGGTAAATATAGTCTTTACAAAATCATTTTCTTGTATTTTTGATTCACAACTGATGAGAAGGTATAGTTTTATTTTTATACTTTACCTTTATGAACCTAAGTTTCATATTAGTCTTTTCATCTTAAGAGTATATCATACGTTGCAAAATTATTCATTTAGTCACTATTTTCACATACGACTGAGTTGTTTGTTTTGAGGCATAGAAAGATATAGTTCAAAACTGGTTCCTATATGCTGAAATCCAATTTTCTGGCTAATTCATCACAAAAGCCCATATGGCTATGTTCCAGGGACAAATAGCTGATTAATGATACTTTTTAAAACAATAGCATACCAGAATTTACATAGTCATCTGACTATTTTCTCCTATAAGTTATTCGGCATGCAAAACTATATGCTTATCTTGTTCGTTCTGCCTTTGTTCAAATGATTGTGGAACTCTCACATTGATCACTTGAGCAGATTTTGTATTTGGAATAATTTTATTCTTGGCAAATTTGAATCCTTTAGACTGCTTTCTTTAAAAATAGTCCCCCAAATCATTTTGTATTATATTGATACTACTGTGAGTTGAAACTTCTAAAAAAAACTTAGTAAGAAATTAAAGACTATCATCATGAAACAGAACCGTTGGACTAGTCTGTTGCCTTTTTTCACACAGAACTTCATAGTCATACATCAACATCAAAAGTGTTAGCTAAAAATTACTATTTACGTGTAGGAAATAGTAATGAAAAGACTCATATCCAACTCCTTAACATGAAGATAGTTTTTGCCACAATGTAAAGTAGAGATAGTAAAGTGAAAGCTCGTTAGTAGAAGAAAAGATAATGAGATATAGAGCCTGTGGTCCTCCTGAATACAAAAGCCTAAAGATTTGTAGAGGTAACTACCTTTATTTTTGCTTCTAGAGAGTATAATTTTATTTGATTGGATCTTTTGAATCATTTTGAATAATGGACTAGGCCAGTCCCAAGACATTCATCTAAAGGAGAATTTTCTTTATTGTAGTTTGTACACAGATAATATATTTACATACTGTTAGTGTGTTTTGAAAGAAAAGTATTTGTGTCTAAATTAATATATTTTATTTTTTTAACAGGACATATTTTTGTTTATTACCAGACAATTAAAAGGTTTGGAGGATACAAAGAGTCCACAGTTTAATAGATACTTTTATTTATTAGAGGTAAAATAACTTATTTAATAATTTATTTAATAACTATTACATTATTTCACATGATAGCAAATACTTCATGTTAACTTTGTAATGTAAAATGAGTCTTTGTGTTTTATTCAAAACCTATAATAAAATGTCTTTTACATTTCATAAGGAAAATATTTCATTTTTATTCCTATCCTGAAGGGATAAAGTATATTCTCATGGAAAAGCTAGATTATTTGAAAAACTATACCTTTTGTTTGAAACAGAGAGAAACTATCTCTCTGTTTTTACTATCTTCTAATCTAAAAATGGATTTTCACCTTTCCTTAAATTTTGCATGTAAATATATCTACCAACCCAAAAATATTGAGCATTTTCAGTTTGAGAAAATTGATGCCATCAGGTATATATCTTTTTGAAGGTCAGAGTATGTGATTAATTTAACACTTAAAATTTGATACGTTGAGTCTTTATAGACTTTAATATGTTTCTAATTCTAAAAATTAATTTATACTGAACTTTTTATTACGTAACTATTCTGTGTGTGTGTGTGTGTGTGTGTGTGTGTGTGTATATATATACTTCAATAATTATTTTTGTTTATTTAAGAATTTAGCTTGGGTTAAATCATATAACATCTGCTTTGAATTGGAAGATTGCAATGAAATTTTTATTCAGCTTTTTAGGACTCTCTTCTCAGTGATCAAGTAAGTTATTTTTTTAAGCATTTCTGTTTCTTTTTTTATTTATATATTCAGATGTTGTGTATTCTGTGTACACTAAGATACTTCAGAGTTAGAAGGAATTGTTTTCATTAGAAGACTTAACATGAAGAGAAAAGTAAAAATCCTGTTTTCCGAACGCTGCCTTTGTCCTTATGCTACCATTTTTAAATTACGGCATCAATTTATTGGTTGACTCTTCAGTGCCCCAGTCTGTCCTGGAGGCCGTGGACAAGTAGAGAAGTATAAAGTGGTGCTCTTGTTTTGAAGAAACTTACTATCTAATAGAGGCAGCCACATATGTTTAAAAAGCAAATCATCTGAAACCTTTTATTAATATAATGAAACGTTAAATTATGAGGTAGAAATTATGCATATGGTATGTACCATTCATGCTGGGAGACAGAATAGCTCAGTTTTTAAGCTCACTAACTTTGACTACTTTTTATTCTAGATTTAGGAAAAAAACCTTAAACATTCCCTAAATTGGCCTTCTCTTTATAGAAATAGGGAGACTAGTCCAGAGCCAGGAAGTATAGTGGCTTGCCCAAGGACCAGTTGCTAAAATTAAACTCTGATTTTAGCCCAAGTTTTTTGTTTTGTTGTTGTTGTTGCTTTGGTGTGTGGGATTTTTGGTTTTGTTTTGTTTTTGAGACAGCGTCTTGCTCTGTCACCCATGCTGGAGTGCAGTGGTGCCATCTTGGCTCACTGCAGCTTCTGCCTCCCAGGTTCATGCAATTGTCCTGCCTCAGCCTCCTGAGTAGCTGGAACTACAGGTGTGTGCCACCATGCCTGGCTAATTTTTGTATTTTCAGCAGAGATGGCGTTTTGCCATGTTGGCCAGGCTGGTCTCAAACTTATGACCTCAAATGATCCACCCACCTCAGCCTCCCACAGTGTGAGCTACCACGCCCAGCCTGGTTTGTTTTTTTGTGTAGTAAATCAAGCACTGCTATGAGATGTATTCTAGAGAATTAAATTATATACAAACATATCTCACAAAAGTTTTCTAGTAGCCACATTAATAGGAAAGTAAAAACAAGTGAAATTCATTTTGATAATATATTTTATTTATTCCACTGTATCAAAAAGAATTTTCTTTTTTTTTTTTTTTTTTCTTTTTTTTGAGATGGAATTTCACTCTTGTTACCCAGGCTGGAGTGCAATGGTGCGATCTCGGCTCACCACAACCTCCACCTCCTGGGTTCAGGCAATTCTCCTGCCTCAGCCTCCTGAGTAGCTGGGATTACAGGCACACGCCACCATGTCCAGCTAATTTTTTGTATTTTTAGTAGAGATGGGGGTTTCACCTTGTTGACCAGGATGGTCTCGGTCTCTTGACCTCATGATCCACCTGCCTCGGCCTCCCAAAGTGCTGGGATTACAGGCTTGAGCCATCGCGCCCGGCCATCAAAAAGTATTTTCATTTCAGCATGTGACACTCTTCATACTTTACGTATTTACCAGCCACATGTGGCTAATGTCATGCATATTGAACAGCACAGTTCCAGAGCTTTCTGCAGATTTTTATGAATGCTATATCATATTTTCCTTTTCCTTAGATGAAATGGTAGGATTAGACATTAACCTGAAACAAACAGGAAAGGATCACTCCAGCTTGGCGTAAGGATAGAAGCTTGTAGAAAGACTGCATGAGAAAAAGCTTCCAGAGGCATTTGACTAGCAGTAAGCCCTTAAGTAAATGATAGAACATATAAACGTTACCTTTGTGTTTGTTAGCTTTTGCTGCATAACAAAATAACCTAAAACTTGATAGTTTAAGATAGCCACCATTTTATTTAGCTGGTGATTCTGCTTGGCAGTTGATTTTATTTGGAGCGGGTTTGCACCTGTGTTTGTAGTCAGTTGGCAGGATACCTGGCTTTTGGCTGAGGTGAACTGAAGTGATAGAACTGGGTCTCATCCATTCAGGAGGCCAGCTCAGGCCTCTTCATATGCTGACTAGGTTCAAAAGTAGTAAGAAAGGGCAGGCCTCACTGGAAGCACTTGAAACTGATTTTTGGCCTTATATTTTATACTTCATTGATTTTCATTTGTCCATTTGAAATTCTTTGAGAGGTACTAGGATGACATTTTCAGAACAACCTTCTAGTTCTAGAAAGCATTTTAGATGAAACTTTTGATTTTCAGTATTGGTGAATTAAACCTTCTAGTGGCAAGAATAAAGTAAGAATTGCTTATGTTGGCTTATACGTTTGGTGGTGTTTAAACAGGTTTCTATCTTTTTGTGAGGAATTTATTAAGACCTAAGGTGTGGGAGCTGAAAAAATGTCTGCTTTTATTATCATATACTTTTTTTGTTGTTTCCTTAAAATTTTATCACCTTCAAAAATCTGGGGCACGTAAGCAGAAGTGTTCTTTCTTTAAAGTGGACTTTTTTGTTTATGTGTTTTTTGAGACAGGGTCTTGGTCTGTCACCCAGGCTGGAGTGCAGTGGCACGATCATAGCTCACTGATGTCTTGATCTCCTGGGCTCAAGTGATCCTCCCATATCAGAAGCTGGGGCTATAGGGACACACCACCACATCTGGCTATTTTTAATTTTTTTGTAGGGACAGGGTTGTACCATGTTGCCCAGGCCAAACTTGACATTTTTATTAGGTAGAATTTAATTTACTCTTGGAATCCTAGTTGTATAGAGACTTAATTTATTTTAAAGGTCTTTTTTTATTTTTTATTTATTCATTTTTTTGAAGTGGAGTCTCTCTCTGTCGCCCAGGCTGGAATGCAGTGGCATGAACTCCACTCACTACAACCTCTGCTTCCTGGGTTCAAACAGTTCTTCCACCTCAGCCTCCTCTGCAGCTGGGATTACAGGCACCTGCCACCACGCCCTGCTAATTTTTGTCTTTTTGTAGAGATGGGTTTGACCATGTTGGTTGGCCAGGCTGGTCTTGGACTCCTGCCACAGGTGATTCACCCGCCTCAGCCTCCCAAAGTGCTGGGATTACAGGCATTAGCCACTGTGCCTGGCCTTTTTTTAATTTTTTTTTGCTTTTTTTAAAAAATGTGAATTGAAGAAAATGTAGTTTATTAGAAGTTAGGTTGGTCTTGTTTATATAAAATACAACCATACCTTACAACTGTTGTAATTAATAGTCAACAAAAGGAGAAAGTAAATAGAGCAGCCAAAATTCCTCTGCCATTATTGGTACTGTCCCTCAAGTTGAAACCCTTTGAATGTGAGATTGTTGTTTTAAACTAGGAAGTTTAATTTTCTCTTTGGAAGCTTGAATTCTCTTCTTCTTTTCCTCTTCCTCCTCCTCCTATTCTTCCTTTTTTTTTTATAGCAATAGCCACAATAAGAAGGTACAAATGCACATGCTAGATTTGATGAGTTCTATCATCATGGAAGGTGATGGAGTTACTCAAGAATTATTGGACTCCATTCTTATTAACCTCATTCCTGCACATAAGGTCTGTAAAGTATGAATCTATTAAATGTTAATATTTAACAGTCATGCTACACATAAGAATGAACAATTGTTTTATGGCCATTTGCAGTCTGATGTAAATGTTCTCATAATCATTCTCCACCTCAAATATAATAGATTAACATACATTAGTCTTGTGGCTATTTTTTTACAAAACATATTGATTAACATATGTAAGATTTTTATTCATTTAGGTGTTATTTTCTGGAAAATGAAAATATTTTGTATTCACAACACATGGTCCGAGAATTAAAAGGGGTTAGGGATGTCTTTTTGGTTAATTTTGTTTGGAAAAGAAATGTATTTCCTCCTTTTTAACGTAGATGTGAAACATAGGAATTTGGATTTCTTTTCAGAATCTGTATCGTGCCTTTTTCTTAGGTACTCTGAGAAAAAGATTTGGGCAGAAGCAGAAGCTATATAATTAATGTTAAGAAGGAAAGGATGGGATGATTCAGAGGTGTATCATTCCTCTCCATTTCCTTTATGTATTTCTCTCCACCAGGTCCTCCTAAGAAACTGAAGGACTTGGCTGCCCTCGAGCTCCACCATTGGGCTCTACTCAAGCCTACCCCAATGTTGATATTTGCCCTTCTGTTCTTTTTCTCTAATGATTCATTAACCTGTTGTCAGACATTAGAGGAAAAATCTGTCTAATTATACTCATTCACAGAAAGATATAATTAATTTGAAATTCGTCTCTTGACTCTAAGTATTATTTGCATTTTATGCAGATGAATTTGTAGTTTATAAAAATTCTGAGTCTATGGTAAAGGAGAGCATATTTTGGCGGTTAAGACAGCATATGTGGTTTTTATATACTAGGTAAGTAGGTCCATGGTATTTTTTTTTTTGAGACAGGGTCTTGCTCTGTCACCTAGGCTAGAGTGCAGTGGCACAATCTTGGTTCATTGCAACCTTTGTTCCTGGGCTGAAACGATCCTCCCATCCCAGCCTTCCAAGTAGCTGGCAATACTGGCATGTGCCACCATACCTGGCTAATTTTTTTTAAAGTTATTTTTAGAAACAGGGTTTTGCTATGCTGCCTGGCTGTTTTCAAACTCCTGGGCTCTAGTGATCTGCCTGCCTCAGCCTCCCAGAGTGCTGAGGTTACAGGAATGAGCGACCACAGCTGGCTTGAGAGCATTTTTGTTAGTAGTAGGAAATGATTTCTTTTAAGAAATAGAAATGTTAACTTAATTTTAAGCAAATCTTATCCTTTGCCAATGAAATAAAAGTATAGAGCAGGGGTCAAGAAGCTGTAGCTTATTGATCAAATTTGGACCGTTGCTTTTTTATGTAAGTAAGATTTTTATTGGAATACAGCCATGTTCATTCGTTTTCATTTTGTTTATATCTGCTTTCATGCTACAACAGCAGTGTTGTGTAGTGTAGCAGTGATTTGTATGACCCATAAAACCTAAAATATTTACGATATGACCTCCCATAGAAAAAGTTTGCTGAACCCTTGCCTAGAGTTTAGGGTTTCCTAGCCCCTTTCTGGAAGAGGTGTGAGATGATGGCAAATTAATCTCTTTGATCTAAAACTTCAAAATATATAGCAATGTTAATAGGCATTATTCAAAACAAGAATTCCCTTTTCAGGCATTTTTTAAAAAATTAAATATGTATTTTCTACAGTTTTTCTCAGATCTTTTTAATTTGAGTATGTTGGGGTTCTTTAAGAGGGAGCATAGTATTCAGCATTCCAAAAATGTAATTGACCAAGACCCCTTTTTTTGGAACACTTACCAGGTCTACTCTTCATCAGAGCACGCATTGATTAAACAATGAAATAATTGAGCATGTTGTGTTAGATTGGGGAGTGTATGTGTTTAAGATACATGGTGTAGTTGTCGGTTTACATTGGTTAACAGACAAAACCAAAAAGCATTAGGTCTGTTTTGAGTTTACTAAAACTTAATATGGGGTTGTGATTTTGCTAATTAATCCCTTTTAGTTTTTGATTAGTAAATGAATTCAGTTTGCAACTTCTGCAATTAAGACTACTTGATTAGAGGATATTTGGCAAAACCTTGAAGAGAATTCAGTTATTTTTATTTTTGTTTTATATTTTAGTGAAGGGAAATTCTTTTTTTATTGTAGATTTGAAGACTACAGTGTTCTATTGTTACTATCTCATAAATTAACAAATTCATTTTTAACTTTTCATGTTTTTATTATTTTTCAGAACTTAAATAAACAGTCCTTTGACCTTGCAAAAGTGCTGTTGAAAAGAACAGTCCAGACTATTGAGGCATGCATTGCCAATGTATGTATTTCTACATATTTTTTAATTCTTAATTCATTGTACTAATTTATTAGAACCTCTTACATACAAGTTTATTTAGCTTAAAGATTTTTTTTCCAAATGTGACTAAGGTTAGAGAAATGCAGCATCAGCTTCATGATGTTGTTTTTAAAGGGCACAAGATGGTGGATGTTATTTTAAGAGTACTTGTCTACAACTCTCATCCCATGATCTGCGTTTGTATTTATGTTATTTCATTTTCTCCCCAATATGTTGATCTCTTTATTTTTGTTTTTTGAGGTGAAGTTTCACTCTTGTTGCCCAGGCTGGATTGCAATGGCACTATCTCTGCTCACCACAACCTCTGCCTCCCGGGTTCAAGTGTTTCTCCTACGTCAGCCTCCTGAGTTGCTGGGATTATAGGCATGCGCCACCATGCCTGGCTAATTTTGTATTTAGAGTAGAGATAGGGTTTTATTGTGTTGGTTAGGCTGATCTTGAACTCCTGACCTCAGGTGATCCACTGTCCTCAGCCTCCCAAAGTGCTGGCGTGAGCCACCACGCCCGGCCTCTCTACATTTTTATCTTTGGGTCTCTGTGTCTCTTTTATATATTTTCCTCTTTGTCTCTTCTGGGTCATTCTTCTAAAGTCTTACTGTTTATTCCTCTTTAATAGTTACTATATAGTAATAGTTTAAAAAAAGCTTTATTGAGGAATTTGTTCTGGATATTTTTATTGTCCTTACTAAAAAAAAAAAAAAAAAATCATTGATTTGGAGTAAAATATTTGTAATTTCACTACCTTATAGCAGTTAATTCCATTGTACATTTGCTCATATTTATACCTATTTTTACACATACTTTATGTAAAATTTTTATCTTACTTGTATTTACATATTTTGACATTCTTTTTAAATATATAAGAATGACTATAAATATTTCTTGATATGTATTTTCTTATTGTCATGCAATTAGGTCTTTTCAGTGTTTTTTTTCTTTCCTAATCATCTTTGTGAATCTGACATTTATGTATTGTTGAATTATTTCCCATGGATAAAAATCCAAATGAAGTTTTGTTTTTTCTGAGACCGAGTCTTGCCCTTATGTCCAGGCTGAAGTGCAGTGGTATAATTTTAGCTCACTGCAGCCCCTGCCTCTTAGGCTCAAGCAGTTCTCCTGCCTCAGCCTCCTGAGTGGCTGGACTACAGTTGTGTGCCACCACGCCCTGCTAATTTTTGCATTTTTAGTAGAGACGGAGTTTTACCATGTTGGCTAGGCTGGTCTCAAACTCCTGACCTTAGGTGATCCACCCGCCTTGGCCTCCCAAAGTGCTGGGATTACAGGCATGAGCCATCATACCTGGCCAAGAATGAATATTTTCTAACTCTTAATATATGCTGCATTTCAGATTATGATATAGCAGAAATACATGCTTTTTTTAAAATCTTTTTTTTAAACTGGGTTTCACCATGTTGGTCAGCCTGGTCTTGAACTCCCAACCTCAGGTGATCTGCCCACCTTGGCCTCCAAAGTGCTTGGATTACAGGCATGAGCCACCACACCCAGCCAGAAATACATGCTTGTATGAGTGGCATACAATTGCCCCTTTAGCTTTTTTTTTTTTTTTTTTTGAGACAAAGTCTCTGCCTCCCAGGTTCAAGAAATTCTGTGCCTCAGCTTCCCGAGTAGCTGGGATTATAGGTGCCCACCACCACGCCTGGCTAATTTTTGTGTTTTTAGTAGAGATGGTGTTTCACCATTTTTCCCAGCCTGGTCTTGAACTCCTGGACCTCCCACTCTCCTCAGCCTACCAAAGTGCTGGGATTATAGGCATGAGCCACCATGCCTGGCCCCTTTAACATATTTAAATTTTAATTCTTTTGCATGTATGGGGGCATTGGTGTGTAGTGCTGCTATCTTTTGCTTTGTGCTCTTGGCCTTGTGTACTCTTTATTTCGCTCTAGCATTTTAAAAAAACTATCAGCTGTTGTTTCACCACCTTTTTCTTCTTAAACATATTTGACTTTCTCTGAGTATTAAAAGAACCAACCCAACAACAACAAAAACCTCCTTCACCTTTAAATACTTCTTATTACTAAACTCATAGAAAAATTATAATGATTTTTGTATTTTTGAGACAGGGTCTTGTTCTGTCACCCTGGCTGGAGGAGTGCAGTGGCATGATCATAACTCACTGCAATCTCAAGTACCTGGGGTTAAATGATTCTCCCGCCATGGCCTCCTGAGTAGCTGGGACTGCAGACATGCACTACCACGCCCAGATGATTTTTTAATTTTTTTTTTTTAAATAGAGATGAGGGTCCAATTCCTGGACTCAAGATTGTCATGTCTCAGCCTCCCAAAGTGTTGGGATTACAGGCATATGCCACTGTGCCTTTGATTTTTTAAAAATCAAAGATTGGCTGGGTGTAGTGGCTTACCCAGCCACTTTGCCTGTAATCTCAGCAATTTGGCAGGCTGAGATTGGAACATCACCTAAGGTTGGGAGCTCAATACCAGCCTGACCAACATGGAGAAACCTGTCTCTGCTAAAAATACAATTAGCTGGGTGTGGTGGCACATGCTTGTAATCCCAGCTACTCGGGAGGCTGAGGCAGGAGAATCACTTGAAACCGGGAGGCGGAGGTTGCAGTGAACTGAGATAGTGCCATTGCACTCCAGCCTGGGCGACAAGAGTGAAACTCCATCTCAAGAAAAAAAAAATTAGATTGAGGCTGGGCACGCTGGCTCAGATGCTGAGGTAGTCCAATCACCTGATGTCAGGAGTTTGAGACCAGCCTAGCCAACATAGTAAAACCTTGTCTCTACTAAAGATACAAAAATTAGCTGGGCGTGGTGACAGGTTTCTGTAATCCCAGCCACTAGAGAGGCTGAGGCAGGAGAATGACTTGAACCCGGGAGGTGGAGGTTGCAGTGAGCCAAGACTGTGCCACACTGCACTGCAGCCTGGTCGATGAGTCACTCTATTTCAAAAAAAGAAAAATAAATAAAAGATTTAGACTTTGTAATTTTTCTCTGCTACATGGAAATTTCTCTGTGAAATCCTTTGTAATGAACTACACAAACTAATTGTTTTAATGAAAACAAAGATTCCTAGAAATGTCTGTATTTGAAATACAGCCAACAAACCATTCTTTTTTTTTTTTTTTTTTTTTTGCTTTTCTCCTTGTAACATTTATGATTTGATATTATTAGGAAATTATTTCTTCTGCTGTTCAGATGACTATCCTATTATATATTAGTAATTCACACACCTATTTGTATGACCTTTGATTGTTTTTTTAAAAAAAACAGGCATATACCAGTGTGCCTGTGTAAATTACTAAAATTCACATTTATAAAAAATATATCCATGTTTTAAAAAATATATATATCCATGTTTTAAAATGAACTGGATATTTTATTTTTGTTTTTAATATCTCCTATAGTTTTTCAATCAAGTCCTGGTGCTGGGAAGATCATCAGTAAGTGATTTGTCAGAACATGTATTTGATCTGATTCAGGAACTGTTTGCTATAGATCCTCATTTATTATTATCTGTCATGCCACAGCTTGAATTCAAACTAAAGGTAAGATTGACCAATTTTTTTTTTTTAATTTTCTTATTTCTAGAGCAGGTACAATGTAAAATTGACTAATTTTCAAGCCCTTTAAACTTTCCAGGAAAAAAAAAATCGTGTAATTTTTAACTGTAGAAGAATGAAGTGTGACTTGAGTTTATCTTTCTATATTTAGTTAAGGTTTATATTTTTAATCACTTAAATAAAACAGTATCTGTTACCTGGGTGATAGAATTTAATTGCAAAATTATAATCTAATTGTTAAATATCTATTGGTAATCACAGTGGCACAAGCAATAGATAGGAAAAATGACATTATCATAGAAATTTATAGTACACGTTGGTTTTTTTCTTTTTTTTTTTAAGATGGGGTCTCGCTCTGTCACCAGGCTGGAGTGCAGTGGCACAATCTTGGCTCACTGCAACCTCCGCCTCATGGGTTCAAGCAATTCTCCTGCCTCAACCTCCTGAGTAGCTGGGACCATAGGCGCATGCCACCACACCCAGCTAATTTTTGTATTTTTAGTAGAGTATGGCTTCACCACGTTGGCTGGGATGGTCTCGATCTCTTGACCTGGTGATCCGCCCGCCTCAGCCTCCCAAAGTGCTGAGATTGCAGGTGTGAGCCACTGCACCTGGCCTACACATTGGTATTAAACGGTATTCATTATTAGTTAGATACGTTTTAGAACATCAAAATATTTTAAATGGAATCCTCATATGGTATTGATTATAACTTTAGGACCTTTTCATGGTACAGATTAACGAAAGAAATTTACTGTCCTAAAAATAGTGTATCTATTTTTTATTGACAACTGAGCAAGGAATTCATGATTCTCACCCCTCTGCTATTTGTAAAAGTTTACTACTGCCTTGAACTCTTGGGGTCAAATGATCCTGCCATCTGAGTCTCTCTCTCTTTTTTTTTTGGGGGTTGAGAGGGATTCTCACTATGTTGCCCAGGCTGGTCTGAAATTCCTGGCCTCATGCAATTCTTTTGCCTTGGCCTCACAAATTACTGAGATTATAGGTATGAGCCACTGAGCCGAGTCAAGGAATATATTTTGACTTTCATAAATAGCAGAAGGGAGAGTTTTCAGTTAGTTTTATTTCTGTAGTTTATAGATGTGAAATGTCACCTCGTTTGACATAATCACTGAGCTAGTAAAATATTTACTTGCAATTAGAATAAAATTTTCGTGTATTTTGTTGTTTCATATTTAGGGGATAGATTACTTTTTCTTTAAGAAATAAGTCATGTTGGCTAACCAGTTTGAACTTATTAGAAGATTGTGCTACTCTGCATTATTGTCACTTTGCTTGAGAAAAAATTTGTCAAAGGAAATGAGGCTGGGCCAAGTGCAGTGACTCATACCAGTAATCTCAGCATTTTGGGAGGCATAGATAAGCAGATTTCTTGAGCCCAGTAGTTTGAGACCAGCTTGGGCAATATGATGACATCCCTTCACTACAAAAATCACAGAAATTAGCTGAGTATAGTGGCACACGCTATAGTCCCAGCTACTGGGGAGGCTATAGTGGCACACGCTATAGTCCCAGCTGGGACTGAGTATAGTCCGAGCTACTGGGGAGGCTGAGATGGGAGGATGACTTGAGCCTGGAAGTTGGAGGTTATAGTGAACCAAGATTGTACCACTGTACTCTAACCTGGGTGATCGAGCCAGACCTTGTCTCATACACACAAAAAAGGAGAGAAAATCAGGCTGGGTGTGATACCTCATGTCCATATAACCCCAGCATTTTGAGAAGCTGACGTGAAAGACTTGCTTGAGGCCAGGAGTTCAAGACCAATCTGGCGAGAATCTGTTTCTACAGAAAAATTAAAAATTAGCCAGGTGTGGTAATGCACACCTGTGTGCCCAGCTAATTAGGAGACTATGGTGGGAGGATCACTTGAGCCCAGGAGTTCAAGGCTGCAGTGAGCCATGATCATGCCACTGCATTCCAGCCTGGGCAACAGAGCAAGACTGCCTCTTTAACAGACAATCATTTTTGTCATTTATAATTTAAATAGTTAATACTTGATGTAATTTTCATTTTTACATTAGTTAAGTGTGCCTGTTTTCTTCACAAAACCCCTGTTGTTGATAGTTAAAACATTCATAAAGAAAATACTTTATCCCATGGCCTTTTTCTATTTTTAATTCTGTTTTCCAAACGAATTTGTTTATTGGATATCTGGTATTGCTTTTGCCACACATTGTATTTGAACACTTAAAAAAAATTAGCAGTTGCTTTTAGATTCTGTGTTTATTTTCCTAGTGAATATTATTTTTGAAAAGTTTTACACACCATATGGTTTCAGAATAACTTATTTTATATAAAACATGGCATCACTACTGAAACTGGAACAGAATTTTTATTGCATATACTATTTCAGGATAAGAAAATAAGAGAATCTTACTAGAAAACAATGAAGTTTTACTCTTTTATAGTGTTTAATTCAGCTGACCTTCAGATTGCGTTTATAATTCTTGTGCTGCTCTTAAAATGAATTTTCATGAGTCATGAAATTCTGTAGTGTTCTCCAGTCAGTAGGGGATCCTTCATTAAAACTTTGTATATCAGAACCTTATGTTGGAACTTAAATTGCAGATTTCCTATAAAGTAAGCTTATTAGGGTGGTAATTGTTTGTAGCTTTGTCCTTCATAGAAGTTTTTATAGGTTTCTTAATGTTAGAAGTGAATGATATATTTGTACAATGTCTATAACCAGTGTGCAGAATGCAGTTAATCAGTGAAGAAGACATAAATTAGCAGTTGGCAGGGTGTGAAACAAGAGCAAAAACCCAAATGATCTAACATGAAATCAAATCAATTTCTGCATAGTAAATGAGAACACATGATATTTTAAACTTCTCACAGTTATAAGCAGAAATATGAAATTATATCTTCTTGAGAATGTTTCAATATATTTACTGTAATCTGATGACTAAAGCTCAGGCTTCACTTTCTATTTTCTCTTCTTAGAGCAATGATGGAGAAGAGCGATTAGCTGTTGTTCGACTTCTAGCTAAATTGTTTGGTTCCAAAGATTCTGATTTGGCGACACAGAATCGTCCTCTTTGGCAATGTTTTCTTGGACGGTAAGAGAACATATATTTCTGAAGTTTATATTTTGGAGAATAGTCAGTAGGGTGCAGTCCACTTGATTAAAACTGTACATATCAAAACTTTAATTGATATATATTTGGTTTCATTGTTGCCATCCTTACGGAATAAATTTTAGGAAAAATTTTGTATGAAAAAAGCTTAATATTTTATCTGCATAACACTGTGTTAAAATAATGTCATGGCCAGGCGCGGTGGCTCACGCCTATAATCCCAGCCCTTTGGGAAGCTGAAGCAGATCACTTGAGGTCAGGAGTTCAGGAAGCAGCCTGGCCATCATGGTTTCTCTACTAAAAATAGAAAAATTAACCAGGTGTGGTGATGAGCACCTGTAACTGCAGCTACTCTGGTGGCTGAGGCAGGAGAATCCTTGAACCCAAGAGGCGGAGGTTGCAGTGAGTCGATATCAAGCCACTGCACTCCAGCCTGTTTGACAGTGAGACTCTGTCTCAAAAAAAAGAAAGTAATTAGAATAAATAGCATTGCTGGATATTCTAAGTCTTTTTTTTTTTTTTTTTTTTTTTTTTTAGACAGAGTCTTGTTTTGTCGCCAGGCGCCAGGCTGGAGTGCAGTGGTGCATTCTCAGCTCACTGCAGTCTCTGCTTCCTGGGTTCAAGCAATTCTCCTGCCTCAGCCTCCCGAGTAGCTGGGACTACAGGTGTGTGCCACCACACCCAGCTAATTTTTATATGTTTTAGTAGAGACGAGGTTTCACCATGTTGGCTAGGATGGTCTCGGATCTCTTGACCTCATGATCCGCCCGCCTCGGCCTCCCAAAGGGCTGGGATTATAGGCTTGAGCCACTAGGTCCAGCCGATAGTCTAAGTCTTAAGATTTTTAAATCATGAAACTGAATACATACTGATCGAATTTTAAGAACCTGTGCCATTTGTCAGCTTACCAACTTTTCCATTTACTCATGCTTGTCTTTTGAGTCTGTAACTTACCTGCACACATTGTATGGTGTGTTTTAGCTAGTTTGGTATAATTTTATGATTTTTAAATGGAAAATGTTGCCCTTAGATAGTTTTTTTGTTTTGTTTTTTATTGTTGTTGTTTGTTGTTGTTTTTGAGCCAGAGTGTCGCTCTGTAACCCAGGCTGTAGTGCACTGGCTCAATCTTAGCTCACTGCAACCTCTGCCTCCTGGGTTCAAGCAATTCTCCTGCCTCAGCCTCACAAGTAGCTGGGACTGCAGGCTCCTACCACCACCACTTGACTAATTTTTGTATTTTTAGTAGAGACGGGGTTTCACCATGTTGGCCAGGCTGGTCTCCAACTCCTGACCTCAGGTGATCCACCCACCTCGGCCTCCCAGAGTGCTGGGATAACAAGTGTGAGCCACCACGCCAGGCCAACTCAGGTAGTTTTTAATGTTTCTTAAGAGCTTAGAGTGACTGAATTCTATTTGGCTTGATAGTAGTGTTGACAAATTTATGAAATGTATTAAATTCCTCCTTGCATTCCGTTTACCTGTTTTGTTTCAAAAGCTGATTGTAAAGTGATATTTACTATTAATATTCTGGAGATATTTCAGATTCCCCATTGTTTAGTTAAACTGATTTAGAAGTTGGTGCCAGAATTTTTCTTGAAGTAAATTCATCATGATAGTTCTCTTACCAATCCTAGGTTCTGAGAAATCTCTGACAATAATATCTTAGCAGTTACTTGTCCAGAACATGCCATTTTGAAGGTCTTAGTAGAATAAATGCTGAATATTTGAATAACTAAATGTGACTCTGTGAGAATTTTGAATGGTGGGAATAATTTTGCTTAAATGATTTACAATAAATATTTCATATTCATCCTGGGATAGGGAATTCCCAGGATGGACATCAAATATTACTTATAAAAATGAAATCACCCATGAGAGGTTTCTGACAGTTGTTATTTTACATTCACTGCTAACTTGTAGTAATGTCTCTGATTCTGCAGCATTAATTTTCTGTAATTACAGCATTAAGTGTTTTGATACTTTGTAATTACTTAATCATTAATAATGTATAATTTTTCTCAGAGAATTATAAATTCTAAATTCAAGATTTTATTAATGCATGAAAATTATATCTGCATAATAAAGTAGGAGCTCATAGATATTAAGACATTTATTTAAAAACTTGTTTACTTGGTTATTTTATGAGATTATTTCAAAAATAAAAATATTTCCAGCTATTTCAGATCACATTATCCATCAGTCTGCTTTAAATTTGAGAGTTCCTTACCTTATCCTTAACATGTGCAGCTTTGAGTTTACGTATTGTGTTTCATGTTAATTGAATTCTTATAGTATACTAGACCTTTAAAAGAGCATTGTAAGCTGGGTGCAGTGGCTCATGTCTGTAATCTTAGTACTTTGGGCGGCCGAGGTGGGCAGATTGCTTGAAGCCAGGAGTTTGAGACTAGCCTGGCCAACATGGTGAAACCCTATCTCTACTAAAAATACAAAAATTAGCAGAGCATGTTGGTGTGTACCTATGATCCCAGCTTCCTGGGAGGCTGAGGCTTGAGAATTGCTTGAAACTGGGAGGCAGAGGTTGCAGTGAGCAGAGATCACATCATTACACTCCAAGCCTGGGTGACAGAGCAAGGCTCTGTCTCAAAAAAACAAACAAAAAAAAGCAAGCATTATAATACTAGTTGATGCTGGCCAAAGAAACTTGTGTGGTAAGGCAGTGTAACACAGCTTTTGTTTTTTGGGGGGGTTTTTTTGAGATGAAGTCTCGCTCTGTCGCCCAGGCTGGAGTGCAGTGGCGTTCTTTCTCCTCATTGTAACCTCTGCCTCCTGGGTTCAAGCAATTCTCCTGCCTCAGGCTCCCAAGTATTTGGGATTACAGGTACCCCCACAACGCCCAGCTAGTAACACACATTTTCTCACTCATCTTTGAACTTCTGGATCTGCTTTTTATATATGGTTTGCTTTTTACCTCAAATTCCCCAGTGTTTATCTCATATAAATCTCTTGTCTTGTTTTGTTTTGAGACAGGGTCTGTTACCCAGGTTGGAGTGCAGTGGCACAATTATGGCTTATTGCAGCCTTGACCTCCTGGGCTCATGCAGTCCTTCCACCTCAACCTCCCAAGTAGCTGAGACTTCAGGGGAATGTCTCCACACCCAGCTAATTTTTGTGTTTTTTGTAGAGGCGGGGCTTTGCTATGTTTTCAAGACGGATCTTGAACTCCTGAGCACAAGCAATCCACTCACCTCAGCTTCTTGAGTAGTAGTTGGGACTACAGGGGCATGCCACCATGGCTGCCTAATTTTTGTATTTTTTGTAGAGGCAAGGTTTTACCATGTTTCCAAGACTGGTCTTGAACTCCTGGGTGCAAGCAGTCCACCTATCTCTGCCTCCCAAAGTGCTGTAATTACAGGCATCAGCCACCGGGCCTGGAATCTCCTATAAACTTATTCTTCAAGCAGATTTTGTGTTTTTTGAATATTTTTTATTTTGTAGCATAATATTAAGCTCTCAGATTTTTAGCTCCATGAAGCATGTAGTTTGGGTTGAGGTATGTGTTTGTTTATACTGTTTGTTTGTTTTAGCATGGTAAAGAAATTCTGTTTGGTAAAATATATTAATGAAATTGTGTCTTTTCACCTTATAGTTTTACTATATGTTCTTTCTTCAGAATACCTTAACTCATAACAAATTTCTAATCAGTAACTGTTTGTAAGCATTTTCATGTTAGATACACCTCCTTTGAGAATTATTTTGCCTTACAATTAATATTTAGCAATCTTTTTCTACGTAGATTTAATGACATTCATGTTCCTGTGAGATTAGAAAGTGTGAAATTTGCCAGTCATTGCTTAATGAATCACCCAGATTTAGCAAAGGATCTCACAGGTAAGCTAGCTTGTTTATTACAAATATTAGCATAATCACACAACTGTATTGTAGATGTTGCTTGTGACCTAACTTCACTTTCCAAATAGGTTTTTACTCTGGTATGGTCTCAGGTTTTCATTTGTTGTGCACTAAGAAATGATTTCATGTTCATGTAATAAAATTACATTTAAAATCTTTTTATTTATTTATTTTAAGAGACAGACTTTCACTCCTGGGCTCAAGTGATCTCTCACTTTGGCCTCCTGAGTATTACAGGCGGATGCCACAATGAATGCCTAGCTTAAAATCTTCATATTTTAATTCTTTGAAATTTTTTGAGAAACATAATTTAAGGAAGTAACATATTTCCCAAGACATTGGATTTGGGTAGAAATCATTATGTCTATATAATTAAATATAGTAGTATTTAATAATAAGTGAGCATGTGATTATCTTCTGCACTAGACTAGAATTTTTCGCTCTTTTGAACCTAGAGCATTTAAAGCTACCTATTTGGTAGCAGCACATAAGTGATTTCTATCATTTGGCTGTTATTTACCAAAAAGAACAGGGGAAATAACATTTTCTTTGTTTAGATTTAGTTTGTATTATAAATTACTTAAGAATTTTTAAAGAGTCTCTAAAATATTCCAGATTTTATATTGTATAATTTGCAGGTATATGCCTATCACCTAAATTGCCATAAACGTTTTCACTGTTTTTCTTTTAAGCCTTTTAATTTGTAACTGAAAATCAAACTTACATAGATACTGCATTGTCAGTTGACTTTTCTAGGATAACTGATGAAAATACATTATTAAATATAACTATGGGCATGGTGGCTTACAACAGTAATCCCTGAACATTAGGAGGCCAAAGTGGGTGGATCACTTGAGGCCAGGAGTCCAAGACCAGCCTGGCCAACATGGTGAAACCCCGTCTCTACTAAAAATATAAAAATTAACCAGGCATGGTGGCAGATGCCTGTAATCTCAACTACTCTGGAGGCTGAAGCATGAGAATTGCTTGAAACCCTGGGTGGCGGAGGTTGTAGTGCACCGAGGTCACTCTGATGTACTCCATCCTGGGTGACTCTGTTTCAAAAAAGAAAAAAGATGTAACTATGAAGTTTTTATTTTATTATTTCTTTTTCTTTTTTTTTTCTTTTTTAGTGAAAAAGCACCTGCGGATAAATTTTTATTTTATTTGTTTTTTGATACAGGGCCTCACTCTGTCACTGAGACTAGAGTGCAGTGGTGTGATAATTGGCTTACTGCAGCCTTGACTTCTGGGCTCAAGTGATCCTCCTTAGCACCCCAAGTAGCTGGCATGACAGGGGCGGGCCACCACACCTCTGGCTAATGAGTTTTGTTTCTTAATATTGATAGAGATGGGGTTTCGCCATGTTGAATAAGCTGGTCTGAACTCTTGAGCTTGTGTGATCTGCCTGCCTCAGCCTCTGAAAGTGCTGGTATTACAGTTGTGAGCCACCATACCTGGCCAACTTTAGAGTTTTAGGTGCAGTTTTGTGATTACAGTAGAATACTGTTGCTCTAAAAATAATGTAATTTAATTTCATGCCATATTTTACCAACATTGCTTTAGTATGGACAAAAACTTCTTGTATTTCTGTTCTATTCTGCTGTTCTGAATCATGACAAATTACATAAACTACATAGCTAACATTCGGCCTGAGTTTTTTTCTGTTATTACAGAATATTTAAAGGTTAGATCACATGATCCAGAAGAAGCTATTCGTCATGATGTCATTGTTACTATTATAACAGCGGCCAAGAGAGACCTGGCCTTAGTAAATGATCAGCTGCTTGGCTTTGTAAGGGAAAGAACACTGGATAAACGGGTAAAATCTGAGGCATTTTATTCTTATGTAATTTACTGTGTTTAAATTGCTAAATACAATTGGTGTCATTTTCTGTTAAATTTAATGTCTTTCTGTGTGAAAATCAAATTAACAGTGATAAAGAGCTCCTAATTTGTATGTCTCCTGTATATCTTTTAATTATCCTTATGAATAGATATATTGGATTCTACAGCTTTCGAGATCTTAAGCATGGGTTTTTTTTCTAGCATACCTTTATAAGAGAACCACTAAGTTAATCAAAATTTTACCTTTTCACTTACCTGATGAGTTTCAGAAGAATAGCAATTGATTGTCTACTCTTATAGTTAACATTTTCAAATATGATTTTCTTGTGTAACTTAGCTAGGTCTGTCATTCATTGAATTAAAGAATATCACTTCCTTAGAAAGTGATGTTTACATATTAATAACCCAAGCTAAGGACAATAGTGATGGTTATGTGTTTAGTTATTTTTCCTGTGATTTTCTCCATTTGAGGCAGTTAAAAACATAGATTGATAAGGAAAAACAGTGCTAAGAACACTACTAAGGAATAGGGTCAGCTATAAACAAGAGAAAGAAGTGTAAGGCAGGCTGATTAGGTATCTTTCTAACATGTTTCATGATTGCCTTGCAACATGCTATTTTTTTTTAGAGTTGTAGTTGAAAAATTACTTTCATCTGCAACCGAGTATTATAATCTCAGGGTAGAAAAGTAATTGGTTGTGGTTTTACAATATTGCAAGAGACATTCTTTAATTTTTAACTTTTAAAATTTTATATGATGTAAACGTTTAAAAAAAGGTGGATACCTTCTTAACTTGTTCAACAGTGTTAGTAATTCTAACTTTGAAGATTTTTTTCCCCTTGGCTTTAGTTTAAATGAAATGACTCTCCCCCTAGTGGTTATTTAGCATTCTTCCTTTCCCCCTTTAAAAAAAAAATTCACTACTATTAAAGTTTTTTCATAGTTTCAGAAAGTTGAATAAATGAATCTACCTAACTGAAACTGTATAATATTTTCTGACCTGGATTTTAGTTTAATAAGTTAGATGACCTTGTTTATAGCCTTTCTGGAAAAAAAATTATTTTTTTCTTTAGAAATTTGGGAGCAGGATTTAATCTTAAGATTTTATTTATTTATTTTTTTAATTTCATGTAAGAAATGTCCAAAGACTTTTGCTAACCTGTTATATAGGTTAGCAAATATATATAAAATATATATTTTTTATTATATATAACATAAATATATATACATATATATAACATATTATTTGTTCGTATATAACATAAATATATATATTTATGTATATATATATGTATTTATGTGATATACGAACAAAGTTTTATTTCATCTAAGTGGCCTAAAAATGAGAAAATGTTACAAAAAAATTATAAATAACTGTTGATTTAAATATACCAAAGATAATATACTCCCACCCACCCCTTCTTTTTAGAGGTGGCGTGTTACTATGTTACCCAGGCTGAACTTGAACTCTTAGATTTGAGTGATCTTCTTGCTTCATTCTCCTGAGTAACTGGTACTACAGGCACCCACCACAACACTCACCTTCTTTTTTCTTTTTTTTTAACACAGATATCTTTTTTCACTATTATTTTTCTTACATCTTCTGATGGTCCTCATTCTAACTAAGTTTTCATAGTCTCTTTTCTTGTCTCTTCTCTCACAACCTTTCTTTCCTACCCTATTAAACCTTCCCAACCTTTAAAAGTCTCACAGAGTCTTCGGCTAACTAGATAAATCATTTGCCTATTAGGTTTGCAATGTAAGGAAATTCATTTATGGTGATCAGTAAGGTCCTTTTTTTTGAGACAGGGTCTCACTTTGTTGCCTAGGCTGGAGTGCAGTGGTATAATCTCGGCTCACTGCAACCTCCTCTTCCCAGGCTCAAGTGATCATCCCACCTCAGTCTCCCAGGTTGCTGGGACTACAAGTGTACGCCGCTACACTTGGCTAATTTTTGTATTTTTTGGAGAGACGGGGTTTCACCATGTTGCCCAAGCTGGTCTTGAACTACTGGGCTCAAGGAATCTGCCTGCCTCCACCTCCGCACTCCCAGAGTGTTGGGATTACAGGCTTGAGCCTGTTCTCTCTTTTGGGAGCTCTTTAATTTGAGGTTGAAATTCTTGGACTGATAGTTTAATTTTTTTAATCTTTTTTTTTTTTTTACTTCATCTACATTTTTAATTTCCAGAAGCACCTCTGATTATCTAATTTTTCTTCAATTTTTTCTTTTTAAATCAGTTTCCTCAGGTTGAATCATTAATTTTTCTATATTACTTTCTTTCTGCCTCCTTTCCCTTTTTTCTTCCCTCCTTTACTTCCTTTTATTCTTCCTTGCTGCTTTCTTCTCTCCTTTCCTCCTGCCTGTCTCCCTACCTTCCTACCTTTCCTTTCTTCCTCAGAGGAACTGAGTCTTATTTTATGGTGTAAAATCTTATCTCCCTGAGAATATTTGAAAGTTTCTTCTATTGCCTGTATTATCTCTGTTTGCACTGAGTCCTGTTTTCCTCCTCTGGCTTGTTTGTTTTGGTCCCTTTCTTTACTGTTCTTTCGTCAAAGGTCTGAGGATGCTTAAATTTTTTTTTTTTTTTTTTTTTTTTTTTTTTTTTTTTGAGATAAGAGTGTCACTCTGTGGCCCAGGCTGGAGTGCAATGGTGCGATCTCAGCTCACTGCAACCTCCACCTCCTGGGTTCAAGCAATTCTCCTGCCTCAGCCTCCTGAGTAGGTGGAATTACAGACTCATGCCACCATGCTCAGCTAATTTTTGTATTTTTAGTAGAGATGAGGTTTCAGCGTGTTGACCAGGCTGGTCTTGAACTCGTGACCTCTGGTGATCCACCTGCCTTGGCCTCCCAAGGTACTAGGATTACAGGTGTGATCCACTGCCCCCGCCCTTGGTCACATTTTTGACTGAATCACTGCACAGCTGATTGGAAGCTCTGTGTGAGTGGGCAGGTCTTGTCAGCTTGGTGAGCTTATTTTTAGATTTCACTGGGTAGTGAGCCAGCTCAACTCTTAGATTCACTACAATTTTAGATTCACTAGGATTTTAGATTCACTGGGTAGTCAGTTCCCCAACTCCTGAGCTCAAGCAATCCACCTGCCTTAGCCTCCCACAGTGCTGGGATTGCAGGCGTGAGCCACTGTGCCTGGCCCAGAATTCTTGATAGTCAACTTTGTTCTTATCCTAAGTTAACAGCTAAAGGGATGTAACTGGCAATTAAAACATTCCAGATAATAGGGCTTTTGTTTGCAAGGGGAATTATAATCACTTCTAAAACTTGGTGAATTTTCTTTCAGTATCAAATGAAATCTCCCTTAAGATTATTACTGAGTTTCAGCTGGGCACAGTTGCTCACGCCTATAATCCCAGCACTTTGGGAGGCTGAGGCAGGTGGATCACGAGGTCAAGAGATCGAGACCATCCTCGTCAACAAGGTGAAACCCCGTCTCTACTAAAAATACAAAAATTAGCTGGGCATGATGGTTTGTGCCTGTAGTCCCAGCTATTTGGGAGACTGAGGCAGGAGAATTGCTTGAACCCAGGAGGCGGAGGTTGCAGTGAGCCAAGATTGTGCCATTGCACTCCAGTCTGGGTAACAACAGTGAAACTCAGTCTCAAAAAAAAAAAAAAAGATTATTACTGAGTTTCAAGGGAAATAAAAAATCAGTAACCTGTCACTCTAGCTGCTCAGGATGCTAAGGCAGGAGGATCACTTTAGCCCAGAAATTTGAGACCAGCCTAGGCAACATAACCAAACCACATTTGTTTAAAAAGAAAAAGGTAGATCATTTAGCAATATTTGCATTGGAAAATTTCTAAATAGGAACAGATTCAAAATTGTTTTCAAAGCCTCTTGTGAGAAGAAATAGTTTGCCTGTTTATAAATCTACACATCGGACTGTACAACCTAATGAAGCCAAGGCAATCTTTAGAGATTAGTACAAAGTTTTGGTATCTTGCTCATCTAATTAATTTTATGCTTTTTAGTGGCGAGTAAGAAAAGAAGCTATGATGGGTCTGGCTCAGCTTTATAAGAAATACTGTCTTCATGGTGAAGCAGGAAAGGAAGCTGCAGAGAAAGTCAGCTGGATAAAGGACAAACTTTTGCATATTTATTATCAGAACAGCATTGATGACAAGTGAGTTTAATATGTTGATAAGAATGGTTGAGTATTAAACTACTTTTAAAAATGTCTTTTAATATTTTAGTAACTTATTTTTATGTTTTTACTTCATGAAATAAACTTAATTCAACTTGATTAATAATTCACAAGTTTAGAGATAACTTTTTACATTTTTTAAAATCCTATGTTTAAACAAGACTCCACAATTATAAGGTTGCCTTATAATAGTGAAATAGGCGTGGTCTTTGAAGTCAGAACTGAGACCAAATGTTCACTCTGCCCTTTTTTAGATGTGTACTCTTACACAGGTTCATTAACTTCTTGTGCACTTCAGTTTTATATAAAAAGCAAAAAGAATGCCTTTCCTACAGATTGTCATATAGATTAAATTAAATAATGAACGTAAAGCATCCTAGCCCAATGTGTGGCAATAGAGCACTATTCAATTAACTGCTAGTTACTTTCCTTTTTACACCACCACCAATGGAGGAATTATTAAGTTGTTTTCATTTTCTGAATATTACTTATAATTTTTTATTGGAGGCCAGGCGTGGTGGCTCACGTCTGTAATCCTAGCACTTTGGGAGGCTGAGGAGGGTGGATCACAAGGTCAGGAGATCAAGACCAGCCTGGTCAATGTGATGAACCTGGTCTCTACTAAAAATACAAAAAAATTAGCCGGGTATGTTGGCGCCTGCCTATAATCCCAGCTACTCGGGAGGCTGAGGTAGGAGAATCACTTGAACCCAGGAGGCAGAGGTTGCACTGAGTCGAGATCTTGCCATTGCACTCCAGCCTGGGCAACAGAGCAAGACCCAATCTCAAAAAATAATAATAATAATTCTATATTGGATCATACTAATAATACTTGGTTTGTGCAAAATAGTTTCCAATGTTTTGTTTAATTAGACTGACTTCTTTAGCATCACTGGATATGTATTTGTTAGTGAAGAGACCTCATATATTCTTAATCCAGTAATATTGAATGATAGATACAAGCAATAGATACTAGCAAGAAGGATATCCCAATATTGGTAAGGAATTTAGATTGTGGAGAGAAGAAAGATGAAATGTACACGGGAAAATATATTTTCAGGAATTGATATAAAGGAAGATTCCCCGTTTTTAACTATGTGACAACATGGGAAATGGACCAAATGGTAATCAGAGGAAATTAATGAGTTTCTTAATAATTAGCTGTACTGCAGATCATAGCTTTATATGTTGCATTAATGAGTTTGCTGTTGCTCTAGACTGCTGAAGAATAGGCGGAACAGCCTATCACCATGTGTTTAGGATAATAGCATTTAACTCTTATGGAACAAATGCATTAGACTGACAAATTATAAAGCCACATATAGTAACCGTGTCTCTAAAGTTAAATTGTAGTGAAAGTTTTCCAAGGAAGGAACTCATTATAAACTGATATCTTCCATTGTATGTACACACATAGCTACTATCTTGATATGGTATCTTGGCACAAGATGATTAAAACTTTAAATATTGTCTGGGCAAGGTGCCTCATGACCATAGTCTTAGCACTTTGGGATGCTGAGGTGGGTGGATTGCCTGAGCTCAGAAGTTCCAGATCAGCCTTGGCAACATAGGTACACTTTGTCTCTACAAAAATTATAAAAATTAGCTGGGCGTGGTCACACCCACCTGTAGTCCTAGCTACTGGGAAGTCTGAAGTGGGAGAATCATTTGAACATGCGAGGCAGAGGTTGCAGTGAGCCGAGATGACACCAGTGTACTTTAGCCTGGGCAACAGAGCAAGACCCTATTTAAAAAAAAAAAAAAAGCTATTCCTTTTTAAAAATAGAATAATTGTGTTACTTAGTTTTTTTTGTTGTTGTTGTTTTATAGACTGTTGGTAGAGAAAATCTTTGCTCAGTATCTTGTCCCCCACAACCTGGAAACAGAAGAGAGAATGAAATGCTTGTATTACTTATATGCTAGTTTGGATCCAAATGCTGTAAAGTAAGTTACTTTTCAAATAACTGCTGTATTTCCAAAAGATTTCATAAAATAACTTCATCTTGTCTAATTAATTGTTATTGGTTGGATTGTTGCTACTTCTATATTTGAATCAAGAACCTCAGGTAAATATTTATAGACAAAATATTATGATTTATAAAATAGTTCAGTTAACACCAAAACTATTCTTACTCTTACATGTATAGGCATATTTGGCAACTGGAACAATAGTAGGATGGTTTCAGGTATTCAAATAAATGACCATGTCAGAATAGCTGTGACTAGTGTCTAAAACTACTGGTGCTTTATCCTATCCTTCCAAACTAAATGTGAAGCCTAATAACTGAATACTGGTTCTTTGTTGGGTAAATATATTCAGATCTTCTCTATGTAGGATGGCCATGTGATTGATTATCCAACTAGATTATTTTCAGACTACAAGGGATCACTGTTGATATTTTTGCCTAGATAACCAGCATAGTCAAACTGTCCCAGGCCAACCAGGATGTGTGGGCATTTCACTTTAATAGATTTTTTTTTTTAAGTAAATGTTGCAGTATATACATATATCATGTTGTACATCATAGTATATGTAATTTTTCTAAAAAATATACAATGTAAATGAGTCATGTCATTAAGAATTGTGATCTCAAGATGGAAGGATCACTTGAGCCTAGAAGCTCGACCAGCCTAGGCAACATGGTGAGACTCTGTCTTAAAAAAGAGAGAAAATTCTGAGTTAGGATTTTGATTGTTTGCCTTTGTGGCTTCTTACGTGTTCCTGCTTGGTAGATTAAGACTGCATTTTTAGGCTGGACACAGTGGCTCACCCCTGTAATCCCAGCACTTTGGGAGGCTGAGGCAGGCAGATCATTTGAGGTCAGCAGTTCCAGACCAGCCTGCTCAACATGGTAAAACCCCATCTCTACTAAAAATACAAAAAAAAAATTGGCTGGGCGTGGTGGGACACGCCTGTAATCCCAGCTATTAGGGAGGCTGAGGCAGGATAATTGCCTGAATCCAAGAAGTAGACATCGCAGTGAGCTGAGATCATGCCATAGCACTCCAGCCTGGGCAACAGAGTGAGACTCTGTTTCAAAAAAAAAAAAAAAAAAAAGTAGACTGCCAGTTTTGCAGAAATTCTGTTAGATAGTGTTGTACCATTACTAATGCCTTTCCTGGCTTAAGGTTTTTATGTTTGTTTATATTTCAAAATAACTGACAGAGTGCTTGGAGATTAGTAATTTCTCAGAGGTCATTTGGGCACCTGGAAATATGGAGGAATTTGTGATTCCCTGTGTTCCTGGAGAGAGAAAAGTCTAGAATAAGCACAATAATGTAAATTTGGCATCTTGAATCTGCGTTATTCCTAAGATACTACATTTCTCAAAATAGTCTGTAGTGCTTCATGTACACTCCTTAGCATGTGTAATAGTCCTTCATGATTTGATCTGTGTCTGTGGGATGCTCCAGGTTCCTTGTGCTCCACACACACATAGGCCCTGTGCTTCAAGCATATATGTGTGTATATATATATATATATATGTTTTTTACTTTGCTATATGTCCCTTGCACTTCGACATTTTATCTTTCCTTGTACCAGAACTTTCTGGCTACCTGTATTTAAAACATCTTTCAATCTCTTTATTGCCTATTGATCTTTCTAACCCCCTCAAATATTTTCTCTCATAAGAAGGCTTATATTTGCCATTTGTACTAAATTGTCTTAAATCGTAATAGATATATTTTGTGGTGCTTAAACTTTTAGGTAGATGTAGAAGAATGATGTATATACACCATACCGCAAAAAAAGTTGTAAAACCAAATATGACTAATTTCTAGTATTGTTATATAATGTATTTTTTCATATTCCTGACTTGACAGAGCTCTCAATGAAATGTGGAAGTGTCAGAACATGCTTCGGAGTCACGTACGCGAACTATTGGATTTGCACAAGCAGCCTACTGTAGGTTCACTGTTTGTTTATATTCATATTTTATTACAGTCATTGTTTAGATTTTCTGTAATTCTATATAGTGAAGCAAAGAAATGTGTCTCAGTTGTTTTATTTTTAATGTCAGTTAAACATAATTTCTGTAGTTGTCTAAGCTAAATTTCCATTTAAAATGAATATAACAAACTTATTTTTCAGTTTGAGCAAAGAAATAGTGTTTTCTAGTTTACATAAAGTTTTCAGACACTAACAGTTTATATATAGTTAATCAATTTTCAAATAATTAGAATTAAATTTCAAGATGAAATTGTATTAGATGTCATATTTCTTTTTCACTGCATGAATCATGGTCTCTCAGTATAGAGTGAATATCAGTTATCAATCCTATAAATATGCCAATGGCCAACTAAGAAGAAAACTTGACATTTTTAAGTGTATTCATTAGAATAGGTGTTCTTAACCAGGGGATCATATATACAGACCTCTCAGGGACACATGGGTAATGGAAGAGGAGCTGGTATACTTTTTTTTTTTTACACAGGATCTTACTCTGTTGCCCAGGCTGTCACACAGTGGCATGATCACAGATCACTGCAGCCTTGATGTCACTGGGCTGAGGTGATCCTCCCACCTTAGCCTTCTGAGTAGCTGGGACTACAGGTGTGCTCCACCATACCCAGCTAGGTTTTGTATTTTTTTGTAGAGGTATTTTTTCACCATTGTTGCCCAGGCTGATCTCACAATCTTGTGCTCACACAGTCTGCCTGCCTAGGCCTCTCAGAGTGCTAGGATTATTGGTGTGAGACACTGCACCCAGCCTGACAAACTTTTAAAATAAATCAACAGAGGCCGGGCATGGTGGCTCACACCTATAATCCCAGCACTTTGGGAGGTCAACACGGGCGGATCACCTGAGGTCAGGAGTTGGAGACCAGCCTGACCCAACATGGAGAAACGTCACCTCTCTACTAAAGATACAAAATTAGCCAGGCATAGTGGCACATGCCTCTACTAAAGATACAGAATTAGCCAGGTATAGTGATACCTATCAGCTACTCAGGAGGTTGAGGCAGGAGAATCATTTGAACCCAGGAGGCGGAGATTGCAATGGGCCGAGGTCACGCCATTGCAATCCAGCCTGGACAACAAGAGTGAAACTCTGTCTAAAAAAAAATTAATTAATTAATAGATAGCAAAAACATGTATTTTGCGAGGCATAGTCTCTGATCAGGTATTCAATCCTGCCTTTGCAAAATTAGTCATAGATGATATGTAAAGGAATGGACATGACTGTATTCCATCAAAACTATTAACAAAAACAGCCCATGGGGGCATGGTCTTCTAACTCTTAAACAAAATTATTCAAATTTAATATAAATTAAAACTAATAATAAAGTAATGCTATATGGGATAGAGGAAAGGGGAGTAATTTTAGAAAGAAAGTTTTCTTGACGGTATTTAAGTAATGAGCCACAAAATAGCTAACAAAACTCTATTCCAGAAGACAAAATTTCAACTCTTTCTATTTTTACTTTTTTTGTGGCATGTAGTTTCACAGTAATTCTGATATGATAATTTTATATGTTAATTGCCTTATTGATCTTTTTTCAGTCTTCTGGCAATTTAACTTTCACATGAAAGTTGTATAGTTGTGATTTTTAAAATACCTTCCTCCTAACATCTTTTTTTCTTCTATTTGTCTTAATAGTTGCTACTTTATAATTCCTTGTTGTTAATTTAGTGTATACATGTGATAAAACCATTTTCCATTGAGCAGATTGTGATGAACGTTTTTTAACTTCATGAAAAATGTACAGTAATGAGTATTGATTTTCGTTACAGAAATTTGTTAACATATATAACTAGTTGTTCTTTTGTTTCTGTTTCAAATTTCAGTCGGAGGCTAACTGTTCTGCCATGTTTGGAAAACTGATGACCATAGCAAGTGAGTATGTTTATTTACTCACTAAACATATGATAAACGTCATTACAGACAAATTATTTACCCAATGGGACTATTGATTTAATGCTAAGTAAAATAAAAGAGTCTTCATCTTAATTTTATTTCTAAGAATCAGGCTGATTTTCTTTTCATGGCTCCACAATATTTTTATGACACCTGTTTTTCACTTAGTAGAATAGTATTTTTTCTTCTTTTTCTCTAATGCTGATTTCTCTTTTAATTTTATAGAGAATTTGCCTGACCCTGGGAAAGCACAAGATTTTGTGAAGAAATTTAACCAAGTTCTTGGCGATGATGAGAAACTTCGATCTCAGTTGGAGTTATTAATCAGCCCAACCTGCTCTTGCAAACAGGCAGATATTTGTGTGGTTAGTAAATCATACTTTACACTTTTTCTCTAGCTTTACTTACAGAAATTCGTACTTCATTTCATTAAAGCCTGTTGTACACAGAGTGATTTGTGTAAATTTAACTGAGAGTGATTATTGTTAAATTTACACAAATTTAATTGAGAGTAATTACTCTCAGTTACTCTGTTGTCAAGTTAATTCTCTATCTGCCATTCACTCTCCAGCCACATTCCAGGAAAATGCTAGGAAACTAAGCCAGGGAGATTCGTCTTAGGAATTTTACAAGATAAAGTACTTTGTACTAGTAGACATTCATTGAGTAACTGTTAAGCATTTTCTGAATGCTTGTGTGCACATGCATTTCCTTCTTTCATGTATTAGAATGGAAACAGTCCTTGTCAATAAATTAGCAGCAGTAACATTGCCATATATCTGTTTTCATTTACAGATAAAATAAATTCCTATCTAGACTTTTGTCTTCATTCTATTCTTGAACTCATTTCATATAAAACAGTATTTCTGAAGCTATCAGGAGGGAAATCTTCATTTATTCAGCTTTTTTTTGTTTGTTTCCTGAGATAGTCTTGCTTTGTCATCCAGGCTAGAGTGCAGTGTCACAGTCATAGTTCACTGTATCCTTAAACTCCTGTGCTCAAGTGATCCTGTACCTCAGCCTTCCACATAGCTAGATACTGGTACATGCATCCACATCCAACTAAGTTTTAAAATTTTTTATAGGGCTGGCATGGTGGCTTGCACATGTAATCCCAGCACCTTGGGAGGCTGAGGTGGGTGGATCACCTGAGGTTGGGAGTTCAAGACCAGCCTAGCCAATATGGTGAAACCCTGTTGCTACTAAAAATATAAAACTTTACCGGGTGTGGTGTTACATGCCAGCTACTCTGGAGGCTGAGGCAGGATAATCCCTTGAACCCAGGAGGCAGAGGTTGCAATGAGCTGAGATCGTGCCACTGCACACCAGCCTGGTGACAGAGTAAAACTGTCTTAAAAAAAGACTTTTTCTCTTTTGTGGAGACGGGGGTCTCTGTGTTTCCCAGGGTGATCTCAAACTCTCGGCTTCAAGTGATCTTCTCACCTCAGCCTCCTGAAACACTGGGATTACGGTCGTGAGCCACTGTACCCAGCCTCATTTGTTCAGCATATTATGAGTCATAGGTTTTCACCATACCATTTATTACCAATGTGATCTTTAGTAAGTAATTCAGTATATTTATTTGAGCACTGTTTTGCTCATCTGTAGACTTTAATCAACCTCATAGGGTTACTGAAAGATTCTTTTTTTTTTCTTCTCTTTTTTTTCGAAATAGAGGCTATCACTGAGGCCAGAATGCAGTAAGTGATCTCAGCTCACTGCAACCTCCACCTCCCGGGTTCAAGTGATTCTCATCCCTCAGCCTCCCAAGTAGCTGAGATTATAGGCATGCACCACCCCACATGGCTAATTTTTTGTGTTTTTAGTAGAGACAGGGTTTCACTGTGTTGGCCAGGCTGGTCTTGAACTCACGACCTCAGGTGATCCACCCGCCTTGGCCTCCCAAAGTGATGGGATTACAGGTGTGATTCACACAACCTCCTGCATTCAAGTGATCCTTCCACTTCAGTCTCCTGAGTAGCTGGGACTACAGGCACATGCCACCATGCCCAGCTAATTTTTGTACTTTTTGTAGCGACAAGGAACTCCTGAGCTCATGAAATCTGCCCTCCTTGGCCCTGCAAAGTGTTGGGATTATAGGTGTGAGCCACCACTCTCAGCCAAGAAGATTTTTAATAGGAAAAAGCTAATAGAATAAAAATGTTTAATAGGAAGAAGTTAATAATAATAAGCTAATAGAATAAGGATATAAGGAAAGAAAATATTTTGTGTACACCTGTAAAATGTGTGTTCTAAGTTTTATTACAAAAGAGTCAAAAAACTTAAAAAGAAAAAAAAAACGGTACCTTGGCTCTCATCTGTAATCCCAGCACTTTGGGACGCCTAGGCAGGAGGATCACTTGAAGCCAGGAGTTTGAGACCAACCTAGGCAATATATCGAGACCCTGCCTCTACAGAACACTAAAAAAACTAGCTGCACGTGGTAGTGTATGCCTATAGTCCTGCCTCCTTCAGAGGCTGAGATGGGAGTATCACTGTATCACTTGAGCCTGGGAGTTTAAGCCTACAGTGACCAAGGTCACACCACTGCATTTCAGCCTGGGTGACAGAGCAAGATCCTGCCTCCAAAAGAAATTTATTTTTTTCGCCCTCTCAACCCAGCTTTGCCGACTTCCAGGAAGAACCGGGAAGAGAAGGCCCAAAAAATTTTTTAAAAACTAAAAAAACCTTGAAGTTTATTAAGTAAAAATAGTACAAAAAGCTATGGCTAATTTATCTTTGAAGAAAGAAAAAATGTTTAAGAAAGTTTAGTGCCGCCTAAGTGTACAGTGTTTATAAAGTCTACAGTGGTTTCTAAAGTGTACAATAATGTCCTTTTCCTTCACATTCACTCACCACTTACTCATTGTCTTACCCAGAACAGTTTCTAGTCTTGTAAGCTTTGTTTATGTTAAGTGCTCTATATGTAGGTGTACTGTTTTTTATCTTTTATATAGCATTTTCATTATATGGTTTATGTTGTGTTTTCATCTTTTTATGTTTTTACCCTTTCTATGTTTAAATAATGTTTAAATACACAAATATTGTGTTACAGTTCCTGCAGTATTCAGCATAGTAACATGCTGTACAATTTTGTAGCATAGAATTAGTAAGCTATACCATTTAGGTTTGTGTGCATGCATTCTATGATGTTCACATGATGAAATTGCCTTAACAGCACATTTCTCAAAATCTGTCTCTACCATTGAGTGATGCATAATTCTTTGTGTGTGGGGTAGGGGTATGTATTTCTCCATATATAGGGCTCTGCACTGCCCTACTGGATTTAAATAAATAATCCTTCTTACAAATACACATAACATCAAGTACTGTGCTTGGGACCAGACTTACAGAGACAAATAAAAGAAACTTAATTTCAATTTATATATGTCTCACTTTGTTCTAGAAAGGATTAGAGTTGATTAGTTTTAAAATAACTTATAAGGGATAAAGACTGTAGTAGATATATATACAAAGAGGTCTAGCTCCGTGGAACAAGTATCATTTATTCAGCATAGAGATCTGCAAATACTGATAATTAGGAGGACATGGGGAGGAAACCAATTTCGATTAGAGAAGAGTGGGCTCGTCTCTCAGGGCTTGGAATGTGGACATGCCGAATGCCTAGACTACCTCAACCTTTGTACTTCTTTTTAAAATTTTATTTACTTCATTATATTTTTCTTGTTTTGAGACAGGGTCTTTTCTCTGTCACTCAGGCTAGAGTGCAATGACACAATCTAAGCTCACTGTAACCTCTGCATCTCAGGCTCAAAAGATCATCCTGCCTCAGCCTCCCTGGTAGCTGGGTCTACAGGCATGCACCATCATGTCTGAGTAATTTTTGTATTTTTAGTAGAAACAGGGTTTCACATGTTGCCCAGACTGGTCTCAAACTCCTGGACTAAAGTGATCCCAGCCACCATGCCCAACAACCTTTGCACTTCTGAGTAATTTGCTGAAAACGCTTAAAAGTTTCATTAACTTCTTTGGCATTTAGAAGTCTAGTTCCAGAGCCCTGTGTCCTGCAGAGAATCTAATATTATAATTAGATCATACAATGAAACAGCTTAAAAAGGCCAGGCACGGTGGCTCACTCCTATAGTCCCAGTACTTTGGGAAGCTGAGGTGGGCAAATCACTTGAGGTCAAGAACTAACATGGTAGAAATGAAAACCATACATACAGTGTTAAGAGCATGGGCTGATGATACCTTCTTTCCTAAGTCTTATATTAGCATGTGTGATTGAGCATGTTATTTAACTATATGTTCTCATATGTAAAGTGAGACTTAGAATACTCTTTAGACACATGAAACGACCTCTGTTAGAGTACCTCTTTGAGTTTGTCCTTTTCCCCCCTGGGCTACTGAATATTATTTACATATTTTCAATGATACCCCATTCTTGTTCTGCTATAAAAGAATAAAGAAAAATATGCAATCATAAAATTTAGTTTATCTTATTCTGTGTAGCTTTCACTCCATCCATGAGAGTTCCTTCTCTGTACCCTAATGTGTGTTTATCACTACCTCTTTATTTTTGTAAACTACAATCACATCTCACTTCTCAAGAGGTAGATATTACTTGGTAAGAGAGTTAGTAGTAGACATATATATCTAATATTTTCCTTCCTCTTTGTCCAAGTTCCATTTCTGAAAAATCTTAGCAAAAGTACTTTGAGCAAAGATTATCAACAGAGACATGTGTATTTGTATGTGGGGTGGGGGATGTAATGAAAGAGAGCAGTGGAATTGAAATGTGATATATGGGTATATTTTCCTTTTAGAATTCAAGTTTTAGGTTTCTACACCTTGATGCTAGAGAGGGACCACATATTTACCATAGCTTCAGCTGTGCCTCCTAGTTTATGCTTCATTGCCTGCCTATGACAGTGGTCCCCCAATTTTAATATTTTCCAGGAAGTTTGCTTATTCAGCATTTAATGAAACAGTCCTCAGTTTGAATATCAGCTATACCGATGTGACCTTTAGTAAGTTACTCAGTATTTTCAAGCCTCCTTATTTATTTTCTTCACCTATAAATATTATCACCCTCATAGGATTTTTAAAAGAGTAAAGTAAAATGAAATTTTATATATGGCTTAATACAGGGCCTCCCTGCACTGCCTGCAGGGTTTCAATAAATGGTCGTTCTTTTAGGTCTTACACTGCAAAGAGTAAGGATCTTTAAAATAGGTGTGATGTAGGATCGTGAATCCATCTTTTAACCAAGTCTCAACATGAGTAATTTGTGGACTACACTTATAAAATCCCTCCTCTACCTAATTACCTGGATATTCATTGTATCTTCAGAAGTCCAAAATTATTTTGTTTTTTGATCAAGCACACGCTGTTAAGATTCACTGCATGATTTAATACATTTTATAATACACGGAATCTCATGGAGCTTGCAGAATAAGTAACAGAGGCCAACCAATATTTTTGTAGAATTGTGTTCTTTGGCAAAATAAAGGAGCATTACTCATCCCAAGCAGGGATGGAAATGGAAATAGGTCCAAGAATCACTTCTTCTAGAATAAGTGACTCCTAAGTTGAATCTTAAAGGATGAATAGGAATTAGATCATTGTGTGAAGAATGACTGCTTTATTTCTAGATTGGCTGACTGGATATCAGGGGAGATGACGTAGGGAAGAAGACAGCGTCTTAGCAGTTGTGTTCAGAAGTGTTGAGATTGAGGCCTGGTTCTGTATATTAGTACAGTTATATCGCTTGGAGGAATTACAGAAGAAATCGGAGACAAATCTGAGAACCGCCCCCCCGCTCGCTGCACATGTGTTTCTGTGTATGTGTGCGTGCGCGCATACGCGTGTGTGTTTTGAGACAGCATCTCACTGTGTTGCCCAGTCTGTGAAGAGCAGTGATGTGGTGATAGCTCATTACATCTTCAACCGCCTAGGCACAAGTGATCCTCCTACCTTAACCTCTCAAGAAGCTGGGGCTACAGGTGTGTGCCACCATGCCCAGCTAATTTTTTGATGTTTTGTGGAGATAAGATCTCACTATGTTACTCAGGCTGGTGTCAAACTCCTGAGCTCAAGTGATCCTCCTGCATCAGCCCCGTTTTCATTTAGTTACATATTTTTATAATTCAATGAGTATAATGCACATCTCCCTTGAATTTGGAAGTTCCTTCTTATAAGAAACTGCTATTATATCCTTTCCTAGATTACTGATTCCAGCTGCAACAAATATTGATAATATTAAACTCCCTTCTGATTTATTTTTAATAGCCATAACAGTAATTGTGCAACAAGGATAAGTGTGCACATGAAAGAATACCTTTTTCAAAGAATATTTTTTTTTCTTTTTCTTTTTTTTTGAGATGGAGTCTTGCTCTGTCACCCAGGTTGGAGTGCAGTCGTGCGATCTCGGCTCACTGCAACCTCTGCCTCCCATGTTCAAGTGATTCTTGTGCCTCAGCCTACTAAGTAGCTGGGATTATAAGCATGCATCACCGTACTCTGCTAATTTTTGTATTTTTGGTAGAGACGGGGTTTCACCATGTTGGTCAGGCTGGTCTCAACTCCTGACCTCAAATGATCCGCCCATCCCCCTTGGCCTCCCAAAATGCTGGGATTACAGGCATGAGCCATTGCACCAGGCCTAATACTGTAGTCTTTGAGTTTAAATAGGTAGTTACTTTTTTTGTTGTTGTTTTTTGAGACAGGGTCTATGCAGCCGTGCAAACTCAGATGGTCACTGCAACCTCCACCTAGCTGGCTCAAGTGATCCCCCCACCTTAGCCTCCTGAGTAGCTGGGACCACAGGCGAGTGCCATCACACCTGGCTAATTTTTTGTATTCTTTGGTAGGAACAAGGTTTTGCCATGTTTCCCAAACTGGTCTTAAACTCTTGAGCTCAGGCAATCCACCTGCCTTAGCCTCCCAAAGTGCTTTGATTACAGGTGTGAGCTACCGTGCCTGAGAGTTACTTTTATTATTGGGGTCATCTATCAGCCTTTCATAATTATATGTCTAAATTATAAATATTAGGGGTGTACAGGGTTCTCATGTATCCTTCACCTGTGTTCTTTCAGAACTGAAAACTTTTGCAAGTATTTATATATGTATGAATATCTATTTTTAAAAAACAAATTAACTGGCCAGGTGTGGCTTTATGCCTGTAATCCCAGCACTTTGGGAGGCCAAGGCTGGTAGATCATCTGAGGTCCAGGAGTTCAAGACCAGCCTGGCCAACATGGCGAAACTCCATATCTACTAACAGTACTAAAAATAGCCAGGTGTGGTGGCACATACCAGTAATCCTAGCTACTGTGGAGACTGAGGCAGGAGAGTTGCTTGAATCCAAGAGGCAGAAGTTGCAGTGAGCCAAGATTGCGCCATTGCCCTCTAGCCTGGGTGACAGCAAGACTCCATCTCTAAAAAAAAAAAGTTAACTGAAACAAAACACAATATTCTGTCAAATTATGAAACAAAACCAAAAAAGCATACCCATAAAAGTACAAATCATTTATATTCTAAATTAGAGCATTAAAAAGGTTGCAATAGGCTGGGCATGGTGGTTTACACCTGTAATCCCAACAGTTTGGGAGGCCGAGGCAGGGGGATCACTTGAGGTTAGGAGTTCAAGATTAGCCTGGCCAACATGGTGAAACCCTGTCTACAAAAATTAGCTGGGCATGGTGGCACCTACCTGTAATCCCAGCTATTCGGGAGACTGAGGTAGGAGAATCACTTGAACCCAGGAGGTGGAGGCTGCAGTGAGCCAAGATTACACCACTGCACTCTAGCCTGGTGACAGAGTGAAGCACTGTCTCCAGAAAAATAAAGGTTGCTATATTAAACAATAATTTCATTGAAGAACTGTGAGGCAAGACTACGTTCACTTAGAAACAACATCATCCACTTTTTTTCTCCGCTGTCCAGATTTTGCAGTGATTGCTCAGTGGGTGTAAAAATTTAAGCTAGGGTTAAGAGCAGAAAATTCTCTTTTGTTGATTTTGAATATTTCAGTTCCTTTTCTTGGCCTACAGTTATTTTCCTTTTGAAAAATGTGAAAGCAAATCACACTTGGTAAAACTTTTTTCTTTCTATAGAGAGAAATAGCCCGGAAACTTGCAAATCCTAAGCAACCAACAAATCCTTTTCTAGAGATGGTCAAATTTCTGTTGGAAAGAATCGCACCTGTGCACATTGATTCAGAAGCCATAAGGTAAGCTAGGAAGTATATTCATTCAAAAATAGATAATCTGAAACTTCAGTGTTGTTAATTTAAATTCTGGGCCTCTGAAGATACCTAAAAACCTCTGTATGTCTCTTTTTAATCACAGGGGTGTTACATCATTCAAGTTGAAGGGAAGGCCTGCTTATTTTATGATCTTTGGCTTTATTTAATGCTTTTGTTTTTTAAAGGGTTTTTATGTTTATTTTTAGCTTATGTATTCTCATTAAAGAAAACTTAGAAAAAAGAGAAAGATAGAGAAAGGAATGTTTTAGATCTGTGTGGCTGTTGACCAACCTCTGAGTTTTCTTAAGCATTTTAATGGCCCCATAATATTCTGTAGTATATATTACTACAGAATAGTGTAGTATAGTGGTAACTGTTCATTTGATGTGTGGGAACAGAGTGGTTTATTGGAAGGAGGACAGGATTGTCTTGAGACAAATTTGGTTTCAAAACATAAGTCTACTTTTGTGGCTTTGCAAAAAGTCTTTGAATTTTCATTTATTTTCAACTTTAATATGGTCATAAAATCTTCTTGTTGGATGATTGTGTTAATTCAAGATAATATATAAAAGGTAAGCAGCCTGGCATCATAGACATTAGTTATTGATTTTTTATTACGTATTCTTATGATTTCAGACTTTTCTGTTGTTTTTAATGATTTCCTACTGCAAACTTCTGGTAATGCTTTTATCTTGCATTAATCATTTTTCCAGTAGATAGGTTATGTATTTTTCCACATTGGGTTACTATGCAGCACTTGTTGGTTCTTTTTCCAAACAGCCTAGAATTCAGAGATCAGTTCCAATGCCCAAGCTTTACTGTTTATTTCACCTTAGGTGAATCATTGATGTGGCTGTATTAAAATGCTGATTGTATTCATTTGCTAGGGCTTTCATAATAAAATATCCCAAAGTGGCTGGCCTAAACAAAAGGAATTTATTTTCTCACAATTCTGAAGGTGTAAGCCTCTAAGATCCAAGGTATCAGCAATTTTTAATTTTTTTCCTGAAGCCTCTCACCTTTGTTCGCAGATGGTTTCCTTCTTGCCGTGTCCTCTTGTGGTCTTTTCTCTGTGCACCCAGCATATTTATGTCCTAATCTGTTATAAAAACAATAGTCATATTGGATTAGGCTCCACCCATTCAATCTTATTTTACCTTGATTGTCTCTATAAAGGCCCTATCTCTAAATGCAGTCACATTCTGAGATACTAGGGATTCGAATTCATATTAATTTGAGAGAAACACATGTCAGCCCATAACATAATAAATGTACATATATTCAGGCTGTATCTAATAATTTAATACATTCATACAATTTGTGAAGATCAGATCAGTGTATTGGGGATATACATCACCTTAAATATTCATATTTATGCTAGAAACATTGAAATTGTTTTCTAGCTAGTAAACTATAGTCACTCTACCAATCTCTAAAATACTGTTATATCTATTAATTAACCTCTCTTCGTTCCCCCTTTCCCAGCTTCTTGTAACCACCAGTATACTCTGTCATCATGAGGCCCACATTTTTAGCTCCCACCTATGACTGATAATATGCAATTATTTGGTTTTTTTTTTGTTCTTGGCTTAATTCATTTAACATAATAAGCTCCATTTCCATATGTGTTGCTGCGAATGGCAGGATTTCATTCTTTTTTGTGGCTCAGTGATTCTTCATTGTACATATATACCTCATTTTCTTTCTTTATTTATTGATGGGCACTTAGGTTGATTCCATATTTGGCTGTTGTGAATAGTGACACAGTAAACATAGGAGTGCAGATTAATTAATTTCCATATATTAATTTATATATTAATTTCCATATGTTAATTTCCTTTATAAAAAATATGTACCCAGTAGTGGAATCACTAGATCATATGGCAGATCTGTTTTTAGTTTTTTTGAGGAACCTCCATACAGTTTTCCATAGTAGCTACGTTAATATACATTCCCACCAACAGTGTACGAGGGTTCACTTTTCTCCACATCCTTGGTGGCATCCATTATTCCCTGTCTTGCTGATAAAAAGCCATTTTAACTGAGGTAATATTTCTCCTTTTGGTTTTCATTTGCATTTCTCTAATGATTGATGTTAAACATTTCTTTATATACCCGTTGGCTACTTTTATGTCTTCTTTTGAGAAATGTCTGTTCAGATATTTTCCCATTTTTAAATTGCATTGTGTTGTGTGTGTGTGTGTGTGTGTGTGTGTGTGTGTGTGTGTGTGGTTTTGATTTTTTGTTTGGTGTTTTTTATTTTGTTATTTTGCTGTTGAGTTATTTGAACTCCTTATATATTCTGGTTATTAATCCCTTGACAGATGGATAATTTGCAGATATTTTCTCATTCTGTGGGTTGTCTCTTCACTTTTTTTATTTTTCCCTTAGCTGTGCAGAACCATTTTAGCTTGATGTAGTCCTATTTTTCTGTTTCTGCTTTGGTTGCCTGTACCTTTGGGATCTTAACACAAACAAATTTGGGTCAGACCAATGTCTTTAAGCAATATCCCAGCATTTTCTGCTAGTACTTTTATCCACTAGGCCTTAATCCATTCGATTTGATTTCTTTAGAGGGTGAGGGGTAGGGACCTATCACTGATGAACACAGATGCAAAAATCCTCAAAAGCACTAGCAACCTGTTTCAATAACACATTAAAAATACCATTCATCATGATAAAGTGGGATTCATCCCAGGGCTGCAGGGATGGTTCACATATGTCAGTCAGTAAACATGATTTATATTAATAGAACCAAGAATGAAAACCACATAGTCATTTTAATAGATGCTGAAAATACCCTCAACAAAATAGGTATAGAAGGAACATATCTCAGTAATAAAGGCTATAGGTGACAAACCCACACCAAACATTGTGTTGAATGGGGGGAAATTGAAAGGCTTTTCTGTAATAACTGGAATAAGATACAGAAGCCACTTTTACCACTTTTATTTAACAAAATACCGGAAGTCCTGGCCAGAGCAATTAGGCAGGAAAAAGAAAGGCCATCCAAATTTGGAAAGAAAGAAGTCAAATTAGCCTTGTTTGCAGTTGACATTATCACTGAAAGACTCCACCAAAAAACTGTTAGAACAGATAAATGAATTCATTATAGTTGCAGGATACAAAATCAACATACAAAATTCAGTAGCATTTATATATGCCAACAGCAAACAAAATCAAGAAAGCAGTCTTATTTATAGCACCTACAAAGAATGTCAAATACCTAAGAATCAACTTAACCAAAGAAGTGAAAGATCTATTATGAGGAATACTTTAAAACACTGATGGAAGAAATTAAAGATGACACACAAAAAACGGGAAAATATTCCATGCTCATGAAATGGAAAAATTAATATTGTTAAAATGATGATACAACTCAAAGTAATTTACATATTAAATGCAACTTCTATCAACATACAAATGACATTCTTCACAGAAATAGAAAAAACAATTCTAACATATACGTGGAACCAGAAAAGACTCAAATAGCTAAAGCATTATATGGAAAAGGAACAAAAGCTGGAGGCATCACACTACCTGACTTTCAAATATCCTACAAAACTATAATAACCAAATGAACATGATGGCATAAAAACTAGTTATATAATCCAAACGTCAGAATTGAGAACCCAGCTACAAATTCGTGCTTTTTTAGCCAGTTCACTTCTAATAGAAGTGTCAAGAACATAGTCTCTTCAGTAAATTGTGCTGGGAAAACTGACTAGCGGAAGAATAAAACTAGACCCCTATCTCTCATCTCTCACTATATAAAATAAAATCAACAAAATTTACTTTTGTTTATCTTCTTCATCTTTTTTTTTTTTTTTTTTTTTTTAAAGACAAGATCTTGCTGTGTCTCCCAGGCTTGAGTACAGTGGCATGATCATAGCTCACTGTAGCCTCAACCTCCTGGGCTCAGGTGATCCTCCTCCCTCAGCCTCCTAAGTAGCTGGGACCATAGGCACATGCTACCACACCTGGCTAATTTTGTTGTGTTTTTTTTTGTTTGTTCGTTTTGGTAGAGACAACGTTTTGCCATGTTCTCTGGGCTGGTCTCAAATTCCTGGACCCAAACGATCCTCCCACTTCGGCCACTTCAGCCTCCAAAAGTGCTGGGATTACAGGCATGAGCCACCACACCCAGCCCTTTTTTTGTAAGATTTTCTTTTAGTCCCAGCACTTTGGGAGGCCGAGGCAGGCAAATCACAAGGTCAGGAGTTGGAGAACAGCCTGGCCAATATGGTAAAACCCCATCTCTACTAGAAAAAATTAGCCAGGCATGGTGGTGCATGCCTGTAATCCTAGCCTGGGAGGCAGAGTTTGCAGTGAGCTGAGATCACACCACTGCACTCTAGGTAACAGACTGAGACTCCATCTGAAAGAAAAAAAATATTTTCTTTTCTTTTTTGGATACAGGATCTTATTCTGTTGCCCAGGCTGAAGTGCAGTGGCATGATCCTGGCTCACTGTAGTAGGCTCAAACAGTCTCAGACCTCAGCCTCTTGAGCAGGTAGAACTATAGGCATATCACCATGCTTAGCTAATTTTTTTAAAGTTCTTTTGTAGAGAAGCAGTTTTAGCCATGTTGACCAGGCTGGTCTTGACCTCCTGGGCACAAGTATTCTACCCACCTCAGCCTCTCAAAGCACTGGGATTACAGGCGTGAGCCACCATACCTGGCCTGATTTTCCCATCCTCTAATTTTCTCATTTGCAAATAAGTAAGGAACTATTAAGGCTTTGAGGGACTAATTGTTTTGCCTACATTGTAGTAGTTAATAAACAGTAAGTTAAATCTGCCTGTGTTATTTTGCATGTTAATGTCCTTTGCTCTGTACCATTTGACTTTAATGGGATATAGATAATGTATATAACATAGTAGAAATGGGCACTCTTGCTTAAACATATTAACTTTGAAAGAGACATATAATCCTATCAGAAAATCAAAGCCTCCATGAAGCCTCATAAGGGTTTTGCTACTTCAGCAAATTATATCGTAATATTTGATCTCCAGTGTTAAAAGACCAAAAACTGAAGTTTTTCAGTATCATCATTAGTTGTTTGGGCTCAGAGAAGTGAACTAATAGAATTTCTAATGGACTAATTTTATGTAATTTTTAAATTTTAGTGATAAACATGTCTTACAGTCCTTCCATATAACCAAATCTTAAATACTAAATGACAAATAGAGGGCTTACTTATTCATTTAAAATATACTTAAAAGAGTGATTTGTAAAGTACATTCCATAACTGAGGGGGAGATAGTTATGTAATCCAAATTGTGTGAGATGTGTTTGTTGAAAAGGAACCTCCTGAAATAAGTGGCACATATGATGAGTGAAAGATAAGACTTTACAGGGATGAGCCAGGTGAAGACTGCAGGGGAAGTACAGTCCAGGTTACCAGCCATGCCCTTGAGTAGATTATTTAAGCTGCTCTGAGCTTCAGTTTACTCATCTTTGAAAATAAGGACAATAGGCTGGATGTGGTGGCTCACACCTGTAATCCTAGCACTTTGGCAGGCTCAGGCAGGCAAATCACCTGAGGTCAAGAGTTCAGACCAGCCTGGACAACATGGTCAAACCCCATCTCTACTAAAAGTACGAAAATAAGGACAATGATAATCACTACTCACTATAATGTTTAAGATAATTAATTAATATATGAATATGTAAAATATATAGCATAATAGCTCACACATATTAAGTGCTGAATGAATATTTTAGTACCTTAGAAAGAAAAAATAGCAGATAGCAAAGGCAAAAGGAATCAAGAAATATTTATAAAATATTTCTTGGTATGCACCTCAGTGATAATCTAGAATTTTTTTTTTCTTTTTTGAGGTGGAGTCTCACTCTGTGCTATCTCTGCTCACTGCAGCCTCTGCCTCCGGGTTCCAGATTCTCCTGCCTCAGCCTCCTTAGTACCTGGGATTGCAGGCACACGTCACCATGCCAGACTGATTTTTGTCTTTTTAGTATAGATAGGGTTTCACTATATTAGTCAGGCTGGTCTCAAACTCCTGACCTCAAGTCATCCACCTGTGTTGGCCTCCAAAAGTGCTGGGAATACAGGCGTGAACCACTGCCCCCAATCTAGAATTTTGAAAGAAAGGATTAGAGTTAATAGAAAATCATTCTAAATATAATCCATTTTCCCCCCATGCATATGTTCATACAGCTTGACATATGCGTGCTACAGTTTGTTAATGGTCTATAGTTAGTAGATGAAAATGAAGTAGTCATTGTAATGATGGCTGAAACCCAGGAGAAAGAGTAAAATTTTAAAAAGGAAAAGGATCGAGGACTAAATCCTGAGAGAAACTAGCAATTAAGAGGCTGGCAGAAGATAATGGACTTGGTTAAATTTTTTTTTTAAGTTTTGAGCAAGCGGGGCGCGGTGGCTTACACTTGTAATCCCAGCACTTTGGGATGCCGAGGCAGATGGATCACGATGTCAGGAGTTCGAGACCAGCCGGTCCGATATGGTGAAACCCTGTTTCTCCTACAAAATACAAAAATTACTGGGCATGGTGGTGCACATCTGTAGTCCCAGCTACTCGGGAGGCTGAGGCAGGAGAATCGCTTGAACCCGGGAGTTGGAGGTTGTGGTGAGCCAAGATGGTACCACTGCACTCCAGCCTGGGTGACAGAGTGACTCCAACCTAAAAAAAGAAACGTTTTGAGCAGATACAGTCAAAAGCAGAAAAAAAAACAAAGAGGGGTTAAAATCTGGAGGGGTCAGATGCTATCCAGAAGTCAATTAAATACTAAGAATCATCGACTAGATTAGGAAATGGGAAGAAATCACCATGGCCAGAGTGGTTTCTGTCGAGAAATAAGGACAAAGCCAGAATGTCATGGATTCAGAAAGGCATACGACAGTCCTTTCCAACATCTACCTTGGTGGTACACAGCGAAAATGATCAGTGATACTTATGCAGAGAAGACTGCTGGAAGTCTGTTTACTGGCCCAGCTCAGCAGAAAGCCAGTAGGTACCACTTGGCTACCCTGAGGCTTAAGCATATTAAACGGATACTAACCTTATCACCCTTCTAAAAGCCTGCTTAGGAGATAAATTGACAGCACCAGTGGAGATAATCAATCAGTGTAGACAGCACCAACTTTATATAAAAAGCAAAGGACAAGGCTGGGTGTGGTGACTCACGCCTGTAGTCCCAGCAGTTTGGGAGGCAGAGGTGGGTAAATCACTTGAGTCTAGGAGTTCAAAACTAGCGTAGGCAATATGGCAAAACCCCATCTATACAAAAATTAGGTGGACAGCATGGCATGGGTCTGTAGTCCCAGGAATGTGGGAGGCTGAGGTGGAAGAATGAGCCCAAGAAGTGGAGGTTGCAGTGAGCTGAGATTGTGGCACTTCACTCTCCTTGGCAACAGAATGAGACTGTATCTCAAAAAAAAAAAAAAAAAAAAAAAAAAAAACAAGAAAAAAAAAGGACTAAAATCAGAGTTTGAGCCTCAACCAAAAAGTAACAGAGACAAATGAGATGATGGAAAGGGAGTAAGCTTGAAGAAGAATCTTCTGCTATAGTTTTTGACTAAGTTATTTTGAATATTTAAATACCTTGAAAAGGTACTAGGTGAAAAGAAGACAGATTGCAGATAAGGAAAGGGGAATATAGATGAGCAACATTCCTAAGGAAGCAGAGCAGTAAGAAGTACAACTTAGCCTATGACATGACAAAATAATAGACGCAAATTAGAGGAGATTCGAAGATTAGGTATGGAAAATTAGAGAAGAGTTTTCACCCAAGGCTTCCATTACTATTCTGTCTTCTGTTAAAGATGAAGTTGCTCAGTGGGAAGATTTAGACTTCAGACAGATGGTGAAGATTTGTAACATTGGTTGTATAGCGTAGACTTCATAGGCAGCTTTGAAGAGGCAACTGGATTGGTGATCATCTTTTGCTTCGTGATAGTCCTGTGAAGTATATATTATTTATCTAATTTATAAAAGTGGAAAAATACTTTATAAGAGGAAGGATTATGATCCTGGTTTCAAGACTTTGGTCTTTCGCTCATAGCTCCTTGACTCATACTGGTGATTACCAACATTACAATGATAGCAGAGATTATGTATCATTTCACAGTGTATTTCTCAGGTAAACTGTAAGACTTGGCACATGACAGGTAGTTAATACTCTAATTATATACATGGAACCTATCACAAGTATTTACATACATTTATAAATTTTTTGAAACACACTTGTAATTTTGTTAAATTCATGCAGTGTTTACTGGGATTTCTTAATAAAATGCTTAATTTGGAATGATTTTTTCAAATTGGATGAATCTTAAAAATACAGTGTCAGATCTAAAATTTCCAGAAAAATAAGAAACATAAGGTTGGCAAAGATTTCCTAGAGAGAACATGAAAGTCACAAGCTGGGAGAAAATACTTCACAAGCCTGTATTTGGTGAAGGATAATATCAGGATATATAAAGAACTCTGACTACTGAATAATAGTAAGACAAATGACTCAGTTTTAAATGGGCAGATTTGAACAGGCACTAGATAAGATGGTAAATAAGCACAGGATTGACCACAGAAGAGGTATGGAGCAGTATTTTGTGGAGATGAGAATGTTTTATATATGCACGTATCTCCTCAAGGAGATACCACTTCACATCTACTGAGATGGCTGTAAGTAAAAAGACAGATATGTTGGTGAGGATGTGGAAAAACTGGATCCTCATATATTTCTGGTGGGAATATGAAATGGCAACTCTGTTTTGGGAAACAGTTTGGGAGTTCCTCAAAAAGTTAAATATAGAGTTACCATATGACCCAATAGTTGCATTCAAGTATATACTCAAGAAAAATGTTTGTAGCAACATTATTCATAATATCCAAAAAAACTGGAGTTAAGCTAAATGTCCATCAACTGATGAATGGATAAATAAATTTTCTCGGCCAGGCGCAGTCGCTCATGCCTGTAATTTCAGTCACTTTGGGAGGGCAAGGCAGACATATCACCTTAGGTCAGGAGTTCGAGACAAGCCTGGACAACTTAGCAAAACCCTGTATCTCCTACAGATACAAAACTTAGCCAGGTGTGGTGGTGGGTACCTGTAGTCCTGGCTACTTGGGAGGCTGAGGCAGGAGAATGGCTTGAATGCGGGAGGCAGAGGTTGCAGTGACCCAAGATGGCACCACTGCACTCCATCCAACCTGGGTGACAGAGCAAGACTCTGTCTACCCCCCCCCCCGCAAAAATAAAATAAAATAAAAAATTGTTTTTCTTAAATCCATATACTAGAATATTATTTGGAAATTTATTTAAATTATACTACACCGATTAATGCTACAATGTGGATGGATGTTAAGAACATTATGCTAACTGAGAGGAGGCAGTCACAAAGGATTATCGTTGTATATTAGTCTGTTCTCACGCTGCTAATAAAGACATACCCGAGACTGGGTAATTTATAAAGGAAAGAGGTTTAATGAACTCGCAGTTCCACATGGTTGGGGAGGCCTCACAATCATGGCAGAAGATGAAGAAAGAGCAAAGGGACATCTTACATGGTGACAGGCAAGAGAACATTTGCAGGGAAACTCCCCTTTATAAAACCGTCAGATCTCCTGAGATTTATTCAGTACCAGGAGAACAATATTGGAGGAAACTGCCCCCATGTTCAGTTATCTCTGCCTGGCCCCACCTTTGGCATGTGGGGCTTATTACAGTTAAAACTGAGATTTGGGTGGTTTGGACACAGCCAAACCATATCAAATTGTATGGTTCCGTTCATATTAAATGTTCAGAATAGGCAAGTGTATATGGGCAGAAAATAGATTAGTAAATGCCTAGGGCTGGAGGGAGTAATGGTGAATGAGTTCTTGCTAACAGGTAAGGGGTTTGACTTCGGATAGTGGTGGGATGTTCTGCGATTAGGTAGGACATCTCTGTGAATATAGTAAATACCATTGAGTTGTACATTTAATTTGGTGAATTGTGTGGTATATAAATCATACTTTAGGTTAACATTCGTGCACATAAACACCAGTTTTTTAATGTTATCAGATTAACTGAAGATGATGTATTTTAAGATAATTTTCATGATGTAGTTGGGGAAAGGAAAGTAAGTGCTAAACCTCGTTTAAACTTCAACATCTGTAAATTAGTATAGCCATTATGGAGAACAGTATGGAGGAGCCTCAAAAAACTAAAAAATATAACTACCATATGATCCAGCAATCACACTACTAGGCATACATCCAAAAGAAATAAAATGAAATAAGTATCAAAAAGATACCTGTACACCCATAGTTGTTGCAGCATTATTGACAAGAGGCAAGATTTGGAATCTCTCTGTGTCCACCAAGGAATGAATGGGTAAAGAAAGTATGGTACATAGGTGAATGGAATACTATTTGGCCATAAAAAAGAATGAAGGTCTTTTATTTGCAACAATATGAATGGCATTGGAGGACATTATGTTAAGTGAAATAAGCCAAGAACAGGAAGTTTAATACATGTTCTCACTGGCAGGTGGAAGCTAAAAAAGTAGATCTCACAGAAGCAAAAAATAGAGCAGAGGAGACTAGAGGCTGGAAAAGGTAGTGGGAAGGGAAGGTTATGGAGAGATACAAAATTACAAAAAGGGATATGAAATTACAGCTAGATGGAAGGGATGAATTCTGGTGTTCCCTAGCACAGTAGGATGACTATAGTTAACAATAACATAGTTTCAAATAGCTAGAAGGAGAGTATTGAATGTTCCCAACTCAAAGAAATTATAAGTGTTTAAGATGATGGATATGCTGATTATCCTGATCTGATCACTATGCATTATATGTCTGGAAACATCACTGTGTACCCCATGAATATTTATAATTTTTATTTGTTATAATTTTTATTTGTAAGTGAAAAGAATTTCAGCATTTGCATTCTATATATATATTTGGTACTTAAATTTTTAAAATGAACAATTTGACATGTACGTAACACCAAAGGAAAAAAATTTAACCAAACTATTATTTTGAACATTTGCAATAATAATTGAGTGTTCTCATAATAGGGTAATATCTTCTTCAGTTTACTGGTGAGTAAAGAATCTCAAAACCAGAAATCACATTTGTTTTTACTTAAAATAGTACCATGTTGCTACATAGTCTGATTTTTTATTGACCAGATAATATTCAATTTCTTGGAGGTAGGTATTTTTAAAAACTAATTCCTTAATTTTTGACAATTACATTGTTTCTAATTAATGAATCTTTTTAAATATAGCATGATGCTTCTGAGGACTTGCTTCTTTGCTATAAATTTATAAAAATAAAATTACTGATTCAGTATATTAATTACCGGCGATTAATTCATTTGTCCATGTATATATTATTTGTATTTTTTGAGTCAGTTGTCATTGCCTATTTAGCAACTACCATATTATTGTTGTTCTTAAAACTGAAAATGATCTCAATATATATAGAAATGAATATAAATTGCCTATGTAAATATATTACCAGTATGTATTGTGTCATTTAATTTTAGTTTTGTTATTTTTTAGAAGAGTTTTTTGGTTTTTTTGGTTGGTTTGTTGTTGTTGTTGTTGTTGTTGTTGTTGTTTTGAGGTGGAGTCTCACTCTGTCACCCAGGCTGGAGTACAGTACAGTGGTACGATCTTGGCTCACTGCAACCACCCATGTTCAAGAGATTTTCCTGCCTCAGCATCTCAAGTAGCTGGGATTACAGGCACCTGCCATAATGCCTAGCTAATTTTTGTAATTTTTAATAGAGATGGAGTTTAACCTTCATGGCCAGGCTGTCTTGAAATCCTGACCTCGTGATCCACCTGCCTTGGCCTCCCAAAGTGCTGGGATTACAGGCATGAGCTACATCGCCCAACCAAGAAGAGTTATTCTTATACATTAAGTTTCTTAGGGGGATATACTATGTAGAAATTTAGTTATCAAGTAAAGGACAAAGTTGAACGCCCCCCTGCGCGCGTGCGCGCGCGCACACACACACACACACACACACAGAAATTCCTTTGAATTTGATCTTTTAAGGCTCTGTATGTTCTGTCACAGTGTGATGAGGATATAGTTCCTACTTTAGTGGTAACTGATTTATATTTTCTTCTTTTAATAGTGCACTAGTGAAATTGATGAATAAGTCGATAGAGGGGACCGCAGATGATGAAGAGGAGGGTGTAAGTCCAGATACAGCTATTCGTTCAGGACTTGAACTTCTTAAGGTATTTTTGAAACGGTTTTGTTGGCATGTATTTCCGTAGGGTCATAATTTGCCTTCTTTTCAGGATATGCAAGTGTCAGACTTTATAGGAAGCTGTTTGAAAGATTAAAACTTGTGTTGGAAGTCAGATTATGTAAAAGTAACGTTTTTACATCATAACATAATGTAATTATTTTAGATCATAAATTGATATTGTTTGTTTCACTGTTTATCATGTCCATGCCTGCTATGCTTGTTAGTGATTGCTGTACAATCCAGTCTTAACTAAGTAATAGCAAGGTGTAGCTTAAAACTTTGTGGACAGGAGATGTGACTAAATCTAGGGGGGTGGAATATCATCAAAGTGAGCGGTTTTGGGCGTATTTGTGGGATTCTTGGGAGACTGGCATGACTAGATAGAAGCGGTGCTTTGGGGAATAATGGGAGACAAAGTTCCAGATTGTTGAGTGCCACTGGGTAAGCAAGGTACTGTCAACAGTTTTTAACCTGGCTTTCAACCAGCTGCAGCCCTTGATAGAGCTTTCATCAGATTAAATAAAAGAAGAGTAGAAATTGAAGGCAAAGAGACATTGATACCACTGTGACATAAGGGAGAAAAGACAACCAAGTACAGCAATGTTAGATAGAAAAAGAATGATGGGATCGGATTGTATTCTGAGAGTCTTAAATATCATTGCATTGAAAGAATTGATATGATGCCTCATTAATACGATTTTAATTATATTTTTAATAATTGAGTTGTATTTTCAATTCTTTTTAAAAGTGAAGCCGCCTTTACGGCAATATATTTTAATAGATTGCTTTTTATTACGTTTTTCTAATTTAATTCTCCAATTTTTTGTAAATAAAACCACATAACTAGATATTATCGCTCCAAATCTTGCCAAATGAGACAATATCTGCACTTACCATTAAATAAGTACTTACTGAATTAATGGAGACTACCTGCTCCATTTCCCTTTTTCCTTCTATTTTCAGCCCTAATGTTGATACTACATTAACTGAATTGTTTCTACTTTATGGAAGGTTAACTCTTTAGACATGTATCTAACTTGTTAAAAATTACTTAAGGGCACATTTGTGCTTGTGTCATAAGGGAATAAATATATATTCAAATCATAATTAAAAGTTCACATTAGTGGCTTCTTTGTTGATAGTTATGATGAGTGATAGATTTCACTTGAAATATTGCCTTGGCTGGGTACAATGGTTTTCACCTGTAATCCCAGCCAAGGCAGGAGGATCTCTTGAGCACAGGAACTGGAGACAAGCCTGGGTAACATAGCTAGACCTCATCTCTGCAAAAAGAACAAAAGAATTTAGCCAGGCGTGTGGTGCACCTGTAGTCTCAGGTCAGGGAGCTGAGGTGGGAGGTTGAGACCATAGTGAGCTGTGATGTTCCACCACATTCCAGCCTAGGTAACAGTGAGATCCTGTCTCAAAAAAAAAAAGAAAAGAAAAAGTTTCTCATAGATTATCTTTTTGCTAGTCAAAGGAAGCTCTGAGTTAGCATTTTGTTTACATTACACAAAGATTGAGTCATTATGGATGGAGGTTTTATTTCAAGTAAGCATTCCTTCACCTAAATACAATACATTTATAAACTGGTAAGAGTTATTAATACTGTCAATCACATTCAATGAAAACAGAGCTATGTGTTTTGTGTTCCAAGTAGCAAAATAGACTAAGAGGTAAGGAAGAAAATAGGACAAAGGCTGTATGTCAATTGTGTACTTCTAAAGCTCTATCTGTTTTTTCAGGTTCTGTCTTTCACACATCCTACCTCGTTCCACTCTGCAGAGACGTATGAGTCCTTGTTACAGTGCCTAAGAATGGAGGATGACAAGGTAGCAGAAGCTGCTATACAAATTTTTAGAAATACAGGTCACAAAATAGAAACAGATCTTCCCCAAATACGATCGTGAGTACACTTTTTCTCCCATGGTAAATACAAAAGTTTCTAAGTATGGGAACCATAGAATAATTGTTTTCCTTCTGTGTAGGAAGATAGGAGAGAGGAGAGACAATTTTGATTTAGAAGCTACCTTTCCGTGTCCTCCTCTGTTTTCTCTTTCCCTTGCCTTACACTCCTCTCCCATCATTAGAACAAAATTATTTTAAGATATTAAGAATCAAAAGTTATCACAGAATTTAGTGTTTTATTATATTTATGATTAATGTCTTTCTGATCCAGGCTGATACAGATCTTTTTTCTGTAAATGGGTTATAAATACAATAACTGTCACTTTACTATCCCACCAAAAATGGGACAAATAGTTCACTTTGGCATCTTAAAAGGTTAAGGTGAAACTTCTGCTGAGATGTTATATTTAGACTTAAAGAAATTGCAAAAGACATCTTTTAGAGGGAAAAACACATTGCAAATAGCTGTTGAACCATATGTTCAGGGTATATGCAAGTAGTTCAGGGTATATTCAACTACATACCATTTTCCTCACATGGTAATCATAGGGCAAGCAATCTCCTGAAGTTTTTATTAAATCTGTGAGCTAATAGTTTAACTTGTTTATTTCAGCTTAACACTGAAATAATTCAGTGTTCATTGTACGTTCTCTTCATTCTCAGCATTATTCTGGCTGATTAAAAAAAAAGTTACCACAATCAGTCCCTGCCCTCAAGGAGTTTAGAGATAATAAACTTTATATGTGTACAGCATAAAAAAAGATCATTGACACAATAGGATAAAGTTTTTGCTGAGTTTTTCATGGGAGGAAAACCTATACATTTTTTAAAGGCAAAGAATCTATTCTTAGAGGAATTCTACCTCAAAGGAAGCAATTGAAAATGAGTATAGATGGAAGAGTTAACTTTGGACATGAGGAATAAAAGACCTTATTCATAAGACTAATGGAGAAGAAAGGAAATAATCACTGGAACGCAGAAAAGCCCAACACTAAAGACCTCAATAACAACCCTGATGATATCACTGGATTATAGCGCTCTAGAAAAAACAAGAAGAAAGGTTAAAGTTGACTTCTGTATTATTTTATTTAGCTAAGAATAATTAGTAATACATTTAACAATAGTTTCATCAAAACTGTCTTCATCATTCACTAGTGTTATTTTATAAGAGATGTTACTTTGGTAAACGGTATGGTGAAAGACTAAACAGATAAGAGAGAGGAAAGACATCTTCCGTTTAGAAGCATAGTCATAACTCAGTCAAGGAAGTCTATTTGGGCATGGACATTCCTATCTCAAAATTCCAAAGTCTGTAGAGGGAAGCTTCAGGCGTATTTATAAACATCAAATTAGACTTATACCAACTAGCATATGTTCCCATTTTTGGTTAAGGTGCATGGCTTGGAGCCTGCAGTATAGCTTTTCATGTCTAGCCTCCCATTATCATAAGATGGCATTGTCACCCTTGCATTTGATACCACTACCTTTATAATTTATAAAATAGGCTCTTATAACATTAAATATATGACGTGCACGCGCGCGCGCGTGTGTTTTGTGTGTGTATATATAACATTAAATTTCTTTCTTTAAATGTTTATTTCACTTTATCAATATTCCTCCGATTATAAAAATACTTGTATTCATTGTAGCAAACTGAAACTAGAAAAAATATAACAAAATAGTCACCAGTAATATTTTCTATGTATATTTTTTATGAATGTTCATGTACTAGATGTTTGTCTATTTTTTGTAGGTTCATATAAGCACACTATTTTCTTCATTCTACCTAATTATTTTTTTCTGTCATCAGCGTTTAATTTTTGAAGACTGTTACGTGTTTTTTCATCTCATCCTAACAGAAGACTCTTTTAGTTTACTCTTCATTGTCAGTGTAGAAGTTAAGTGTATGGATTTTGAAAGAAATGCTAATTTTCAAATCCCAACTCTCAGTTTCCTAGCTTCATCATCTCAGGAGGCTTAAATAACATCTTTGTGCTTTAATTTTCTCATCGTGTAATGACTATTACAGTCTTCTTTGGGTGGATGCAAACATTAGTTGAATTAATCCATATGTAAATACCTAGAATTATGTCTGGCACATAATAGTTAAATATGTTTATTGCCATTCTGCTGATATATATGTATCTGTATCTTTGCATACTTTATTTCACTAGTATCATTTCAGCTGTTTAATACAGCTTGGCCTCTTGCTACTGTTTTTCCATAGCTACTTTGAAATAACTGAAGGGGATTATAAAAGGGAATTGAAAAATTAGCAATATCCTACTTAGAAGGTAAATGTAAAAACATGTCATGGGGGAAGCTTTAGATTATGGATTCAGGGTTGCTTGTTATTTTGAATATTTGTGAAATAGCTTTTAAATAAAAATTGTCTCCTGAAGTAGGCTTTTTCTTGAGGCATTGTAGTTCTTGGTTGTACTTGGGGGTAGAGAGAGAGCTTTTTTAAGTCTTTCTTTAGCTCAGATAATTTTTAAGAGAGGCTTCTCTGCCAGCATCCATCTATATAGGGGAAGTGGAAGTCAACCAAAGGAATACTTGTTGTTTTATGACTTTAAGAAAAAAAAACACTATATTATTTTTTGCAGGACCTTAATTCCCATTTTACATCAAAAAGCAAAGAGGGGTACTCCACACCAAGCAAAACAGGCTGTGCACTGTATACACGCCATATTCACAAATAAAGAAGTCCAGCTTGCACAGATTTTTGAGGTATATCTAATATATAGGTTGTGTTTATATTGGTCTTTATTTTTTAAGCTTTGTAGTTTGATGAAGATGGAAGCTAGATTTTTTTAAGCTGTTTATATGTAGACCCCTAGAATATAAATTGCTTGGGAGCAGGAATTCTTTCTATTTTATATGGTACCACATTCCCAGCCTTTAGATTAGATGATATGTTCTTGTACTTCATATTGAAGGATGTTCTGTGGTTTTTGTTATTTAGTTTGTTTTTGAGACAAGGTCTGACTTTGTCACCAGTGCTGGAGTACAGTGGTGCACTCTGCTCACTGCAGCCTTGAACTCCTAGGTTCAAGGAGTCCTCCTGCCTCAGCCTCCCAAGTAGCTGAGAGTACAGGCACATGCCATCATGCCCAACTAATTTTTGTATTTTTTATAGAGATGAGGTTTGCCATGTTGCCCAGGCCCAAAGCCTTAGCCTTCCAAAGTACTAGGATTACATATATGAGCCAACACACCTGGCTTTATGTGTTTATATTAGAACATTTTACTTAATTTTAGCCTTATTGGCTCAGTGGTGCATTTATTCTCAGAAAGTATTAGTAGATATTTTGAACAATCCAGTTTGAAGTACCTAAGAACCCTACCTGAAAATTAATCCTGTTTCCCTTTCTTTACATATGATGATTGGCCTCATTTAACAATTAGAAATGTATTACTGGCCGGGCACGGTGGCTCAAGCCTGTAATCCCAGCACTTTGGGAGGCCGAGGCGGGTGGATCACGAGGTCAACAGATCGAGACCATCCTGGTCAACATGGTGAAACCCCGTCTCTACTAAAAATACAAAAAATTAGCTGGGTATGGTGGCGCGTGCCTGTAATCCCAGCTACTCAAGAGGCTGGAACCCAGGAGGCGGAGGTTGCGGTGAGCCGAGATCGCGCCATTGCACTCCAGCCTGGGTAACAAGAGCGAAACTCCGCCTCAAAAAAAAAAAAAAAAAAGAAATGTATTACTAAAAATAAAACAAAAATAAAGCAAAAAGTAGAAATGTATTCCTATTATAAGTTGGAGATAGTGTGAACAAAACCCAGTGAACTTTTACTTTATATGATTTAAGATAATTTAAAATGTTCCCACAGGGGGAGAAATCGACCAATATAGTAAATTCATTGTTGTAGATTAATCAAAAATAATGCTGATTTGGTGAAGCAAAAAATATGTTTTTTTCTTTTACTTGGGTTTTATTTTTTTTCTTTTATCTTTTTCTACATTCTTTAAACCTTGCTAAAATTTAGTAGGTGAATTAAGAACCAAGTGTCTAATGTGGTTGAAGTTAATTATGATCATATTAGAGCAGGTTGGTTTGGGTATGATAAATTCAGTAGAATGTCTGATATGTATAAAACAAATTGATAATTTTGTCTGTTTTATTTTTATAGCCACTCAGTAGGAGTCTGAATGCTGATGTGCCAGAACAACTTATAACTCCATTAGTTTCATTGGGCCACATTTCTATGTTAGCTCCAGATCAGTTTGCTTCCCCAATGAAATCTGTAGTGGCAAATTTTATTGTGAAAGATCTGCTAATGAATGACAGGGTAAGTTTCTCATTTAATTAAATTGAGAATCATGAGATTAAGACTATTTATATCTTTGCCACAGAAACACTCTGTTTCTATGTACTTTTTTTTTTTCTTTTAAATTATTCGATATTGGTTCTATTTATTTATTAATTCCTTATTTAAGTTCCAAACTACTCCCTGATTTCATGGTAGCTATTACTACTAGAATTTCACACTTAACAAATAAAAATCAGAACATGGGATTTGGGAATCATGAAAGTTAAATATAACTAAAAGCTATTGTCCTGACCTTCAAAAGACAGCTTATAATTTTCTGGAATGCTAGAATTGGTTTTTTTGTTTTGTTTTGTTTATTTGTTTTAGAGACAGTCTCGCTCTGTGCCCCAGGCTGGAGTGCAGTGGCGTGATCTTGGCTTACTGCAACCTCTGCATCCTGGGTTCAAGCGATTCTCCTTCCTGAGCTCCTGACTAGCTGGGATTACAGGCACTTGCCACCACGCCTGGCTAATTTTTGTATTTTTTAGTAGAGATGGAGTTTTGACATGTTGGCCAGGCTGGTGTTGAACTTCTGATCTCAGGTGACCCACCTACCTTGGCCTTCCAAAGTGCTGGGATTATAGTCCTGAGCCACCATACCATGCCTGGCTAGAAGTTGTTTTATCAAACATTGTTAGAAATGTAAATGTAAGTGGATTAGCCAGGTGTGGTGGCAGTCACCTGTAATCCTAACTACTTGGGAGGCTGAGAGGCTGAGGCAGGAGAATCACTTGACCCCGGGAAGCAGAGATCGCATTGAGCCAAGATCACACCATTGCACTCCAGCCTGGACAACAAGAGGGAAACTCTGTCTCAAAAAAAAAAAAAGTAAGTGGACTTGAATTTGACTAATTTTTAAGGTATTACACTGTACTTTTGGCATGAGCATATTGATGTCTGTGTGCTCTGATTTATCGCCTCTGGGTTGGAATATAGAGATTGAAAAGACTTCCAAAATGATTTTGGAAACACACCTTGATTAAGAAGCACTGCTGGCCCAGCATGGTGGCTCACTCCTGTAATGCCATCACTTTGGGAGGCCAAAGAGGGTGGATCACCTGAGGTCAGAAGTTTGAGACCAGCCCAGCCAACATGGTGAAACCCCATCTCCACTAAAAATACAAAAAATTATCCAGGAGTGATGGCAGGTGCCAATAATCCCAGCTACTTGAGAGGCTGAGGCAGGAGAATCGCTTAAATCTAGGAGGTAGAGGTTGCAGTGATCCAAGATGGCACCATTGCACTCCAGCCTGGGCAACAAGAAGAACAAGACTCTGGTCTCCAAAAAAAAAAAAAAGAAAAAATCACTGTCTTAACAAATGGATCTAAATTAAATCATTTGTTATTCTATGGAGACACAAACCATTCTTTACATGCTGGATCATTGTGGATGACTTATAATTACGTATTAATTTGCCACAAAACCAATTTATCCAAAGTTTATAACTTTCTCGCATGGTTTGGTAGGCTTGAGGCCTCAATATCAAGAACTTAAAGATACCTGCTCGTACACCTTTTGTATTTGTACCACCTCCCACTTTCGAATGCAGCAAAGAGGAGAGCAACGTGGCCTAAGTCTCATTTCCCACCCCAAATATCCTTGCAGTTTTTACTCTTGATAGATGTGGTTGTCAACAAATGTGAAATTTAACATACCTCCTAAATGATAATTGTTGATAGATTATGTTTTCAGATGGTCTTTTTTTATTGTGGTAAAATATACATAATATAAAATAGGCCATTTTTAAGTGTAAAATTCACTAACATTATAAACAGCCACATTGTTATCTAATCACCACCACTCCATCCATCTCCAGAATTTTTTCATCATCCCAAACAAAAACTCTACCTGTTAAGCAACAATTCTCTATTCTACTTTCTTACTCGATGACTACCTATTCTACATATCTCTTATCCATGTTGTAGTATGTATCAGAATGTTGTTCCTTTTGTGGCTAGTGTTCTATTGTGTGTGTATATATCCCATAGTTTCTTTGTCTGTTGTTGAACACTTGGGTTGCCAGTAGGTAGCTGTTGGCTATTGTGAATAATGCTGATAGGAACATTTATGTTACTGTTCTCTTATCTCTTGGGTATATATCTAGGAATAACATTATTGGGTTACAGTTTCCTTTAAAAAAAATAGCCATACTAGTGGATATGAAGTGGTATCTCATTGTAGTTTTGATTCGCATTTTCCTAATGAATAATAACGTCAAGCATATTTTTTGTGTGCTTATTACTATCTGTAATATCTTCTTTGGAGAGCTGTCTATTAAATTCTGTCACCTACTTCTTTTTTTTAAAAAAAAAAGACATGGTTTCATTCTGTCACCCAGGCTAGGGTGCAGTAGCACAATCTTAGCTTACTGCAACCTCTGCCTCCCAGGCTCAAGCGATAACCTCCTGCCTCAGCCTCCCGAGTAGCTGGGACTACAGGCACATGCCACCATGCTTGGCTAATTTTTGTATTTTTAGTAGAGACAGGGTTTCACCATGTCGTCCAGGATGGTCTTGATCTCTTGACCTTGTGATCCACCCTCCTCGGCCTCCCAAAGTGCTGGGATTACAGGTGTGAGTTACCTGCACCCAGCTAATTTTTGTATTTTTAAAGACAGGGTTTTGCCATGTTGCTCAGGCTGCCTTCGTCCGCTTTTAGTTTGGTTTCTTCTTGTTGAGTTTTAAGAGTTATTTACATTTTCTGTATATTTAAAACTTTTGTCAGATATTTACCAGATCCCAGATCATGAAGATTTCCCTGTGTCATCTTTTCAGAGTTATAGTTTTAGTTCTTGTTCTTTTGTTTGTTTGTTTGTTTTCCAATCAATGAGAGCTTGTAAGGTTGCTGAGGTTGGTTGGGCTTGAACTCTTGGCCTCGCCTTCGCAAGCGCCACGACATCCGGCCGGAGCCACTTTGGGCCCCTGTTTGTTTTTTAAGACAGAGTCTAGCTCTGTGGCCCAGGCTGGAGTTCAGTGGCTTGATCTTGGCTCACTGCAACCTCTGCCTTCCAGGTGCAAGCGATTCTCCTGCCTCAGCCTATGTAGCTGGGATACAGGTGCATGCCACCACGCCTGGCTAATGTTTTGTATTTTTAGTAGAGATGGGGTTTCACCATATTGGCCAGGATGGTCTCGATCTCCTGACCTTGTGATCCTCCCACCTTGGCCTCCCAAAGTGCTGGGATTACAGGTGTGAGCCACCATGCCTGGCTGGTTTTACCTCTTAAATTGAGATCTTTGATTCATTCTGAGTTCATTTTTATATATATTAACATCTATTTTTTTGTTTGTCTGATTGGTTTTTTTCTTACGGATATCCAGGGTGGTGGTGGTGGTGGTGTTTTGAGACAAGAGTCTCACTCTGTAGCCCAGCTTGGAGTGCAGTGGCACGGTCTCGGCTCACTGCAATCTCTGCCTCCCAGGTTCAAGCATTTCTCCAGCCTCAGCCTTCCGAGTAGAGCCATATTCCTTCATGCCCAGCTAATGTTTTTTGTATTTTTAGTAGAGGCGGGATTTTCCCATGTTGGCCAGGCTGGTTTCCAACTCCTGACCTCAAGTGATCCCCTTGCCTCAGCCCCCCATAGTGCTGGGATTATAAGTGTGAGCCTCTGCCCCTGGCCAGATATCCAGGTTTTCTAGCACCATTTTTTGAAAAGACTTTTCTTTTCCTAAAGATTGGTCTTGGCACCCATGTCTAAAATGAATTATCATATATGCAAGGGTTTTCTGGGTTCTCTATTCCATTGATATGTCTATCTTTGCCAGTACCAGCCCACACTCTTGGTTACTGTAGGTTTCATAGTAAGTTTCAAAATTGAGAAGTATGAGGCTTCTAACTTTGTTCTTTTCCAAGTTCTGATTGGTGAACAACATGAAAACTTAACACAGAGAATGTGTTGATCAACATGAAAAACTGAATCAGCAAAAGCTTAAATTTTTGTTTCATGTTGAAAGCTAAATTTATTCAATTGTCTGTAGTCAACAGGTGAAAAGAATGGAAAACTGTGGTCTCCAGATGAAGAGGTTTCACCTGAAGTACTAGCAAAGGTAAATGTATGTAGGTCTTGGTAATCTTCGTATTTTAAAAAGACACATTTGTAGGTATCCTCCTCACCTTTTTAAAATTTAATAAATAGAGATGGTATCTTTCTCTGCTGCTCAGTTCAGTCTTGAACTCCCCGGCTCAGCTGATCCTTGTACTGCCTCCCAAAGTGCTGAGATTATGGGCTTCAGCCATTGTACCTAGCCAGTAGCCTTTTTTTTTTTAAATTAAATGTAATGGTTATTAAGCATTTGTTAAGAAGGTGCTTTATTTTAAAATCCATTGTAAAAATTGTTTCTTTAAGACATTGTAGTTTTCATTGTTTATTATATCTCATTGTCTTCTGCCTGCTAAAACATTCTCAATGAGGCTGTTTTATAGAGAGATTGTTTATAGAATGACGTTGCTCAGAAGCGTCTTAAACCCAGCACCACCACCACTATCTACAAGCATATGAATATTAACTTGGCAAAGATAGATATTTGTCAAGGTGCGCGCTGTGACTCACACCTATAATCCCTGCACTTTGGGAGGCAGAGGCAGGAGGATCGCTTGATCCCAGGAGTTGGAGACCAGCCTGGGCAGTGTCTCTACAAAAAAAAATAAACATAATTTAGTTGGACTGGGCACGGTGGCTCACGTTTGTAATCCTAGCTCTTTGGGAGGCCAAGGCAGGCAGATCACTTAAGGTCAGGAGTTTGAGACCAGCCTGGCCAACATGGTGAAACTCCTTCTCTACTGAAAATACAAAAATTAGCCAGGCATGGTAATACATGTCTGTAATCCCAGCTACTTTGGAGGCTGAGGCAGGACAGTCGCTTGAACCTGGGAGGTAGAGGTTGCAGTGAGCCAACATTGCACCATTACCCTCTAGTCTGGGCAACAGTGAAACTCCATCTAAAATAATAAAAATAATGATAATTTTGCTGGGTGTGTTGGTGCACGCCTATAGTTAACCTACTCAGGAAACAGAGGCAGGAAGATCGCTTGAGCCCAGGAGGTCAAGGCTACAGTGAGTTGTGATTGTGCCAGCGCACTCCAGCCTGGGCGACAGAACAAGACTGTCTAAACAAAATGAAATCAAAAAAACGTAGATTGTTACTAAATTTGTGACGTTTAATAGATATAAAGTAAAGCTCAGTTTAACAGTGGCAGGTTTGGGGTTTAAAATAAGATTGTATCATCTTTGATAATCTTTTACTTTGTGTTTCTTCATAGTGATCGTATATTCTATCAATTCGTTTTTCCAGGTTGTCACTAAATTTAATGAATAATACTTTGATTTTTTTGGTTAGCAGGTTTTTTTTTTTTTAACGGAGTCTTATTCTGTCACCCAGGCTCTGGAGTGCAGTGGCACGATCTCAGCTCATTGCAACCTCCACCTCCTGTGTTCAAGCAGTTCTCCTGCCTCAGCCTCCCAAGTAGCTGGGACTAAGGCATGTGCCACCATGCCCAGCTAATTTTTGTATTTTTAATAGAAAAGGGGGTTTACCATGTTGGCTAGGCTAATCTCCAACTCCCGACCTCAGGTGATTCACCCACCTCGGCCTCCCAAAGTGCTGGGATTACAAGCGTGAGCCACCGCACTCAGCCTTTGGCTAGCTCTTTCGCATATATTGCTAACAATCTTTTGACTAGACATCTCCAACTAGTTATGACTACCAATGATTATAGAAACTCCCATTTTTTGGTCAGAACGTTAAATGAGACTGAATCAGACTTGGTTACTTTAAAGTAGTTTTTCAATACTACAAAACTGTAAAACTCTGAAGTTATTTTCAGTTACTGCAATCAGTACAGTGTTGTTTTTTTGTTTTGTTTTGGTTTTTTTTTTGAGATGGAGTTTTGCTCTGTCACCCAGGCTGGAATACAGTGATACACAGTCTCAACTCACTGCAACCTCTGCCTCCTGGGTTCAGGCAATTCTCATGCCTCAGCCTCCTGAGTAGCTGGGACTACTGGTATGTGCCACCATGCCTGGCTAGGTTTTTTGTTTTGTTTTGTTTTGTTTTGTTTTTAGTAGAGATGGGTTTTTTTATTTTAGACAGTGTTTCACGATGTTGGCTAGGCTGGTCTCTAATGCCTGACCTCCAGTGATCCACCTGCCTTGGCCTTCCAAAGTGCTGGGATTACAGGCATGAGTCACCAGGCCTGGCCTGTATAGTTTAAATTGTTGTTTTCTAAGTGTGTATTTTCAAATAGTTTCAAAATCTTGGACAAGCATCTAAGTATGAAAACCTAGGCCAGGCACGGAAGCTCACTCCTGTAATCCCAGCACTTTGGGAGGCCAAGGTGGGTGAATCACTTGAGGTCAGGAGTTCAAGACCAGCCTGGACATCATGGTAAAACCCCATCTCTGAAAAACTAAAAAAGAAAAGAGAAGCAAGGAAAAAAAAAAATAAAACCTAAATTCTGGAACCAGACTCTGAGCAAGTTATCTATCATAGCAGTGTGTCTCAATTGCCTTATCGGTTGGGAAAAAATAATAATCTTCCTCATAAGAGTTTTTTAGGAGATTAAATAAGTTAGTAAGTTAATACAAGTACAGCTCTAAGAAAAGTGCCTGGCACTGGTTAATCACAGAGTAAATATTAGTTCTTATTGTTACTGTTATTATACCCTTATTTAATAAAATTTCTGCTGATGGAGATAAGTAATCTCATTAATATAAATTAATTTTCCCTTTAATTGGAATTTTAAGTTGCTTTCTTTTTTTAGCATGTTAATATTTTATAGGTGCAGGCAATTAAACTTCTGGTAAGGTGGCTGTTGGGTATGAAAAACAACCAGTCTAAATCTGCCAATTCAACTCTTCGGTTATTATCAGCGATGTTGGTTAGTGAGGGTGACCTGACAGAGCAAAAGAGAATCAGGTGAGATTTTTCTTTCTTTCCAGTTTTCTTAGTGCTGAAATTTTGGTATAAATATGTAAGAATTATTTACCTAATGAATACCGAATGGTGTAATTACACCTTGTTCTTCTGGATCAAATCTTCTGTACTCATTTAGGGTTTTTCTGTCTGATTGTATTGTTATTTTAATAGTGCTAGTATAGTTTTCTTCATATGATTACAAATATGTAATCATAATCACTATATTGTAATATTATAGTTAGCATCAACATTTGGTTCAATTAAGCAAGTATTTGTTAAATTTCTATTGCATAAAACACCGTGAAAAGCATTGCAGCAAAAATAGGAAAAGTCCCTGCCTTCAAAGAGCTTCTCTGTATTAAAGTGATTAAATAAGTGGAGTGACTTGAGTGCCATGAAAGTAATAAAAATTTCAGCGGCAAGTCAGAGAAGGGAGAGTTGAAGTCTTCTTGTCATTCTGCAAATTCGGGTGCATACACATGTATGGGCACACTCACAGATGGTTTACATTGTTACACATTTTCACTTTTAATCTGTAAAATTACCATTTCATTTTTAAGATGAAAATGAAAGTTCATTTTTTTACAATCTGGTTTCTTTCAAATTCTTGATTTAGTAGGGGCCAAGAGTACCAGCATAGATAACTAAAGAATTGTACATATGATGCATTCCTTTTTTAAAATTTGTGGTAGAGGACAGAGGTTTAATCATTCCTTTATGAGGCTGAGCACAGTGGCTCATGCCTGTAACCTTAGCACTTTGGTTGCCAAAGCAGGTGGATCAATTAAAGTCATGTTGAAACCCTGTCTCTACTAAAAATACAAAAATTAGCTGGGTGTGGTAGCACAAGCCTATAATCCCAGCTACTGGTGAGGCTGGAGGCATGAAAATCGCTTGAACCCAGGAGGTCGAGGTTGCAGTGTGCCAAGATCATGCCACTGCACTCCAACCTGTGCTAGATATGTGGTACTGGTATTAATTTTTTAAAAAATGATTTGAATTAGAAATGGGATCTCACTGTGTAGCTCAGGCTAGCTGGGCTCAAGCAATCCTTCTGCCTCAGCCTCCTGCATAGTAGGACTATAGGTGTACACTACCACGCCCTATTTTTATCATCGAATAAGTGAAGGGCAGTCTTTTATAACAGACTGATTACAGCTGAGTTAGGGATAATGAAAGCTTTAAATTGGGGTAATTATGTACTATATACGGCAAACAGCGAGCTCTTACAAGTCAGTGATACCTAGGCAGAATATAGGTATAATAATGAGGCATAATAATGAGCTCTTAAAACTCAATGATACCTAGGCAGGACCCCCAGTAGAGATGAAGACTAGCTATTATCAGTTTACTTTTAAAAGTTTAACATCACTAAATGCAGTCAATACAATTTAAACTTAAGCAATGCCTCTTTGGCCTTACAAATCAGAAAGAAAAAAAAATTTTTTTAAGCAGTCATTCCTCAGTGTGATCAGGGAAATGGGTTTCTCATTACCCCTGTGAGTATAAATTGGCTTGACTCGGGCATTTTCCATCTAGACCCTCAAAAATGTTATCCCTGACTCTTTATTTTTACACTCGTAATTCATGTGTGGAAAAGAACCATATGAAAGCATATACATACAAGCATGTTCCTCCCGCATTATTTTCCATCACAAAAAAATAGGGGAATGGTTAACCATGGAATGAACACCCATTAGATCCTAATTGGATATCATATAATATTACCTTTTCTAAGCCTCAATTTCTTCATCTTATGGAGTGAAAATTAATTGAGATAAAACCTATAAACTCTTACCTGGCACAGAGTAAGCACTCAAATAATAGGTGTTACTTTCATTCCTGAATGAATGTCATAGAAGCTATCTGAGGCTCCCTCATTGTTACCAGTACTCATTTTAACAATCCTGTTGTCCAAGAGTACCAGGTTTTATCCTCTGTATGCTTAGCAGTAATCCCAGTGGGTTCAGGCTAGCTTTCTGCATTTTGTAAAGCTGTCACAATAAATATGAAAGCCATGCTGTGTTCCACATAGAAGTCAAAGTAGAAAGACTCCCCTGCCATCCCATTTATTACCACATTTTACCACATAAATAATAAGAATACACAGTGTGGGGGTGGGAATGCCAAGGCCTCATAGGTTCCATTTTGAAAACTTGATTCTGCAAAAGGAGGTCAGCACCAGGAACTAGTACCTAAGACAAACACTGGCTCTTACATTTCATATCCTTTACTTCAGGTATTTGGCTGATACTTCCCCCCTTAACTGCAGCCCTGCCATTTCAGCAGACATTAAGCCAGATTCCTATTATGTGTGTATATTCAAGACATAGATTTTAAATGGTTATAGGTGATTTTTTTTTATTTTTTTAAATCAAGTTTTCTACAATCAATATGTATTCCTCTTAAAATGAGGGATACAGCTCCTGATGTAAAAGAGTTCTTCCTATCCTTGAAATTACTGTGGTTGCATGAATAAGCAGAGTTGTTTGGTCGTGGTGGAGTATCTAAGCTAGAGCTTCTCTAGAAATGAAGGCAGGTAAATTTGTAATCAAAAAATCACAATGATTTGGTTTGATTGTGGAAGTCACAATCCCGTGTTCACGGTTTGTGGACTCAAAATAGCTTTCCTGTAGGTGTACATTATGTCATTTTAAGCATAAATTATCCTCTAAGGACCTTACATTCAAAAAGGGACGAAAGCATCTTTATGAATGATAATGGTTATAGGAAATGTTTATTTCTTTTTTGTTTGTTTATAGTAAATCTGATATGTCTCGCTTGCGATTAGCTGCTGGTAGTGCCATAATGAAGCTTGCTCAGGAACCTTGTTACCATGAAATTATTACCCCAGAACAGTTTCAGCTCTGTGCACTTGTTATTAATGTAAGTAACAGTCTTATTTTTGTTAATTACTTGTCTTCAAAGTTGAATACATTTACTTTCTGTGGAGACAGATTCATTTATTATGTGAATATATGTACAAAAGGAACTGCTATTATTACCTGTTTAACTGTCTTTAAATTATTACAATTATTACATTATTTATTCCCCCATGTAATTTTTTTTTTTATTGGAGAAGACATTAAAAATAAGTATACTTAAACTGCTGGAGTTTTTTTTAAATAAATGTTTGCCAATTTAAGTATTTTTGTGCTGCTGTAGGATGAGTGTTACCAAGTAAGGCAGATATTTGCTCAGAAGCTGCATAAGGCACTTGTGAAGTTACTGCTCCCATTGGAGTATATGGCGATCTTTGCCTTGTGTGCCAAAGATCCTGTGAAGGAGAGAAGAGCACATGCACGACAGTGTTTGCTAAAAAATATCAGTATACGCAGGGAGTACATTAAACAGAACCCTATGGCTACTGGTAAGCAACTGAAAGTTCTCTGTGTGCAAATATATTTTGTCAATGTATCAATTTTTCAGGGTTTTTTTTCTGTCATGTGTTTCTATTATAGTTTATAATACAACTGGGAGTTTTATAGAATGCTGTCATTGTAGTTATGATGTACTTAAAAAGTGAACTCATGAGTCCTATTTATATACTGCATTAGCTCCTGGTTAACTGCATTTTTTCTATGGGATCAGCAGTGTGGTTTGATTTGAACATATTGCTCAGCAGTCAGACTAAATAATTTTTTCCTAGCTTTTTCAGGGACCTATTGTTTTTTTGCTTTTTATTGCCTAGACTGGAGTGCTGTGGTGCAGTCTCGACTCACTGCAACCTCCGCCTCCCGGGTTCAAGTGATTCTCCTGCCTCAGCCTCCTGGGTAGCTGGTATTACAGGCACCTGCCACCACGCCCAACTAAATTTTTGTATTTTCAGTAGAGACAGGTCTTCAACATGTTGGCCAGGCTGGCCTCGAACTCCTGACCTCGTGATCTGTCCTCCTGAGCCTCCCAAAGTGCTGGGATTACAGGCGTGAGGCACCACACCTGGCCAGGACCTATTGTTCAGTGGGTTTAATGCCTGATAACTTTGACTTTAATATCTTTCAAAAGTGAAATATAACTGCATACCAGGTACCAGAGAAAGAAATTAAGAAGAAAAGTGAAGTGTAAAGTAGTTTAGTATCCAGCTATCATGTTGTGCCTAATTTAGAAATAACTGAGGGACAAAATGGAAACTTAAGTAGTTAAACTCAATCCACTAAGCCATTTCATAAAGGTTGTTTTTAATATTAAATAATGTTTTCACTTCAGAGAAATTATTATCACTGTTGCCTGAATATGTAGTTCCATACATGATTCACCTGCTAGCCCATGATCCAGATTTTACAAGATCACAAGATGTTGATCAGCTTCGTGATATCAAAGAGTAAGTCTTGTTTTTCAAGAATTCTAAAAATGATGTTTAGCTTTCAAAAAATGGCAAATATTTTTACTGTTATTTCCATTGGAATTAGAATCTCCTTATGGTTTTATTCATTTATTATAAATTGCCAGTTTTATCTTTCAAAAATTTTTCTATCTACAAGCTTTTGGTTGTTCATTTTCTGTTTGTTTGCAGCTAGTTAAGCTATCTAAGTCTTTGAAATAGGTTAGTTTGGTTATCTTAGTTATTATATTTGATTTTTACTGTTTATATTGAGATGAGTTATTAGAAGGGAAGAGCACTGAAATGTGAAATAATTGGAGTTGGAACTGAAAACATTGGAACATTTTTCATTCTTCGTTCTGTCTGGCATGCAATACATTTGAGCATCTTTAAAAAGTTTATTGATACATAACTGTCTACATTTGTGAGGTACACATATTTTGGTACATACATACAATGTGTAATGAGAAAATCAGAGTAATTAATATAACCATCCCCTCTTGAGCCCAGGCATCGGAGCTGCAGTGACCTATGATCAAGCCACTGCACTTCAGCCTGGGTGACAGAGCAAGACCCTATCACTAAAAAATTATTACAATAAAATTTTTAAAATAAACATAAATTATTGTTAACTATAGTGCTATCATGTCAGAATTGATTCCTTCTATCAATTTTTTGTACTTATTTTAGCACTACTGTGCTATCAAATGTCAGAATTTATTACTTCTATTTTTGTACTTATTAACCAGTCTGTTTTTTGTTTTTTTTTTTAAGACAGAATCTTGCTCTGTTGCCCAAGCTCAGAGGTTGCTTGTCTCACTGCATCCTCTGCCTTCTGGGTTCAAGTGATCTCCAGCCCCTCAGCCTCCCAAGTAGCTGGGCAACAGGTGCCCGCCACTATGCCTGGCTATTTTTTTTTTTTTTGTATTTTTGGTAGAGATCGGGTTCCACCATGTTGACCAGGCTGATCTCCTGACCTCGTGATTTGCCTGCCTTGGCCTCCCAGAGTGCTGGGATTACAGGAATGAACCACTGCACCTGACCAACCAGTCTGTCTTTATCCTCTCTTCCCTTCTATGCTTGACAGTCTCTCGTAGCCACCCAATCTACTCTCTGCCTGTATAAGATCTGCATTTTAAGTTTTTTAAATGAGACAGGGTCTTACTCTATAACTTAGGCTGGAGTGCAGTGGTGTGATCAGGGCTTATTGTACCTCAGCCTCCTGAGATAAAGCAATCTCCCACCTCAGCTTCCTGAGTAGAAGGGACTACAGGCATGTGCCACCATGCCCAGCTAATTTTTATATTTTTCGTAGAGCTGGTATCTCACTATGTTGCCCAGGCCAATCTCAAACTCCTGGACTCAAGCGACCCTCCTGCCTCAGCCTCCCAAAGTGCTACGATTATAGGCATGAGCCACTGCCTGGCCTTCACTCTTACAGTGCCCACATAGGAGTGAGGTCATGTGATATTTGTCTCTGTGCTTGACTTATTTCACTGAACCTGAGATGACTTCAAGTTCTGTTCATGTTGCTGAAAATGACAGAATTTCATTCTTTTGGGGAGGGGAGTGGGGAGATGGAGTCTCCCCTGTCACCTGGGCTGGAGTGCAATGGCACAGTCTTGGCTCACTGCAACCTCCGACTCCTGGGTTCACACGATTCTCCTGCCTCAGTCTCCCGAGTAGCTGAGATTACAGGCGCAAAGCGCACACCAGCACACCTAGCTAATTATTTGTATTTTTAGTAGAGACAAGGTTTCACTATGTTGTCCAGATTGGTCTCAAACTCCTGACCTTGTGATTAAGCCCACCTCGGCCTCCCAAAGTGGTGGGATTAGGTGTGAGCCACCATTCCCGGCCGAATTTCATTCTTTTTTATGGATGAATAATTTTTCCTTGTGTGTATATAGTCAAAATTTTCCTAATTAATTTATCTGTTGAGGGACACTTACGTTGATTCCAGTATCTTGTCTCTTGTGAATAGTGCTACAGTAAACATGGAAATGCATCTATCTCTTAGATGTATTAACTTCCTTTCTTTTTTTTTTTCTTTCTATGTTTCTGAGACAGAGTCTTACTCTGTCACCAGACCGGAATACAGTGGTGTTATCTCAGCTCACTGTAACCTCTGCCTCCCCACTTCAAACAATTCTCATGCCTCAACCTCCCAAGTAGTTGGAGCTACAGGCGTGTACCACCACATCCAGCTAATTTTTGTATTTTTAGTAGAGACTGGTTTTTGCCATGTTAGCCAGGCTGGTCTCCAACTCCTGGCCTCTAGCGATCTACCTGCCTGGGTCTCCCAAAGTGCTGGGATTACAGGCATGAGTCAACATGCTGGCAAGATGTACTGAATTCCTTTATTTTGGATATGTATCCTGCAGTGGGATTGCTGGAATATATGGTAGATCTGTTTTTGGTTTTGTTTTGTGTTGTTGTTGTTGTTTTGAGGAATTTCTTTCTTTCTTTTTTTTTTTTTTTTTTGAGACAGAGTTTCACTGTTGTTACCCAGACTGGAGTGCAATGGCACGATCTTGGCTCACCGCAACCTTCACCTTCTGGGTTCAAGCAATTCTCCTGCCTCAGCCTCCCGAGTAGCTGGGACTATAGGCGTGCACCACCATGCCCAGCTAATTTTTGTATTTTTAGTAGAGACGGGGTTTCACCTTGTAGACTAGGATGGTCTCGATCTCTTGACCTCGTGATCCACCTGCCTCAGCCTCCCAAAGTGCTGGGATTATGGGAGTGAGCCACCGCGCCTGGCTCTTTTTTTTTTTTTTTTCAATAGAAATAGTGTCTTGTGTTGTCCAAGCTGGTCTTGAACTCTGGGGCTTAAGCAGTCCTCCGACCTCGGTCTCCCAGACTGCTAGGATCACAGCCATGAGCCACTACATCCAGCCTGAGGAACCATCATGCTGTTTTCCATAGTAGCTTCAACAGGGTGTCCCCACTGACTGGAGCACTGAGTAATCACCAAAATCCAACCACAATCAGTGTCCTGCTCTTTTCATCCCAGGTAGTTCAGCCCATCTAGCACTCCCAGTGGTTCTCATGGGACAGGACTGGAGTGTGCTTCCCAGACCTGTGGAGAGCTCAGAGTTCAACCTCCGGTTCCCTCCTCTCAACTCAGAAACGACCAGTCTAGGGAAATTGTATACAAGTGGTATTCTGACAGTTTAGGAGACCAGGGTGATGCAGCCTAAAATTGAACTGTTTCTCTTACCAGTGGTGGCTTTGCTCAGTTCTTTTCCCCCTACTTCTGGTGCATTAAAGATGGTATTCTTGTCTTAAATATTTTCTAGATGTTCTCCCATCTTGCTGAAATCATTTCCACTTTTGTATATCTTTAAACATCATTTTTAAATTACCATGTAAATTGAAGTTCCAAATAATGTTTTTCATGGTGGGTATGGTGGCTCTCACCTGGTAATCCCAACTACTTGGGAGGCTGAGATGGAAGGATTGCTGGAGCCCAGGAGTTGAAGGCTGCACTAAGCTGTGATTTGGCTACTGCATTCCAGCCTGGGTGACAGAGGAAACCCAGTTTGTTTTTTTGTTTGTTTGTTTACATTTTTCAAAATGTAGTTACATGACTTTATGAAAATTAGGAAGTTACTGTGTCAGAAACAATTTTTTTGTTAATTATGGTAAATATATATAGCAAAATTTGTAGTTTTTTTTTTTAACCACTTTTAATCATACAGTTAAGTGGAGAAATGTCTAGTGACTTTGCCTTTTTATTAATTGGGTTTTTTTTGTTATTGAGTTGTAAGGGTTCTTTATATATTTGGATGCTTGTCTCTTATCAAGTGTATAATCTAAATTCTTGATAGTATCCTTTGATGCATGAAAGTTTTGTTTTTGTTTTTTCTCCAGTCTGAAGTTTACTTTAGGTATAAGAAAGTTTTTACTTTAATGAAGCCCAGTGTATTTTTTCTTTTGTTGCCTATACAGGACTTTTTTTTGTCATAATTAAAGAACCAAATCTAGTTCATAAAATTTTTTTACTGTATTTTTGGCCAGGCACAGTGGCTCATGCATGTAATCCCAGCACTTTGGGAGGCTGAGACAGGTGGATCAGCTGAGGTCAGGAGTTTGAGACCAGCCTGCCCAACATGGCGAAATCCCAGCTCTTACTAAAAATACAAAAAATTAGCCTGGCATGGTGACAGGCACCTGTAGTCCCAGCTACTTGGGAGGCTGAGTCAGGAGAATAGCTTGAACCTGGAAGGCCAAGGTTGCGCCATTGCACTTTGGCCTGGGCAATAAGAGAAAAACTCTGTTTTTGAAAAAGAAAATTTTACTGCATTTTCTTCCAAGACATAATTAATATTTTTAGCTCTATATTTAAGATCTTTGATCCATTGTAATTGTTGCATGTGGTATAAGGTAAACATGCAGATTTATTATTTTGCTTGTGAATATCCACTTTTTCCAGTACCATTTGTTGAAGAGACTATTCTTTCCCCAAAGATTAGTTTTGGCACCCTTGTCTGATATCAACTTACTATATATGCAAGGGCTTACTTCTGTACTCTCAATCTTATTTAATTTTTCTATATTTCTGGCCTTATGCCATGTAATTCTTTCATTATGATAACTTTATAATAAGTTTCAGAATTGGGAAGTCAGATTCCTGTTCTTTTTCAAGATTGTTTCGGCTTTTGATATTTCCTATGAATTTTAGATTGCATTTATCTATATTTCTTTCTTTCTTTCTTTTTTGAGACAGAGTCTCACGCTGTTGCCCAGGCTGTAGTGCAGTGATGCAATCTCAGCTCACTGCAATCTCTGCCTCCTGGGTTCAAACAATTCTCCTGCCTCCACCTCCCATGTAGCTTGGCCTACAGGCATGCACCACCCACCACACCCGGCTAATTTTTTTGTATTTTTAGTAGAGACAGGGTTTCACCATATTGGCCAGGATTGTCTCGATCTCCTGATCTCGTGATCCGCCTGCCTTGGCTTTCCAAAGTGCTGGGATTACACGTGAGCCACTGTGCCCAGCCGCATTTATCTATATTTCTAAAAAATTCCGTTATACTTTTGATAGGGATGGCATTAAATCTGTTTATTGCCTTGGGTGGTATTGTTATCTTACCAGTATTAAGTCTTCTACTCCATTAGCACTGGATGTCTTTGCATTTATTTAGGCCTTTAATTTTTTTTTCTACACTATTCACTAGTTTTCTGGGTACAGGTCTTTGTCTTCCTTGGTTAAATTTATTTCTAAACGTTTTATTCTTGGCCAGCCATGGTGGCTTACACCTGTAATCCCAGCCACTTTGGGAGGCCAGGGCAGGAGGATCACTTTGGCGTAGGAACTTGAGACCAGCCTTGCAGCCTAGTGGGACTCTGTCTCTATTTTTTAAAATTAAAAAGAAAATGGGTTATTGTTGCCTCCAAGTATTATTAAGGCACTCTCTATTTCTCCTTTCAGTTCTGTCCATTTTTCCTTCATAGATTTGGGGATTTTGTTTTTTTGTTTGTTTTGTTATTGTTTTTGTTTTTTGAGACAGAGTTTCACTGTTGTTACCCAGACTAGAGTGCAATGGCGGGATCTCGGCTCACCGCAACCTCCGCCTCCTGGGTTCGAGCAATTCTCCTGCCTCAGCCTCCCGAGTAGCTGGGATTACAGGTGCGCACCACCATGCCCAGCTAATTTTTTATATTTTTAGTAGAGACGGGGTTTCACCTTGTTGACCAGGATGGTCTCTATCTCTTGACCTCGTGATCCACCCGCCTCGGCCTCCCAAAGTGCTGGGATTATAGGCGTGAGCCACCACTTTGTTTGTTTTGTATATATTTATTATAGTCATATTTTCTTGCTGGATTGGCCTTTTATCAGTATAGTCCTTGTGGTCTCTTATAACCTTTTTGACTTTAAATCTGTTTATCTAACAGATAGCCGTTCATCTCTCTTACCCCTTACTGTTACATGAACTATCTTATGTCCTTTTACATTAAAAGTAGTTACTGATAAGGAGTTCGGTTTGGTAAATAGCTGTATATTTTCTGCATTTCTTACTTGTTTTTTGTGGAGTTCTTCCCATTTTTTCTCTTTCTTTTGTATTTGGTTGGCTTTTTTGTGGCAGACCTTTTGATTTCTTCTTTTTTGTAAAATTTTTAGATCTTTCATTAAGTTTTAGATCAGAGCTGACATCTCACACTTATAACAACCCAGTTTAAATAATAGCAAATTTGTTTCAATAGCGTACGGACGCATTGCTCTTCTGTATCTGTATTTTCTCTCCCTTTACTTTTTATTTTCACAAATCACATCTTTATAGACTATTTTCCCAATTACTTAGATTTACACTTACTGTTTTATGCATTTTCTTTTTAAATCATTTATGAGAAAAATGAGTTATGAGCCAGAGTACAGTAATACTGGCTTTTAAATGTACCTATATAGTTACTTTTACCAGATTTATTTATTTCTCCTTATGGCTTTAAATTACTATCTAGTGTCCTTTCATTTCAGCCTGATGGACTCACTTTAGCATTTCTCGTAAGACAGGTCTACTAATGACAAACTCCCTTTGCTCTTGTTTATTTGGAAATGTTTTAATTTTGTCTTTATTCTTGGACAAAGGCAAATCTTATGTAGGATATAAGATTCTTGGGTGACCAGTTGTTGGGGTTTTTGTTTTTTTGTTTGCTTGTGTTTTTAGAACTTGAAGATGTCATCCACTGCCTCTTGGCCATAATGGTTTCTGACAAGAAATCGGCTGTTATTCTTCTTAAGGATCCTTTTACATGAGTCACTTCCTTGGCTGCTTTCAAGAGACCGTTATCTCCTCATCAGATGTTCCACCATTTGACCCTAATGTGTCCCAATGTGGGTCTCAGATTTCATCCTGCTTGGAGATCATTGATTTTCTTGGATGTATAAATTCACATCTTTTATAAAATTTGCAAGTTTTTGACCATTATTTCTTCAAATATTTTTTCTGCCGCTTTCTGTCTTTCCGTTTGGGAATTCCATGGTGTATATGTTAGTATTTCTGATTGTGTCTTGCAGGTTCATTAGATTCGGTTTTTCTTCATTCTCTTTTCTTTCTGTTCAGACTGAGTGTTTCCAATTGCCTTATCTATAGGTTTGCTGAATCTTTTTTCTGCCTCCTGTAATCTGCCATTGAATCCCCCTAGAGTGAATGTTAAATTTCAGCTGTTACACTTTTCTGTCCTGGAATTCCTGCTTGATTCCTTTTAATTATTTCTCTTTATCAGTATTCTCTACTTATTCATACATATAATTATCTTTATTTCTTATATCTCATAGAGCATATTTAAGACAGTTGATTTAATGTCTTTGATAAGTAACTCTAAAAATCTGGGCCTTCTCAGGGTTGATTTCTAATTCTTTCTTCTCCCCTGTGAATTAGTCATATTTTCCTGATTCTTTATGTGATTTATAGTTTTTTGTTAGGAACTGGACATTTTAAGTACTATAATGTGATAACTAAAAATCTGATTTTTCCTCTCTTTCTAAATTCTTTTAGGACGCAGTCCACCATTCTGACTTTTCCAAACTACTTTCACAAATCTATATTCCTTGTTTCATGTAGGCCTTGAAGTTATGATTCTGTTATCTTTGTGGTCAGCCTGTGACCTAACATAGATTGCCTTCACTGTTGAGATTCATTTCCTCTCCCTCATCAAATCAGGTGTTTACTCCCTGGTTGCTGGGTCTCATGAGGGTCCAGAGTTCTGCACAGGTGATTATGACTGGTTTTTTCCAGCTTAATAGTTGTTTATTGTTGCAGTTGATCTCTGAAATTTCTTACTCTGCCATTTTTCTGACAGTAATAATTTATTTGAATTTGAAAAATTTTATTTAAATATAAGTACGATTAATACTTTAATGTTTAATAATTACCTTTCTCCTTTGATATTCACTAAGAAAAAATTGAAAATGAATTCATTAAGAAGAAAATAATTATTCATAATTATACCCCCTAAAAGCCCTTCATTGCTATTAACAGTTTGGTCTGTATCTTTCAACACTTTTTATTCTTCATATGTTTATACCTCCTTAACAAATATTTATAGAATACTTTCAATGTGCCAGGTGTGCTAGGTTCTTGGGCTGTGAAGTTATATAATATGAATATCGTATATATTCCCTTAAGGTTCACAATATAATGGAAGATGAAGAAAGGTAAAGAGGTGGTTACAATATGGCATTTGATATGTGCTCTGCTATTGTGGAAGTACCTAGAATAGGCATATAACACACTTGGAGTCAGAAGTTAAAAAGAGGAGGAAGAAAAAAATTATAGAGCAGAACTTCTAATAGTGTAGACTTCAGACATATCACTACTGGAAAGAACAGAATCAAAAAACAACCTAGAGGAAGAAAATGGGAGGTCAATGGAGTAGCAGTTTGGAAAATGTGTTAAGGACAGAGGAATGGTCAGGACCCAGCTAACATTCATTGGCTTTTTTATATGTTAAGTGTACTAGAAGTATTACCTCATTTATTCTTCAGAACAATTCTTGGGATAATTACTGTTATTCCCATTTTGTTTTAGTTTTAGTTTTTATTTTTGAGATGGGGTCTTGCTCTGTCACCCAGTTTGGTGTGCAGTGGTGTGATCTCAGGTGATTGCAGCCTTCACCTCCCAGGTTCAAGCGATTCTCCTGCCTCAGCCTCCCGAGTGGCTGGGACTACAGGCATGTACCACCTTCCCCAGCTAATTTGTTTTTTGGGCGGGGGGGATGGAGTCTTGCTCTTTTGCCCAGGCTGGAGTACAGTGGCACCATCTCAGCTCGCTGCAACCTCTGTCTCCCAGGTTCAAGCCATTCTTCTGCCTCAGCCTTCAGAGTAGCTGGGCTTACAGACATGTGCCACCACACCTGGCTAAGTTTTATATATTTTATCAGAGATGGGGTGTTTCGCCATGTTGGCCAGGCTGGTCTCAAACTCCTGGCCTCTAGTGATCCACCCGCTTCGACCTCCCAAAGTGCTGGGATTACAGGTATGAGCCACCATGCCCGACTTGTTGTTCCCATTTTACAAACGAAGATCCCAGCAAGGCTAAAGTCACACAGCTAATAAGTGTCCTTTGAATTTAACATCAAACTGTATTTATTTGCTTATTGGAAAATAAATAATTTTTTTTAAATGTGTTTAGCAACAAAACACTCACTGATAACCTGGGCAGAGTCAGCTGCAGTAAAGCAATGCAGGTGAAAACCAAATTGCTGAAAGATAAGGAATACATATCATTTAGACAGATCTTTTTTAAAAATTGGCTATTAATTGGGTAGAAAGAAGGCAATAGGAAGTATTTAAGGAGCCAAGGGATAAAGTGTGGTTGTAGGTAAAAAAGCAATGATGGTAGTAAACTGAGAGGTGAGGTCTTCAAAAAGAAGAATTGGTGAGGAGGTGCAATCTTAAGGATAGATAAAGGGAGATCCAGGGAATAAAATAATTTTCCAGGACTGCTGCTAAGTAGTTGAGGAAGTCTCATCTGATGACTTAGGTTTCTAAATGATATAGGAGCAAAATGTGCTGGTAGGTGAGAGCCGTAGAAGTAGATATGAGTAAAGATTGGTAACAGCTGCTGTGAAGAAGTAGCTAAAAATCCTGCTAATACATAGGATAGCTGGCTAGCATTGAGTACTAAGTTGAAAATCTTAAATTTATAATTATATCAAGCTTCTCAGCTACATGGCTTTTTTCTAGCATTAAACAATTGTAAATATAGCTGCCAAGAAGCCAAAGACTTGGATTCTTCTTGAGGTTTTAAAAGTAAGTGTACCAGAAGGAAAATGGGTAAGAGAGTTGAAACTATTCTCTTTTTTTTTTCTTTTTTGAAGCATGCTGAGACTTAGAGACTATTTTCAAAAAAAAGTGATTGAAATATTGAGAGGCCAAGACAAGAGGATTATTTGAGTCCAGGATTTTAGGACCAGCCTGAGCAACATAGCAGAACCCTATCTCTACAAATAATTTTTTTAATTGGCTTGGTGTTATATAGCATGTACCTGTAGTCCCAGATACTCGGGAAGCTAAGGCAGGAGAGTCGCTTGAGCCTGGGAGGTAGGCTGAAGTAAATTTGTAATTTCACAGGTGAACAAGTTCTAAAGATTAACAAAGCCTAGGAATGTCTGAGGGAGTGAAATGTCTTAAGCAAAGATAAAATTTACCAGGATTGGAGCAGCCAGGAATTAGGAAATCATGTTAAATAGGTAGCTCAGGAAATTGGCAGGACTTAAAGACGGAGTTGAGGAAAATTGTTATCCAGAAACTAAATGAATGGAAGGAACATAGGAAGTTGATAGATACCATTGACAAGGAGAGGAGGGTAGAAGCAGCCAAATGGCATAAGCTTCCTAGGAGTAATTTTATATAAACATGGAAGGATAGCTGGAATCAGCACTGGGGATAATAGAAGCTAAACCCACTCTGTCCCAAAGTATGCAACATCTAATAGAGTGAGAGACTGTAACTCTAGGGGAATGCAAGGCAAGCATTCTTGGGGTGGCGGTATGGTTTCAGTTATGGCAAAAAGGTAAAGTGAGCATTCATTGAAGTTTCTTTTGCGGGAGGCAAGGGGGAGTATATTCGAAAGAGCTCAGTGAAAAGATGTGAGATGGAGAGGAATTAGCTCCCTTGGATAAGGCAAGAAGAAGCAGAGGATTATGGGAATCTGTGTACTTTATAGGATGGATAAACGTTAGTGATTACATTTCTTGGGCAGTATTGAGGATGCAGAAGTGAGACACAGCCCCAGGGTTTTCAACATATTCTAATTTCTCAAAATGCCATCTTAATGTCTATTATATATTGTTTTGTAATACACATATGTATTCTGTTCTTTTAAGTATAACATTATATTGAACAACTTCCAAGTACCAAAATTTATTGAGTCAATTGGTTCATGTTAGTTAGCACATTAGTCTTAGCATATTTGCATAAAATTAAGATGGAATTGACATTCTTATCACAGGACAATCATACTTTTTTTCAGTTCCTTCAAGGAATAAAGTCTCCTATGTTGATGCACATTTAAGTATTATATATGTATGCTAATGTTTAAAACTTTACCGCAAGATTTTTTTATTATAACTTTTTAAGGAAACCCTTCATAAGAATGCTTCCTCACCTTATCCCCTAAAACTGAGAGTAATCTTGACCCTATACTTCTGTGGAAAGAGATCAAACAAATCTTCAAGTTAATAGAAATGCAACAGAATTCTAAACCCAGGGAATTAATGAAATGATTTCAGTGTTTATATAAACAAATAGAATCCTGAAACCTGTAGAACCGATGTGTTCAGTGTTGTAACCTTTGTTTATCTAGTACATACTTGCTCAGATAATGTTTATTATATTTATTTTTTTATATTTGTTTTGTATAGTTTTAAAAGTATAAAATCAGACCTGGTTCTAATTCTAGCTCCGTCTTCTTATCTCTGTGGCCCTAAACAGGTTATTTAATGTCTTTAAAAAAAAAAATTAGGTAGCCAGGCGTGGTAGCTTATGCCTGCAATCCCAGTACCTTGGGAGGCCAAGGCAGGTTGATCTCTTGAGCCTAGGAGTTCAAGAGCAGCCTGGGCAACATGGCAAAACCCGACCTCTACAAAAATTAGTCAAACGTGGTGGCACACGCCTTTAGTCCCAGCTACTAAGGAAGCTGAGGTAGGAGGGTAGCATGAGCCCAGGACACCATGACTGCCACTGTGATCACGCCACTGCACTCCAGCCTGAGTGACAAGCAAGGCCCTTTCTCAAAACACACAAAAAAAGATACATTCTATATCTGTATAATGGTGATGATTTTTCATATGCTTTATAGAGTTATGAGAATTATATGAAGGTACTTAGCCTAATGCCTAGTAGATAGTAAGCACTCATTAAGTATTTGCTAATTTTTATTATGTTTGTTATTCTTTTTTTTCCCCAAAAACAACTTTATTCATGACACATATTAAAAAATTCCTACCCCTGGAAATGAGGTAAAAAAATAAACAAAATCCACCTCCCACCTCCCTGTTCCCACTTCCTCCATTCCCTCCAAATAAAAGGGAAAAAAGGCAAAGGAAAACAAAACAAAAAAAAAAAACTGAAAAACAAAAACACCGTAAACCCCCAAAAACAAGTTAGTGCATTTCCCCATGGGGAAGGGGAATTTACACTGGAGCCGCTGGGAGTGCAATGGAGATCTTCTGCTACAGAAACCTGCAAAGAAAGTCACTCAAAACAGAAAAAGAAACACAAAAGGAAACAAAACAGATCACCAGGCAACCTGGAGGGTCAGAGAGCCGGAGAAGAGGGGTCGGGTGGGTGGTAGACCTGGCTGGACAGGAGCAGGCAGAAGGGGACTGTGAAAGGCAAGAAGATGGAGGGAAGGTAACAAGCAGAACAGTTTGGTGTCCTTCCAGAGCCCTGAGTAAAAAAAAAAAAAACCTCATACTACCCATGCCCACCTACCCTTGAGTAGCCCCCAAGGGGGTGAAGTGGGGCAGGGAAACATGGGGAGGAGCTTGCACAGTTGAGACGTGTCCCTGGCGAATCCCCAGAGTGAATAAGCAGCCCCCTGCCCTACTGCCCAAAGCAGGTCCCTCCTCAGCAGTTAGTTATGGGATTCCCCCCCTTTCCACATTTTATCTTTTTTTATTAAAAAATATTTTTTTTCTATCAAGGTCACCTTCTGTTTTTTTTTTTGTTGTTGTTGTTGTTTTTTAATGGTTTTTTTTTTCCTTCTATCTTCTTTTTTTCCTCTCTCTCCTCCTAATACACACTTTTTTTAGTAAGGAGAATACCACGATGTCGCTTTAGCCCGGCCCCTGTAGACGCGACCCCCGGGGCCTGCTGTTAAAACCACTGTAGAATCGAGAGCAGGAGCTGTTGTAGTTGGTGGTCCCTGCGCAGTAGCGGGCTCGTGGAAAACCCCAGTCTGTTGTGCTGATGCCTGGCCTGTTGGTTCGTTTTGGGATCACCTTGTTTTGCCTTCCTCTAAATAGGGACTCATCTAAGGCCAAGGAAGTCCTCACTGACTCTTTGTCTGAGAACTCTATATGCAAACCCTTTGGGATGGCCACTAAATTTGTCACAGAGTATGGTAACACGGTTGACTGAACCACAGCCATGAAAGTGAGCTTCCAGCTCCTCTGCTGTTGCACCATAGTCCACATTGCCAACATAGATGGAAAGGGCATCAACCTCCATCTTCTCAATGGACGTGATCACTGGGCCAACATTGCCTGGAGGTGGACTCATCCTCATCTGCTTCTCTACCTTGTTCTGTAGTTCCTTTAGCTTTTCAGCTTCTTTCTCCATTTCTCTGACTCAAGCTTTGATAGCTTCCAGCTCCAGGTCCTCAAATGGCGCCATCCCCCGTCACCCTCCACCAGTCCCGGCTACTCCTCCTTTTGACTGCCGGGGGCTCCCAAATTGGGCCCAGGGCCTGGAACTCCCAGGGGGGCGCGGGACCAGGGCGGCTCCTCTTTCAGCTCGGGCTCCAGCAACAGCTCCTCAGGCTCCAGTTCCTCCCCTGCACTCCCCGGCCTCCCCACCGACCCCGGGCAAAAGATGGCCCCGGAGCCCCAACCACCTGCAGCCGCCGCCATCACCGCCTGTTACTCTTTATACTGCTCCGTTCTTTGATCGGGATTCTAGCAGTTAGCTAGTATCTAACTAGAATTGATAACTCTGCCAAAGTTAATAAGGCCGGGCGCGGTGGCTCAAGTCTGTAATCCCAGCACTTTGGGAGGCCGAGGCGGGTGGATCACGAGGTCAAGAGATCGAGACCATCTTGGTCAAAATGGTGAAACCCTGTCTCTACTAAAGGTACAAAAAATTAGCTGGGCATGGTGGCGCATGCCTGTAATCCCAGCTACTCCAGGAGGCTGAGGCAGGAGAATTGCCTGAACCCAGGAGGTGGAGGTTGCGGTGAGCCGAGATCACGCTATTGCACTCCAGCCTGGGTGACCAAAGCGAAACTCCGTCTCAAAATAAATAAATAAATACTATTGAAACTACCAACTATCATTTAAGCCATTAAGCTAAAAAACGAATGCAGGCAAAGAAGCTTTTACAGAGTATCATCAAGTAACTTCTCCCCTGTTGATGCAGTAATACTGTAGTCATGTCACTACCTGAAAATCCCAATATCTTTGTAAAAACAGGTCTCATTCTCACATTTGTCTGAGTTCTCCAAGCAATTCTAATGTAGAGCCTGATTTGGGGCTCACTTTTACTTGAAATTAAGATGTTCCCTTCAGGCACAATGTGTTTTAAATTAGTGTACAGTGACAAGTGTAGAACAGCAAAAATGGTTTGAGATTGTGACTCCTTAACTGAGTGACTGGGTACCACACACATCAGCCTCATAGTAAATTCAATACAGTTTAGACTTGTTTTTCAGCAGAACTGCATACCAGTTGTAGAACTTCTGCGTAGCTTACAAATAATCAAAATGCCAAGATTGCTGTGTGTTGATTTGCTCATCATTGCTGGGTGTTAAGATACGTCAGATTTTCTAAACTTACTTAGGGTGAATCTGTGTTTTCTTTTGAGAGGGTATCACTTTTTTGCCCAGGCTGGAATGCAGTGGTGTGATCATGGCTCACTGCAACCTCTGCATCCCTGGGACAAGCGATCCTCTAACCTCAGCCCCACAAGTAGCTGGGAATACAGGCACCCACTACCATGCCCCGCTAATTTTTTTTTTTTTTTAAGAGATGGAGTATCGGGCCGGGCGCGGTGACTCAAGCCTATAATCCCAGCACTTTGGGAGGCCAAGGTGGGTGGATCACGAGGTCAAGAGATCGAGACCATCCTGGTCAACATGGTGAAACCCCGTCTCTACTAAAAATACAAAAAATTAGCTGGGCATGGTGGCACGTGCCTGTAATCCCAGCTACTCAGGAGGCTGAGGCAGGAGAATTGCCTGAACCCAGGAGGAGGTTGCGGTGAGCCAAGATCACGCCATTGCACTCTAGCCTGGGTAACAAGAGCGAAACTCCATCTTAAAAAAAAAAAAAGAGAGAGAGAGAGAGAGGTGGAGTATCACTATGTTGCTCAGGCTGGTCTTGAATTTCTGGGTTCAGGCAATCCACCTACCTCAGCCTCCCAAAGTGCTGAGATTGTAGGTGTCCACTGCCTCCAGCCAGGGTTAATCATTATATGCTTCATGAAACTGTCAGAATTTCTCATATTAAGCTATGTTTTCATTTTTTTAACATATTGTTTTATGCTTTAAATTTGAATAGAGTATGATTAATATGATAATACATATATTAGCAATTAAGGTTGGTCATTTTATTTTATTCAGACAACAGAAATCCCTAGTAACATATTTATTGCTTTAAGATAAAGCATCCGTCTACATCTAGTCTCTTTAATATGTTTACATTTAGGTGCCTATGGTTCATGCTTGAAGTTTTAATGACAAAGAATGAAAACAATAGCCATGCCTTTATGAAGAAGATGGCAGAGAACATCAAGTTAACCAGAGATGCCCAGTCTCCAGATGAATCCAAGACAAATGAAGTAAGATAAGTGTTGGGCCAGTGGGTATTAAGATGTAATAGAAAAATCCTCTTGGGGATTTTTTTGGCCATACATAATAATTTAAATTTTAGAATGTTTATAAATTTGTAGTCAGTTTTTATTGCACTTCATTACAAGTGAATTTTATTATTTCGGGAATCTTTAGTACTCTGAAAAGACTTAATAACCTCAGAGAACAGGAGGATACGAATAAAATGTACAACTGTGCTATCTTACAAACTTACAGTAAAAGTTATAGACAAATGCTTATTGTTCTTGTGTGATTTATTTGGGTTGCTTCATTTTTTTGTTATTTTCTGTGCATATTGGCATTCATATTAAATTCAGATAGAGGGATTTTTATTTTCCAGGAGGATACATAAACAATGCTGAACAGAAATATAGAATGTTCAAGGAATAATTTACACATTTTTATGTTTAATTTACACATTTGATGGAATTGGTAATGGTGATTATTTTGCAATACTAAAAGTTATATATGATTCCTTTTTCTCCCTAGAAATTGTATACAGTATGTGATGTGGCTCTCTGTGTTATAAATAGTAAAAGTGCTTTGTGCAATGCAGATTCACCAAAGGACCCAGTCCTCCCAATGAAATTTTTTACACAACCTGAAAAGGTAATTTTCTTCCTCTCATTTTTCCTACCACACTAAACTGATTTAAATTTCTGTTAACATCAGCCATTGTGGCAAAGAGTGAATTGTCTTGACCACAGAGTAAAAAAATACCTCTGAGTTTATCAAAGAATCGGAGATTATCTTACACAGCCCTAAACATTATTCTGACTTGAATAGATGACTACAAATATTGTTGTTCATATGTTTGTTCTAGGAATTTCTGGTGTTAAAAGGAGTTTTCACATTTTTAAAATTATTTTAATCTCATTTTATTGAAACATGATTAGTACTTTTGCAGACAAGAAAAATTTTAAATTTGGCACAGTGTAAGGAGAGACACTTTCCCCTCTAAGCCTCAGTTTCTTCATCTTTATGTGGCAGATGTTAATAACACACGTGGACAATTACTGATATGTAGGTTTATATGCAGAGTTTATCATATAAAAGCATTCAATAAATGGTATTATTAATATACAGTGCATCTATTGTACTTTCAGCAAATTGTTTCACGTGTACGTAAATTTTCCAGGTAACCCAGGTTCTGTAAGTTTTTCCAGCTAATTTGGATTTTTAAAAGCTTTTATTTTCTGCTTTATGTGGTATTTTAAACTTGCTTAACTTTCTCCTGTAAACATATACATATGACTCAGTAATGACCCCCTTAGAGCAAGTGGTTCCCCACCTTTTTGACACATAGGACCAGTTTCGTGGAAGACAATTTTTTCACAGAGAAATTGAGGTGGGGAGATGGTTTCAGGATTAAACTGTCACCTCAGATCATCAGGCATTAGTTAGATTCTCATAAGGAACATGCAACCTAGATCCCTCGCATACATGGTTCACAATAGGGTTTGTGCTTCTATGAAAATCTAATAATGCCACTCATCCGACAGGAGGCAGAGCTCAGGTGGTAATGCTTGCTCACCAGCCACTCATTACCTGCTATGCATCCCAGTTCCTAACAGACCACAGACCCATACAGGTCTGTGGCTTGTGGATTGGAGACCCCGCCCTGGCTTAGAGGATTCTCCAAATGCACATTCCAAGACAAATGAAGCTTCCTACTTTGAATGCCATTCTTTAATAAAAGTTTGCTAAAATGTAGTCTGATTTTTATTATTGATTTAGTATTGAACACTTAACTCTGCCTTGCTTATGATAGAGAAAATGAGAATTGCAAAAGTATGTCCTCTCTAAATTTTTTGAGTCTCACTTCATCACTCAAGCTGGAGTACAATGGCTTGACATCAGCCTACTGCAGCCTCCACCTCCCTGGCTCAGGCAGTCCTCCTACCTCAGCCTCTCAAGTAACTGTGACTACAGGCATATGCTACCACACCTGGCTAATTTTTTAAACTTTTGTATAGACGTGGTTTTTGTCATGTTGGCCAGGCCTCAAACTCCTGGGCTCAAGCGATCCACCTACCTCTGTCATCTCAAGTGCTAGGGTTACAGGCATGAGCCACCATGCCCAACCTGTAAAATATTCTTAAGTGAGCTGTTGAATTTATATTTATCCTGTTGTTGACCCAGGACCATCGTGAATAGAATACTACCAGAATAGAATCTTCATAACAGTGGTGATACAACAATCAAGAATTAAATTGCTACTTGTTACTACACCTATCTGGCCTCATAGATACCAATTTTTGGTTTTTTTTTTCTTTTAATATCTACAGTATTACAGTATTTTAGTCTTAATAGGTTTTTCTGTTATCAGTATGGAACATTCCTCATTTATCTAACTTTAATATGCTTCTAATATGTTATTAATTCATAAACACTAGAATACTAGGTTTATGAAGTTAGTGAACCTAACAAAGCTATACTATATCTTTGTAAATGAAGTGAATGAACTTTGGTATACAGGTTTCTTTATGTTTATTTCAACTGCATAGAAGACTTTGTTCAAAAGAAATGATACAGTTTTGCCTAGCACACATGACAAAACTGTGATTTCCTCATAGGCACACTTTATTCTTTCCTACTTGTGTGAAGGTAAATTTAATAAAATAAAAAATATATTTTTCAATGGGATTACTTAAAACTTAATGAATTTCCTGAGTTTAATAGCTAGTTTTACTTCACTGACACATCATTGTGGTTTGTTTGCCATTTTCAGATATTAAGTAGGAAGAGGCGTCAAGAGATCAAGTTTGAACTCCTAAGTTGTATATAGATAAAACAAGTGCTATATCATTGTCTACATTTGGTTTAAATCATGTATTTACTTTTTAATATCACAGCTATCAAAGAACATAATTCACTTAAGGTTTTTGTTTGTTTGTTTGAGACAGAGTCTCACTCTGTCACCCAGGCTGGAATGCAGTGGCGCGATCTTGGCTCACTGCAACCTCCGCCTTTTGGGTTCAAGCGATTCTCCTACCTCAGCCTCCTGAGTAGCTGGGATTACAGGCATGCACCACCACACCCGGCTAATTTTTGTATTTTTAGTACAGACGGGGTTTCACCATGTTGGTCAGGCTGGTCTTGAACTGACCTCGTGATCCTCCTACCTGAGCCTCCCAAAGTGCTGGGATTACAGATGTGAGCCACCGCACCCGGCCTAGAAACAGCCTTTTTTTGAGATGGAGTTTCGCTCTTGTCGCTGAGGCTAAAGTGCAGTAGCACAATCTAGGCTTGTTGCAACCTCTGCCTCCTGGGTCCAAGTGATTCTTCTGCCTCAGCCTCCTGAGTAGCTGGGATTACAGACGTGTGCCACCTGGCCCAGCTAATTTTGTATTTGTAGTAGAAACTGAGTTTCACCATGTTGGCCAGGCGAGTCTCCAACACCTGACCTAGTGATTTGCCCGCCTCAGCCTCCCAAAGTGCTGGGGTTACAGGTGTGAGCCACCTTGCCTGGCCCAAGTTTCTAATGTAGTGGTGGAAGACCAGTGAATAAATTTAGTGAATAAACTGCATTGAACCATATGAAAACAGGTGTGCTTTATTTGTGGTGTGATTTAAGAAATTTACCATTGACATTTGCCTAAGTCTATGTACCATCACTTTAATTTGAAGCTAGACTTACAGTGTGGCTCATTAAATGTTTTGGTTGTAAACCAGGTGTGGTGGCTCATGCCTGTAATCCTAGCACTTTGGGAGGCCGAGGTGGGCGGATCACAAGGTCAGGAGTTGACCATCCTGGCCAACGTTGTGAAACCCTGTCTCTACTAAAAATACAAAACATTAGCCAGGCCATGGTGGCACGTGCCTGTAGTCCTGCTACTTGGGAGGCTGAGGTAGGAGAATCACTTGAACCTGGGAGGTGGAGGTTGCAGTGAGTCAAGATCATGCCACTGTACTCCAGCCTGGCAACAAGAGCAAGACTTCATCTCAAAACAAAAAAAAAGTTTTGATTGTTTGATGAATTGATACATGTATTAGCACAAGTGTATTTATTATTGCAAGGCACAATACCTAAAAAGACTATTGGAACAATTAAAATATGCATGTTTCCTTTAATTGATGTTTCTTTTTTCTTTTTTTTTTTAATAGGACTTTTGTAACGATAAGAGTTATATTTCAGAAGAGACAAGAGTACTTCTGTTAACAGGAAAGGTATTATATACTTTAATAATTTTGAGATCTTTGTTTCATGTGTATATTGCTTCTGCTATTCCTAGAAATACCTTTAAATGACCACTAGATTGTACAGTTCCTGATTCTTAGGTATCACATTGTGGATTTATAGCATCTAAAGCAGCCATGCTTTTAGACTTTTTCTGCCAGGAACCACTCTTCTGAATTGCCACTGTGTGTTCTCCTCAGTAATGTTAAGCACAGTTTATTTACAATTCACAAAGCAGATTTTCCTGGGAAATGCTATAATCAAGTTAGGTATATAAGACAAAAAAAGTAATTTTATACTACTAATAAATTAGGCAATTTATTTTCTATGTAAGTAATATGGTGACACCTAAAACAGCAAAAGGAAATTTAGTTTTTTGTAAATAGTTCCTAAATTATTACTATATATATATCCAATAGTTTATAGAAAATTTATTATATATTTTGCTGTGTTTTAGGGGAACTTTTTATTTTGATTGAATAATAAAGGATAAATTAATATTACCTAGTTATTAAGTAGAGATATGTTTATGGCTTTTAATTGTATTAAGGCAGTCAAACACAATTTTACAGAATGAACTTTTTTTTTTTTTGAGGCAATCTCATTCTGTTGTCCAGCCTGGAGTACAGTGGTGCAATCTCAGCTCACTGCAACCTCTGCCTCCTAGGTTCAAGCAATTCTCATGCCTCAGCCTGCCAAGTAGCTGGGACTACAGGCTTATACCACCATACCTGGCTAATTTTTGTATTTTTGGTAGAAGTTGGAATTCACTAATGTTGGCCAGACTGGTCTCCAACTTCTGGCTTCAAGTGATCCACCTCCCAAAGTGCTGGGATTTATAGGCAAGAGCCACTGTTACTGGGCCACAATGAACATTTGTAATAAATTTAACTAATTAGCACTTAACAATATCTCTTATTTGTGTCTAAATTTACATGTATACATGGTAAGGTATGTGTGTGTGTATTTTTTTTTTTTTTTAGCCAAAGCCTGCTGGTGTACTAGGTGCAGTAAACAAGCCTTTATCAGCAACGGGAAGGAAACCCTATGTTAGAAGCACTGGCACTGAGACTGGAAGCAATATTAATGTAAATTCAGAGCTGAACCCTTCAACCGGAAATCGATCAAGGCAACTTTCCTCTCCAATTATTTTGTTACTAGCACTCACTGCTTGGTTTATCTTTTATTCCTAAAGCACTGTCTCACAAAACAGTCTTCTGTTGTTAGAGATGTTTTTGTACAAAATAATACTGATGAATTTTTAGTGCTTTTTTTTTAATTTTATGTAATTATTTTTTTTTAAGAGACAGGGTCTCATTTTGTCGCTTAGGCAGGAGGGCAGTGGCAGGATCATAGCTCACTGCAGACTCAGACTCCTGGGCTCTAAGGATCTTCTCACTTCAGCCTCCCAAGTAGCTGGGACTACAGACTTGTGCCACCAACCCCCGGTCGATTTTTTTTTTTTTTTTTTTTTTTTTTTTTTTTTTTTTGGAAAGATGGGGTTTTGCCGTCTTCCCAAGGTCAGGCTCCCTCTCCTGGGCTCAAGTGATCCACCCACTTCAGCCTCCCAACGTGCTGGGATTATAGGCACAAATCACTGCACCTAGGCACATTTTAGTATTTTCAGTGATGAAATCAAGAGTGTACTGCACACTTTGAAACTATTAATATAGCATTGTAAGTGTGTAGAAAAGTTAACAGAAAAAATATATAAAAATGAGTAATATAATTTACATCAAAATGCTTATTTTAAATTTTTTTTGAGACAGTCTCACTCCATCTCTCAGGCTGGAGTGCAGTGACGTGATGTCAACTTACAGCAACCTCTACCTCCTGGTTTCATTCGATTCTCGCACCTCAACTTCCTGAGTAACTGGGTTTACAGGTAGACACCACCACACCCAGCTAATTTCTGTATTTTTAGTAGAGATGGGGTGTCACCATGTTTGCCAGGCTGGTCTCCGCCCACCTTGTATTCCCAAAGTGCTGAGATTACAGTCATGAACCGTCACACCTGGCCCAAAATATTTATTTTTTATACATAAGAAAATTCAACCCTTAGGAAAAGTATGAAAGCATTACTTTTAAATAAATTGAAACACTTTTTAATCTTTTTTTTTCTAAGATGGAGTCTTGCTTGCTCTGTTGCCCAGGCTAGAGTGCAGTAGCCTGATCTTAGCTCACTACAACCTCTGCCTTCGGGGTTCAGGGATTCTCCTGCCTCAGCCTCCCGAGTAGCTGGTATTACAGGTGCACGCTACTATGTCCAGCTAATTTTTTTGTAGTTTTGGTGTTTCACCATGTTGGCCAGGCTGGTCTCGAACTCCTGGGCTTGTTATCCACCTGCCTCAGCCTCCCAAAGTGCTGGGATTACAGGCATGAGCCACCGCACCCAGATAATTTTTAATTTTTAACTCAAATTAGTATAAGAGGGCTGGGTGCAGTGCCTTACAGCTGTGATCCCAGTGCTTTAGGAGGCCAAGGCAGGATTATCGCTTGAGGCCAGAACTTCAAGGCTAAAGTGAGCTATGATGGCCCCGCTACACTCCAGCCTGGGTGACAAAGCAAGATCCTGTCTCTTAAAAAAAAAAGAAAAAAGAAAGAAAAGGCCAAGTATGATGGCTCATACCTGTAATCCCAGCATTTTGAGAGGCCAGGGTAGGACAATCCGTGGAGCCCAGGAGTTCTAGACCAGCCTGGACAACATGGTGGCACACCCACCTATAATCCCAGCTCCTTGGGAGCTCAGAAGGCAGAGGCAGGAGGATCACATGAGCGCAGGAGTTCTAGCAGCTATGATTACATAATTTCACTCCAGCCTGAGTGACAGAGACCCTGTTTTTATATATATATATATATATATATATATATATGTATGTATGTATATGTATATGTATATGTATATGTACATATGAAGACATTCTCCTGCTCTATTCCCTGTGAAAATAAAGGAAAAAAAAGTATGGGATAAGTTAACATTGTTCTAACATTGTCCATTTATAAAAATATTTCATGTTTAGGGCCAGGCACTTGGTGGTTCATGCCTGTAATCCCATCACTTTGGGAGGCCAGGGTGAGCAGATCACCTGAGGTCAGAAGTTCAAGACCAGCCTGGCTAATATGGTGAAACCTCGTTTCTAGTAAAAATACAAAAAAATTAGTCAGGCCTAGTGGCACTCACACCTGTAATCCCAGCTACTCTGGAGACTAAGGCAGGAGAATTGCTTGACCCTGGGAGGTAGAGGTTGCAATGAGCCAAGATCACACTATTGCACTCCAGCTTAGGCAACAAGAGTGAAACTCTGTCTCAAAGAAAAAAAATTTTCACGTTTATTTTAACATATTAAGTATTCAGTACATTAGCTACTGCATAAATATTTCCACCTGCAGTTTTTTTAATAAAAATAATTATTTCAAGGCGGGTGGATCACGAGGTCAAGAGATCGAGACCATCCTGGTCAACATGGTAAAACCCTGTCTCTACTAATACAAAAAATTAGCTGGGCATGGTGGCGCATGCCTGTAATCCCAGCTACTCAGGAGGCTGAGGCAGGAGAATTGCCTGAACTCAGGGGGCTGAGGCAAGAGAATTGCCTGAACCCAGGAAGCGGAGGTTGCGGTGAGCCGAGATCGTGCTATTGCACTCCAACCTGGGTAACAAGAGCGAAACTTCGTCTCAAAAAAATAATTATTATTATTATTTTGATACATAATAATTGTACATTTTATGGGGTACGTGTCATAGTTTGGTACATGCATACCATGTATAGTGATCAAATCAAGGTAGTTAAGATATCCATCACATCAAACCTTCATCATTTCTGACCCTACTCTTAAGAACACTAAATATTATACTTACCTGGCAGGGGAGATACCATGATCACGAAGGTGGTTTTCCCAGGGTGAGGCTTATCCATTGCACTCCGGATGTGCCGACCCCTGCAATTTCCCCAAATGTGGGAAACTCGACTGCATCATTTGTGGAAGAACACTAAATATTGTGGTTTTTAAAGATACTATTCTTACACATGATATCTTAAGAATAAACTCAACCCAGTGGTGTTTTAAACCATTTTTAGCAAAAGTGAAGCCCAAGATATAAATTCAGTTAATGTTTTTTTTTTCTTTTCCAGCAGCCTCGTGTGGGTTTTAATGTCTGTTTTAAAGACTAGTGGCCTCATATACCTACCGAATAGCCTCTTTTGACAGCCCCCCTTTTTGTAGAACACCATGGAAATGACTGTACTATACTATGGCCTGTAGTTTTATTTTTGTTTTAGGATTTTCTATTCCCAAAAGATAATTGTTTCTTGACAATCCTTTTGTAGAGTGGTGTTAGGCAGTCATTTCTGTCTTAATGTTATTAAGGCAAAATAGAAATTGATACCACTTGATCAAAGCTAAATGGAAAATGGTATTTTTAAAGCAGTAGTGTATAATTACAGAGTATCTGAATCTTGCTATCATTGCTTCATTTGGCAAGGTTTCAAAACCAGCCTTAGCCTGTTTTTATTGGTACTGTGAGATAGTGAACTTTCTCTTCATGGAAATATGAAGTCTTGGTTTACTTGTCTTAAACAGGGAACAGAGTTCAGAGGCAACAGAAACTGGAGTTAGTGAAAATGAAGAGAACCCAGTGAGGATTATTTCGGTCACACCTGTAAAGAATATTGACCAAGTAAAAAATAAGGTAAATTTTAAAATTTAACAAGTGGATTTTTTCCATGGAGATTATTACAGTTTTTTGGTAAGGGTAAGAAATCTACAGCCAACACATTAACAGACATGCTACATTTTAAACTTGTGTGTATTACCATCCCCTGCAGTACTTTGTTTCACTTTCCATAAATCATTCTGCCTGCCTCTACCTACTTTGTTTTATAAGAATTTATGTGGTCTGGCTGGGCATAGTGGCTCACACCTATAATCCCAGCATTTTGGGAGACCAAGGCAGGCAAGTCACCTGAGGTCGGGAATTCAACACCACCCTGGCCAACATGGTGAAACCCCATCTCTACTAAAAATAAAAAAAAAATTAGCTGGTCATGGTGATCAGTGCCTGTAATCCCAGCTACTCTGGAGGCTGAGGCAGAATTGCTTGAGCCTGGCAGTGAGCCAACATTGCACCATTGCACTCCAGCCTGGATGACAGAGTGAGAATCTGTCTCAAAAAAAAAAAAAAAATGTATGTCATCACCTATAATGGTAACCTTTTCCTATACTTATACTACCTGTTTCAACTCTTTAAAGAATAGGAATTGAGAGTTTTTTGAAATCTTTAAAAAGTTTGTTGATTCCCACCAGAGGTCAGCACTTTGCTTTGTTTCTGCTGCATTTTTAAAAGTTCATCTTGGCTGGGCACAGTAGCTCATGGCTGTAATCAGCACTTTGGGAGGCTGAGGCGGGTGGATCAGTTGAGGTCAGGAGTTCGAGACCAGCCTGGCCAATATGGTGAAACCCCGCTAATTTTTTTGTTTTTTTAGTAGAGACTCCCATCTACTAAAAATACAGAAAAAAATTAGCTGGGTGTGGTGGCGCATGCCTATAGTTCCAGCTACTCAGGAGGCTGAGACAGGAGACTTGCTTGAACCCAGGAGGCAGAGATTACAGTTGGTCAAGATCTCTCCACTGCATTACAGCCTGGGTGACAGTTCAAGACTCCATCTCAAGAAAAAAAATTAAATAAATACAAAAAATTAGCCGGGCATAGTAGCACACGCCAGTAATCCCAGCTACTGAGGAGGCTGAGACAGGAGAATTGCTTGAAGCTTCCAGGTGGAGATTGTAGTGAGCCAACGTCATACCATTGCACTCCAGGCCGGACAGCAGAGTGAGACTTGGATCAGCTGAGGTCAGAAGTTTAGACCAGCCTGGCCAACATGTTGAAACCCTGTCTCTACTAAAAATACAAAAAATTAGCTGAAGGTTGTGGCACATGCTCCCAGCTACTTGGGAAGCTAAGGCACTAGAATCCTTTGAACCCGGAAGGCAGAGGTTTACAGTGAACCGAGGTCGCACCACTGCTCTCCAACCTGGGCAACAGAGTGACACCCTGTCCCAAAAGAAAAAGATGGGCATGGTGGTTCATGCTCATGATCCTAGCACATTGGGAGGGCAAGGCGGGTGGATCACCTGAGGTCAGGAGTTAAGACCAGCTTGACCAATATTGTGAGGCTGAGGCAGGTGGATCACGAGGTCAAGAGATCAAGACCATCCCGATCAACATGGTGAAACCCCGTCTCTACTAAAAATACAAAAAATTAGCTGGACATGGTGGCACGTGCCTGTAATCCCAGCTGCTCAGGAGGCTGAGGCAGGAGAATTGCCTGAACCCAGGAGGCAGAGATTGCGGTGAGCTGAGATCGCGCCATTGCACTCCAGCCTGGGTAACAAGAGCAAAACTCTGTCTCAAAAAAAAAAAAAAAAAAGAAACCCTGTCTCTACTAAAAATAGAAAAATTAGCCAGACATTGGTGGTATATGCCTGTAATCCCAGCTACTCGGGAGGATGAGACAGGAGAATCGCCTGAACACAGGAGACAGAGGTTGCAGTGAGCCAAGATTGCACCATTGCACTCCAGCCTGGGTGATAGAGTGAGACTCTTGTCTCAAAAAAAGTTAATATTTTATGATTTAGCTTTTTGATACATGTGTGAGTTTTTATTTAACAGCTGTATTCTTCATTGTCGATTTTTTTTTTTTTTTTTTTAAGATGAAGTTTCGCCCTGTCACCCAGGCTGGAGTGCCTTGACGCAATCTTGGTTTACTGTACCTTCCGTCTCCGGGGTAGTTCAAGTGATTCTCCGGCCTCAGCCTCCCAAGTAGCTGAGATTATAGGCATGCGCCACCACAATGAGCAAATTTTTCTATTTTTAGTAGAGATGGGATTTCCCCACATTGGCCAGGCTGGTTTTGCATGCCTGACCTCAGGTGATCCACCCATCTCAGCCTCCCAAAGTGCTGGGATTAAGGCATGAGCCACCTCATCCATCTTAATGGTTGATCTTTAAACTACCTGATTTTGTTTTGTTTTCAAATAGGATCTCACCATGCCCAACCCAGTTTTCTTAACAATTTTTAGCAGGAGAGAAATGAATGTTGCATAACTAATAGGAACATGACACAGACCTAACTTTTGCCAGTTGGCTCTACCACGCACTGACTATGTGTTGACTTGAGTGGGTTGTTTGACTTTTCTGGTCTTCTGTTCAACTGTTAAATTAAATTGATAATTTATCTCAGTAGGAATGGCTTGAAGATACTATTATTTTTTTCCCCACATAATCATATTCTTGAAATGCTTATCTTTTTATTTATGATGGTCATCAAACAGATTTAGATATTACCCTCGGGTACATGAAATATACTAGGATTGTGTGGTTACACCACAGTAGCCTAACTTTTCCTATCCAAACTCTCATTTTCTGAACTCGGCTGAATGAGGGTTTTCTTTAGATCAGTCTCTTGCTTGTCTAAACTCTTTCTGCTTGGTGTTTGAAACACACCATGTCAGTGGATTCAGGTTACACGTTACCACTTGTTATAAAAACTCTTGGAATCCAGGAATCAATAGATTAGAATATTGTGGGATCCTTGTATAGAAGTCAGCAGTCTTGACTTAAACAAACTTAGGTACAAAAATGCATATTGCCATAGACATTCAGTTATATTATATTCTTAACAATGCTTACTAAAGGGTGGTACATTTGCAAAGGCTTTATTTAGTATAACCAGCATCTGTTACTATTATGGCCTTTTCCTAAAAGTGTATATAATTTTGAAATTGGAAATTTAAATTCTAATTTCTGTTATATCCAGACCTTACTTTCAGCTTGATTTGTAATATTATATTCCCAGGCTGGAGTGCCATGGCGTGATCTGAGCTCACTGCAGCCTCCACCTCCCAGATTCAAGCAATTCTCCTGCCTCAGCCTCCTGAGTAGCTGGGATTACAGGCACCAATCACCACACTAATTTTTATATTTTTAGTAGAGACAAGGTTTCACCACATTGGCCAGGCTAGTCTCAAACTCTCCTAACCTCAGGTGATCTGCCTGCCTCAGTGTCCTAAAGTGCTGGGATTACAGGCATGAGCCACTGTGCCCAGCCCTCTTTTTTTCTTTTTAAACAGTTTAATCTTATTTTCACATTTGTATACATCTATATTTTCCCCTTTTCTGCTATTGTGTTGAAGTAACTGATATTTATAAATTTATTGTGTGTAAAATAATATATATACAAGCACACTTACTGGTGCTTTTCTTTCTGTGGGCTGAGTTTCTCAGAGTAGGATTAATAGGTCAAAGGATACATGCATTAGAACTTTTAGATATTTCTATATTGGTTTCATGAGAAAGTCGAACACCTGACATTTCTAATAGCAGGGTGTGAGAGTACTTTCTTCTCTACATACCAACAACAGCATGTTTTACAGTTCATTTGAATTTTTTTCTGTCTCCGCTTACCAAATCTAATGCCTAAATGTTTTAATTTGCATTTCTGTGACTGCCACTACATTTGTTGACCATTTAGATGTCTTCTGCTGTAAATTTCCTATTCATATTTTGCCCACTTCAAACTTCTTACATTTGTCACATCTAACTCAGGTTCTTTAACCTGTTAGCACACAGGTTAATTTGTGCTTAAGTATTTACTTTTTTGTTCTTTTTCTTTTTTTTTTTTTTTTTTGAGACGGAGTTTCGTTCTTGTTACCCAGGCTGGAGTGCAATGGCGCGATCTTGGCTCACTGCAATCTCCACCTCCTGGGTTCAGGCAATTCTCTTGCCTCAGCTTCCCGAGTAGCTGGGATTACAGGCACGCACCACCATGCCCAGCTAATTTTTTGTATTTTTTGTATTTTTTTTTTTTTTTGAGACAGAGTTTCGCTGTTGTTACCCAGACTGGAGTGCAATGGCACGATCTCGACTCACCGAAACCTCCGCCTCCTGGGTTCAAGCAATTCTCCTGCCTCAGCCTCCCGAGTAGCTGGGACTACAGGTGCGTGCCACCATGCCCAGCTAATTTTTGTATTTTTAGTAGAGACAGGATTTCATCTTGTTGACCAGGATGGTCTCGATCTCTTGACCTCGTGATCCACCTGCCTTGGCCTCCCAGAGTGCTGGGATTATAGGCGTGAGCCACCACACCCGACCAATTTTTTGTATTTTTGATAGAGATGGGGTTTCACCATGTTAACCACGATGGTCTCAATCTCTTGACCTCGTGATCCACCTGCGTTGGCCTCCCAAAGTGCTGGGATTACAGGCTTGAGCCACCGCGCCTGGCGCTTTTTTTTTTTCTTTTGAGACAGATTTTGGATCTGTCATCCAGGCAGGAGTGCAGTGGTACAATCTTGACTCACTGCAACCTCCATCTCCCAGGTTCAAATGATTCTCCTGCCTCAGCCTCCCGAATAGCTGGGATTATAGGTGCCTGCCACCATGCCTGGCTACGTGTGTGTGTGTGTGTGTGTGTGTGTGTGTGTGTGTGTGTGTTTAGTAGAGACAGGGTTTCACCATGTTGGCCAGGCTGGTCTTGAACACCTCACCTCAGGTGATCTGCCCACCTCAGCTTCCCAAAGTGCTGGGATTACAGGCGTGAGCCACCATGCCAAACTAGTATTTACTTTTTAAAAAATCAGTTACCAGCCAGGCGCGGTGGCTCATATCTGTAGCCTCAGCACTTGGGGAGGCCAAGGTGGATGCATCACCTGAAGTCAGGAGTTCAAGACCAGCCTGGCCAGCATGGCAAAACCCTGTCCCTACTAAATACAAAAATTAGCTGGGAATGGGGTGGCATGTGCCTGTAATCCTAGCTCCTGGGGGGGCTGAGGCAGGAGGGTTGCTTGAACCTGGGAGGCAGAGGTCACAGTGAGTTGAGATCGTGCCACTGCACTCCAGACTGAGCAACATAGCGAGATTCCATCTCAAAAAATAAAATAAAATAAAAAAGATCAATTACCTACATGCTAACCTATGTGAGGAACCTCATGTAGGTTAGTTTTGTTCCTCAATCTATGCCCAAGAACCACCACACCTATTAAACATTCAGTTGAACAAGTGGTTCCTACTCCAGGTTTTAATACTTGGTCATGTTGTTGATCCATCCTGATATGTCCAGTAGTCGCCATCATTCCCCAAGATGACTTTGCATATTTCTTCTCTGATTCCTTGTGTATTGTTTTCAGTGTTCAGTTCCTGCAGCCATCTTACACTTGCTCTATCATGGATTATCTGTTCTCGAAAGTGAGGCTTAACATTAAAGTAGTCTCCACAGCCAGGCATGGTGACTTGCCTGTAATCCCAGCTCTTTGGAAGGCCAAGGTGGGCGGATCATCTGAGGTCAGGAGTTTGAGATCATCCCGACCAACATGGCAAAACCCTGTCTCTACTAAAAATACAAAATTAGCCAGGTGTGTGGCTCATGTGTATAATCACAGCCACTCAGGAGGCTGAGGCTGGAGAATTGCTTGAACCCGGGAGGCGGAAGTTGCAGTGAGCTGAGATTGTGCCGCTACACACCAGCCTGGGCGACAGAGCAAGACTTCATCTCAAAAAAAAAAAAAAAAGCAGACTCTACGATGGGCCTGGTAGCTCATGCCTACAATCCTAGCACACTGCAAAGGCTGAGGCAGATGGATTGCTTGAATCCAGGTGTTTCAGAACAGCCTGGGCAACATGGTGAAACCCAGACTCTACAAAAAAATACAAAACTTTGCTGAGCATGGTGGTATATGCCTATAGTCCCAGCTGCTCGAGAGGCCGAGATGGGAGAATGACCTTAGCTGCAGTGAGCTGAGATCGTGCCACTGCACTCTGGACACCAGAGTGAGGTCCTGTCTCCAAAAAAAAAAAAAAAAAAATTTAAAGTAAAACACTGACGTTTGGGTTTTTTCACTTAAATTGTTACTCCTGGAAACTTGAACTAAATTTTCTTGAGACATGAAGATTTGTAATTTATTTTTCCTCATCTTTCTGGGAATATTTTCTGGGGAAAAATGAAAATTAATTTTAAAAATTTAATCTATTTTTTTTTTTTTTTTTTTTTTTTTTTTTTTTGAAACAGAGTCTTGCTCTGTTGCCAGGCTGGAGCACAGTGGCACAATCTTGGCTCACTGCAACCTCTGCCTCCCAGGTTCAAGCAATTCTTCCGCCTCAGCCTCTCACGTAGCTGGGACTAGAGGCGCTTGCCAAACGCCCGGCTAATTTTGTGTATTTTTTAGTAGAGATGGGGTTTCACCATGTTGGCCAGGATGGTCTCGATCTCTTGACCTTGTGATCCACCTGCCTCGGCCTCCCAAAGTGCTGGGATTACAGGCGTGAGCCACCGTGCCTAGCCAAGTCTAATTTTTTTGATGATTGTATTTCTCTTTAATTGGTTAGAATTATGTCAGTAAAAGCACCAGCAAAAAGACAATAAAAGATGTAATTTCTGTAGGGTTTTTGTTGTTGTTGTTTTGAGACAGTGTCTTGCTTTGTCACCCAGGCTGGAGTACAATAGCACGTTCTCAGCTCACTGCAGCTAAGAATGGGATGACAAGTTAAAGAACTTCATGTTACAGAACTACAAAGATTATTATACTTAGATGTACTCATTAATAGCATATAGAATTCTGAAAATACTCTTTAGAACATACCATCAATAAAACGAACCTTTTATTTGAATGGAGTATAACAGCAAAACCAAGTACATTTTCTTTATTTTACAAGTACTACTTGTGCTTTATGTTTTTATTATTGCAATTTTTTTTTTTTTTTTTGAGACGGAATTTCACTCTTGTGGCCTGTTCTAGAGTACAATGTTGTGATGTCAGTTCACTGTAACCTCCACCTACCAGGTTCAAGTGATTCTCCTGCCTCAGACTCCCAAGCAGCTGGGATTAGAGCCATGCGCCACCACGCCCAACTAATTTTATATTTTTAGTAGAGATGGGGTTTCTCCATGTTGGTCAGGCTGGTCTTGAAGTCCCGACCTCAGGTGATTCCCCCGCCTCCTTGGCCTCCCAAAGTGTTGGGATTACAGGCATGAGCCACTGCACCCAGCCTGCAATTATTATTTTGAGATAAGATCTCCCTCTGTCACCCAGGCTGAAGTGCAGTAGCATTATCTCTGCTCATTGCAGCCTCAACCTCCCAGGGTTAAGCAATCCTCCCACTTCAGCCTCCCAAGTAGCTGGGACTACAGGCATGAGCCACCATGCTCGGCTAATTTTTTAAATTATTTGTAGAGATGGGGTCTCACTATGTTGACACGGATGGTGTGGAACTCCTGGGCTCAAGCAAGCCTCCCACTTATGCCTCCCAAGTATTGTGATTACATGTGTGAGCCACTGTGCCCAACCTGTCCTTTTTATGAGCATTTATTGGGCACATTACATGTGCTATACTCCATGCACAGTCACTCTCCTCAAGGAGCTTACTTTCCTAATGTGATGTAAGCAGATAACTAGAAGTCCTCGAATCCAAACTCCCTTAAAATACTTTAAAAACATTATTCTCTAATAGAGATCATTAATATTTAAGGAATTTGTGTTTATAGAATTGTTTTATGCATTTTTAGGAAATTAATTCTGATCAGGCTACCCAGGGCAACATCAGCAGTGACCGGGGAAAGAAAAGAACAGTAACAGCAGCTGGTACAGAAAATATCCAACAAACAACAGATGAGAAGGTAGATGAATCGGGACCGCCTGCCCCTTCCAAACCCAGGAGAGGACGTCGACCCAAGTCTGAATCTCAGGGCAATGCAACCAAAAATGATGATCTAAATAAACCTATTAACAAGGGAAGGAAAAGAGCTGCAGTGGGTCAGGAGAGCCCTGGGGGTTTGGAAGCAGGTAATGCCAAAGCACCCAAACTGCAAGATGTAGCCAAAAAGGCAGCACCAGCAGAAAGACAGATTGACTTACAAAGGTAATGTATGCCATTCTTCCTGAAGTATGAATTTAGACGTGTTTTATTCTTAGTATATTCTTAGTGCCAGTTACCCCAACACCTAAGCATTTCAGAGTGAAACCTGCATTTGCTTTTTCTGGGTAAGTTTATAATAGTATCTGTTATTATCTCATAACCTCTACTTTTAAGGCAGGAATTTGAAGAAAGATCTTTTTTTCTTTGTATAATTTTTATTTAGAATATGGTATTTTTATATTTTTATTAACAAGACAGGTATTATCTTTTGCTTAGTGCCTTTCAAGTGGTTGCAGAATTCTACATAAAATAAGGGCTACCTTTTGGATACAGGGTCTCATAATGGAGAAAACAGTCACAAAATGTGAATCGCTAATAAGTCCCACTCTTTAACTCTTCGTGTTATAGTTAATTGTAATACAGGTCGGCCGGGCGCGGTGGCTCACGCCTGTAATCCCAGCAATTTGGGAGGCCGAGGCGGGTGGATCACGAGGTCAAGAGATCGAGACCATCCTGGCCAACATGGTGAAACCCCGTCTCCACTAAAAATACCAAAAAAAAAATTAGCTGGGCATGGTGGCGTGTGCCTGTAATCCCAGCTACTTAGGAGGCTGAGGCAGGAGAATTGCCTGAACCCAGGAGGTGGAGGTTGCAGTGAGCAGAGATCGCGCCATTGCACTCCAGCCTCAGTAACGAGCGAAACGCTGTCTCAAAAAAGAAAAATTCTAACACGGGTCAGTAACTTACATCTTCTCCACCCTGCCCAGAGAAAAACAGCTTACCAGCTAGCTGTTTATCTTTGATCATTCTTGGGTTGAGATTTCAGACTTTTCCTGTTGGAAATCTAGAAGGTGGCTCCTTTCACTTTGGCCTTAAAACTTAACTTGTTCTCCTTTTTCCTTACATAGCTAACTAATTTACCCCTCAATTAGACTGTAGGCATTTGAGTTCCTTCTAGGAAAGCGTCCCAGCTTTGATCAACTCAGGATGCCCCCACTATCCTGCTTCAGTATTTTTATAAAATGCAATGTCCAGCCAGGCACAGTGGCTCATGCCTGTAATCCCAGCACTTTGGGAGGCCGAGATAGGTGGGTCATCTAAGGTCCTGAGTTTGAGACCAGCCTGGCCAACATGGTGGGTGACACCCCATCTCTACTAAAAATACAAAAATTAGCCAGTTGTGGGGTGGGGACTTGTAATCATAGCTACTCAGGAGGCTGAGACAGGAGAATCACTTGAGCCCAGGAAGCAGAGGTTACAGTGAGCAGAGACTGCACCATTACACACTCCATCCTTAGCAACACAGTGAGACTCTACCTCTTCAAAAAAGAAAAGAAAAAAAAAAAATTAACATTATTTCTGATATTCTGAAATTTGGGGATATTAAATTCCATATATTCTAAGAGCCCTCTGGATACCTTTCATAACCTCTCATAGCATCTGATCCAGAAGCCTCAAACCTGATCTGAGTACTAGCATGTTAACTCCTACTCACTTCTATTTTTATTAACTAATAAGTGTAGTAATGAAAGCTAGATTGGGGCAAATTTTGCATGACTTTCTTCTGAAACCTGGACCTTTATTGAGTCTCTGCCTCCTTTTTTCATTAATATGACAGTATGTATCTTAAAGGGTTAGTCTAAGAATTAAATGGATCAGTAAATATAAAGAAAGCACCTAGCCTAGTGCCTAGTACAAATAAATGCCCAACTGTTATTGTTAGTATTGTTTTGAATTATAGTTTTCTTACCCCTTTACATACATTTTCAGTCATACAAAAGTTGAATGTTTCCCTGGAGATTGTCAAAATTCTCTAAACGGTTTTAAGAGATCTATTGTTGTCTTCACCTACCTAATCATCACACACAGGCTACCTCAGCCACCTGATCCTGCCTCCCATCAGCTGTCCCTTTACCATCTAACTAAAATACACAGATACAGCTGGTCCGAAGGTAGTGAGTCATCTCAATTGCTTGTTAACAGTCAGTTACAGATGGAACTCCTTGTTCTACTCTTTCCCCCTTTTCACTATTGCACTTGACTAGTCTTAAAAAAATAAAAACAAAAAAATACAGATACATACTTTAACCCTGAAAATGTTTTCAGTAGCAGTTGGACCTTCTCTCATTTACAGCGTTGTAGAATTCATTGCTTTGCTTTTAGCTACACTGTGTGCCCCAGTATCATCACACAGTATAGACAACAGACATATGCCGGAGTAAAAATCGCATTTGGCCTTCTCTTTCCAGAGTGAAAAGGCACATTTGAGATCATCCATATGCTAATTTTGAGATTAATGGGCAGTATGTTATTCAGAATACAGAATTCTGTGATGATTTGAAGTCTCAGTGACAATAGGTGGTTACATTAAATTATGGCTGGATGTGGTGGCTTACTCCTATAATCTCAGCATTTTGAGAGGCCAAGGTGGGTGGATGGATGATTTAAGGTCAGAAGATCAGCCTGACCAACATGGTGAAATCCTGTCACTACTAAAAACACAAAAAATTAGCCGCCTTTGGTGGCGCATACCTGTAATCTCAGCTACCCAGGAGGTGGAGGTTGCAGTAGGCAGAGATTGTGCCACTGCACTCCAGTCTGGATGACAGAGTGAGACTTCTTCCCAAAAATAAAAATAAATGAAATATGAAATTAGCCAGGCATAATGTTGTATGCCTGTACTCAGGGTGCTGAGGTGGGAGGATTGCTTGACCCTGGGGCTGAGGGTAGCGGGAATAGACTTTAGTGTTTAATGAGTATGGAGTTTCAGTTTGGGAAGGTGAAAAAGTTCTAGAGATGGATGGTGGTAATGATTGTACACAATACAAATAATTGGGCACTTCAAAAAGGTTATGGAAAACTGGAGTTAAAAGATAAAAATATAGGCCAGGTGTGGTGGCTCACACCTGTAATCCCAGCACTTTGGGAGGCCAAGGCAAGCAGATCACTTGAGGTCGACAGTTCAAGAGCAACCTGACCAACATGGAGAAACCCCGTCTCTACTAAAAATACAAAAATTGGCTGGGTATGGTGGCATATGTAATCTCAGCTACTTGGGAGGCTGAGGCAGGCGCATCACTTGAACCCAGGAAACAAAGGTTGCAGTGAACCAAGATCGCGCCATTGCACTCCAGCCTGGGCAATAAGAGCAAGACTCCATCTGGGGGTTAAAAAAAAAAGATATAAACTTTATCTCTCAACCTAAAGTCCATCAACCTCAAGACACTTTTGTAAGCAAGGATAGAAGCCATTTAGCCCATCCCTAAAGAACAGGGTCTTGGGAATTTATTACATTATTGACTGAAGAAAAACTGGCCCTCTTTAAAGATTTTTCAAGATTAAGAAACAAAAAAAGGCCGGGCGTGGTACTCACGCCTGTAATTTCAGCACTTTGGGATGCTGAGGTGGGTAGATCACCTGAGGTCAGGCGTTCAAGACCAGCCTGGCCAACATGGTGAAACCCTGTCTTTATTAAAGAAAAAAAAAAAGAAACAAAAAGAAGTCAGAAGGAGCCAAGTCAGTACCATAAGGTGGGTGCCTAATGATTTCCCATGGGAACTCTTGCAGAATTACCCTTGTCTGATGAGACGAATGAGCAAGAGCATTGTCATGGTGGAGGAAGACTCTCTGGTGAAGCTTTCCCAGGCATTTTTCTGCGAAAGCTCTGACTTTGTGAGAACACTCATAATAAGCAGACATTATCATTTGTTGGCTTTCCAAAAACTCAACAAGCAAAAATGCCTTGAGCATCCCAAAAAGCCATTGCCATGATCTTTACCCTTGACCAGTCTGCTTTTCCTTTAACTGTACCACTTGACCACTTTCACCTCTTAGTACCCTTTTTTCAGGGGTGTGAGGAGACAATATCTGCTCTGTCACCCAGGCTAGAGTGCATCAGCACAGTCTTGGCCTCACTGCAGCCTCAACCTCCCTAGAAGCTGGGACTGCAGGCACACACCACCATGCCCAGCTAAATTACTTGGATTGTATTTTGTCTTCAGGATTGGACTGGTAAAGCTGTGTTTCAGTTCCCATTACAATTCTTTGAAGAAGTGCTTCAGGACCTTGATCCCACTTGTTTAGACTTGCCATCAAAAGCTCTGCTCTTGTCTGCAGCTGATCTGAGTGCAAAGGTTTTGACACCCATTGAGTGGAAAGTTTGCTGAACTTTAATTTTTCAGTCACAATTTTGTAAGCTGAACCAATTGAAATGACCACAGTGTTGGCTATTGTTTCTGCTGGTCAGTCCTCTTAAATCAGCAAAAACAAGATTTTTTTTTTTCCCTCATAAATTCACGTGGAGGGCATGCTGTTCAACATCATCTCAACCCTTCCTGAAACAGTTTATCCAGCTGGGCACCATGGCTCACACCTATAATCCTACCACTTTGGGAGGCCAAGGCTGGCAGATCACTGGAACCTAGGAGTTTGAGACTAGCCTAAGCAATATAGCAAAACCCCATATTTACAAAAGATAGAAAAATTAGCCAGGTGTCTGCTGTGTGCAGTCCTGGCTACTTCAGAGGCTGGGGTGAGAGTATCAGCTGAGCCTGGGAGGTTGAGGCTACAGTGAGCCATGAGCCATGATCATGTCACTGCATGCCAGGCTGGGTGACAGAGTGAGACCCCGTCACAACTGCAACAAAAACCTAATTTTAAGCTACTGATTTTTTGTTTGTTTGTTTGTTTTTTGAGACGGAGTTTTGCTCTTGTTACCCAGGCTGGAGTGCAATGGCGCGATCTCGGCTCACTGCAACCTCCGCCTCCTGGGTTCAGGCAATTCTCCTGCCTCAGCCTCCTGAGTAGCTGGGATTACAGGCACGTGCCACCATGCCCAGCTAATTTTTTTGTATTTTTAGTAGAGACGGGGTTTCACCATGTTGACCAGGATGGTCTCGATCGCTTAACCTCGGGATCCACCCGCCTCGGCCTCCCAAAGTGCTTGGATTACAGGCTTGAGCCACCGCGCCCGGCCGCTACTGATTTCTTTGAGGCATTGTCCCATAAACTTTTCCTAAAACATCAGTGATTTTGCCATTCCTCCACCCAAGCTTCACCAGGCATTTGATGCTTTTCTTTGCTTCAATTTTAGCAGAATTCCTATTTCTCTGATAGGGACTTTCTTCAGACTTTTTTGAGAGACCAGGTCTCTGTCACTCAGGCTAGAGTGCAATGGCACCATCATGGCTCACTGGAGCTATGAGAGCACTGAGGCTCAAGTCGTCCTCTTGCCTCAGCCCCAAAATAGCTGGGACCACAGGTGTGCATCACCATAGCTAGCTAATCTCTTTTAAGTTTTTTATAGAGACAGGGTCTTGCTGTGTTGCTCAGGCTAGTCAAACTCCTGGACTCAAGCAGTCTTTCTGCCCTAGCCCTCAAACTCTTCAAACATTTTCAGTGCCTCAGACTAGATCCTGTTCAGACATAACAAGTTAGTATGAGTTTATTTTGGTACAAAAAAAGTTTTGAAATCCATGCATAATTATTTCATAACATTAATTTTCCATGAACTTGTTGAAGACCCCTTATATTCTTGTTTTGTTTGGAGATGGAGTCTCACTCTGTCACTCATGCTATAGTGCAGTGGTGAGATCTTGACTCACTGCAGCCTCTGCCTCCCGGGTTCAAGCAATTCTCCTGTCTCAGCCTCCTGAGTAGTTGGGAATACAGCTGCCCACCACCACTCTCGGCTGATTTTTATATTTCCAGTGGAGACGGGTTTCACCATGTTGGCCAAGCTGGTCTCAATCTCCTGACCTCAGGTGATCTGCCTGCCTTGGTCTCCCAAAGTGCTGAGATTACAGGCATGAGCCACCAAGCCTGGCCTTTTTTTTTTCCCCCGAGACGATTCTGTTGCCCAGGCTAGAGTGCAGTGGTGCAATTTTGGCTCACTGCAACCTCCACCTCCTGGGTTCAAGCGATTCTCCTGACCTCAAGTGATCCACCTGCTTGGGCCTGCCAAAGTGCTGGGATTGCAGGTGTGAGCCACCACACCCAGCCTTTTTTTTTTTTCTTTCTCCACCTCATCACCCAGGCTGGAGTGCAATGACACAATCTCAGCTCACTTGCAACCTCTGCCTCCTAGGTTCAAATGATTCTCCTGCCTCAGCCCCCCAAGTAGCTGGCATTACAGGCATGTGCTACCACACCTGCCTAATTTTATATTTTTAATAGAGACTGGGTTTCAGCTTGTTTGTCAGGCTCGTCTCAAAATCCTGACCTCAGGAGATCCACCCACCTTGGCCTCCTAAAGTGCTGAGATTATAGGCATGAGCCATCACGCCCTGCCATACAGTTTTAGTAACTGTTAGGTAAAAACACTAGTTTATTTAAAATAATCACACTTTAAATGAGACCAGATCATCTTTTTCACCTCTTTTAGTAGTACATGCAAACAAAATCCTTGCATTTTGGGGATAGAGAGGAAAACCGAGACAGATCAGATGTTCTTGAAAGTGGCATACTTTAAGTGAATGTAACACCCAATGCCAAGAACAAGACTGGGGTGAAAATTAGTTCACATGGACTGGCACTGTGGCTCATGCCTGTAATCCCACCACTTTGGGAGGCCTTGAGCAGATCACTTGAGGTCAGGAGTTTGAGGCCAGCCTGGCCAATGTGGTGAAACCCTGTTTCTACTAAAAATACAAAAATCAGCTAGGCGTGGTGGCACACACCTGTAATTTCAGCTACTCAGGAGGCTGAGGCAGGAAAATCACTTAAACCTGGGAGGCAGAGGTTGTAGTGAGCCAAGATCAAGCCAGTACACTCCAGCCTGGGCAACAGAGTGAGACTATGTCTCAAAAAAATAAAAATAACAAATATTAGTTCAAATATTTGGTACCACAGCAAGACCCTGTCTCTCCCCAAAAATTTAAAAAGAAATTAGCCAAGCATGGTGTATTCATCTGTGGTCTCGGCTACTTGGGATACCGGGGGAGGATCGTTTGAGCCTTAGTGTTGATAGTTCTAGTGGGCTATGATGGTGCCACTGTACTCCAGCCTGAGTGATGGGTGTCTGGCATCTGTATTAGTAGTAATAGTAGGAAATGTTTTATGAGCAGATATCTGACCTGCCAACATCCAGTATGAAGCAAGTACAACACTGTATTGACAGTAAGGAAATGAAGACCTGGAAGGACCTTTCTCACGTCACTTGGCTAGTACTGTGCAGGACATGGCTTAAGATCCCAGCCTGTCACTTACTATCTGCCTCATGAGAGTGCTCACAGTGGCAGTTGCAGCTATGTTTCTCCTCTAATTTATTAATTTATGTAGTATTTTGAATTTTTTTTTTCTTTTTGAGACAGAGTCTCACTCTGTCACCCAGGCTGGAGTGTAGCGGTGTGATCTTGGCTCACTGCATCCTTCTCCTCCTCCTGCAGATTCAAGTGATTTTTCTGCCTCAGACTCCAGAGTAGCTGGAACTACAGGTGTGTGCCACTACACCCAGCCAATTGTATTTTTAGTAGAGACGGGGTTTCACCATGTTGCCTAGGCTGGTCTCGAACTCCTGAGCTCAGGCAAACCACCCCTCTGGGCCTCCCAAAGTTCTGAGATTACAGTCATGAACCCCACCATGCCCAGCCTGAAACACTTTTAAACTGTGAACATTTCGAACTCTTTTTTTCTTAATGTGTAAGAGGAGATGTGTTAGTGTGTATTTACTGCTAAAATATAAAATAAACGCATTAAAACAGAAGTTTATTGATAGTGATTCAGCTGATGTTTTGACTGTCCTTCAGTTGAATGGTCAGAATCCTGAAAGTACTATTTGTATTTCATGTGGAACTGTAGCTTCCACCTTGCTACAAGATTCTAAACATAGGCCGGGCGCGGTGGCTCAAGCCTGTAATCCCAGCACATTGGGAGGCCGAGGTGGGTGGATCACGAGGTCAAGAGATCGAGACCATCTTGGTCAACATGGTGAAACCCCGTCTCTACTAAAAATACAAAAAATTAGCTGGGCATGGTGGTGCGTGCCTGTAATCCCAGCTACTCAGGAGGCTGAGGCAGGAGAATTGCTTGAACCCAGGAGGCGGAGGTTGCGGTGAGCTGAGATCACGCCATTGCACTCCAGCCTGGGTAACAATAGCGAAACTCCGTCTCAAAAAAAAAAAAAAAGATTCTAAACATAGCTCTCATTAACTGCAAGTATTCCCTATGAGTGATTTGACATTCCACCTGCATTTTCCAGAGACCTGGTTGATGATCATCCTGTTAAGGTTATATCATTACAGTTTCAACCAACTAACTGGTAAGAGAAGACAGAGACGTGCCAAACCTGAGAGCAGTCAAACACATCGCTGAGCTACAGATGAACCCAGAGTGATAGAATCAGCCCTCCTTAGAGGTTACATTGTGGAGCCTTACCTGGATTGCTGCGCTAAGTTCAGCCCTGGGTTTTATTTAATAAATAAGGCCTGGCACCCTTGTGTTTCTCTGTGGCCCTGCATTCTAACTTCAGATGCCCAATTTATCAGTCTTTTCTGTTACTTTGCATGATTCTCCACACCTTTCACTTGCTTGAGGCCCTAGTATATGCCAACTACAGTTTACTCTTTGGGTTCATTACTTCATTTCATCTTAAGCTCTTTTAGGTAGATTTCTGAAGTTCTAAGCTTCTAGAGCATTTTTTTTTTTTTTGAGACAGTCTTACTCTGTTACCTAGGCTGGAGTCCTGGTGCAGTCTCGGCTCAGTGCAACCTCTGCCTCCTGGATTCAAGCAATTCTCCTTCCTCAGCCTCCCAAATAGCTGGGATTACAGTCACGTGCCACCACAGCTGGCTAATTTTTGTGTTTTTCATAGAGACAGGGTTTTACTATGTTGGCCCAGCTGGTCTCGAACTCCTGACCTTGTGATCTGCCCGCCTCGGCCTCCCAAAGTGCTGAGATTACAGGTGTGAGCCACCACGCCCAGCCTTTTTTTTTTTTTTTTTTTTTTCTTTTGAGACAGAGTTTCACCATTATGCCCAGGCTGGTGTGTAATGGCGCGATCTCAGCTCGCTGCAACCTCCATCTCCTGGGTTCAAGCAATTCTCCTGCCTCAGCCTCCAGAGTAGCTGGGACTACAGGCACACATCACCATACCCAGCTAATTTTGTATTTTTAGTAGAGATGGGGTTTCTCCATGTTGTTCAGGTTCTCCATGTTGCTCAGGTGATCCACCTGCCTCGGCCTCCCGAAGTGCTGGGATTACAGGCATGAACCACCACACCTGACCTCTAGAGCCATTTTAATACCACAGACTTAACTTCTAACGTGGGGCAAGTGCTAACCCTTGCAGAATTCCTTTTACTAGGTTTTCACTCAAAAGATTAGGTCAATAATGATTAGTTTTACCTTGATTTCTACCCAAATGGTTTATTTACTGGTTCGGGGATACTTTCTTCCACCAAAACAGAGAGAGGATATGCAAAAAGTTACTGGCTTCAGTTTTATCTGGGAGTTGATGCTTGGGATTTTAACTTGTAAAGTTAACATTAGAATTTTTAGATCCCTTTGGATTTTTGTGGTAAATACATTCCCTCAGCTATTTGCATTTATGTTGGTTTCACTAAGTATTCCTGTTTATGTTTTGGGCTGCATTTGGATTTATTCCTTTTGAGAAAATTCCTTCAGTTCACCCAATAAAATCAATAAAAAGCCATTTGCACTGTGGTCAGGAAACAGTCAGCAGTATTAGATGGACATTAGTGTCGGCTCTCTGAGTTTGGGATGAAGGAATGATCATCATTTCAGTAGTTTAGTTCACTTGTTTTGCCTCTTTGTGTTAAGGGCAAACAGTTCCCAATGTTTTGAACTGAAAATATATTCTTAGGGCCGGGCACGGTGGCTCACACCTATAATCCCAGCACTTTGGGAGGCTGAGACCATCCTGGTCAACAAGGTGAAACCCCATCTCTACTGAAAATACAAAAATTAGCTGGGCATGGTGGCGCGCGCCTATAGTCCTAGCTACTCGGGAGGCTGAGGTAGGAGAATTGTTTGAATTTAGGAGGCAGAGGTTACAGTGAGCCGAGATCGCGCCATTGCACTCCAGCCTGGGTAACGAGCAAACCTCCGTCTCAAAAAAAAAAAGAAAATATGTTCTTAGTAGATTTGCTGATTTGTGAGTATGTTTTGCTTACACTTAAGGCCAAATTTTTCTTTGAAGATGAGTTTGTTAATAAACATAAATGGAAAAACAGCCTCAAATTTGAGACTTCTGAAGAATCTGGATTTTTTTTTTTTTAGACGAATTTTCACTGTTACCCAGGCTGGAGTGCAATGGCGCGATCTCGGCTCACCACAACCTCCGCCTCCTGGGTTCAAACAATTCTCCTGCCTCAGCCTCCTGAGTAGCTGGGACTACAGGCGCACGCCACCATGCCCAGCTAATTTTTTGTATTTTTAGTAGAGATGGGGTTTCATCTTGTTGACCAGGATGGTCTCGATCTCTTGACCTCGTGATCCACCCACCTTGGCCTCCCAAAGTGCTGGGATTACAGGCATGAGCCACCGCGCCCGGCCAAGAATCTGGATTTAAAGAGAGTATCTGTAGGATAGCAGACTATGAGTTTCTAGTTTTTGGATTAACATGGTTTGTTTAGCATGCTTAGTGTGGGAGTGTTCAAGGATCTTAGAATTTGTTTTTCTTAAGCAAAGAAGTTACAGAGTTTTTGTCTCATTTGTATATTGAGAAGGTTTCCTCCCAGGTGGGTTCATATCTTAAAATTAAAGTAACCCTTAAGCATATATCCTGAAGTGTGTATCTTCATGTGTTAAACAGCTACATATTAGTTTAATATGAATGTTTTTTCAGTAACAAGTGAATTTTTCTCAAAATAACATGAAATTTTTCAGAATCCAAGTGCTTGCAGTGATGGCAGTTCATCTTGGTACATAGAATCAAGTCCAGGAGATTCTTCCAGTGACCTGGGTCTTTCAAAAGTCTGAGAGCAGCCCAGGAGATATAGAGGACTCAGGGCTGGGAAAGGGAAGCTTCCTGAAGGTGTAGCAGCCAGCTTATAAAGAATTCTTCAATAGCATATTGTTAAAATTGCTTCAAATAGTATAACCAATTCATAGTCCCTGTAAGAATTGTAATAATCACTTAGCTTTTTTGGCATTGTTACCTTCATAGAATGTGTATGTAGTAGAGGAGTTTGGAAATACATCTTTCTTTCTCTTCCAGATGTAAAATTGTTGAAAAGGAGACAGTCTTACTACTAATCAGGCTGATTAAAAGTGTAGAATGAATTAGGCAAGTTGGGCTGCTAAGGCAACCTTGCCTCTGAATTGAACAGCCACAGACAAACCAGAATGCCCCTCTCAGGGCAAAGGAACAAATCTAGATGAAGCCAAACCCAACATGCTCCTTTATTTTCCCCATCTCATCTGTGAGATGAGTTCCTCCTCCTCCCAAAGGAGGAGGAGGTGAGAAAGAGGTCCTGTCCCATGCTCCCAGGGATCAGAATTTTCCTTCCTTTTAGGGAAATGGGATGAATGGAGGATTCCTCTTTATCTCTTAAAAAAAATAATAAAGCTGGGCCGGGCGTGGTGGCTCACGCCTATAATCCCAGCACTTTGGGAGGCCAAGGCGGGTGGATCACAAGGTCAAGAGATCAAGACCATTCTGGTCAACATGGTGAAACCCTGTCTCTAGTAAAAATATAAAAAATTAGCTGGGCATGGTGGTGCACGCCTGTAGTCCCAGCTACTCAGGAGGCTGAGGCAGGAGAATTGCTTGAACCCAGGAGGTGGAGGTTGCGGTGAGCCGAGATCGTGCCATTGCACTCCAGTCTGGGTAACAACAGCGAGACTCCATCTCAAAATAATAATAATAATAATAAAATTTATAGTTATTTCAAATAAATAGTAAATGGGGCATGGAATAGCAGTACTAAATCATTGAAAACAAAAACTTTATTCGTGTTTTGTTTTTATATAGTTTAGGGAAAGGCTTTTTAAACCAAGTTTCAGGAGAAAAAAAAAATAAAAAATCTTTAAGATTTTAGATAACATGCCAGGCACAGTGACTCACACCTATAATCCCAGTGACTCTGGGAAGCAAAGGCGGGAGAATCACTTGAGCTCAGGAGTTCAAGATCAGCCTGGGCAACATAATGAGACTCTGTCAGTACAAAGAATTTAAAAATTAGCCAAGCATGGTGGTGTGTGCCTACAGTCCTGGCTGTTTGGGAGGCTGAGGCTGGAGGACCACTTGAACCCAGGAGTTGGGGCTGCAGTGAGCCATGATCATGCCACTGAACTACAGCCTGAGTGACAGAATGAGACCCTGATGCTTAAGTTTTTTTTTTTTAATAAAGATTTTAAATAACAGCTATAGAAATGAAATCATTTTAGTTTGGTTTGTATCTTCTCCACATCTTTTCTAACTGCGTTCTATTCTTATTCCTAAGGTAAAAAGGCATTTGCAAAGGGAGAAAATGAAGGCCAAACAGAAGCAGGCTCCAGCTTCTGCAAAAACTTGGATTCACAAATGTCCCTGAACAGAAAATGAAGCTCACTTCAGAACACACACTCTCTGCCTTGAAAACTAAAGAAACTATTACTTCCTTTTCACATGACCACAAGTCCTCTGATGGAAATGTACAGCAGAAACTCTTGAGAGAGAGGCTAAAAGCAACTCTGTTCTCCCCCTTCCCCTAGACTTTTCTTACGAAAAGTCAATAATTAAGCAAATTGCTTAACACTTGGTTCCAGTTCCTGCCTATCTGGAGTTTAAATGCATAATACACCATTAATTTCCACGCTGCAGTTTTTATTTTAAAGTAACAAGATGTCTTTACACTGACACTGAAAATTCATCGATTTTAGAGCCAGGAATTCCCATGTTACACAGGAAGAAATAGAAGTCTACTGAATTAATTTTTTAAAAGAAAAGAGATCAAATATTTCTTTGTTTTTCCTTTTGGAAACTTTTATGTATAATTCTTTCTGCCTGCCTACTTTTCTGCAAAAATGAGATGTACAGATTTCGGTTCCCTGCTATGAAAAGTGATGTGGTGGCAATTTTATAAATGTTGCTTTCTGATTTTTATCAGAGTGAGAAAATTATTAAAATTATATTGATTTGCAAGTAGTAAACAGTTCATATTTTGATTCCCCTCATTTTAGTTTAATATAATTTGCAATAAATGTACATATTGTTGTTTGTTTCATAAAGCATATCACTTTAAATTGGTTTTTACTCCTGTTATTATGTTGGAATATTTGGAATTTTAAAGGAGTAAAGACTGTCCAGCATTTGGTTTTATAATGTTTGTCACCAGATTTTTATTAATAATGTAAAAAAAAAAGTCAATTTTTAAAAAATAGTTGGACTTTGGCAGCTTTGTAAGGAAAGCTGGAGGTGTTTTAGGATTGCTGTCAATTTTCAGCATTGTGCTATTGGGAAATAAGTGTTTTGCTTTGGTCTGATGGTCTGGGCTCATTTTTATGTTTATTTTAGAAAACTGTTGCATCAATATGTTATGTTCCTTGGCGTTGTTCAGCATAGGTGATGTGTGCACTTTTTGTGTACACATAATCATATTTAAGTTTTTTGCATAAAATAAATGCTTCTAGATGTCATATGGCAGTCTTTTTAATCTTTTTATCATATGCTTGTGAATTTTTTCATGTTAAAGAGCTAAAGTCATAACATGATTACAGTCAACTCTCCATTATCTATATAAAATAGTGACTATGCCTCAGGTTTTTAATTTTTTGGTAATCATAAACTTAGAAAATAAGGCATGTAAGACCTGATTCCGGAGGAACTTGAAATTTGTCTTTTCTCGTGACCAGAGTTCGGTCCTCCCCCATTGTCCACTACAGGGTCATCCCCAAAGCCCTGGCAGAATGTGCTGACTTCATTTTCTTACTCATTCCTAGCATGGGTTAAAGGAAACAAACAACATTTGTGTTATGACTTGGTCTTGATAGGCTGTAGTTAGTTTACATGGGATATAAAAGAAACAATGAAGCGCATCAAAGGTGGATGATTCTGTAGAGTGAAGTTTGAGAGTAAATGTCACATTCTCATAGATAATCAAGAGTTGGCTGTGTACTGCTTGACTGAAAGATGGGTAGTTATTTTAAATATGCATATACACACACATTCAGGTATTCAGAAGATGTTTAGGGAACAATGGAAACCAATGATAGAAAATGATACCTTTGCAGGGGCAGAAAAAGCCCTCTCTTCCTTATTGCCTCTTCAGAACCCTTTAGAAAGTATAAAATATTGCCTCCAACATGCTGAAAAAAGAGTATCTATGCATAAGTATCAGAGAAGTCCCTCAAGCAAACAGTAGGTGTTCTACATTTAGAAAAAGTTTAAAGTTCTCTTAGCATCAGACAACTTGATTCCTAAGGTTTCATCGTGTCACCAACAAAAAGTGCATTGATAGGGGCCTTTGGCTCTTCCTCCCTTTGATTAATTGCCCGACATCACAGTTTAATTACTAAGTGTGATATCATATTAAAACGTAGCAGAACTATCTGCATCAGTATATTCCTGTTTAGATTTTTGCAAGAGACGAGTTACTTGATGGTCCTTGTGTGATGTAAATGGCCCACCCCAATTTTGTAACATGATGCAAGTGTCTGGCACTAAGGGAAGCAAGAGTAGGACTGTAAAGAGATCAAGCTGATGGGGAGGGACTTGTTTACGGGAAATTTTTTAGTTTTCCTTTTTGAAGGAAAACATAAAAATCCCTTAGAATTTGGTATTCACATCTCAGAGAACTACAACACAAAAGTGCAGACTTATATTTGAGAATTAATATTAACCCTTTGTGTCTAGTTTGAAGCTTCTTGTATTTGTCTAAAACTACAAGCCAGAATTTTGTATCTCCTTTGATAAAAAGTGTGTATAATGTAAAGTAGTTTTGCATATTCTTGTGCTGCACATGGGCTGAATTTTTAAATTTTTTTTAAAAACTTGAAGCAGAACCTTGTAATTTGTGTAAATGACAAGTGTAAAATCCTACCATAAAATGCTAAAGATATGCACTGTTTCAAATAAAACCAAGAAATGCAGCATTATATAGCAGTGTGGAGCCCTGAATATTCATGTATCCCTGGTATGTCGCAAGTTGGTAAAATGTCTTTGCATATTTTCTGTTGAGATGCTGGAGTCTGAATATCCTAATTAGAAATCAAAGGCCACCTTTATTTATTTATTTATTTAGAGATGGAGTTTCACTCTTTTTACCCAGGCTGGAGTGCAATGGCGCGATCTCGGCTCACCGCAACCTCCGCCTCCTGGGTTCAGACAATTCTGCCTCAGCCTCCTGAGTAGCTGGGATTACAGGCACGCACCACCGTGCCCAGCTAATTTTTTGTATTTTTAGTAGAGAAGGGGTTTCACCATGTTGACCAGGATGGTCTCGATCTCTTGACCTCGTGATCCACCCGCCTCGGCCTCCCAAAGTGCTGGGATTACAGGCTTGAGCCACCGCGCCCGGCCTAAAAGCCACCTTTAAACTTCCTGGCTGCGTACTCTGATGCAGCTTACAGTGACTAAGGAAGAACATAGTGTAATAATAAATTTTGAGGGACATTCGGAATTTCCAAACAAGATGTTGGTTTTGCGGGGGGGTGGCTTTTTTTTTAATGAAATCTTACTCTGTTGCCCAGGATGGAGTGCAATGGCATGATCATGGCTCACTGCAGCAGTCCTGCCCCAGGCTCCTAAAAAAGTGCTGGAATTACAGGCATAAGCCACCAGGCCTGGCTAAGAGGTTACTTTTTTAACCTAAGAACTTAAAAGCAGGCCAGGTGCAGTGTCTCACGCCTGTAATCCAAGCACTTTGGGAGACCAAGGTGGGTGGATCACCTAAGGTCAGGAGTTCAAGACCAGCCTGGCCATCATGGTAAAACCCCATCTTAAAAAAAAAAAACTCTTTTCCTTCTGCACGCCACTGAAGATCCTGGTGTTGCTATGGGCTGCTGCCCCGCCTGTTGTTACCGATATTGTAAGAACAAGCCGTACCCAAAGTCCCGCTTCTGCCGAGGTGTCCCTGATGTCAAGATTCGCATCTTTGACCTGGGGCGGAAGAAGGCAAAAGTGGATGAGTTTCCACTCTGTGGCCACATGGTATAGGATGAATATGAGCAGCTCTCCTCTGAAGCCCTGGAGGCTGCCCAAATTTGTGCCAATAAGTACATGGTGAAAAGTTGTGGCAAAGATGGCTTTCATATCCGAGTGCGGCTCCATCCCTTCCACGTCATCCGCATCAACAAGATGTTTTCCTGTGCTGGGGCTGACAGGCTCCAAACAGGCATGCGAGGTGCCTTTGGAAAGCCCCAGGGCACTGTGGCCAGGGTTCACATTGGCCAAGTGATCATGTTTATCCACACCAAGCTGCAGAACAAGGAGCATGTGATTGAGGCCCTGTGCAGGGCCAAGTTCAAGTTCCCTGGCCGCCAGAAGATCCATATCTCAAAGAAGTGGGGCTTCACCAAGTTCAATGCCAATGAATTTGAAGACATGGTGGCTGAGAAGCGGCTCATCCCAGATGGCTGTGGGGTTAAGTACATCCCCAATCGTGGCCCTCTGGACAAGTGGCGGGCCCTGCACTCATGAGGGCTTCCACTGTGCTACCCTCCTAATAATGAACCAATAAATTGACTTCCTGTCCACCTAAAAAAAAAAAAAAAACTTAAAAGCAGCCTTTTATTCATATTGGGCTATGGTTCATCTATTCATTTCAAGTTTTGAAACTTACACATTTTGTTATGAAACTCATATATAGTGTTATAACAAATTCAAGAGAGCAAGCAGATTACATAAATGTATCTGGGATAAGGTGACCAGAATGAGAGGTAAGAAAAGCTATCATGCCCGGGCATGGCGACTCATACCTGTAATCCCAGCACTTTGGGAGGGCAGCCGAGGAAGGTAGGTCACTTGAGCTCGAGTTCAAGACCAGCTTGGGCAACACGGTGAACCCCATCCCTATCAAAAATACAAAAAGCTTGGTGTGGTGTTGCATGCTTGTAGTCCCAGTTACTCAGGGCACTGAGGTAGGAGAATCACTTGAGCTTGAGAGTCGGAGGTTGCAGTGAGCCGAGATTGAACCATTGCACTCTAGCCTGGGCAAAAGAGCAAAACTCCATTTTAAAACTAAATAGCTCAGGTGCAGTGGCTCACACCTGTAATCCCAGCACTTTGGGAGGCTGAAGCAGGTGGATCACCTGACATCAGGAGTTTGAAACCAGCCTGGCCAACGTGGTGAAACCCTGTCTCTAATAAAAATTCAAAAAATTAACCAGGTGTGGTGGCACATGCCTGTAGTCCCAGCTACTCGGAGGGCTGAGGCAGGAGAATCACTTGAACCAAGGAGGCAGAGGTTGCCATGAGCTGAAATTGTGCCACTGCACTCCAGCCTGGGCAACAAAGCCAAACTCCCATCTCATAAAGGCCTGAAACGTGTCCATTTGCACCACTGCACTCCAGCCTGAGTGACAGGGTAAGACCCTGTCTCAAAGGAAAAGCTCTCATGACTAGTTTTGTATTTTACCAATAAGGGGTTGTCTTTCCACCCCCAATACTTGCATTGACAAGACTTTTTTTGTCTTTGCTACTCATAAACTGTCCTGCTCTGACGAGCAGCTCTGTAGTCTGCTTAAGTAATGGTGACAGCATTTCCTACGAGGAGTTGGCTATAAGCCAGCAAGGTAGGGAAGATGGAAATGAGAGTACAGAATCAAGCACTTTTCTACTGAAAGAAACCACACCTTCAACTTTTCACTCCCATGAGAGTAATATCACTTATTTCGCTATTGTATGTATCTTATTTCAAAGTCTTAGCAAGGCAACATAGAACCCATCTCTACCAGAAATTTAAAAAAATAAGCCAGACATGGTGGTGCGTGCCTGTTTTCCCAGCTTTTCAGGAGGCTGAGGTGGGACGATTGCTTAAGCCCAGCAGGCAGAGGCTGCAGTGAGCTGAGATCACACCACTCCACTCCACCCTGGGTGACAGAGACCTTGTCTCAAAGAAAAATGTCTAACAGGAGGAACACATACAAGGTCTCATTTCTAAGGAGCCTGGGCCAGGCTGCTGATTAGTAAGTACTTCAGTTTTGGGGTGATTCTCAAACGTTTCTTCATCAATACTGATTGCTAACTTAAAGCACCTTTCTCCCCTCGTTCTCGGGTTACTTCTGTTGTTCTTGAGCAAGGACCATGTCATTTGGAATAAATCCTGTTATTTTTTTGTTTTTTTCTTTTTTATTTATTTATTTTGTTTTATTTTTTTATAAAGACGGGGCTTCACCATGTTGGTCAGGCTGGTCTTGAACTCCCAACCTCAGGTGATTCACCTGCCTTGGCCTCCAAAGTGCTTGGATTACAGGTGTGAGCCCAGCCTAAATCCTGTTATTTTTAGTAAACAGCCCTACATTCTTCTGGAAGAAGCTTGAATGGTGACATGGTTTGACTTTGTCCTCACTCAAATCTCAGTTCTTGCATTGGAACCAAATCATTAAAAATAAATAAATAAAAATCTCAAATTGTAATCCCCACATGTTGAGGGAGGGGCCTAGTGTGAGGTGACTGCATGGGGGCAGTTTCCCCCATGCTGTTCTCTAGATAGTGGAGTTCTCACGAGATCTGATGGTTTAAAAGTGTGGCCCCACCTGGCGCTCACTCTCCCCTGTCGCCATGTATGATGTGCCTTGCTTCCCTTTCCCCTTCCACCATGATTAACTTTCCTGAGGCCTCCCCAGCTATGGGAAATGTGAGTCAATTAAACCCCTTTCCAGTCTCAGGCAGGTTTTTTTTGTTTTTTTGGGTTTTTGTTTTGTTTAGACTGAATTTCACTCTTGTCACCCAGGCTGGAGTGCAGTGGTGAAACCTTGGCTCACTGCAATCTCCGCCTACTGGATTCAAGTGATTCTCCTGCCTCAGTCTCCTGAGTAGTAGTATTTTTAATAGAGACAGGGTTTCACCATACTGGTCATGCTGGTCTTGAACTCCTGACCTCAGGTGATTCACCCGTCTCAATCTCCCAAAGTGCTGGGATAACAGGGGTGAGCCACTGCACCCAGGTGCAGGCAGTTCTTTGCAGCAGCTTGAGAATGGACTAATACAAAAAAACAACTAGAAGTCAGTAAGACATGTAAGGAGCACCATAGTGCTGAGTCCGATCTGCAGAAGCCAACTAGAAAATGGGAAGTCGCTATTTTTCATCATTGCGGGCATTTATGTAACCCGTAGAGACTAGGCACGAGGCCAGGGGCAGACATTAAAAACACCAAGATGAGGTGCCTTACAAGGACTAGCAGCAGGTAGCACAGGCAGCTGCAACTGTCCAGGTGACACATTTTGTGTGGACTTCAGAGTCCTGATGGATGCCATAGAAGCAGGAAACCCCCACCTTTTCTACACAGTAAAGGTCAGTTCTGAGAATTGTTATGCGCATGCAGGTGCCTAAAGAAGTGACTGGGCCAAGTGCAGTGGTTCACGCCTGTAAAGGTGGGAGGATCACTTGAGGTCAGGAGTTCAAGACCATCCTGACCAACATAGAGAAACCCTGTCTCTACTAAAAATACAAAATTAGCTGGGTGTGGTGGCGCATGCCTGTAATCCCAGCCACTTGAGAGGCTGAGGCATGAGAATAGCTTGAACCCAGGAAGTAAAGGTTGCAGTGAGCTGAGATCGTGCCATTGCACTCAAGCCGGGGCAATGGGAGCTGGAAACTCAAAAAAAGAAGAGACTGGCCTGAGCAAACCGCCCTGCCTCAGGGGATGAGGAGCTGGGCCTAAAGCTGGAGGCGGCTCTCTCCAGGCTGAGGGCTGGGGAAAGGCCACGGTTTTAGTGACGACCAACACTCCTAACCTCCCTGCACCCTGTTGCTCTGCAGAAGAGCTGGCCCCAGCCCTCGTACCTCTCTGTCCACCGTAGTCCAGAGGGTCACGCCCCACTCAAATCACAAATTCTGGTGTGTCAGTAATTCCCGTGGCTTCTTTGGACAAACTGCAATCTTATGAGCTTAGTGAACTTCTCCAAAGCAAGGCAGCATCCCCAGGAAGCGCCCATTTCTCAGAGCATTTTTTTGTTTTGTTTTGAGACAGAGTCTTCCTCTGTAGCCCAGGCTGGAGTGCAGTGGCACAATCTTGGCTCACTGCAACCTCTGCCTCTTGGGTCCTGGTTCAAGCAATTCTCCTGCTTAGCCTCCTGAATAGCTGGGATTATAGGCACATGCCACCATGCACAGCTGATTTTGGCATTTTTAGTAGAGACAGGGTTTCACCACGTTGACCAGGCTGGTCTTGAATTCCTGACCTTGTGATCCACCCACCTCGGCCTCCCAAAGTGCTGAGATTACAGGCGTGAGTCACCACACCTGGGCTTTCAGAGCCTTTTTGAAGAGATCCACCCTGGTGGCCCCCCTACCCCTAACCCAAAAAACCCTGACAGTTTTTCCTTGTGGATGTATCTGGAGGAAAGTCTCCTCCAAGAGGAAAGTCAACTGCAGGGGCTGAAAGAGAAGCTGTCTGTCCCTTTGCAACCCACCTCAGGCTAAAAGCTGAAAAACAAAATACTGGTTACCCCAAAACTTTACCTTACTTTCAGATGTAGACCAACCCAGTGGCTATGGTCTCTGCATTTTTTGCCCATTTGGCAGCTTGGCCTGCCCATGAGAACTTATAATTATGAGCAGCAGGGTGTGTCTTTTTAGAAGCCATGACTCATTGGGGATATTAAAAGTAGACAGGTCCTCACTTTCTTCTCTCCACACATACACAACTCGGAGGTTCTCTTAATGACAAGGCATCCACACAACACAGTAGTCAAACGTTTCTCAATCCCCACAGCTGATTCAGAGGAAAACATTCACAAAGACTGCGCAAAAGCCGGCAAGGTGCTAACTACATTTTCCCTAGTTTCCTTGCCTGTAAAATGGGGACTGTCAGATTAAGTAGGCTGGTCACAGTGACTCACGCATGTAATTCCAGCACTCTGGTAATCCAAGGCGGGAGAACTGCTTGAGTCCAGGAGTTCGAGACCAGCCTGGGCAACATGGTGAGACTCCATCTCTTAAAGAAAGAAAAAAAAAAGTACATGGGCATGGTGGCAGGCGTGCACCTCTAGTGCCAGTTTTTTGGGAGGCTGAGGTGGGAGGATCACCTGAGCCCAGGAGCGAGAGGCTAGAGGGAGCCGTGATCGTACCACTGGCTGACAGAGGGAGATTGTCTAAAAAAATTCTGTAAACTCAAATATTGTAAACTGAAATCTCATGGTAATTCTACCTTTCCATGGAAATGGCAGGGACGTGTTTGTTGTCTGAAGAACTTTTTTTTCCAGATGGAATCTTGCTCTGTTGCCCAGGCTGGAGTGCAGTGGCGCCATTTCGGCTCACTGTACCCTCTGTCTCCCAAGTTCAAGCAATTCTCCTGCATCAGCCTCCCGAGTAACTGGGATTAAATTCCTAAGCAGGAAAATATTTTGGCCTCCTCTACAGTCAACCGGTTCTACACCAACGAAGGCTGGTCCAGGGTGGACACTGCCTCTCCCTCCAGTGTGGATCCTCTTCGCAGCTCTGGAGCTCCCTGACTGGGCTTGGCTCAGGGCACGTCCCTTCCTGATTACTAGGGTAGATGGGAGGGCCTCCTTTTATTTATTTATTTATGAGACAGTCTCATGAATTACAGGCGTGTGATACCATGCCCAGCTAGTTTTGCATTTTCAGTAGAGACCGGGTTTCTCCATGTTGGTCAGGCTGGTCTCAAACTCCAGACCTTGGGTGATCCACCCGCCTCGGCCTCCCAAAGTGCTGGGACAACAGGCATGAGCCAACACGTCCAGCTTTCATGTCCATTACTTTTTTATTTTTAAGATGGAGTTTTGCTCTTGTTGCCCAGGCTGGAGTGCAGTGGTGCTATCTTGGCTCACTGCAACCTCCGCCTCCCAGGTTCAAGTGAGTCTAGTGTCTCAGTCTCCCGAGTAGCTAGGACTTCTGGCATCCACCACCACACCCAGCTAATTTTTGTATTTTTAGTAGAGACAAGATTTTGCCATGTTGGCTAGGCTGGTCTTGAACTCCTGACTTCAGGCGATCTACCTGCCTCGGCCTCCCAAAGTGCTAGGATTACAGGCATGAGCCACCATGCCTGGCCCATTTCACACATCACTGAGGCTCACAGAAGTTAAATATTAAGCCTAAAGCAACCCAGCAAGAATGAGGCAGAATAGGCTTGAAACCCAGGCAGTGTGAAGCGCTTCCTGCTTCGGAGGTTATGGAGAGGCTTACAGTCTCTCTGAACATTTTTTATTTCTTTGTCTTTTATTTATTTATTTATTTATTTATTTTTTGCTGCTCCAGTCAACCAAAGGGACACTTTATTGAGGCTCTAGGGCCATGGGGCCTGGGCAGGCGGCTGCCTTCCAGGAAGGAAGAGGCTTATTTGACCTTCTTCTTGGGGCACAGGTTGTTGGTGTGGCCACACTTCTTGCAGCAGTTGACGGCACGGGGATACAGGCGCGCATAGCACTTGCGGCAGATCATCTTGTCGCAGTTGTATTTTTGGGCAAGCTGGCGGAGAGAAGGCTCAATAATGCCACCTCGCAGGCGCAGCACCAGGTGCAGGGTGGACTCTTTCTGGATGTTGTAGTCTGTGAGCGTGCGGCCATCCTCTAGCTGTTTGCTGGCAAATATCAGACGCTGCTGGTCAGGTGGGATACCCTCCTCGTCTTGAATTTTAGCTTTGACATTCTCAATGGTGTCACTGGGCTCGACCTCAAGGGTGATGGTCTTGGCCGTGAGGTCTTCACAAAGATCTGCATCTCTGCGTCTGCCACACAACCGCCGCCACCCGTCTTTTTTTTTTTTTTAACTAAAAGGCCTACAGCAGGAGTCTCTCTGAACCTTGATGGTTAACGGACTGTAGGAGAAGAAATGGATAACAGTAAGATAGCAGGAGGAAGTTGTGATGATGCCACCTGTTGGTTACTGCTCCCTGCATGTATGCATTCAGCAAACAAAGTCCTAAGGAAATCAAGAAAATAAAATGGGCCGATCTTTTTTTTTTTTTTTTTGAGATGGAGTCTCACTCTGTCACTCAGGCTGGAAGTGCAATGGCTCAATCTCGGCTCACTGAACCTCTGTCTCCTGGATTCAAGTGAATCTCCTGCCTCCACCTTCCGAGTAGCTGGGATTACAGGCGCCCGCCACCATGTCTGGCTAATTTTTGTATTTTTAGTAGAGACAGAGTTTCGCTGTGTTGACCAGGCTCGTCTCAAACTCCTGACCTCAAGTGATAACCCAACTTAACACCCCAAAGTGCTGGGATTACAGTCGTGAGCCACTGGGTCCACCTGGCTATAAAGATCTTGAAATAGTTTCCTCCACATACTTATGGTCACAAGACTGCCCTTAAAATAAGGCAAAGGCACCAAAAACTGTGTAACCAGAGGCCCACGTGTTCATGACGACCAGTCCACTTCTTGCTCTCTGTTTAGGAAGTCTCTGTGGGCAGCTGAGTTCGACTGAGCTCTGGGAAGAGCAGGACTGCCGGCCAGGGCTTCCTCACGGTCCGCCTCCACTCACCTGCTCTGCTCGCAGCCTCAGCCGCAGCCACTACAACTGCTCAAGCAGAAGGGGTGTCCCCAGCAGGGACAGCCTGAGGCAGCAGACGCCACTGTTCCTGGTCGGTGCAGCATCTGTGCTCCAGGCTCTGGGCCTGTGCATCAGGCTTTCCTGAGCCAGGGTTAGTTTTCAGTTTCTAGTTACATTCACACAGAGCTCAGCCTCCAAGAGGCCACATTGACAGAAAACTTTCTCATCTTTCCTTGCCCAGCCAATACATGAACACCTGTTTTGTATCTGGGGAACCCTCCCCAACTGCTACCTCTTGAGGTAGCCTCCGTTTTTCTCTGTGGAAACAAAATGCAACACACTCACTTTCCAGCCTCGCTTGCAATAGGGCTCAGACACAACCTGGGCTCCACCAACCAGACACCCACATCCACAATCACACACACCCACAACCACCCACAATCACCCACACCCACCCCCTTCACACACAATCACAACCACACCCACAAGCACCCACAATCACACCTACACTCACACCCACAACCACCCGCACCCAGTCACCACTCACACCTACACACACCCACAACCACCCACAATCACCCACACAACCACTCACACCCAATCACACCCACACCCACCCTCTCCACACAATCATAACCACACCCACACAATCACCACTCACACCCACAACCACCCACAATCACACCCACACAACCACTCACACACACACCCACACCCACAATCACACTCAATCACCCACACCCACACATCACACACAATCCACTCACCCAGACACCCATACCCACAATCACACCTACTCACACCCACAACTGCCTACACACAATCATACCCACCCACTCACCACACCCACACAATCACAACCACATCCACACCCACAATCACACCTTCACTCACAACCACCCACAATGACCACACCCACACACAATCACAACCACACACACCCATACCCACAATCACACCTACACACACCCACAACCACCCACACCCACACCTGCACAATCACCATACCCACACCCACAATCACCCACACACAATCACAACCGCCCACACCTGCAATCACACCTACACTTACAGCCAAAAACCACCCACACCCACACACCACACCCACACAATCACAACCACACCCACAATCACACCACTCACCACTCACACCCACACATACCACACACACCACACACCGACACCCACACAATCACCACTTACCGACACCCACAGATACACCCACAATCACACCCACACTCACCCACACACACCATGCACACAATTACAACCACACCCACACCCACAATCACACCTACACACCACAACCACTCACACCCACACACAATCACAACCACACCCACAATCACCATACACCCACACCCACAATTACCCACACACACCCACACCTGTGACTACACACAAACCACTCACCACACCCACACCCACTCACATTCACAAATCACACCTACATTCACACCCACATACACCCACACCCACAATCACAACCACACTCACAATCACCGTACTCACACCCACACCCACCCACACCCACAATTACCCACACACCCACACACCTGACTGCACATAAACCTACACTCACCACAGCCACACCCACTCACATTCACAAATCACACCCACATACACCCACACTCACACACACCTAATACACCACATCCACACCCACTCATATCCACACCCACACCCATACACAATCACACCCACCCAACCCAATCACCACACCCACAATTACACCTACACTGACACCCACAACCACCCATATACCATACAATCACAATCTCACCTACACCCACGCCCACAATCACACCTACACTCACCTACAACCACCCACACACATCACACACACAATCACACTCCCACCCACACCCAGATACCCACACTACACACCCACACCCCTACATACACCCACCCCACACAGCCATACACACACCCACGCCCACACACCTACATTTGCCACACACCTACACCCACAAATCACACCACCCACACACCCACACAATCACAACCACACCCACACACACCCACATATAAACCACACCCCATGCATACACCCACTCACACACACCCATACATCCACATCCACACACACCTACCCTCATACCACACCCACTCACACCCACACCCACACCCCCATGCACACCCACACCTACACCCACACCTGTAAAACCACACCCACAGTACACCCACACACCTACACAACACCCACAATCACACCTACACGCACAATCACACCCACACCCACAATCATACCCACACCCACACACCCACACCTACACCTAGCTGGAGAAGCAGACTGACACCACGGGTCAGCAGCCACTCCATCTTGGAGGTGGTGGGCGCCAGTGCTCAGCATGGCGCTATTGGTGCTGCAGGAGCTGGGGTACCCCAGGACTTGGCAGGAGAGGCTGCATCTTCACAGCTCCATGACAGTATTTTTGACATTGCTCCTGCTCTAAAACCTCTAAGCCTAGTTTTCTGGTCCTCCCAGAGAGTCTGAACTACTCAACATCCATCAATAGGCTTTTCTTCCCCAAGTTACCCAGGGTTGTCTTCTGACTGGCTAATTGGTTCCAGAATTAGTGGCAGGCAGCAAACCTCAGGGGAAAGAGGGAATGTGGACTCACTCCTTTGGTTAGGGCAGAAGGCAGGGGAAATCCAGCAGGTGCTGAGGTCCCAGACGCCAGCCGTTCAGGAAACACACTGGTGAAACAGTTCATCAGGTTGTTACCTGCTACCAACTGAATTGTCCCTCTGCAAATTTTATAGGTTGAAGCCCTAAGTTTCAATGTGAGTATATATTTTTTGTTTTGGTTTTGTTTTGTTTTGTTTTTTATTTTTTATTTTTATTTATTTTGAGACGGAGTTTCACTCTTGTTACCCAGGCTGGAGTGCAATGGCGTGATCTTGGCTCACCGCAACTTCCGCCTCCTGGGTTCAGGCAATTCTCCTGCCTCAGCCTCCTCACTAGCTGGGATTACAGGCACACGCCACCATGCCCAGCTAATGTTTTGTATTTTTAGTAGAGACGGGGTTTCACCGTGTTGACCAAGATGGTCTCAATCTCTTGACCTCGTGATCCACCCGCCTCGGCCTCCCAAAGTGCTGGGATTACAGGCTTGAGACACCGCGCCCGGCCTTGTTTTGTTTTTTAGTAGTAGAGACAGGGTTTCATCATGTTGCCCGGCCTGGTCTGGAACTAGTCTCGAACTCCTGACCTCAGGTAACCCACCCATCTTGGCCTCCCAATAGGCTTAGCATCCTTATATCCATCTGTCTCCTTTCTTCTCTCTCTCTCACACACAACTTCAGGCCTCCAGAACTGTGAGAAAACAAGCTTGTTGGGCTGGATGCAGTGGTCCACACCTGTAATCCCAGGACTTTGGGATTCTGAAGCCAGAGGATCACTTGAGTCCAGAAGTTTGAGACTGGCCTGGGCAACACAGGGAAACCTCATCTGTACTAAAAATTAAAAAAAAAAAAAAAGGCTACTCTGGGCCATTCTGGCTACGGGATAGCCGTGCTCTGTCTATGGAGCAGCCATTTTGAAAAATAAGATAAAATAAAGTTTAAAAATAAATGAGCAGAGTGTGATGGTGCGCACCTGTGGTCCCAGCTACTCAGGAGACTGAGGCAGGAGGATCGCTTGACCCTAGGAGGTTGAGGTTGTAGTAGCCATGATTGCACCACTCACTCCAGCCTGGGCAACAGAGTGAAACCCTGTTTCAAAAAATAAAATTCTGAAGCCACCCAGTCCTATTCTGTTTCAGCAGCCAGAGCTAAGACACTACCTGAGGGCCTCTGAAAACCAAGGCTTTGGGGACTAAGTGCCCACTGCCGTAGATTAATATGAAAATACAGAGGGGGCCAGGCACCGTGGCTCACATCTGTAATCCCAGCACTCTGGGAGGCCGAGGCAGGTGGATCACCTGAGGTCAGGAGTTAGAGACCAGCCTGGCCAACATGGTGAAACCCTGTCTCTACTAAAAATACAAAAATTAGCCAGACGTGGTGGCTGGCGCCTGTAATCCCAGCTACTCCGGAGGCTGAGGCAGAAGAATTGCTTGAACCCGGGAGGCAGAGATTGCAGTGAGCCGAGATCATGCCATTGCACTCCAACCTGGACAAGAGTGAAACTCTGTCTCAAAAAAAAAAAAAAAAAAAAACTTGGTAGTTGTCAAATGATAGGGTTTGGCTCTGTGTCCCCACCCAAATCTCATCTCGAATTGTAATCCCCATGTGTCAGGGAGGTATGGTGGGAGGTGATTGGATCATGGGGCAGTTTCCGCCATGCTGTTCTCCTGCTAATGAGTTCTCATGAGATCTGAGGGTTTAAACGCCTGGCACTGCCTCCCTTTCTCTCTCCTGCTGCCTTTGAAGAAATTGCTTGCTTCCCCTTGGCCTTCCGCCATAATTGTAAGTTTCCTGAGGGCTCACTAACCATGCAGCACTGTGAGTCAATTCAACCTCTTTTCTTTATAAATTACCCTGTCTCCAGTAGTTCATTATAACAGTGTGAAAACAGACCAATACATCAAGGTATAACTAAAAGGAATCATGGGAAGGCAGTGGAGTAGAAACAGTTTCCATTCAAAATAAAATACAGGGCCATTCCAAACAGAGCCATTTTACACTCAATTCACTCTCCTTTTTCCCAACTCATTTCTTAGAATAGCCTTTCACTTCTCTTTCAGAGAACTTGAATCTGATTACTAAGACCTACAGTTACTCAAGTCCCGGATTTTATTTTATTTTTTTTAGATGAAGTTTCACTCTTGTTGCCCAGGCTGGAGTGCAGTGGTGTGATCTCAGCTCACTGCAACCCCTGCCTCCCAGGTTCAGGCAATTCTCCTGCCTCAGCCTCCGGAGTAGCTGCGATTACAGACATGTACCACCAGACCCAGCTAATTTTTGTATTTTTAATAGAGACGGTGTTTCACTATGTCGGTCAGGTTGCTCTCAATCTCCTAACCTCATGATCCGCCTGCCTTGCCCTCCCAAAGTGTAGGGATTACAGGTGTGAGCCACCACGCCCAGCCACCAGCCCTTCTTTTTTTTTTTTTTTTTTTTGAGATGGAGTTTCGCTGCTGTTACCCAGGCTGGAGTGCAATGGCACGATCTCGGCTCAATGCAACCTCCGCCTCCTGGGTTCAGGCAATTCTCCTGCCTCAGCCTCCCGAGTAGCCGGGATTACAGGCACGCGCCACCATACCCAGCTAATTTTTGTATTTTTAGTAGAGATGGGGTTTCACCATGTTGACCAGGATGGTCTTGATCTCTTGACCTCGTGATCCACCCGCCTCGGCCTCCCAAAGTGCTGGGATTACAGGCTTGAGCCACCGCGCCCGGCCCATTTTTAAGAGACAGTCTTGCTCTGTCTCCCCGGCAAGGAGGCCTGGGAATACAGTGTCACGATCCTGGCTCACTGCAGTCTGTCTCCTGGGTTTATTTCTTGCTCCATTTTTTTTTTTTTTTTGAGACAGGGTTTCACTGTTGCTACCCAGACTGGAGTGCAATGGCACGATCTCGGCTCACTGCAACCTCCGCCTTCTGGGTTCAAGCAATTCTCCTGCCTCAGCCTCCCAAGTAGCTGGGACTACAGGCATGCACCACCATGCCTAGATAATTTTTGTATCTTTAGTAGAGACAGGGTTTCACCTTGTTGACCAGGATGGTCTTGATCTCTTGACCTCGTGATCCACCCGCCTCGGCCTCCCAAAGTGCTAGGATTATAGGCGTGAGCCACCGCACCCGGCCCCTTATTTATTTATTTTTTAGTGAGTGTCTCACTCTACTGCCCAGGCTGGAGTGCAGTGGCATGATCATAACTCACTGCAACCTTACTGGTCTCAAGTGATCCTCCTGCTTCAGCCTCCAGAGTAGCTGGGACTACAGGTTGTGCATCATTGCACATAGCTAATTTAAAAAATTTTTTTGTAGCAACAGAGTCTCATTGTGATGCCCAGGCTGATCCTGGCCTCAAGTGATCCTTCTACATTCCTAAAGTTCTGGAATTACAGGTGTGAGCCACCATGCCTAGCCCTGAATCTTAGAATGCAAAAAAACAATTGCATCTGGTGGCATGGTGGCTCACGCCTGTAATCCCAGTGCTTTGGGAGGCCGAGGTGGGTGGATCACTTGAAGTCAGGAGTTCCAGACTAGCCCGGCCAAAATGGTGAAACTGTGTCTCTACTAAAAATACAAAAATCAGCCAGGCCTAGTGGCACATGCCTGTAATCTCAGCTACTTGGGAGGCTGAGACAGGAAAATAGCTTGAACCCAGGAGGCAGAGGCTGCAGTAAGCTGAGACCGTGCCATTGCACTCTAGCCTGGCGAACAGAGTGAGGCTCTGTCTCGAAACAAAGGATTGCATCCTAATAAATGACTTACAGTTTGGATGAAAATTTAGATTGAAAATAAAACCATTTGGCTGGGCACAGTGTCTCACCCTCTAATCTCAGCACTTCGGGAGGCCGAGATGGGTGGATCACGAGATCAAGAGATCGAGACCATCCTGGCCAACCTGGTGAAACCCCGTCCATACTAAAAAAAAAAAAAAAAAAAAAGAAAGTGAAAAAAGAAAACCACTGAGTGGGTGCTGTGACTCACGCCTGTAATCCCAGTACTTTGGGAAGCCAAGGGGCATGGATCACTTGAGTTCAGGAGTTCCAAGACCAGCCTGACCAACATGGCAAAACCCCATCTCTATTAAAAATGCAAAATTAGTTGTGCACGGTGGCACATGCCTATAATCCCAGCTACTCAGGAGAGAAGACATGAGAATTGCTTGAACCTGGGAGATGGAGGTTGCAGTGAGCCGAGATTGCACCACTGCACTCCAGCCTGGGAAACAAGAGTGAAACTCCATCTCATAAAAAAATTAAACAAAAAATAAAATAGGCCGGGCGCGGTGGCTCAAGCCTGTAATCCCAGCACTTTGGGAGGCCGAGGCGGGTGGATCACGAGGTCTAGAGATCGAGACCATCCTGGTCAACATGGTGAAACCCCGTCTCTACTAAAAATACAAAAAAATTAGCTGGGCACGGTGGCGCGTGCCTGTAATCCCAGCTACTCAGGAGGCTGAGGCAGGAGAATTGCCTGAACCCAGGAGGTGGAGATTGCAGTGAGCTGAGATCATGCCATTGCACTCCAACCTGGGTAACAAGAGTGAAACTCCGTCTCAAAAAATAAAATAAAATAAAATAAAACCATTTCACTGTCTTCAAGAATATAGTGTATTGCCAGTTTATTTATTTATTAATTTTTTGTTTTTTGTTTTTTTGTTTTGTTTTGTTTTTTGAGACGGAGTTTTGCTCTTGTTACCCAGGCTGGAGTGCAATGGTGCGATCTCGGCTCACCGCAACCTCCGCCTCCTGGGTTCAAGCAATTCTCCTGCCTCAGCCTCCTGAGTAGCTGGGATTATAGGCTCGTGCTACCACACACGGCTAATTTTTTATTTTTAGTAGAGACTGAGTTTCACCATATTGGCCGGGCTGGTCTCAAAACTCCTGATCTCAGGAGATCCGCCCACCTCAGCCACCCAAAGTGCTGGGATTACAGGCAAGAGCCACCACATCTGGCCTTTTTAAAATTTTTCGAGGGCCAGGCGCGGTGGCTCAAGCCTGTAATCCCAGCACTTTGGGAGGCTGAGGCGGGTGGATCATGAGGTCAAGAGATGGAGACCATCCTGGTCAACATGGTGAGACCCCGTCTCTACTAAAAATACAAAAAATTAGCTGGGCACAGTGGCGCGTGCCTGTAATCCCAGCTACTCAGGAGGCTGAGGCAGGAGAATTGCCTGAACCCAGGAGGCGGAGGTTGCGGTGAGCCGAGATCGCACCATTTCACTCCAGCCTGGGTAACAAGAGCGAAACTCCGTCTCAAAAAAAAAAAATTTTTTTTTTGAGACAGAGTTTTGCTCTATGGTCCAGGCTGGAGTGCACTGAGGTGATCTTCGCTCACTGCAACCTCTGACTCCTGGGTTCAAGCGATTCTCCTGCCTCAGCCTTCTGAGTAGCTGGGATTGCAGGCATCCACCACACCTGGCTAATTTTTTGTATTTTTAGTAGAAATGGGGGTTTCACTATGTTGATCAGGCTGGTCTCAAACTCCTGACCTCAGGTGATCCACCCACCTCAACCTCCCAAAGTGTTGGGATTACAGGCATGAGCCACCGTGCCCTTTTTCCTTTTTAGACAGGGTCTCACTCTGTCACTCAGGCTGGAGTGCAGTGACGCAATTCTGGCTCACCATAGCCTCAACCTCCCAGGCTCAGGTGATCCTCCCACTTCAGCCTCTTCAGTACCTGGGACTACAGGTGCCTGCCACCACTCCCGGCCAATTTTCGTATTTTTTTGTAGAGACCGAGTTTCACCACATTACCCAGGCTGGTCTCAAACTCTTGGGCTCAAGCGATCCACCTGCCTCAGTCTCCCAAAGTGCTAAGATTATAGGCATCAGCCTCTGCACCCAGCCTGAAATTTGTTTCTAAGACATAAGTTTGAAATGCACCACCAGAGTCATTAAAAGCATGGATTCTGGGCCAAGCGTAATCCAAGCACTTTGGAGGCCAAGGCAGGTGGATCACCTGAGGTCGGGAGTTCAAGACCAGCCTGACCAACATGGTGAAACTCTGTCTTTTTTTTTTTAAAGCATGGATTCTGGAGAAAGACAGAGTTGATAGATTAAATTCTAGACTGGATAGGTCATGGAGTGTACAAAAATTTCTTTTCTCTCTTTAAAGTGGAGATATTATAGCATGCTTGTATGCTAAAGCAAAAAGAGAGAAATGAATGCTGGAGAAAAAGAAGGACTGGCCAGGCACAGTGGCTCATTTCTGTAATCCCAGCACTTTGGGAGGCCGAGGCAGGTGAATTACGAGGTCAGGAGTTCAAGACCAGCCTGGAAAATATGGTAAAACACTGTCTCTACTAAAGATACAAAAATTAGCTGGGCATGGTGGCGCACTCCTGAAGTCCCAGCTACTCAGGAGGTTGAGGCAGGAGAATCACTTGAACCTGGGGGGCAGATTGCAGTGAGCCAAGATCATGTCACAGCACGCCAACCTGGGCAACACAGTGAGACTCTGTGAAGAAGGATTAATTATAGCAGTGAAGCCCTTGAAGTGATGAGAGTGAAGGCAGAGCATACAACCACCGTGCGGATAGGATGCAGGCAGAGCATACGACCACCGTGCAGATAGGATGCATTTGATGATGAGATGCATGACTTTTTGCTTCAATTTATTAGCAATATAAGAAATTGGTTTATATGCTGGAAGGGATTCAAAGAAGCAGTTGGAGATTCAAGCAAGAGAAATTGTGAAATGGTCACCTCGGAGAGCAGAGGAATGAAATGATCAGGGAGACATACAGTTCTGCTACTGAGGCATAGGAGTTGACTCGGCAAAGAACTGAGATTTTGCAAGGTCGGTCAGGAAGCAAGGGAAAATAAAATTATTATAGTGATGGCCTATGGAATCTAAGCTGGGCAAAAGAGGTAAATGACAAGGACTACATCCATCTCACCTTCAAGAATGTGGGGCATGCAGTCAAAAACAGTTACTAGGGACTGGGTACAGTGACTCACGCCTGTAATCTCAGCACTTTGGGAGGTGGATGCAGGCAGATCACTTGAGGTCAGGAGTTCAAGAACAGCCTGGCCAATATGGTGAAACCCTGTGTCTACTAAAATTACAGAAAAAATTAGCCAGCCGTGGTGGCACGTGCCTGCACTTAGGAGGCTGAGGCAGGAGAATCACTTGACTCCGGGAGGCGGAGGTTGCAGTGAGCTGAGATTACGTCACTGCACTGCAGCCTGGGTGACACACAGGGTAAGACTCTGGAAAAAAAAAAGCTACCAACTTTTTTTTTGGTTGTTGTTACTGTTTTTGGAGATAGGGTCTCGCTCTGTCGCCCAGGTTGGAGTGCGGTGGTGCCATCACAGTTCACTGCAGCCTCAAATTCTTGGTCTCAAGCAGTCCTCCTGTCTCAGCCCCCCAAGTAGCTGAAACTACAGGCACATGCCACCATGCCCAGCTAATTTTTTTTTTTTTTTTTTTTTTTTTTGGAGAGAAAGGGTTTCACCATGTTGCCCAGGCTGGCTACTAAAGATTTTAAATCAACCATATGAAAATACATATTACATAGAAATGACCTAAACTTATCAGGTAAAACAGAGCTTGTCAGACTGGATTAAAAAGCAAGGCTCACCGCATGCTAATTACAAGAAAACCTCTTTAAGTGTAAAGACATGTAGGTATGTCAAAAGGATAGAGAAAGATATACTGTGCAAACACTAGCCAAAAGAAAGCTAGAGTATTTATACTAATTTCAGATAAAGTAGACTTCAGAAATAGGAATACTATCAGAGATAAAGAGGGATTAGGAAATGACAGAGGGATGGGCACGGTGTCTCACGCCTGTAATCCCAGCACTTTGGGAGGCCAAGGTAGGCAGATCACCTGAGGTCAGGAGTTTGAAACCAGCCTGGCCAACATGGTAAAACCCCTTCTCTACTAAAAATACAAAAATTAGCCTGGCATGGTGGTGAATGCCTGTAGTCTCAGCTAGTCAGGACACTGAGGCAGGAGAATCGCTTGAACCCAGGAGGTGGAGGTTGCAGTGAGCCAAGGTCGTACCACTGCACTTCAGCCTGGGTGAAAGAGTAAAACTCCATCTAAAAAAAAAAAAAAAAATTAGCCAGGCTAGGTGGCATGCACCTATAGTCCCAGCTTCTTGGGAGGCTGATGTGGGAGGATCACCTGAGCCTAGGAGGTCGAGGCTGTTACTGAGGTGAGATCGCCTCACTGCACTCCAGCCTGGGCAACAGAGTGAGACGCTGTCTCAAAAAAAAAAAGAGAATGATAGAGGTCAGTTCTCTAGGAAGACAGAACAATCCTAAATGTATATGCACCTCAAACAACTGAGGCAAAAATAATCTATCGGAAAAGAAAAGAAAATACATTAGTCTGCAATTATATTTGAGGATGTCAACATTCCTCTGTCAGTAATTAATAAAGCAAGCAGGCAGAAAATTAGTAAGGCATAGATGGCCTGAGCAACATCACTATCAACTAAAGTAACCTAACTGACGTTCGGAATACTCCACCCAATAATGGCAGATTGTACTTTTTTTTTTTCCTTTTTTGAGACAGAGTCTTGCTCTGTCACCCAGGCTGCAGTGCAAGTGCAGTGGTGTGATCTCAGCTCACTGCAGGCTCCACCTGCTGGGTTCAAGTGATTCTCCTGCCTCAACCTCCCAAGTAGCTGGACTATAGGCACACACCACCATCCCTGTCTAATTTTTGTATTTTTAGTAGAGATGGGGTTTCACCATGTTGGCCAGGCTGATCTTGAGCTCCTGACCTCAGGTGATCCACCAGCCTTGGCCTCTCAAAGGTCCAGGATTATAGGCGTGAGCCACCACACCTAGCCTTTGTTTTTTTTATTTTATTTTATTTTTTGTATTTTTGTAGAGACAGAGTTTCACCATGTTGGCCAGGCTGGTCTCAAGTAATCCACCTGCCTCAGCCTCCCAAAATGCTGGGATTATAGTCATGAGCCACCATGCCCAGCTTCTATAAAAAAAAATTTTAAATTAGCGAGATGTGGTGGCATGTACCTGTAGACCTAGCTACTCAGGAAGCTGAGGCAAGAGGATTGCTTGAGACAAGGAGTTTGAGGCTGCAATGAATCATGACGGCACCACTGCACTCCTGCCTAGGTGACAGAGCAAGACCCTGTCTCAAACAAAACCCAAACACAGGGCTGGGCACGGTGGCTCATGCCTGTAATCCTAATTCCTGAGAGCCAAAGGCAGACAGATTGCCTGAGCTCAAGAGTTTAAGACCAGCCTGGGCAACACGGTGAAACCCTGTCTACTAAAATACAAAAAATTAGCTGTGCATGGCAGCATGCATCTGTAATCTTAACTACTTGGGAGGCTGAGGCAGGAGGATTACTTGAATCCGGGAGGCAGAGGTTGCAGTGAGTGAAAATCACACCACTGCCCTCCAGCCTGGGTGACAGAACAAGACTCCGTCTCCAAAAAATAAAAATAAAAAACCAAACAGAGCCAGTCAACATAGTGAGTGAAAATACAAAAAAAAAAAAAAAAAAAATAGCTGGATGTGGTGTCGTGTCCCAAGTAGTCCCAGCTACAGGCTGAGGCCCGAGAAATCACTGGAACCCTGGAGGCAGAGGCTGCAGTGAGCCACTGCGCCTGGCCTTTTTACAAATATTTTTGAGACGGAGTTTCACTCTGTTGTCCAGGCTGGAGTGCAGTGAGGTGATCTTGACTCAAACCTATAATTCTAGCACTTTGAGAGGCTGAGGCAGGCAGATCGCGAGATCCAGAGATCAAGATCATTCTGGCCAAAATGATGAAACCCCATCTCCACTAATAATACAAAAATTAGCTGGATGTGGTGGCACGTACCTGTAGTCCCAGATACTTAGGAGGCTGAGGCAGGAGAATCACTTGAACCCGGGCGGTGGCTCACGCCTGTAATCCCAGCACTTCGGGAGGCCGAGGCGGGTGGATCACGAGGTCAAGAGATCGAGACCATCCTGGTCAACAAGGTGAAACCCCGTCTCTACTAAAAATACAAAAAATTAGCTGGGCACGGTGGCGCGTGCCTGTAATCTCAGCTACTCAGGGGGCTGAGGCAGGAGAATTGCCTGAACCCAGGAGGCAGAGGTTGCGGTGAGCCGAGATCGCGCCATTGCACTCCAGCCTGGGTAACAAGAGTGAAACTCCGTCTCAAAAAAAAAAAAAAAAAAAAAATCTATAGTCTTTAAAATTCAAACCTTTAATCTTTAGTATGAGCTATAGTATTCAGTATACAAACTATTTTCTAAAGTATTCTGTACTTTTTTCATAGATGTAGTGTTTTACGTTTGAAGATGGTTGTATTTTCAGGTTTTCTTCTGCCTGTGGTTGATACTATTTAGATCTTGGTCATTAGTGTTGGGGAACAATCTTTTTTTTTTTTTTTTTTTTTTTTTTTTTTTTTTTTTTTTTTTTTTTGCCAATCAATCAGAGCTTGTAAGGTTGCTGAGGTTGATTGGCCTTGAACTCTTGGCCTCGCCTTCGCAAGCGCCACGACATCCGGCCGGAGCCACTTTGGGCCCCGTTTTTTTTTTTTTTTTGAGATGGAGTTTTGCTTTTGTTACCCAGGCTGGAGTGCAATGGTGAGATCTTGGCTCACAGCAACCTCTGCCTCCTGGGTTCAGGCAATTCTCCTACCTCAGCCTCCTGAGTAGCTGGGATTACAGGCACACACCACCATGCCCAGCTAATTTTTTATGTTTTTAGTAGAGATGGGGTTTCACCATGTTGACCAGGATGATCTCGATCTCTTGACCTCGTGATCCACCCCCCTCAGCCTCCCAAAGTGCTGGGATTACAGGCGTGAGCCACCACGCCCGGCCCCAGGGAACAACCTTTAAAAATCTAGTGACACTTAAACTTGCTCATGTTTTGGAATTCACTGGGTGGAAATTCAGCTTTCTCATTGAAAACTCTTCACATCTAAAGTCTGAAGAATCCCTTTGAAGTTATTTTCCCCGGGAACATCGAATTCCTACAGAAAAGGTTCTTTCCCCCTCCTCCCTGAGACTTAACTGCAAGCATTGTAGAAACTAAGAATCTACCATCCTGTATAATTCGTTAATCTTCATTTTCAGTTTATGCCTGTCATTTCTGCCTGAAGATTTCGGTTTCAAATTCCCAAAAGGGTAAATTTCCTTCCATGTTGAGAGCACAGTAGTAACCTAATTACCTACTTCACTGGGTAGAAAGAAGACAAGCTTTTGACCCGTCTCCATTCCCAGTCATTCTTTAGGGGCTGTTTTCTCCAGTGTGTAGTTCTGAGCTGTAAGGAGTAAATTGGCTTGCTTCTAATCAGCACTCCTACAGATGATTAGGTTTGAACTTCCTCTACTATACTACGGCAGTACCTATTTTCCATCTATTTCCATCTTCCAAAAGTATTTTGACCTTTTATCTACCATTCTTTGTCCCTAGAGCTTTGTACCTCTAAATGTCGTTTTGGTGAAGTCTCAAGACACAGCTATAGTATTAAAACATTTGTGCTATCCACCATGTTTAATTAGAAGTCCATGCACCAAAACTGTAATACAGAAAAATCAGAAACAATCTAGATATCCAATAGGTTAACTGCCATAAAATATGGCAGCCCTACTCAACTCAATGGTCTCCTTATAGCCATTCAAATGTGTACGTAAAGAAACTTTAAAGAACTATAATTTCCATGTATTGAAAAGATAAATATTAACAATTATACAGTGTTAGCTCACTTGTACTGAGCTAAAAATAGTACACTGAAAGAATACTTGAAAATACAAAGTAAATTCAAGGAGGTATGGGTAAAGCTTATGATTTCTGAAATGAGTATTTTTTTTTTTTGAGATGGAGTTTCGCTGTTGTTACCCAGACTGGAGTGCAATGGCGCGATCTCGGCTCACCACAACGTCTGCCTTCTGGGTTCAAGCAATTCTCCTGCCTCAGCCTCCCGAGTAGCTGGGACTACAGGCGCACACCACCATGCCCAGCTAATTTTTGTATTTTTAGTAGAGACGGGGTTTCACTTTGTTGACCAGGATGGTCTCGATCTCTTGACCTCGTGATCCACCCACCTCAGTCTCCCAAAGTGCTGGAATTATAGGTGTGAGCCACCGCGCCTGGACTATGAGTACATTTTTATTACTAAAATTGCTTTGAAAAATATAGGCAAAGGAAGCAGTATAACAGAGAGAAAACCTGAGTTATTAGTTTGACAACACCAGTCATCATAATCTGGAAGGGCAGCACGGTTTTCAGACCAATTTTAGTATCATGTGCAGGCCAGGCCCAAATTGTAAGACATAAAGAATAAGAAAAGGGGGCCGGGCGAGGTGGCTCACACCTGTAATCTCAGCACATTGGGAGGCCAAGGTGGGCGGATCACCTGAGGTCAGGAGTTCAAGACCAGTCCAACCAACATGGAGAAATGCCATCTCTAATAAAAATACAAAATTAGCTGGGTGTGATGGCACATTCCTTGGGAGGCTGGGGCAGGAGAATTGGTTGTGGTGAGTGGAGATTATGCCATTGCACTCCAAACTGGGCAACAAGAGAAAAACTCTTTCTCAAAAACAAAACAAAACAAAACAAAAAGAAGAAGAAGAAGAAGAAAAGGGTAAGGAAGCAATCTATTCAGTATGCAGTATTTTTCCAATGTAATGGGAAACAGAGTAGGGAAAAAAAAGAGGAAATACACAAAGATATTTAAACAGTTTAGGGGATGAGATACTGGAGGGAACATCTAGATGAAGAAAAGAAAAAAAATAAAAGACAATGGAAAGTAGTAAAGAGTACGATAAGTTACCCTTGGGAAAAGAGGAAGCTTCCCAAAGAGAAAAGAAGGCCCAATTTTGCTTTGTACTTCGTCCAGGCTGGAGTGAGTGATGCAATCACGGCTCATTGCAGTCACGACCTCCTGGGCTCAGGTGATCCTCCCATCTCAATCTCCTGAGTACCTGGGACTACAGTCGCCCATCACCCTGCCCAGTTAATTTATGGCTAATTTTTGTAGAGACAGAATCTCAGCATGTTACCCAGGCTGGTCTTAACTCCTGGGCTCAAGTAATCCACCTGCCTCAGCCTACCAAAGTGCTAGGACTACAGGCACGAGCCCGAAGAGAGTTTTACTTCATTGAATAAAGATAAATTGGTAATAGAAAGCAGGACTGGCAACATTTTAATCAACTGGACTTGAACAATTTTTAACAAAAGGATTAACAAAGCATTTGGGGTCAAGATTTTTAGTTATACTCCCTACACAGAATCTTCCCACATAGGCACTTTTATCCTTCCTACGCTGCCCTTCGATAGGTTCATAACCTTGATTTTCTTTCTTTCTTTCTTTTTTTTTTTTTTTTTTTTCTTTGAGACAGAGTTTTGCTCTTGTTACCCAGGCTGGAGTGCAATGGCCGGATCTCAGCTCACCGCAATCTCCGCCTCCTGGGTTCAGGCAATTCTCTTGCCTCAGTCTCCTGAGCAGCTGGGATTACAGGCACATGCCACCATGCCCAGCTAATTTTTTGTATTTTTAGTAGAGACGGGGTTTCACCATGTTGACCAGGATGGTCTTGATCTCTTGACCTTGTGATCCACCCGCCTCGGCCTCCCAAAGTGCTGGGATTACAGGCTTGAGCCACCACGCCTGGCCTCTTTTTTTTTTTTTTTGAGACAGAGTCTTGCTCTGTCGCCAGGTGCCAGGCTGGAGTGTAGTGGCGCAATCTCGGCTCACTGTAATCTCCACCTCCTGGTTCAAGCAATTTTCCTGCCTCAGCCTCCCAAGTAGCTGGGACTACAGGCGCACGTCATCACGCCCAGCTAATTTTTGTATGTTTTAGTAGAGACCATGTTGGCCAGGATGGATTCGATCTCTTGACCTCGTGATCCAGCTGCCTCGGCCTCCCAAAGTGCTGGGATTATGGGTGTGAGCCACTGCACCCAGCCAACCTTGTTTTTCTTTTTCTTTTTTTTTTTGAGACTGAGTTTTTGCTCTTGTTACCCAGGCTGGAGTGAAATGGAGCGATCTCTGCTCACCGCAACCTCCGCCTCCTGGGTTCAAGCAGTTCTCCTGCCTCAGCCTCCTGAGTAGCTGGGATTACAGGCACGCACCACCATGCACAGCTAATTTTTTGTATTTTTTAGTAGAGACGGGGTTTCACCATGTTGACCAGGATGGTCTCAACTCTTGACCTCGTGATCCACCTGCCTCGGCCTCCCAAAGTGCTGGGATTACAGGCTTGAGCCACCGCGCCCGGCCATCCTTGATTTTCTTTTACTACACTTTGCTTTTTGTTCCTTTTATAATCTCTCGCCTATCTCTTAATCTTTTTTTTTTTTTTTTTTTTCTGAGACAAAGTCTTGCTCTGTTGCCCTGGCTGGAGTGCAGTGGCACGAACTCAGTGCACTGCAACCTCCACCTCCCGGGTTCGATTCTCCTGCCTCAGCTTCCCAAGTAGCTGGGACTACAGATGCGCACCACCACGCCTAGCTAATTTTGTATTTTTAGCAGAGACAGGGTTTCACCATGTTGGCCAGGCTGGTCTCAATTTTTTTTAAAAAATTTTAATTTAATTTTATTATATATATTTTTTGAAGACAGGGTTTCACCATGTTGGTCAGGCTGGTCTTGAACTCCCGACCTCAGGTGATCTGCCCGCCTTGGCCTCCAAAGTACTTGGATTACAGGCTTGAGCCACCACGCCCGGCCTTGGTCTCAAATTCTTGACCTTAAGTGATCTACATGCCTTGGTCTCCCAAAGTGTGGGCATTACAGGCGTGAGGCACAGCATCTGGTCCATCTCTTCATATTCTAATTACTATCTTTATCCAGGAGCCACAGTGCCCTTGGTGCAGATCACTCATTTTCTTTCCCAAAGCAATTTTACTTGTGAGTAGGTGCCCCTTACCTATACATACTTGCCCCCAAAGCCCTCAAGGTTTTTCTGTATATGATAGCCCTCCTTTAACCCAAACTCCATTGTTGAGTGAAGATAACGTTGGGGATGAAAACATGGAGTTAAGAGATAACTAGGTATTAACTAACAGAACAGAAATAAGTTACTTAAACAGGAATAAGTATATTATTTAGTGACCTGGAGGTATGTCCGTTATTTAAAAACTGTTCTCTCTGTGGACCAGTACTAGAGTTTGGAAGAGAATTACAGTTTTTTCACTATGAACTCTTACTACTGACTTTTAAAAAGTAATTAGTTTATTTGGAATAATAATAGTTTATTTTGAGATGGAGTTTTTCTCGTTGCCCAGGCTGGAGTGCAATGGTGTAATCTTAGCTCACCACAACCTCTGCCTCCTGAGTTTAAGCCATTCTTCTGCGTCAGCCTCCTAATTTTGTATTTTTAGTAGAGATGAGAGTTTCTCCATGTTGGTCAGGCTGGTCTCGAACTCCCAATCTTAGATGATCCACCTGCTTCAGCCTCCCAAAGTGCTGGGATTACAGGCATGAGCCACCACTGCTGGCCTAAATTTTTCATCATTTATTTATTTATTTGGAGGCAGAGTCTTGTTCTGTTGCCCATGCTGAAGTGCAGAGGCTTGGATCATGGCTCACTGCAGCCTTCAATTTGGGCTTAAGTGATTCTCACACCTCAGCCTCCTAAAGTGCTAGGATTATGGGCGTGAGCCACACCCGCAAAGAAAATCATGCGAATGTTAATAATCACTTCAGCAGACAATTATTCTGAATTTGTGTCATTATGCAAATTTTGCCATTTGATTTTGATACTTTAAGAAAGTTATCCTTAATAACTTTTATTTTCTTGAGATGGAGTTTTGCTCTCGTGGCCCAGGCTGGAAAACGATGGCATGATCTCGGCTCACCGCAATCTCTGCCTCCCAGGTTCAAGTGATTCTCCTGCCTCTACAGACATGTGCCACCATGCCCTGCTAATTTTGTATTTTTAGTAGACGGGGTTTCTCCATGTTGGTCAGGCTGGTCTCAAACTCCCTCGGGTAATCCACCCACCTTGGCCTACCAAAGTGCTGGGATTACAAGTGTGAACCACCAGGCCTGGTCTCCTTAATAACTTTCATATTATTCACTGAAAAACGAATTCACTGTTGATCAAAACAGTGAATTCAAAAGTAAGAAATGTTGGATGCTCTTTAATTTTGACTATCCATTGCCAGGGCATGAAAGCTCCTTAAATTTTTTTTGAGACAGAAACTCACTCTGTCACCCAGTCTCCTCTGCCTCCCGGGTTCACGCGATTCTCCTGCCTCAGCCTCCCGAGTAGCTAGGATTACAGGCATGAGCCACTATGCCTGGCTAAATCTTGTATATTTAGTAGAAACGAAATTTCACCATGTTGGTCAGGTTGGTCTTGAACTCCTGACCTCACGATCATGTTGACCAGGATGGTATCGATCTCTTGACCTCGTGATCCACCCGCCTCAGCATCCCAAAGTGTTGGTACTACAGGCGTGAGCCACCGCGCCCAGCCTTTTTTTTTTTTTAAAGACAGAGTCTTGCTCTGTCGCCCGGGCTGGAGCGCAGTGGCACAATCTAGGCTCACTGCAACGTCTTCCTCCTGGGTTTAAGCAATTCTCTTGCCTCAGCCTCCTGAGTAGCTGGGACTACAGACATCGCCACCATGGCCTGCTAATTTTTGTAATTTTAGTAAAGATGGGGTTTCACTATATTGGTCAGGCTGGTCTCGAATTCAAACTCCTGACCTTGTGATCCACCTGCCTTGGCCTCCCAAAGTGTGGATTACAAGCATGAGCCACTGTGCCGTTTTTTTTTTTTTTTTTTTTTAAGAAGACGTAGTCTCACTCTGTTGCCCAGGCTGGAGTGCAGTGGTGCAATTTCAGCTCACTGCAACCTCTGCTTCCCAGGTTTAAACAATTCTCCTGCTTCAGCTTCCAGTGTAGTTGGCATTACAAGCACGTGCCACCACGTCCAGCTATTTTTATGCATTTAGTAGAGACAGGATTTAACCATGTTGGCCAGGCTGGTCTCCAACTACCGACCCAAGATGACCCACAGGACTCTGCCTCCCAAAGTGCTCGGTGTGTGAGCCACCACACCTGGCCTTGAATTCTATTTTTTTTTTTTTTTTTTTGAGACGGAGTTTCGCTCTTCTTACCCAGGCTGGAGTGCAATGGCGCGATCTCGGCTCACCGCAATCTCTGCCTCCTGGGTTCAGGCAATTCTCCTGCCTCAGCTTCCCGAGTAGCTGGGATTACAGGCACGCGCCACCATGCCCAGCTAATTTGTTGTATTTTTAGTAGAGACGGGGTTTCACCATGTTGACCAGGATGGTCTCGATCTCTTGACCTCGTGATCCACCCGCCTCGGCCTCCCAAAGTGCTGGGATTACAAGCGTGAGCCACCGCGCCCGGCCTTGAATTCTATTTTATCTTAGATTTTTAGTACCTAAAGACTCAGTCTTGCTTCAAAAAAGAACACTTCATGTTGCTATTCCAGGTTAAGGGGAATTCCATTTCTTGGCAAAGAAACTTAAAGGCCTGCTGTGAGTTGGTTACAAATACGACAGTTTTGCCATGTAAAATAATTTGTACAAATCCTGACAAATTCTCTTCCAATTATCAGCATTTATGGAGGAAGGGCAATCTACAGATAATGAATGGACCTCTGAAATAGACCTAACAAAAAAGATGCTCTGCCAAACCAGAACAATTTTTGTGTGTGTGTGTGTGTGACAGAGTGTCACTCTGTTGCCAGGCTAGAGTGCAGTGGCATGATCTTGGCTCACTGCAACCTCAGCCTCCCGAGCCGCCCAGCTAATTTTTGTATTTTAAGTAGATACGGGGTTTCACCATGTTGGCCAGGATGGTCTCGATCACTTGACCTTGTGATCCACCCTCTTTGGCCTCCCAAAGTGCAGGGATTATAGGTGTGAGCCACCGCACCCAGCCTTTTTACTTATTTATTGACAGAAATTTACTCTGTCACCAGGCTGTAGTGCAGTGGTGTCACCTTGGCTTACTGCAACCTCCAACTCCCGGACTCAAGTGATTCTCCAGCCTCAGACTCCTGAGTAGCTGGGATTATAGGTGCATGCCACCATGCCCAGCTAATTTTTGTATTTTTAATACTGACAGGGTTTCACCATGTTAGCCAGGATGGTCTCCATCTCCTGATCTCGTGATCTGCCCACATTGGCCTCCCAAAATGCTGGGATTACAGGTGTGAGCCACCGTGCCTGGCCAGCCTGAACAATTTTCAAACAAGGTAATTTGTTGGTTTCAGATTATGAACAGAGCAATCCTTTCATAGTTCAGCCAAAATTTAGTTAGAATTATAGTAACATCTATACAAATATATTACAGCTACATCAATTACTTAATTTTATCTTCACAAACATGCTACAAAATACTGGGCAAATATCTTACCTAGATGAAGAAACTGAGGCTCAGAAAGTCCAGCTCTCTGCTCGAGTAAAAAGATGGGATTAAACCCTGGACTTTTGGAAACAATTCAGCCTTTCTGACAGTACCATGCAACATTTCCAGAAAGCATATATGGAAACAGAATACAAAGTATTACTTTTTTTGAGAGTCTTGCTTTGTAGCCCAGGCTGGGGTGGGGAGCAGTGGGGCAATCTTGGCTCACTGCAACCTCCGTCCCTAGTTCAAGAAATTCTCCTGCCTCTGACTCCTGAGTAGCTGGGATTACAGGAACGCGCCATCATACCCAGCTAATTTTTGTATTTTTAATAGAGATGGGGTTTCACCATGCTGGTCAGGTTGGTCTTGAACTCCTGACCTCATGATCCGCCTGCCATGGCTTCCAAAAGTGCCGAGATTACAGGGGTGAGCCACTGCGCCTGGCCAACTGACTCTTAATTACTCTAAATTTTGCATTAGAACATAGCATTATTTAGCTAAGCAAATAATGTTCTAGTTTTAATAAGTTTAATTAGAACTAAATTTCAATGTTTTTAAATTAAAAAATCTGATACAATTTACTGCATTCATCGTATGTCAATCACTATGAAATTTGTCAAGGGGAAATATCTGCCTAGTTCTTATTTAGATTAAAACTTAATTGCTTGTCCACAGATGAGTACCCAGAAATAAGATATAAACCATTTTCAGGGGAAAACATGCATGCATTTATTTTTAAGAATTCCCAATAAGGGGGGAAAAATTCAACATCTTTAAAAATGTGTTTATTTTTAAAAAAATCAGTTGTGTACAAAAGTGTTTCGTAGTTTTTTAATTCTCAAGACAAATGCCCAACCCTCCACCCACAGCCCACCCTATTTCAATAGTATTTCTGGTAACCCACCCATTTTCCCCTTACAGGAAGTTAACGGCTCAGAATAGACCCTCCTACAGAATTTATCATCACTAACAGATTGTTTAGAATAGAGATCTAGAGGAGCTAACAAGCAAGGTTCCCTATAATGGCAGTAGACTTCCAGCAGACACCACAACAAAGCACCATCAATTGCTGAAAGCTAAAAAATAGATATTATTTTCAATAATATTTCATTTTCTATTGGAAAAGTTTTTAAATTACATTAAATAAGTCTCTTTCCCCCCAAAGAAATAGTCTAGCTTTTATTATGATGCCTGTAAAAAGTAGGTAACAGCAAGCAGACAAGGATCGTTAACAGCACAGTGTAATGATTTCTATCCACTCACACCTAGAATCAAACTGACAAACTGTGCCACACCGGATTATATATAGCAGCATGGTTTAAATAACCAAGCAAAAGGTGACACATTCAAACCTTCCATTTAGGTAATTGCAAGTTCATGAGGGTAGATCAGTCCAATAAAGCAGTAACATAACAAATGGGACAAGGGAGATACTAACACTCCCCTACCCCATGCCACAAGATTTTTGATCTATATTGCAGCAGTGCAAATAGAATGTGTGACATAATATGTAGACACTGAAGAAAAGTCACACTTGGGAATAAAGGCTATTTATCAGCAAATACTTCAAGTTGCCTTCTTCCCAGCAACAGCAACTGGCTGATGGTAAGCATTTATTTAAAAATGGTACTGAAATAATGGAAATGCAATTTTAAAAATCAATGGTTTGTACCCTGGAATTGAAATTCCTCAAACTAGAAAAAGTGATTAATACAACATCATTTTGTAGAAGTTCATGAAATAAAGTTAACTGTAAACAGACGGCTTCCTTTTTCATATCTAAACATTGTTTCCCTCTACATACTAGAAGGTGTATAGCTGGCTCCAGCTGTTCCCTACCCCAATCCATCTTAAATCTTTAAAACAACAGCAACAAAAATTCTTAATTTCCTACATAGGATTGTAAAACATTATCATACACCTACTACAGAGTTTTAAAAGCTCAAAACAGGCATACACTTATACCCAAGATCTGCTTTTCACATTGGTAAACTTATTAAGCAGCCTCAACAGTAACACAGTATGCTTCATTCTGTAGTGCATAAATAAGCAAAATCCATTTAAACTGCCAATTCTTTCCTACAGATACTTAAAAAGAATTATTTTGCATAGTTTTATGTGCCACCAACAATAATAAATGTGTATTACTTCTAAAAAAAATCAGTCTTTCATTTTATAGATTACTCTCTTCAAAAGCAAAATACTTAGACTCCAAACATTTATATATCCTTGAAAGGTGTTACGTGTTTAAGTAAACCACAGTTTTAATTCCAAACATTTCGGGGTGCCAATTCAGAACATCTAATTCAGTATCTAGTTCCTCAAATATTTATATACCACTGAATACTTATTTGGGTCCACTAAATGCCACTCACTCACTCACTCACTCACTCACTCACTCACTCACTCACTCATTCATTCATTCATTCATTCAGTAATCAGTACTGAAATACTATACAGCTAATTATTTCTTCCTTTAAAGAGGCACATACTCAGGAACAGGCCTGATTATAACAAAAGCCTACTGGAGTATCAGTGACTTCTAGCAAATCTGCCTGCCCTAAATGGGATTTCACTGGATTTTTTTTTAAATATGGTTTTTGAGGCTTTTAAAACTGACAAACAGAGCCAACTAAAAAACATTAAGAATTACAAAAATAATTTCCACCAGGGTACTCTTCCCTTAGGCCTGATCTTTTAGTGTCTTTTTTCCACACATATTCAAGACCAGAGGAAAAAAGCAATTGCTTTAGTTTCTATGTTTGGGTAACTAAATCTACCTGCAGACAAGAGAAAGACAAAAACCAAATAGTACAGTGGGAAATACAACAGAAAGGACAAAAAAAAAAAGATCATCACATTATAATAAAGAATCTATTATGAAGAATGTTTCAAACCAAATATTGTACTCTCCAATTTTGTGGGCACTGGGGATACTGAAGTGTAGTTAGATGAGTATATACCCTATAGGACTCATGTCCATAAAAATCAAAGCAGGATATAGCTGCCTCCAAGAGTATGTATGCATGTATGTATGTATGTATGTATGTACGTACGTAATGCTTGACCTTTAGTAACCTCTGAGCTCTCACCTTTGTCTAACCACAGGACAATTAAATATACCCTGATAATACAGGCAAAAAATAAACCGGGTAGATGTGTCTGATATTTTTAAACCCAAATTCTATTAATACTACCAAGTTGCTCTCCACGTAAAAAAAGTAATTCTAGCCAATAATGGAGAAAAACCATCCTCATTTTCACACAATCCCACCTTACTTCAAAATATAAAGTACAAGGTTTCAGATATTTAAAATAAATAAAGAAAAATCCTGTTTCCTTTGGCATCTTTAGAAAATAAACTACATCAATAAAAGGAGGTGATTGTAAAAAGACATGCTTAAGCAAACATACAGGGAAAAACAGCAACTTGTGTTGAGAATGCAATAATATCAACTACAAGAGTTTACTGTTAATTAGGAAAGCCTTACAAGTTTTTGGAAGAACCTTCACATCTTTAACATTACAATATATTTAATAATGGTTCTTTTATTGCTTCTAGTATCAAGATTATTGAGAAGTCAAATGAAGTTATGCTGACTTTATGATTCAAAAATTATCTTCCAAACACTTAAGGATTATAATTTAAGATAAATAACACTTAAAGAAAGCAAACCTTTTATAATAGGACTTTCAATATACAGCCTTACTTTAATTCAGTCTGATTCCATTACATTTTTGTTATTTTGTATTGGTCCTAAAAATTTAGAAAGAATTGCATTTCTATATATAGAACTGCCTGCATAAATCTACTTCAACCTTCATAAAATGGTCACATTAGTGTTTGATCTTGCAAAACTAATAATTTTCAAACTTTTGAACTTAGAATGAAATGTAAATTTAATACAAACAGTCTGACTATGTACAAGAGAAAGTAAAGTTTTAAATTCTCATATTATCAGAAACATCATAAAGAAAGCTAGATTTATAACACACTTCTATTCCTATGTGCATCTGAAGTATGTACAATAAAACACCAACACAGCTTTCATGTGTCAATACGGGAAGTGCAAGCAAGAATGACTTGAAGTTATCCAATAAAGCAATCTCTATAGACCCCAAAATCAGGCTAAAAACTATTGGAAACAGTCGACTGCATCCTTGCCAGTTCTCAAAGAAAAGTGTCATCATTTTAAAAATAAGTGTCAAATTCATTGAAAAACTAAGTTGGGTTCTTTCATTAAACCTGGGAATAATGTAACATCAAGTATTTACTATTTTTACAAGAGAAATAAAATTGGCAGTTCCATTTTTACATTACTTAGGAAAAATTTAAGAGTGTTTGAGGAATTGGGACAAAACATTCCAAACCTACGACCTAAAAATTAAGCAAGGGATACACACTGTCCCTCAGCACATTTCCTCACCAAATACAGAAATATTTACCATTAGTATATTAGCTGTGTGTGTGTTAAGGGGGGAGGGGAAAGACATTAGGTCCCAGTCTGTCGACAAGGACAAAAAGGCTCTGAATAGGTCACCATCTTCAATTCTGAGTAAATCTCCTATTTAAGAATTCTCAAATGCTTAAAATGGTGGTCTTTTCAGCTACCCATCATAAGAAGTCAAGTACAAGCATGCAAGTAAATTCACAGGCACAGAGGATCCATGTTAAAACAGTTAAGGTAGCTGTGATGCAACACCAACAATTTGAATGGCCCTGACACACTCAAAATATTATCTTAATTATTCAACAAAATCCTGAAGCAAACTCTTGCTAGTCTTGGTACACTGCTAAACACTAAAGTAGCATGTTTCTTCCATGGTTTTAGCTTAGCTCAAGGAATTTTTACACTATTAAGAAAAAAAATTAAAGTATTTCCCCTTTTTAAATTTACACAGACGTTTAATTAGCTTTATTTACAGAGCAGGGATTTTTTTTCAGTCTCCAATGGTGCCTAGATAATATCATTAGGCAAGAATGCCAGTTTAAAAGAAATCTATGCAGAATCCTAAAAATAACAGGTGTTGGTGCTCCTCAAGAAGAGGCAAGCTTGACTATATCAGCAGCTCTTTATGCCTCAGTTACTCAGAAGCAATTCTGTTGCAGTCTCTACATCCCATGATTTTGAAGACAAGGCCACTATTACTGCATTCTGTAGAGAAGAAAAGGGGACAAGAAATTAAATTTCAAGGAAACATTTAAACAGTACTGAATCACTCACTCTCTTTATATTAAGAATTAACACCTTGTTTCTTTGCTGTAAGTTCCTTTACACTTGCAGTGCATGAAAAGCTTCTAAAATCAATGACTGTAATCAGTAAAAAGAAAAAAAAAAATCAATGATTTCGAAAACAGAAAATTTGTTAATCAATGAGAGCTTGTTATGTTGCGCAGGTTGGCCTTGAACTCATAGCCTCGCCTCCTCAAGTGCCAGGACAACTGGCCAGAGCCACTGCGACTCCCGAAAACAGAAAATTTGCATACTAAAACTAGATTTTCTCTTATTTTCCTTTTTTTTTGAGACAGGGTTTTGCTCTATCACCCAGGCTAGAGTGCAGTGGCATGATCATTGCTTACTGCAGCCTCAACCTCCTGGGCCCAAGGGATTCTCTCACCTCAGCCTTCATAGTAGCTGGGATTGCAGGCACTCACTACCACGTCCAGCTGATTTTTGTAAAGATGGGTTTCACCATGTTGCCCAGGCTAGTAATTTCTCTTACTTTCTAAACCACTTTTGTCAGCCAAGAATTTGCAATAATTTAAAATCAATCAATAGATCAAAGTCAACATGCCCTTATGTACTTACCCTATCAAAGCCCATAGCACATAGGTTTTCTATTTTTTTGGTGTATTCTGGACTAGAAACTGGTGCTCCAGCATACACATGTGCCCAAAGTCGAGCTGTCTGTTTGAACATTTCGGGATTTTGTTTGTACTATATGGGGGGAAAAAATTGATTGAGATGGCATTACAGTTATAATATTTAATATGGTATTTCAGCTCTTAATTGCCTACAACCCTACTTTTGCAAATAAAACAAATCTACATTTAAAATGTGATTCACCCTGCATTATAGACAAGCTATGTCACTTGAGAAAAGATGGCTTAACCTGAAGCGTTGACTCACAATTTGTGTTGACAATAATAAAGACAAATAAAATTAATCTACTTTGCTCTCCAAATTCAACAAATATAACTAGCAAAAAAACTAATATTAGGTGAAGTGAGGTATTACAGATGTTCTGTACAGCAGCAAATCTTATACAACTAAACACAGAATTATTAGCTTATAAAAATATGTAAATATGTGGACATTAGAATAATTTTTTACAATGTGACTAGGTTTTGTATTAAAAACAGCTCAGGCTAGAATATAACTAGATTCTCCTGTTTTCTTACAGTTGCATTAACGTACAGAGATTTATGGAAACCCCACATGGAAAGTCCTAACTTATTAAGTATCTTGAGCTGATTATAAACTCACAATAGAGTACTTTTATTAAAAGACGTCCCATATGCTTTGGAAGAGGTAAATTTATCAAATACTTTGGAAACACCATTACTTAGTAAAGCAAAGTATAAATTACTATTCAATTCACTTTACTATTTCTTTTAAAAGCACTTTATGTATTTAAATATATTACATATTAAAATGATAAATCTTGTTTATATCACTGCTTCATAACAAGGAAATAAAGTTAAATTACTGAACTACTTTAGGAGCTAAGAAACCCTCAGTCCAACCTCAACCTCTAAGGCTTAGAGCACAACAGGAAAGCAAAGCTGGAACTCAAGCCATGATTTTAACAACCAAATATGAATAAACAGCACATACATAAAACATGGAAAACCCTAAGTGGAAGGACTCTGAGGCAAATAACAGAACATATTTACAAGGATATATACATAAAGCAAGGAGTAAACAGATCTTGAAGGGAAAAGAAGAAAGGTAATATATAAATTAAAACCTTACAGGTTAAAGAAGTTTGCCAAGAGGAAGTTTCCTCAGGCAGAGGAAATATAGCAGAGATTGGATACAATACGTAAAAATAAATGCAAGGCTTGAAAAAGCCTGAGTTTGAAGAAAACAATTCAGGAAATAAAGCTAGGTCTGCAGAGAGTTGAGATCTGCAAGCTAAAGAATTTGGACTCGAGTAGGTGATAGTAGAGCTACAAACAAGTTTTTGTTAACGAAGTAAAGTAATATTTGCACTTTATAAAGCTACCTGATAGCAATGTAGAAGACAGAGAAAGGAAGAAAGAGGTTGAGAAAGGGAGATCTATCAGAGCAGTCGAAATGAAACAATTTTTTAAAAGTGACCTATGGCAATCAGAGTAATTATATAAATATAGTAACAGAGCGATACAGGGAATGGTTATCAGGAGAAAAGGAGACACAGAGAACAACTCCAAAGGCTGTGACTTCGTGGTTAATTATATGAATGTTCCTTGGATGTCTCAGTGTAACACCATCGTTTTATGAACCTATCATTCTATGATACCATCACCAATTTAGTTAAACATCAGGCTTTCATGCTTAGCAGAAAGGGCAAGCCTAAACATTTTATCAATGTACAGGTGGTAACATCAGTATGGATATGGGATCATCCAAGTGTGAGTGTGTACAGAAAATAAAGGTAACAAGGTCAGAACTGAGGAACCACATTTAAAAAAGAAGAAGAAGAAGAAAAATAATTGTGGGAACGAACAAAGAACAGCTATAAAGTTAGGAAGAAAAGAGGGTAATATCTTAGAAGTAAAGAGAAGAAAAACTTTCTAAGTCAAATAAATTAAAAAAAAAAAATGTTCATTATATTCCAATGGCTTAGAATAGATATCGACAAACTTTTTTTTTTTTTGACACAGGGTTTCATTCTGTCACACTGGCTGGAGTGCAATGGCCCGATCTCAGCTTGCTGCAACATCTGCCTCCCAGGTTCAAGTGATTCTCCCACCTCAGCCTCCCAGGTAGCTGGAACTACAGGTGTGTGTCACCACACTGGGCTAATTTTTGTGTTTTCAGTAGAGACACTGTTTCACCACACTGGCCAGGCTGGTCTACAACTCCTGACCCTCAAGTGATCTGCCTCCCTCAGCTTCCCAGAGTGCTGGGATTACAGGCATGAGCCACCGCACCCGGCTGGCAAACTGTTTCTTAAAGGGTAAGATACTAATAACTTCAGTCCAGTCTCTGTTGTAACTATTAAACTCAGCCACTGTAGCTGGAAAGCGAAATGAAAAATATTTATTCCATTCAACAATTACAAGGTCATCGGCAACTCTGCCATGCCACATCAGTGCCATGATAGTGATTAAAATTATTAGCAGTGAGGGATCATCAATGAATGGAAGGATAAATAGAAGGATACATACATGAGCATTAATAATAGAATCTAGTTGGTAGGAATATGAGTGTTCACTGTGTGATTATTTTGACTTTATGCATTTAAAAATATTCATGTCAGGAAAATAGCATCTATATATTCAATTAAACTAGGATATTAACATTCTATTAATTAAGTTTTCACTATTACATCTGACAAAATAATCCTACCACAAGGAAGAAAACCATTTCAAAATTTAGTTTCAAGAGAGTATGCTCATGTGTTAACACTGCAAAACCACTAAAATGGTTAGAGACTCATACGTAACAAAGTCTTTCAAAAGCAGCCATCTTACCTGATTTGCTACTACGGCATCCTGTGGATCATCTGGTTCTGCAGCTGCCAATAGTGCTTGCAATGACAATAGTACCGTGCGGAGAGTCATTGCAGCTGCCCTAAAATCCAAAATATAAAAATATCCCAAATAAGAAAGCTCTGCAGGCAAAAGCATTTTCTTAATAAAAAAACTAGTAGAGCTAAAAGTTACTTAGATCTTTATCTTAATTATATAGTCAAATCATAGAAATTTATAATTATGTATCTGCCAATCAAATATTTTCTTCCTTAACAATCTGCTATTTCCTTTTTTTTAAAGATAGGGTCTTGCTTTGTTGCTTAGGCTGGAGTGGAGTGACACCATCTTGTCTCACTGCAAACTCCACCTCCAAGCTCATGCAATTCTCCTGCCTTAGCCTCCTGAGTAGCTGGACTGGAAGCACACACTGCCACACCCAGCTAATTTTTTTTTTTTTGGTAAAGACAGGATTTTGCTATGTTGCCTAGGCTGGTGCCAAACTTTTCAGGTGATCCGCCCACCTTGGCCTCCCAAAGTTCATGGATTACAGGTGTGAGCCACTACACTCGGCTGGCTTTTCTAAGACAACTCAAATAATCTCATCCTGAACTGTCTTATTTTTGTTTTTTCTTATTGTTGCCAAGATCCTTCTTGTTAATTTTATCCACTAATTTTCTATCCATTTCTCTAAGCATAAAGTTAAAGTGATAAAAAAATTAGTGCTAATAGCCTGTGAGATTTTCTTTCAATGGCACTCTAAAAACAAATACTATGAAGCCAATATATTTTCAAGAAAACAAGAAATTATTTCACAACATTCTGAAATAGGGGAGGTTTTTCTGCTTAAACTACATCACTTAATTTATGCTTCTAAATGTATTTATAAAGAAAATATCTTTATAAAGCTAATATTTATCTAAAAAATACTATCTACCTATCTAGCAAGAATTCTTGGCATTTCTGTTAAAAAGCTGTTTCACTGGCTGGGTGCAGTGGCTCATGTCTATGTAATCCCAGCACTTTGGGAGGCTGAGGCGAGCACATCACCTGAGGTCAGGAGTTCAAGACCAGTCTGGCCAACATGGTGAAACCCCATCTCTACTAAAAATACAAAAATTAGCTGGTTGTGGTGGTGTCCGCCTGTAATCCCAGCTACTTGGGAGGTTGAGGCAGGAGAATCGCTTGACCCCAGGAGGAAGAGGTTGCAATGAGCTGAGATTGCACCAGTGCACTCTAGCCTAGGCGACAGAGCGAGACTCTGTCCTGGAATAAAAAGTTTCACTAGTTAACAGAGATATGTATAAATATAATGTGGACATATTAAAAATATTGCAGAACGTGAAGAGAATGCCCATTTTTACCACGCAAATTAGAGCATTCTTTTTTTCTTTTCTTTTTTTGACACAGGGTCTCACACTGACTAGGCTAAAGTGCAGTGGCACAACCACGGCCCACTGCAGCCTAGACCTCTTTGGCTCAGGTGATTGTCATACCTCAGCCTTCTGGGTAGCTGGAACCACAGGTGCATGCCACCATGCCCAGATAATTAATTTTTTTTTTTTTTTTTTTTTTTTTTGTAGAGACAGGGTTTCACCATGTTGCCCAGGCTGGTCTCCAACTCCTGAGCTCAATCACTACTCCCACCTCAGCCCTCGAAAGTGCTGGGATCATAGGTGTGAGCCACCACAACTGGTCAATTACTCTAAATCATCCTTTTTCAACTTGGTTCCTGATTTGAACCACAGAATAGAGAAAATTTGTGATTGTTTTCTCACTTTTCCCAAGTTTGGTGCATAAATAGTACTTCCCTAGATGCCTATAATAAAAGTTAATTTAGACTGGGTGCAGTGGCTCATGCCTGAAATCCCAGCACTTTGGAAGGTCGAGGAGGGCAGATCACTTGAGGCCAGGAGTTTGAGACCAGCCTGGGCAACATGGTGAAACCCTGTCTCTGCTAAAAATATAAAAATTAGCCCGATGTGGTGGCACATGCCTGTAATCCCAGTTACTTGAGTGGCCTGAGGCAGGAATTGCTTGAACCTGGGAGGTGAACACCAGATGGCGCCACTGCACTCTACCTGGGGGACAGAGCCAGACTCTTCCACACCTCCACCCCTAGCCAAAAAGTTATTACTAACGACCAACAATCGACGTCTTAAGGCAACGAGCTCACAGTGTTGTTCATGGAACCAGCAGCAGCAGCATCCCTTGGGAACTTCTTTTTTTTGTTTGTTTGAGATAGAGTTGTGCTCTGTCTCCCAGGCTGGAGTGCAGGGGTGCAATCTCGGCTCACTGAAACCTCTGCCTGCCAGGTTCAAGCAATTATCCTGCCTCAGCCTCCCAGATGACTGGGATTACAGGTGCACGCCACCAGGCCTAGCTGATTTTTGTATTTTTTTAGTAGAGACAGGGTTTCACCATGTTGGTCAGGCTGGTCTCGAACCCCTGACCCCTGACCTCTGGTGATCTTCTCACCTCCACCTCCCAAAGTGCTAGGATTACAGGTGTGAGCCACCCTGCTGGCCTGTCTTACTGTTCTCACAATAACAAAGGAAAATGCTTTCTCTAATTTCATTTGATAATTGGGGTAATTTCAAAGAGAACGTTTAAAGGCACATGCACATCAACGGCTACCTAGATGTTCTCAGCATAAAGTTGACCTAAACCACCAAAAATAACATAAAGATCAAAAAGGCAACATATAAACAATGAAATATACAACACTTAAGTGTGCTACTTCATTTTCCAATGGCCTTTCTTTTTTTTTTTTTTTTTTTTGAGACGGAGTTTTTTGCTCTTGTTACCCAGGCTGGAGTGCAATGGCACAATCTCGGCTCAGCGCAACCTCCACCTCCTGGGTTCAGGCAATTCTCCTGCCTCAGCCTCCCGAGTAGCTGGGATTACAGGCACGCGCCACCACGCCCAGCTAATTTTTTGTATTTTTAGTAGAGACGGGGTTTCACCATGTTGATCAGGATGATCTCGATCTCTTGACCTTGTGATCCACCCGCCTCGGCCTCCCAAAGTGCTGGGATTACAGGCTTGAGCCACTGCGCCCGGCCTTCCAATGGCCTTTCTAAACAACCTAATTTTAAAATCCATGTTGTCACTTGAAACAAGATCTTATATAATTTGTAATAAAATTATTTATTTTAAAGGAAATTTACCTGAATAGTAAAGAAAAGTTTCCACTCAAAGAAAGTATTTAATACTAAGGCAATTATTAAACTCACAATACTTATTTTAATTTGAAATAAAAACATATAGGCATGTAAAATAAAAGCATCTTAATCTTAAAGTCCCTCATACTATCACATAGTATTACATGCCTATCCCATAGGTAGTTTTACATATATCTCAACAAGGCAATAAACACTTTTCTTAAAAACTGATAATCTCGTTTTCTTTCTTTTTCCTCGAGTATGGAAGTATAATCTCTCAAATTAATGAAGTTGGACCCTTACCTTATTATATCCTATATAACAGTTAACTCAAGACTGGGCTTGGTGGCTTACACCTGTAATCCCAGCACTTTGGGAGGCTGAGGCGGGTGGATCATCTCAGGTCAGGAGTTCGAGACTAGCCTGACCAACATGGAGAACCCAATCTCTACTAAAAATACAAAAAATTAGCTGGGCATGGTGGTGCTTGCCTGTAATCCCAGCTACTCGGGAGGCTGAGGCAGGAGAATCACTTGAACCTGGGAAGTGGAGGTTGTGGTGAGCTGAGATTGCACCATTGTACTCCAGCCTGGGCAGTAAGAGCAAAACTCCGTCTCAAAAAAACAAAACCCCAAAATGGATCAAAGACCTAAACATTACGAGCCAGAAAGCAAAAACGGGGGGAAAACTTGAGGACACTGAATTTGGCAATTATTCCTTGGATATGACATTGAGAGCATAGGAAACCAAATAAAAAATAAGGGAAAATGTATGACAACTTTATCAAAGTTAAAAACTCCTAGCCAGGGATGGGGCTAGGAGTTTTGCGATGGGGCTCACGCCTGCAATCCCTGCACTTTGGGAGGCTGAAGTGGATCACCTGAGGTCAGTTCAAGACCAGCCTGGCCAACATGGCGAAACACCACTTCTTCTAAAAACATAAAATTAGCCAGGCATGTTGGTACATGTTTGTAATCCCAGCTACTTGTGAGACTAAGGCAGGAGAATTGCTTGAATCCAGGAGGCAGAGGCTGCAGTAAGCCAAGATCATGCCACTGCACTATCCAGCCTGGGCAAGAAAGTGAAACACAATCAATCAACCAATCAATCAATACTCCTGTGAAGCTGGTGTGGTGGCACACACCTGTAGTCCCAGCTACTTGGGAGGCTGAGGTGGGAGGATCACTTGAGCCCAAGAGTTAGAGGACAGCTTGGGCAACATAGCAAGACCCCACTACTTGAAACAAAAAACCTTCTGTGTTGCAAAGGACACAATCAATATAGTGAAAATGCAACTCAAGAAGAGGAGAAAATATTTGCAAATCATTTATCTGGTGATGGCTTAATATTCATAGAATACAAAGAACTCCTACAACTCAATAACAACAACAAAAAACCTGGGTAAAAAATCAACAAGGGACATGAACAGACATTTCTCCAAAGAAGATATATAAAGTGTCAATAAACACATGAAAAGATGCTCAACACCACTAATCATTAGGAAAATGCAAATTGAAACCACAGTGAGCTATCGCTTCATATTCATTAGGATGGCTACTGTAAAAAAATAGTAATTGTTAACTAGGTTGTGGAGAAATGGAACTGTTGTGCACTGTTTGTGGGAATGTAAAATGGTGAAAACTCTTATCGAAAACAGTATGACAGTCCCTCAAAACAAAAACAACAAAACAAAAACCAACACAGAGTTACTATATAATCCAGTGATTCCACTTATGGGTATACACCCAAAAGAACTGAAAGTAGGAATTGGAGTAGGTATTCATATATGCATGTTTATAACAATATTATTCACAACAGCCAAAATGTAGAAGTAACTTAAGTTTCCATGGATAGATGAACAGATCAACAAAATGCTTGGCGTGTGTGTGTGTGCACATGCACACGCACGTGCAGTGAATTATTTTTGCCTTAAAAGGAAGGAAATTTTGACACATGCTACCACATGCCAGACATGTTTCAGAATAATATAGACATTATTCCAAGTGAAATAAGCCAGAAACAAAAGGACAAATACTGTATGCTGCCATTAATGTACCTAGAGTAGTCAAATTCAGAGAAAGAAAGTAGAATGGTGACTGCTGAGGGCTGGGGCAGGAGGAGGCTAAAGGTAGGGGATGAAATTGTGAAGCTGTTTAATCTGTATAGTTTCAGTTCTGCCAGAGAAAAAGACTTCTGGAGACAGGATGCACAATAATTTAACCATTCTTTTTTTTTTTTTTTTTAATTTTCTTTTGTTGCTCTGTTTGCTTAAATTTAACCATTGTTAACACTACTCAACTGTGTACTTAAAAACAATTAACATGGTAGTTGTTTTTTTTTTTTAAAGACAGTCTCACCCTGTTGCCCAGGCCAGAGTGCACTGGTGTAATCAGGGTTCACTGCAGCCTCAACTCCTAATCCTAAGCAGGAGCACCAATTCATTAATGTATTTACTTATTTATTTTTGAGAGAAAGTCTCCCTCTGTCACCCAGTGTGTAATGCAGTGGTGTGATTTCGGCTCCTAGAGCCTCCTCCTCCTAGGTTCAAGGGATTCTCCTGCCTCAGCCTCCCAAGTAGCTAGGATTACAGGCATGAGACACCCAGCCTGCAAATTTTTATATTTTTAGCAGAGAAAGAATTTCACCATGTTAGCCAGGCTGGTCTTGAACTCCTGACCTCAGGTGGTCTGCCCGCCTTGCCTCCCAAAGTGCTGGGATTACTGGTGTGAGCCACCATGCCCAGTTTACTTACTTACTTCTTTGAGACAGTCCCCCTCTGTCGCCCAGGCTGGAGTGCAGTGGCGTGTCGAAATCCCGGCTCACTGCAACGTCTGCCTCCCCGGTTCAAGCAATTCTCCTGTCTCAGCTTCCTTAGTAGCTGGGACTACAGTCGCATGCTACTATGCCTGGTTAATTTTTTTTGTATTTTTAGCAGAGATGGGATTTCACCATGTTAGTCAGGCTGGTCTGGAACTCCTGACTTCAGGTGATCCACCTGCCTCCGACTCCCAAAGTGCTGGGATTACAGGTGTGAGCCACCGTCTCCCAAAGTGCTAGGATTACAGGTGTGAGCCACCGTGCCTGGGTCTACTTATTTATTTTTGAGATGGCGTCTCACTGTCACTTAGACTGGAGTACAGTGGTGTGATCACGGGTCACTGCAGCCTCACCCTCAACCTCCTGAGCTTAAGCGATCCTCCAACCTTAGCCTCCTGAGTAGCTGAGACTACAGACTCATGCAACCACACCTGGCTAATTTTTCTATTTTTTTGTAGAGACGGAGTTTCACCATGTTGCCCAGGCTGGTCTTGAACTTCTGGGCTCAAACGATCCACTTCCTTGACCTCCCAAAGTGTTGGGATTATAGGTGTGAGCCACCATGCCTGGCCAGTAAATTTTATGCTCTTGTCGCCCAGGCCGGAGTGCAATGGCACAATCTCGGCTCACTGCAACCTCTGTCTCCTGGGTTCAAGCGATTCTCCTGACTCAGCCTCCAAAGTAGGTGGGATTACAGGTGTCTGCCACCATGTCTGGCTAATTTTTTGTAGTTTTAGTAGAGATGGGCTTTCACCATGTTGCCCAGGGTGGTCTTGAACTCCTGACCTGGTGATCTACCTGTCCTGGCCTCCCAAAGTGCTGGGATTACAGGTGTGAGCCATGGCGTCTGATCCAAATTTTAAAAAATTTAAGTAGTAAGCTCTTAAAGATTCAAAAAATCCTTATTATAAATTCTATTTCCTCTATTTGCACTGTCTTCCTATTGTAAAGACACAATTTACTATAGACCTAAAGATTACAATTTCAAGAATCAGAAACATGAACGAAGGGGACATTAAAGAAAAAGAATCAGACCGGCGCGGTGGCTCACGCCTGTAATCCCAGCACTTTGGGAGGCCAAGGCAGGTAAATTACCTGAGGTCAGGAATTTGAGACCACCAGCCTGGTCAACATGGTGAAACCTTGTCTCTACCCAAAAATACAAAAATTGGGCCGGTGCAGTGGCTCATGCCTGTAATCCCACCATTTTGGGAGGCCAAGGCAGGTGGATCACGAGGTCAAGAGATCAAGACCATCCTGGCCAACATGGTGAAACACCGTCTCTACTAAAAATACAAAGATTAGCTGGGTATGGTGGTGTGCGCCTGTAGTCCCAGCTATTCAGGAGGCTGAGGCAGGAGAATTGCTTGAACCCAGGAGGCAGAGGTTGCAGTGAGCTGAGATCTCGCCACTGTACTCTAGCCTGGCACCTGGCGAAAGAACAAGACTCTGCCTAACAACAACAACAAAAAAATAGCAAGGCCTAGTGGTTGGCACCTGTAATCACAGCTACTAAGGAGGCTGAGGGAGGAGAATCACTTGAACCCAACAGGCAGAGGTTGCAGTGAGCTGAGTTCACGCCACTGCATTCTAGCCTGGGTGACAGAGCAAGACTCTCAACAACAACAACAAAAACGAAAAAGCTGAGTGCAGTGGCTCATGCCTGTAATCCTAACACTTTGGGAAACCAACACAGGAGAACTGCTTGAGCACAGGAGCTCAACACCTGCATGGGCAACATGGCGATATCCATGTGTATAAAAATAATTTAAAAAAATTAGCCAGGCATGATGGTGTGCACCTGGGACAGGCTAAGGTGGAAAGAATGCTTGGCCCTGGAAGGTCAAGGCTGCAGTGAGCCATGATCGTGTCACTGCACTCCAGTCTGGGTGACAGAGTAAAACTGTGTCTGGCAGGGGCAAAAAAAAAGTGGGGTGGGGGGGGTTGCAGTTTACCCTCAAAATTGAAAAAAAAAAATCTAGAGCTATAAATTTAGATTCAATTCTAAACAATGTAAGAGAAAAAGTTGTCATTTTTCTGCATGATTGAAGTTTTCACAGAATGTGTGAACAAGGCTCACTACAGCCCTGACTTTCAAAGCTTAAGTGATTTTCTCATGTTAGACTACAGGCACACACCACCACGCCCAGCTAATTAAAAATTTTTTTGTAAAGACAGGGTCTTGTCATATTGCCAGTGCTTGTCTCAAACACCTGGGCTCAAGCAATCCTCCTGCCTTGGCCTCCCAAAAAATGCTAGGATTACAGGTTTGAGTCATTGTGCATAGCTAGTTTTAATAATTAATTGCAAGAAAATTAGTTCAACAGGTCAGGCATGATGGCTCACGACTTTGGGAGGCCTAAGTGGGTGGACTGCTTGAGTCCAGGAGTTCAAGACCAGCCAGGCAATGAGGTGAAACTGTCTCTACAAAAAAATTAGCCAGGTGTGTAGCATGTGCCTGTAGCTACAGCTACTTGGGAGGCTGAGGTGGGAAATCACTTGAGCCTAGAAGGTTGAGGCTGCGGTGAGCCACAGCACTCTAGTTGGGCGGCACAGTGAGATTCTGTCTCAAAAACAAATAAATAATAAACATACACACACACAAAAGAAAATTAATATCAAAACAAAAACTATTGATATAGTTTGGATATTTGTCCAATCCAAATCTCATGCTGAAACGTAATCCTCAGTGCTAGAGGTATGGCCTGGGGGGAGGTGTTTGGATCACTGGTACAGATCCCTCATGAATGGCTTAGTGCCATCCCATTGATGATGAATGAGTTTCTGTGAGAGCTAATTGTTTAAAAGTGTTTTAAGGCTGGGTGTGATGGCTCACTCCTGTAACCCCAGCACACTTGACAGGCCAAGGCGGGTGGATCACTTGAGCTCAGGAATTCCAGACCAGTCTGGCCAACATGGCAAAAGCCCATCTCTACTAAAAATACAAATATTAGCTGGGCGTGGTGGCAAACGCCTATAATGCCAGTTACTCAGGAGGCTGAGGCATAGGGACACAAGAAGTGCATATAGTCGGAAGGTGGAGGTTACAGTGAGCTGAGACTGTGCTACCACACTTCAGCTTGGGCGACAGAGGAGGACTCAGTTAAAAAAAATAGTGTTTTTGAAGTGTGTGGCAACTTCCCCTGTTGCTTCCACTCTGCTCTCACCATGTGAAACAGGCTCACCTTTCACCTTCCACTGTGATCATAAGCTCCCTGAGGTCTCACCAGAAATTGAGATGTTGGCACCATGCTTCCCATACAGGCTGCAGAACCATAAGCCAAATGAACCTCTTTATAAACTATTCAGTTTCAGGTATTCCTTTACGGCAATGCAAAAACAGCCCACCATACTTATTTTTCTAACCTTGAATACTATAGGCCAGGCGTGGGGGCCCATGCCTGTAATATTAGCACTTCGGGAGGCCAAGGTGAAAGGACCACTTGAGGCCAGGCATTTGAGACCAGCTTGGTCAACATAGCAAGATCCTATCTCTACAAAATAAATAAATAAATAAATATTCATTTTTTACTGAGATGGAGTCTCACTCTGTCACCCAGGCTGGAGTGCAGTGGCACAATCTCGGCTCACTGCAACCTCTGCCACCCAGGTTCAAGTGATTCTCATGCCTCAACCTCCTGTAGCTGGGACTACAGGTGTGCACCACCACACCCAGCTAACTCTTTTGTATTTTCAGTAGATTGAGGGTTTCACCATGTTGGCCAGGCTGTTCTCGAACTCCTGACCTCAGGTGATCCACCCGCCTCAGCCTCCCAAAGTGCTGGGATTACAGGCGTGAGCCACTGCGCCCAGCTTAAAACTTTAAAAAAAATAAATGAATACTGCAAAAGCTGTATCTTTGGCTGGGCACTCACACCTGTAATCCCAGCACTTTGGGAGGCAGATGTGGGTGGATCACGAGGTCAAGATATAGAGACCATTCTGATCAACATAATGAAATGCTGTCTCTACTAAAAATACAAAAATCAGCTGGGCAACATTCTTTTATTCCATTTCTTCTTCAATTTACAAGGTAGTAATCAAATCCATATTGTATTAAGACCTTTAGGATCACTATACACGAGCTTAAATTTATTATAACAAATCCTAACAGGCAAGCAGGATTACAAAATTTCAAAATGTGTTCATCTTTATAACTCAGTAGATAATATGAATAAATTAGCACCTTATAAATTTATCTCCACTATATTAATTTTGCTCAAGTTTCAAAGGAGTTTTGACTTGCTCTGTTTCCAACCTTTTCTGGTCCACCCCTCCTTAGGCAATCTGGTGGTCCTCTGTTCCTAAGAGGCCACCATACTCATGCCCAACTTAGTGTGGACACCTGACTGGCAAAGCACACTACAGCCCAAACTTGCCGGGCTTAAGCATTCCTCTTGCCTCAGCTTCCTAAATGACTGGGACTCCAGGTGCACACCACTGCAGCCAGCTGCTATAATTTTTTTGTTAAAGCATAAGCAAAGTTAAGATACTATGCAGCTGGATAAATTTTTACATATGTATATAACCATGTAACCACCAACTGGATCAAAATAAAGTATTTTCTAGCACTATAATGCCTCACTTCTGTTCCTCCCACCTACAACTTCTGCCCACCCTCACCACTATCATATTTTTTTTAATCACCATAAATTCTGGTTCATCTTGAATTTCACAAAAATTGAATCACACAGTATGTATTCTTTTGTGTCTGGCTTTTGTCACTCAACATGTCTGAGTCTCATCCATGTTGAACATGTCACTGACACTGAACATAACAATGATATGCTCTTTTTTTACTGTTATGTAGTGCTCCAATGTGTGATCACAATATATCAATTCTCTTGTTGATAAGACATCTAAATTATTTCCCATTTTGGGCTATTAATAAATCTGCCATAAATATTCCTTTATAATGTCTTTTAAAAAGTGGGCATAGGGCCAGGCGCAGTGGCTCACGTCTGTAATCCCAGAATGTTGGGAGGCCAAGGCCGGTGGATCACTACAAGGTCAAGAGATCAAGACCATCCTAGCCAACATGGTGAAATCCCGTCTCTACTAAAAATATAAAAATTAGCTGGGCATAGTGGCGTGTGCCTGTAGTTCCAGCTACTCAGGAGGCTAAGGCAAGAGAATTACTTAAACCTAGGAGGCAGAGGCTGCAGTGAGCTGAGATTGCACCACTGCCCTCCAGCCTGACAACAAAGCAACAGTCCGCCTAAAAAAAAAAAAAAAAAAAAGTGGGCATAGGTACTAATTTCTTTTTTTTTTTTTTTTTGAGACGGAGTTTCACTCTTGTTACCCAGGCTGGAGTACAATGGCGCGATCTCAGCTCACCGCAACCTCCGCCTCCTGAGTAGCTGGGATTACAGGCATGCACCACCATGCCCACTAATTTTTTGTATTTTTAGTAGAGACGGGGTTTCACCATGTTAACCAGGATGGTCTCGTTCTCTTGACCTCGTGATCCACCCACCTCGGCCTTCCAAAGTGCTGGGATTACAGGCGTGAGCCACCTCGCCCATATTAATGAAAGTAAATCACCACCCCTACATGCATTAATAAAAGACGAAGATTAACCAATTATTTTCTAGTATGCCTGCCAAAAATTATTTAATGTTTATGTAATTAATTTTTCCTGTGATTAAGATCCTTTATTTTCCTCTATCAGATTCCAGTTCTGAAACCTAAACATTCACATTTAAATATGGATATGCACTAAATGCCAATTATACCTCAGTAAAGCTCAGAGAAGAGAGTAATGACTTTATGAATATCTAGTCTCACCTATTTTACCTACTGTGTCTTTGGTATCTTTTAATATTTCAATTGTACAGATACAAAACCAATTATTCACCTGCCTTAGGAAAAGGGAATAGTTGATGTAAAAAATGTTTTATTACTGCACAGCATATTAGGAGAAAACATTTTGGTATAAAAATTCAACTTCTCTCCCTATATAGACACAACATAATCTTTCAACTAGTTATATAGGGAGATAATTGCAAGTAATAGTACCGTTGGCTTAATTGAGGCAAAAAGAGAAGTCAGTGGGAAGTTTTCAACTACAAGCTTTGTTTTTAAGGTTGTCATTCTGGGTGCTGAGAATAGCCTGAGTAGGGAAAAGCCAGAAGCGGGGAGGCAGACTAATGCAATTATCTAGGCTAGAGGTAATGTGTCTGAAAAAGCATACCAGTAAAGCTCCAGTTAAAATTTTGGAAGTTTTGCCGATAGATCCACAGACAGGGCATAGGGTACTAGGGAAAGAAACACCAAGGATCATGATGTGATTTTGGCCTGAGCAAATGCAAGGATGTATTTGCCAATAACTTAGTTGGGGAAGACTACAGAAACAGGTTTCAGGTTAGGAGACTATCACTTCAGTTTTTCACATATCCGATATGTTCACTATATAGTCAAGTAAAGACGATAAGCAGGCAGCAGGATAGGAGTCTCAAGTTCAGGGAAGGTAATCTGCGAGTTTGCAGTATGTAAAGGTGAAGTTATGAAATCAGGTGAGCTTACCAAGAAAGTGAGTGCAGCTAGAAAGGAGCAGAAATCCAAGACTTATCCCTGAGGCATTCTAATACACAAAGATCCAGGAGATATGAGAGGAACTGGTTAAGGAGTCTGGGAGTGAGCATAGGAAAGGGAGAATAGGAAAACTAATGTACCGGAAGCCAAATGAAAAAAGTACAGTGTCTCTAATAATGCAAATATATACTCATATCACTGAATCTTAGAGCTTTCATGAGCCTTGGGGATAAAGTAATGGATTATTTTATTTTCTGTTTCTCTTTCTCTCTTTCCTTTTTTGCTACTTCTCAAGAGCCTCTACTTACAGGAACCTAATGGATTAAAAATACTGACACTTAAGTTCAATAAATTGGCAAAAGTCACAAATCAAGAGTAACAGAGAAGATAAAAAGCAAGTTTATTCCACACTGCTTTTTTGCAAGAATCTCACTTCTGTCACCCAGGCTGGAGTGCAGTGGTGCAATCTCAGCTCACTGCAACCTCCGCCTCCTGGGTCCAAGCAATTCTCCTGCCTCAGCCTCCCAAGTAGCTGGGACTACAGGTGCATGCCACCATGCCTGGCTAAGTTTTTGTATTTTTAGTAGAGACGGGGTTTCACTGTGTTAGCCAGGATGATCACGATCTACTGACCTTGTGATCTACCATGCCCAGCCTATTTCACCTTGTTTTATGTTTGAAAGTCTTGATCGATGTGGAATATAGAATATATGGGAATATAGATCAAGAAACTAGATCCCAGGCAGGGCGCAGTGGATCAAGACTGTAATACCAGCACTTTGGGAGGCCGAGGCAGGTGAATCACAAGGTCAAGATATTGAGACCATCCTCGTCAACATGGTGAAACCCAGTCTCTACTAAAAATACAGAAAATTAGCTGGGCATGGTGGCGTGTGCCTGTAATCCCAGATACTCAGGAGGCTGAGGCAGGAGAATTGCCTGAACCCAGGAGGCGGAGGTTGCAGTGAGCCGAGATCGTGCCATTGCACTCTGGCCTGGGTAACAAGAGCGAAACTCCGTCTCAAAAATAAGAAACTAGATTCCAAGAGATGATCTACTGAGGGACAGTGTTTACTCTGATGTGCTACTGGAATAGAAAAAGAAAACAAAACCTGCAACTCTAGTCTGTTCATCCAGTTACTAAGTAAACCAAATTGGCCATACACTAAATGCTGTCATTTCTATTTTATTTTCTTTCAGGTACCATTTTTCCCCCTTTCTTATCAGGAGGCTAAGGCAGGAGAACCACTTGAACGCGGGCGGCAGAGGTTGCAGTGAGCTAAGATTGTGCCACTGCACTTCAGCCTAGGCAACAAGAGTGAAACTCTGTCTCAAAAAAAAAACAAAACTCATAGCTTAAAAATTCTAGTACCAGCAGTAATATATAATCTTTAGATTAGGTAGCCAGGTAGGGCCCATTAAACACAGTTTTGGCTCCAAGTCTTTCTACCAATTGCTGTTTATTTTGCTCTGTTATACCTCCTCTTCCAAAAGAGTAAAATCAGAAGAAAAGGTCATAATAACACATTCAATTGATTTTTTCTAATTTTATGGTTTTCTCCCACTCCAATTACTTTTTATACCTTTGGTCTTAGTTTTTCCATCTATAAAATCATGTGCTAAATAATTAACTATCATCTTTATCATCGTTAGATTATGCTAGTTTCCAGCCTGGGCAACCAGAACCCTATCTCTACAAAAAATACAGAAATTAGCCAGGCATGGTGGTTTGCACCTGTATTCCCAGCTACTTTGGAAGCTGAGGTGGTAGGACTGTATGGGCTTAAGACAAGGCTGCAGTGAGCTATGACTGCACTACTGCACTCCAGCCTGGGCAACAGAGCAAGACCCTGTCTCAACAAAATCAACAAAAAGCAAAGCTCTATTCTAAGAGAATTATATAAAACAACTTATTAAGTCCTCTCAGCTTTAGGAAGTGGGTGTCAACCCATTTTGCAGATGAGGACACTAAGCCACACAGACTTTAGGCAATTTGCTCATGACCATGCAGCCTGGTAAATTGGAGAGCAAAGATGTGAACCTGATGGCTCCAGAGTAGGAACTCTTAAAATGCTTAAATGCTGTGCAGAGCAAATGAGACAAACCAAGTGAAAGCACAATACTGCTATCCAAATGAAGACATCACCTACAAAGGTGGTCCTTGTTAGAATTCATGAACCAAAAACCTTAACTGTGCTCAATTAACACAACTTGCAGCAATTCTGTAGCTTACATTCCATCTGAGGGGGAGATGGCTACTTTAATACTTACTTTTTACTTTTTTAGTCTTTCACAAATATCTTCTGAAGATAGCAAAGAATCAAATTTACCAAAATAACAAATGAAAGCCAAGACTTTTCAAAATGTAAAGCTAGCATCTAACATTATCTAACAAGTCTCTATTTAAATATGGATTGTGATCTCAATTATATTGCATTTACAATTACGTACTTAAGAGACTTCATAAAGTTACTGCCCAAACAGGATAAAGTATAATATATGTTTTGAGGCAATTACACATTTAACACTCTTATAGTCTTGGTATTCATATGAGAAGGAGAGAAGGTGAATTCAAAATCTCTTACCATTGATCTTTCAGGATATCCAAACAAATAGCCCCTGTGACGGAACTAATATTAGGATGCCATATTTTAGTGATAAACCGGACCTAGAATATAAAGCACACTTGAGTTTTTAAGTAACAGAAAGAAAACAGTTTAAGTAGAACTTCAAGAAAATGAAATCTTCAATCTAAAAAAAGAAAGGTCCCTATATCTATTAAGTCATTTTGCCTAGGTGTAAGAAGGGGTACAGAAGTCAAAGGATTCAGTAAGCTGAATGTTGTCACTAACATGTATTGTTTTGAAACTTTAATAAATGTTCCACCTTTAAACAAACTCAACAATTACTATGAGCTTACATTTTACCTAGCATAATGGTAGATGATAGGCGAATACAACAGAGACTAAAATCCATTTTGGTAAACAAAGTAGTACACAAAATAAAAACATAAATAGTAAATGGCACTTTTCTTCATGTGAGGCAGGGTGCAGAATAGGTTTGAGGAAAAAAGCAAGTAAAATCAGTGAATGGAACCACAAATAGTAAGTGGCTGTGCTTCTCTTAATCTTTCTGTAGAATCTTTTCTCAAATTCTTTTTATTGGAGGACCTATATGATGTAGCAGGCATTGAAAAGACTCTAAGGTTTAGAGTTTAAGAAATCTACCCAAAATCAAATAGGTAGTTAAACAGAGACTAATGTAAACTCCCACAGTCTGTTTCCAGATTCAAGTCTAATCATCTCATTATTTGTCTCAGTATGTAAGAATAATAAACCAACAAGTGAAAATGTTAAAACATGAGGATTGCTTGAATCTGAAAGGTTGAGGCTGCAGGAAGCTGTGATTGTGCCATGGTACTACAGCCTGAGCAAGAGAGCGTGACCAAATGAAAAAAAATTATGTCTTTAATATATGCTCCTAAGCTATTTATGGAAAGAAGCTAAGATTTTCCACTTCTCTCATCTCTTTGTCACTTCTTGATTTTTCTACACTACCTGTTTCTTCCTCATATCCTGCTTGCTAACTCATATGCAATCTAAAAAAGCACTTTAATTCGCCAACAACTTTAAAATACAGAAAACCAACAGATACTTTCCATTCCTTCATTCTTGCTATGCCTGATTCTTTTTAGTCTTAATAATTTTACTACTTTCAATGATACCTAATTCTCTCCAACCACCTTCCCATTAAAGGAGACAATGATTCGTCACCTAGGTTACTACAGTTTCCTGCCTTTATTGCATACCTGTCTGTTCCCTCCAATTATTTTCCACACCAATATTAAAGAGAGCAGTTTAAAACAAATCTGATTTGCATCACTGTGCTGCTTAAGGACCATTAATGACCTCTCATTCCCTTCAGGTAATCTCTCTCTCTCTCTCTCTCTCTCTCTCTCTCTCTCTCTCTCTCTCTCTCTCTCTCTCTCTCTCGGAGTCTTGCTCTGTCACCCAGGCTAGAGTCTACAGTGCAATAGTGCAATCTCAGCTCACTGCAACATCCACCTCCCCGGTTCAAGCAATTCTCCCTGACTCAGCCTCCCAAGTAGTTTACATTTTAGGTGCCCCCCACCACACCTGGCTAATCTTTGTATTTTTAGTAGAGATAGGGTTTTGCCGCCAGGCGCGGTAGCTCAAGCCTGTAATCCCAGCACTTTGGGAGGCCGAGGCGGGTGGATCACGAGGTCAAGAGATCGAGACCATCCTGGTCAACATGGTGAAACCCCGTCTCTACTAAGGATACAAAAAATTAGCTGGGCATGGTGGCGTGTGCCTGTAATCCCAGCTACTCAGGAGGCTGAGGCAGGAGAATTGCCTGAACCCAGAAGGCGGAGGTTGCGGTGAGCTGAGATCGCGCCATTGCACTCCAGCCTGGGTAACAAGAGCAAAACTCCGTCTCAAAAAAAAAAAAAGAGAGATGGGGTTTTGCCATGTTGACCAGGCTGGTCTCGAACTCCTGACCTCAGGTGATCCTCCCACCTTGGCCTCCCAAAGTGCTGGGATTACAAGCATGAGCCACCACAGTAGGCCAAACACTCTTTAACTGGCCCTAGGCTACCCCTGAAATCTCAAGTTTCACTGCTATCCCATACTCCACTCTCCTGCTCAAAAAGTCATATTCAACTTTTCCCCTGCTCTGGGCCTTCATACATATTTGTTTTCTCAATAACATGCCTCTATGCCCTCTTCTCTCAAAGAATTCCTAGTTATTCTTCAAGTTTGTTTCTATATCACTTCTTCCTGATCTGTTCCACACAGCTGTAGTTTCCTTTGCTATAGTATTAATTACACTTCTATAATTTCTGCCTTATTTGTCTGGTCTTCCCTAAAAGACACTGTATCCATCCTACTTAATAAAGTATCCCTAGTATGTAAGTGATTCACACTGAAGGAATGTGCACTTAACATCATGACAAACATGTTATTATAGGGTTAAATAATATAAAATACAATGCAAATTAAGTAAGACAGTAATGTGAGGCTTATGAATAACACATTTCTCTCCCTCTCTCTCTCTAAGACAGGGTCTCACTCCTGTAGCCCAAGCTTGAGTGCAATGGCACAATCTTGGCTCACTGCAACCTCAGCCTCCCAAGTAGCTGTGACTACAGGCACACACCATCACATCCAGCTAATTTTTTAATTTCCAGCAGTGATGGGGTTTTACCATATTACCCAGGCTGGTCTTGAACTCCTGGGATCACAAGATCTGCCCATCTTAGGCTCCCAAAATACTAGGATTACATGCGTGAGCCACTGAGCCTGAATCAAACATTGTTTTATAACAGGTATAACCACAAATTACACGAGGAGGAGGAGAAAAAGAATAATTTTGAATCTGTAGATGAGAATTTAATCTTCAAGGGCCAGATGTGGTGGCTCACACCTGTAATCCCAGCACTTCAGGAGGTCGAGGTGGGTGAAATCACTTAGGCCCAGGAGTTCAAGAGAAGCCTGGGCAATCCCCATCTCTACAAAATATAAAAAATTTAGCCAGGCATGGTGGTGTATGCCTGTAGTCCCAGCTACTTGAAGGCTGAGGTGAGAGGATCACTTGAGCCCAGGGGGCAGAGGCTGCAGTGAGCTATGATCGTGCCACTGCACTCCAGCCTGGGCAACAGAGCAAGACCTTGTCTCAGAAACTAAACTGAAATAAAAATTTTGTAAAAAAGAATTTAATCTTCAAGATTATCTCCATGGACGAGCACAGTGAATAAAGTCTGTAATCCCAACAATTTGGGATGCCAAGATGGGAAGACTGTTTAAGGCTATGAGTTTGAGACCAGCCTGGGCAACATAATAAGACCCTGTCTCTGTTAAAAAATAATAATCATAGCCTGTAATCCCAGCACTTTAGAAGGCCGAGATGGGCAGATCACCTGAGGTTGGGAGTTCGAGACCAGCCTGACGAACATGGAGAAACCCTGTCTCTACTAAAAATACAAAACTAGCCAGATGTGGTAGTACGTGCCTGTAATCCCAGCTATTTGGGAGGCTGAGGCAGGAGAATCACTTGAACCCAGAAGGCAGAGGCTGTGGTGGGCCGAGATTGTACCATTGCACTCCAGGCTGGGCAACAAGAGGGAAACTCCGTCTAAATAATAGTAATTGTAACAACAACAATACAGTCTTTTTATTTTCACATACAAAACTAATAGTAGTATTGTCTGGGAACTTCAGAACACTCACTAGCTTTGGGAAGCACTCAATGAATAAAAACAGAAATCCGAACACTGTAACAGTGGATACTAAATGTTCCCAGATAGAAGCTATTCTCAATTGTCAATATTAGCATAGCATCAATGGTTCTTATCTCCTCCTACAAGATGCACTGTACATTTGATTCACTTTTTAGTTTAACAAACACTTCAGCTCCTACTTCATGGTAGATGTGAGTTCCTATTTCCATCTTTAACTTTCAGTTTTAAGATCTGAAAATATGTAAAGTGTATCTTTTTTTTTTTTTTTTTTGAGACGGAGTCTCACTCTGTTGACCAGGCTAGAGTGCAGTAGCACAATCTTGGCTCACTGCAACCTTCGCCTCCTGGGTTCAAGCAATTCTCCTGCCTAAGCCTCCTGAGTAGCTGGGATTACAGGTGTGTGCCACCACACCCAGCTACTTTTCATATTTTTAGTAGAGATGGGGTTTTGCCATGTTGGCCAGGCTAGTCTTGAACTCCTAATCTGAGGTGATCCACCAACCTCGGCCTCCCAAAGTGCTGGGATTACAGATGCGAGCCATCGTGCCTGGTCATATCTTGCTTTTTATTTATTTATTTTTGAGACAGGGTCTCAAAGCATATTACATTATTAAACCAGCTTTAACTCCCTTATCATACAAAAGAAATGTTATTTTACTTTGAATATGCATGTACAGATGAGTATATGCTCATTAAAGATTATTAGCATTGGTATATATATATGTAATACATTAACATGTAAAAAGTATGTTGACAACACCAAGGAAAAAGAGCAAAATTCACAACTTAAACTCTTTCTTTGAGAGTCTTGCTCTGTTGTCCCAGGCTGCAGTGCAGTGGCACAATCTCAGCTCACTGCAACCTCTGCCTCCCAGTTTCACGCAATTCTTCTGCCTTAGCCTCCTGAGTAGCTGGGACTACAGCCCCATGCCACCACACCCAACTAATTTTTTTTTTTTTTTTTTTTTTTTTTTGGCATTTTTAGCAGAGACAGGTTTTAGCCATTTTGGCCAAGCTGGTCTTGAACTCCTGAGCTCAAGCCATTCACCGGCCCCTGCCTCCCTAAGTGCTGGGATTACAAGTGTGCAAACCACCACACCCAGCCTACAACTTAATCTCTATTAGAGTAGGACATACCATTGGGCTAGAATTTTACTAACTAATGATTTTTTTCACTAACACAATATACACTGCAATTTGATGCTAGAAATCATATTGGTTGTATGCATTTAATCAAATTCCTTCTACACTGTTTTTCACATGATTCAAAGATATTTTTTTCTCTGTTTAGAAGTAAACCTATGCCTCTGGTCAATAATTTATTTCATAATAATAAACAGAAAATATTCTGTGACCATGGTAAGACAAATGTGAATTTTTAATCTTTTTTCAAATTCTAGCTGCACAGTAGTAACAAGAATATAACCAGCTACTTTGATATTTTTACCTCATTAAGCCTTAAAATTAAGCCAGAGTCCCAACACATGTGAACACATAATTCAGCAAGAAATTTACATAAATAATTCCCATTCTTCCCATTTATTTACCAATCAGTAAAAATTCAAAACAATGTAGTATACCTCTAGAACATATTTCTCATGTTTATTAACATTTACTGTAAGAGCGTAACATCATAAGTGAGGAATATACTGTTATTTATTTTGTTAGCTCTTTTTTAAAAATTTTATTACATATATGCCATATTTAAAGAACACTAAACTGCAACTATGACTAACTGGTTGAAGCCACAGTAAGACAAATTGGGGTTGAACCGAAGAAGATGTTTCTAAATATCAAAGCTACCTTCAAAAGGAACAGCTGGAATTAGAAATGTAGAGGCCTTTTTCTCTCGTTCTTTTTTTATTTAATATGAATAATGGAAGCACTGTGGTTTGTATCTTTTTCTTTTTTATTGTGACTAGACACAGGGCCTTGCTATGATGTCCAGGCTAAACTCAAACTCCTGAGCTCAAATGCTTCTCCTGCCTTGACTTCCCAACGTGCTGGGATTATATAGGTGTGAGCCACCATGCCTGGTCAGATAATAGTGGCTAAACAGCAATATGAGCTAGTAGCAAAAACATCAGATATACTTCAGTTCTTATGTTTTGAGTCTATTTTTCTCATTTCAATGAAACAGGGGGGTGGGTGTGGTGGCTCATACCTGTAATCCCAGCACTTTGGGAGGCCAAGGTGGAGGGATCACTTGAGCCCAGGAGTTAAAGGCTGCATTAAGCTTTGATTGTGCATGCCACTACACTCCAGACTGAGCAACAGAGCCAGATACCATCTCTAAAAAAAATTGGGAATGAGGTGGAAGAGATTTAATAAAACAGTTATTATTTATTTCAAGAATTAAAGTAACAGGTCAAAGTGCCTAAAATAAAGCCATAACTATGCAATTACTTTGAAGCTATTATACACTATAAAGACTACACCTTTACTGAGACATAATTCACCCACTTACAGTGTACAACTTTCTTTTCTTTTCTTTCTTTTTTTTTTTTTTGAGATGGAGTCTCACTCTGCCGCCTAGGCTAGAGTGCAATGGCACGGGGTCTCAGCTTACTGCAACCTCCGCCTCCCAGGTTCAAGCAATTCTCCTGCCTCAGCCTCCCAAGTAACTGGAATTACAGGTGTATGTGACCTCACCCAGCTAATTTTTTTATTTTTAGCAGAGACGAGGTTTCACCATGTTGGCCATGCTGGTCTCGAACTCCTGACCTCAGGTGATCCACCCACCCCAGCCTTCCAAAGTAGTGGGTTACAGGCGTGAGCCACTTCGCCTGGCAAGTGTACAGCTTTCTAACTTTTAGTATATTCACAGACTTGTGCAATTATCATCACGATCTAATTTTTTACTATTTTATCACCTTAAAAAGAAACCCTGCAACCATCAGCAGTTACTTTCCCATTCTTCTACCTCTAAACCACCACTAATCTCCTTTCTGTCTCTAGGATTTGCCTTTTCCAATGTTTCATATAAATAAAACAATACAATGTAAAGTTTTGTGTCTGGTTTCTTTCATTTAGCATACTGTTTTCAAGGTTCATGTACATTGTAGCATTTATCAGTACTTCATTCTTCTTTATAACCAAATAGTATTCCACAGTATGGATATAGGACGTTTTATTTATCCATTCACCAGTCGATGGGCATTTTTGGTTGCTTCCATTTTTTGGCTATAATGAACAGTGCTGGTATAAACATCTGTGTACAAGTTACTGTGTGAATAAATGTTATACCTAGAAGTAGAAATGCGTAGAACTCTAAGTTTGCCATTTTGATCAAACTGTTTCCCAATGAGGCTGCGATAACATCTTACATTTCCTCAAGCAACGTATGAGAATTTCAATTTATAAAGAAAATTTAAGTGTCAATGCGACTGTATTTTAAAATGTTATAGAGGAAAGCCAACAAGCTATTTTGGAAAGGGCCTCCCTCTCTTGGGGTGGCAGTCACTGGTTAATGCCATATAACATTTACCAAGTGCTTACTACTATTCCAGGTAACTATTACATTTCATCAAATCTCAGGCACCATCAACTATTTAAGACACCACTGTTTTATGTACCCTTGTGTAATATGGTTTGGATTTGTGTCCCCGCTCAAATCTCATGTCAAATGATAATCCCCGATGTTGGAAGGTGGGACCTGGTGGGAGGTGACTGGATCATGGGGCTGGTTTCTCATGGTTTGACACCATCCTCCTTGGTGTTATGGTGGTGTGAGTTCTCATGAGAACTAGTAAGATCCTGCCATGTAAGATGTGCCTGCTTACCCTTGGTCTTCTGCCGTGATTATAAGTTTCCTGAGGCCTCCCCAGAAGCAGAAGCCACTGTGCTTCCTGCACAGTCTACATAACCATGAGCCAATTAATCCTCTTTTTTTTTTTTTGAGATGGAGTCTCGGTTTATCAGAGACATATGTAATCTGGGTTCCATTTAACGTCTAAGCCTCAGGTCACTCATTTATTAGGTCAGTTATAAAAACTTTTGGGAAAGGTATATAAAATTCCTAGCACAGGCTAGGTGCTATGGCTCATGCCTGTAATCCCAGCACTTTGGGAGGCCGAGGCAGGTGGATCACCTGAGGTCAGGAGTTCAAGAGCAGCCTGGCTAACATGGTAAAACCCCGTCTCTACTAAAAATACAAAAAATTAGCCAGGAGTGGTGGTGCGTACCTATAATCCCAGCTACTCGGGAGGCCAGGGGAGAAAAATCGCTTGAACCCAGGAGGAGGAGGTTGTGGTGAACCGAGATTGTGCCATTGCACTCCAGCCTGGGCAACAAGAGTAGGACTCCGTCTCAAAAAAAAAAAAATTCCTAGCACAAAACAAGTGACAGCTGCTACCCTCATTATTGAATAGTAAAAGTATAGTGGTTGAGAACAGTCCTTCTAAGAGCTCTTTTCTTTCTTCCTTTCTCATTTCCATGAAAAAACAAAAAACTAAGTAAAACAAAACCCAAATGCCCATCAACAGCAGAATGAAAAAACAAAATTTGGTCTACACTTATAATGGAATATTATTCAGCCTTAAAACAAAGAAATTCTGACACATGCTATAACATGAATGAACCTTGATTACATTATGCTAGGTGATATAAGCCAGACACAAAACAGCATTATAGAATTCCACTTACATAAGGTTCCTGAAGTAGTCAAATTCAGAGAAACAGAAACAGTGGTTACCAGAAGCTGGGAGTAGGGAATAATGGGTACAAAGTTTCAGTTTGGGAAGGTGAGAAAGTTCTACAGACAGATGATGGTAAAGGTTAAACAACAAGGTAAATATACTGCCACTGAACTGTTCACATAAAAATGATAACAATGGGCTGGGCGTGGTGGCTCATGGCCGCGGTGGCTCACGGCGGAGATGGCTCACATCCCAGTACTTTGGGAGGCCGAGGCGGGTGGAACACAAGGTCAGGAGTTAAAGATAAACCTGGCCAAGATGGTAAAACCCCATCTGTAGTAAAAATACAAAAATTAGCAAGGCATGGTGGCAGAAGTCTGCAATCCCAGCTACTCCGGAGGCTGAGGCAGAAAACTACTTGAATCCGAGAGGCAGAGGTTTGCAGTGAGCCAAGATCGCGCTACTGCACTCCTGCACTCCAGCCTAGGCGACAGAGTGAGACTCTGCCTCAAAAAAAAGAAAAGAAAAGCAAAGAAAATGATTACAATGGTAAATTTTATGTTATGTATATTTTATCATAATAAAAAAAAAATCCACCAGGCTTAGCAGAAAATAGATGTATGTAAACAACAGACTAATAGGCAGCCCATACTGCTAGGTGAGCCAAAATTACCCTAGAACTTCCATTATCTTATCTATTCTTAAATTGGAACAACCAATAGGTTGAATGAACAAATTCTAGAACATTCTGAGTGATTGCTATTATTTGCTCAAGAGACACTATACTATTGGGAACTACTGATAATATATAGGTATATAAGAAATGGTCCTTGACTCAGGAGCATAAAAGCTAGTAAAAGATAAATACCAAAATAATATATGAGTTGGAGCTGTATTTGTGTTGCCACTATATAAATCATATAAAACACTATTGAGAGAGTAGAGGGAGAACATTTGATTAAGTCAGCTTAATGGAGAAAGTGATACTTGGGCCTCAGAGAAAACTAGAATTTTAAATAATACAGAAAAGATTTAAGTGAAAATGATAGAAAGCTGTGGAAGAATAAGCATCATCTACAAATAAACAATCTACAATAGAAAATGAGACCCGCATTGCGGGTGGAAGTGGTAAAAGATTAGAGTAAAAAAGAAGATTGGGGTCAGTTTCTAGGAGGTTTTAAGTGCCAATCTATGAAGTTTAGACTGTATTCAGGGAAAGAAAAGAAGCATGATCGAAACTGCACTCTAGGAAGATTTTTAGACCAACAGCGCAGAGAATGAGTAGAAATGGCAAAGATGAAAGGATGATTAAACAATAGACAAAACAGGGAATAAAGTTGAATGCCTAAATTAAAGTGCTGATGACAGTAAAAGCAGAGACATAAAGGAAGTGGTTCAATCAAAAAATAAGTTTAGGTTGGGTCCCCCTGTTATACATGATCATAGAGTATTGCATTCCCCCTTTCAACATTTATCACAGTTGCAATTCAGTTTCAATATTGCTCACAGTTGCAATCTCCATTTCTGAGCTCTATGAAAGTAGTAACAGTGTCTTAGTTACTGCTATATTCCTTGGCACACAGTACTCAAATAATGGCTGAATGAAGGTAGAATGTACTCTCCTAAAACACATACTTCTTTGAGTCAAGTAAGAACCTCTGTTTATATGTAAAAGGGCTCTCTAAATTTGGGAAAACTGCAAGTATTTCTAGATCTAGTATATAAGCCATTATCAGAGGTACATCCTATTCCAGTTTGAGCCATTACTGGCTGCCTTTGGGTAAGTGTGCTTTTCAATCTAATTTCAGAGGCAAGCCATCTGCCATTACCTAAAATCCTGCCCACATCAAGTTTACACAGTAAAAAACTAAAAAAGTTGTGACTTAATAAGCCCTAAAATATATATTAATAAAATGAGGTCAGAAATATAAAATATTTTATAAGTTCATGCACAAAAATAGGCTTACAATACCTTAGGGGGATTAAATGGGTATGTTTCTGGTATTTTTATCTCTAGTTGATATCTTCCTCCTAAAAAAATGGGGAAAACAAAGTTAAGAATGATGCTCACTTCAAGTATGTAAAGACAAATATATTGATGACCTTTTCAAAGCAGCTATTATTTTATATTCAATTATAAACATTCAAAGTTGAAACTCAGAAAGTAATCAAAAGCACTAGTTTTTAATTTAATGACTATTTAAAGCATACAGATCCTGAAGCCATCTAGGGACAATTAAAAAAAAGAGAGAGAAAAAAAATAAAGCATACAGAATATCCATTTCATATAACTGTTATTTGTCTATCAGTAACAAAGCTAAATACCTTAAATCCAAACAATCCAACACCAACATTTCATCAGGGCAATTAACTATTTTTTTTTTTTTTTTTTTTTTTTTTTTGGCATATGGAAATTTATTACTACAGTGTTTTCACCATTAAAATTTATGATCTTGGTCTTTCCTTCTTGCCTTTGTATAGGGCCAAAAGAGAGACATTGGCTACTTTGACAACCTTAAAGCGAACTCCAGGAATATCACCAACAGCATGACCTTTGCGACCAAATCCAGCAACTAGAACTTCATCGTTTTCCTCAATAAAGTTCAAGCAACCATCATTGGGTACAAAGGCTGTGATTTTCTTGCCATTCTTGATCAGCTGGACCCTGACACACTTCCTAATGGCAGAATTTGGCTGCTTGGCTTCAACTCCTACTTTTTCTAGCACGATTCCTTTTGCATGAGAAGCACCTCCAAAAGGGTTGGCCTTCAGGGCTGTGCCCAAATGGGCTTTTTTGTACTGTTTATCATGCCACTTCTGGTCTCGTCGGTGGCTACGGAGCTTCCTAGCAGTACGAAGTCCACGACACTTGCCCATCCTGCCAGCGTCCCGGGCCTGAGCGAAAGCGCAATTAACTATTATAGTTTTGGTTTTTTGTTTTTTTTTAAAGATGGGGGTTTCACCATATTGGTCAGGCTGGTCTTGAACTCCCGACCTCAGGTGATCCACCCGCCCGCCTTGGCCTCCAAAGTGCTTGGATTACAGGTGTGAGCCACCATGCCTGGCCTAAATAGCTTTAATCGCCTACTGTTTTCTCTAATCCACCCTGTTTACAATTGCTAAATAACAAAAAATAAAAAATAAAACCAAAAAAAAGAAAAGAAGGCAAGGAGGTATAAAAATATAGATGATACAAAGGATAGGGATTATGCCATAAACAAAATTCTACTTTTAACTGGTTCTCGCAAACGAAATAAGGTCCCAATCTTTTCATTTGTGCCCTAAACGTTCGTACTTGTTAATTTTATTTTAATTAACTAAATTAAATGTTCATTTGTTAATTTTAATTGCACCATTTTATTGGTGCAATTAAACTGCAATTACTTTTGCACCAACATAAAAACAAGCTGGTTCCATGGCTAATGCCTGTAATCTCAACACGTTGGGAGGCCAAGGTGGAAGGTCTGCTTAAAGCTAGGCCAGGAGTTTGAGTACAGCCTGGTCAATATAGCAAGACCTTGTCTCTATTTTAATATAAAAAACCTTATATCCTTAAAGTTTTAAACAAAATTCAACGAGAGAGACAAAAAAACAAAAAGCCATTTCTTTAAATGGGTATATAAAATGTAAAATTTTACCAAGGAGCTTTTCTAATGAGTAATATACATTTTCTAATAAGTAATACACAAATAGAAGGCACCTTTTTGTTTTGACGTTATCTTGAGCAACTGGCAGCTAAACAAGCATTTTTTAAAAGCTCATCTAGCTTCTCACAGCTGGGGTACTCAAGGAGAGGATAACTGCCTCTTAAGAAACTCTAGGCAGGGCACAATGGCTCACACCTGTAATCCCAGCACTTTGGGAAGCTGAGGTGGGCCCATCACTTGAGGCCAGGAGTTCAAGACCAGCCTGGCAAACATGGCAAAACCCATCTCTACTAAAAATACAAAAATTAGCCGGGTGTTGTGGCTCGTGCCTATAATCCCAGTTACTTGGGAGGCTGAGGCACAAGAATTGCTTGAACCCAGGAGGCAGATAATGCACTGAACCAACAGTGCGCCACTGCACTCCAGTCTGGGTGACAGAGCAAGAATCGAAAGGAAAAAGGAAAAAGGAAAGAGGAAAGGAAAAGAAAGGAAAGAGGAGAGGGGAGGGGAGGGGAGGGGAGAAGAGAAAGAGGAAAGAGGAAAAAGGAAAAAGGGAAAGGGAAAAGGAAAAGAAAGGAAAGGAAAGAAGGAAGAAAGGAAGGAAAGAAAGAAAGAAAGGAAGGAAGGAAGGAAGGAAGGAAGGAAGAAAAGGAAAGGAAAGAAAGAGAAGGAAGGAAGAAAGGAAGGAAGGAAGGAAGGAGGGAAGGTGAGAGAAATAAAGAAAGAGAAAAGAAACTCTGAAGGGAGAAGTCTTGCACTGGATGAGAGGCTGGATTCAACTCCTAACTCTAATGCACCTTCTAAGATTTTATGACAAATTATTAATAACATGGAATATTATAAAATATAGTCAATAAAACTGTGCTATTGCAATATTTATATATAAGGTTATGAGATTGTTTCAAGATAATCAAAGAATAGATTAGATCAAAGATGGCCAGGAGCTGATAAGTTATTAAAGCTGGCTGGACAGGTTTCATTATATTCTTCTTTTTTTATGTAGCTGAAACTTCTGGTAATAAAAAGTAAAATTCAAAAATGTGTGTTCATGGGGAGAAATGCCAGATATAGGTGACAGGGAGGAAGGCAGCATATCACACTGCCATGTGTGTACCTATGCAACAATCTTGCATGTTCTTCACATGTACCCCAAAACCTAAAATGGGAAAAAAAAAATTGGGGAAAAAAACTGTGTGATAGGAGCATTATTATCTTCAAAATTCTATATACTCAGCGCTCTAAAAAGTTAAACAGGAGACTTTCTTTAGTATATTCTAGACTGTCAAATATACCTCCTCACTCCTCCATTGTTATGAATGGATTGATAACTATGAATTTGAGGGGAAAAAAAGCGGCACTATTTTCTTCAAGTTGTTTTTGGTTTTAATCCTTCTTTTTTTTTTTTTGAGACAGGGTCTTGCTGTTGCTTAGGATGGAGTGCAGTGGCGAGACCCTGGTTTGGTTCCAGCGATTTTTGTACCTCAGTCTCCTGAGTAGCTAAGATTACAGGTACCTGCCACCCCTATGTCTAGCTTTTGTTTTTTGAGACTGAATCTTGCTTGTCACCCATGCTGGAATGCAATGGCACTATCTTGGCTCACTGCAACCTCTACCTCCTGGTTCAAGCAGTTCTGCCCCAGCCTCCCAAGTAGCTGGAATTATAGGCGCCTGCCACCATCTCCAGCTAATTTTTGTATTCTTAGTAGAGACAAAGTTTCACCCTGTTGGCCAGACTGGTCTCAAACTCCTGACCTCAGGTGATTCCCTTGCCTTGGCCTCCCAAAGTGCTAGGATTACAGGCATGAGCCACTGAGCCCAGCCAATTTTTGTATTTTTAGTAGAGATGGGGTTTATCACGTTGGTCAGGCTGGTCTTGAACTCCTGCCTCAGGCTCCCAAAGTGCTGAGATTATAGGCATGAGCCATCACACTTGACCTCTTCCTGCTATTTTTTTTTTTTTTTTTTTGATATGGAGAATCACTTGGCCACTAGTTCTTTTTAATAGAATCCCATAGTGACTAATGCATGAGTTGAACTAAATGCGTCAACACAGAACGTATAATAATAATGAAATGTAAAGAAAAGTAGCGGAAAGAAAAAAAGAACAGGTAAAAGAAAAGTACCTGAAGAAACTCTATACCCAGAATTATAAATGCTAGCTTCAAATATAGTTATAATAAATTTGGCTTCAGCACTACATAGGCTTTTCTTTTTTCTTCCTAAGAATAATTTTTTTTTCTTGTTAAACTCCAAATTACCATCTCTATAACCCATCATACAAAGTTCCTGAATGGCCAAAATAATCTCTTAGGAGCAATGTGAGAGCTGGGAGATATTATATAAATAATGCTGGACTCCAGAGTCTCCAAAATCTTATAACTATCCCATATGTTACATGCTCTGACAACTTTCAATATATAACCACTTAGCATTAATCACAGCATTATTTGATCAGGGTAATACAACTAATAATACTAATACTAATTTATGATAACTACATTATTCATATTATAACAGCTTTTACTACAAAACATTAACTTTTGAAGAATGGCTTTTAATATTAAAAATTAATGATCTTGGGCCGGGCACGGTGGCTCAAGCCTGTAATCCCAGCACTTTGGGAGGCCGAGGTGGGTGGATCACAAGGTCAAGAGATCGAGACCATCCTGGTCAACATGGTGAAACCCCATCTCTACTAAAGATACAAAAAATTAGCTGGGCATGGTGGTACGTGCCTGTAATCCCAGCTACTCGGGAGGCTGAGGCAGGAGAATTGCCTGAACCCAGGAGGCGGAGGTTGCAGTGAGCCGAGTCGCGCCATTGCACTCCAGCCTGGGTAACAAGAGCGAAACGCCATCTCATTAAAAAAAAAATAATAATAATAATAATGATCTTGGCCAGGTGTGGTGGCTCACGCCTGTAATCCCAGCACTTTGGGATGCCGAGGCAGGTGGATCATGAGGTCAAGAGATCAAGACCATCCTGGCCAACATGATGAAACCCCGTCTCTATTAAAAATACAAAAATTAGCTCGGTGTGGTGGTGCGTGCCTGTAGTCCCAGCTACTTGGGAGGCTGAGGCAGGAGAATTGCTTGAACCCGGGAGGCGGAAGCTGCAGTGAGCCGAGATGGTGCCACTGCACTTCAGCCTGTCACCTGGTGACGGAGTGAGACTCTGTCTCAAAAAGAAAAAAAAAAAATTAATGATCTTTAATTTAACTTAACCCAAAGAGGATAAGATGGGAAAGAAATGAGAATTTTTAAACTGTCAACAATGACTAGAAGAACTTTTAGGAAGAAAAGCTCAAGAACTAAACTGTCCCTTTGTCATTGAATTATTAAGGTAAAAGAAGATAAGAAAATTGAGTTAAGTAACATGCACAATATGGCATTTTCCTATAAGTATTCTACTTTACAATCTGATTCTTTTAATACTAAAAAAACAGCTGCCTCATTACTTAATAAGTTATAAATAGCTTAACATTCCACATGTAAACTTTTGACTTAGCATTTTCGATTTCTAAAAATTCAAAAATTGCAACATCCTTGCAATAAATATTTAATATTTTACCTATCATCATATTTCAAAGAAAAAGCATTTAAGTGTATGCCCTTAGTGCTTTTCCTTAATAAAATGAATAACTTCTCTTAACAGTTTTACAAAAAATAATAGAATTCAAGTCACTCTATCTCAAATATATGCCAAAAAGTATATTAAATCTAATCTTATCAAAATATTGTCTCACTTAGCAGCAGCAGCTGAAATAAGCACTTTTTTTTTTTTTTTGAGAGGGAATCTCCCTCTGTTGCCCAGGTTGGAGTACAGTGGAGCGATCTTGGCTCACTGCAACCTCCACCTCCAGGGTTCAAGCAATTCTCCTGCCTCAGCCTCCTGAGTAGCTGGGATTATAGGCATATACCACTACACCCAGTGTATTGTTTGTATTTTTAGTAGAGACAGGGTTTCACCATGTTGGTCAGGCTGTTCTTGAACTCCTGCCTTGGCCTCCCAAAGTGCTGGGATTACAGGCATGAGCCACCACACCCAGCCAGAAATAAGTACTTTTCAATGGCCAAACTTTTGGACTGATTCTCAGTATCGAGGAAAAAGAAAAAAAAAAAAAAGATCAAACTTGCTTCAAACCAATAAAGAATATATCTTAATTGTTCTGTAAGTATACATTATGTGATTTTTTTTTTTTTTTGAGACGGAGTTTTGCTCATTACCCAGGCTGGAGTGCAGTGGCGCGACTCGGCTCACTGCAACCTCCGCCTCCTGGGTTCAGGCAATTCTCCTGCCTCAGCCTCCCAAGTAGCTGGGATTACAGGCACACGCCACCATGCCCAGCTAATTTTTTGTATTTTTAGTAGAGACGGGGTTTCACCATGTTGACCAGGATGGTCTCGATCTCTTAACCTCGTGATCCACCCGCCTCGGCCTCCCAAAGTGCTGGGATTACAGGCTTGAGCCACCACGCCCGGCCTAGAAGCAATATTTAATACATGCTTTTTAAAAATCACATAATGTGGCCGGGCACGGTGGCTCAAGCCTGTAATCCCAGCACTTTGGGAGGCCGAGGCGGGTGGATCACGAGATCAAGGGATCGAGACCATCCTGGTCAACATGGTGAAACCCCGTCTCTACTAAAAATACAAAAAATTAGCTGGGCATGGTGGCGTGTGCCTGTAATCCCAGCTACTCGGGAAGCTGAGGCAGGAGAATTGCCTGAACCCAGGAGGCGGAGATTGTGGTGAGCTGAGATCGCGCCACTGCACTCCAGCCTGGGTAACAAGAGCGAAACTCCGTCTCAAAAAAATATATATATATATTGCTTCTACCTACCTAATTTAGCTCAGAAAGTGCCCTGTTTATAAAAATCAATTAAAAAATTAAAAACTTTGCTGGCTGACCTCTAGAGTAATGTCATTGTCCTACTATCTTCCAAAAATACTTCAAAACAACCTAAAAAAAATTTCAAGAATAACTATAAGGCCTGACTTCAAAAGGAAGCCAGTATATTATTATAAAAAACATCTGCCAGAAAACAAAAAATGGCTGGGCACGGTGGCTCATGCCTGTAGTCCCAGCACTTTGGGAGGCCGAGGCGGGCGGATTGCCTGAGGTCAGGAGTTCAAGACCACCCTGGCCAACTTGGTGAAATCCCGTCTCTACAAAAAATAATAATAATAATAATCTGCTGCTGGGCTTGGTGGCTCACCCCTATAATCCCAGCACTTTGGGAGGCCTACAAGGGGAGATCACCTGACATCAGGAGTTTGTCACCAGCCTGGTCAACATGGTCAAATGCCGTCTCTACCAAAAATACAAAATTTAGCCAGGCGTGGTTGTAGGCGCCTGTAATTGCAACTACTCGGGAGGCTGAGGCAGGAGAATTGCTTGAACCCGGAATGTGGAGGTTGCAGTGAGCCAAGATCACGCCACTGCACTCCAGCTTGGGTGACAAGCGCGAGACACCACCTCAGAAAAAAAAAGAAAAAAAATCTGATATTAGGACAAGCACCTGGTTTTTCTAAGTTTAAGTAAAGGTCTCCTCTACATGTAATGACTGTGAAAAGGACTAAATGAAATAGCATCCACGAAAACAGCCAGACCAAGCTAGGCAGATAGGAAGCACTCAATAAACAGTATAAAAAATTAAATGATATCTAGAAATGGTTCATATAAACTATAAAACAAAAAGTAAAATTTTATGACTTAAGAATTGCTACAAGGTTGGGCCCAGTGGCTCACGCCTAGAATCCCAACACTTTGGAACACCAAGTCAAGAGGATTGCTTGAGTCCAGGAGTTTGAGACCAGCTGGATAAAATAGCAAGATGCCAACTCTCCAATAAAAAAATAAAAAATGGGTCAGGCATGGTGGCTCACACCTGTAATCCCAACATTTTGGGAAGCCAAGGTGGGCAGATCACAAGGTAAGGAGTTCCAAACCAGACTGGCCAATATGGTAAAAACCCTGTCTCTACTAAAATACAAAAATTAGCTAATCGTGGTGTTAGGTGCTGGTAATCTCAGCTACTTGGGAGGCTGAGGCAGAAGAATCACTTGAATGGGAGGCGAAAGTTGCAGTGAGCTGAGATAGTGCCATTGCACTCCAGCCTGGGCAACAGAACAAGACAGACTTCGTCTCAAAAAAAAAGGAACAAATAAAATTGGTATAATATGCTAAAGTCATTCTAGGGTCTTTAAAAATCTGGATTAAAAACAGAAAAATATTCAAGAGTATTAGATTTTTAGCACTTTGGGAGGCGGAGGTAGGGGGAATCACCTGAGGTCAGGAGTTAAAGACTAGCCTGGCCAACATGGTGAAACCCCATCTCTACTAAATACACAAAAATTAGCCGGCGTGGTGATATGTGCTTGTAATCCTAGCAACTCGGGAGGCTGAAGCAGTAGAATCACTTGATCCTGGAAGGCAGAGGTTGCAGTGAGCCAAGACTGTGCACTGTACTCCAGCCTGGGTGAGAAAGAGACTCTGTTTCAAAAAACAAAAAATGAACAACAAAAAAACACACACAAAGTATTTAAGTGGATGTGGTGGCATACACCTGTAGTACTAGCTACTGAGGAAGTTGGAGGATTACTTGAGCCCAGGAATTCAAATTTATAATGAGCTATGACCATGCCACTGCTCTGCAGCCTGGGTAACAGTAAAACTTTGCATCTAAAAAAACAGATAACAAAAGAAAACAAAATAGACATCATCACCACTTCCATATTAAGTCGATTCTAATTTACATAAAGTGATTAGAAGCACAGGCTTTGGCCCGGGCACAGTGGCTCACACCTGTATTCCCAGTACTTTGGGAGGCTGAGGCAGGTGGATCACCTGAGGTCAGGAGTCCAGAATGGCCTGACCAACATGGAGAATCCTGTTTCTACTAAAAATACAAAATTAGCCAGGCATGGTGGCACATGCCTGTAATTTCAGCTACTTGGAAGGCTGAGGCAGGAGAATTACTTGAACCCAGGAGGAGGAGGTTGCGGTGAACTGAGATCTCACCACTGCGCTCCAGTCTGGGCAACAAGGGCAAAACTGCATCTCAAAAAAAAAAGCACAGGCTCTGAAGGCAAAGGCTATCAGCCGTGCTACTTAGATGTTTGACCTTAGATGAGTCACTTCGTTGAGCTTGCTTCTTCATCTATGAAACAGCCATCTCTGTATCTACCTCATAAGATTTGCTGAAAGGATTAAATGAGAAAATACATGTAAAGATTATACAATTAGGAATTACCATACTGTTATATGTTTTCTAGTAAACAAACACTTGAATACCTATTAATGCAAGAGCCTTGGTTATTTGCTATATAATCTAAATTTACAATATTAATTAATGAGGATTCATCTCATGAGAAAGTAAAATGCTCTAAGGCTTATTTCTGTATCTTACCACCCAATGGTCTAAAGTAGCCACAGACTTAATTTGTGAACACCAAGTTCAGCAAAGCCACGTCTTTTCTATATGTCTTGAAATGATCACTAAAAGCTTTCCTGAATAAAGAAAATAAACATTTGGACTACAGCCTGTATGAAGACATATGAGTGAATGAAATGCCAAATGACAAAAAGAAGAACTTTAAAAACAAAAGCAACATTTACCAGTGAGATATTTAAGGCAAGGTCTGTTTTAGTTACCATATGAAGGGTAACTGAGGGTCTACAGTCCATATAATTTAGAGGTTTAACATGCCAGATGTTTTATTCTATTACATTCTAACCTATAATACCTGTAACAAAGCTCCGCTAAAACTGTTTTGTGGAAAGAAAAAAATTAGCTAAAATTCAGTAAGAAACACCAGTTTATATTAAGTATCTAAATTTAATATTTTTAAAATTGCTATATATCTAAGCCAAATGAAGTTACTCTCCATATAATTTATAGGTGTTTAAGATTATTTTGATTTAATGTTTCAGACAAGTTCTAATATGCACAATATTTTGATACAGAAAAAAGTACTTGCCTTCATATGGTGTGTCTGGAGGTCCTGCTATTTCTCCTCTTAATTCTGTAAAATTCTCATCTACAAGATCTACTTTAATTTGATTTTTGCTCGTCTTAAAAATAAACAGAAAATAAATGTTAGTTATGTCAGCAAGAAAAACGCCTAATGTATTACCTATAAAAAAATTTCACCCCCTCTTTCATAAGCTTGATTATTTGCTCTAGTAAAATAAGTCTGGGTTTTTCTAGGACTTAATTAGCCAGTTTTAAGAATATTTAAAACAAACTAAGAAATTTAACTTCAATGTTCTAAATGAAGTAACACCACTTTGAACAATACACAATGGCTTCTTGACTTTCTAGGAATATTATTAGACAAAAATAGTATAAAACCTATTTTATGTTTGCCAATTCCATGTATGTTAGGTCCAAAGTGATAAATCTAATCATCCATAGATGAACGCTAAGATACTATATTCTGCACTATCCCCCCCAGGATACATGGGTTCTGCTCATATAAATAGAAAATTCAGGGTCATTAAAAGCCATTTAGGCCATAAACTCTCACTTGAACTAACAATAACAACTCTAGATGTTTAGTTTAACTTACTGAAATAGTACACCATCCACCAGAATGGTGAAAGCTCTAGCCATCTAATTGATTTTCCTTTCCATGAAAATTCCAGAGGCCTAAGTGCCTCAAAAGAATCTAAGACCTTCTTTGTTTTTCTGCTTAGCTTACTAAAATGGCAACTACCTACTTCCAAAACCAGACTCCTACTTTAAATTTATCTACACTGACTCATTTTGCACTTTATACTACTCCAAGTACTTTCCTATCTACACAGCATTACTGAGTCTCTTAATCTTATGGACAATCCATTCTCAGAGCCACAATAACATTAAATGATTGAGAAAAGCATCCAGTGGGATTCACATTAACATTCATAAGTGCCTGCCTGTAAATGAGCTCTGCACTTATGTTCTCAAACCTATCTTAAAAATTCAGTAAATCCTCTCCTTTTAATTTTTTAAACCAAAATCCCTAAAGTACAAGTTCTATCTTCTTCTTTTTTTTTTTTTTTTGAGACGGAGTCTTGCTCTTCTCATCCGGGCTGGAGTGCAATGGTGCTATCTTGGCTCACTGCAACCTCTGCCTCCCAGGTTCAAGTGATTCTCCTGCCTCAGTCTCCCAAGTAGCTGGGATTACAGGACTGTGCCACCATGACCGGCTAATTTTTGTATTTTTAATAGAGGCAGGGTTTCACCATGTTGGCCAGGCTGGTTTGGAACTCCTGACCTTATGATCCACCCACCTTGCCCTCCCAAAGTGCTGGAATTACAGGCACAAGCCACTGCGCCCAGCCTATATCTTCATTTTTTTGGTTAGGATTCCATATTGTTACCTAGTTGACACAACATATCGACTCTTATGAAAAAAAGCTCACTCAAGATTTCAAAAGTGAAGTTTTTTGCTTTTAGACACACTTTCTTAAACTTATTAGATAAAACAGTGTAAGAATTACTGTTTTAGAGGTCTTTGGCTTCCTCCTACAACCCAAAAAGGGACACAATTTTTACTTTCTTCTCTATATTAAATATTTTTAGTATAGAACGTTTAGTTCAGAAAAAATATATAACTTAAAACCTAAATTTTTAAAAGTTCACACCACTCCTAATTAATCCTTTTAATAAAAACACAGGATTTAAAAACTTACTTTCTAATTAGTACTGGTTTTTTACATTTTTTCTGAAAATACTGTTTATCCAAAAACTAAATTTAACTATAAATATGTACAATAAGAAAGTACTACTTACGCCCTAAAAAATTATTAACAACCTTGGTATTTGTGGTAGAAGTGAAAATGTACATTTTTGCAACAGAAAATAATATATATGTTTTTTGAGATGGAGTCTCACTCTGTCTCCCAGGCTGGAGTGCAGTTGCCTGCCTTGGCCTCCCAAAGTGCTGGGATTACTGTCTACCGAAAATACAAACAAAAATAATAATCTAGCTAATCATGCTTTCAAAGACCTCGACAGCTTTCCACAATCACACTTCCAAAAAGTAGTATGTAAATAACCCTAAGATGTCGGGATACTAAAGGACCTGATTAAAGTTTTTGGGAGAGGGAGGAGAGAGAGATTGAAAAGCTGCTTTTTGAAACTGCCCCAATCTCTGGTTAATAAATGCTAATAATTATTCATTTTCATACCTCTGTCCTTATTTCTGTCTATATCGTCCCCAAATTATTATTTAAGACAGGGTCTCACTCCCATCAGCCAGGCTGGAATACAGTGGCACAATCACAGCTCACTGTACCTCAACTTACCAGGCTCAGGTGATTCTCCACCTCAGCCTTCCCAGTTGCTGGGACTACAGGTGCGCACCACCATGCCTGGCTAAATTTTTTTATTTTTAGTAGAGATGGTGTTTTGGCATGTTGTTCAGGCTGGTCTTAAACTCCTGGGCCCAATCGATCCACCAGCTTCGGTCTCCTGCCTTGGCCTCAAAAAGAGCCATGGTGTCCAGCCCCCAAATTATAAATCAGAGAAAAATTGCTTTTTTTTTTCACTTTAGAGAAAGAACACTATTACTTTATAAAAAATGTACCATATCAGCTCAAGAAAATACCATTACCATGATGAATTCCATTACAAAAAGCATTCTGGTCAGGTGCAGTGGCTTACGCCTATAACCCCAACACTTTGGAAGGCTGAGGCAGATCACTGAGTCAGGAGTTCAAGACCAACATGGTGAAACCCCATCTTTACTAAAAATACAAAAAATTAGCCGGGCATCATGGTGTGTACCTGTAGTCCCAGCTCCTTGGGAGGCTGAGGCACAAAAATCATTTGAACCCAGGGAGTGGAGGTTGGAGTGAGCCAAGATTTTGCCACTGCTCTTCAGCCTGGGCAACAGAGCAAGATTGTTTCAAAAAGACAAAAAAAAAAAAAGCATTTAATAGGGTTTAGAATAGGAAACGGAAAGTTTAGCCAAAAATTTTTCACAGTTCAGTTTTCCATCAAGCAACTACTATTCTTTATACCACCACAGTTTAATTCAAACATCCAGTTATTTCACAATGTAAAACTCCAATCCCACTGCTCCCACAAATGAACTTAAAGTCTCATTTTAAGAGTCAGGAACTGTAAGCAAGACATGGAGAATGATGAAAGATGACAGTATTACAAAAGGTATGCCCTTTGGAGTAAGACATACATGTGCTGAATCCTAGTTCTGTCACTTACTTGTGGTATTCATTCAGGTATGTCACTTAACACCTAATTCTCAATTTTATTCCTGTAAAATGAGAATACTTTCAGAATTAAGTTTCTTGGGTAGAAGTAAGCAGCATAGTTCCCCTTTCCCAAACAATATTAACTATAAAACCTTTAATTTGGCTGGGTGCAGTGGCTAACAACAGTAATCCCAGCACTTTGGGAGGCGGAGGCTGGCTAATCACTTGAGGTCAGGAGTTCAAGACCAGCCCAACCAACATGATGAAACCCCATCTCTACTAAAAATACAAAAATTAGCTGGGTGTGGTGATAGGCACCTGTAGTTCCAGCTACTCAGAAGGCTGAGGCAGGAGAATTGCTTGAACTTGGGAGGCAGAAGTTGCAGTGAACCGAGACTGCACCACCACATTCCAGCCTTGGTAATAAGAATGAGATTCTGTCTCAAAAAAAACAACTTTAATTTTAAAGCTCTATTTTATAAAATTAATTCACAATTGTGTTTCTATAGTCTAAGAATAAAAATATAGTATCTAAAAATAAATATCAAAATAATGTGTTATTCACTTTAATGACTACAACAACCAAGACAGCTGAAGCTTTTGGGTGAAATTCTGAAGAACTGTGTTGTTATCGCTGAAAGATTGCTTTTATAAACTTTCTTCTCCCAACTCAGCTAAACACACAGTGGGACCTCTGGTAGCCTTGTTTTTTTCTGATGTTCCCTTGGGGCTTCACAATCCTAATGTATGAAAGGAATAGAGATACATAGAACCTATGTCTCACCCCTATAATTCCAGCGCTTGGGAGGCCAAAGCAGGTGAATCATTTGAGGCAAGAAATTTGAGACCAGCCTGGCAAACATGGTGAAACCCTGTCTCTACTAAAAATACAAAAATTAGCTGGGCATGGTAGCACATGTCAGTAATCCCAGCTACTCAGGAGGCTGAGGCATAAGAATTACTTGAACCCAGGAGGCAGAGGCTGCTGCATTTCAGCCTACACTACAAAGCAAGATTGTCACAAAAATTTTAAAAAATGAAAATAAAAATAAAAAAAGAAAGAAGCTATAGAAGTTAGCAATTTTAAAATACACATAAAGCATGCATAATAGCACATAATATTCAAGCTAATCTGAATAAGGTTAAAAAAGAGAACATTATTGTCAACAACCAATAGCAAAGAACTCAAAGCAGTTCTAATATATTTCCAAGGCCACATCTCTCAGTAAAATGATACTGTCATTGTTACCATCATCACTGTAAAAGTTCTTTCAAATAATGACTAGGGTCTTTTTATGCTATCTCAAATGTTAGTGAACAAAACCTAAGTCCCACTTGGAGCTGACATTCTAGTGGAAAAACTAAACACTGGAAGATTTTATCATATAAGGACTAAATACAAAGTATATTGTTGTTAAACCTGTTTAAAACTTACTAGCTATGAACAAGTTAATTAACCACTTTGTACTCCAGTTTCATCCTCTGGGATCTAAGGATAAGATAGTTCCTCACAGGGTTCACTGGTGAATTTAACAAATACAGTATATAGAACAATGCCTGCCACACAGTAAATGCTGAATTTATCACTGTAACATGCTGACTCTTGATAATGATGTTGGAGCAGAAAATTAACCCAAAGCAAATACTGCATTTTTTTATAAGAATAACCAATTTAGCCTCACTTCTATTTATTATTAAAAAAGTGCTCTAAAATAAAATTTAACTCCAAATTTCAAAATAAGACAAATTCTAAATGCCCCCTAAAGTTATAAGTAATTCTCATTAATATAAAAAAATTATTAATTTGTTTCCTAGTCAAGCCACAACTATTTTAAACACCCTGCTCATCATTATCATGCATACAAAAGTGAAATTTAGGCAGGGCACAGTGGTTCAAATGTGTAACCTCAACCCTTTGGGAGGCCAAGGCAGGTGGATCACCTGAGGTCAGAAGTTCCTCCACCTCGGATTGGGCAAAACTCCATCTCTACCAAAAAATACAAAAATTAGCCAGACGTGGTGGCAAGTGCCTGTAATTCGAGCTACTCAGGAGACTGAGGCAGGAGAACCACTTGAACCTGAGAGGTGGAAGTTGCAGTGAACCCAGACAGCGTCATTATAATACTCCAGCCTGGGGACAGAACAAGACTCCATCTGAAATTCAGTTCTTCCTAAGTTGTTGGAAATGATATTTTAAAAGCTTAACAGTTGCCATTATTTTTTCATAATTTAATATCCCTTATTATTCAAAGGCCCAAGAAACAAACACAATTTCTACCTTCTAGGCAGTTAAATTTATTTTATTTTATTTTTTATTTTTTTGAGATGGAGTCTTGCTGTGTCACCCAGGCTGGAGCACAGTGGCATGATCTCAGCTCACTGCAAATTCTGCCTATTGCGTTCAAACAATTCTCCTGCATCAGCCTCCCAAGTAACTGGGATTACAGGCACCCACCACCACACCTGGCTAATTTTTTTTGTAGTAGAGACAAGGTTTTGCTATGTTGACCAGGGTGGTCTTGAACTCCTGACCTCCAGTGATCTGTCCACTTTGGCCTCCCAAAACGCTGGGATTACACACATGAGCAACCGTGCTTGGCATAGGCAGTTAAATTTTAAAAAATTCTGAAGCTTATGGCACATAACATTCCCAAAGCAGAAGTGATATGAAAACAAAGGGATTGGGAGAATGAAAAACTGAGGACATGGAGACGCACATATGATCCTTACTAAAAACAAGCTCTAGACCAGCAGTATTCAATGTAACATAAGCCACACATGTAACGTAAAATTTTCTGGTATCCACGTTAAAAAGAGTACAAGATGGCCGAGCGCAGTGGCTCATGCCTGTAATCCCAGTGCTTTGGGAGGCCGAGGTGGGCAGATTACCTGAGGTCAGGAGTTCAAGACCAGCTTAGGCAGGAGAATCACTTGAACCCATGAGGCAGAGGTTGCAGTTGAGTGGAGACTGCACCAGTGCACTCCAGCCTGGGCAACAAAGTGAGACTCTGTCTCAAAAAAAAAAAAAAAAAAAAAATAGAAGAAACAAAAAATAATAAAGAAGCTATAGGGCCGGGTGTGGTGGCTCAAACCTGTAATCCCAGCACTTTGGGAGGCCGAGGCGGGTGGATCACGAGGTCAGGAGATTGAGACCATCCTGGTCAACACGGTGAAACCCTGTCTCTACTAAAATACAAAAAATCAGCTGGGCATGGTGGCGCGTGCCTGTAATCCCAGCTACCTGAGGCAGGAGAATTGCCTGAACCCAGGAGGTGAAGGTTGCGGTGAGCCGAGATTGCTCCATTGCATTCCAGCCTGGGTAATAAGAGCGAAACTCAGTCTTAAAAAAAAAAAAAGAAGCTATAGCAAATACCTTTTTTTTATTTTTTTTGAGATGGAGTCTGGCTCTGTCGCACAGGCTGGAATGCAGTGGTGCAACTGGAACCTCCCCCTTGGGGGTTCAAGTGATTCTTGTGCCTCAGCCTCCAAAGCAGCTGCAATTACAGCTGCCCGCCACCATGTCCGGCTAATTTTTGTATTTTTAGTAGAAATGGAGTTTTGCCACATTGGCCAGGCTGGTCTTGAACTCCTGACCTCAAGTGATCTACCCACCTCAATCTCCCAAAGTGCTGCGATTATAGGCGTGATACACCACGCTCAGCCGCAGCAAGCAATTTTTAAATCACATCTGTAATCCCAACACTTTGGGAGGCCAAGGAAGAAGGATCACCTGCGCCCAGGAGTTTGAAACCAGTCTGGGCCACATAGTGAAACTCCCATCTGTATACCGGGGCAAAAAAAAAAGCATGTGCCTGTAATCCCAGCTAGTCAGGAGGCTGAGGTGGGAGAATCACTTGAGCCCAAGAGGTCAAGGGTTCAGTGAGCTCTCATTGTGCCATTGCACACCAGCCTGTGTGACACTGAGCCCCTATCTCTTAAAAAAAAAAAAGTTAAGTTCTGGACTTCTGTCAAACTTTACACAATCTACAATGAAGAGTAATTCAAGCTCCGGATTTATCAATCCATGAATATTTACTGAGTACTTGCTATTTGCAAGGCATTATAACAGATACTGGTGGTATAATGATCAACTAGAAATTTTTTCTACCCTAAATCGATGGTTTTTCATTCTAAGGTACTGAACAACTAATTATATAATTTTTTAATGAAGTACAGGATACTATGAAGAACATTTAGCAAGAGAAAATCTAGAAAGAGGAAGCTTCCTTGAGGAAACTACTTTTAAAAGACTTAAAGTTAGGTAAAGCCAACACTTAAGACAGAGAGTACATACTGTGCAAAATAGAAGCCAACGAGGACTTGGCAAGTTTAGGAATTGAAAAGCCACCAATGTGACTACAATACAAAGAATAAAAAAAAGTAGAAATGAGGCCAGAGAAGTAGTCAAGAGCCAGATTATTCAGGGTCATGAAGAATAATAAAAATCTGAAGTGTTATAACAATCAGATCTGGGTTTTTTAGAGATCACCTAGCTGTATTACAGGGAAATGCCTGGAGTAGGATTTGAAAGAATACTTACAAAACCTGTGAGAGATGCCAATAAGGTCCAGTGCAATGAAAAGAAGATGAATTCAGACAGGAAGTAAAACCTAAAGGACTCAGTTACTACTAACTAAAAGTGTATGATCTTAGAGGAGGGGATTTTTTTGCTGGGTAGATGACAGTAAAACTAAGATAAGGAAACAGAATTGAGGAGTCAGGATTTGAGGAGGAGGCGAAAAATCCGTTTGAGACATGCTGGATACAAGGTACCTGTGAAAATCCCAAGAACCAAGTAGATAAATGAAAATTCAGGTCTCTGGTTCAGGAGTGATCTGGTCTGAAGATATTTTAGGAAGATAGGAAAGGCCAGGCACTGTGTGGCTCAGGCCTGCAATCCCAGCACTTTGGGAGGCCAAGGTGGGCAAATCATGTAAGGTCAGGAGTTCAAGATCAGCCTGGCCAACATGGTGAAACCCCATCTCTACTAAAAATACAAAGATTAGCTGGGGACATGGTGATGCCTGCCTGTAACCCCAGCTACTCTGGAGGCTGAGGCAGGAGAATCACTTGATCCTGGAAGGCTGGGACCACAGGCACATGCCATTACACTAATTTTTTACCATTTTTTGTAGAGATGGGCTTTCACCATGTTGTCCAGACTGGTCTCAAACTCCTGGGCTCAACTTATCCTCCTGCCTCAGCCTCCTAAAGACCTAGGATTGCAGGAGTAAGCCATCATGCCCAACCAAAATAATATTATTTTTAAGAAATGCATGCTCAAGATTTTGGTAGTAAATTATATTCATGAGAGCAACATGATCTTAGTTAGTGAGGATACAAAGTATACTGTTCTTCCGACTTTTTCACTTGAAAATTTTCTTGCCAGGCGTGGTGGCTCACACCTGTAATCCCAGCACTCTGGGAGGCCGAGGTGGGTGGATCACGAGGTCAAGAGATCGAGACCATCCTGCAACATGGTGAAACCCCGTCTCTACTAAAAATACAAAAAATTAGCTGGGCATGGTGGCCTGTGCCTGTAATCCCAGCTACTCAGGAGGCTGAGGCAGGAGAATTGCCTGAACCCAGGAGGCGGAGGTTGCGGTGAGCCAAGATTGCGCCACTGCACTCCAGCCTGGGTAACAAGAGCGAAACTCTGTCTCAAAAAAAAAAAAAAAAAAAGAAAAGAAAATTTTCTTAATAAAAAGTGGTAGCTGGGTGTGGTAGCACGTGGCTGGAGTCCCATCCCAGCTACTCAGGAGGCTGAGGCAGGAAGATCATTGAAGACCAAGAGTTTGAGCCTGCACTTGAGCTATGACTGAGCCACTGCAATCCAACCTGGGTGAGAGAAGGTCTTCCAAATACTTCTAACTTCTCTTCCCCTCAGCTCCCTATTCAACTGTAGCCCCACACTACAATAATCTCTTGCCTAAGGTACCTAAAAAGGTTTCCTAAATGATCTTGAGTTCATTCTTGCCCCTTTATCTTCTACATGGCTATTGTGTAATCAATTTTCTTTTTTCCTTCTTCCCTACGAAAGAAACTCTTGGCTGGGCACGGTGGCTCACTCTTGTAATCCCAGCACTTTGGGAGGCCGAGGTGGGTGGATCACCTGAGGTCAGGAGTTCGAGACCAGCCTGGCCAACATGGTGAAACCTCATCTCTACTAAAAATACACAACTTAGCTGGGTGTGGTGGCACGTACCTGTAATCCCAGCTACTTGGGAGACTGAAGCAGGAGATTTGCTTGAACCAGAGAGCTGGAGGTTGCAGTGAGCCAAGATCCCGCCACTACACTCCAGCCTGGCAACAGAATAAGACTCTGTTTCAAACAAAACAAAAACAACCAAAAAAAGAGAAACTCTCATTTTAATTGAGGAGCACTGTACTTATCTAAAGATTTCCTAGCTGCCCTTAAATCAAGAAGAGGTTATGATGTAGTTTGGTTAAAAAAATAAAAACAGGGCTGGGCGTGGTGGCTCATGCCTATAATCCCAGCACTTTGGGAAGCCAAGGTGAGCGGATCACCTGAGGTCAGGAGTTCAAGACTAGCTTGGCCAACATGATGAAACCCTGTCTGAACAAAAAATAGAAAAATTAGCTGAGTGTGGTGGCAGGTACCTGTATTCGAAGCTAACTGGGAGGCTGAGGCAGGAGAATTGCTTCAACACAGGAGGCAGAAGTTGAAGTGAGCTAAGATCACGCCACTGCACTCCAGCCTGGGTGACGAGAGCAAAACTCCATCTCAAAAATATATGTACAATAATAAATAAAAACAGTTGTGCGGCCGGGTGCGGTGGCTCACGCCTATAATCCCAGCTCTTTGGGAGGCCGAGGCGGGTGGATCACAAGGTCAAGAGATCGAGACCATCCTGGTCAACAAGATGAAACCCTGACTCTACTAAAAATGCAAAAATTAGCTGGGTATGGTGGCATGCGCCTGTAGTCCCAGGTTTTCGGGAGGATGAGGCAGGAGAATTGCTTGAACCCAGGAGGCGGAGGTTGCGGTGAGCTGAGATCATGCCATTGCACTCCAAACTGGGTAACGAGAGCAAAAACTCCGTCTCAAAAAAAAAAAAACAGTTGTAAGACAATCCGTCAGGAAAACAAAAACAAAAACAGAAGTTGGCCAGGCAGGGGCTCATGCCTATAATCTCGGCACTTTGGGAAGCCAAGTCAGGAGACTCATTTCAGGCCAGGAGTTCAAGACCAGCCTGAGCAACATGGCAAAATCCAGTCTCTACAAATAATTTAAAAATAATTGGCCGGGTGTGGTGGCTCATGCCTGTAATCCCAGCACTTTGAGAGGTGGAGGTGGGCGGATCACCTGAGGTTGGGAGTTCGAGACCAACCTGACCAACATGAAGAAACCCCATCTCTACTAAAAATACAAAATTAGCTGGGCATGGTGGTGCGGTGGGCACCTGTAATCCCAGCTACCCGGAGGCTGAGGTAGGGAATAACTTGAAGCCGGGAGGCAGAGGTTGTGGTGAGCCAAGATCGTGCCATTGCACTGCAGCCTGGGCAACAAGAGCAAAACTCCATCTCCAAAATAAATAGATAAATAACTGGGCACAGTGGTGTCTACCTGTAGTACTAGCTACGATCATATCACGGCACTCCAGGCTGGGCAACAAAGTGAGACCTAGTCTCTGATAAATACAAACAATACATACATAGGAAAAAAACAATAAAATGGTCTTTCATTATTCATTGTACAATGATTATCAGCTACCTATACGTATATAGAGTTGATCATCCTAACATATGACTAATTTAACTCTAATTTATCCTCTACATACCAGTCAGTTAATGGTTATTCCCAAGGAACTCTTTCCCTGAGGCTAGAACACCCAATTTCCATAGGTCCCCTCACTTAAAGTCAACAAACATACTTATTAGCTATTTAATTTCTCACTGCCTTACTGAGCCATAATTTACTCCATAATAGCAAGAATCATGTCCATTTTATTAACATAGATGGCATTCAGTAAATATGTTCTGAATAAATGAAAAAAATATAGTGACACTAAAGAACTGAACCACAGATGACATCATATATACTAAATAGATGCCCCGTGATATCTTCAAAGGGGAAAACTAAAAAATAAAGGAAAAAAGATTCCCTTCCCACTATGTTGTTTCCCAGTTTTCAAGACCTGACTACATTATCAACACTTACATGGAACTGAAATCCATCTTTACCTGGAGGCTACTGTTATTGACACATTCAACTCTTTCTAGTCCCAGAAGCAGGATGAAACTTTCACAGTGGTTGGGAATGAGCTCCACAGAGCTTAGGAATATCCTTAAACTCATTCAAGAAAAGAAGTGCCTCCTGCTTAGTAGGCAATGTGCTAAGCAATGGGGAATAGAAGATCAGTAAGAAAGAACTCTGTGGCCAGGCATGGTGGCTCACACCTGTTAATCCCAGCCATTCTGGGAGGCCGAGGTGGACGGATCACGAGGTCAGGAGTTCGAGACCAGCCTGACCAACATGGTGACACACAATCTCTACTAAAAACAAAAAATTAGCCAGGTGTGGTGGCACACGCCTATAATCCCAGCTACTCGGGAGGCTGAGGCAGGAGAATTGTTTGAATCTGGGAGGCAGAGGTTGCAGTGAGCTGAGATTGTGCCACTGCACTCCAGCCCGGTGACAGAGCGAGACTCTATCTCAAAAATGAAACAAACAAACAAACAAAAAACAAGAAAGTACTCAGCTCTCAATGACTCACATTCACAGTTCCTATGGGCAGATAGAAAGAAAGCACCTAGGGGCCCAAAGTGGCTCCGGCCGGATGTCGTGGCGCTTGCGAAGGCGAAGCCAAGAGTTCAAGGCCAACCAACCTCAGCAACCTTACAAGCTCTCAATGATTGGCAAAAAAAAAAAGAAAGAAAGCACCTAACAAAACAGACACCTAAAATTTCATCCAAGACTCAATGACCACTCGGTATGTATCACTTTCAGATATACACACCCCAAATTCTTACACATGTATACCATCAAAAAATTGAAAGTAACTGAAATGTCTAATAGACAAGACGCAAAAACTGTGCTATAGTCTATGAAATCTAAGTCACTACAGTGATTTAAGAAAAAGCAGGAAGTCCAGGCTCAGGATCACCTGAGGTCAGGAGTTCCAGACCAGCCTAGCCAACACGTCTCTACTAAAAATAAAAATATTAGCTTCGTGTGGTGGCACATGCCTTGTAGTCCCAGCTACTCGGGAGGCTGAGGCAGGAGAACTGCCTGAACCCGGGAGGCAGAGGTTCCAGGGAGCCAAGATCATACCACCGCACTCCAGGTCTGGGCAACAGAGTAAATTTCTCTCAAAAAAAAAAAAAGCAGAAAATGTTTTATTATCAGCTCACTGAAAAGCAATAGCATCAGTCAACCCATCATTGGGTATGACAAGACCAAATAAGATGGTTCATTTGAAACAAAGAAGCCTAAAAGAAAAGCACCCATAGTTAATTGAGAGAAAACAGTACATAGACCTACATTTCTAATCACTAGAAAAATCCATAATCACACATTTGGTAAAAGTAACAGACTTGCCCTAAACCTATGCTAAGAGCACTTTCAGCAGCAGCTCCTCAAAATTAAGATACCTATCAAAGACCTTTTTGATGTACTTAAATTACTAAGCCTTCTACATTCTAGGTACCCTACAAAATGCTAAAGAGAAAACAATGAATATGAGTCCTCAAGGAGGTTAATCAGGAGTAGAAGGACATATGTACAAATATCAATAATAAGATAACTGCTCTCATGAAATCTGACAACAAAAAACAGAAGGAAATTTTGGCTTTAAGAAAGGCTTACTGGGGTGGTATTTTAGGGTAAGTAGGTTTTGGAAGGCAAAAAAAAAAAAAAAAGGTAAGGGCTTATTCCAGACAGATGAAATGACAAAGCAAGCAATTTTGTATTGCTGAAGGTTTGAGAGAGAGTGAAAGTCTGAGGTATGTGTAGGAATGCAAGTGTGTATCTGTGACTTGAAACAGGTCAGCAAAGGCAGGTCAGAACGATAGCATAAAGGTTTTGACTTTATTCAACAGGCAGTAGAGAACGTAAAAGAGAATGACATAAGATCATATTTTTGCCGGGTGCAGTGGTTCACGCCTGTAATCCCAGCACTTTGGGAGGCCGAGGCGGGTGGATCACAAGGTCAAGAGATCGAGACCATCCTGGTCAACAAGATGAAACCCCGTCTCTACTAAAAATACAAAAATTAGCTGGGCATGGTGGCGCGCACCTGTAGTCCCAGCTACTCAGGAGGCTGAGGCAGGAGAATTGCCTGAACCCAGGAGGCAGAGGTTGCAGTGAGCCGAGATCGCGCCATTGCACTCCAGCCTGGGTAACAAGAGCGAAACTTTGTCTCAAAAAAAAAAAAGATCATATTTTTAAAATTAAATCCAGTGGCATGGCACCATTAGAGTTGAATAGAGAGGCTGGGAGAGCCTGAAGGCAGAAAAATAAGTGTAAATAAGCAAACTTTTATTCTATTTTATTTAAAGACAGGGTCTTACTCTGAAGTGCAGTGGCAAAGTCAAGGTTCACTGCAACCTCGATCTCCCAGGCTTAAGGGATCCTCCCACCTCACCATCCAGAGTAGTCAGGACTACGGCACCACCACCCCAGGCTAATTTTTTTTTTTTTTTTTGAGGCTGAGTTTTGCTCTGTTGCCCAGGCTGGAGTGCAGTGGCATGATCTCAGCTCACTGTAACCTCCACCTCCCGGGTTCAAGTGATTCTCCTGCCTCAGCCCAAGTAGCTGGGATTGTAGGTACATACCTCCACACCCAGCTAATTTTTTGTATTTTAATAGAGACAAAGTTTCACCGTGTTGCCCACGCTGGTCTTGAACTCCTGAGATCAGGCAATCCACCCACCTCGGCCTCCCAAAATGCTAAGAGTACAGGCATGAGCCAATGCACCCTGCCTAATTTTGTGAGTTTTCGTAGAAACAAGATCTCACTATGTAGCCCAGACTGGTCTCTAACTCCTGGGCTCAAGCAACCCTCCCTCCTGCCTCGGCAGCCCAAAATGCTGGGATTACGGGGTTAAGCCACTGAAAGCAACCAGGAAACATTTAACACACAGTCCATCTGGGCTGGGTGCAGTGGTTCACACCTGTAATCCCAGCACTCTGAGTGGCTAAGGAGCACGGATCACTTGAGCCTAGGAGTTCGAGACCAGCCTGGGCAACATGGCAACTTTTAAAAAAAGTAAAAAAAAAAAAAATCAGGAAGGCATGGTAGTACATGCCTATAATGCCAGCTACTTGGGAGGCTGCAGTGAGGATCACTTAAGCTCAGCAGGTTGAGGCTGTGGTGAGCTGTGATCACACCACTGCACTCCAGCCTGGGTGACAGAGTAATACCCTGTTTCAAATATATAAATAGTCCATCTGAGATATAAAAACCTGACCTACGGTATTAACGAAAGGAATAAAAAAGAGAAAAACAAACATTCCAGAGACAAGTGGAGGATGAATGGTAAATCAGTGACAATATTTCATAAAGGATAGTAACAGAGGTTGAAGAAAAATCAGAAAGGAGCAGTACAAGAGCAACCAAAGGAGGAAAGTTCTAAGATGGAAATGGAAATGTTGAAGGAACATGTACAAAACGGATGATCACAAGAACTTACTCAGTATTCGATAACTGGGAAGGTACTGCCTGAAAGAGCAGTTTCAACAGTATATGGTAAAGAGAGAAACTCAAGTACAGAAGTTAAGAAAATGAATTAACTTTTAAGAACTAAATATAGAAGAATATCTTTTTTAAAAAAAATGGGTCCTCCAGCACAGTGCTTCCAGAGCAGGAGGACAGGCCAACCAGCAACATGGGTCTGAGAATGTCTTTATTAATATCAAAGTAGAAAAAGAGTAGCCTGGCAACAAAGCGAAACTCTGGCTCAAGTGAAAAAAAAGTAGGGCCAGGCGCGGTGGCTCAAGCCTGTAATCCCAGCACTTCGGGAGGCCAAGGCGGGTGGATCACGAGGTCAAGAGATCGAAACCATCCTGGTCAACATGGTGAAACCCCACCTCTATTAAAATTACAAAAAATTAGCTGGGCATGGTGGCGCGTGCCTGTAATCCCAGCTACTCAGGAGGCTGAGGCAGAACTGCCTGAACCCAGGAGGCGGAGGTTGCGGTGAGCTGAGATCACGTCATTGCACTCCAGCCTGGGTAACAAGAGCAAAACTCCATCTCAAAAAAAAAAAAAAAAAAAAAAAAGAAAAAAAAAGTAGTCTTTTTTTTTTGTAAGACTAAATAGTCTATCTTTTGTAAGACTATCTCAGGAAACAGAAGAAGAAAAAAAGATAGACAGTTACTAGAACCCCTTTCTTTTGAGACAGAGTCTCACTCTGTCACCCAGGTTGGAGTGCAATGGTGTGATCCTGGCTTACTGCAATCTCTGCTTTCTGAGTTTATGCAATTCTCCTGCCTCAGTCTTCTGAGCAGCTGGGAGTATAGACACCCACCACCACACACAGCTGAGTTTTGTATTTTTAGTAGAGATGGGGTTTCACTATGTTGGTCAGGCTGGTTTCAAACTTTACACCTCAGGTGATCCACCTGCCTCAGCCTCCAAAGTGCTGGGATTACAGGCGTGAGTCACCTACGCTGGCCTAGCTAACTTTTGTATTTTTGGTAGAGATGGGGTTTCGCCATGTTGGCCAGGCAGTTCTCAAACTCCTGACCTCATGATCTGCCTGCTTCGACCTCCCAAAGTGCTGGGACTACAAGCATGAGCCACCATGCCCAGCCTAGAACTCTTTAAACTGATAGTGGGAATGTAAATTGTTACAATCATCTAGAGAACAATGAAGCAATATCCAGTCAAGCAGATGCTGAAAATATGCTCAGATCTTCCAATTCTACTTTCTAGAAAAACTATTATATGTCCCTCCAAAATTATAAAAATGTTCAGTACATCCTTTTATCTAAAAGTTGGAATTAAATGCCATCAATAGGAAAATAAACTTTAAAAACTGACATGGAATACCATATAGTTTATATTAAAGAACTAGCACAAAATACAGTATCACAGATACATCTCTAAAAAATGCTAACAGAAGGCCAGGCGCGGTGGCTCATGCCTATAATCCCAGCACTTTGGGAGGCCGAGGCGGGTGGATCACGAGGTCAAGAGATCGAGACCATCCTGGTCAACAAGGTGAAACCCCGTCTCTACTAAAAATACAAAACAGCTGGGCACAGTGGCGCGCGCCTGTAGTCCCAGCTACTCCGGAGGCTGAGGCAGGAGAATTGCTTGAACCCAGGAGGCGGAGGTTGCAGTGAGCTGAGATCGCACAATTGCACTCCAGCCTAGGCAACAAGAGCGAAATTCCGTCTCAAAAAAAAAAAAATACTAAGGGAAAAAGTTTCCAAAAGAGATGTACATTACAATCGCCTATGAAAACTGTTTTTAAAAAAACTTAAAAAAAAGCAAAAAGTATTTTATTTTTAAATTCAAGAGATACTATGTTTAACAGTAAAAACAAAACATGAAGGGGAAAGATATACACTAACTTCACATAGCAGATACTCCTAGAAAGAAAAAAAAAAATGGAATAAGAAAAAAGTTATCCAGTGAGCTTTACCTCCATGTTTTACTTTATTTGGGTGGAGGCAGTTTAGTCCAAATACAGTATGAGAAGACTATAATTTGTGAAATATGGACCACAAGATGTTCATGTATTACTTTTAAAACTTCTAAGTATAAAGTATTTCATAGTTTTAAAAAAATCTTCAAAAATGTAGGGAGCAAGCAGCAGATATGAGTGTAACTCTATTCCACCATAACCACCAATATTTTAGATGCAGAGACCTGATTTCGAACCTCTGTTCCACCACAAATTTATTGATACTGATAAAGTTACTTAATTCTTCACAGCTGCAACTTTTGGATCTGTGAAACAAGAATAATATCAATCTCATAAAGCTGCCATATATAAAAAAATGTCAGATAGGGAGGGTGCAGCAGCTCATGCCTGTAATCCCAGGACTTTAGGAGGCTGAGGCAGGAGGACTGCTTGTGTTTAGGAGTCTGACACCAGCTTGGGCAACACAGTGAAACCTCCAACTCCACAAAAAATTTAAAAAAGAAAATTTAGCCAGGTGTGGTGGCCACCAGGAAGGCTAAGGCAGGAGGATCACTTGAGCCCAGGAGTTCAAGGTTACAGTGAGATGTAAGGTCTTGTTCTGTTGCCACTGCACTCCAGCCTGGGCAACAGAGCAAGACCTTGTGTCTGTCTGTCTGTCAATAAATAAATAAATAAATAAACAACCAAACAAACAGACAGACAGACATTCAACAGTTACTCTAAATTTGCGGTAAAAGCAAATAACTAAAGGGAGAAGAAAGGAAAAAAGAGTTTTGCAGTGATGTTTACAATTAATTGATTATAACCAATTACAGATTTTTTTCCCTCTCCGTTTCCACTGCTTCATTTGACCAGCCTTAAAAAAATTTAAAAAATTTTAAAAAGCACTTTCAATGAAATACAGTTCTCCCACCTTTCAGATTTACATAAGAGAATAACATGGATGACAGATGAATGAGACTAGCTATTTTATGGCTTCCAAAGCCCACTGAAGAAGGGATTTGCAAAGGGATCCAAGATTACATACCATAGGACTAGAATCTGGATTCTTTGGTCTAGTTTCAGCAAACCAGAGCCATGTCAAGAAATCCAAAATAATCCCATTACCTCTATATCATTTGAGAGTTTCCCAAATGAACTTTTTCATTCAGGAAGGTTAACATTTTAACACAAACTTTTCTCCAATTTATAACTGTCTCCTAAAGAAAGATAAAATAACATCTGGAAAACAGAGCCCACATATATTCCTTTGTATTAATATATCCCCTCTCATCCAAAGAGGATACATTCCAAGATCCCTAGAGGATGCTTGAAACCACAGATAGTACCAAACCCTATGTTTTTTCCCATATTTACATACCTATGTTAAAGTTTAATTTATAAACTAAACACAATAAGGGATTAACAATAATTTTAACAATATAGTATAATAAAAGTTATGTGAATGTGATCTCTAAAAATATCTTATTGTACTATACTCACTTATCTTTGGACGATAGTTGACAGAGAGTAACTGAAACTGCAGAAAATGAAACTGCAGATAAGGGTGGACTACTTGGCCACCAGCCCCATGGATAATTAGCAAACAGATGACAAAGAAACACTATCAGAAGTACCATAGCCCTCCAGATTCAGAAAGACCAATATCTCTAGAACAATAAATAATCACAAACTGCAAAATGTCCCAGACGAAGTATTCAAAAGCAGCCAGAGAGAAAAGTTACATTGCTTGTGAAGGAATGACAAATAGACTGATAGCACTGAATAGTGGAGACTAGAATATGATGCAGTGTCATCTTTTAGAATAGTCAACTTAGAATTATATATCCAGCAAACTGTCTTTCAAGAATGAGAATAAAGACATTTGCAGACAAATGAAATTGGAGAGGGTTTAAAATCAAAAGACCCTCTCATTAAAGGAGCTTCTAAAGGTTGAATTTCCAGAAGGTTAATAATTTCAGAAGAAAGGTCTAGGTGCAAGAATAAATAATGAGGAAAAAAAAAGAATAAAGTCATGAATAACTCTAAACAAACATTGATGCAAAAAGAACAAGAATATCTTAATTTATAATTTTTAAAAAGTCACAATAGAACTGACATTCTGGAAAACATGAGTACATAGCTAGGGAAGATTAGGTCAGTGTATGGTGCTGGTATGACTAGAATTAAAATATTCTTAATTTTTTACTATTGTTTGGGAGGAGAATAAAGATAATTCATTTTAGACCATTAAGTTAAATATACATGTTAAAATTTATTGAGGGCCCATTAAAATAATAGAAACAATTCAGTAACTTCCAGATTAATTGGGGTTAGGGCATTAGAATGTAGAGGGAAGTAGATTAGTCGTCTTGAGCTTTTCTTGAGGCATATTTACATCCAGCAATCACTAAACCATTGAACAATACCTTTATAATCCAAGAACAATAAGCAGAACAGAATATGAAAACATAGCTAATTCTGACATCTAACAGCTATCAGGTTACTGAACGCTTCATTATGTCCCAAGCATTGTTCTAAGCACTGTAAAGACTCTCCTAATCTTCCCACATTTTTACAGATTAAAAAAAATAGAGATACAGAGCTAGTGCTTCGGGTTTTAAGAAGAAAAGCCAAGACTCAAAGCAAAGCTAATTCTAAAGCCCACGCTCTTAATTACTAAGCTAACTTCAGTAAAATATGCTTCAAGAGTTAAATCTCTCTACCTCCTGGCAAGTTTAAGTTCTCATACTAAGAGGAAAAAAAAGATACACTGAAATAATATTGCATTGTTACCCCTTCTGTAAAGTTGTATTAATAGTCAGCTTTTATATTATCATTTATGAAACAGATATTCCCAGAAACCAACTACTTATTATGGCTAAACTGGTATGCAAAAACCCTGGTTCACCAATAACCAGCTCTGTTTCTCTGAGCAACTTAACCTCCTTGGGCCTCAGTTTCTTGGTTTTATAGATGATGAGTTTGGCCAAGGTCTCTTTCAGCTCTAAAATTCAGTATGTTTTAGCACTTTTCTAAAATGTTTTATATATACGTATTTAAGAGACGGGGTGTCTCTCTGTTGCCCAGGCTGGAGTGCAGTGGCTATTCACAGGCACGATCCCACTACTGATCAGCACGGGAGTTTTGACGTGCTCCATTTCTCACCTAGGCTGGTTCACCCCTCCTTAGGCAACCTGGTGGTCCCCTGCTCCAGGGAGGTCACCATATTGATGCTGAACTTAGTGCGGACACCTGATTGGCACAGCGCACTACAGCCCAGAACTCCTGGATTCAAGAGATCCTCCAGCCTCAGCTTCCCAAACAGCTGGGACTACAGGCACACGCCACCGCACCCAGCAGATGTTATATATATATATATATATATATATATTTTTTTTTTTTTTTGAGAAGGAGTTTCGCTCTCATTACCCAGGCTGGAGTGCAATGGCGTGATCTCGGCTCACCGCAACCTCCACCTCCCGGGTTCAGGCAATTCTCCTGCCTCAGCATCCTGAGTAGCTGGGATTACAGGCACATGCCACCGTGCCCAGCTAATTTTTTGTATTTTTAGTAGAGACGGGGTTTCACCATGTTGACCAGGATGGTCTTGATCCCTTGATCTTGTGATCCACCCGCCTCGGCCTCCCAAAGTGCTGGGATTACAGGCTTGAGCCACCACGCCCGGCCTAGATGTTATATTTTTCTTAACAAAGGTTTAGAAAATTACCTTTTGAAAAACCTTCAAACTTAAAATATCCACATAATATATACTCTTACATCTATTCTTTTACTCAAACATACTCAAAACTAATCTGTGTTATTAGAAGTCAGGAAAGTAATTAAAAAGGAAGGGGGATTCCTATGGTGCTGGGAAGGGTCTGTTTCTTGATTTGGGTGCCAGTCACACTTTATTATGTACATGTTTTACTTTGATATGAAAAAGGGTATTCTCCCCAAAAAAACGTAACCATTAAGAAAGTTAAAAACATGATCGAACTCTACAACTATGTTTGAGTATATGAGATGTGCAACCTTTCTGTTCTAAATATATAAATGTGTTTCTTGAATAATTTTATCAATAATCTCTTTGTTCTACAGTTCCAATTCATGTGCCTACAGAAAAGCTCATTTACTTAAGAATCTCGGCCAGGCTTGGTGGCCCACACCTGTAATCTCAGCACTTTGGGAGGCTGAGGTGGGCGAATTACCTGAGGTCAGGAGTTCAAAACCAGCCTGACCAACATGGAGAAACTCCACCTCTACTAAAAATACAAAATTAGGCAGTGGGCGTGGTGACCTGCGCCTGTAATCCCAGCTACTCAAGAGGCTGAAGCAGGAGAATTGGAGATAGAGGTTGCGGTGAGCCAAGATCTCACCACTGCACTCCAGCCTGGGCAACAAGAGCAAAACTCCATCTCAAAAAAAAAAAAAAAAAAAAACTCTATAGGCCAGGCATGGTGGCTCATGCTTATAATCCCAGCACTTTGGGAGGCCAAGGAATGCATATCATGAGGTCAGGAATTCCAGATCAGATCAGCCTGACCAACACTGTGAAACCCTATCTCTACTAAAAATACAAAAACACAGGCATGGTGGCACGTGCCTGTAATCCTAGCTACTCAGGAGGGTGAGGCAGAAGAATCACTTCAACCTGGGAGGCGGAGGCTGCAGTGAACCAAGATTGTGCCACTGCCCTCCAGTTTGGGCAACAGAGACTCGGTCTCAAAAAAAAAAAAAAGAATCGCAATATTACAAAATTCCTTTGGAACTATCTCCTGAAATTTGAAGTGTCTTAACTTTCCTCTAGAACTCAGCTCAAGAAGGCTGGGGGAGGTGGATAACGCCTGTAATCCTAGCACTTTAGGAGGCTGTGGCAGGAGGATTGCATGAGGCCAGGAGTTTAAGACTAGCCTGGGCAACATAGTGAGACCCCCCCATCTCCACAAAAAATAAAAGTTAGCTGGGTGTGGTGGCACACACCTGTAGTCCCAGCTACTCCAGAGGCTGAGGTGGAAGGCTTGCTAGATTCCAGGAGTTCAAGGCTGCAGTGAGCTACGATTGTGCCCCTGGGCGGCAGAGTAAGACCCCGTCTCAAAAACAAGAAACAAAAACCACAAAAAAACTACCCAGCTCAAGAACCTAACTCATACAGTCACAAAGGACAGTCACAACGGCTCATGCCCGTAATTCCAACACTTTGGGAGGCCAAGGTGGGCAGATCACCTGAGGTCAGGAGTTCGAGACTAGCCTGGCTAGAAACCCCATCTCTACCAAAAACAGGAAAATTAACTGGGTGTGGTGGCACATGCCTATAATCCCAGCTACTTAGGAGGCTGAGGCAGGAGAACTGCTTGACCTGGGAGAAGGAGACTGCAGTGAGCCGAGATCACACCACTGCATTCCAGCCTGGGTGAGAGAACAAGATTTCATCTCAAAATAAATAAATAAGTAAGTAAAGTTCAGGTGGGTGGCTCACACCTGTAAGCCCAGCACTTTGAGAGGCCAAGACAGGCAGATCACCTGAGGTCAGGAGTTTGAGACCAGCTGGCCAACATGGTGAAATCCTGTCTCTACTAAAAACAGAAAAATTAGCCAGGTGTGGTGGCACATGCCTGTAATTCTGGCCATTCAGGAGCCTAAGGCATGAGAATCGCTTGAACCTGGGAGGCAGAGGTTGCTGTGAGCCGAGAGTGAGCCACTGCACTCCAGGCTGCGCGACAGAGACTCTGACTAAAAACAAAACAGCCGGGCATGGTGGCTCACGTCTGGGAGGTTGAGGCAGGTGGATCATAAGGTCAGGAGTTCAAGACCAACCTGACCAACATGGTGAAACCCTGTTTCTACTAAAAATACAAAAATTAGCCGGGCGTGGTGGTACACACCTGTAATCCCAGCTACTTAGAGGAGGCTGAGGCAGGAGAATCTCTTGAACCCAGGAGGTGGAGGTTGCAGTGAGCCAAGATCGTTCCACTGCACTCCAGCCTGGGCGACAGAGCAAGACTCCATCTCAAAAAAAACAAAAAAGAACCTCCCTCATACAAATACCCTCAGAATCCCATGGCATTTACTCTTTGCCGCTATCTTTTTTTTTTTTTTTTTTTTGAGACGGAGTTTCGCTCACGTTATCCAGGCTGGAGTACAATGGCGCCATCTCGGCTCACCGCAACCTCTGCCTCCTGGGTTCAGGCAATTCTCCTGCCTCAGCCTCCTGAGTAGCTGGGATTACAGGCACGCACCACCATGCCCAGCTAATTTGTTGTATTTTTAGTAGAGATGGGGTTTCACCATGTTGACCAGGATGGTCTCGATCTCCTGACCTCGTGATCCACCCGCCTCGGCCTCCCGAAGTGCTGGGATTACAGGCTTGAGCCACCGCGCCCGGCCTGCCTCTATCATTTTTATCCATCCTTTGCCTGCCCTATCTCTCCAACCAACTAAGCCTTTTGGGGCTGTAGTCAGAATGTTCAATAACTGTCACTAATATATTCACTGGGAAATAAGAGTATATAGTCTTGGCCGGGCATGGTGGTTTACAGTTGTAATCCCAGCACTTCAGGAGACCAAGGTGGGTGGATTACTTGAGGTCAGGAGTTCAAGACCATCCTGGTCAACATGGTAAAATCCAGTCTCTACTAACAATACAAAAAAATTAGCTAGGTATGGTGGGGTGAACCTGTAATCCCAGCTACTAGGGAGGCTAAGACAGGAGAACCACCCAACCTGGGAGGCAGAGATTACAGTGAGCTGAGATCACACCACTGCAATCCAGCCTGGTCAATAGAGCAAGATTCCATCTCAAAAAAATTAAAAAGTCCAGGCATGGTGGCTCATGCCTGTAAACCCAGCACTTTGGGAAGCCAAAGTAGGCAGATCATCTGAGGTCAGGAGTTTGAGACCAGCCTGGCCAACATGGTGAAACCCTGTCTCTACAAAAATAACAAAAATTAGCCAGGCATGTGGCATGTGCCTGTCATCTCAGCATCCAGGCCATTTTAGAGGCTGAGCCAGGGGAATTACTTGAACCTGGGAGGCAGAGGTTGCAGTGAGCCAAGATCAAGCCACTGCCCTCCAGGCTGGGAAACAAAGCAGAGACTCAGTTTCAAAAACAAAACAAAACAACAACAAAAAAGAAACTCCCTCATACAAATACCCTCAGAATTCCATAGCATTTACTCTTTGCACCTACTGTTTTTATCTATCCTCTGTCTGCCCTATCTTTCCAACCAGTTAAGCCTTTTTGGGGCTGTAGTCAATATTTCCAATAACTGTCAATAATGTATTCACTGGGAAAAAATAAGAGTATATAGTCTGAGCTGGGCATGGTGGCTCACACCTGTAATCCCAGCACTTTGGGAGGCCGAGGTGGGCGAATCACTTGAGGTCAGGAGTTTGAGACCAGCCTGGCCAACATGGTAAAACCCTGTCTCTACTAACAATACAAAAAATTAAAAAAAAAAAAAAATTAGCTGGGCATGGTAGGGTAGCCTGTAATCCCAGCTACCCAGGAGGCTGAGGCATGAGAGTTGCTTGAACCTGGGAGGCAGAGGCTGTGGTGAGCTGAGATCATGCCACTACACTCCAGTCTGGGTGACAGAGTGAGACTCTGTCTCAAAAAAAAAAAAAAGAATGTATAGTCTTTAAGAAGGGGTGATAGAAGGCCAAGTGCAGTGGCTCACTCCTCTAATCCCAGCACTTCGGGAGGCCGAAGGAGGTGGATTACCTGAGGTCAGGAGTTCAAGACCAGCCTAAACGACATGGTGAAACCCTGTCTCTACTTAAAAAAATATACAAAAAATTAGCCGGGCGTGGTGTCGGGTGCCTGTGATCCCAGCTATTCGGGAGGCTGAGGCAAGAGAATCGCTTGAACCCAGGAGGTGGAGGCTGCAGTGAGCCGAGATCGCACCACTGCACTCCAGTCTGGGCAACAAGAACAATACTCCATCTCAAAAGAAAAAAAAAAATGAAGTGGTGACAGGCCAAGCATGGTGGCTCACATATCTGTAATCCCCGCACTTTAGGAGGCCAAGGTGGGAGAATCACTTGCACCCAGGAGTTCATACCAGCCTGGGCAACATAGTGAAACCCCATCTGTACAAAAAATACAAAAATTAGTTGGGTATGATGGCAGACGCCTTTAGTCACTGCTATTTGGGATAATCACCTAAGCCTGGGGAATTCAAGGCTGCAGTGAGCTGTGATCATGCCACAGCATTCTAGCTTTGGTACCAGTGAGACTCTGTCTCAAAAATAAATAAAAAGGAAAGAAGATAGGAGAGCCCGGATGTGTCTAAACCTATGCCCAATGGATGGAGCTCAAAGTCTTTATAACAGTATATACAAGGAATTCACCCCAAACAGTATTACCTGCACAGACTTTGATTTTTTTTTTTTTTTTTTGAGACGGAGTTTCACTCTTGTTACCCAGGCTGGAGTGCAATGGCGCTATCTTCAGCTCACCGCAACCTCCACATCCTGGGTTCGGGCAATTCTCCTGCCTCAGCCTCCTGAGTAGCTGGGACTACAGGCACACGCCACCATGCCCAGCTAATTTGTTGTATTTTTAGTAGAGACGGGGTTTCACCATGTTGACCAGGATGGTCTCGATCTCTTGACCTCGTGATCCTCCCGCCTCGGCCTCCCAAAGTGCTGGGATTACAGACGTGAGCCACCACGCACAGCCCGATTTGATTTTTTTTAACCCAATCTATAGGTTTTCCTTGCTAAACCTATTCCAGAACCCATAAGAAACACTAAATATTACATAAAACTGTAACTTACATAACTTTTAAAAACACCTTTTGAAAAAATAATATAAAAATAAATAACTTTAAAAGCCATTTTTGTACTATTTGGAGACAGTGTGTTGCTCTGTCACCCAGGTTGGAGTGCAGTGGCACAGTCACTGCTCACTGCAGCCTCAACCTCCCAGACTCAAATGATTCTCTCCTGCCTCAGCCTCCCAAAGTGCGGGGATTACAGATGTGAGCCACCATACCTGCCTATAATCTTAAACAACTGTTCAAATTCTGGTTACATTCATTTTTGGTAGATAATTCTACCTTTTTATTTAAATCAAAAGGGAGAAATTTTAAAAGAAAAACATTAAGGCCGGGCGCGGTGGCTCAAGTCTGTAATCCCAGCACTTTGGGAGGCCGAGGCGGGTGGATCACGAGGTCAAGAGATCGAGACCATCCTGGGTCAACATGGTGAAACCCCGTCTCTACTAAAGATACAAAAAATTAGCTGGGCACGGTGGCGCGTGCCTGTAATCCCAGCTACTCAGGAGGCTGAGGCAGGAGAATTGCCTGAACCCAGGAGGCGGAGGTTGCGGTGAGCGGAGATCGCGCCATTGCACTCCAGCCTGGGTAACAAAAGCGAAACTCTGTCTCAAAAAAAAAAAAAAGAAAAACATTAAAAAGAGGAAACAAAGTCTTAAAACATTCAAAGCCAGTATGTATTTTTTGTGCCTTTACTGTTCATGCCCATTTGTTCTTTAAATTATCTTACACATCTGATACAGTTAAGTCTCAAAGTGTTCTTTTTTTTTCTTTTGAGATGAAGTTTCACTCTGTCGCCAGGCTGGAGTGCAGTGGCACAATCTCAGCTCACTGCAACCTCCGCCAGGAATCATCTTTTTTCATTTTTGAGACAGGATCTTGCTGTTGCCCAGGCTGGAGTGTGGTCACATGATCACAATTCACTGCAGCCTTGACCTCTCGAGTATCTGGAACTACAGGCACACACTACCATACCTGGTTGATTTTTTAAAAATTTTAGTAGTATCAAAGTCTCCCTATGTTGCCCAGGCTGGTCTTGAACTCCTGGCCTCAATCGAGCCTCAGCCTCCTAAAATGCTGGAATACAGACATAAGCCACCACACCTGGCCCATAAATACTCTTTTTAAAGAGTTTTGTCAGACCAGCCTGGCCAACATGATGAAAACCCATCTCTACTAAAGACACAAAAATTACCCAGGAATGGTGGTGGGCGCCTGTAATCCCAGCTACTCGGAGGCTGAGGCAGGAGAATGGCTTGAGCTCAGGAGGTGGAGGATGCAGTGGGTTGAGATCATGCCACTGCACTCTAGCCTGGGTGACTGAGCGAGAGACTGTCTCAAAAAAAACAGAGTTTTGTCTACATGGTTTTCAGCACATAGCAGTCTGAAGACATTTTTAGTTGATGCATCCAGCAAGAAGAGATACTGGGGAGGTAGGATAGGGGATATACGGTGCTAACTGCATGTACTGGTAGACATCAGGGATGTTGTTAAACATCACACAATGCAGGCCGGGCACGGTGGCTCAAGTCTGTAATCCCAGCACTTTGGGAGGCCGAGGAGGGTGGATCACGAGGTCAACAGATAGAGACCATCCTGGTCAACACAGTGAAACCCCGTCTCTACTAAAAACACAAAAAATTAGCTAGGCATGGTGGCGCATGCCTGTAATCCCAGCTACTCAGGAGGCTGAGGCAGGAGAATTGCCTGAACACAGGAGGCGGAGGTTGCGGTGAGCCAAGATTGTGCCATTGCACTCCAGCCTGGGTAACAAGAGCGAAACTCCGTCTCAAAAAGAAAAATCTCACAATGCACAGGAGAGCCACTCAACAAAGAACTATCTGCCCAAAATGTCAATACTGCCAAGGTTAAGAAACCCATGGTCTACAGAAATCAAAAGGCTTACTTTTAGAGATTTGCAACTACTTCTGGTATAGAATAATCTAGATCAAGCTACATCAAATATATTACAATTTTAAAGGAAGGCCAGGCGCGGTGGCTCACGCCTGTAATCCCAGCACTTTGGGATGCCAAGGTGAGCAGATCACGAGGTCAAGAAATCGAGACCATCCTGGCCAACATGGTAAAACCTCGTCTCTACTAAAAATACAAAAATTAGCTGGGCATAGTGGCGTGTGCCTATAGTCCCAGCTACTCAGGAGGCTGAAGCAGGAGAACTGCTTGAACCCGGGAGGCGGAGGTTATAGTGAGCCAAGATCATGCCACTGCACTCCAGCCTGGAACCTGGTGACAGAGCAAGACTCTGTCTCAAAAAAACAATTTTTTTAAAGAAAAAAAAATATATAAATCTATTTAAATGATGACAGAAAACTTAATGCGCTATAGTAATTTTCATGAAATCAATTTGTTTATGCAACAGATTTAAACATGCTCTATGAGATGTTTGAGAATACTAGAAAACAATACCAAAGTGCAATTACAACATGAAAAACCAACAAGTGCCATACAGCATAAGACCAAGCAAGAGTAAATGCACTGATTTAAGGATGTTTTATTTCATTAGTTTCAAATTTTAAAATATTTTACATGTTGAAATTCAAGTAAATCTGGCTGGATGTGGTAGCTCATGCCTATAATCCTAGCACTTTGGGAGGCTGAGGCGGGCAGATCGCTTAAGGTTAGAATTTGAGACCAGCCTGCCCAAAATGGTGAAACCCCGTCTCTACCAAAAATGCAAAAATTAGCCGGGCATGGTGGCGGGCACCTGTAAGCCCAGCTCCTGGGGAGGCTGAGGCAGAAAAATCACTGGAACCTGAGAGGCAGAGGTTGCAATCAGCTGAGATCCCGCCATTGCACTCCAGCCTGAGCGAGAGAGAGAGAGAGAGAGAGAGAGAGAGAGAGAGAGAGATTCCTTCTCAAAAAAAAAAAAAAAAACAGAAATAAATTCAATTAAATCTTTTTTTTTCTCATATATATATATTAAAGACGGGGTTTCAGCATGTTGGTCAGGCTGATCTTAAACTCCCGACCTCAGGTGATCCGCCTGCCTTGGCCTCCAAAGTGCTTGGATTACAGGCATGAGCCACTGTGCCCGGCCTCAGAAATTCAACTAAATCTTAAAGTTAAATTATAGGGAACACTATTTCAATGAGATTAAACTGTGTTTAAATCCTTTAACCAGTAATACAAAACCAAGCTCGATTTTTTTTAAATAAATAAAAGCATGCCTATCCTTGGAAAGTCATGACAGCATGGTATAATATGAACACAAGCAGACCTAGATCCAAATCCCAAGTTCCATGTTTGCAGACAAATAATTTAACTTGCCTGAATCTCTATTTTCTCATCTAGGAAACAGGAAATCTAAAGAACTGTTCTTGAGAATTAGCAATAATGTATAAACAAATGATACTAAGAACAACTAGCCATTCTACAAATGGCAGCTAGTTACTAATAGCAGCATTAACTAATAGTAAATAATACAACCTATAAATAATTATCCTGTTTTTTAGATGTGCCTCTTCAGAGGGTTTATATCCTCATAATCAACAATTTACTTATGTAATCCAACTCATAAAGTAATTATAAAATGTACTTTATATCAATATTCCACGCCTAACAATTTTGGAATATTATTTAAAACGACTTAAAATTCATACTAATATTTAAAAATAAACATCTAAAACAAAGAAAATAACTATTAATAAATTAAAAAGAAACATCTGACAAATTTCCAAACACTGTCTTAAGGGAAAGAGGCCAAATGGTGCCTTTGAGTAAATCACGTTCGTATGACACAAAATTCAAAAAATATCTACACCCCATGCCCCAGAGACCCAATTCCCCTACACAGAAAGCAATCAATTTTTCCAATTTCTCACGAAACCTTTTACCTACACAGGCAAATACACATATTCCCCTCAGTTTGAAACAAATGGTGGCCTCTCCCACACTATTCTGTACTTTGCTTTTCACATTTATCTTGTTGGCTGTATTTTAATTAACACATTCTAAGAATGGCCACCACAATCCAACAAGCGTCAGCTATCTCTACAAAGACACTTAAAAGGCCACCCTAAAAGGTCCTTAAATCAACCAGTGTTCTTAGTAAACACAAACACACAAGCACATGAAATAAACTTTGGTAAAGTGCAGATTTACCAAAAAAGTGACATGATGAAATAGTTATTTGATCAGCCATTCAAAAGACTGGATTTACACCCTTAAGAAGGAAACACATGGACTATACTACAAGTCCTTCAATGAGTTGAAAATAAGCTATTTATTGGTTATATTTATTCCAAGATTAAACGATGTGAACTCTTCCTAAATGTTCTTTGCAACTTACTTTCCTGGAAGAAGTTTCTTTCCATATTTATATAGGTACTGTTCTCAAAAAAAAAAAAAAAAAAACTCTTTGCCTTCCCTATTTTCTTCTTCTGAAACGATTATGACACTTATTTGAAGTAAACCTTCATCGTCCCTTATGTACAAAGAGCAGTGTTATTTTAACAATATGCATTACCAGAGAGCAATACAAGTATTTCTGGTAATCTTCAAGTTAAGTACTAAGAATACCACGGTGAAAAGTCAGCTCATAAAAAGCAGAGACCATATAAATTACTAGAGTAGTAACTTACCACTTTTAAGTAATAGAAAATAAAGCATTAAAAGTCTATTAAGTTTCAAGCTTGTACAACCTTATTAAACAAGAAATGTTTTAGGTTGTTAGCAACAATATTAGCTCCTATCTTCCATTAGACGTATATATGTCAAATATCCTGGAATACATTTTCATATTAAATAAGTTAAAATTGCTGTTTCACTGTTACCAGTACAAACACTTATGACTCTATTTCTGCACTGTACCACAAAATACAAAGTCATCCTTCCATTCAGAGTTCTGGCATATGAACAAACACAGAGGTCAGAGTTCATACACATGCTCTGTAAAACCGATCATGACTTACATACTACTACTTTCAAGAAGCCTACTTGTCATTTTTGAATTTTAAACAATTTTTTCTCCATGTCTACTCATCACACACTTAGAATGCTGAATTTCACAAATCATTATTGACATTATTGAAGTACTAACCGTAAAAGAAAAACACAAAAGCAATGATATATTCAATAATGGTACGTGAATCTTGAAAATAATCATTTTCTGTATTACTTTTTGTTTAATCCTTGTGGGGAAGACAGTCTGGTATTCTTGTTGATTTTTGGTATGAAAAGCTGTACTAATACTTTTGTAATTCTGAGTCAAATTACTAGAGCATTGTGAGTATCTTAAATAAACGTACTAATATATCTAAATTCTGCAGGATTTAAGAGCAACGGGAGGCAATTTTTTTGAAAATCTGCTATATCGTGATAAATCTCAATAAAGAGATAAAACAATGTATTAAACTGGTAAACGCGCACGTTTTTAATAGGTCTACTTTTCAAAAGTAAGAATCAAGTTAACTATGAGGGATATCATAATTAAGTTTCGTGGCACAACACGAGTCACAGAGGTACTGTATTAGGACAATCTCTCTGATCTGTAACTTGTAAACAATATTTTGAAATAAGCTACTCTTACATTCCATTATTTTTTTTCTAACTAAAAATATTTAAATGTCTTGAATACACCAAACACCTTGCCTTTGCCCACTCAAAGACTGAGATGTCGATAAAGACGAGGCCTAGGAATTTGGGGGTAAAGTGGAAAAGACATAACGATCTCATTTGGAATTAACTTGCTAACTCAGGTGAAAATTCCCTTATCCTTGCCACCGAATAAGACAGTATTCTATTATTCTCCCCTTGACTCCTAACACCCAACTAAGAAGGACTAACTCTGAATGTCCTTCCTTTTTAATCGTACCTAAGGACTCACCGCTCCTTCCCTAAGAAAAGGACGGTGAAGGCCTGACAGGTAATAACCCAGAATATCCTCAAAAGTGTGGGCCTTAGAGCAGCACCGGCTCCTCGGATCCAGTTACCACCTTTCCCCTTCCCCCAACCCACTTCCCGGGTTTTCTCGGGCTCGGCCTGCTCCCTCCCCACCCCAGAGCCACACTTCCAGCTGTGGCCACCGCCTCGGGTTCTCTCGTGAGCTTCCATCCCGCCGAGGAGTTCCCCCCTGTCCATCAGTTCCCCAAACTGTGTTCGACCCCAGACCCCCCGCCCGCCGAGACCGTCCATCCTAGCGCTATGGGAGGGGAGGGGAAGGCGGCGGAAGGAGGAGGGGAGCACTACTGCTTCCCCGCAGGCAGAAGGGCGGCCGCAAGGAGGGCCATCCAGGGACTACCGGGGATATCGGGGTCACGCTGGGAAGACCCTCCCGCCCCGGGAGAGATGGGGGATGTTCGGGAGTTCATTTCTGACCTCCTCGCTCTTCAGCACCTCCTTGAACTCCCGCTTGATTCGCTGCACCGCGATGTTGGCCATGTCTCCGCCCGCAGCTGATTCGTACCCGCCTCCTCCGCCACCGCTACGACCACCGCCACCGCCGCCACCTCTTCCTCCACCGCCTCCTCCCTCAGCGATTCAGACCCGAGCACACGAACACTGCCACTACCACCCCGGCCGCCGCGCTCTCCTCAGTGTGGAATCACCTCCGCGCCCGGCCACCAAAATGGCGCCGGGTCCGCGCATGCGCACGATGCTGACCCGGCCGGGCGGCGCAGCCGCTCCCGTTGGAGCCCCCAGTCGCCCGAGCCACGAGCGCGCGTCTCGACTGGGGCTGAGGCCGCTTGACTCCACCCTGCCGGCGTCTGGAGCCGGGAGGGTGCGCTTTCCAAGCTGGCCGGGACCTCCGGTCCTCCCCGGCGCCTCCACTTCTGTTTAAACCCGGGTGCTGTGGTCCGGGCTGCCAACCGCTGGCCTCTGACCAAAGGTTCGGGCGCAACCGAACGGTTCCCGAGGCCGCAATCGGCTGGAGCGCCTTCCTGACTCAGCTAGACCCGGAACCCGGTGGCTGAACGCCGGGTGCAGGAAAACGTCTAGTGCAGAAAAATGCTCTCCCGGAACTCGATCTGGCCCATTTTCAGTTAGTGTAGCCCCAGAAAATCCGCTGCAGTCGTATTTGTTCTGCAACATTTATAGTACCAAGATTATTCTCACCATCTCAGGTAGCACAGATTATTGAATTAAGGCTGGTTATTGTTGAATCAGATCCGGTTTGAGACAGTATTCCGTGGAGAGGCCTGAGGATGGATCTAGAAGCCAGATGTTGATCTTTGACCTATTTAGATAATACAGAGCTTGATACATACACACACACACACACTCCCACTCCTATACACACACTCACTCACTCCTGTGCCCATCCCTAGAGTGTAGGATGGCCCCAAGACACTCTCTCTCACTCATTCTTGTGCCCATGTCTGAACTAAAGCATGTGAAAATTCATATATATTAAAGTGAAAATTGGAGAAATAGAAACAATTATAGTGCCCTTCAGGGCACTGGGGGTGGGGGAGAGGAGCTTTACTTCTGTAAACCTAAGCCTACAAAGGTGCCTGGTGCTAGTAGGCACTCAATAAATACTGAATGAATAAATGAGTACACCTAAGAGTAAAATGTTTTGGCTGCCACGGCGGATCGCTTGAGGTCAGGAGTTCGAGACCAAGTCTGGCCAACATGGTAAAACCCCGTCTCTTCTAAAAATACAAAAATCAGCCAGACATGGTGGCGGGCGCCTGCAATCCCTGCTACTCTGGAGGCTGAGGCAGGAGAATCACTTGAACCCCGGGGGCAGAGGTTGCAGTGAGCGATATCCGGCCACTGCACTCCAGCCTGGGCGACAGATCTGTCTCAAACAAAACAGAACAAAAAGTGCAAAATATTTTAAGTGGAAAGTCAGTTTGAAAGTGGTTTCTGGTCGGGCACAGTGGCTCACTCCGGTAATCCCAGCACTTTGGGCGGCCAAGGGGGGCAGATCGCTTGAGCCTAGGAGTTGGACACCAGCCTGGGCCCCATGGTGAAATTCCATCTCTAAAGATAATAATAATTTTTTAAAAGAAAGTGGTTTCTAAGGCGTATAGTAATAATGATATGGTACTGAGAAACACTTTGAATAGAACATTTTAGAATAAGTAATAAAGATGTTATTTTAGAAGTTTATACTTCATGTACTTCCTTCACCTAGCCAACCAATAAAATATCTTATTATAAAAATATCACAAATACATGGTCTTAGCAAAAGTAATTATAATTGTGGCACCAAATACGGAAATAGCCAATGGAGGTGAATCAATGAAGGCATAAGGCAAAAGAGAATGCCTTAAACTCCTGCCCGAGGTACCAAGAGGAGAATTTTAAATTCCAGTTTACTCCCATGCCAGCTCTCTTGCCAGCTTTGATTTCCTCGTCTGCGAAATGAGAAAACTGGATTGGATTATCTCCTCCAAGTTTTATGAGTTCAGAATTCTAAAACAACTCAAAACATTTCCCGTAAGTGGACTGACATAAATTATATAAACCCTTCTAACAGAGCCCCCTAGTGGTCCTAAGAGGACTCAACCATATACGTAGGTCATGGTACAAGTAATTATTGGCTTAATGTAAATCACCCAATGCTATATGTATTTGTGCCAGTAGACTTAAAAAAAAACTATTTTGAAGAGTGCAAAAAGTTTTTGAGCACTTTGAACTAGAAGGTTCCAGGCCAGGGCCGTGGCTCATGCCTGTAATCCCAGCACTTTGGGAGGCCCAAACAGGCAGATCGCTTGAGCTCAAGAGTTTGAGACCAGCCTGGGCAACACGGTGAAAACCTGTCTCTACTAAAAATACAAAAAAATCAGCCGGGCATGGTGGCATGCACCTGTAATCCCAGCTACTCAGGAGGCTGAGGCAGGAGAATTGCTTGAATCCAGGAAGCGGAGGTTGCAGTGACCCGAGATCCAAAGCTGCACTCCAGCCGGGGCAACAGAGCCAGACCATTCCAAAAAAAAAAAAAAAAGCACCATACTAAATGCAGTGTGGTATCCTGAATTGGATCCTAGAACCAAATGATATACCTAGTGAAATATAAATAAATTCTGGGCCGGGTGCGGTGGCTCACACCTGTAATCCCAGCACTTTGGAAGGCCAAGGCGGGTGGATCACGAGGTCAAGAGATCGAGACCATCCTGGCCAACATGGTAAAACCTCATCTCTACTAAGTAAAGTACAAAAAATTAGCCAGGCATGGTGGTGCATGCCTGTAGTCCCAGCTACTCGGGAGGCTGAGGCAGGAGAATTGCTTGAAACCAGAAAATGGAAGTTGCCGTGAGCAGGGATCGCGCCACTGCACTCCAGCCTGGCGATAGAGCGAAACTCTGTCTCAAAAAATAAAAAATAAATTCTGTAATTTAGTTAATGGTATTGTAGCAATGCTAATTTCTCAATTTGGACATAGCCATATGGTTATGAATGATGTTAACATTAGTCGAAGTTGGGTAAAGAGTATACAAGAATCTCTGTACTATCTTTTTAACTTTCTTATAATCTAAAACTATTCCAAGGCCAATTGTGATGGCCCATACCTATGATCTCAGCAATTTGGGAGGGGGAGGTGGGAAGAACACCTGAGGCCAGGAATTCTAGACCAGCCTGGGCATCATAGAAAGACCCCATCTCTGGCTGGGCACGGTGGCTCACACCTGTAATCCCAGCACTTTGGGAGGCCAAGGTGGGTGGATCATGAAGTCAGGAGTTTGAGACCAGCCTAGCCAGCATGGTGAAACCACATGTCTACTAAAAATGCAAATAATTAACTGGACATGGTTGTGCATGCCTGTAATCCCAGCTACTGGGGAGGCTGAGGCAGAAGAATCATTTGAACCCAGGAGGCAGAAGTTGCAATGAGCCGAGATCACGCCACTGCACTCCAGCCTGGGTGATAGAGTGAGACTCCGTCTCAAAAAAAAAAAAAAAAGGAAAAGAAAGAAAAACAAATATCTCTACAAAAAATATTAAAAAACTAGCCAGGGGTGGTGGCACATGCCTGTAGTCCTAGCTGCTTGGGAGGCTGAAATGGGAGGTTGGCTTGAGCACAGGAGTTTCAGGCTGTGTGAGCTATAATTGCACCACTGCATTCTAACCTGGTGTCAGAGTGAGACCCTGCCTCTAAAATGATAAATATAATAAAATAAAATAATTCCAAAAGAAAAAGTTTATTTATTAAAGGGTATGACACAGCATATATTGTGTATAGTATGCCACCATATTTGTGAGGAGAGAAAGGAATATGCTTGTATATATGATGCTTGTGAACCATAAAATATCACTGGAAAAATGTAGAAGAAACCGATAACAGTGGTTACCTCTCAGTAAGGAATTTAACAGCCAGGCATGGTGGTTCATGCCTGTAATCCCAACACTTTGAGAGGTCAAGGCGGTGCGGATCACCTGAAGTCAGAAGTTCAAGACCAGCCTGACCAATATGGAGAAACCACGTCTCCACTAAAAATACAAAATCAGGGCCAGGCATGGTGGCTCACACCTGTAATCCCAGCACCTAGGGAGACCAAAGGAGGCAGATCATCTGAAGTCAGGAGTTCAAGACCAACCTGGCCAACATGGTAAAACCCCATCTCTATTAAAAATACAAAAATTAGCCAGTCGTGGTGGCAGGCACCTGTAATCCCAGCTACTCAGGAGGCTGAGGCAAGAGAATAGCTTGAACCTGGGAGGCGGAGGTTGCAGTGAGCCAAGATCGATTGCACTCCAGCCTAGGTGACAAGAGCCAGACTTCGTCTCAAAAAAACAAAAAAATTAGCTGGGAGTGGTGGTGCATGCCTGTAATCCTAGCTCCTCAGGAGTCTGAGGCAGGAGAATCGCTTGGACCCGGGAAGCGGAGGTTGAGGTGAGCTGAGATCATGCCATTGCACTCCAGCCTGGGCAACAGGAGCAAAGCTTCATCTCAAAAAAGAAAAAAAAAGAAAGGAAAGAAACTTAAGTAATTTGGGGGAAGCAAAGTGGGAGAATTTTCATCATATCTCCTGTTGTATATTTCACCCATCTAAAAATAAATTTTTAAAAATGTGTTTCTTGGCTCAAGCCTGTAATCCCAGCACTTTGGGAGGCTGAGGAGGGTGGATCACGAGATCAAGATATTGAGACCATCCTGGTCAACATGGTGAAACCCCGTCTCTACTAAAGATACAAAAAATTAGCTGGGCATGGTGGCGTGTGCCTGTAATCCCAGCTACTCAGGAGGCTGAGGCAGGAGAATTGCCTGAACCCAGGAGGCGGAGGTTGCGGTGAGCCGAGATTGTGCCATTGCACTCCAGCCTGGGTAACAAAAGCGATACTCCGTCTCAAAAAAAAAAAAAAAAATGTGTTTCTAATAATGCAGAACATAAGCTCTTCACTATTATGATCTAATTCTGAATAACTTCATCAACTAAATAATTAAATAAATATTTATTGAATGCCTACTATGTGCTAGGCCCTGGAGGCATATCAATGAACAAGAGGTTAAAATACCTGCAATTGAGGAATTTTAGCAGGGACGGAGAGAATTAACCTCAAACTATAGTATACAGATACCTAAGGGATCACTGAGACGATTACAGGCATTCAATTCTACCGTGCTTAAACTGTGGTTGGTTTGCTTGTTTTTTAATTTATTTTATTTTTTGAGACAGAGTCTCGCTCTGTCACTCAGGCTGGAGTGCAGTGGTGTGATCTTGGCTCACTGCAACCTCTGCCTCCTGGGTTCAAGCAATTCTCCTGCCTCAGCCTCCAAAGTAGCTGGGATTACAGGCTTGTGCCACCACACCCAGCTAATTTTTTGTATTTTTATGGGGTTTCACCGTGTTAGCCAGGATGGTCTCGATCTCCTTACTTCATGATCCACATGCCTCAGCCTCCCAAAGTGCTGGGATTACAGGCATGAACCACCTCGCCCAGCCCCATCCCAAGTTTTTAACACAGAAAGTTATTGTAATCTTTTCTTCCCAAAGCTTTATATTGAAGAAAAGCAGCTGTAATTATCAACGTTTAGGCCGGGCATGGTGGCTCAAGCCTGTAATCCCAGCACTTTGGGAGGCTGAGGCTGGTGGATCATGAGGTCAAGAGATTGAGACCATCCTGGTCAACATGGTGAAACCCCGTCTCTACTAAAAATACAAAAAATTAGCTGGGCATGGTGGCGCGTGCCTGTAATCCCAGCTACTCAGGAGGCCGAGGCAGGAGAAGTGCCTGAACCCAGGAGGCGGAGGTTGCGGTGAGCCGAGATTGCGACAATTTACTCCAGCCTGGGTAACGAGTGAAACTCCATCTCAAAAAAAAAAAAAATTATCAACGTTTATGGAAGTTTAAATCATTTTGTTAGATGCCAGGAATATACAGAGAAATAAGATACATACTTTGCTTATGAAATTAAGAATGTATTAGGGGCCGGGCACAGTGGCTCAACCCTGTAATCCCAGCATTTTGAGAGGCCAAGGTGGGAGGATCACTTGAGGCTAGGAGTTTGAGACCAGCCAGGGCAATACACTGAACCTTATCTCTACAGAAAAATTTAAAAATTATCCAGGTGTGGTGGTGTACACATGTAGTACTAGCTACTCTGGAGGCTGAAGTAGGAGAATCGCTTGAGCCCAGAATTTTAAAGCTGCAGTAAGCCATGATTACACTACTGCACTCCAGCCTGGGGAATAGAGCAAGACTCTGTCTCAAAAAAAAAAAAGCAACAAAAATGAATTCATTGGCTAGGCACAGTGGCTCACACCTGTAATCCCAGCACTTTGGGAGGCCAAGGTGAGTGGATCACGAGGTCTGGAGTTGAAGACCAGCCAAGCCAAGATGGTGGAACCCTGCCTCTACTAAAAATACAAAAAGTAGCCGGGCATGGTGGTAGGCATCTTTAATCCCAGATACTCAGGAGGCTGAGGCAGGAGAAATGCTTGAACCCGGGGGCAGAGGTTATAGTGAGCTGAGATGGCACCACTGCACTCGAGCCTGGGCAACAGAGTGAGACTCCATCTCAAAAAAGAATTTGTTGCAGAAGGCTGAGCCTGGTGACTGATGCTGTAATCTCAGCACTTTGGGAGGCCAAAGCAGGACGATTGCTTGAGCCCAGGAGCTCAAGAGCAGCCTGGGCAACATAAGCAAGCCCCCATGCCAGGCATGATGGTGTGTGTGCCTGTAGTCTCTGCTACTGGGGAATTTGAGGCAAGAGAATAACTTGAGCCCAAGGAGTTTGAAGCTGCAGTGAGCTATTATCATACCACTGCACTCCAGCCTGAGCAACAGAGTGAGATCCTATCCCCTACCCCCTAAAAAAATAAAAAGGTAAAACACCTAGTTTGTTGGAGGAGATAGAAAATTTCATTATAAGGCAAATATGGGAGAGCATATGACAATTTTTAAATAAGTGGCAGAGAAATTGTGTGTCTTGGGAGTTCAGAGGTTGTGATTTTAATAATGAATTTTGTGTATATATATATATATATATATATATATATAGTTTTGTTTTTGTTTTGAGACAGACTCTTGCTCTGTCACCCAGGCTGGAGTGCAGTGGCACAGTCTTGGCTCACTACAGCTTCTGCCTCCCAGGTTCCAGCAATTCTCCTGGCTCAGCCTCCTAGGTAGCTGGGATTACAGGCTCGCACCACCACATCTGGCTAATATTTGAATTTTTAGTAGAGATGGGGTTTCACCACATTGGTCAGGCTGGTCTCAAACTCCTGATCTCAAGTGATCCACCCACCTTGGCCTCCCCAAGTGCTGGGATTACAGGCATGAGTCACCGTGCCCGGCTGATTTTGTGTATTAAGATACCAATCAGCTGAGCACAGTGGCTCATGCCTGTAATCCCAGCAGTTTGGGAGGCTAAGCAGGAGGATCACTTGAGGCCAGGAGTTGAAGACCAGGCTGGGCAATATAGCAAGACCCTGTCTCTACCAAAAAGAGAGAGAGAGAGAGAGAGAGAGAGAGAGAGAGAGAGAGAGAGAGAGAGAAAGTTAGCCAGGTGTGGTGGTGTGCTCCTATAGTCTCAGTTACTTGGGAGTTGAGGTGGGAGGATCGCTTGAGCCCAGGAGGTCAAGGCCACAGTGAGCCAGGATAGTGCCTATCTCAAAAAAAAAAAAATCAGTATGTACATAAATATTCATAGCAACATTACTCATATGATGGAACATTATTCAGCAATTAAAAGAAATGAAATACTTTCTATAACATGAATGAACATTGAAAATATTATCTTAAGTGAAAGAAGCCATCACAAAGGGCCACATATTATATTATTCCATTTATATGAAATATCCAGAATAGGAAAATCCATACAAACAGAACATAGGTTACTGGTTGCCTAGGCTGTGGGTAGGAATGAAAAAAGATATGACTGCTAATGGGTACAGGGTTTCTTTTTGGAGTATTAAAAAGGTTTTGAAATTGATTTTGGGGATGGTTGCACAACTCTGCAAATATACTGCAAACCACAGAACTGTACACTTATTTTTTTGTATATGGAGTCTTGCTCTATTGCCCAGGCTGGAGTAGTAGCACAATTTTGGCGGACTGCAACCTCTGCCTCTCAGGTTCAAGTGATTCTCCTGCCTCAGCCACCAAAGTAGGCTGGATTACAGGCATGCGCCAGCTAATTTTTGTATTTTTAGTAGAGATGTGGTTTTGCTGCTTTGGCCAGCCTGATCTCGAACCCTGGTCCTCAGGCGATCTGCCCACCTTGCCTCCCAAAGTGCTGGGATTACAGGCGTGAGTCACCATGCCTGGCAGAAATTGAACACTTTAAATAGGCAGCTTGTATAAAACGTAAATTGTATCTCAATGAAGGTGTTATTAAAAATAAAAAGTTTCACCCAGCCCCATCACTCCTTTAAAAAAATGTGAATTTTATTGCATGTGAACTACATCTCAATAAAGTAGTTGAGAGAGAGAGAAAAGAAAATATAATACCAACCAGTAATCCATAAACAACTATTGTCTGGGCCAAATGAGCTATTTCCCTTAGCTTTACAGAATCCCCAAGTTTTTGATCAATGTAATTATGTATTTTTTTTTTTTTTTTTTTTTTGAGACGGAGTTTCGCTGTTGTTACTCAGACTGGAGTGCAATGGCACGATCTCGGCTCACCGCAACCTCCGCCTCCTGGATTCAGGCAATTCTCCTGCCTCAGCCTCCCGAGTAGCTGGGACTACAGGCACACACCACCATGCCCAGCTAATTTTTGTATTTTTAGTAGAGACGGGGTTTCACCTTGTTGACCAGGATGGTCTCGATCTCTTGACCTCGTGATCCACCCACCTCGGCCTCCCAAAGTGCTGGGATTATAAGCGTGAGCCCCGAGCCGGCATAATTATGTATTGAAACTCTGCTTTAGGAAGATTAATACTGACAGATCCCAGTAGGCTAGACTGAAATGGAGAAGAGCTAGAGGAAGAAAGCCTGCCTCGGTATCTGTTAAAACATTCTAGAACAGCACCAGTGTCAACTAGGAAATTGTTAGAAATGCAAATTATTGGTTCTCACTCCAGTAATTTCTGGGATCCAGCAATCTGCATTTTTATTCTCCAGGTGATTCTGATGCAAAGAAACATTTAGAAAGGACTGCTCTAGGAGACAAGTTATGAGTACCTGAAAGAGGGTGGTAATAAAGTGAATAGAGGAAAGCTTATGATGTGTAGGCAGATTATTTCCAGTATGTCTTGCCAACTATTTGGATTTAAAGGGCAAGGGTAAGGAAGGAAGCAAAGAAAATGCACAGATTTCCTTTGGTGTCATTAACAGAAATAGGAAAAATAAGAGGTGCAGGTGTAAGAGGCTAGACAAAGAATTCAAATTTGTATACATTCAGAACTGTTACATGAAGCAGATCTTGATAATTGCCTACCCAAATCCACTTCTACCGCCTGCCCATCCTCCTCCTTTGCAGAGTCCCAGTTTGTTCAGATGTTCATTCTCCATGTGACCCCCTCCCAAGATCCAAAGGTGAATGTTGATTGACCAAAGAATCATGGGTGTCCTAAGTATTTTTGTGGGTAATTACATTAGGCATGAGCATATGCCATAATTCTGGCCAGGGAGCCATGAAAAGAAATCTGATGGGGGACCCAAATAAGAGAAGAAGGCTTCCAGGACACACAACAGTCATTGCCTTTTCCCTGCCTCTGGATATCAAGTTGAAACTGCAGTGGTCATCTCATGACCATGAGAACACTATCTAACAATGTTGAAGTTCTAGACAGTTCAAAATTCCAAGAAAAAAAGTAACATTTGTTGAGTGTTCACTTGATGTCAAATATGCTTCCAAGTGCTGTGTATATGTAATTAAGTTACAAAATGTAAATTAACTCATTTAATCTCACAATAGGGCCGGGTGCAGTGGCTCACACCTGTAATCCCAGCACTTTGGGAGGCCGAGGCGGGTGGATCACGAGGTCAAGAGATCGAGACCATCCTGGTCAACAAGGTGAAACCCCGTCTCTACTAAAGATACAAAAAATTAGCTGGGCACGGTGGCGCGTGCCTGTAATCCCAGCTACTCAGGAGGCTGAAGCAGGAGAATTGCCTAAACACAGCAGGTGGAGGTTGCGGTGAGCCGAGATAGTGCCATTGCTCTCCAGCCTGGGTAACAAGAGCGAAACTCTGTCTCAAAACAAACAAACAAACAAACAAAAAACTCTCACAATAACCTCATTTTGCCATGAGGAAACTGAAACAAGGCAAGTTAAGTAACCTATCCAACCCCAAGTTAAACACTAGGGACTGAAAGAATTCTCACAGATCTTTTGACTACAGAGCCTACACCCTTAACTGCAGTGCTCCAAATTACAATGATCAGGAAACGGGACAAAATTACAGTTTTTTTCTTTTCTCTCTCTCTTTTTTTTTTTGGACAGGGTCTTGTTCTTTTATCCAGGCTGGAGTGCAGGGTGCAATCACAGCTCACTCCAGCCTCGACCTCCCAGGCTCAAATTATCCTCCTGCCTCAGCCTCCTAAGTACCTGTGACTACAGGTGTGAGCCACCACACCTGGCTAATTTGGGGTTGTTTTCTTATTGTTCAGTTCTAAAAGTTGTTTGTGTATTTTAGATACAAGATACCAGGTATATACAATGTATCAATATATCTATTATATCAGATACATATTTTGCAAATTTTTCTTCCAGTTTATGACTTTTCATTCTCTTAATAGTGTCTTGTACAGGGCAAAACATTTTAATTTTTTTTTTTTTTGAGACGGAATCTTGCTCTATCACCCATGCTAGTGTGCAGTGGTGGGATCTCAGCTCACTGCAACCTCTACCTACCAGGTTCAAGCAATTCTTCTACCTCCGCCTCCCAAGTAGTAGATGGCTAAGCCTGCTCTCTCTAACCAAGGGCCAAATGATCAGAAAAGGAGTAGCCTAGCAAGAGAAAACCTTTAGGTCAAGTTTGTCCAGCCCACAGCCCACAGGCCACATGCAGGCCAGGATGGCTTTGAGTGCAGCCCAACACAAATTTGCACTTTCTTAAAATATTATATTTTTGGCTGGGCATGGTGGCTCACGCCTGTAATCCCAGCACTTTGGGAGGCCGAGGTGGGTGGATCACCTGAGGTTAGCAGTTCAAGATCAGCTTGGCCAACATGGCGAAATCCTGTCTCTACTAAAAATACAAAAATTAGCTGGGCATGGTGGTGGCCAACTATAATCCAGCTACTTGGGAGGCTGAGGCAGGAGAATCACTTGACCTTGGGAGGCTGAGGCTGCAGTGAACTGAAATGATGCCGCCATTGCACTCCAGCCTGAGCAACAAGAGTGAAACTCCGTCTCAAAAAAAAAAATTATATTTTTGTGCAATTCTTTTTTTTTAAGCTCATCAGCTATCACTAGTACAATTGTATTTTATGTGTGGCCCAAGACAATTATTATTCTTCCAGTATGGCCCAGGAAAGCCAAAAGGTTGGATACTAGTGCCTTAGATAATAGTTGTTCTACTCTAGTCAAGCATAACGGAAAGAAACAAAACAAAAAAACCCAAACTGTGGCCACCTACATGATTAGCAGGAAATGCCCACTGGAAAGCCTAGACTTCCATTCTTTGCAAGCTATGGTGTGTCAGCCCAACTCTCCTATAGGGTAGTGTTAGCCAAATGGAAAGCCTAGACTTTCATCTCTGCCTGGTGGTAAAGAATATTGAATGCCCCATGGTGTCAATGGAGACCACATGGGGAGCCTGGACTTCCCCACTCCCTAGGCACCCTTATTCCTTGTAAGTGATATCAGAGGAAGCCTAGTGCAAAGTCAGGACCACTAGGTCTTTTCCCAACCTCTCAGTGGTAACAAGTCTACACATATCCTCCTGTCTCAGTGGAGACCATGTAGAGAGCCAGCACTCCCACCCCCACTCAGTAGTAATGAAATGTCCCTTCCACCCACAGTATCAACAGAGGAGAATCTAGACTTTTACCTGGTTCTCCTCTGTTGATACTGTGGATAGAAGAAGGGAAATTCTTCCATCTACCTCTTCCACCCACCTTTACCCACCAGAACAGTGTCAGAGTTAGGGCTGATGAAACACAATATTTAAATAATTAAATAAATAAGATCTACCCCAAAGGTCCAGGTTTCAATTAAAAAGTCACTCAACGGAGCCCAAAGTGGCTCCGGCTGGATGTCGTGGCGCTTGCGAAGGCGAGGCCAAGAGTTCAAGGCCAACCAACCTCAGCAACCTTACAAGCTCTCATTGATTGGCCAAAAAAAAAAAAAAAAAAAAAAGTCACTCAACATACCAAAACCCAAGAAGATTTCAAACTGAATGAGAAAAAGACAATTAATAGATGCCAACACCAACATGTCATAGATGTTGAATTATTTGACAATAATTTTAAAGTAGCCATCATAAAAATACTCCAACAAGCAATTATGAGCATGCTTAAAGCAAATGAAAAAAATGGAAAGTCTTAGCAAAGAAATAGGAAATGGTAGAAAAGAAACAGAGTATATAAAAGAAAACCAAATGGGAATTTAGCACTAAAAATATGAGGCCAGATGCAGTGGCTCATGCCTGTAATCCCAGCACTTTGGGAGGCCGAGGTGGGTGGATCACTTGAGGCCAGGAGTTCAAGACCAGCCTGGCCAACATGGTGACACCCCAACTCTATCAAACATACAAAAAATTAACCAGGTGTGGTGGCAGGTGCCTGTAATCCCAGCTACGCAGGAGGCTGAGGCAGGAGAATGGCTTGAACCTGTGAGGCAGAGGTTGCAGCCAGCCAAGATTGTGTCACTGCACTGTAATCCCAGCACTTTGGGAGGCCAAGGTGGGCAGATCACAAGGTCAGGAGTTCGAGACCAGCCTGACTACATGGTGAAACCCTGTCTCTACTAAAAATACAAAAAATTAGCCGGGTGTGGTGGTGTAGGCCTGGCATCCCAGCTACTCAGGAGGCTGAGGGAGGAGAACCTGGGAGTGGGAGGTAGCAGTGAGCCAGACTGCGCCACTGCACTCCAGCCTGGGCGAAAGAGCGAGAGTCTATCTCAAAAAAAAAAAAAAAAAAAAAAAAGAACTCCCCTAAACAAAAAGGAAATAATAAAAGAAAAAATTTTGGAACATCAGGAAGGAGGATAAAACATGGAAAGAGGAAAACCATAGATACATACAATAGTCTTTCCTTCTCTTGCATTTTCTAAGTTATGTTTGGCAGTTAAAGCAAAAATGATAACCCTGTCTAATGTGGTTCTCAATGTACATAAAGGAAATACTTAAGACAATTAAATGATAAATGAGAGAGGGTAAAGGGATGTAAAGGGAGGCAAGGTAAAATTTCAGAACCAGTGACTTGATTGTAGTGGTGGTTACACAAATCTACATATGTGATAAAATGACATAGAACCATGCACACACACTGCAACAATGTCAAATTCCTGGTTTTGATATTGCACTGTATTTATGTAAGAGGTACCCACTGGGGGAAACTGGGTGAAGGGCACACATGGAACCTTGAAACTTCCTGTGAACCTATAACTATAAAATCAAAAATTGTAATCCCAGCAGTTTGGGAGGCCAATGTGGGCAGATCATTGAGCTCAGGAGTTCAACACTAGCCTGAGCAACATGGTGAAATCCTGTATCTACTAAAAATATGAAGATTAGCTGGGCATGATGGTTTGTGCCTGTAATTCCAGCTACTCAGGAGGCTGAGGAGGGAGGATCGCTTGAACCCAGGGAGCAGAGGTGGCAGTGAGCTGGGATTGCACCACTGCACTCCAGCCTGGGTGACAGAGTGGCACTGTCTCAAAAAAAGTTAAATTAAAAACTATTAAAAAGTTAACCTCATATATGCTCCTGTCATACAGTAAGCACTATAAATATGTTATCTACCACTATTAAGAAATGTTTGCAGCTGGGCGTGGTGGCTCATGCCTGTAATCCCAGACTTTGGGAGGCCAAGGCAAGCAGATCACCTGAGGCCAGGAGTTTGAGACCAGTCTGGCCAACATGGCAAAACCCCATCTCTACTAAAAAATATAAAAATTAGCTGGGCATGGTGGCAGGCACCTGTAATCGCAGCTACTTGGGAGGCTGAGGCAGGAGAATCGCTGAACCTGGGAGGCAGAGGTTACAGTGAGCCAAGATCATGCCATTGCACTCCAGCCTGGGCAACGGAGTAAGACTCTGTATATTAAAAAAAAAAATAGCCAGGTGTGGTGGTGCATACTTATAGTCCAAGCTACTCAGAAGGTTGAGGTGGGAGGATTACTTAAGCCCAGGGGTTCAAGGCTGCAGTGCAGTGAGTTATGATTGCACCACTGCATTCCAGTGTGGATGACGGAGTGAGACCCTGCCTCATTATCTCTCTCTCTCTCTCTCTCTCTCTCTCACACACACACACACACACACACACACACACACACACACACACGCACACACACCACATACACACACACAAACACAAAAGGTTAGGACCAGAAAGATTCACCAACATGCCCAAAGTTATGCAGCTATTAAATGCTGGAGCCAAGAACCTGGGATCTTCAGGCTATGACACCACTACTCGATCCAGTAGGGAAATAAGAACATAGGCTGGGTGTGGTGGCTCACATGTGTAGTTCATGCACTTTGGGGAGGCCAAGGCAGAAGGATTGCTTAAGCACCAGGAGTTCAAGACCAGCCTTGGCAACATAAGGACACCCCATCTGTATTTTTTTATTAAAAATTATTTTAGAAGGCCGGGCGCGGTGGCTCAAGCCTGTAATCCCAGCACTTTGGGAGGCCGAGGCGGGTGGATCACAAGGTCAAGAGATCGAGACCATCCTGGTCAACATGGTGAAACCCCGTCTCTACTAAAGATGCAAAAAATTAGCTGGGCATGGTGGTGCGTGCCTGTAATCCCAGCTACTCAGGAGGCTGAGACAGGAGAATTGCCTGAACCCAGGAGGCGGAGGTTGCGGTGAGCCGAGATCACGCCATTGCACTCCAGCCTGGGTAACAAGAGCGAAACTCAGTCTCAAAAAAAAAAAAAAAATTATTTTAGAAAAGAAAGGAAATATTCTGCGTGTAGGACCATCATTGTTGCAATTGCTATTCAGCTCTTATACAACAATGACTGATGGTTCATTTCTGAGCTTGTAGTCAACAAGATGTTCCAGTATTTTTTCACTTGAAATACTAGTAAATTCAAGTCTCATCATTCTGTTTTTACACAGCAGTTATGTTTTTCAAGTCAGCTTTACATTATATTATTTCCTGGCTCAGCCTTTTTGGATCTCCTGAAATATGCATTCTGTCATTCAGCCTTCCACCCATCTATCACTCCCTGTTTTGTATTATCTGCAGATTTGACAAGCATGCTTCCTCCATGCTTGTTCATGCCAAGTAATTCATAAAAAGCCTTTAATAAGGCTGATTACGGTGGCTCATGCCTGTAATCCCAGCACTTTAGGAGGCTGAGGCAGGCGAATCACCTGAAGTTGGGAATTTGAGACCAGCCTGACCAACATGGAGAAACCCTGTCTCTACTAAAGATACAAAATTAGCCAGGCATGGTGGTGCATGCCTGTAATACCAGCTACTTGGGAGGCTAAGGCAGGAGATCTCTTGAACCTGGGAGGCAGAGGTTGCAGTGAGCTGAGATCGTGCCACTGGACTCCAGCCTGGCTGACAAAGTAAGACCCCATGTCAAAAAAAAATTTTTTTTTTGTAGAGACAGGGTGTTGATATGTTGCTCAGGCTGCTCTTGAACACCTGGCCTCAATCCATCCTACAGCCTTGGCCTCCCAAAGTGGTGGGATCACAGGTGTGAGCCACCACACCTATCCTTGATAGATTATTTTTAACTTAGTCCTCTCAAAAACTTTCTGAGGTACAATTGTGTGTGTGTGTGTGTGTGTGTGTGTGTGTGTGTGTGTGTGTGTGTCGGAGTCTCGCTCCGTCACCTAGGCTGGAGTGCAGAGGCGCAATCTTGGCTCACTGCAACCCCTGCCTCCCGGGTTCAAGCAATTCTCCTGCCTCAGCCTCCCGAGTAGCTGGGACTACATGTGCGTGCCACCATGCCCAGCTAATTTTTTGTATTTTTAGTAGATATGTGTTAGCCAGGTTGGTCTCAATCTCCTGACCTCGTGATTTGCCCACCTCGGCCTCCCAAACTGCTGGGATTACAGGTGTGAGCCACCGTGCCTGGCCTGTTGTTTTAATTTTTATTATGGGAGTCTAATTAAGGCCTTGTAATGCATACATGAGCATGGTCTGGTTTCTGGTTTTAGCTAACCACATGTTCATTTTCCCAAATATTGTTGGCTGCCTTTTCTTATCCTTTATTTTTTTGAGACAAAGTCTCGCTCTGTCACCCAGGCTGGAGTGCAGTGGCGCCCTCTTGCTTACTGCAATCTCTCCCTCCCGGGTTCAAGAGATTCTCCTGCCTCAACACCCTGAGTAGCTGAGATTACAGGCACCGGCCACCATGCCCAGCTAATTTTATATTTTTAGTAGAGATGGGTTTTCACCATGTTGTCCAGGTTGCAGCCTTCAACTCCTGACCTCAGGTGATCCACCCAGCTAGGCCTCCCAAGGTGCTGGGATTATAGGCATGAGCTACTGTGCCTTAATTTTTGTTTTTTTTTTGTAGAGACGGGGCCTCCCTATGTTACCATGCTGGTCTTAAACTCCTGGGCTCAAGTGATCCTCTTGCCTCAGCCTCCCTAGTATGGGAACAAGTGCCCACCACCATGCCGGCTAATTTTTGTATTTCTTCTAGAGACGGGGTTTTCCTATGTTGCCCAGGCTGGTCTCGAACTTCTGGGCTTGAGATCTGCCCACTTCGGCCTCCCAAAGTGCTGGGATTACAGGTGTGAGCAACTGCACCCGGCCAGACTCAGGTTATAGAAGGTGATTTTTATGAAGATTTTGCTTTGTTATGTGTAATATAATCCCCATTATTTATCAATGCCTTCAAAGTTGGGATTTTTGTTATAAGACCATGTGTGAAATTGGTCTCAGTGAAGGCCCTGGGGGAGGGCAAACTAACCCAAAGTAGCTCCACTACATTTGCATTACAGTGGGGGATCAGAGAATTTGGTGTCCAAGTGACACTTTTGGAGTGGTGGAACTGGAATTGGAATTCAGCCTTAGCTGACTCCAAGGCCCATACTTCACCCTGCAAGTGTCAGATCAAGGAAAGTAGGATTCCTATCAGGAAGAAAGAAAGCTTAGTTAAGTCCACTTATTTTTTAGTGAATTTATGCTGTGCCTTGTTTTTGCCACTTTTCTAAAGATTCGCAAACCATTTGTCTAATTATACATTCCAGAATTTTGCCAAGGAAAAATGTGCTCAGAGACTTATAAGTTCTTCTTTTAGAAAATGAAGACATTAGCCCATTTTCTTTTTTTTTTCTTTGAGATGGAGTTTCACTGTTGTTACCCAGACTGGAATTCAGTGGCACGATCTCAGCTCACCGCAACCTCCGCCTCCTGGGTTCAAGCAATTCTCCTGCCTCAGCCTCCTGAGTAGCTGGGACTACAGGCGTGTACCACCATGCCCAGCTAATTTTTGTATTTTTAGTAGAGACAGGGTTTCACCTTGTTGACCAGGATGGTCTCGATCTCTTGACCTCGTGATCCACCCACCTCGGCCTCCCAAAGTGCTGGGATTATAGGCGTGAGGCACCGCGCCTGGCCACATTAGCCCATTTTCAAACTTCTAGCACCTCCGCTGTCCCCAGTAAAGTAACCACTACATTTCAAGTTCCTTCAGTAAGACAGAGAATGAAGTTGTGTGAAGGAGCTGGATGCTCTCTTATTTCCTCATCTGCCTTGCACATAAATTTCTTCTTTACCAGGTAGGTCGTACTCCTTCTAATTTGAGGATAATTCTCTGTAATGGAAAAACGATGGCAAAGTAGGAATTGATTGAGTCTGCTTTTTCCTCTGTCATCTGTTATCATTATACTTTCTGTTCCCTGTTCTTCTTGCTCAGAACATTGACTTTCCTGAAACTGCCATCACATATTAGTGCTACTGAACACTTTCATCACAAGTTAATATTTTTATGTCAGGTTCTTTGAGCTAAAAAAAAAAAAAAAAAGAAAAGAAAGAAAGAAAGAAAAAGAAAAAGAAAACCAAGTTAATATTTTTGGACTAACCTATTACAATGCATCACAGACAGTTTAATACAAAATCTTGCTTTTCAAAATGTCTAATCTATTTCAATGTGTTTTATATCTGTTCTTTTATGTAACAATAACTACAATTCACAATATCCTATTTATAATATTTCATCTAAAATGTAGAGTTTCAGGCAGTAATTCAACAAATTTACTGCTAAAATAGAGACCTTTTAAAATAATAGGAACACAAAGTTCCATCTCTTAGAAAATACAAAATGATAGGCCGGGCGTGGTGGCTCACACCTATAATCCCAGCATTTTGGGAGTCCAAGGCGGGTGGATCACGAGGTCAAGAGATCGAGACCATCCTGGTCAACAAGGTGAAACCCTGTCTCTACTAAAAATACAAAAATTAGCTGGGCATGGTGGCGCGCGCCTGAAGTCCCAGCTACTTGGGAGGCTGAAGCAGGAGAATTGCTCGAACCCAGGAAGCAGAGGTTGTGGTGAGCAAGATTGCGCCATTGCACTCTAGCCTGGGTAACAAGAGCGAAACCCAGTCTCAAAACAAAAAACAAAAAACAATAATAAAAAAAAAGAAAATACAAAACGATAATGCAGGAAAAAGAAGAAATACTATACTAACAGAAATTTTTAGAACTTTTTTCCTCTTCAAAATTATTCATTCTCTCTGAAGAGGTAAACTTGCCTTACATTTTAATACTTGATTTGAATTTCTATATATTTTTTATTTAAAAATATAATTACATCATTTTGTATTTTCCTGAATGGCTAGCAAGAAACCATCTTCAAAGTAAGTGGTTAAATTTGATGTTCAGTTGCTTCATTTATGTGATTTTGAACCTCAATAGAGGTAACTCAGACCTGACTCTTTGGGTGAACTTCTTAAATTCAGCCACTGCAAAGTTTATGCTTGGTATTTTCAGCATGCTGTCTCCTCTCTGCTCTCCATAAGCTCTCTTCATGTGGCAGCATTTTCAGTTCAGTTCAACAAACATTTCCAGAACACCACTGTCCTTTGCATTAGATCGTGACTGTGAGTCAGTCCCTGCCTTTAAGGTGCTCAGACCTTGGTTGCGCAGACAGCCATGTCGATACATAAACTAACAGTGTGTGATGCATGAAACAACTGAACTATGTGCAAGGTCGTGAAATAGCGCAGAGGAGGATATTCTCACTGTGAGGTTCAGGAAAGTGTCATAGAACACCAGCAAGTGCTGCGGGCACCAGATTTGAAAGGATGAATAGGTATGCAGCAAGAAGTCAAGGTGGAAAGGACATTCCAGGCAGCAGAAACACCATGTACAAGAGCATGGTATGTGCAGGAAACAAAGAGATGCACAGTGTTCGAGTACAATGCATAAGGTGGAGAATGAGATTCAGATGTAAGGGAATTTGAACTTTGTCCTGTACTGCAGAGGGTTTTAAATGGGGAAGTGAAATAGTTACAGAAAGATCTTAAAAAGAACACCCTGGCAACAACACAGAGGATGGATTTGTGAAAAGCTGTCTCTAGAAGGAATGACCAATTAAGATATTTTTTTTTTTTAGTCTAGAAACTGATCTAACAATTGGTACTGAAAACGAGAGAATGCCAAAACTTAAGCTGACTTAGAAGTTACATTAACTGGCTGGGAGCAGTGGCTCATGCCTATAATCCCAGGATTTTGGAAGGCTAAGGCGAGCGAATCACTTGAGGTCAGGAGTTCAAGACCAGTCTGACTAACATGGAGAAACCCCGTCTGTACTAAAAATACAAAATTGGCTGGGCACGGTGGCTCATGCCTATAATCCCAGCACTTTGGGAGGCTGAGGCAGGTGGATCACAAGGTCAAGAGATCGAGACCATCCTGGTCAACATGGTGAAACCCCATCTCTACTAAAAGTACAAAAATTAGCTGGGCATGATGGCGCATGCCTGTAGTCCCAGCTACTCGGGAGCTGAGGCAGGAGAATTGCTTGAACCCAGGAGGTAGAGGTTGCAGTGAGCCGAGATTGAGCCACTGCACTCCAGCCTGGGTAACAAGAGCGAAACTCTCTCAAAAAAATAAATAAATAAAAATAAAAATAAATAAATAAATAATACAAATACAAAATTAACAAGTCGTGGTGGTGCATGCCTGTAATCCCAGCTACTTGGGAGGCTGAGGCAGGAGAAGCACTTGAACCCGGGAGGCGGAGGTTTTGGTGAGCCAAGATTGTGCCATTGCACTCTAGCCTAGGCAACAAGAGTGAAACTCCATCTCAAAAAAAAAAAGAAATTAGAAGTTACACCTCTCTGTACTCCAGCCTGGCGACAGAGCGAGACTCTGTCTAAAAAAAAAAAAAAAAAAAAAAAAAAAAAAAAATTTGTCGAATGTTGGGCTGGGTATGGTGGCTCACACCTGTAGTCCCAACACATTGGGAGGCTGAGGTGGGAGGACTGCTTGAGCCCAGGAGTTCCAGACCAACCTGGAGTAATTAGAGAGACCCCAACTCTCTCTCTCTCTCAAAAAAAAAAAGAAAAGAAAAAGCCAGGTGCAGTGGCTCACCCCGGTAATCCCAGCACTTTGGAAAGCTGAGGCAGGTGGATCACTTGAAGTCAGGAGTTTGAGACCAGACTGACCAACGTGGTTAAACTGGCTCTACTAAAAGTACAAAAAATTAGCCAGGCATGGTGATGGGCAGCTGTAATCCCAGCTACTCAGGAGGCTTAGGCAGGAGAATCGCTTGAACCTGGGAGGTAGAGGTTGCAGTGAGCCAAGATTATACCACTACACTCTAGCCTGGGCAACATAGCGAGTGACTCTCAAAAAAAAAAAAAAAAAAAAGCCTCTATGTAGTATGGGGGAAAAAATGAAAAAAGAAATGTTGTCAAATGCTTTTTCTGTGTTGATAGATAAGGACCTTCCTGCATAGCTTGGTTGCTCTCTAATGCTTTGCCTCAGAGATTTTAGTTAGCTCAGAGGTCCCAGACTCTCATATCTGCCACCTCAGTCAGCAGGACAGCTATGTTCTGCTCAAAATCAAGCCCTCTGTACTATAGTTAGGGAGTTGTCCCCAGGCAAACAGCTGATCAGTCATGGGGCTCACCTCATGAGTTTCCTTTCTCTCAGAAATCGCAGTCTTCTGCTGTTTATACTGCCTGAATATAGTTGCTGCATATGTTTTGTCCAGTTTTACAGTTAATTCCACTGGGAGAGCTAATCCAGTATCTCTAGTTCCACTATGGCCAGAAGTATAAGGCAAACACAGCAAAATTTCTTTTTGAGACAGGGTCTCACTCTTTCACCTAGGCTGGAGTGCAATGGCATGATCATAACTCACTGCAGTCTTGACCTTCTGGGCACTGGGCCCAGCTAATTTAAAAAAAAAAAAAATGGTTGGGCACGGTGGCTCATGCCTGTAATCCTAGCACTTTGGGAGGCCGAAGCAGGCAGATCACCTGAGCTAAGGAGTTCAAGACCAGCCTGGCCAACATGATGAAACCCTGTTTCTACGAAAATACAAAAAAAAAATTAGCTGGTCATGATAGAGGGTACCTATAATCCCAGCTACTTGGGAAGCTAGATGGGAGAATCGCTTGAACCTGGGAGACGGTCGTTGCAGTGAGCCAAGATCATGCCACTGCACTCCAGCCTAGGTGGCTAAGCAAGACTCTATCTCAAAAAAAAAAAGAATTGTAGAGATGAGGTCTTGCTACAATGCCCAGGTTAGTCTCAAACTCTTGGGCTCAAGCAATCCTTCCAGGTTGGTCTCCCAAAATGCAGAGATAACAGGCATGAACTACCATGCCCATCCCAAACAGAGCAAAATTTCAAATATATGGTTTTCTCCTTCTTCAATTATGGAATGACAACTTCTTTTTGTTCTTTTTTTTTTTTTTTAGACAGAGTCTCACCCTGTTGGCCAGGCTAAAGTGCAGTCGTGCGATCTCGGCTCATTGCAATCTCCACCTCCTGGGTTCAAGCAATTCTCCTGCCTCAGTCTCCTGAGCAGCTGGGATTACAGGCACACACCACCATGCCTGGCTAATTTTTTTTCTTTTTTGAGATGGAGTCTCGTTCTGTCACCAGGCTGGAGTGCAGTGGTGTGATCTCGGCTCACTGCAACCTCCGCCTCCAGGGTTCAAGTGATTCTCCTGCCTCAGCCACCCAAGTAGCTGGGACTACAGGCATGTGCCACCATGTCCAGCTAATTTTTGTACTTTTTAGTAGAGATGGGATTTCACCATGTTGGCCAGGATGGTCTTGATCTCTTGACCTCATGATCCACCAATGTCGGCCTCCCAAAGTGCTGGGATTACAGGTGTGAGCCACCGTACCTGGCCACATTTTTTTAAACCTTTTCATATGTTTGGTGTAAACTCACTATTAAATAAATTTGTTTTCTGATTGAAACTGGGTCTCTCTCTGTTGCCCAGGCTGGAGTGTAGTGGCACGATCATGGCTCATTTCAACCTTAAATTCCTGGGTTCAAGCAATCTTCCCACCTCAGCCTCCTGAGTAGCTGAAACTACAGGTGTGTGCCACCACACTAAGCTGATGTTTTAATGTTTTTGTAGAGATAGTATCTCCCTATGTTGCCGAGGCTGGTGTCGAAATCCTGAGCTCAAGCGATCCTCCTGCCTTGGCCTTCCAAAATGCTGGGATTACAGGAGTGAGCCATTGTGCCCAGCCCCTAAATAAATGTTTAATGATTCTAGAGTTTTATCTCTAAGTGGAGATAATAACGGTATGCATATATTTAATAAATATGGCAAGAGAACTTCAAAAAGTATAAATTTTTTTTCTAAAAAATATTATTTTACTTTTCAGATAAATTGAAATGATGCAAATACAAATGTTATTGCAATAGCTGGGTGCAGTGGCTCACACCTGTAATCCCAGCACTTAGGGAGGCTGAGGAGGGCAGATCATATAAGGTCAGGAGTTTGAGACCAGCCTGGCCAACATGGTTTAACCCTGTCTCTACTACTAAAATTATAAAAATTACCGAGGTGTGGTGGAAGGCACCTGTAATCCCAAATTCCAGAGAGGCTGAGGAAGAAGAATCGCTTGAACCGAGGAGTCGGGGGTTGTGGTAAGCTGAGATCATGCCATTGCACTCCAGCCTGGGCAACAAGAGCAAAACTCTGTCTCAAAAAAGAACAACAAGAAAATCCCTAAATATTATTGCAAACACTAGAAGGCACTATTTCTTTGCAGAGGCAGAAAATGAATCAAACACACATTTCTTTTTTTTTTTCTTTTATTTATTTATTTATTTATTTTTAACTTTTTTGAGATGAAGTCTTGCTGTTGTTACCCAGACTGGAGTGCAATGGCACGATCTTGGCTCACCGCAACCTCCGCCTCCTGGTTCAAGCAATTCTCCTGCCTCAGCCTCCCGAGTAGCTGGGACTGCAGGTGTGCACCACCATGCCCAGCTAATTTTTGTATTTTTAGTAGAGATGGGGTTTCACCTTGTTCACTAGATGGTCTCGATCTCTTGACCTTGTGATCCACCTGCCTCGGCCTCCCAAAGTGCTCTGATTATAGGCGTGAGCCACCGTGCCCGGCCTCTTTTTTTTTTTTTTTTAAGACGGGGTTTCACCATGTTGGTCAGGCTGTTCTTGAACTCCTGACCTCAGGTGATCCATCTGCCTTGGCCTCCAAAGTGCTTGGATTACAGGCGTGAGCCACCACGCCTGGCCCTAACACACATTTCTTATATCTTAAACTTCTCCTTCTGCCCAATTTCTATTCAAGACACAGAACAAAAAGTACGGTGTGACAAATTTTAAAATATAAATTTCTACAATGTAATAAGCAGTGGAAAGAAAAATGAAAAGGAGGACCAGTGAGACAAAGGACATATTAAAAAATGTAAATCCAATAAAAAGACTTTTGCAACTTTTTTTTTGTTTCTAAAAAAAAAGTTGCAAAAGACGATAAAGGAAAAAAAGGATAATGAGAAGAAATCGAAGTAGAAGCAAATTTCTTCTATACAACATAATCTGTGGAAACTGTTTTCCAAGTCCTAGCACTATGTCATATATTGAAAATGTTAATTTATGATTAATCAGTGGTTTTCTAGGTCTGCATTGCCTCCCCTTTCCAATCTTCTCACCCATCCTATTTCTCTTACTCATACCTTTCAGGAAGGTTACTGGAAGTACATCAGGACCCACAATGAAGTAAGACAAGGATGAGGGATTTGGTGTTACCATGGAAATGCAAAAGTTGTTTTGAAAGTACTCTCTAGCAGAAAGCAGAAAAATGTCCTGCTTATTCTTCCCTACATGGTCATGTCTGGAGACTTACTTGGGTGAGACTTACAAAGCAATTAAAGAGATTCTGAGTGATGGAAAACTAGACTATTTGGTTAGAGACTTTTTAAAAAAAAATTTATGGAACTTCAGGTTTCACAGTAGCTTGACATTCGTTTCCTTTCTCCCTCTCTCCCTCTCCCCTTCTCTCACTGAAGAAATGCCTTCTACACCTTTTAATTCTTGACAATTAAAGAAAACCTGGAGGAGGCAGCAAAGAACTGGCTGTTTAGAATTTGATCTGGGTTTAAAGAGGGATCCTGAGATTGACCTCTATTACTCTATCTTTTAGGAAAAACAAAAACAAAAACAGAAATTGAAAATCACAGGTATATCCAAATCGAACATTTGGCTTGTAGCTTTACCTAAGAATAGTGAGAATTCCAAGAGCCCAGGCAATCATGGTTTAAGATTCCAATAAAATTTTGCTGGTTGAGTGCAGTGGCTCACACCAATAATCCCAGCACTTTGGGAGGCCAAGACAGGAGGATCCCTTGAGGTCAGGAATTCGAGACCAGCCTGGCCAACGTGGTGAAACCCCATCTCCAGTGAGCATTACTGCCTGAGTTTCACCTCCCGTCAGATCAGTGGCAGCATTAGATTCTCATAGGAACACCAACCCTTTTGTGAACTGTGCATGTGAGGGATCTAGGTTTCGTGCTCTTATGAGAATCTAATGCCTGATGATCTAAGGTTGAATAGTTTCATCCGGAAACCATCCCCACCCCCCAACCCTTCCCCCCAGTCAGTGGAAAAACTGTCTCACATGAAACCAGTTCCTGGTGCCAAAAAGGTTGGAGACTGCTGATCTATAGCATTATTGGGAGAATTATATACTATGCCCAACACATAGCACAAGACCTGGCACATCAAAATTGCTCAACATGGCTGGGCGCAGACGCTCACATCCTGGCACTTTGGGAGGCCGAGGTGGGCAGATGGGCAACATGGTATAACCCCATCTCTACTAAAATTACAAAAAATTAGCCAGGTATGGTGGTGCATGCCTGTAATCCCAGTTACCCAAGAGGCTGAGGCTCGAGAATCACTTGAACTCAGGAGGCAGAAGTTGGAGTGAGCTGAGACTATGCCACTGTACTCCAGTCTAGGTGACAGAGTGAGATTGCCTCAAAAAAAAAAAAAAAAAAAAACCCAGGCATGGTGGCTCACACCTGTAATCCCAGCACTTTGGAAGGCCGAGGCAGGTGGATCACTTGAGGTCAGGAGTTCGAGACCAGCCTGGACAACATGGTGAAACCCCATCTCTACTAAAAATACAAAAAAAATTTAGCTGGGTGTGGTGGCAGATGCCTGTAATCCTAGCTACTTGGGAGGCAAAGGCAGGAGTACCGCTTGAACTTGGGAGGTGGAGGTTGCAGTGAGCCAAGACCACGCCACTGCACTCCATCCTGGACAACAGGATGAGACTCCATCTCAAAAAAAAAAATTGCTCAACTATTGCTGCCTAATGACTGTTAAGTTTCACTTTACCCTGTCCCTGATGACCTATCTACTATGCTTGCAAATAATTGGCGGGCATGGTCATCCATAATTTAATGACAGTCATTGTGTATGATTTCTAGCATTTGGGTGGAGAACTATTTGTCAAAGCCAAGTACTGTGTGTTCTGCTTCTATGTCATGTTTATTCAATCACTAAATAATCACAGTGTCTGTCCTTGGCCTTCTATTACTCAGTAGTTCTATGATTTAATCATCAAAATGGTATCTAATCTTAAATTATGTTTCTAAGTAAAGTCAGTCTTCCAATAGGCAAGCAGGCCTCTCCACCCATTACAGATCATTTGCCTAGTAATATTTGTTATAGATTTTGTCCCCAGTCAAAATACAAATATTAATATCATTTTCTATAATTTGAAAGACTGCTTATATGTTTTCAAAATATTGCCAAATATCATCTTTTTCATTTTCTGCTGGATTCAACTGATCTTATGCTCTCTCAAAACTTTTGCCCTGACCCTAGTTAATTTATATTCAAGAAATAAAGATTATTTCTTGGGAGGCTTCTGTTTCTAAATTCTTCCCATTTCAATTTTCAAGTTGGATGCTACAAAATATTTCACAAAACAGCTGGGTGTGGTGTCTCATGCCTCCCAATCCCAGCACTTTGGGAGGCCGAGTTGGGTGGGTCATGAGGTCAAGAGATTGAGACCATCCTGGCCAACATGGTGAAACCCCCAACTCTATTAAAAATATAAAAATTAGCTGGGCGTAGTGGTATGTGCCTGTAGTCCAAGCTATTCAGGAGGCTGAAGCAGGAGAATTGCTTGAACCTGGGAGGCAGAATTTGCAGTGACCCGAGATCGCACTGCTGCACTCCAGCCTGGAGACAGAGTAAGACTATCTCAAAAAAAAAAAAATTTTTGAGCCCAAAGTGGCTCCGGCCGGATGTCGTGGCGCTTGCGAAGGCGAGGCCAAGAGTTCAAGGCCAACCAACCTCAGCAACCTCACAAGCTCTCATTGATTGGCAAAAAAAAAAAAAAAAAAAAAAAATTTTCACAAAATATACCAATTTATCCATGAACACCTTTTCTTACACTTTCTCATACTCTCAGTTTAGATATGAACCATGATGCCCTTAGCCTGGAGTTAGAGAAGACTCTAGATTACGTTTAAACTAGATTATATGTTTAACTTTCATAACATCATTTTTTGGAATCTGACCATACTCTTGGCCAACCACACCCTGATATTATAGCAACTGAAAGTGTAGCCAAGTATTTTAATGTCAAAGAAACTGCTATGTGTTGAGGATGGTTGGAATTGGAATTAGAGCAACCAGTTTTGACTTCCCTGTTAAGTAGTGACTTTCTGAAGTCAAAATATTCTGCTTATTAGTTTTTCTCCAATTTTCCCCTAAATTAGGTAATATTATATCCTTAATATCTTTTATTTATCTTTTTTAAAAATAATAATACTAATACTAGAGACAACATTGCCCAGGCTGATCTCAGACTCCTGGGCTCAAGTGATCCTCCCGTCTATGCTTCCCAAAGTGCTGGGATTATAGGCATGAGCCTAGCCTATTTTTAATCTTTTAAACAGGGCACTGATGATAATCTAACTGCATGCCCTAATTGTCTTAGAATATTTTTAGTTAGTATTAATATCTGGTTTGGCATAGTGGCTCACACCTGTAATCCCAGCACTTTGAGAGGCCGAGGCATGCAGATCACCTGAGGTCAGAAGTTCAAGATCAGCATGGCCAACATTGCAAAACCCCGTCTCTACTAAAAATACAAAAATTATCCAGATGTGGTGGCAGGTACCTGTAATTCCAGCTACTCAGGAGGCTGAGGCAGGAGAATCACTTGAACCCGGGAGGGGGAGGTTGCAGTGAGCCCAGACTGCAACATTGCACTCCAGCAGACTGGGTGGCAACAACAAGACTCCATTCCCCTGCCCCCACAAAAAAAGAAGGGGGAAGGTGTGGTGGTTCGTGCCTGTAATCCCAACACTTTGGGAGGCTAAGGTGGGCAGATCATGAGGTCAGGAGATCGAGACCATCTCCTGACCCACTTTCTACTAAAAATACAAAAATTAGCTGGATGTGCTTGGTATATGCCTGTAATCCCAGCTACTGGGGAGGCTGAGGCAGGAGAATTGCTTGAATCCGGGAGGTGCAGGTTGCAGTGAGCCGAGATCCTACCACTGTACTATAGCCTGGCAACAGAGCGAGACTCTGTCTCAAAAAAAAAAAAAAAAGGAAAATAATCAACCTACTATTAACCAAGTCTATATATTTCTATGGCAAATTCTCTTCCACGGCGATAATGTCCTGTGAAACAAAAACCAAAAGACATAACCCACATTAGCATTTTCTGTAGTGATAGTTGGAGCTCCCCTTTTTTCATTCATCTTGAAAATATAGACCACTCCTGGTAAGTTTTGCTGTTGTTGTTTTCATTCAGCTTACTTCTTGGCTCTTCCAAAAAAGTTGTTTTGCTAGAGTTCTCCCCAACAAACATCCGAGTCCAAGCTAAGACTATTCTCTTGTTCTAAGCCTCTCTTTATGCCTCAACAAAACTGTTAGGTTTTCCCTTTTATACAACTCATTTATTGACTTTCCCTTCAGCAACAATTTCACCTTTCTTTCCTTAATCATTAATTTTAATCTGAACATTTTCCCCTAAGTAGGACCCTCTGGTTCAGCCAGTGGACTAGTCCATATGTCTGCTAGTAAGATAAGACATACACTGACTTGCCTGCCAGTCCATTCTCAATTACAGAGGGCAAATTGGGTAAATAGAGAAAATTCAGCTATCCTCTCCACTAGGCAACAAAACATTTGCACAGTTAGCTCCAACTGTGCAAGACTGGAGAAGGAATAATCTGTCTCACCAATCCCTTTAGGATTTTTGCAGTTAGGTTCAAATGAATAGACATGGTACATTGTCTTAGAATACTATCAAACCTATAGGACCCTTAATAATTGACCCAGTCCAGAGACTGCTGAATTGGCATTGAAAAATAAACTTGTAGTAAACTAGGAAAGACTTGTATTCAAGTTCCTGTATCATCCTAGTCAAAGGACAAAATTACAACAAATGCAAAGATCTCAACTGACTTTATCGTGGTTCTAGAATTCGGCAGGCCGAGTGTGGCTCATATCTGTAATCCCGACACTTTGAGAGACTGACCCAGGAAGATCTCTTGAGCTCACGAGTTCCAGACCAGCATGGGCAACATGGCAAACCCTGTCTCTACAAAAAAAAAAACAAAAATTAACTGGGCGTGTTGGTGAGCACCTGTGGTCCTAGCTACTCAGGGGACTGAGGTGAGAGAATTGTTTGGGCCTGGGAGGTGGAGATTGCAATGAGCCAAGATGGTGCTACTGCACTACAGTCTGGGTGACAGAGCCAGAATCTGTCTCAAAAAAAAAAAACGTCTAGGCACGTTGGTTCACATCTGTAATCCCAGCACTTTGGAAGACCTAGGTGGGGAGATGGTTTGAGACCAGAAGTTTGAGACCAAACTGAGGGAATCTGTACTCTTTCTGGGTCCACAAGGGGGCGTAGTTTTAAGGGCAAGAACTTCCCAGCGCCATGACCTGCTCCCATCTATCTCCATCTGGGATATTTAACGTTTCTGTTTTAATTTTTGCGGGCACGGAAAAGGGTCAAAAGTCAATCACTCCAGTGGAAGTTCTAAGGAACTCCTTTCATTGGCCAGGGGTCTTGGAGAAGGTGGGGGTTCCTCCCAGGTTAAAAGTCCCCTTCTTTCACACTCCTTTGGACTCCGTGTTTGGAACCCCTTCCAGGAACACTTGTGGAAGCCATCTTTCTCTCTCCTGCATTTCCCCTCTGGAGTCCCCTTCCACACTCTTTGTGGAAGTTTTCTCCCTTCTCCTTTTTTCTTCTTTCTCTACCTAAATTAATTGTTTTTGCAAAAACTCTGTTTGGGGTCCGGTATTTACTCGGTGAGCACACCTGGTCCCCTCTCTCATTCTTAAGAGAGCAGGAGACTAAGAACCTTGAAGAAACATCCTCCTAGGGGAGCTAAGGGCTCTCCTGAATCCCAACAAAACCAGCCTAGGCAACATGGCAAAACCCCATCTCTACAAAAAAAAAAAATACAAAAATTAGCTGGATGTGGTGGCACACACCTGTAGCCCCAGCTACTCGGGAGGCTGAGGTGGGAAGATCACTTCAGCCTGGGAGGTGGAGGTTGCAGTGACCCAAGATCGTGCCACTTCACTACAGCCTGAGCAACAGTGCAAGACCCTGTCTCCAAAAAAAAAAAAAAAAAAAAGAATTGGGCAACACTTCATTCCACAAAACAGAATAAGTGGGCCAGGTGTGGTGGCCTGGGCATGGTGGCACAGGCACACTTATTCTATCCCAGCACTTTGGCAGGTCAAGGCAGAAGGATCCCTTGAGGCCAGGAGTTTGAGACCAGCCTGGGCAATATAGCAAGACCCTGTCTCTACAAAAAATAATTTAAAAATCAGCTAGGTGTGGTGGTGCATGCCTGTAGTCCTAGCTGCTGGGGAAGTTGAGGCGGGAAGATTGCTTGAGCTAAGAAGGTTGAAGCTGCAGTGGGCCATGATTGCATCACTACTCTCCACTCTCCAGCCTGGGTGACAGAGTGAGACACTGTTTCAAAAATAAATAAATAAATAAAAATAAGTGTTCCAGTGAGCTGTGCAAAAGAGTTTGGCTTTACAGACAGAGAAGGGCTGAAGAAAGCAGAAGCAAAATACAAAGACAGTATTAGTCCTTTCAAAGTTATTTTTCTTGTAAAGTGGGGACAGGAAGACAAAATGACAGAAAAATAACTGATGAGTTAATATCAGGTTATTTAAAACTACTTTTTCATGTGTAAGGATTAAATCAGAGGGAACGTCATTATCATGCTTCCATGAAGGTTTAAACTGTCCTGTTTGGGAAACTGGCAGTTGTCTATCTCTTCTTATTTCCAGAAGGACAAATAACAACATAGTTTAGGTTTGGTTACTTAAAGGTATGAACCACTGTGTGGATCCATTTGAGTTTTTGTTGTTCCAGCTGCAGAGAGACCATTTGATCTTTGGCATAGATGGCAGTATAGAAAAATGTAAAACTTTTTGGCTGGGCATCGTGGCTCACACCTGTAATCCCAGCACTTTAGGAGGCCAAGGCAGGTGGATCACTTGAGGTCAGGAGTTCAAGATCAGCCTGACCAACATGGCAAAACCCCATCTCTACTAAAAATACAAAAATTAGCTGTGTATAGTGGGTGATGGGCACCTGTAATCCCAGCTACTTGGGAGGCGGATGCAGGAGAATCACTTGAACCTGGGAGTTGGAGGCTGCAGTGAGCAGAGAGCACACCACTGCACTCCAGCCTAGGTGACACAGCAAGACTCATCTCAAAAATAAACAAACAAATAAATAAAATAACAACACAAAAATTAAGCCGGGCACAGTGGTTTACACCTGTAATCCCAGCACTTTGGGAGGCCAAGGCGGGCGGATCATGAGGTCAGGAAATTGAGACCATTCTGGCCAAAATAGTGAAACCTTGTCTCTACTAAAAATGTTTTTAAAAATTGGCTGCCAACGGTGGACGAGCTCTGGGCGTGCTGGCAGCCTGGCGCGGCGCTCTGCTGTGTCAGCATGTTATGATGCCGTCCCGTACCAACTTGGCTACTGGAATCCCCAGTAGTAAAGTGAAATATTCAAGGCTCTCCAGCACAGACGATGGCTACATTGACCTTCAGTTTAAGAAAAGCCCTCCAATACACCATGGAATATTATGCAGCAATCAGAAATGATGAGTTTGTGTCCTTTGTAGGGACATGGATGAATCTGGAGAACGTCATTCTCAGCAAACTGACACAAGAACAGAAAAAGAAATACCGCATATACTCACTCATAGGCGGGTGAGAAAAATGAGAACACATAGACACAGAGAGGCGGTCTACTATACACTGGGGACTGTTGGGGGAAATGGGGGAGGGACAGCGGGGGGGGCTGGGGGGATAGCCTGGGGATGAATACCAAGTGTGGGTAAGGGGGAGGAAGGCAGCAAAACACACTGCCATGTGTGTACCTATGCAATTATCTTGCACGTTCTGCACATGTACCCCAAAACCTATAATGCAATAAAAATTAAAAAAAAAAAAAAGTTTTAAAAGAGGAAAACGCAAAAAAAAAAAAAAAAGAAAAAAAGAAAAGAAAAGCCCTCCAAAGATCCCTTATAAGGCCATTGCACTTGCCACTGTGCTGTTTTTGATTGGCGCCTTTCTCATTATTATAGGCTCCCTCCTGCTCTCAGGCTACATCAGCAAAGGGGGGGCAGACCGGGCCGTTCCAGTCCTGATCATTGGCATTCTGGTGTTCCTACCCGGATTTTACCACCTGAGCATCGCTTACTATGCATCCAAAGGCTACCGCGGTTACTCCTATGATGACATTCCGGACTTTGATGACTAGCACGCACCTCTTATCTGAGGAGAAGAGTCACAGTGGGACTGCCCCAGCTTTAAGATATTGAGCAGAAACTCTAGATAAGGGCTAAAGAATTCTGCCTCTTGCAGATGTTTAAGTAAACAATGGCCAGATTTTATGGGTTCTTCCCAAAGATGTTAACTGAGCCTACAGTTAGCTAGTTAGGACATGACCTGCTCTGTTTCTTGTCCCTTGCCACTGGCAAGAGCTCCTGACAAGTTTTTCCACAGGAATATGTATCATGGAAGAATAGAGGTTATTCTGTTGTGGAAAGTGTTGCCTGCCACCACCCTCAGTAGAGCTGAGCATTTCTTTTAAATAGTCTTCATTGCCAATTTGTTTTTGTAGCAAATGGAAGAATGTAGTATGGCTAATTTCTTACTACTAAGTATTTTAAAAATATCTGAGTATCTTGGTTGGGCGCGGTAGCTCATGCCTGTAATCCCAGCACTTTAGGAGGCCAAGATGGGCGGATCATAAGGTCGAGAGTTTGAGACCAGCCTGACCAACGTGGTGAAACCCCATCTCTACTAAAAATACAAAAAAATTAGCTGGGCATGGTGGTGCACACCTGTAATCCCAGCTACTCAGGAGGGTGAGGCAAGAGAATTGTTTGAACCCAGGAGGTGGAGGTTGCAGTCAGCCGAGATCGCACCACTGCACTCCATCTTGGGCAACAGAGCAAGACTCCATCTCAAAAAAAAAAAAAAAAAAAAAAATGTTGGAGTATCTTATCCTCTACACTTAACCCTACCTTCATGTTCCAGTGGAAGACCTTGGTAAAAATCAAAGATCAGTGAAAAAAAATTAAAAATAAAATAAAAATTAGCTGGGCATGGTGGCACACACCTGTAGTCCCAGCTACTCGGGAGGCTGAGGCAGAGGAATTGCTTGAACCCATGAGGTGGAGATTGCAGTGAGCCAAGATTGCGCCATTGCACTCCAGCCTTGGTGACAGTGTGAGGGTCCATCTCAAAATAATAATAATAATAAAATAATAATAATAATAATAATACAAAAATTAGCCCGGCATCATGACACATGCCTGTAATCACAGCTACTTGGGAGGCTGACGCAGGAGAATTGCTTGAACCTGGCAGTTAGAGGTTGCAATGAGCTGAGATCATGCCACTGCACTCCAGCCTGGGCAACAGAGCAAGACATGGTCTTTTTTTAAAAAAAAAAAAAGTAAAAAAGAAAAGTTTACAAAATCACAAAGCTATTATCTTATCTTTTAAAAAAACTCAAATATTTCTTATTTCTTTATTATCAGTAAATATTTGGTCAGTGTTAATATTTCCCCAACTTTCTCAAAAAATTTTTAGCAGTTCATTTATACTCTCTTACAAATTTTTGACTATTTTCATCTTTCCCCAACTTTTAAATCTACTTAGTTTTATAATATTTTCTTTTAATTTTAAAACAACTTTTAAAAACCTCTAAACTGGTTGGGCGCAGTAGCTTGCACCTGTAATCACAGCTCTTTGGGAGGCTGAGGTGGGGGATCACTTGAGGTCAGAAGTTAGAGACCAGCCTGACCAACATGGTAAAAGCCTATCTCTACTAAACTGGCCGTGGTGGCGTGTGTGTATAACCCCAGTTACTTGGGAGGCTGAGACAGGAGAATCGCTTGAACTTGGGAGGCAGGGTTGTAGTGAGCTGAGATTACACACCTGCACTCCAGCCTGGGTGACAGAGTGAGACTCCATCAAAAAAAAAGAAACCTCTCAACCATACAAAATTACTTTCCCTTTAACAAAAACCACATTTTCATGTCTTCATAAGCAAGTATCAAAAATATAAGAGAAACAACAGTTTTATGACATTAAAACATCTAGCAGTGGCTGGGCACAATGGCTCATGCCTGCAATCCCAGCACTTTGGGAGGCTGTGGCAGGTGAATCACAAGGTCAAGAGATCGAGACTATCCTAGCCAATGTGGTGAAACCCTGTCTGTACTAAAAAATACAAAAATTAGCCGGGTGTGGTGGCACGTGCCTGTAGTCCTAGCTACTTGGGAGGCTGAGGCAGAATCACTTGAGCCCGGGAGGCGGAGGTTGCAGTGAGCCGAGATTGCACCACTGCACTCCAGCCTGGTGACGGAGCGAGACTCTGTTTCAAAAAAAAAAAAGCAAATAAATAAAAATGTTTTAGGCTGGGCGTGGTGGCTCAAGCCTGTAATCCCAGCACTTTGGGAGGCCGAGGCAGGTGGATCACGAGGTCAAGAGATCGAGACCATTCTGGTCAACATGGTGAAACCCCGTCTCTACTAAAAATACAAAAAAATTAGCTGGGCATGGTGGCGCGTGCCTGTAATCCCAGCTACTCAGGAGGCTGAGGCAGGAGAATTGCCTGAACCCAGGAGGCGGAGGTTGCGGTGAGCTGAGATCGCGCCATTGCACTCCAGCCTGGGTAACGAGCGAAACTCCGTCTCAAAAAAAAAAATGTTTTAAACATGAAAAGAAAATAAAACTATATTTATTTACCAAAGATTGCTAAAATCACACTTGAAAAGCATTTTGGCTTATCTGCTTATTTTATGAACACTTCTTTATTTATGAGCCTATTTGGTACCATAGACAACATAGAAACAGACATATAAAAATGTACACATAACAATACAGACAGTGTGTCCTTCATGAGAGGGGAAAAAAGGATACAGACCGATACAAACAAAGACTCTACAGCCTTGATTTCAAAACTCTAGCCATAAGACTGGCAAAACTCACGTCCAAAAGGACAGTTGGATTCAAATTATGCCTCTACAAATAGAACAAGTCAAAGTTCACTTGTCCTACACAGCCCAAGTCCTCACTGGGACCCAGAGAAATCAGACCAGCAATCCACATCTCTTCTTTTTATTGTTATTATTATTTTGTAGTGGCAAGGTCTCACTCTGCTGCCCAGTCGAGTCTTGAATTCCTGGCCTCAAGCAATCCTTCCACCTCAGCCTCCCAGAGTGCTGGATTTACAGGCATGAGCCATCATGCTCAGCCACAATCCACATTTCAAAAAGCACAGAGAGAGAGAGAGAGAGAGAGAGAGAGAGAGAGAGAGAGAGAGAGAGAGAGAGAGAGAGAGAATCCAAGTGTCTTGAAGAAGGAGTCTGGGTGTGCTAGTGGAAGACTAAGAAAAGACGCCAAGGCAACACAAACCACAGAAACTCATCATAGGATTCTATAAGGAGACCAACTTCATTTAGATAAATAGCTTTTAATTTAGCCTGTTTCTCCAACTGGACCACTGAGCTCCAGACAGAGCCCATTAAGGAACGGGGCCAACAAAGTACTTGCAGTTTTTAGGGCCCAACAATCCAAATATGTGAAAAAACAGTCACAGGTAAAAGGCAGAACATCACTTTAAAAAGCAAGGACTTTATCCCTATACTGAATCCCAAGTCCCCCAAAAGAGAGAAACACCATGACACTGGGCTGCACAGTGCCTCCACAGCATACCTGCCATAAAGACATATAAGTGTTCAGATTGTGCTCTTCTTAAACAAATGCACAAGGAAAGGGGCAACCCCCTGTGGCAGGATCCATCTGCCATAAACAGTGGTTGTCAGCTGTCTCTAAAACTGCAGTTTCATCAGCAACAGTAACCTCCAGCTCTCCCCATGGACCAGCACCAAGTACAAGAAATGTCCACAGAATTTCCCCAGAGCAGCTCCACAGCCACTCTAAAGATCCAGGTGGACAAGCCTTGTCAGTATTCAAACACAGCCATCGCTGACATCCATAGTAGTCCTTTTTAATTTGCCCAGGGTGCCCACAAAAGAAGCAGACACACTCTTCACCCAGAGCCAAAGAACCAGTTGGCATCTGAGGAGCCTGGAGGCCCACTGAAACTCCTGCAACAGTAGTGCCACAGGTGGGCTCCGCACTCCTGGTGCTCCCACTCCATGGTTCCTGCCACGTAGCCAGCCAAATCAGCAATCTGACAAGGGGTTCCTGTGGCCCAGTTGGGGCCATGCTGCCCGAGGGTACAGCTTCATATAATCCTGAGTGATAGAGATCTGGACATCCACATTAAACTATAAATAAATTCCTCCCAGGGTTAGCTTGGTCTATGCCCAGGAATGAGCAAAGATAGCCAGCAAGGCTAGCAGTAAGATGGAATCAAACCATGTTAGATTTCTCTGTCATAATATTTGCAAAGGCAGTTTCACTGTTACTGAGTGTTTAAAAACGATAATATATGAAAAGAAAAAAATATGTAATTAAAACTACTATAAATAGGGCTGGATGTAGTGGCTCATGCCAGTAATCCCAGCACTTTGGGAACCCAAGGTAGGAGGGTCACTTGAGACCAGGAGTTCAAGACCAGTCTGAGCAACACAGTGAGACCTGCTCCCTAAAAAAATTTTTTTTTAGTCAGCTGGGCATAGTGGCACATGCCTGTAGTCCTAGCTACTTGGAAAGCTGAGGTGGGAGGATCATTTGAGCCCAGAAGTTCAAGGTTACAATGAGATATGATTGCACCACTGCACTCCAGCCCAGGTCAAAGAGCAAGACTGTCCCAATAAAACAAACTAAAAATGAGGAAAACAATAGTGTAAGATGTTGTTTTAAATTTTTATTTTTATTTTTAGAGATGGGGATCTTGCTATGCTGTCCAGGTTGGTCTCAAACTCCTGGGCTCATGCTACCATGCCTGGTGTAAGATATCTTTTTTTTTTTTTTTTTTTGAGATGGAGTCAAATGATCCTTAAATGATCCTCCTGCCTGGTGCTGCAGTTACAGGTGTGAGCCACTGCACCTGGCCCAGAATTCTATTTAAAGTGAAGCCCAGCATGGTGGCTTATGCCTGTAATCCCAGCACTTTGGAAGGTTGAGGTGAGCAGATCACCTGAGATCAGGAATTCGAGACCAGCCTGGCCGACATGGTGAGACCCTGTCTCTACTAAAAATACAAAATTTCACCAGGTGTGGTGGTGCACGTCTGTAATCCCAGCTACTCAGGTGGCTGAGGCAGGAGAATCCCTTGAACCCGAGAGGCAGAGGTTGCAGTGAGCCAAGATCTTGCCGTTGCATTCCAGTCTGGGCAACAGCGAGGCTCTGTCTCAATAAATAAATAAATAAATAAAATAAAGTGAAACAATCCCTGACATAGAAAATGATATGAGCTGAATTTATCCATGATTTCATATAATTAGAAGCATAAGTACATGTTTTGTGGTAGAGACCTGCAAATATGTGTATCAGACAAATTTTACAAATAGTTCAGAATTGGTTGTATTCTTTCTAGTTCATTATTGTTTGCAGAGCGTTTTCATACTGTGCCACTTAACTGAATGTCTGGGCTGTTGCTGAACCATGAACCTATCCAGAGGGTACACTAAAATCTTCTAGAGCATCACTTTCCAATTAAGTTTCCTCTTCGAGATGCATAGTATCTTTTGAGAGCCAAAGTACTTCTATTCAGAGTTAATCCTAGATTAGAGCCCATTGAGGAAAGGAATATCTCTTCATCTATTTCCATCTTCCATTAATTTGTCATTTAGATTATTTTTAACAGTTGCATTTGGAATCTACTACAGGATTTTGTACCATCTGCATCCCAACCTTTAACTTTGTTACATGATTTTGTAAAAAGTGTGTCAGCTGTGGGTAAGCTTCAGAAAAAAAGAAAAGAAAAGTGTGTGTCTTAGAATTTATAGCTGGTTTCTAAATCATAGAGCTGGTGTGCACTACTAAGAGTAAGACAGACAGGCAATCCATAGAAGGGGCCCAGTGGAATTCCTGCACTTCTCAGCTCCTCCCTGACTCTATTTCCTTCTCTTTTTGACTTCAGAACCTTTGCTAGTAGGCCAGACGCGGTGGCTCACGCCTGTAATCCCAGCACTTTGGGAGGCCGAGGCGGGTGGATCACGAGGTCAAGAATTGAGACCATCCTGGTCAACATGGTGAAACCTCGTCTCTACTAAAAATACAAAAAATTAGCTGGGCATGGTGGCACGTGCCTGTAATCCCAGCTACTCAGGAGGCTGAGGCAGGAGAATTGCCTGAACCCAGGAAGCGGAGGTTGTGGTGGGCCGAGATCGCACCATTTCACTCCAGCCTGGGTAACAAGAGTGAAACTCCGTCTCAAACAAAACAAAACAAAACAAACCTTTACTAGTATGATATTTTGGATTGTGGCTGAAGCTAAAAGGTCTATGGATTTAATCAGATGAAGACATACTATAACAGCTAGGAACAGAAGAGGAGCACTTAAAGTCCTTCTATAATGCTTGGGGCACCTTCAAGATTTACAATCCTAAATACAGCATTAGAAAAGAGAATATTCCAATAGCAGAAGTGACATCTTTTAAACTTTAGAGAAAGAGACAGAAATATCTTTGTGGAGTGTTTAGTGGGAATTGGAAAAAGTTATATATCTGGCCGGGCGCGGTGGCTCAAGCCTGTAATCCCAGCACTTTGGGAGGCCGAGGTGGGTGGATCACGAGGTCAAGAGATCGAGACCATCCTGGTCAACATGGTGAAACCCCGTCTCTACTAAAAATACAAAAAAATAGCTGGGCGTGGTGGCGCGTGCCTGTAATCCCAGCTATTCAGGAGGCTGAGGCAGGAGAATTGCCTGAACCCAGGAGGCGGAGGTTGCGGTGAGCTGAGATCGTGCCATTGCACTCCAGCCTGGGTAACAAGAGCGAAACTCCGTCTCAAAAAAAAAAAAAAAAAAAAGTTATATATCTTAGTGAATTCCAGAACTCAACAATCCCAAATTGAGTGTGTGTGTGTGTGTGTGTGTGTGTGTGTGAAAAGAAAGAAATACTGAAGAGCAAATGGGAACTATACTGAAGCTATCATACCTACTTCTCCACACCTACATAATAAACATGATCTCCAAGGTCAGAGGACAAATAGTTTGCCTTTTATTTTTCTCATCCTAAATGTCTTTCTTTTTCAAATTTTCTTCCCATAAAAATACTGGCATGTGTTCCCTATTTGCCCTCATTAGGTCCTGTCTCCTTCAATTCCTTCCTTCCTTCCTTCCTCCCTTCCTCCCTTCCTTCCTTCCTTCCTCCCTCCCTCCCCCCTCCTTCTTTCCTTTCTTCCTTCCTTCCTTCGAGACAAGAGTCTCGCTCTTGCCTAGACTGGAGTATAGTGGTGCTATCTCAGCTCACTGAAACCTCTGCCTTCCAGGTTCAATCAATTCTCATGCCTCAGCCTCCCAAGTAGCTGGGATCACAGGCATGCACCACTGTGTCCATCTAATTTTTGGTAGAGAGGAGGCTTCACCAGAGGCCAGGCTGGTCTTGAATTCCTGATCTCAACTGACCCACCCACCTCAGCCCCGCAAAATGAACCACCGCACCCACCTTGGCCCCCCCAAAGTGAATCACCGCACCAGGCCCTTCAATTTTTATTATATAAAAGCTTGAAAAATCATTCTATTCCTGGTTAGGCTTAATTTTTTTACTTTCTAAAAAGTTGGTAAATAATATTGTCTATTATTATACAGCAAAAAATGAATATATAAAATCTTGTGGCCGGGTGCAGTGGATTACGCCTGTAATCACAGCACTTTGGGAGGCCAAGGTGGGCAGATCACGAGGTCAGGAGTTCGAGACTAGCCTGACCAACATGGTGAAACCCTGTCTCTACTACAAATACAAAAATTAGCTGGGTGTGGTGGTGTGTGCCTGTAATCCCAGCTACTCAGGAGGCTGAGACAGGAGAATTGCTTGAACCTGGGAGGCGGAGGTTGCAGTGAGCCAAGACTGTGCCACTGTATTCCAGCCTGTGACAGAGTGAGATTCCATCTCAAAAAATCAAAAAAACAGTAATTCTTGATATGTTAAGTTCCAACTATAGTTCCACAGCTGAAATATTTTTAAAATTCCAAGGGGAGGGTGGGAGGAGGAAGAGGAGCAGAAAAGATAAGTATTGGGTACTGGACTTAATACCCTGGTGCACAGTGGCTCGCACCTGTAACCCAGTACTTTGGGAGGCTGAGGCAGGTGGATCACCTGAAGTCAGGAGATTGAGACCAACCTGGCAAAACTTTGTCTCCAAAAAAAATACAAAAATTGGTTGGGCATGGTGGCGTGTGCTTGTAATCCCAGCTACTAAGGAGGTTGAGGCAGAAGAATCATTGAACCCGGGAGGCGGAGGTTGTAACAGGCCAAGATTGTGTCACCACACTCCAGCCTGGGCGACAGAGTGAGACTCCATCTCAAAAAAGAAAAACAAAAAAACATCTGGGTGGTGAAACAATATGTACAACAAACCCCTGTAACAGGTGTTTACCTATGTAAAAAAATCTTCACATGTACTCCCAAACCTAAAAGTTAAAAAAAATTCCAAAACATGGTAAAATGAAAATTTATCTCATTACCTATTTTCACTTACCTTCTTTAGCATGTATCTATCTGCAAAATATTTTTTACCCAGATATAATCATACTGTACAAGTTGTATCATTTTTCCCTTTAACAATATGCCCGTAACATTTCTTCATATGCTATAGGGTACTGTAATTTCAAATTAATTAATGATTTTTTTTTTGAGATGAAGTTTCGCTCTTGTTGCCATGCCCAGGCTGGAGTACAATGGTGTGATCTTGGCTCACTGCAACTTCCACCTCCTGGTTCAAGTGGTTCTCCTGCTGCAGCCTTCCAAGTAGCTGGGTTTACAGGCATGTGCCACCACATCCGGCTAATTTTTTATTTTTAGTAGAGATGGAGTTTCTCCATGTTGGTCAGGCTGGTCTCAAGCCCCCAACCTCAGGTCATCCGACTGCCTCAGCCTCCCAAAGTGCTGGAATTACAGGCGTGAGCCACCGTGCCTAGCCAATGGTTTTTTTTTTTTTTTGAGACAAGAGTCTCACTGTGTTGCCAGGCGCCAGGCTGGAGTGCAGTGGTGCAATCTTGGCTCACTGCAACCTCCGCCTCCCAGGTTCAAGCAATTCTCCTGCCTCAGTCTCCCAAGTAGCTGGGACTACAGGCACGTGCCACCATGCACAGCTAATTTTTGTATTTTTTTAGTAAAGTCGGGATTTCACCTTGGTCTCGATCTCTTGACCTCATGATCTGCCTGCCTCGGCCTCTCAAAATATTGGGATTACAGGTGTGAGCCACCGCAAGGTGTTGCTATGTTGCCTAGGCTGGAGTGCAGTGGCTATTCATTGGTGTGATCCTACTACTAATCAACACAGGAATAGTTAATTATTATTTCTATTCAACATATTGATGGAATTCCTAGCCAGAGAAATTAGGCAGGCAGGAAGGAAAGAAAAGTAAAAAAGGGAGTCAGGGAGAGAGGAAGGGAGGCAGGGAGGGAGGAAGGGAGGCAGGGAGGGAGAAAGGGAGGGAGAGGGAGGAAGGGAGGGAGAGGGAGGAAGGGAGGGAGATAGAGAAGGAAAGAAGAGAAAAAAATAAAAAAGAAGAAAAAAGCATTCAAATTGGAAGGGAAGAACTAAAGTTATCTCTTCAGATCACATGATTTTCTTTTTTTTGGAGATGAGTCTTGCTCTTTAGCTCAGGGTAGAATGCAGTGGCGCCATCTCAGCTCACTGCAACCTCCACCCACCAGGTTCAAATGATTCTCCTGCCTCAGCCTTCCGTGTGGCTGGGATTACAGGCACCCGCCACCGTGCCTGGCTAATTTTTGTATTTTTGTAGTAGAGACGGGGTTTTACCATCTTGGCCAGGCTGATCTTGAACTCCTGACCTCATGATCCACCCACCTCGGCTTCCCAAAGTGCTGGGATTACAGGTATGAGCCACTTTGCCCGACTACATGATCTTATATGTAGAAAACTCTAAAGATCCACCAAAAAAAAAATTAGAACTAATAATTTCAGCAAAGTTGCAGGCTACAAAAGCAACACTCAAAATCACCTGCATTTCTACATACCAACAATGAACAATCTGAAAAGGTAATTAAGAAAGTGACCAGGCGTAGTGGCTCAGTGCCTGTAATCCCAGCACTTTGGGAGGTCAAGGTGGGCAGATCACTTGAGGCCAGGAGTTTAAGACCCTGGTATTCAAGACCCAGGAGTTTAAGCCTACAGTGAAACCCTGTCTCCACTAAAAATACAAAAATTAGCCGGGGTGGTGGTATGCACTTGTAGTCCCAGGTACTCGGGAGGCTGAGGCATGAGAATTGACTGAACCTGGGAGGTAGAGGTTGCAGTGAGCTGAGATTGTGCCACAGCACTCCAGCCTGGGTGACACAGCAAGATTCTGTCTCAAAAAAAAAAGAAATTCCATTTATAATATCAAAAAGAATAAAATGGGCTGGGTGTGGTGGCTCATGCCTATAATCCCAGCACTTTGAGAGGCCAAGATGGAAGGTCACCTGACCCCAGGAGTTTGAGACCAGCCTAGGCAATATAGTGAGACCCTATCTCTATTTTCAAATATGAATAAAAGAAATTTTTATTTTGAGACAAGGTCTGGCTCTATTTCCCAGGCTGGAATACAGTAGCACAATCTTGACTCACTGCAACCTCTACTTCCTGGGCTCAAGCCATCCCCTCCCACCTCAGTCTCCTGAGTAGCTGGGACTACTGGCACCACCATCATGTCTGGCTAATTTTTATTTTTATTTTTTTTGTAGAGACAGAGTTTTGCCATGTTGCTCAGGCTGGGTGCAGTAGTTTGCACTTCCCTTGAGGCCAGTTGTTGGATACCAGCCTGGCCAACATAGTGAGACTTCCGTCTCTTAAAAGAAAAAAAAGCTGGCGCATGCCAGTAGTCCCAGCTACTCAGGAGGCTGAGAAAGACTCCATCGCTAAAATAAACAAATAAACAAACAAACATATAAATAAATAAATTTCCTTAAGTAGCCAAAAGAGAAAATCATTTTAATTTGTGCTTTTGATTACTAGTGAGACTGAAGATTTTCAAATATCAAACATTTGTATTTCCTTTGTGTGTGTGAACTGTTGAAAAACGTGCGCTTTGAATGAAGAGACCTTCCAAACAGGCTTTGTGTGAGCAACATGGCTGTTTATTCACCTGGGTGCAGGTAGGCTAAAGCCTAAAAGGGCATTAGCAAAGGGCAGTGGGATAGGAGTTGGTTTTATAGGTTCCGGTAGTTTTTTGGGGGACGGGGGTGCTACAGAGTAAGATCACAAGTTGAGTTACAATGGCAAGGTTGGGTGACAGGTATTTACATTATCATAAGAACAGTTAAGATGGCAGGGTTCGGTGAGGGGCTCATCCAAGGAAGCTCTGCTGGGTGATCAGGGACAATGGTGAACGCAGGAGGGAGTGGGAGACATCAGCTGGGCAGGCAGGACTTCAGACTTTCGGGCTCCAGGCTGGCACATGAGACCTGACATGAACCATCAGTTCATACTTTATACCTATGCATGTATGGCAGGTGTTAATCTTCCCTATCGATTTATATGAGCCCTTCATATATTACAGTATTTCTCCTTTATCTATCAGTATTTGTTCCAAATTTTCCAATTGGTGTTTCCCTTTTAATTCTGTGTCCATTCGACAAATATTTATTCAGTGTTTACTATGTTCTCAGTTCTACGGTAGGAATTCTGTTGTTCTTTACATATAGAATTACACAATTTTTAGTTCTTCCATTGTTTAAAGTTTAGAAAAAGTACACTTAGGGGAGGGGCGCAGTGGTTCATGCCTGTAATCCCAGCACTTAGGGAGGCTGAGGCAGGTGGATCACCTGAGGTCAAGAGTTTGAGACCAGCCTGGCGAACATGGTGAAACCCCATGTCTACTAAAAACACAAAAATTAGCCAGTCATGGTGGTGTGCGCCTGTAATATCCCAGCTACTAGGGAGGCTGAAGTAGGAAATCACTTGAACCTGGGAGGCGGAGGTTGCAGTGAGTGGAGATTGCACAACTGTACTCCCAGCCTGGGCAACAGAGCAAGACTCAGTCTCAAAAAAAAAAAAAAAGAAAGAAAGAAAAATTGCACTTAAAGATCAGGACAAGTGCTTGCTTTGGCACATATACTAAAATTGGAAAGATACAGAGAAGATTAGCATGGCACCTGCACGAGGATGACAGGCAAATTCATGAAGTGTTACATATTTTTTTTTAAAGATTTAAACATAAGACCTAAAACCATAAAAACCCTAGAAGAAAACCTAGGCAATACCATTCAGGACATAGGCATGGGCAGAGAATTCATGACTAAAACACCGAAAGCAATAGCAACAAAAGCCAAAATAGACAAATGGGATCTAATTAAACTGAAGAACTTCTGCACAGCAAAAGAAACTAACATCAGAGTGAACAGGCAACCTACAGAATGGGAGAAAATTTTTGCAGTCTGCCCATCTGACAAAGGGCTAATATCCAGAACCTACAATGAACCTAAACAAATTCACAGGAAAAAAAAAAAAAAACCCCATCAAAACGTGGGCAAAGGATATGAACAGGTGTTGTAGCCAAGCGAGCATGAAATCACCACTGAGACAATGACTAGGCCAAATTACAGCGTCTTTATTGCCGGCGGCCACGGAAGACTCGAGTCTCTCTAGCTGTGGCCCTGAAAAGAAGGTGTCAAGACCATTTATGCCCGTAAACCACCTCCTGGGTGGAGGCGAGGGAGAGGGGCTTTGGACATTCTGAGGGCCAGGGGACTTTAGACATTCTGATTATTACTTAAGTGGTTCACAGAAGTCAAGATAAGTGCTAGTTTACACATTGGGTAGGGTGGAAAATTACAGACCTTAGTTACTTATTACAAGTCTTAGTTTTTCTTAAAATGGCGCAGGGGCCAAAATGGTGTTGGTTTGGAATGCTTGCCTGTCACATTAGGGTTACAGAGAGCAGTTTCAACGGAAAGCCGAGGTATGGTCGACGTATGCAGTTTATGGGTCAATTACCATGTCACACAGGCCCTTCTCAAAAGGAGACGTTTATGCAGCCAACAAACGAAAAAAAGCTCATCATCACTTGTCATTAGAGAAATGCAAATTAAAACCACATTGAGGTACCATATCATGCCAGTTAGAATGGCAATCATTAAAAAGTCAGGAGACAACAGACGCTGGAGAGGATGTGGAGAAAGAGGAATGCTTTTACACTGTTGGTGGGAGTGTACATTAGTTCAACCATTGTGGAAGACAGTGTGATAATTCCTCTAGGATCTAGAACTAGAAATACCATTTGACTCAGCAATCCCATTACTGGGTATACACCCAAAGAATTATAAATCATTCTGTTATAAAGACACATGCACATGTATGTTTATTACAGCACTGTTCACAATAGCAAAGACTTGGAACCATCCCAAATGCCCATCAATGATAGACTGAATAATGAAAATGTGGTTATATATACACCATGGAATACTATGCACTCATAAAAAAGGGTGAGTTCATGTCAAAAAAGCATATAGTAATACCCCATATCAGTGTCTGTGGCTAAGATCTAGCCTCTTCTAGCTCTTATGAACTTGCAATCAGATAGTGGACAGGGATACAGTCATCTGAAACCTTGATTAGGGTTGCAGGATTAATCAAGTTAGTTCACTCACATGGCTGGCAAGTTGGCGGAGGCTTTTTCTCTTCTCCATGTAGGCCTCTTCATAGTGCTGTTTAAGTGGAGTAGTGTGGAGACTGGTTTCCTCCAGAGCAAGCAATGAAAGAAAATCAGAAGGAAAGCTGCAATCAGTGTCTTTGTAACCTAGCCTCAGAAGTTACACACATTTGGCTGTATTCTTTTGGTAAAACACAGTAGCCCTGATTCAAAGGGCTGGTGTAAGCCACCAGAGGTGAGAATCTTTGGGGGTCATCTTAGAGCCTGACTACCAAGGATCCCAATATCTTTTTTTTTTCTGTGAGACAAGGTCTTGCTATGTTGCCCAGGCTGGAGTGCAGTGGCTATTCAAAGCCTCCAACTCTTGGGTTCAAGCAATTCTCCTGCCTCTGCCTCCTGAGCAGCTGGGACTATAGGCATACGCCACCTTGCCAGGCTAATCCTAACATCTTGGTTTTCCTGTAATTTACTTTATAAAGCAAGTAGTGGGTGGGCACAGTGACCCATGCCTGTAATCCCAACACTTTGGGAGGCTGAAACAGGAGAATCACTTGAGACCAGGAGTTCAAGACCAGCCTTAACAATATAGCAAGACCCCATCTCTATAACAACAACAACAAAAAAATTAGCTCAGTGTGGTGGCATGAGTCTGTATTCCTAGCTGCTCAGGAGGCTGAGATGGGAGGATCACTTCAACCCAGGAGTTCAAAGCTGTAGATGGTACCACTACATTCCTACACTCCAGCCTAGGCAACAGAGCAAGACCCTATCTCAAAAAAAAAAAAGTACTGAGAATTTTGCAACACCCAGTACAATTCTAGTTTTGTACCACACTGTTCTCTTAAAAACAGCTGTGTCCTCAAACACATATGTACACATGGGTGCATTCAAGCATAAAAAAATTTGTTTAAAGGCCAGGCTGGTGGCTCACGCCTGTAATCCCAGCATTTTGGGAGGCCGAGGTGGGTGGATCACGAGGTCAAGAGATCGAGACCATCCTGGTCAACATGGTGAAACCCCGTCTCTACTAAAAATACAAAAATTAGCTGGGCATGGTGGTGCGCGCCTGTAGTCCCAGCTACTCGGGAGGCTGAGGCAGGAGAATTGCTTGAACCCAGAAGGCGGAGGTTGCGGTGAGTCGAGATCGTGCCATTGCACTCCAGTCTGGGTAACAATAGCGAAACTCCGTCTCAAAATAAAAAAAAATTTGTTTAGAGTTCCACAAACTAAAGACCCTCTGGTAGTGTCAGCTTATTAGGTCACCAGAATCCATCTCAAACTCTGAATCCGAGTAAGCAGAGTTCAAGATTGCAGATTAAGGGCCAAAATCTTTACTTCTTTGTACCTACTTGTAATTAGTTAACTGGGAAACACTTCAAGTTTTACCAGAAACCTTTAATTTTGTAGAAACATTTACCTGTGTTCAATATCCACTTTAATTAAAAAGCTCTTCGGCTGGGCGCGGTGGCTCAAGCCTGTAATCCCAGCACTTTGGGAGGCCGAGGCGGGTGGATCACGAGGTCAAGAAATCGAGACCATCCTGGTCAACATGGTGAAACCCCGTCTCTACTAAAAATACAAAAAATTAGCTGGGCATGGTGGTGCGTGTCTGTAAACCCAGCTACTCAGGAGGCTGAGGCAGGAGAATTGCCTGAACCCAGGAGGCGGAAGTTGCTGTGAGCTGAGATCGCGCCATTGCACTCCAGCCTGGGTAACAAGAGTCAAACTCCGTCTCAAAAAAAAAAAATTAAAAAGCTCTTGTAAATTATACTAATTTGGGGAAAGTGGATTCAACTTGTTGAGGGGTAATTAACCAAATAGCTGAGGTGGAAGTCTGCGTAGGTGAAAAGGTCATCAAATCAGAGTAAGAAAGCTTGCAGCTTTCACCTCCCAGTCAAGACTGGCGAAGAGGCACTTTTGTGAAATCGTTGGGACTCACTTTTACTTCGCCACTTGTCCCATTTTAATTAAAGCTTGCCAATTCAAGGCTCTAAGAAAACAATAGTTTTACATTTTGCCAAATTGGGAAATTTCCGGGGCCCCAAAAGTTTAGCATGGAGGCATAGGCTAGAATGGGAGACTACGCAGCACCAATTTGGTCTAAAAAGAAGATTGTTCGGCCACTCACCACAGCACCCTTATTCCAGTTCTACAACCAAAGCAACGACGACTTGGGCCGGCTGGGTGCCTGGCCACAGCATTCCCTCCTACTTCCCCACTATCTCCTAACCAACAAGTCATCTTTGGTCACATATTCACTTTAATTATTAAGTTTGAGGCAAGGTCTCACTATCACCCAGGCTGGAGTGCAGTGGCGCGATCTCAGCTTACTGCAACCTCCGCCTCAGCCTGCAGAGCAGCTGGGACTACAGGCAGGCACCACTACGCCCGGCTAATTTTTGTGTTTTTAGTAGAGACGAGGTTTCACTATGTTGGCCAAGCTGGTCTCGCACTCCTGACCTCAAGTGATCCGCCCACCTCGGCCTCCCAAAGTGCTGGGATTACAGGCGTGGGCCGCCAAGCCTGGCCACATAATCACTTTAACATTCCTGTTGAACTTAATTTTGGTCAACCTTCCGGTGCAAAAATGTTAGGGTAAAGGGGATCAATAACTGCCACATTTGATATATTTTTGTAATTCTCATCTCCAATTTCCATCCGGGCCTGAGTGACCAAAAAACACTCTACAGGGGTATTCTGTCTCAACAGACATCAATTTGTAACCACGTCTACCTCTACCAAGGTATTCTAAAGATTCTGTCGAGTTAAACCTAATTTAGCTCAGGCAAAGGGAGACACATTAGAGAACACTCTCCGTTGCCAACGAAACAGAGGCTACGGAAGATTTCCACCGATACCCGGCCTCACCCCATTTCCTTCTCAGTCTCAGCCACGCCCCTCACAACCGGAACTACATCCCCCGCGCTCCGCGCCCCCACGCACAGCGTGGCGTAGGCGCTCGAAGCCGCTGGTGCCTGCCAGGCTTGCCGGGACGCACAGGACAGGTGCTAGTCGTGCGCATGCTCGGCAGGCGGGGCCGAGGGAGTCTCCAGGCGTGGCAATCTGTTGCGCTGCCGCCCTCGGGAGCCGGCAGATCCGGGTCTCGTGGCTAAGAGTGACGTGGTCACTCGAATCAAAACAGAGGAGGGGGAGGAAGCTGGCGGCTAGGAGCGGCAGCGGCAGCAACGTCCGGAGCAGCCGCAGCCTTCCGGAAGCTCCAGGCGGTCTTTCTGCCGAGCCTTGGTCCCGGCCCCCATCCTCCCCGCCCCATCGGTTGTTGTCTGGGCGGGTGAGTGTCTCCCCCTCTCCCACCAGCATTTGCTGGCCCACCCTCCCCTCGCCCCAGTTTTAACTAGGGGCTCCTCAGGTTCTCAGGGACTGCGGCGGCTGCGGTGGAACCGGGTTGTTTCTCCGGCTCTGCCGTTCCTGGGCCGAGCTGGCGATTCTGCACCGAGAGAAGCCCTGCTGCTGCCGAGCCCGCGACCCCCTCCCCGCCCTACGCCCCCCGCGAAAAGCCTGCAATTGAGCTTTCTCTGGAGGAAGTCTGAGTCGGGGCTTGGCAGGAAAGGGCACGGTAGCCACGGGTGGTTTTATTTTTAGGATCAGATAAGTCGACACGGGTGGAGGAAAAGAATCGGAGCTGGAAGGAAAAACTCACAAATCCCGAAATCCACAATATCTTGTTTTCCCGGCTTCTTAGCCCTTTCTGGGTACGGTGAAGTCACTGGGATGCGTCCTTTGTTGTGATAAATGAGACGAAAACGCTGCCACCCGGAAAGCGAGAGCTTTTAAGCCCCCATTGTGTCGCGAATTTAAAGGATCCCCTTTTTCTGTTTGTTCAGTAAGTGTAACCAAGGCTGACAGTACAGAGGTAGCAGCACCCTTTATTGGAACTAATAGTGTGTGATAAACTGGTTACCGGCTGTATCCGAAGTCCCGTGTTGCTGTTTAAAGGCAGACTTCCCCAAGTGGCTGTTTATATGTGCTGGGATTTTAGCCGAGATGGTTTGTTGGCTGTAGAGAGTCAGTAGGATGTTTTCAGTTGCCCCAGTTGGCAGAACCGAGGCTGTGGCCTTAATAGAATGTCTTAGTTTTGCATCGAGAGAGTCGGATGAGCTCTACGTAAGTAATAGCTACATTTGCGGAAGAGATCTTCCAGTTTTTGTATGTTATTGTCAGAAACAGTTGGCAACTGTACGTACTATAACTTGGGAAGCGTAAGACCTTCCAAGTGTTGGAGTCTTGCGACTCTTAGGAGGCATCTCGCTGCCTAGCGCTGTGGAGGTTGTAGGAAGCTTGCATTCCCTTACACTCAGGCCGGCCGCGCAGATTCCTTTAGTGTAACCTGCTCCGAACTTGCCGCTCTCCGTGGCCCTCTGCAGCACTGCGACCGACCAGAAAACTAAACCCTTTTGTCCTTTTTTATTTTTTCTAACTTGGTTTTTAAAAAAATCACCCCTGCCCCCAGAACTCATTAATTGAGGTGTTTCTGTGGTCAACAGCAAATCCAGGAAGAGTTAGGAATTTAGATTATTTCCTTGAAGGGTATGTCCTTGTGGCATAGCATGGACCTCTTAATGAATCTTTTCTCCAGTGTTTGCCAGTCAGATCCTTATTCTTACTATCGCAGTTGGAATTCTGATTTAGAAGGAAAAAGTTCTTGAAGTTCTCTTTTTTCAGCTTCATACTTTTTTTTTTAATTTTTATTGCATTATAGGTTTTGGGGTACATGTGCAGAACGTGCAAGATAGTTGCATAGGTACACACATGGCAGTGTGTTTTGCTGCCTTCCTCCCCTTCACCCACACTTGGCATTCATCCCCAGGCTATCCCTCCCCAGCCCCCCCGCTGTCCCTCCCCCATTCACCCCAATAGACCCCAGTGTGTAGTAGACCCCCCTCTCTGTGTCCATGTGTTCTCATTTTTCTCACCCACCTATGAGTGAGTATATGCGGTATTTCTTTTTCTGTTCTTGTGTCAGTTTGCTGAGAATGATGTTCTCCAGATTCATCCATGTCCTTACAAAGGACACAAACTCATCATTTTTGATTGCTGCATAATATTCCATGGTGTATATGTGCCACATTTTCCCAGTCCAGTCTATCATCGCTGGGCATTTGGGTTGGTTCCAGTTCTTTGCTATTGTAAACAGTGCTGCAATGAACATTCGTGTGCATGTGTCCTTATAGTAGAACGATTTATAGTCCTTTGGATATATACCCAGTGATGGGATTGCTGGGTCAAATGGAATTTCTATTTCTAGGCCCTTGAGGAATCGCCACACTGTCTTCCACAATGGTTGAACTAATTTACACTCCCACCAACAGTGTAAGAGTGTTCCTCTTTCTCCACATCCTCTCCAGCATCTGCTGTCTCCAGATTTTTTAATGATCGCCATTCTAACTGGCGTGAGATGGTATCTCAATGTGGTTTTGATTTGCATCTCTCTAATGACCGGTGATGATCAGCATTTTTTCATATGTTTGTTGGCCTCATGTATGTCTTCTTTTGTAAAGTGTCTGTTCATATCCTTTGCCTATTTTTGAATGGGCTTGTTTTTTTCCTGTAAATCTGTTTGAGTTCTTTGTAAATTCTGGATATCAGCCCTTTGTCAGATGTGTAAACTGCAAAGATTTTTTCCCATTCTGATGGTTGCCGATTCACTCTAGTGACTGTTTCTTTTGCTGTGCAGAAGCTGTGGAGTTTGATTAGGTCCCATTTGTCTATTTTGGCTTTTGTTGCCAATGCTTTTGGTGTTTCAGCTTCATACTTTTTATGCTAGCCTATAACTAATATTTTTGGCTATACGAAATACTTTGTAATAGAGAAAATGTTGATAAAAGCAGATAGGATAAAAGAAAAATCAATAATGGTGCCACCCAAAGATCACCAAAATGTTAGTTTATACCCTTCTAAACTACTTTAATTTGTATATTTTATACAAATATGGTATTTGTATAAAATATACAAATACCACATATGCTTTTCAGTACATAACTTGCTTTTTTCACATTCTGTTTTTTGAGTAATAATTTGAAGTTTTGCAGATATGGACTTTAGACCTTAAATTTCAGGGAGTATTCACTTTACAGTAGTGCCCCCTTATCCATGGTTTCACTTTCAGGGGTTTCCGTTTCTGTGGTCAACCACAGTTTGAAAATAGAATCATATTTTGAGAGACCACATTTACATAAATTTTATGATAGTATATTGTTATAAATGTTGTATTGTTAACTGTTGTCAATCTCTTACTGTGCCTAACATAAATTTCATTATAGGTATGTATAGGAAAAAAGCGTAGTCTCTATATATAGGGTTCTGTACTATATGGGCTTTAGGCATCCACTGGAGGGGTCTTTTAATCACACTGTCTTAAAATCACACTGTCAGGTGATTTTAATGCATATCAAACTTTGAGAATATCTCAATGTTTTAATGGCTTTTCCTTAGAAGATTGCTTCTTCCTTGATAGTAATGATAGCTACCATTTTTTTTGGAACACTACTTTACATGTCAAGTATTATGCTAAAAATTACTATTACATGTTTTCATTTAATTCAAAGCAACTCAGATGTGTAGGTATCCTACAAATGAAGGCAATGAGACACAGTAAGCAACAGAAACTTGAATTTGAACCCAAGTCTTTTTTATCGCTGTACCTTACTGCTTATGAACTACGGAGTTTAGAATTGTGTTCAGTACTTTAATATAGGCCATGTTTTTGTTCAGGAAAGGATAGTGTTTTCTGTCCCTTTTGCAGTCCTGTCCTTAATGAAGTCCATTGTTTTGTTGGTCTTTTTGCCTGAAGTTGCACAGACAGGAGATGACCTTAAAAAACATTCTGCAGATGGGCGCAGTGGCTCACTCCTGTAATCCCAGCATTTTGGGAGACCGAGGTGGGTCTATCACAAGGTCAGGAAATGGAGACCATCTTAGCCAACATGGTGAAACCCTGTCTCTACGAAAAATACGAAAATTAGCTGGGCGTGGTGGCACATACCTGTAGTCCCAGCTACTTGGGAGGCTGAGGTAGGAGGAACGTTTGAAACCAGGAGGTGAAGGGTGAAGTGAGCCATCCAGCCTGGCGACGGAGCGAGATTCTGTCTCAAAAAAAAAAAATCTGCAAAGACTCCTAGGTCTTGCATTGTTGTATTGAGTGCTGAGAGCCTACAAGGCTTGGAGTAAATTTGGAACATTTTCTTCTTCCTTGTGTATTATATAACCTGCTCTTTCCCCACACCCAAAACCTATTACTTTGTATCTGTTGATAACAGTCATCCCAGTTCTTCCTACATTTTCTCCATTGATTTGTGTTTTACTGTTTGATCTTGCAGTGGTGCAGTCATGGCTCAATGCAGCCTTAGTCTTCTGGCTCAAGCTCTTGTGGCCATGCTACCACATTCAGCTAATTTTTTTTTTTTTTTAAGTTTTTGCAGAGACAAGGTCTCACTCTGTTGCTCAGGTTTATCTGGAATTCCTTCTGCCTTGACCTCCCAAAGTACTGGGAATTTTTTTCTCCCCGCCCCCCTCAGTTATTTTAAGTTTTAAAATACACAGAGGAAAATATTGTGGAAGGACCTCTTTGTCTCTTACCCTTCTAAGTTCTCTTCTTCTTCTTCTTTGGTCCTTATGTGAAATAAGGACTCTAAAACTAATTTTTATACTAACAACCAGACGTGGATGGCAGTCGAGCCAAGTCATGCGGCTTTCAGATCAGGAGTTCTGCACATTCATTCCAAGGTCATAGATTTCTAAAAGGACCTGATTTGAAGAGATGGCAAATGATGAGCCATCTGAAGACTCAATGAGGAAAACCTGTATGTAGCCAGTGTGGATATTGTGGTCTCTCTCAAGACATATTGACACTGTATACTTCATTCAGTGCAGTGTGAGTATTTTGGATTAGGTTGGATGTAGATTTTGTTTAAAGGTGTGAACCACTGCATCCAAAGATATTTTGAATAAACAAATTTACTTGAAGTTTTTCTTTAATATTGAAAATGAATGTAGTTTCCACTTTTTCACAATTATAAATAATAATATAGTGAACCATGGCTTTAAATAGCCTAAGAACTGAATAATTACAACAGCCAGTCTAATTATAAATAGAAGCTATATTAAATACTAATTTTTTTTTTAGACAGTCTCACTTTGTTTCTGAGGCTGGATTGCAGTGGGGTGATCACAGCTCACTGTAACCTCTGCCTCCTGGGTTCAAGCAATTCTCCTGCCTCAGCCTCCTGAGTAACTGGGATTATAGCTGTGCACACCACCATGCCTGGCTAATTTTTGTGTATTTAGTAGAGACAAGGTTTTGCTGTGTTGGCCAGCCTGGTGTTGAACTCCTGACCTTAGGTGATCTGCCCCCCTTGGCTTCCCAAAGTGCTGTGATTACAGGTGTGAGCCACTGTACCCAGCTGAGACTTCTTAAATGATTTTCATCATAATTCAATAAGTATATATACAAGTGTGTGTGTATATATATATACACGTGTATATATGTGTGTGTGTGTATATATACTTGTATATATGCTTAGAAAATGTTATGTGAAGTTTTAAAAAAATTTTTTTTTGGTCTTTTTTGAATTCTAAAATCCTTCTGAGACATGAAAGTTTTTCTTTTCTTTTTATTGGTGAGACGGAGGGTCTCACTCTTACCACCCAGGTTGGAGGGCACTGGGGCCATGTCAGCTCATTGCACCCTCCACCTCCCAAACTCTAGCCACCCTCATACCTCAGCCTTCCTACTAGCTGGGAACCATGCCTGGCTAATTTTTGTATTTTTTTTGTAGAGATGAGGTTTTGTCATGTTGCCCAGGCTAGTCTTGCACTCCTGAGCTCATGCAATCAGCTGGCTCAGCCTCCCAAAGTGCTGGGATTGCAGGTGTGAGCCATTGCGCCTGGCCAACATGAAGGTTTTTTAATAAGAAGCTATCTCTGAGGAGAGTACCTGTGTCTTTCTTCCTTTTTTTAAACTTTTGGCATTTGACATTTTAAATTATAAATGTATATTTTATTTTTTTAAAATTAACTCTTTGGAAAGGTATATTTTTCTAAACCAATTTTTATATGTATAGTAGGGCTTGTATATGTATTTTATAACAGTTAAGACTTCTGTGCTTTTGTTTTGGGGAAAGTTACCTTCTTATTGCTTATTTTCATTTCCTTTTTTTTTTTTTTTAATTTAGGCCAAAGCACAGATGTGTGTCAGCTTTGTAAAAATACAGAATGACCTAAAGAAGCCGATTTATGGTTGACTGCACTCATTGACAAGTATTACAAGTGCAGAGCTCTCAAAATTTAACAGCTAATAAAGGTGTTTCAAATTGAATTACAGGGATGCAGTAAACGTCTTCGTGGTGTATGCACCAGACTTAGAGGTTAGTGTTGTGGCTGCTATCATGTTTTATCCTGCAATGTAGTTTTTAAAAACAATTTTATTTATTTATTTATTTTTGTGACAGAGTCTTGCTCTGTCACCCAGGCTGGAGTGCAGTGGCAATGATCTCAGCTCACTGCAACCTCCACCTCCTGGGTTCAAGTGATTCTTGTGCCTCAGCTTCCCGAGTAGTTGGGATTACAGGCACCAGGCACTTGCCACCATGCCCAGCTAATTGGTTTTTTGTTAATAGAGACGAGGTTTCACTATGTTAGCCAGGTTGGTGTCAAACTCCTGGCCTTAAGTGATCTGCCTGGCCACCACCACGCCCTGGCAAAAACAAAAAACAAGTTTGCTTTTTTTTTTTGAGTCGGAGTCTCACTCTTACTGCTCAGGCTGGAGTACAATGGTGCAATCTTGGCTCACTGCAGCCTCCACCTCCTGGGTTCATTCAATTCTCCTGCCTCAACCTCCTGAGTAGCTAGGATTATAGGCATGTGCTACCACGCTCGGTTAATTTTGTATTTTTAGTAGACAGTGTTTCTCCATGTTGGTCTCGAACTCCCGACCTCAGATGATATGCCTGCCTCGGCCTCCCAAAGTGCTGGGATTATAGGCATGAGCCACAGCTCCTGGCCACAAGTTTGCTTTTTATACAATATATAGTTTGCTACTTTGTTACGCTTAGGAAAAATAATGTAGAAGAAACTGACTTGCTTGAAATTTTGAACAGACTTTAAAAAATTTTATTCTTTTATTAGTTAATAATTGCTTCATTTCCTTTCCTTTTCCTTTTCCCTTTTCTTTTTTCTTTTCTTTTTTTTTTTTTTTTTTTGAGACAGGGTTTTGCTCTTGTTGCCCAGGCTGCAGTGCAATGGCACAGAGCACAGTCTCAGCTCACTGCAACCTTCATCTCCCGGATTCAAATGATTCTCCTGCCTCTGCTTCCCAAGGAGCTGGGACTACAGGCACCCACCACCATGCCGGCTAATCTTTGTTTTTTTAGTAGAGATTGGGTTTCACCATGTTGGCCAGGCTGGTCTCGAACTCCTGGCCTCAGGTGATCTGCATGCCTCTGCTTCCCAAAGTGCTGGGATTACAGGTGTAAGCCACTGTGCCTGGCCCAATAATTGCTATCTTTATCACAGTAGTTCTAAGCATTTTTCCTAATACAACTAATGATGTTTATGTGCATCTTTGTGCACATATAATCTCAGCTGTAATATGGAAGAAAGAGGCTGTGAGTTACATAGTTTGGAGAGTAGTAGCTGTACTGTTTCTTGCTTTTTTATTTTAATTAGAGATGGGGTCTCTGTCACATCGGCTGGAGTGCAGTGGTGTGATCATAGCTCACAGTAGCCTTGAACTCCTGGGCTCAAATGATCCTCCTCCTCAGCCTCTTGAGTAGCTGGGACTGTAGGCACATGCCAGCATGCCTGGCTAGTTTTTAACGTTTTTTGTAGAGATGGTCTCACCACCTTGGCAGGCTGGTCTCAAACTCCTAGGCTCAAGCAATTCTCCTGCCTCAGCCTCCCAGAGTGTTGGTTTTACAGTTGTGAGCCACTGCGACAGCACTCTACTGCTTTCTGCTCAAAAAATCATGTAGACAAGCATGTGAATGAAATACTAAGGAAAAGTCTTGATTCTGTTGTAATCTACTTAGATAACATACACATCATGAACAAACTAGTACCATTGCTTGTAATATACCTCACAAGTTTAGAACACACCAGCATTTTGTAATATAGCTGTTAAAAACTGCTTTCTGGCCAGGCATGGTGGCTCATGACTGTAATCCCAGCACTTTGGGAGGCCAAAGTGGGGAGATCACTTGAGCCCAGGAGTTCAAGACCCACCTGGGCAACACATTTTGAGACCCTGTCTCTACAAAAAATAAAAATAAAAAAATTGGCTGAGTGTGATGGCACACACCTGTAGTCTCAGCTCCTCTGGAGGCTGAGGTAGGAGGATCGCTTGGGCTGGGAAAGTTGAGGGAGCTGTGATCATGCCACTGCACTCCAGCCTGGGTGATAGAGACCCCATCTCAAAACAACAAAACATACTGCTTTCTTAATATCTATAAGTGGGGCTGTTGTGCCTCATGCCTGTAGTCCCAGCTACTTGGGGGGCTGAGGTGGGAAGATGGCTTGAGCTCAGAAGGTCAAGGATGCAGTGAGCCATGATTATGCCACTGCACTACAGCCTGGACAATAGAGACCCTATCTCAAAAAAAAAAATCATTTATAAGTAGCTTGTATCCACTATGATGTAGGATCAACATAGTATGGATTTTTTTTTTTTTTAAGAGACAGAGTCTTGCTCCCGACCTCAGGTGATCACCCACCTCTGCCTCCCAAAGTGCTAGGATTGCCCTGTCTTGCACTGTCTCTTAAAAAAGAATTTACTCGGGAGGCTGAGAAGGGAGGATCGATCACTTGAACCCAGGAGTTCAAGGCTACTGTGAGCCATGATCACACCACTGCACTCTAGCCTGTGTGACAGAGAATCCATCCCCAGGAAGCAGAGGTTGCAGTCAGCCAAGATCGCCCCACTGCACTCCAGCCTACATTTCCAGACCTGGCTTGGAATTTTTATATTTTCTGTTGGAAGTTTTTGGTTTCTCGTTTATGAAAAAGACTTTTCTGGCCAGAACAGTAACTAATGCTTCTAATCCCAGCACTTTGGGAGGCTGAGACAGGCCGATCACCTGAGGTCAGGAGTTCGAGACCAGCCTGCCTAACATAGTGAAACCCTGTCTGTACTAAAAATCCAAAAACTAGCCGGACGTGATGGCTTGTGCCTATAATCCCAGATACTCAGGAGGTTGAGGCAGGAAACTGGCTTGGACCCAGGAGACGGAGGTTGCATTGAGCCGAGAATGTGCCACTGCATTCCAGCCTGGGTGACAAGGCAAGACTCCATCTCAAAAAAAAAAAAAAAAGTTTTCTGAGTTTTCTTTTTTTTTTTTTTTTTTTGAACAGTCTTACTCTGTCACTGAGGCTGGAGTGTAATAGTGCAATCTTGTCTCACTGCAACCTCCGCCTCCCGGGTTCAAGTGATTCTACTGCCTCAGCCTCCCAAGTAGCTGGGATTACAGGCATGTGCCACTATGCCCAGCTAATTTTTTTTTGTATTTTTAATAGACAAAGAGTTTCACCATGTTGGCCAGGCTGGTCTCGATCTCCTGACCTTGTGATCTACCTGCCTTGGGCTCCCAAAGTGCTGGGATTACAGGCATAAGCCGCCATGGCTGGCTCTATTTTCCTGAGTTTAAAATGTTAAAATGTAGGATATGACTAGTAAATAGTTTTGGGTAGTTTTTTGGTTTTTTTTTTTTGTTTTTTTTTTAGGATTTTAAAATTTTCTCTCCATGATACAGCCTCAGGAGGTTCTGATGATGTGCTCTCTTGGGTAAAAATTTTAGAAAACATTTTCAAATTATGAAACTTATGGTTGAATATAAACAAACATGATTTAATTGAAAAGCTTTCCTTTGTTTGACTCTTTATGATCAGTGTTACCCCTGGACTTTGACCAGGCACAGAGAGAATTCTTAGGATTGTACAAGAGCTAACTGCAGCCTGGACAGGACAGGAAATTAGTAGGTGAGGGACCAAGTTTTTCTTCTCTTTCCCTTTTATGCAGATGAGTGATAGCTGTGGCCCCAGTGGAACACACGCACTTCAGAGCACTCTACAGAGAACTTGGGCTAAGAGTTAAAGATATTTTGGTCTTCAACAGACCCTAAGTTTTAAAATTTTTTCAGTTTATTAAGTACACTTACAAATTCTCACTTCATATTTGCACAACTGTTTGAAATGCATAGTTTCACTTATCCTGTTTTATGGATAAACTGAAGTCACAACGAGGCTAAGTGATTTATTAATATTTCTCAGTACTGCCTTAAGTTTTTTTGTCTAAGGACATTCTTTCTGCTATCCCAAGATGTTTTGGCAAGTGTTGTCTAAAGTGATTCTAGAATAGGAGTCAGATATAGGTAAGGAAAAAAGGGTCATCAAGGAAAGAGAAGGTAATGTTTAAGACACAGTGCTATGGTCTGAATGCTTGTGTTCCCCACAGTTCATATTTGAAATCCTAACCCCCAGTGTGATCGTTTTAGGAGGAGGTGGGCCCTTGGGTAGTAATTAAGTCATGAGGGTGGAGCCCTCATGATGAGGAGTAACGCCCTGATAAAAGAGGGCTCAGAGAACTGCTTGCCCTCTTCCACCATAGTAGGACACAGTGAGAAGGCACCACCTACTAACCAGAGAGTGGGTCCTCAGCAGACACTCACTCAATCTACCAGTGCCTTGATCTTGGACTTCCTACCCTCCAGAAGCGTGAGAAGTAAATTTCTGTTGTTTGTAAGCTACTCTGTATTATTTTGTTTAAGCAACCCAGTAGACTAAGACACCTGAGAAAATAGGGTCACATTTAATGAGAATTTCTAGAAAAGTGGTGGCAGACTGGCAGGGGGGTCATGAATCTTTAACGGAATCATCTGTTGCAGAGAAATGGAAACATTAAGGAGATAAGGAAATTCTCACTGACCTTGAAAAGTTAAGCCTAGCGATGGAATAGAAGGTTAAGGAGAAAAGTGTTATCCTTTCCTTGAGTTTTGAGCTTTCTCCAGAGTAGTGATCACAAATGTAATTTGTAACATTTATTTAGTTGTTAATTATATATCGGCATGCAGATATTATTTAAATTAAATTAACAGTTAACTTGATTGCAAGCCCTTGATCATTAAAGCTACATTTGTTTCTTCTGTGTCCTCCTCTGAACTCTTTTGCTGATTACTTAGTCCCCTGAGAACTTGTTAGATACATCCTTTTCAAGAAAGGAGAAGTGAGAGAAGACATGAAGTTTGAATCCCACCTCCTGAGCCATGTGACTTTGGGCAAATTACTGAAGCTTTCAGAGCCTCAGTTCTTTCCTCTTTAATTGAGTGGGTAAAAACTGCTGTATCTCCAGAGTTGTAAAAGTGCCACTTGTGAAGGTGTGTGTGTGTGTTTTATAGAGACGGGGTTTCACCATCTTGGCCAGGCTGGTCTGGAACTCCTGACCTCATGATCCACCCGCCTCGGCCTCCCAAAGTGCTGGGATTACAGGTTTGAGCCACCGCACCCGGCCCGTTTTTTGTTTTTTTTTTTTTTGAGACGGAGTTTCGCTCTTGTTACCCAGGCTGGAGTGCAATGGCGCGATCTCGGCTCACTGCAACCTCCGCCTCCTGGGTTCAGGCAATTCTCCTGCCTCAGCCTCCTGAGTAGCTGGGATTACAGGCACGCACCACCGTGCCCAGCTAATTTGTTGTATTTTTAGTAGAGACGGGGTTTCACCATGTTGACCAGGATGGTCTCGATTTCTTGACCTCGTGATCCTCCCGCCTCGGCCTCCCAAAGTGCTGGGATTATAGGCGTGAGCCACCGCGCCCTGCCTCATTTCGTAACATTTACCTGCAGAGTTATCCCTTTTTATAATATATTATCTCTAACAAACAAATTCAGAGATGATAGGGTTGAAACAATTTAGCATATTCAATTCGAGTCAATTGAGGCGTAATTATTTGTCCCTAGAGCAAATGGTTATAGTCAGAAGAACAAGAAACCTACTGTAAGAGTATTGTTTTACAGAGTTCATACTCTTCAAATAGTTGAAATATTCAAATGGTGTAATTTCAGAAAACACATACTTATATACAGTGAAAAGTCTCCTTACTACTTCTGTCCCCAGGCCACTTAGGTCCTCTCTCAGTACTCAAATCTGAAGATTTGGGACTGTTTGCAAACATCTCTCCACAGATGAAAATTTAGCCTTAAGTTACTAATGTTACTCGTGTTTTGACATCAGCATTTTATTTTTATTCTGGGTAGTATCTGTTGTTTGCACATGTATGTAAATTTGTACATATATGTAAATATATAATTTGGTTCAAAAGTATAGAAACAGGAAAATGAAAAAAAACAATATCTAGTCATCTTAATCAGTGTAATGAGAATATACAATAATTTCTCTCCAAGTTTAAATTCTAGGTAGGTAGTAATTCTATATACTTAAAAATCTTAATCACAGGAATTTCACACTGAGCATACTGGAATTCTGACTCATTTCTTAGGAGGCAAATGAATCTCTTAGTATTGTTGCTCTTGGAAGAAGGAGTGGAGAACTAACCTCTATTGAAGGAGAGAGGAAACCAGGGATTGGCAAAAGAGTAGAGAGGTTTAATAAGGATACATATTTTTATGCTACAGCTTTGAGAAAAATAAAGAAAAAATCCAGTTGCAGTAATTTTGGGTCCTTAGAATACTGCTTTTCTTTTTTCTTCTCTCTTTTTTTTTTTAAATGTAAGGAATAGATCAGAAGATGTATAGAGAAGATAAGGTCACAGTCAGGTTACACTGTTCTGTTATGTTTTGATGTGGGTACCAGGGAGGATTAACTTAAAAAGGAAAGAAAAAGAATTTTCCAAGTCACACATTTAGTTTGTTTGTTAGCACAATGGAGTCGGAGCAGCAAGAGTCAGAAATTCCCAAGTTATAAAATGTGACTGCATGCAGTGGCTCACTCCTGTAACCCTAGTACTTTGGGAGGCTAAGCCAGGCAGATCACTTGAGGCCAGGAGTTTGAGACCAGCCTGGCCAACATGGTGAAGCCCTGTCTCTACTAAAAATACAAAAATTTGCCAGGCATGGGTGGCACATGCCTGTGTTCCCAGCTACTTGGGAGGCTGAGGTAGGAGAATCACTTGAACCTGGGAGGTGGAGGTTGCAGTGAGCAGAGATCGTGCCACTGCACTCCAGCCTGGGCAACAGGAGACTCCATTTCAAAAAAAAAGTAAAGGAATTAAATGCTTGGATGGAAGAACCAAAATGCCTAATATACAGTCTTCTCTCTCAAATAAAAATTATTTTACTTGGTATGTCCTCAGGAAAAAAAAATTTTTTTAAGTCTCTTGGTAGAATTATAGGAAGGGTGATTCCAAAAAGTTTCTGGAGAACAATAGATAATGGTGGTATTACATTAACCATTATTACTAATTTAAGATAAGCAGAATATCAGTAATTATTTCTTTTTGTCACTCATAAGGACTTCCCTAGGATCACCTAGAGCTAGTGTTCTAACCCTACTTCCCCATAAATTTTTGAGTTCTTCATCCACCAGAGTTTCTTACATGCAATTTTTCATTTTCTTTTCAGCTTTTTTTAATGCTGTATTTTCAAATTTAGTTATGTATATGCCATTTTGAAGTCTGTTTTAATAGGCTTTATTTATTTATTTATTTATTTAGATGGACTCTTGCTCTGTCACCAGGCTGGAGTGCAGTGGCACAATCTTGGCTCACTGCAACCTCCACCTCCTGGGTTCAGGCAATTCTTCTGCCTCAGCCCCCTGAGTAGCTGGGACCACAGGCGCGTGCCACCATGCCCAGCTAATTTTTTTGTATTTTTAGTAGAGACGGGGTTTCACCATGTTGGCCAAGATGGTCTTGATGTCTTGACCTCGTGATCCGCCCACCTCGGCCTCCCAAAGTGCTGGGATTACAGGCGTGAGCCACTGCACCCAACCTTAATAGGTTTTTTTTCACTTAATACATAAACCTTTTTTTCTTACTGCAATGTTTATCTTTTCATTCTAAAAGCAATATGTATCTTTCAGAAAAAACTGAAGACAGTAATTACAAGCAAATGGTTCAGTTTTATGGTCACAAAAACAATAGTTTATAGCTTAGGGCAAATATATTTTATGAGAATGAGTGTTGCATACTTCAGCTTTTTATTCAGAGATCTGGCAGGAGCAGAACATGTTTTGTATTCTGTGCTGCATTCAGCTTCATTGTCATCTGTTCCTCCTCTTTGCCTAGTTGTTTGGTTCTCATAAATGACTGATTGAAAATGTGTGATGGGAGACAGGTAGAGAGATATGCAGAGACCCTACCTGTTTCATTGCCACACCTAGACTCAACTCAGAGTCTTGTCTTTCAAGGTCCTTTATGGAACCTTCCAAGTCCAGTTTTCTGGGGATTAGAACTGGGAATCTCTGGCCAGGCATGGTGGCTCATGCCTGTAATCTCAGCACTTTGGGAGGCTGAGGCAGGCAGATCACCTGAGGTCAGGAATTTGAGACCAGTCTGGCCAACATGGTGAAACCCTGTCTCTACTAAAGATACAAAAATTAGCCAGGTCTGGTGGCCAACTGTGTTTTCCCAGCTACTTGGGAGGCTGAGGCAGGAGAATCGCCTGAACCCGGGAGGCAGAGGTTGCAGTTAGCCAAGATGGTGCCACTGCACTCCAGCCTGGGTGACATCTCAAAAAAAAAACAAACAAAAAACCTGGGAATATTTAACCCTTTTCAGGGATGTCCTTTTCTTGTTTTCAGCAGAATAGCCTAGCAGAATAAGCCAAATCAATTGTAGAGTTACCGTTAGCAAGAGACCAGTTTTGCTAGCTATACATAACCTTTTCTTACATTGCAGTAAGAAAAACAGGTTTATGTATAAAATTCATAATTTTTTGAATTTTCAGTAATCCACAATTCAGACAATCCTTTAGGACAGATTGATAGAAATGTAATTCTTAAAGATACAAGCTTTGTAAAAAACACTTTTTATTAAAAGTTTTAAAAATGTACACAAAAGTAAGCTCAATAATTTTGTTACCCTTCGTCCCGTTTCAATGGTCTTTAAAGCCTATCCAGTCTTTTTTCATTTATCCACATCCAGTTTTTTAGTTTATATTTTTTAAATATCATTTTTTAAGAGGTTCACAGGAAAACTGAGCAGAAAGTATAGAGTTCTCATATATCCCCTGCCCCACATATACATAGCTTCCCTACTACCAGACACCAGAGCATTAACCTTCGTTACAGTCAACGGACCTAACTGAAAAGTCATTGTTACCTGAAGTCCACAGTTTACATTAGAGTTCACTCTTGGTATTATACATCCTATGGGTTTTGACAAATGTATAATGACATGTATCTACCACTACAGTATTATACAGAATTGTTTCACTGCCCTAAAAATTTCCCCCATCCATTTTTATTTATTTATTTATTTTGAGACAGAGTCTCGCTCTGTCATCAGGCGCCAGGCTGGAGTGCAGTGGCGCAATCTTGGCTCACTGTAACCTCCGCTTCCCAGGTTCAAGTAATTCTCCTGCCTCAGCCTCCCGAGTATCTGGGACTACAGGCATGCGCCACCACACGCAGCTAATTTTTGTATTTTAGTAGAGATGAGGTTTCACTATCATGGCCAGGATGGTCTTGATCTCTTGACCTCATGATCCGCCCACCCTGACCTCCCAAAGTGCTGGGATTACAGGTGTGAGCCACCGCGCCCAGACCATTTATTTATTTTTTAAAGGTCTGTTGGACTTGACATTTTTAATTTTTTTTTTTTGGTATAGAAAAGTTGCAAAGGTAATACAAAATTTTTTATTTTGGTATACATTTAGACTTATAGAAAAGTTGCAAAGGTAATACAAAATTACTGTATACTCCTCACCCAGCTTCCCCTAATATTAACGTCTTACATTCAGGCTGGAGGTTGTGGCACATGCCTGTAAATCCAACATTTTGGGAGGCCAAGGTGGGAGGATCACTTGCCCAGGAGGTCAAGATCAGCCTGGGAAAGATAGTGAGACCCTGTCTCTAAAAATAAATTTAAAAAAAATTTTAGGGACTATCAGTTATTTTTTTTCTGTTGGCTATTTTAACTCCTCTGTCTCTTAGAGATTTGCATGAGCTGGATTGTTTAAGGTTCTAATAGCAATGATAAATTGGTTAACAGCACTGGAAAATCTCCTTACCACATATAGCAACAGTATGACTCAACTGAGTTATTACTGCCAAACTCTACCAGGAAAGGTTGTGTTAGTTGTAGAGGAGAGAAAATAATCTGGACCTGCAGAATAAGGGGAATTGCTTTTTGCCTCCTCGACATTCATATATTTCACTGCTTTATTGTGCCAAGAGTTGTTTGAGAGCTTCAGAAGTGTTTATTTTGCCCTTAATGCTACATAAAAAGTCACTTATAAACCATATGGTTTAATGTATATGTGGAGTTAGATTGCTATCAGAAAAATGGGAAAATGCTGACATATAAATTAAATGTCTATTATGAAAATATAATATTTTTAAAAAGTAGCATAGAAGCTAGGTGTGGTGGCTCACATATATAATCCCAGCACTTTTGGAGGCCAAGGCAGGCAGATCACCTGAGGTCAGGAGTTCGAGACCAGCCTGGCTAAATGGTGAAATCCTGTTTCTACTAAAAATACAAAAAATTAGCTTGGCATGGTGATGTGTGCCTATAATCCTGTATAATCCTAGCTGCTTGGGAGGCTGAGGCAGGAGAATCGCTTGAGCCTAGTAGGTGGAGTTTCTTTCGCTCTTGGTGCCCAGGCTGGAGTGCAATGGCACCATCTCGGCTCACTGCAACCCTCCCGGTTTCAAGCAGTTCTCCTGCTTCAGCTTCCTAAGCAGCTGGAATTACAGGCGTGTACCACCATGCCAAGCACGTTTTTATATTTTTAGTAGAGACCAGGTTTCACTATGTTGGCCATGCAGGTCTCAATCTTCTGATCTCAGGTAATCCTGCCTTGGCCTCCCAAAGTGCTAGAATTATAAGTGTGAGCCACTGTGCCTAGCTATTTTGAATTCTCTTAGTAAACTATTCATGTTTTTGTGACTTAGAACTTTGCGACTTGTTGCACATTTTTGAGAAACAAGTCTTGAAACTGCTTGTCAAGGATCAAGCCTGTGACTTTGTGTTAGCTTTGTTCTCTAACATTAGCGATATGTAGTGGGGAAATGAACAAGTCTATGAAACATGAAAGGCGGAAGCATTGTTTTAAATTGCTTTCTATCAAAAACCTCATTTAGGCAGATTTACTAAAATTCTGCTTCAGTAACCCTGTTCTGTCTTGCCTAGGGTAGAGCAGCTTTTTTTTTTTTGAGATGGAGTTTTGCTCTTGTTACCCAGGCTGGAGTGAAATGGCGCGATCTCAGCTCACTGCAACCTCCGCCTCCTGGGTTCAGGCAATTCTCCTGCCTCAGCCTCCCGAGTAGCCGGGATTACAGGCACACGCCACCATGCCCAGCTAATTTTTTGTATTTTTTTAGTAGAGACGTGGTTTCACCATGTTGACCGGGATGGTCTCAGTCTCTTGACCTCGTGATCCACCCGCCTCGGCCTCCCAAAGTGCTGGGATTAATAGGCGTGAGCCACCACGCCCGGCCTAAGTTTTTTTCTTCTAGTGCCTAGCTACTGGTTTGTGTTGACACTTGTTCTTGGGTCCTCACCAAAAGAGAACTCTGTTCATTCTATTTTCAAAAAAACCTCAGCGATTTTAAAATGGAAACTGTTAACTGAAAACTGAGTAGTACTTAAAACAGCTCAAGTTTGTAGGAAGAAAGTTCCACAGCAGTGTAGCACTATTGAGGGATAATGTCCTATTTATAAATATACTTGCTCATTTTACATGGAGGCTAACTAAGACTGAAGTAGAATTTAAAATTCTAGTTGATTTACTTGTTCCTGGCACATATAGATGTAGAGAAAATAAACATTGTCAAGAATTCAGTAAATATTTATTCTGTGAGTGCTGTGGCTAAGCAGCATAGGCGGTGTTCAGAGATGATGATGACTAAGATTTCTGCCTTCCAGAAGGTCTGTTTTTTAAGCGGTGGTGGTGGCATCTGATTTTGTTAATTTAATGAATTAAAAAGAGACTTTAAAATAGCCATGTTTTACAATTTTGATAGATAATACCGTGATAAAAACAAGTCTCCCTTTCTTTTGAAAAGCCCTTGTGCTAGTGCTTTTTTGTGTTCAGAGGCTACAGTGGTGCTAATTTCTGTATTTGAATTTCTTTTATAAAAATCTTAGTAAGGCCAGGCACTGTGGCTCACGCCTGTAATCCTAGCACTTTGGGAGGCCGAGGTGGGCAGATCACCTGAGGTCAGGAGTTCCTGACCAGCCTGACCAACGTGGAGAAACCCTGTCTCTGCTAAAAATAAAAAATTAGCTGGGCGTAGTGGCGCATGCCTGTTAATCCCAGCTACTTTGGAGGCTGAAGCAGCAGAATTACTTGAACCTGGGAGGCGGAGGTTGTGGTGAGCTGAGATTGCACCATTGCACTCCAGCCTGGGCAACGAGCGAAACTGTCTCAAAAAAAAAAAAACCTTAGTAAAAGGCCATGCTTGTTGGCTCATGCCAATAATTCCAGCACTTTGGGAGGCCAAGGCAAGTGGATTACTTGAGCTCAGGAGTTCAGGACCAACCTGGCAACATGGCAACCCCATCTCTACCAAAAATACAAAAGTTAGCCAGGCATGGTGGCAGGTGCCTGCAGTCTCAGCTATTAGGGAGGCTGAAGTGGAAGAGTTGCTGGAGCCTGGCAAGTCGAGGCTGCAGTGAGTGGTGATTGCGCCACTGCACTCCAGCCTTGGTGACACAGTGAGACCTTGTCTCAAAATTTTTTTTAATAAAAAAAACTTAGTAAAATATATTTTCATTTTAACCAACACAGTATTGGCCTGGGGAGTGTACACATTGGGAATAAGGAAGGATGGACCAATATTTGTGGTTGACACTTGCTTATATCCAGGCCAGCATAATCTGAGTCTTTTCACACAGTTTGAAAAGACAGTTGAGGCTGGACGCAGTCGCTCATGCCTGTAATCCCAGCACGTTGGGAGGCCGAGGCAGGTGGATCACCAGAGTTCAGAAGTTCGAGACCAACCTGACCAACATGGTGAAACCTTGTCTCTACTAAAAATAAAAAATTAGCCAGGTGTGGTGGTACACGTCTGTAATCCCAACTACTTGGGAGGCTGAGGAAGGAGAATCGCTTCAGCCCAGGAGATGGAGGTTGTGGTGAGCCAAGATCACCATTGTACTCCAGGCTGGGCAGCAAGAGCAGACTCCATCTCAAAAAGAAAAAGACAGTTGAGAAACAGGAATTCACCAGTGAACTTTATCTACATATAAGCGTAAGTTATATTTACTTTCAGGTTTTCTGTGTTGGATATGTACAATCAATTCTCTAATGTGAAAGCTAATCACCTTTTTTTAAGAGGTGTGGACAGGGTGACCTCAGACAATGTGGTCTGCACTTCCATCTCCCCTTCCAATCCTCACCTCCCCTTCTCCCCTTAGCTCAGGCAAGCAGATCTAGAAGGATATTAGATGGAAAGGTTTGCCCTGTTTGCAGCTTGATTTCATCTCAATATATGTTGGTGGTTTCACCAAATTTCCACGTAGAAATCTACCTTATTCTAATAGCTGTATAGGATCTCATGTACTTATTGCATCACTTAATAGGAATACTGACATATACTTTGCATTACTTTTATTTTTGCTGTTATGGCATTCCAATAAACATGCTGTACAAAAATTTTGCATACTTGTTTGAATTTGGACATTCAAATTAACTAGGATGTATTATTATTATTGTTGTTATTTTTTGAGATGGAGTCTTGCTCTGTTGCCCAGGCTGGAATGCAGTGGTGCAATCTCAGCTCACTGTAATCTCTGCCTCCTGGGTTAGAGCAATTCTTTTGTGTCAACCTCCTGAGTAGCTGGTATTACAGGTGCACACCACCATGCCCAGCTAATTTTTGTTCTTTTTTTTGAGAAGGAGTCTTGCTCTGTTGCTCAGGCTGGAGTGAATTGGCAATTGGCATGATCTCAGCTTTCTGCAACCTCTACTACCCACTACCCAATTGTAGTTCAAGCAATTGTCCTGCCTTAGCCTCCTGAGTAGCTGGAATTACCGGCATGCACCCACCACCTTGCCCAGCTGATTTTTGTATTTTTAGTAGAGACGGGGTTTGGCCGCGTTGACCAGGCTGGTCTCGAACTCCTGCTCAGGTGATCTGCCTGCCTTGGGCTCCCACAGTCCTGGGGTTACAGGCTTGAACTATTGCGCCCGGCCAGATGAATTAATTTTACCAACCTTCTGATAGGTGTAAGTAAGATGGTTTTGATTTACACTTCCATTTTGTATTTGCTTATTGACTCTGTATTTTCCTTTGAATGTAATCCTTGCCCACTTTTCTACTAGGTTGTCATTTTCATGCTGATTTTTTTCAGAGTTCTCTGTAAATTAAGGAAACTAGCCCTGATATTGTACATGGTTTTTCAAGTTTGTTGTCTTTTCATTTTATGGTGTATTTTTTGTTTTATAGAAACTTTTATTGGTTTTGGTTGTTAAAATTATTGGTGCTTTCCTTTATGGGTTCTTGGACTTATATTCTACATGTATACTGGTCATCTTGTAGTTATATATGTGTGGCTTTTTAAAATTAAAATTTATATTTTAGAAGTATTAATACATAAATACGTAGTCATAAGAAATGTAAAAATGCTGGGCGCGGTGGCTCAAGCCTGTAATCCCAGCACTTTGGGAGGCCGAGGCGGGTGCATCACGAGGTCAAGAGATCGAGACCATCCTGGTCAACATGGTGAAACCCCGTCTCTACTAAAAATACAAAAAATTAGCTTGGCATGGTGGCACGTGCCTGTAATCCCAGCTACTCAGGAGGCTGAGGCAGGAGAATTGCCTGAACCTGGGAGGCAGAGGTTGCGGTGAGCCGAGATCGCACCATTGCCCTCCAGCCTGGGTAATGAGCGAAACTCCGTCTCAAAAAAAAAAAATGTAAAAATGGTGGGAGGGAACAGCAACAAAAAAAGAAATGTAAAAATTGACAATCAAACTCTGTTTCCCCAAGTTATATTCTGTTCCCCAGAGCTGTTCACATATTGAATCTGATGTATGTTCTTCCAGGTTTTTTTTTTTTTTTTTGAGATGAAGTCTCGCTGTCTTGCCAGGCTGGAGTGCAGTGGCACTGTCTCGGCTCACTGCAACCTCCTCCTCCCAGGTTCTCTCCTGCCTCAGCCTCCCGAGTAGCTGGGACTACAGGTGCCTGCCACCATGCCCAGCTTTTTTGTATTTTTAATAGAGACGGGGTTTTACCTTGTTTGCCAGGATAGTCTCAATCTCTTAACCTTGTGATCTGCCTGCCTTGTCCTCCCAAAGTGTTGAGATTACAGGCGTAAGCCACCGAGCCCAGCATTTTTTTTTAAGAGATCTAAATCTAGTTCTCAGGCTGTAGTGCAGTGGTGTGATCATAGCTCACTGTGGTCTCAAACTCTTGGGCTCAACCGATCCTCCCACTTCAGCCTCCAGAGTAGCTAGACCTACAGGTATATACCACCACACTCAGCCAATTAAAAAACATTTTTTTGTGTGTGGAGATGGGGTCTCCCTGTATTGGTCAGTCTTCCAGGGCTTTATGTATGTGTCACCGTTTAATTAAAACAAATAGACAGTTACCCTGCCATTTTATTAAATAAACTGTGTTTTGAAATGGCATCTTTTGCATATTCTAAATTTCAGTAAAATTATGGGACAATTTGTGGCTACTATAATCTATTGCTGTAGTTGACTAATTTTATGTGTGACTTCATTTTTAAAAGTTAGACTGGGCCAGGTACGGTGGCTCACACCTGTAATTTCAGCACTTTGGGAGGCTGAGGCGGGAGGATCACTTGAGCTGAAGAATTCAAGACCAGCCTGGGCAACATAAGGAGACCCCCCCGTCTTTACAGAAAATTAAAAGTTAGCAAGGCGTGTTGTGTACCTGTGGTCCTGGCTACTTGAGAGGCTGAGGGGGAAGGATTGCTTGAGCCTTGGAGGTTGAGGCTGTGGTGAGGTGTGTTTGCGCCATTGCACTTCAGCCTGGGTGACAGAGCCAGACCCTGTCTCAAAATAAAAAGTTAAATCACTCGTGTCTAGAATTTATTTTGTCATAAGGAATGAGGAAAGGGAAGGAGCTAATACCATTTGTGAAATAATTTGTCTTCCTTCCAGTGATTCAATATGCTGTCATTAAAACCTATATAGTTCTCCAAGGAGCCCCACTATTGTCACTGATCTGTTGAAACAATTTTAACTAGGTTCCCTCTACCTGCTGTGGCTTCCCTCTTCTCAGTTTTCCTGACCTCAGGTGGTCCGCCTGCCTCAGCCTCCCAAAGTGTTGGGATTACAGGTGTGAGCCAGCGAGCCTGGCTATCACCATCATTTTCAAAACTTTTTAGTACCACAGATACAAACTACTGGTTAAGCAGTAACTCCCCATTCCCTTCTTCCCTAAGTCCCTTCTTTCCCTAAGAATGGAAATCACCATTTTACTTCCTGTCTCCATGAATTTGCCTATTCTAACTAGATATTTTATATAAATGGTATCATACCATGTATTTTTTTTGGTCTGGCTAATAATCAGTTTGATGACTGTTTTCAAAGTTCATTCATGTTGTAACATATATCAGAACCATTCCTTTTTACAGCTGGATATCCTCATTGTATGTGTATACCACATTTGGTTTATCCATTTATCAGTTAATGGACACGTGGGTTGTTTGTGTCTCTTGGCTATTGCAAACAATGCTACTGTGAATATTTGGTAAATAGGTATCTATTGGAATTCATGTGTTTTTCTTTTGTTGTTGTTGTTTTTTGTTTATAAATAGAGGCAGGGTCTCGAGCACCGTGTTGCCTGGGCTCAGGTGATCCTCCCACCTCAGCCTTTAAAAGTGCTGGGATTGTAGGTGTGAGCCACCATGCCCAATCTTGAGTTCATGTTATCAAATCTTTTAGGTATATACTTATGAGTGGAATTGTTGAGTCTTATGATAATCTGTGTCTAACTTTTGAGAAACTGTCAAAACTATTTTCCACAGCAGCCACACCACCATTTTACATTCCTGCCAGTGATAGATGAGAGCTCTAATTTTTCCACATCACTTATTTTCCATTTGGATTATAGCCATACTAGTAGGTATGAAGTGGTAGCTAATTGTGGTTTTGATTTGCATCTTTATAATGATTACTGACTTTAAGCACTTTTAATTATTGGCCATTTATGTATTTTATTTGGATAAATATCTATTCAAGTTCTTTGCCATTTTAAAATTGCTTATCTTTTGTTATTGAGTTATAGGAATTCTGTATGTATTCTGGATATTAAACCCTTAACAGACATATGATTTGCAAATATTTTATTTTTTCCATTCTGGAAGTTGTCTTTTCACTGTTTTTTTTTTTTTTTTTTGAGATGGAGTCTTGCTCTGTCCCCCAGGCTGGAGTGCAATGGCTCGATCTCAGCTCACTGCAACTTCTGCCTCCCAGGTTCAAGCGATTCTCCTGCCTCAGCCTCCCAAGTAGCTGGAATTACAGACGTGTGCCACCATACCTGGCTAATTTTTGTATTTTTAGTAGAGATGGGGTTTCACCATGTTAGTCAGGCTGGTATTGAACTCCTGACCTCAGGTGATCTGCCCGCCTCGGCCTCCCAAAGTGCTGGCATTACAGGTGTGAGCCATCACACCCAGCTCTTTCCACTCTTTTATTTATCTTTTATAGCATTTATCAGTTTGTATTTATAATTCAAAAAATATTTAGATTAGTATCTGTCTCTACTATTAGAATGTGAACACCATTAGGGTAAGAACTATCAGTTTTTGCTTACTTTCAAATTTCTTTTTTTTTTTTTTTATTTTTATAGAGACAAGGTCTCACTATGTGCCCAGGCTGATGTTGAACTCCTGAGCTCAAGTGATCCTCTTGCTTCAAGCCTCCCAAAGTGCTAGGATTACAGGTGTGAGCCACTGTGCTCAACCTACTTTTAAATTTCTAATAGGCATAGCACAAGCACTAAATATTTTTGAATGAATGAACGAACTAAGTTCTTTTAAGTTAATTTATGAATTGTTTTGCTGATCTGCCTCTTCCACCTTTTAACCAAAATGGTTTTCCATGACTAATGCTGTATATAATTGTTAATTTTACTTGTTATTGAGGTATAATTGATAAACAACAAACTATGCACATTTAAATTTGATAAGCTTTGACAGATGTATCCACAGTTCACATTTAGTAGACCATCTGAATTTGTCCCACAGTTTACTAATGGCCTATGTATGTATTTGTTTATTTTTTTAGAGATAGGTTCTCACTATGTTACTCAGGCTGGCCTTGAACTGAGCTCAAATGGTCCTCCTGCCTCACCCACCCAAGTAACTGAGACTACTGATCCACCCTTTTTTCTGTGATTTCATTTTTGATAGCTACTGTTACTATGTCTTCAAGTTCAGTAATCTTTTTTTCTGTAATGTCTAATGTGCTGTTAAACTCATCTGGTGTATGTTTCATCTCAGACACTATTGTTTTTATCTCTACAAGTCCTTTGGGATGATTTTACTATCTTTTTTTTTTTTTTTTTTTTTTTTTTTTGAGACGGAGTTTCGCTCTTGTTACCCAGGCTGGAGTGCAATGGCGCGATCTCGGCTCACCGCAACCTCCGCCTCCTGGGTTCAGGCAATTCTCCTGCCTCAGCCTCCTGAGTAGCTGGGATTACAGGCACGCGCCACCATGCCCAGCTAATTTTTTGTATTTTTAGTAGAGACGGGGTTTCACCATGTTGACCAGGATGCTCTCGATCTCTTGACCTCGTGATCCACCCGCCTCGGCCTCCCAAAGTGCTGGGATTACAGGCTTGAGCCACCGCGCCCGGCCGATTTTACTGTCTTTAATGTTTCTCCTTAATATAGTCATTCTTCTAGCTGCTTCTTCCCAACTTAGGGATACCACTAGGCTCTTGTCTGGGTTTTCTTTTTCTTTTTTATTGTACTTTAGGTTCTGGGGTAAATGTGCAGATCATGCAGGATTGTTGCATAGGTACATACATGGCAAGGTGGTTTGCTGCCTTCCTCCCCCCATCACCTGTATCTGGTACTTCTCCCCACATTATCCCTCCCCACCCTCCTCACCCCCTGCTGTCCCTCCCCTAGTGCCCTCCAACTGACTGCAGTGTGTGATGTTCCCCTTCCTGTGTCCACATGTTCTAATTATTCAGCACCCACCTATGAGTGATACCATACCGTGTTTGATTTTCTGTTATTGTGTCAGTTTGCTGAGAATGATGGTTTACAGATTCATCCATGTCCCTATGAAGGACACGAACTCATCATTTTTTGTGGCTGTGTAGTATTCCATGGTGTATATGTGCCACATTTTCTTTATCCAGTCTGTTGTTGATGGACATTTGGGTTGGTTCCAGGTCTTTGCTATTGTAAACAGTGTCGCAGTGAACATATGTGTGCATGTGTCTTTATAATAGAACAATTTATAAGTCTTTGGGTAGGTACCCAGTAGTGGGATTGCTGGGTCAAATGGTATTTCTGTTTCTTCGTCCTTGAGGAATCACCACACTGTCTTCCACAATGGTTGCACTAATTTGCACTCCCACCAACAGTGTAAAAGTGTTCCTGTTTCTCCACATCCTCTCCTGCATCTGTTGTCTCCAGACTTTTTAATGATTGCCATTCTAACAGGTGTGAGATGGTATCTCAATGTGGTTTTGATTTGCATTTCTCTAATGACCAGTGATGATGAGTATTTTTTCATGTTTCTTGGCCACATAGATTCTTCTTTTGTAAAGTGTTCATATCCTTTGCCCAGTTTTGAATAGGCTTGTTTGTTTTTTTTTTTCCTTGTAAATCTGTTTTAGTTCTTTGTAGATTCTGGATATTAGCCCTTTGTCAGATGGGTAGATGGCAAAAAAATTTTTCCCATTCTGTTAGTTGCTGGTTCTCTCTAATGATTGTTTCCTTTGCTGTACAGAAGCTCTGGAGTTTAATTAGATCCCATTTGTCTATTTTGGCTTTTGTAGCCATTACTTTTGGTGTTTTAGTCCTGAAGTCCTTGCCTATGCTTATGTCCTGAATGCTTTTGCCTAAGTTTTCTTGTAGGGTTTTTATGCTGTTAGGTCTTATGTTTAGATCTTTAATCCATCTGGAGTTAATTTTAGTGTAAGGTATCAGGAAGGGGTCCAGTTTCTGCTTTCTGCACATTGCTAGCCAGTTTTCCCAACACCATTTATTAAACAGGGAATCCTTTCCCCATTGCTTGTTTTTCTCAGGTTTGTCAAAGATCAGATGATTGTAGATGTGGGGTGTAGTTTCTGAGGCCTCTGTTCTGTTCCATTGGTCTATGTCTCTGTTTTGGTACCAGTACCATGCTGTTTTGATTACTGTGGCCTTGTAGTATAGTTTGAAGTCAGGCAGCATGATGCCTCCAGCTTTGTTCTTTTTGCTTAGGATTGTTTTGGCTATGCGGGCTCTCTTTTGGTTCCATATGAAGTTTGAAGTGTTTTTTTCCAGTTCTGTGAAGAAGGTCATTGGAAGCTTGATGGGGATAGTGTTGAATCTATAAAGTACTTTGGGCAATATGGCCATTTTCACGATGTTGATTCTTCCCAACCATGAGCATGGAATGTTTTTCTGTCTGTCTGTGTCATCTCTTCATTGAGCAGTGGTTTATAGTTCTTCTTGAAGAGGTCCTTTACATCCTTTGTTAGTTGTATTCCTAGGTATTTTATTCTCTTTGTAGCAATTGTGAATGGGAGTTCACTTCTGATTTGGCTCTCTGTTATTGGTATATCGAAATGCATGTGACTTCTGCACATTAATTTTGTATCCTGAGACTGCTAAATTTGCTTATCAGTTTCAGGAGATTTTGGGCTGATACGATGGGGTCTTCTAAATATACAATCATGTTGGCTGGGCATAGTGGCTCACACCTGTAATCCAAGCACTTTGGAGGCCAAGGCGGGCAGATCACCTGAGGGTGGGAGTTCAAGACCTGCCTGACCAACATGGTGAAACCCCATCTTAAATATATATATAATTTATTTATATATATAATGATGTCATCTGCAAATAGAGACAGTTTGGCTTCCTCTTTTCCTAATCGAATACCCTTTATTTCTTTTTCTTGCCTAATTGCTCTGGCTAGAACTTCCAATACTATATTGGATAGGAGTGGTGAGAGAGGGCATCCTTGTCTTGTGCTGGTTTGGGTTTTGTCACCCCGCACTTGGGCTTAGAATCTCCTCAAGGCAGTAAACTGAGCCAGTGATAGGACTCAGGACTCACCTCATTTGTTTTTCCATCTTTCTGGTATCTCTGGTATTACTGTTCTTTGTAACCTCATGTTCAATGTCTTTTTTTTTTTTTTTTTTTTTTTTGAGATAGAGTCTTCCTCTGTCACCTAGGCTGGAGTGCGGTGGGACAATCTCAGCTCACTGCAACCTCTGCCTCCCAGGCTCAAGTGATTCTCCTGTCTCAGCCTCCTAAGTAACTGGGACTACAGGTGCCTACCACCACGCCCAGCAAATTTTTGCATTTTTAGTAGAGAAAGGGTTTCACCATGTTTTCAAGGATGGTCTCTATCTCCTGACCTTGTGATCCACCCACCTTAGCCTCCCAAAGTGCTGAGATTACAGGCCTGAGCCACCACATCCAGTGTTTTGTTTGTTTTATGTTTTGCTTTTTAATGTGAACTCACTATGTTGCCCAGGCTGGAATACAGTGGCATGATCATGGCTTATTGCAGCCTTGACTGCCTGGGCTTAAGCAATCCTCCCCATCTCAGCCTTCTAAATAGCTGGGACCATAGGCTTAATGCCACCATGCCCGGCTATTTTTTTTCTTTTTTTTTTTTTTTGTTTGAGATGGAGTCTTACTCTTTCACCCAGGCTATAGTGCAATGATGCAGTCTTGGATCACTGGAACCTCTGCCTCCTGGGTTCAAGCGATTCTCCTGCCTCAACCTCCCAAAGTGCTGCGACTGTAGGCGTGATCCACTGTGGCTGGCCTTGATGTCTTAAAAACAATTGTTTCTGGCCAGGCGTGGTGGCTCACACCTATAATCCTAGCACTTTGGGAGGCTGAGACAGTCAGATCACCCAAGGTCAGGAGTTTGAGACCAGCCTAGCAAACCTCATCTCTACTAAAAATACAAAAATTAGCCAGGTGTGGTGCATGCCTGTAATCCAGGCTACTTGAAAGGCTGAGGCAGGAGAATCACTTGAACCCAGGAAGCAGAGGTTGCAGTGAGCCGAGATTGTACCACTGCACTCCAGCCTGGGCGACAAAGTGAGACTCCATCTAAAAAATAATAATAATACAGTTGTTTCATGTATTTTGTCTAGTTTTCAAAAGATTGTTTTAGGCAAAACAGGAAATACGGTTGCCAATACTCCATCTTGACCTCTCATTTGTTTCTCTTTATTTTTCAAAATCTACCTAGCTATTTCTTAGCTATGTCATTAATTTCCCCCCATAAACCTTGGTATCATTTTAGATACCTTTTCAGATGTCTGTCTTGGTGGGGGTGAAGGCTGGTTTAAATTGTTTGCATACTGGAACTAATCAAGTTAAATAAGTAATTAAGCAGAGTAGGTTCTAGCATCATCAGCATCACAGGTGGGGCCAGTTTAGAGCATCTGAAGACATTTCATATTTTTAGGAGATTGGGCTGATGGCAGAAGGGGTAGCTAATTCACCTGGATAGATTCATAATTCATGTGGGATTAATAATAAATTCATAGATACAGGCAATAAATATGAACTATAGTTTAATAAAAGTGTTGTGAATGTGTATACAATATCTGAATTTTTAATAGCTCAAGAGAAGGAGTAATTCTGCATAGTAGACTTATAGTATTGTTTCCTTCCTCATAGATTTAAACAGTCAAGTAAAATCAAGCTGGGTAATCATGGCAGAAGGTGGATTCGATCCCTGTGAATGTGTTTGCTCTCATGAACATGCGATGAGAAGACTGATCAATCTGGTGAGATGAACAGGATAATCCTTTTCTGAATTGATCTCTATCCCTTGTAGCCTCTCTTCATGAAAATACCAGTTATTGGAGGGTTTTCATCTGATGGTCACTAAAAAGTATTTCATAATTGAAATTGAAATTCCACATTTGCTTATGTTGTAATGATTAAAATGTGGCTGGGTACAGTGGCTCACACCTGTAATCCCAGCATTTTGGGAGGCCGAGGTTGGCAGATCACTTGATCAGGAGTTTGAGACTAGTTTGGCCAACATGGCAAAATTTTATCTCTAAGGTTATAAAAACTTAAGAATATAAAAATTAGCCAGGCATGGTGGCACACACTTGTAGTCCCAGTTACTCAGGAGGCTGAGGCGTGAGAATTGCTTGAACTTGGGAGGCGGAGGTTGCAGTGAGCTGAGATCATGTCACTGCACTCCAGCCTAAGGGACAGAACAAGACTCCATCTAAAGAAAAAAAGTTTGCTAGCAGTTACTTTATTAGAGATGAAAACAGACTACTGTCTTTATTATTATTATTATTATTTGAGATGGAGTCTCGCTCTGTTGCCCAGGATGGAATGTAGGGGGTGCCATCTCAGGTCATCATAGCCTCCACCTCCTGAGTTCAGGTGATTCCCCTGCCTCAGCCTCCCAAGTAGCTGGGACTGCGGGCACCTGCCACCACACCTGGCTAATTTTTGCATTTTTAGTAGAGACTGGGTTTCACTATGTTGCCCAGACTGGTCTCAAACTCCTGACCTCAAGTGTTCTGTCTGCCTTGGCACCCCAAAGAGTAATTCTCTTTCTGCCTTTTCTAATTTATATCAATACAAATAAAATTGCTTTTAGCTGTGTGGAGCTTGTTTGCCTGCTAGGCTGCTATTGACAGTTCCTATTATGATACAGTTCAAATCCTACACCAATATATGGCATGACAATACAAATCTCTATGTAAAGGGTTTTTGGTTTTTTTTTTTTGAGATAGAGTCTCACTCTGTCTCCCAGGCTAAAGTGCAGTAGCGTGATCTTGGCTCACTACAGCCTCTGCCTCCTGGGTTCAAGCGATTCTCCTGCCGCCTCAGCCTCTTGAGTTGCTGAGATTATAGGCATGCACCACCACGCCCAGAGTATTTTTGTATTTTTAGTAGAGACAGCATTTTGCCTTGTTGGTCAGGCTGGTCTCAAACTCCTGACTTCAGGTGATCCTGATCCGCCCATCTTGGCCTCCCAAAATGCTGGGATTACAGGCGTGAGACACTGTGCCCAGCCTATGTAAAGCATTTCTGAAAACAAATCAATTATTTGACAGAGGTAGATTTCTGAACAACAGGATCTGAATAGTCTCTTTGAGTCGATTGCACTGAGTCTGTAAGCTTAAATACAGGGCTATTTATATTATACTTTTTATATGCAAAAGGAAAAATTGGACCATTATTAACAGTGAAGTATATTCTTTTTTTAAAATTTTTTTTTGCGTTTTAGGTTTTGGGGTACATGTGAAGAACATTCAAGATTGTTGCATAGGTATACACATGGCAATGTGGTTTGCTGCCTCAGTGAAGTATATTCTTTTTTTTTTTTTTGAGATGGAGTTTCTCTCGTTACCCAGGCTGGAGTGCAATGGCGCGATCTCAGCTCACCGCAACCTCCGCCTCCTGGGTTCAGGCAATTCTCCTGCCCCAGCCTCCTTCCTGAGTAGCTGGGATTACAGGCACGCACCACCATGCCCAGCTAATTTTTTGTATTTTTAGTAGAGACAGGGTTTCACCATGTGGACCAGGATGGTCTCGATCTCTTGACCTTGTGATCCACCCGCCTCGGCCTCCCAAAGTGCTGGGATTACAGGCTTGAGCCACCGCGCCCAGCCCTCAGTGAAGTATATTCTTATATTATACATTATACTGGTTGAGTATCGCTTATCTGAAATCTTTAGGACCAGAAGTATTTTGGATTTTTTTTGCATTTTGGAGTATTTGCATTATACTTAGTGATTCAACATTCGTAATCGGAAAATCCAAAACGCTCCAAAGAGCATTTCCTTTAGCCTCATGTTGATGCTCAAAAATTTCAGATTTGGAAGTGTTTTAGATTAGGGATACTCAACCTGTAACAACATTTTATTGTTTAAAAATACTCTTGTATGTCAGTTAATGAATGTAGGTATAAACAATTGCCCAAATGTTTGAGTTGTCAATATCAAGCAGGTTTTCTGCTGGCTCAGTGTTGCAACATGTAGTGATCAGAAATGTGTTTCTTTTCAATGATGTACTTTTTTAGAGTCAGCGTGCACTAGGACTTTGATCCTTAAGAATGCCTCAGAAGGAAATGAATAAAATAAGAACTTATACATTAAATCAGACTCTTGAGGGTATAGAAATATAATGGTAATGTGATGTCTCTGATAACTTGATGTAAAAATAGGTGAGTCTAAGGAGAGAACATTTGTTTATGAAGCAAAGAGCTGACAGTTTTTGTTTGTTTGTTTTTCAAGATGGAGTCTTGCTCTATTGCCCAGGCTGGAGTGAAATGGGACAGTCTGGGCCCACTGCAACCTCTACCTCCCGGGTTCAAACGATTCTCCTGCCTCAGCCTCCAGAGCAGCTGGGATTATAGGTGCCTGCCACCACGCCCAGCTAATTTTTGTCTCTTTAGTAGAGATGGGGTTTCACCATGTTGGACAGGCTGGTCTTGAACTCCTCACCTCAGATGATCCGCCTGCCTTGTCCTCTCAAAGTGCTGGGATTACAGGTGTGAGCCACTGCACCTGGCCAATATTATTTTTCAATAGGCTTTTCTACCTCTTATGCATCCATTATCATCATGTTTTTTTCTTTTTTTTAAGATGTGATCTTGCTGTCACCCAGGCTGGAGGGCAGTGGCAGGATATCTGCTCACTGCAACCTCCATCTCCCAGGCTCAGGCGGTCCTCCTGCCTCAGCCTCCTTTGTAGCTGGGACCACAAGCACCAGCCACCATGCCTGGCTAATTTTTGTTGTTTTGTAGAGGTGGGGTTCCACCATGTTGCCCAGGCTGTCTTGAACTCCTGAGCTCAAGTGATCTGCCTGTCTCCCCTTTCCAAAGCGCTGGGATTGCAGGCATGAGTCAACCACACTGGCTGTGGTTTTTCTGAGACAGGGTCTTATTTTTTCCCCCAGGCTGGAGTGCAGTGGTATGGTCATAGTTCACTGCAACCTTGAACTCCTGGGTTCAAGCAGTCCTCCCACTTTAGCCTCTCAGGTAGCTAGGATTACAGGTGTGCACCAATATGCCCAACTAATTTTTTACATTTTGGTAGAGATGGGATCTCGCCACGTTGCCCAGGCTGGTCTCAAACTCCTGGCCTCAAACGATCCTCCACCTTAGCCTCCCAAAGTGCTAGGATTATAGGCGTGAATCACTGCACCCCACCTGCATCCATTATCTTCTACTTTTATACATCAGAGGACCTTTTCTCTTAGTACCTGTTACCTGACAGCTTTATAGAACTCTAAGCTAACTCTCAGCCTGTATTTGAAAAGCAGTTAATCTGAGGGTATAGTTTTTTGCCGTTAGTTATAACTACCAGAATTTAAATCACTATGTGCTTAGGAAACTCAGAGATGTACTTAGTGATACAGTATGATGGCAGAACAGATTTATTCTCATTTTCTAAAAATGAGCATTTAATTCATCTTTGCAATAGAGTAACATTTTAAGTACCAATTTGGAATTTTGGGTTTTTTCGATCTTATGTAATGTAATTGGGTTTTCTTGAAGGCCAGAATATCATCAGTTTTTAAGAATTTAAAGTTCTTATAGCAAGCAGAAACCTGGAGAAACTTGAAGATCTAATTTACAGGGTAGCTCATTAATTATATGATGGGCTGTGGTTTAGTTTTGCCTATTCTGTGGAAATAGATGGGCTTTGCCAAGGAATATATACAATTTAGGAGCAGTTAGGATTTTATTATTACTTTCTCTTCATAAAAAAGTACAGTATATACTTTATAAATAATGCTTGGCCAGGCGTGGTGGCTCATGCCTGTAATCCCAGCACTTTGGGAGGCCGAGGCGGGTGGATCACAAGGTCAAGAGATTGAGACCATCCTGGCCATCATGCTGAAACTCTGTCTCTACTAAAAATATAAAAATTAGCTGGGCGTGGTGGCACACGCCTGTAGTCCCAGCTACTCAAGAGGCTGAGGCAGGAGAACTGTTTAAACCTGGGACATGGAGATTGCAGTGAGCTGAGATCACACCACTGCACTCCACCTGGCAACACGGCAAGACTCCATCTCAAAAAATCTATAAAAACATAAAAAAAAAATAATGCTCAAGTAAATTGTATGATACATAAATCTCTTACGTTAAATTTTTTTAAATAACTTTTTTTGTTTTCTAGGAGCGTATATTCAAGTTGCCCTGAATGTACACTCCCTATTTTTAATTTTTAAAATAAAATTGTATTTATTCACAATTTAAGACTTCTTTTTCTAATTTATTTATTTGAGACGGAGTCTTGCTCTATTGCCCAGGCTGGAGTGTAATGGTGCAATCTTGGTTCACTGCAACCTCTGCCTCACTAGTTCAAGTAATTCTCCTGCCTCAGCCTCCTGAGTAGATTAGAGGCACACGCCACTACACCTGGCTAGTTTTTGTATTTTTAGTAGAGATGGGGTTTTACCATGTTAAACAGGCTGGTCTTGAACTCCTGACCTCAGGCAATCCACCCGCCTTGGCCTCCCAAAGTGCTGGGATTAAAGGTGTGAGCCACCGTGCCTGGTCCTTTCCCTGATTTTATAGTGATATCAGTTAAGGTTCTTCATTATGAGTAACAGAAGTTCTGGATGAATAGGCTGGGCACAGTAGATCACTTGAGGCCAGGAGCTTGAGACCATCCTGGCCAACATGGTAAAACCCTGTCTTTACTAAAATATAAAACTCAGCCAGTTGTGGTGGGGCACACCTATATTCCCAGCTACTGAGGAGGCTGAGGCATGAGAATCACTTGAACCCAGGAGGCAGAGATTGCAGTGAGCTGAGGTCACACCACTGCCCTCCAGCCCGGGTGACAGAGCAAGACGCTGCCTTAAAAAAAAAAAAAAAAAAGTCTTATTGATTAAAGAGAAAATGACTTTTTTTTTTTTTTTTTGAGATGGAGTTTTGCTCTTGTTGCCCTCACTGGAGTGCAATGGCACCATCTTGGCTCACTGTAATCGTCACTTCCCAGGGTCAAGCGGTTCTGCCTCAGCCTCTCAAGTAGGTGGGAATACAGGTGTCCACCACCACACCCAGCTAATTTTTATATTTTTTGTAGAGATGGGGTTTTGCCATGTTGGCTAGGCTGGTCTTGAACTCCTGGCCTCAGGTGATTCACCTGCCTCAGCCTCCCAAAGTGCTGTGATTACTGGTGTGAGCACCTGGCCAAGAAAAGGAGTTATTAAAAGGATATTTTGTAGCTCACATTGGAGAGCCTGGCAAGGGAAATAGGATCAAAGGGAGGGTAAGTGGTCAAAACAAGAGCCAAAGTCATGCCCCAGTGCCAGCTGGGCTAAGATGCTTCTGCTTCTGGATTCCAGATTTTTGTACATCCAAATGTTGACACATCTTTTCCATTTAGAAACTAATAGGCATTTTAAATTTGACATGTATGTAACCAAACTTATCTTGCCCCTAAGCTTACATTTCTGTCTTCCTTATTTATTTCATTATTCTGAATGTTCAGGTAACAATTTCAGATCAGTTGTCTTTTACCCTGTTCTTTCAACCCACATCTGATGCAGAAACATCCTTTTGGGTCAATCTTTTTTTTTATGCATCCAGGATCCAGCCATTTTTTACACCTCCAGTACAACACCTTGGTCTAATCTACCATCATCTCTTGCCTAGATTACTGTATTTAGCCTCTTTATGGATCACCTTGTTTCTGCCCTCTTGCCACCCCCAAACTCCTTCAAGTTTAATCTCATTACAGCAGTTGAAGTGATCCATTTTAGTTAAGTCAGTCATGTTTCTCCTTTGCTCAGAATCCTCCCCTAGCTTCCATGAGACTCAGAGTAAAAAAAAAAAAGAAAATTGACATGGCCCTGTGTGTTCTGTCCCCTTACAGCCTGCTCTTCTCCTTTGCCCACTTTGTTATAACAATTCTGGCCCCCTTGCTTTTCCTGGAAAACAGGTCACATACTAAGGATCAAGAATCTAAATGATTTTAGACTTCTCAACAGCAAAACTAGAAACTAGAAGGCATTGGCACAGTGGCTTCAAAATTCCAAAGGGAAATCATTACCAATCCAGCATTCTGTATCCAGCCAATCTCTCAATCAAATTGGGGGAGTATGCTTTTGTAGGAAGTTCCTAGAGGATGAATTGTTTTTCACCCAAATGAAGGCATAAGCCAAGAAAGAAGACTAGGATTTAGAGTATAGAAAACAGATCTAGCACATAAGAGAAACAAAGTACCTTCCAGGGTAATTAATGGTGAAGGGACATCCCAGGGTGACAGCTGTGTATCAGGACTACAGGGAGTTGGCTTAGTTGGGCGGAGGGAGATCACATGGCTCTGGGAGAGACTCTTTTAGAAAGATGAATTGGTAGAATACCTGGTCAGTCTAAAATCTTGTGATCTAGATAACTGCAAACAAGTTTGAAAAGTCATAGAATAATGGAAAAAAATATTAACTTTAAAGAAACATATTAAGTAGCACAGAAAAGAAAAAGTAATTATAGTATAGTTTACATAGTTTTCTATGTGGCTCAACTGTGAAGAGCATTTATATAGTCAGAATAATGTGAAAATTGAGTACTCAACTAAACAACTCTATGATTCAGCTATTACTAGGGGATGGAAAGAGTATACACGAGGTCAGGAGGAGAGGTAGCTCTTCATATTCTATACTGGTACATCTATGGATAGTATTTAAAATGGAAAAATCAAGTAGCAATCATGCCTATTTAGATGTAAAAGACATGGAGGTAAGCAGTAAAACAATCAGCTAAAAGTTCAAAATGGTTGTCTCTGGAGGAAGAAATGGGTGGGAGGATGAAAAGTTACTATTTTTCAGAACAAACAGAAAGCCAAACCTTTCAGTGAGTGCAAAAGGGAGGAATAGGTCTATTGAGTAGCTGGATCTGTTGTGCATCTTTTCCCTTCTATACAATATAAAGCAACTGGCTTAGGCCTTTGCTACCAGGCTAAAACCACAAGAGTTGCTGTCTAAGAAAGGTAGGAAACTTTTCTGGGGGAGGACTCTTAGTTGTATGTTACAGACCAAGAGAGAAACCAAGAAAACCCTGAACTCCTCTGGGCGCAGTGGCTTACACCTGTAATCCCAGTACTGTGGGAGGCCGAGGCGGGCGGATCAGAGGTCCGGAGATCAAGACCATCCTGGCCAACATAGTGAAACCCCGTCTCTACTAAAATACAAAAAATTAGCTGGGCGTAGTGGTGTGTGCCTGTATCCCAGCTACTCGGGAGGCTGAGGCAGGGGAATTGCTTGAACCGGGAGGCAGAGGTTTCAGTGAGCTGAGATCATGCCACTGCACTCCAGCCTGGCGACAGAGCAAGACTGTCTCAAAAAAAAAAACTGAACTCTCTATAGTGTTTGTAAATAAAGTAGGAAGGAAGAGAAAAAATGCTTAGTTTTGGAATGAAATGTACTACAAAGTTTCGTAATGAAGTTTTCCCTACTTTGAGAGTTAAGAGGCTCTTTAGCCTGCCTGCATACTTCCATGATTAGGGAAGCTGTTTGTGTACCCTGGCTGTTCATTGACCTAGTCCTTCATTAATATGAGCAGAAAAACAGGCAAAGCAGTTGAAGAAAATAAAAAGGACCATGATGTAGTTAGGTACAGCCACGTTAGAAGACAAGATGAAGTAATACTTCTAATAGGAAAAATCATGAACATTATAGTTATAAATGCAGACTTATACATGTTTGTTTTGTTGGGCTTAAATACCACCAGTGACAGCCTGGCCAACATGGCAAAAGCCCCTCTCTACTAAAAATACAAAAATGAGCTGGGCATGGTGGCAGGTGCCTATAATCCCAGCTACTTGGAAGGCTGAGGCGGGAGAATCGCTGGAACCCTGGAGGCAGAGGTTGCAGTGAGTCGAGATCATGCCACCTCACTCAAGCCTGAGCAACAGAGCACGACTCTGTCTCAAAAAACCACCAGTGACAATGACTTTCTGAAATGGAGGACAGTTCTTGGTGGAGCTTTAAATAAAACTAAGTACAATCTTCCCTGATTTAAATGCTAAGATCCAGTTAAATTCCTTAAAAAGTCAATACCATCTAAAAATTACTTCATATTTTTCTGTCAGATGAAGTTAGATTATAGGCTTATGATTTTCATTTTTGTGTATGTCTAGTAGGACGTTCACATTTTTAAGCCATGTAGGAATCACCTGAGGTCGGGAATTTGAGAACAGCCTGACCAACATGGAGAAACCCTGTCTCTACTAAAAATACAAAATTAGACGGGGATGCTGGTGCATGCCTGTAATCCCAGCTCCTTGGGAGGCTGAGGCAGGAGAATCCCGTGAACCCAGGACGCAGAGGTTGCGGTGAGCTGAGATTGTGCCTGGGCAATCTCAAAAAAAAAAAAAAAAAAAAAAAACAACACTATCTGAGTAATCAAGGATAGGGTAGAGGAGTAGGAAGAAGGGACAGGAGGCATACTCTTTACTTTTACATTTTAAAACCATATGAATGTATTACCCACTCAAATTACCTGAAAATAAAATTTCCTAAGCTTCTCTTAAAGCTATATACAAAAATTAGTAATTACAGGCCTGGCACAGTAATTACAGGCTCATGCCTGTAAACTCAGCATTCTTCCTAAAGGAGGCAGAGGTGGGCAGATCACTTGAGTCTAGGAGTTTGAAACCAGCCTGGGCAACACAGCAAAACCCCTTCTCTACAGAAAATACAAAAATTAACCAGGTGTGATGGCGTGTGCCTACAGTCCCAGCTACTCAGGACGCTGAGGTGAGTGAATCGCTTGAGCCCAGGAGGCAGAGCCAAGATTGTGCCATTGCACTCTAGCCTAGGGAACAGAGTGAGACTCTGTCTAAAAGTAAAAAAATCGTAATTACAGAAAATTTTCACCGAGAAAGGAAATCTTTAAATGCACCATAGTTATGTGATTTGAAAAGAAAATGTACACTGTGATGTAGCTGTTCAATAATTCTTATAAGACTTCTCATTACCTTGATTTGTAAACCAGTAGGATTTGTTCTCATCAGAGTGTTTAAAAAAATCTATAAAAATAGAAAAAAGTATCCTCTCATAAAGTTTTATGGACAGTAACAGCAGTTCAAACCCCTCTTAATACTACCTCATCACTGCTTATATATAATTTTTAGTACAAAGAATATAAATCTGGCCGGGCTCACGCTCATAATCTCAGCACTTTGGGAGGCAGAGGCGGGAGGATGGTTTGAAGGCAGGATTTAGAAACCAGCCTGGGCAACAAAGTGAGTCCCTGTCTCAGGGGGAAAAAAAAAAAGAGAGAGAGAGGCAAAAATGACTATCTCTCTACCTATATTTTTTCTTTAAGAGACATGGTCTCATTGTGTCACCCAGGCTAGAGAGGAGTGGTGTGATAATAGATTGCTGCAGCCTTGAGCTCCTGGGCTCAAGTGATCCTCCCACCTCAGCCTCCAGAGTAGCTGGTTCTACAGGTACACACCATTGTGGATGGCTAATTTTTGTATTTTTTTATAGAGATGGAGTCTCACTGTGTAGCCTAGGCTGGTCTCACACCCCTAGCCTCAAGCCATTCTCCTGTTCCACCTTCCTTAAGTGCTAAGATTACAGTCCTGGGCTACCTCATTAAGCTTCTCTGATTATGTTGTTATAGGGGTATTTTAATGTACACATTATAGGGCCGAACAAGGTGGCTCATGCCTGTAATCCCAGCACTTTGGGAGGCTAAGGCAGGCAGATCACCTGAGATCAGGAGTTTGAGACCAGCCTGGCTAACATGGTGAAATCCTGTGGTTAGTAGTCTTTACTAAAAATACAGAAATCGCTGGGCATGGTGGTGAGTGCCTGTAATCCCAGCTACTTGAGATACTGGACATGAGAAAGCTTGAGTCTGGGAGGTAGAAGTTGCAGTGATCTGATATCATGCCACTGCATTCCAGTCTGGGTGACAGAGGGAGACTGTCAAAAAAAAAAAAAAAGTACATATTATAAACTAACAGTGTTTTAAGTTCAAGGCTGATGTGACTGCAATACAAAGAATGCCCGTTTTGGGGTGCTGGTGCCAAAGTTTTATTTACTCTCTCTTGGCCTGTGTCCTTCATATGATTTTATTTACATCGTTGCGTTACATTGAGTGTTAGTGTTAGACTATTCTTAATGGAGTTGTATTTTGCCAGGTGTGTGTATGCTTCTGTTTGTCTCAGGAATGTTTAGAAACATTTAAAAATTTGAGGTATTATCTCGTATCACGAACATTTTTCTTTCCTAATCTAGTAACAGTTGGCCCTTTGTACCTGTGCTCTTTGCATTTGTGGATTTAGCCAGCTGTAAATAAAAAATATTAAAAAAATAATAATACAAATAATTAAACAATAGCATAACTGCTGTTTATATAGCCTGTACGTTGTATAAAGTATTATAAGTAACCTAGAGACAATTTGTCTATGGGAGGATGTTCATAGATTGTATGTAAATACTATACCATTTTATATGAGGGATTCGAGTGTCTGGATTTGGAATCTGAGGGGGATTCCTGGAACCAAGCCCCTGAAGGTACTGAGGGATGACTCTACTTTGAGTTTTAGTGCTTTATAATACTGGCTAAAAGGGTTCAAAAACGTAGATAAGAATAGACAGTGAGTCTCTTTCAGTTATAGTCCAGGTATCTTCATCATGTTACATAAATTCTGTGTTATTTAATATGGGAATATGCCCCTTGATAACTATGGATGATAACTAATGGATTTTCTTTTTCTTTTTGAGACAGTCTTACTCTGTCACCCAGGCTAGAGTGCAAGGGCATGATCTGGGCTCACTGCAACCTCCGCCTCCTGGGTCAAGCAATTCTCCTGCCTCAGTCTTCCAAGTAGCTGGGATTACACGTGCCCACTACCATGCCTGACTAATTTTTGTATTTTTGGTAGAGACAGGGTTTCGCCATATTGGCCATGCTGGTTTCAAACGCCTGACCCTCAGGTGATCTGCCTGCCTCTGCCTCCCACAGTGCTGGGATTACAGGTGTAAGCCACCATTCCCAGCTGATAACTATAGATTGTTAGTGATGTAGTAGTAGAATATCTTCCATACAATGTATTTATAGAAAGTTGCCTACACAAAACCCTCATGTAATAATAAATCATTTAAGTTGTCTAGTATTCTTTATAAAACAAGAAAAAGAAAAATTAGGTATTTCCTTGTAACTACTTTAGTATTCTTTTTATTTTGAGATGGAATATCGTACTGTCACCCAAACTGAAGTGCCTTGGCACAATCTCAGCTCACTGCAACCTCCGCCTCCAGGGTTCACGCAATTCTCTTGCCTCAGCCTTTCAAGTAGCTGGGATAACAGGCGCACACCACCACACCTGGCTATTTTTTTGTATTTTTAGTAGAGATGGGGTTTTCGGTATGTTGGCCAGACTGGTCTTGAACTCCTCATCTAGTGATCCACCTGCCTCAGCCTCCCAAAGTGCTGGGATTACAGGCATGAGCCACCGCGCCTGGCCATCTAGTATTCTTCTTTAAAAAGTAACTCATTTGTATTTAAATATATATTTTAATATTTAAATATATATATATATATACGTATGTATATATATACGTATATATATGTGTATATATATACGTATATATATATGTGTATATATATATATATATACACACACACACACATACACATATATATGTATAAATATGTGTGTATATATATGTGTGTTTGTGTGTGTGTGTATATATATATATATATGTATATATATATATATATATATATATATATATATATATATAGTAACTCACTTCCTTATACCCATGAAAACAACCTGAAGAGAGGATTTTTCTTCCATTGAAATAATTTGCTTCTGGCTTTACCCTCTCCTGTTGTTCTTCACTGGCTGTCACTTGGTATATAGTTTCTTCTATTAATGATGGGAATTCTAGAAAGAGAGAACAGATGGATTTAGAAATGTGAACTTGGATTATGCTCATGTGTTTCTTTCTGTTCTGTTGGAACCTAAGATTTTGGAATGCAGGTAATCCTCTTAATTTTTGTGTTTTAATTGTTGAGCTCTGTATTTCAGCTCTTAATCTAAACAGCATAACTAAAACTTGTACATCTTTATTGAAATTTGTTGCTGGGCCAGGCGCCTGTAATCCCAGCACTTTGGGAGGCTGAGACAGGTGAATCATTTGAGATCAGAAGTTTGAAACCAGCCTCGTCAACGTGGTGAAAACCCATCTCTACAAAAAATACAAAAATTAGCCAGATGTGGTGGTGGGCGCCTGTAATTCCAGCTACTTAGGAAGCTGAGGCAGGAGAATTGCTTGAGCCTGGGTGGAGGAGGTTACAGTGAGCAGAGATCATGCCATTGCACTCTAGCCTGGGTGACATAGTGAGCCTACATCTCTAAATAAATAAATAAATAAATAAATAAGTTTTTATATGAAAGTACTGTAAAAGCATGTGATTTGGGAGACCCTTGGTTGGATTTCTTTTTATAGGCCTGAATGCCATGTAAATTGTGATGTCTACTGTACTTAGATAAATCACTTCAAGGCCCATTGGACCTTTCCTAGAAGAAAAATGTCTGTGTCTGGAAATTTTTTTTTTGAGATACTTCCCTATGCAGCAAATGTATTTTTGCTACGTATGTTAAAACTTTTGTAAAATATTAACTTGTAATTTCTTTTTTGTTATTTTAAAAATATTTACTTAAGTAATATATGGATATGTGCTTTCAAAAAATACTAATACGTTAAAACTAAGGCCAAACTCCCTTCTCCATACTTAGTTTTTATTTCCTACTTTCCCAAATGAATTTGGTTTGTGTCTTCCCAGGTCTTTTTAAGAAATATGTTTTTAAGGCTGGGCACAGTAGCACGTGCCTGTAATCCCAGCTACTCGGGAGGCTGAGGCAGGAGAATTGCCTGAACCCAGGAGGCGGAGGTTGCGGTGAGCCGAGATCGCGCCATTGCACTCCAGCCTGGGTAACAAGAGCGAAACTCCGTCTCAAAAAAAAAAAAAAGAAATATGTTTTTAAATGCTGTGGAATATGTATATTTTCCTCAGTTTAATTATTTTTTGAGACAAAGTCTCACTCTATAACAGGCTGGTGTGCAGTGGCATGATCTAGGCGCACTGAAACCTCCACCTCTTGGGTTCAAGCAATTCTCCTGCCTTAGCCTCCCGAGTAGCTGGGATTACAGGCGCCTGCCACCATGCCCAGCTAATTTTTGTATTTTTAGTAGAAACAGGGTTTCACCATGTTGGCCAGGCTGTTCTCAAACTCCTGACCTCAGGTGATCCACCCATCTTGGCTTCCTAAAGTGCTGGGATTACAGGAATGAGCCACCTTGTTCAGCCTCAATTTAATAATATTTTGCATTTTTCATGTTGCTATGAAAGCCTTTTTAATCATGTGATTAACTTTTGAGTTTTATTTTAGTAAGGAAATTTCAGTGGACTACTTTGTTTCAAACCTTAATCCTTTTTTTTTTTTAAATTTTTATTGCATTTTAGGTTTTGGGGTACATGTGCAGAACGTGCAAAATAGTTGCATAGGTACACACGTGGCAGTGAGTTTTGCTGCCTTCCTCCCCTTAACCCACATTTGGCATTTCTCCCCAGGCTATCCCTCCCCAGCTCACCCCGCTGTCCCTCCCCTATTCCCCCCAATAGACCCCAGTGTGTAGTACCCCCGTCCCTGTGTCCATGTGTTCTCATTTTTCTCACCCGCCTATGAGTGAGAATATGTGGTATTTCCTTTTCTGTTCTTGTGTCAGTTTGCTGAGAATGATGTTCTCCAGATTCATCCATGTCCTTAATCCTTTTTTTAAATCAATATCCAGGCACTGGCTAGTCCTCCTATGGTTAGTGATACAATTGCTCTTACCAATTTTGAATTGTGTATTTAGGATGTAAAGTTATATTTTATTTATTTATTTAGAATAGAGATGGGGTCTCTCTGTGTTGCTTAGGCGCGTCTCAAACTCGTGGCCTCAAGCAGTCTTCCCTTCTTGACCTCCCAAAGTGCTGCCATTACAGACATGAGTCACTACCCCCAGTTGACAGTTTCTTGTATATTGTTCGCATTATTATTATTGTATAACAAACTGCCCCAAAACTTAGTGGCATAGAACAACCATTGATTAAGCTGACAGTGTGTGGAATTCACACGGCTTGTCTGCTGATGATTATTTTCTTTCTTAGCTGGAAGACATAGAAGCTGAGGGCAGGAAGTATCTGGAAGCTTGGTTATTCACTGTCTGATAGTTGATACTGGTGGGTGGCTAGAACCTTAGCCAGTATTGTCAGTTAGAATGCCTACATGTGGTTGGCTTCCTCGAAGCATGGTGGCTTGGTTCCAAGGGAGAGCATTTCTCCTAAGAGAAGATGGGGGAGGGAGAGAACTTAGTCTAAGAAGTCACAACATGTTTCTTATATTCTTGGGTGTAGCAGTCACAAGCCTGTCCAGGTTCAAGGAGGACAGATAGATTTCCCTCTCCCTCCCTTCCTTCTTTCTTTTTCCTTCTTCCTCCTCCTTTCTTTTTTGACAGGGTTTTGCTCTGTCACCCAGGATAGAGTACAGTGGCTTGACCATAGCCTGAGCTCAAGCGATCCTCCTGCCTTGACCTCCCAAAGTGTTGGGATTACAGGCATGAACCGCAGAGTCTGACCAGATTTCACTTCTCAATGGGGACTGGCAAAATTCTAGAAGAGCATGTTTGACTTTGAAATAATGCTGTGGCTGTTTTTGGAAAATGGAGATAGACACATATACCTTTCTAGAAATTTAATATGCATATATGTATATAGTTTATATTTTTGTTTTACATAGAAGGGATCATAGTATATATACATGCCTTGGACTAAATGTTTGTGTACCTCCCAAAATTCGTATGTTGAATCCCTAATCCCCAGTGTGCTGGTATTTGGAGGTGGGAAGTTAATAAGTTCATGAGGGTAGAGCCCTTGTGATAGGATTAGTGCCCATGTTAGAAGAGACATAAAAGAGATGATCCTCTTCTATACCATGTGAAGATGTAGCAAGAAGACCTCTATATGCAACTCAGGTAGAGCACCCATACCAGGAACCAAATCAGCTAGAAATTTGATCTTGGATTTCCTAGCCTTCATAATTGTCAGAAATAAATTGTTACGTAAGGTACCTGGCACATAGTATTTGTTATTGCAGCCCGAGCTGAGACAAAAAATGTTACTAAGAAGTGGGACACTACTAGAACAAATACCTAAAAATGGAGACGTTGACTTTGCAACTGTGTAATGGATATAGGCTGGAAGAGTTTTTAAGTGCATGCTAGAACAAGCTACTAGTTGCTGTGGGGGACTATTGGTAGAAATAAGGGCATTAAAGGTGATTTTGGAGAGGTCTCAGCAAGAAGAGAGGAGAATGGTGGAGCAAGCTTCCATCTTTTAGAATACATAAATAATAATGTACAGAATGTTAGTAGAAAATAAAGGCCATTCTGATAAATGAAGAACATTATTAGACAGTGGAGAAAGGCAATCTTTGTTACAAAGAAGCAGAGAACTCAGCTGAATTATGTTTGTGTTCTAGTGTTTTCTAGATGAGAGATAGAATTTATGAGTGATGAAATTGGATATTTAGTTGAGGAGATTTCTATTTTTGAGACGGAGTTTCACTCTCGTTACCCAGGCTGGAGTGCAATGGCGCAATCTCGGCTCACCGCAGTCTCCGCCTCCTGGGTTCAGGCAATTCTCCTGCCTCAGCCTCTTGAGTAGCTGGGATTACAGGCACGCGCCACCATGCCCAGCTAATTTTTTGTATTTTAAGTAGAGACGGGGTTTCACCATGGTCTCGATCTCTTGACCTCGTGATCCACCCGCCTCGGCCTCCCAAAGTGCTGGGATTACAGGCTTGAGCCACCGCGCCCGGCCAGTTGAGGAGATTTCTAAGCAAAATGTTGCAGGAATGGCGTGGTTCCTCCTGACTGTTTATAGTAAAAATTGAGAAACCAACTGAAGATGGAATTATTAAGCAAAAAGGAACCACAGCTTAAAGATTTGGAAATTTTTCTGCCTGTTCACATCACAAAAGGTAAGAAGTTCACAAGAGAACACTATAGATAGGTGTGGTAGACTAACCACTTGATTAGATTTGTATGGGTGTGAACTGCAGAATCAATCACCAACCCCCAGCAGGAAACTGCCAGTTTGAACTAAACGGAAAGGAGACTGGATAGAATGAAGGAGAATAGATGTTGGAGTTCTTTTATTTTACAGGACAAGACCATAGAACTATGAGTATATTATTCTTCAAGGCTGCAAGTATACATTATTCTTCAAGACAAGGGAAGAGTGACCTTTACAGTGATTGAGAGATCATCAGGGCTGCCTCTTTGGTTTCAAAAGAGGCAGAGCGTCCCTTCTGTATCAGCATGCCAGTTGGCCTCTGCCCAAAGCTTTTTGGTCATGAAAGCCTTGGGGTTGGTGCCACCTGGAGCCTTGCAGGACAATACATTTCTGCAACTTTTTTTTTCCCACTTCATACATCTTCATTTCAGTCTTTTGATATTAGCAAATCAAAGTCAGGCTTCTTTTTAGCAGTGTCATAGTATCAGAATTCTGTCTTTTCTTTTAATAACAGAAGTAATATGTGAATAGCCAGACCATGAAAGCTTGAAATAATGTAGAAATATGGAACAAAATGTAAACATTTCCCTTTCCATTGTCCCCCACTCATCCATCCCACATCATGGCCACTATTACTTGTTTTGCCAGAGATCACATGAAATTTGTCGACTTTGTAGTCATATTTCTAGGTACTTATATACTTTTATATATAATTGAAATAAACTTTCATAAGAGTATGGCTATACATTACCCATAATCTCTGTTATCCCTTTTTTTTTTTGAGATGGAGTTTTATTCTTGTTGCCCAGGCTGAAGTGCAGTGGTGCAATCTTGGCTTACCACAACCTCTGCCTCATGGGTTCAAGCCATGCTCCTGTCTCAGTCTCCTGAGTAGTTGAGATTACAGGCATGTGCCATCATATGCAGCTAATTTTTTGTACTTTTGGTAGAGATGAGGTTTCTTCATGTTGGTCAGGCTAGTCTTGAACTCCCAACGTCAGATAATCTGCCCACCTTGGCCTCTCAAAGTGCTGGGATTACAGGCATGAGCCATCGGGCCCAGCATAATCTCTGTTACCTCTTTAATGACACTGAATTGCATCATTTGTGGTTCAATAAAGTAAACTCAAATTCAGAATGAGAAAATCTGGAGTGGTTGCTCCACTTGCATATCATTTAGGCAAAGTAGTCCAACCTATTTGTGTTAGACATTCAAACAATATTTATATTTGCCTTTAACCTGCTTAGTTCTAGTCTTAAATTTTTTTTTCTTTTCTTTTTTTTTTCAAGACAAGCCCTTGCTCCGTTGCCCCGGCTGAAGTGCAGTTGCATGATCTTGGTTTACTGCAACCTCTGCCTCCTGGGTTCAAGGCATTCTCCCACCTCAACCTCCCAATTATCTGTGACTATAGACATGTGCCACCACACCCAGCTAATTTTTGTATTTTTTTGTAGAGACAGAGTCTTCCTATGTTGCCCAGGCTTGTCTTGAACTCGTGGACTCAAGCAATTTACCCACCTAGGCCTCCCAAAGTGTTGGGGATTACTGGTGTGAGCCACTGCTCCTAGCCTCCTATTTATTGTCTTTGTTTTTTTTTTTTTTTTTTTGAGACAGAGTTTCACTCTTGTTACCCAGGCTGGAGTGCAATGGCGTGATCTCGGCTCACCACAACCTCCGCCTCCTGGGTTCAGGCAATTCTCCTGCCTCAGCCTCCTGAGTAACTGGGATTACAGGCACCCGCCACCATGCCCAGCTAATTTTTTGTATTATTAGTAGAGACGGAGTTTCACCATGTTGACCAGGATGGTCTCGACTTCTTGCCCTCATGATCCACCCGCCTTGGCCTCCTAAAGTGCTGGGATTACAGGGGTGAGCCACTGCACTCGGCCCTGTCTTTTTTTGTTGAGACAGTGTCTTACTCTGTCGCTCAGGCTGGAATACAGTGGCGAGATCTTGGCTCACTGCAAACTCTGCCTCCTGGGATCGAGCAATTCTCCTGCCTCAGCTTCCTGAGTAGCAGGAATTACAGCTAATTTTTATATTTTTAGTCAAGACAGGGTTTCACCGTGTTGTCCAGGCTGGTCTGGAACTCCTGATCTCAAGTGATCCACCTGCCTTGGTCTCCCAAAGTGCTGGGATTACAGTGTAAACTACTACACCCGGCCAAGACCTTTTCATATTTAAAAAGAATCCACTTCCTCCTCTTTTTTCTCTTATGAACTATTTGCTGCAAAGAAAAGAGCCAGTTAAATACAAGTTACAGGGGAAGCAAGAGCAGCGCAGACCCTGTAGGCAAAGTGATAATGAACTTTAGGTCTCAGAGGGTACTGTTCTTCCAGTATGTTGGTTATATAGTTTATCTAAGAAAAGACACTTGCTGGCGTAGTGGCTCATGCCTGTAATCTTAACACTTTGGGAGGCCCAGGCAGGTAGATTGCTTGAGACCAACAAGGACCAAATGGTGAAACCCCGTCTCTACTAAAAATACAAAAACAGCCAGGTGTGATGGTGCATGCCTGTGGTCCCAGCTGCTTGGGAGGCTGAGGATCATCACTTGAGCTTGGAGCAGGTGTCGGGGTGGGCGGGGGTGCAAAGGTTGCAGTGAGCCCAGATTGCACCACTGTACTCCAGCCTGGGTGACAAGAGCAAGACCCTGTCTCAAAAAAAAAAAAAAAAATAGAAATGAAAAAAAGGAGACACCTACTGAGTTTACTGAGTTAAAGTTAACTAGTGGAAATCAATCTCTCTCTCTCTCTCCCTCTCTCTCTCCTTCTCTCTCCCTCTCTCTCTGTCTCTCTGTCTCTCTGTCTCTCTGTCTCTCTCTCTGTCTCTCTCTCTCTCTCTCTCTCTCTCTCTCTCTCTCTCTGTGTGTGTGTGTGTGTGTGTGTGTGTGTGTGTGTGTGTGTGTCTTTTAATTTCTGATGATCATAAGAAGTTATGATAATGAAGTAGCCTGCAAAACCAAAAATGCTAATTCAGGTTCTGGTTAAAGTGAAGAGACAAATTGTAAATTGTCTAAAGTTCCATTGTTAAATGGGCAATTCTGCTCATTAATAGAGGAAGAACTTAAACATTTGAATTTTAGAGGTAGAATATAAAATTTTTAGGCATAAAACATCTTAAAAACGTTTTCTCAGACCGTGTAGAGAAAAATGTACAATATAAACAATATTGAAATCCAAAATATCAAAGACTAAGGTCTTTCTAAGGTTTTTTTCTTCTTAAGCAGAAAGTCCAAATTGAAGATTAAAGATAAGTTCTAGAATGATGTACAATATTATGCTCATTAGGAAGTGCTGGAGTTCTGTTAAGATGGTTTCTTAATTAAGCACATGATGTTAGCTATAATATTGCAATGAAGTGAAAACATCTGATGGACCATGAGCTGAGTTCTTTATGTACATTAATATTTTATTTATATATTTATATCACTTAATCCTCACAGTGAATTTAAGGCTTGTAATAGGTTATATTTATATTTTTCATCGTTTGAAACCTTGCCTTAGAAACAGACAGGATTTGAACCGAGATACCTCTGACTTTCTTTTTTCTTTTTATTTTGTTCTGGTCAACCTCTGACTTTAAATGTTCTTTTTGGCTGGGTGCGATGTTTTATACCTGTAATCCCAGCACTTTGGGAGGCCAAGGTGAGAGTATCCCTTGAGCCTAGAAGTTTGAGAACAGCCTGGACAACATAGGGAGACTTTCCCTACAAAAATAAAAATTTAAAAACTGGGTGTGGTGGCACACATCTGTAGTCCCAGTTACTCAGGAGGCTTGAGATGGGAGGATCATGTCAGCCTGGGTAGTCAAGGCTGAGGTGAGTTGTAATCAAGCCACTGCACTCTAGCCTAGGTGACAGAGTGAAACCCTGTCTTAAATAATAATAACAATAATAAAGCCACATACAAAAATTTTTTTTTTTTTTTTTTTTTGAGACGGAGTTTCGCTCTTGTTACCCAGGCTGGAGTGCAATGGCGCAATCTCAGCTCACCGCAACCTCCGCCTCCTGGGTTCAGGCAATTCTCCTGCCTCAGCCTCCTGAGTAGCTGGGATTACAGGCACACGCCACTGTGCCCAGCTAATTTTTTGTATTTTTAGTAGAGACGGGGTTTCACCATGTTGACCAAGATAGTCTCGATCTCTTGACCTCGTGATCCACCCGCCTCGGCCTCCCAAAGTGCTGGGATTACAGGCTTGAGCCACCGCGCCCAGCCCAAAGTATATTTTAACCACGTTTCTGTACCTCGCTGTTTGCCAGTTCACTGGCAGCTCTGGTGAATGAGAAAAAAGGACATCTCAAAAGGATTTTTTTGTTCCTTGTAATTTTTTTTTCAACTAATTTCCCCAGTGTAAGTTTCCTTATGGAAGCTGCATCTGTTCACTTGTCATTAGAATCTTTGATCTACATTTTTCCCCAAGTCCATGACTGCCAAGGCTTTTTTTTTTTTTTGAGACGGAGTTTTGCTCTGTTGCCCAGGCTGGAGTACAGTGACACAATCTTGGCTCACTGCAACCTCCATCTCCTGGGTTCAAGTGATTCTCCTGCCTCAGCCTCCCGAGCAGCTGGGACTATGGTTACCTGAGCACCACTGTGCTCAGATGATATAAAATTTTGTGCATTGTAAAGTAGGAGGGGGTTATGGTTAAGAATTTAGAATTTGGAGGTAGTACTGGATTTAAGTTATTTAACCTCCCCCAAAACACAGTTTCTAGATTGGTAGAGTAGGAAAAATACCCTCCTGAAGTGGTTGTGAGGACCAAATAAGATAATAAAGTTTTCAGTATAGTATTTAGCATATAGCAAGTTCCCGAAATATTTGTTACAATTACACGACACACACACATCCTGTGTTCTGTTACTCATGAGGCTGAAGCAGTAGGATCACTTGAGTTCAGGAATTTGAGGCCAGTTAGGGCAGCATAGTGAGACCCTGTATCTAAAAATAAATAAAAATAAAAAACTTTTTAAATTGTTACAACAATTGCAATTATGTGGAAGTCTGCCTATTTTAAGAATAGAAAATAATACATAGTCATGACAGTTGTATTAAGGCTGTGAGTAAATCCACTTTAATTTCTTTTTTTTTTGTTTTGTTTTTGAGACAGAGTCTCACTCTGTTGCCCAGGCTGGAGTGCAGTGGCGCAGTCTCGGCTCATTGCAACCTCCACCTCTCAGGTTCAAGCAATTCTCCTGCCTCAGGCTCCCAAGTAGCGGGGACTACAGGCGCCTGCCACCATGCCCAGCTGATTTTTGTATTTTTAGTAAAGACAGGGTTTTACCATGTTGGCCAGGATTGTCTTAGTCTCTTGACCTCATTATCTGGCTGCCATGGCCTCACAAAGTGCTGGGATTATAGGCATGAGCCACCGTGCTCAGCCATGCACATTAATTTCTAAGTGTTCTGTAATGTATTGTATAATATAAATGATAAATTATTTATTATAAGTGCTTTTAAAAATATGTAAGTTTTAATATTTTTGTTAAAATGTTTGTATTCAAATAGCTCAAATATTATATAATAAAAAAATTCCTATTCCGTTAGTATATCTTAGAGTTAGAGGCAGTCAGAGAAATTACAACATAAAATTGTGACGATTTGAGAATTTATAGAGAGCATTTGGTTCTGAGGCTAACTAAATGCAGCAGCTAGGTAACATGTCTCAGACTCCTCAACCACAGTGGTCTTTTGGTTCCTCAATACTGACTCAAAGGCAGGGCACCTTGTCACCTAGGGCCTTCTTGGTCATGTACTTTGCCTGAAATGTGCCTACCCTTGATCTTTACTATCTTGTAAATAGCCCTTAAGTGTCACTGCCTCTGTCTACCTAACTTAAAGTGGATACTCAACTGCCCTTCTGTCATACCAAGCTATTTTCATTCTCTATATGGGTCTCTGACATTTAAAAAGTATATGTGGGCCGAGGCGGGTGGATCACGAGATCAAGAGATCAAGACCATCCTGGTCAACATGGTGAAACCCCATCTCTACTAAAAATACAAAAAATTAGCTGGGCATGGTGGTGCGTGCCTGTAATCCCAGCTACTCAGGAGGCTGAGGCAGGAGAATTGCCTGAACCCAGGAGGCAGAGGTTGCGGTGAGCTGAGATTGCGCCATTGCACTCCAGCCTGGGTAACCAGAGCGAAACTCCGTCCCAAAAAAAAAAAAAAGTATATGTGTTCATTCCAGAAGCTTTGTAGAAAGTGTTTGAGACCAGCCCAACATTGTGAAACCCCATCTCTTTTGAAAATACAAAAATTAGCCGGGCATGGTGGGGCATGCCTATAATCCCAACTACTCTTCGGGAGGCTGAGGCAGGAGAATCACTTGAACCCAGGAGCTGGAGGTTGCAGTGAGCTGACATTGTGCCACTGCACTCCAGCCTGGGTGACATTAGAATAAGACTCCATCTCAAAAAAAAAAAAAAAAAGTAGGCCAGGTATGGTGGCTCATGCCTATAATCCCAGCGTTTTGGGAGGCTGAGGCTGGTGGATCCCTTGAACCCAGGAGTTCAAGACCAGCCTGGGTAACAGCAAAACCCTGTCTCTACAAAAATACAAAAAAAAAAAAAAAAAAAAAAAACAATTGCCGGTCTGGTGATGTGCACCTGTAGTCCACCTACTCAGGAGGCTGAGGTAAGAGGAACGCTTGAGTCAAGGAGGCAGAGATTGCAGTGAACCAAGATCGGGCTAGTGCATTCTATCCTGGGCAACAGAGCAAGACCCTGTCTTAAATAAATAATAATAATGTGTAATTTTAGTAAGAGTTTTTAGCTTGACTCCTTAGAAGGGGTTAAGATATACCCCATATTTGTAAATTAAGATCTGGCTAGGCACAGTGGCTCATGCCTGTATGTAATTCCAGCATTTTGGGAGGCTGAGGTGGGCAGATTGCTAGAGCTCAGGAGTTCAAGACCAGCCTGGGGAACATAGAGAAACCCAATCTCTATTTCATTAAAATTAATTTTTAAAAAATATCTGTTTTCTTCACTGGTCTTAGTGGCACATGCCTGTAATCTCAGCACTTTGGGAGACAGAGGCCAGCAAATCGTTTGAGCACAGGAGTTCAATACCAGCCTAGGCAATATGATAAAAATCCCATTTCTACAAAAAATAAAAAAATGTGGCAGGCACCTTTTGTCCCAGCTGCTTGGGAGGCTGAGGCGGAAGGATTGCTTTGAGCTGTGATCGTGCCACTCATCTCCAGCCTGAGTAACAATGCGAGACTCTGTCTCACAAAAACAAAAAAAATCTGTTTTCTCATTTTAATGCAAACAAGACTTTTTTGTTGTGTTTTTGTTTTGAGACAAGGTGGTGCCCTACCAGGCCTAGCTAATTTTCTATTTTTTTGTAGTGATGAGAGTTTCGCTATGTTGCTCAGGCTGGTCTCAAACTCCTAGGCTCAAGCAATCCTCCTACCTTGGCTTCCCAAAGTGCTGGGATTACAGCCATGAGCCACTGTGCCCAGCTCCAAACAGGACTACTTTTAGTGGTATACACCAAAGCAAGCCTGATCATCTTGGAGAATAATTTACAAAATGATTCATTTAGTTGTTACTTCCAATAATTGTCTAGTTGAGGTCATAATTTGTGTGGCACAGTAATAAAAGCTAACATTTCTTGAGTGGTTACTGCATTTCCCATCTATTATCCATGCTAATTCTCACTAGTACTCTTAGATATAGGTGATATTATATCCCCTTTTACTAGAGGAGAAAACTGAAGCTTAGAGGTATTCAATTACTTGCCCAAGGTCTTGAAACTCAGAAAGTTGCAGAACCAGACTTTACATCTAGGCCTGTCACTCTGCAGAGCCATGCTGAACCAGCTAAAGACTACTACACAGTAGTTGCCATCCCAAACAATTGCAAGTTTGTGTTACTACTTTAATGGACAGGGTGTAGTTAGTTAATAATGAGACTAAACAGGAAAGTTATATGCCCCGCATTCTCTTTACTGTTTATTCATTTCTATTTTAAGGTTTATGAGATTTTCATTTTTAAACATCCTAAAAGGCTTCAGTATAGGCTATATGCTCATAAAAGGATGACTTATAATATAGTAGATGGGCCTTTTCTTTTTTAATTTTCTCTTTAAAATTGATAATCACATGATTCTAAAATTATATAGAAAAACATTGAAAAATTTAGCTCCTATTTGTGTCACTCTTCTCTACTCCCCCATCATAACTTCACTCCTTGTGGTAACTCCTTTTATTAGTTTTTTTTTTTAAATAGAGACGGGGTTTCTCCATGTTGGTCAGGCTGGTCTCAAACTCCTGACCTCGGGTGATCCTCCTGCCTCGGCCTCTCAAAGTGCTGGGATTACAGGCATGAGCCACTGCACCCGGCCATTAGTTTCTTATCTAGCCAATGACTGATTCTTTCTGCTCCCTTTCAGAGATGCATTTTCTACAAATAGAATATATATATTTTTTCTTTATCTGCTTCTGATTTTCAATGAGAAGAAAAATCTCTTTAACAAAGGTTTGCTCTTAGTTCTCTACAATTTAGCACTTTTCCTTTGGGATGCCTAATTATATACTGGAAGCAAGAATTTGTGTCACAGGTGACTTTTTTTTTAATTATTGAAATGGGTGGGCCAGGTGCGGTGGCTCATGCCTGTAATCCTAGGACTTTGGGAGTCCTAGGCGGGCGGATCATGAGGTCAGGAGATGAAGACCATCCTGGCCAACATGGTGAAACCCTGTCTCTACTAAAAATACAAAAAAATTAGCTGGGCATGGTGGAGCACACCTGTAGTCCCAGCTACTCGGGAGGCTGAGGCAGGAGAATTGCTTGAACCCAGGAGGCGGAGATTGCAGTGAGCCGAGGTTGTGCCACTACACTATAGCCTGGGCAACAGTGCAAGACTCCATCTCAAAAAAAAAAATGAAAAAGAAAAAAAAGAAATGGGTGAACTGCAACAGATCACAATATATTTGAAAATTATTTGGGGTAGAGAAAAAAGTAGACAGCCTCTCAGCGTATTCTGTGTTTGTGTATGGTGATTTTGAAGATACATTCTGTGACAGCATTGATTAAACACCAAAACATGGGGCCGGGCGCAGTGGCTCACGCCTGTAATCTCAGCATGTTGGGAGGCCGAAGCAAGTAGATCACCTGAGGTCAGGGATTCAAGACCAGCCTGGCCAACATGGTGAAACCCCATCTCTACTAAAAATGCACAAAATCAGCTGGGTGTGGTGGTGGGTGCCTGTAATCCCAGCTACTTGGGAGGTTGAGGCACGAAAATCACTTGAACCTGGGAGGCAGAGGTTGCAGTGAGCTGAGATTGTGCCATTGCACTCCAGTCTGGGCAACAAGAGTGAAGCTCAAATGATAGTAATAATACTGCAATAAAAATAACAACCAAAACATGGTTCATGACTAGAGTGGTCAACATAGCAGGATCCCATCTCTACAAAATAATCTTTAAAAAATTACCCAGGCATGGTGGCACACACCTGTAATACCAGCTACTCAGGAGGCTTAGGCAGGAGGATTGCTTGAGCACAGGAATTTGAAGCTGCAGTGAGCTAGGACTGCACCACTGCACTCCAGCCTAGGCAACAGAGTGAGAACCTGTCTCAAAAAACAAAACAAAACTTTTTTTTTTTAAGACAAGGTCTTTCTTTGTCATCCAGGCTGGAGTCCGGTGGTGCTATCTTGGCTTACTGCAACCTCCACCTCCCAGACTCAAGTGATCCTCTTGCCTCAGCCTCCCTAATAGCTGGGACTACAGACATACACCCCACACCTGGCTAATTTTTGCATTTTTTATAGACACAAGGTCTTACTATATTGCCCAGGCTAGTCTCGAATGCCTGAGCTCAAGCAATCTACCTGCCTCAGTTTCCAAAAGTGCTGGATCACAGGTGTGAGCCACCTCACCTGGCCAAAACGTGATCTTTCTAGTAATTGTTGTCCACTTTTGTTTAATAGCTAACTTTCCTTTCTTATTCATTGTAGTTACGGCAGTCCCAGTCCTACTGCACAGACACAGAATGTCTTCAGGAATGTAAGTACCACTGGGACAGGAAGAGGGATGACTTTGGGGGTGGAATTAGAGGCCAGATGCCTGTGAATATTTGTCAGAAATTATTCTTAACATTGCCTGTTCTGGTGGTTACAACAACAAAAAAGAATAACAAATACACAAAAAAGAAAGAAATTATTCTCATAGTTTGCTCTTTAATAAGGAAATGGTTCTCAGTATGTATTTGCTACTTGACTTTTATTTTTTTAAGTAAAAAATTTTTTCATGCTTCAAAAACCCTGTTTATTGCAGAAAATTATAAAATAAGGAAAAAAAAAAGGCTGGGTGCAGTGGCTCACACCTATAATCCCAGCACTTTGGGAAACTGAGGTCGGCAGATCACTTGAGTCCAGGAGTTCAAGATCACCCTGGGCAACGTGGGGAAACCCTGTCTCTACAAAAAATACAAAAATTAGGGGAGTGTGGCGGTGCATGCCTGCAGCCCCAGCTATTCTAGAGGCTGAGAATCACCTGAATGGGGGGAGGTTGAGGCTGCATTGAACTATGATCACACCATTGCACTCAGAGTAAGACCCTATCTCAAAAAAAAAGGAAAAAGAACTTCCAGAATACTTAAAGATAACCACTGTTGATGAATTCGAGTATATCCTAGTCTTTTTTCTTGGCAAATATGTCTATAATAGGGCACTTTGGGCAGGTGTAACTGGAACATCAAAGCTGCTTTCACAAACCATTCACCCTCTTCCTACCATCTATTTGCATCCGGTAGAAAGCTTGAGAATTCTTTTTTTTTTTATTTGAGAGACAGTATCTTGCTTTGTCCCCCACTCTGAGTGCAGTGGTGCAATCATGGCTCACTGCAGCCTCGACCTCTCAGACTCAAGTGATCCAGTACTGCAGGGATGCACCACCATGCACAGCTAATTCTTTAGAATTTTTTGTAGACTCAAGGTCTTCCCATGTTACTTACATGGGTCTCAAACTCCTGGGATCAAGTGATCCTCCTGCCTTGGCCTCCCAAAGTGCTGGAATTACAGGCGTGAGCCACCATGCCCAGCCACTTGAGAACTTCTTAGGGGAGGAGGCCATTCTTTCCCATGTGTGGAAACTTTGGGTGCCTGTGGAGTTCATTCCTTTGGCTCTGACATTCACGTGCCCATCAGGGAATCTGGCAGTGGAGAAGCTTCTCCACATGGCTTTGTGGGCAGTAGCGATGGTAAAGTGAGAAGCAGTAGGAAGATGGATCCTGCATGGTGTATGTAGGTGACAGACTTGGTGGCCATTACGTGATACATCTTTTTTCAGGATACTCAAATATTTTGAGAGATGATTTAAGGGGAACTAGTAAAATAGTATTTAAACTATTCCTGTCTTGTACCAGAAGAAGAAGGAAAGTATGACATTCACAGGATGGTGAGGCCTGGCATAATTAGATGTCATATAAACTTACAGAAATGGGATCACATTGCATGTGTTACTTTTCACTACTTATCAAATATCAACATATATTTATCTTACTATTGAGCCAGGCATGGTGGCATGCTCCTGTAGACCCAGCTACTTGGGAGACTGAAGCAGAAGGATCATTTGAGCCCAGAAGTTTGAGGCTGCAGTGAGCTGTGATCATGCCACTGCACTCCAGCCTGGATGACAAAGTGAGATGCAGTCTCAAAAAAAAAAAAATTATTGATTAAATAATTCATCATGGAGGAGCACCAGTGTGTAAATGGTTTCCTTTTACTGGAATCAGGTTGCTGATATATTTTTTGCTATTATAAACAACACTTGAACCAACTTTCTTTGTGTGCATGTGTTGGGGAGGACAAATAATTTTTTCTTCAACCTCAGAGTTCTTTGCTGAGACCCCCTATAATCAAGGATAGATTGTGGGGCGCGGTGGCTCATGCCTGTAATCCCAGCACTTTGGGAGGCAAAGGCAGGCAGTCACCTGAGGTTGTGAGTTCCAGACCAGCCTGACCAACATGGAGAAACCCCATCTCTACTAAAAATATAAAATTAGCTGGGTGTGGTGGTTCATACCTATAATCCCAGCTGTGTGGGAGGCTGAGGCAGAAGAATTGCTTGAACCTGGGAGGCGAGGTTGTGGTGAGCCAAGATCATGCCATTGCACTCCAGCCTGGGCAACAAGAGCGAAACTCCATCTCAAAAAACAAAACAAAACAAAAAAACAAAAGACAGATTAACAAGGGAAAAGCAAGTTTATTAATGTGTGTGGCATACATCACATGGGAGAAACCTCAATGCAAAGTAACTCAAAGCAATGGCTCAGATGCCACATATGGCTTATGTAGCATCCATGACAAGGAACAATACATTTATGGAAAAAGGGCAGAACACAGAAAAGAGATTTTAGGCTTCCAAGGATAGGAAACTGGGAAGGTAAATATTTGGGAGGAAACTAATGGAGTAAGGTTTGTTTGCAGACTCCTCTGGTGCTGTCTCTGGGCCATTAAGTCTATAGAGTTGTGTGTAAAGTAGTTATATTTTACCTTTAGGCAGAAAAGAGGGGGGAATAGAGAGAGCTTTTCTTCTATTTGCTGCTTACTAATTGTCTACAGCTCAAAAATAATTTTTCTTTTTTTTTGAGACAGATTCTTGCTCTGCCTCCCAGGCTGGAGTGCAGTGGCGCAATCTCAGCTCACTGCAACCTCTGCCTCCCTGGTTCAAGCGATTCTAATGCCTCAACCTCCCAAGTAGCTGGGATTACAGGCATGAGTCACCATGTCTGGTCTCTCAAAAATAATTTATATGTCAAAGAGGCATATTGTGGAGTGATATGTTCTGGTTTTCTTCACACATTTTAAGGCTATTTACATATTGCCAAATTGCATTTATTAGCAGGATAGTTGCTGATATGTAACATCTCTGAAGCAGAACTGCCTGTTTATTATGTATATGAAGTTAAAACAATACACAGTAAGGTAACTGTAAAGAGACTTATTTTGTTGTTTTTTTTTTTTTTTTTTTGAGATGGAGTTTCGCTCTTCTTACCCAGGCTGGAGTGCAATGGCGCAATCTCTGCTCACTGCAACCTCCACCTCCTGGGTTCAGGCAATTCTCCTGCCTCAGCCTCCTGAGTAGCTGGGATTACAGGCATGCGCCACCATGCCCAGCTAATTTTTTGTATTTTTAGTAGAGACGGGGTTTCACCATGTTGACCAGGATGGTCTCGATCTCTTGACTTCGTGATCCACCTGCCTTGGCCTCCCAAAGTGCTGGGATTACAGGTGTGAGGCACCATGCCCGGCCGAGACTTATTATACATTATGATTTTTATTACTTTGTGAACTGGGTGTTCCATCAAATTCTGCACATGTAACAACTTAGAGAAGTAGGAGATAGTACAGTAGAAATTCTAGGCTAAAGTAGAAATTTTGTTGGAATCTAGTTTATTTGGGCAATATATATGCCTTCAAGACAAGAAAGGAATAGAACTGTGCATATGTTAGGACAATGGGTGGTGGTTCCCTCACTCCAGACTTCCTTATGTTACTTCTCCAGTAGCATTCCTCATTCTACAGTGTACAGTTCAAATATTTGCTTCAACAGGTAAAGCTAAAACCTGTTTTCCTATTGTACCTCCCCATGGGAAAACAAGTGTTTATTACATGTGTGGCATTTGTGATTCTTGAACCAGCCCCACCTATAACCAAATATACTCTTATTCCTGTGGGTAAAATGAAAGGTGAAAGAAAGAGTTTGAACATTCATTTAGGAATATTGCCAAGTTTTTGTTTCCTCTCAGTTCTTTTAGAAGTTGGTAAAAATCCTTTCTGAGAGCTAGGCTTTAAAATGGTTGAATAATAGTTTCCAATGGGGGATAGAATTATTTTTCTTATATTCTAAATTTTCTCTAGTGAGTTTATACTTTTCTCTTAAAATAATAAAACAGGCCGGGCACAGTGACTCACCCCTGTAATCCCAGCACTTTGGGAGGCCAAGGTGGGTGGATCATGAGCTCAAGAGATGGAGAATATCCTGGCCAACATGGTGAAACCCCATCTATATAAAAAAAATACAAAAATTAGCTGAGCATGGTGGTGCGCGCCTGTAATCCCAGCTACTCAGGAGGCTGAGGCAGGAGAATTGCTTGAACCTTTGAGGCAGAGTTTGCAGTGAGCCGAGATCCTGCCACTGCCCTCCAGCCTGGCAACAGAGACTCTGTCTCAAAAAAAAAAAAAACAATAAAATACATATTTTGTAGCTGTCTTTATATTTAGATACGTGTTACTGTTCAGTTGGAAAAATCTTTTTTTTCTTTTTTTCCCCACTGAAACAAATGTGTCATTTTTAAAAATTGGTTTTTTACTTAAATATGTGTTTTAGGATTGTGGGAATTTGAGTTTTCATAAGAATCGACATAAGCCTTGAGGCTGGGCATGGTGGCTCATGCCTCTAATTCCAGCACTTTGGGAGGCCGAGGCAGGTAGATCACAAGGCCAGGAGATGGAGACCAGCCTGGTTAACATAGTGAAACCCTATCTCTACTAAAAATACAAAACATTAGCCAGGCGTGGTGGCATGCGCCTATAGTCCCAGCTATTCAGGAGGCTGAGGCAGGAGAATTGCTTGAACCTCCGAGGTGGAGGTTGCAGTGAACTGAGATCGCTGGGCAACAGAGTAAGACTCTGTCTCAATAAATAAATAAGTAGCCTTGAAGAAATAATATGTTTTATTCTCCTCTCCTGACTTGATTTTTAAACTGGTTGCTTTCATTCATTTCTGCCTTTTATTTCTGTAGTTCTATTTTGTATATATTCCATTGTTTTATTGTTTTACTCTTCCCCTTTTAACAGTGTTACCCCATTATTTTAGAACAACGTGTAATCATTGTGATATCAGAAATATCATTTATTCATTTAGTCATAGAAGCAGCTGCTAGGTAGATTCAACATGGTTAAACCACAGACCAAAGAATAAATGATGGAGAAATACGTATGTGTTCTTTTTTTTTCTCTTTTTTGAGATGGGGTGTTGCTCTGTCACCGAGGCTGGAAAGTAGTGGCGCAATCTCAGCCCACTGCAATGTCCGTCTCCCTGGCTCAAGCAATTCTTCTGCCTCAGCCTCCCAAGTAGCCAGATTGCATTACCACACCTGGCAAATTTTTTGTATTTTTAGTAGAGATGGGGTTTCACCACATTGGCCAGGCTGGTCTTGAACTCCTGACCTCAAGTGATCCATGCACCTCTGCCTCCCAAATTACTGGGATTACAGGCATGAGCTATCACGCACAGCCTGTATGTTCTTATTTATAGAATCTATTTGGGCTTTGGCATTTGGCACTGAATATGGTTTGGGGTGTTTTTGTTTTGTTTTGAGATAGGGTCTTACTTTGTCACCCAGGCTTGAGTGCTCACTGAAGCCTTGACCTTCCAGGCTCAAGAAATCCTCCCACCTCAGCCTCCTGAGTAGCTGGGACTATAGGAGTGTGCCACCATGCCCGGCTAATTTTTGTATTTTTTTTTAGAGATGGGGTTTCACATGTTGCCCAGGCTGTTCTCGAACTCCTGAGCTCAAGTAGTCCACTGACCTTGGCCTCCCAAAGTGCTGGCATTATAGGCATGAGCTGCCACACCTGGCCTATTTTTAGTACTTAGGATACAATTCTTAGCCTTTTGCTTGTTCTTGATAAAGTTATAATCAGAGAAATTATCTAGTTTCAACCTTTAATAATTCAATCTTTTCCATATTTACCATCTTTGTTATTTTTCCTCATGTTGCATTGCAGCTTTCTATCTCCTGTCTTTTTTCTCAGTGCCTCTGTACCCTGACATCTTACTTTTTAACCTTGGACTGCTCCAGTACTCAGCCCCTGGATCATTGCCCTTTCTACACACTCACTCGCTTGGTGATCTCATCTGGTCTCATGGCTCATTATGTGTATGCTGATGACTGTTTTTTCGGCATTTCCACGAGGATGTCTCATAAGGTGCCTCAAACTCAACATCTTAAGAATTTCTGCTCCTCTCAAGATCCTTCCTGTAACAGTTCATGGCAGTTCTGTCCTCAGATTCATCCTTGGCTTCTCTTTTTCTCACACTCTTTTTCACACACACTTTCTCTCACACTTCTCACAATCCCACTACCTCCTCCTGTTCTAGGCCACCATCATCTTGTATGTTAATAGATTATTGCAATAGGTTCTTTGTTTTTGTTTTTGTTTTTTTGAGATGGAGTCTCACTCTGTTGCCAGGCTGGAGTGCAGTGATGCTATCTTGGCTCACTGCAACCTCTGCCTTCTGGATTCAAGTGATCCTCCTGCCTCGGCCTCCTGAGTACTGGGACTACAGGTGCACACTGCCACGCCTAGTTAATTTTTTGTATTTTTAGTAGAGATGGGGTTTCACCATGTTGGCTAGGATGGTCTCTATCTGTTGACCTCTTGATCTGCCCGCCTCGGCCTCTCAAAGTGCTGGGATTACAGGTGTGGGTCACTGCGCCCGACCATGCAATAGATTCTTAGCTGTCAACATTAGTTGGTTTTCATCTGCTGATAAAAACATACCTGAGACAGGGAAATTTACAAAAGAAAAGGCTTTATTGGACTTACAGTTCCACATGTCTGAGGAGGCCTCACAATCTGCAGAAGGTGAAAGGCACATCTCACGTGGTGGCAGACGAGAGAGCTTGTACAGGGAAACTCCCCTTTTAAAAACCATCAGATCTCATGAGACTTATTCATTATCATGAGAACAGTGCAGGAAAAATCCACCCTCATAATTCAATCACTTCCCACCAGGTTCCTTCCACAACACATGGGAATTGTGGGAGTTACAATTCAAGATGAAATTTGGGTGGGACACAGCCAAACCATATCACTGTCTTTCTGTTTCTCCTTTTTCAAAACAACAGCTAGAGTGGTTCTGTCAAAATGAGAGTTAGATATTATCTCCGTTTTGCTCAAAACTCTTCAGTGGTGGCTAGGTGCAGTGGCTAACACTTGTAATCCCATTTTAGGAGCCAAAGCAGGCAGATCACTTGGGCTCAGGAATTTAAGACTAGCGTGGGCAACATGTTGAAATCCTGTCTTTACAAAAAATACAAAATTTAGCTAGGTGTGGTGGCCTCTGCCCCATGCCCCAGCTACTCTGGATGCTGAGTTGTGAGGATCACTTGGGACTAGGGGGTTGAGGCTGCAGTGGGCTGTAATCGAGCCACTGCACACCAACGGGGGTGACAGAGTAAGACCCTGTCTTAAAAAAAAAAAAAAGCCCTCTTCAGTGGTTTTTAAATTGAATATGTAATAGAACCCAAGGTCTTTATTATGACCTATAAAGCCAACATGATCTGAATCCTGTTACTCTTCTGATTTAATATTTTTCTTTTCTTTCTTTCTTTCTTTCTTTTTTTTTTTTTTTTGAGACAAAATCTTGCTCTGTTGCCCAGGCTGGAGTGAAGTGGTACAGTCATGATTCACTGCAACCTCAATCCCTAGGGCACAAGTGATACTCCCACCTCAGCCTCCTGAGTAGCTGGGACCACAGATGTGTGCCACCACCACACCTGGCTGATTTTTTTTGTAGAGCTAGGATCTCACTATGTTACTCAGGCTGGTCTTGAACACCTGGCCTCAAATGATTCTCCACCTCAGCTTCCCAAAATGCTGAGATTATAGGTGTGAGCCACCGCACCCAGCCTAATCTTTTTCTTGCATCTGACGTCACTATACCACCAATCCCAGGTCACTCCACTTCAGCCACATTGGCCTCCGTGAACATCCCACAGGAATACTCACTGTTCTTTCTGCCTGAAATGTGCTTCTTTCAGATAACCTCACAATTCACACCCTCACTTTCATCTTTACTCCAGAGTGGCTTCTTAGTGAGGCCTCCCTTAGCCCCCTGATTAAAATGTCATTTATTTCTTTTTTTTAATAGAATCCTTTAAACAAAAGAGAAGATACTTTCCATTCAGGTTATCTTTCTCTAGAAAACACTAATCTGAAATTATGCCATGGTGCACCCTCGCAGAACACAATAAGAAAGTATAGGTTGGGCTGGGGGCAGTGTCTTAGGCCTGTAATCCCAGCACTTTGGGAGGCTGAGGTGGGTGGATCACGAGGTCAGGAGATCGAGACCATACTGGCCAACAAGGTGAAACTCTGTCTCTACTAAAATACAAAAAGCCAGGTGTGGTGGCGTGCATCTATAGTCCCAGCTATTGGGGAGGCTGAGGCAGGCAAATCGCTTGAACCTGGGAGGTGGAGGTTGCAGTGAGTCAAGATCACGCCACTGCACTCCAGCCTGGCGACAGAACAAGATTCCATCTCAAAAGTAAGTATAGGTTGAATATCCCTTATTTGAAATGCTTGGAGCCAGAAGTGTATTCAGTTTCAGACATTTTGAGATTCATCTACCAGTTGACTGTCCCTAACCTGAAAATGTGAAATGTTCCGATAAGCATTTCTTTTTTTTTTCTCCTTATTATTATTATTATTTTTTTAAACACCACCTCTCAGCAGGAGCAATAAGCATTTCTTTTGAGCATGATACCAGCTCTCAAAGAGTTTTGGATTTTGGAGCATTCCGAATTTTTAGATTAGAAATACTTAGCCTGTAGTAGAGTAACAGACCTACATTAGGGAATGATAGAGATCACCCTTGACTCAGCTTGAAAACTGGTAGCTCTGCTGAGGATGATGTAGTTACTGAATAGGACCAAAACTTACAGGGTCAGAGTATACTGGTGTATTGTGCACTTTCACTGCTGTTCTATTTTTGCTTTCCCCAGTGGAAACCTATGTAAGTTTATACAAATAATCTCTCAGGATCTGCCAGCTCTTAGAGCATCTGTCTCTACTTTTTTGTCTTCCTGGTGTCCAGCTACGTTAATGGCTTCATTGTGAATATTCCATTTGGCATTTTATTTGTGATATCCCTTACCATCAACTCTATGCATGTTTGCTTGTAACCAAAAACTTAATGCATAAGCAAAATAGGAAATGCTGTATTTTGGTGTACAAAGTCCTTCTACATTGTTATGATTTGATATCTTTCCAGGCCATAAAGTAGAAAATACTTAACTTCTTAAAGTAAATAATATACAGGGAGTTACTAGAGAGGGAACAGATTTTATGTTCCCTGTGTGATTGTGCTCCTTAAACATTATCACATTAAAAACCATGGTAGCCAGTCCATTTAAAGGCCCATTCACCTCCTTATAACTAACTTTAAAATAGCTGCTCCTATGCCAGGCACGGTGGCTCACACCTGTAATCCCAAGTGCTTTGGGAGGCTGACTAGCTAGACATGGTGGGTGCATGCCTGTGCTCCCAGCTACTCAGGAGGCTGAGGCAAAAGGATCCCTTGAGCCCAGGAGTTCAAGGTTGCAGTGAGCTGCGATCACACCACTGCACTCTAGCGTAGGTGACAGACTGAGACCCCGTCTCAGAAGGAAAAAAGCTGCTCCTGATGTTTGTATTTACCAGCTGCATGCAGTGTCAGGGAGTGTGAGTTGGACAGTCTAACTCTGATTTTCCTGTGCTCTGAGACTTTCTAAAGAGTGATTCTTAGGCGCGGGGGCTACTCATGGCGGGGTCTCAGCTCTCCTGTTGGCTTCGTGCTTGGGGTGGATCTTCTTCACATATTCCCCCTGGAAGGAGCAACTTTTCTGTGTCCTGCTGATGTGACTGACCCAAGTACCTCACAGAGAATCCTAGAACTGCTTCCTGGCGGGAGAGCAGATGTGATTCTGAGCGACATGGCGCCCAATGCCACAGGGGTCCGGGACCTCGATCACAACAGGCTCATCAGCCTGTGCCTGTCCCTTCTGGGCATGACCCCAGACATCCTCCACCCTTGGGGAACATTCCTTTGTAAAACATGGGCTGGAAGTCAAAGCCATCAGTTACAGAGGAGACTGACAGAGGAATTCCAGAGTGTAAGGATCATCAAAGCGGAAACCAGCAGGAAAGAATCATCAGAAGTGTACTTCTTGGCCACACAGTACCATGGAAGGAAGGGGACTGTGAAGCAGTGAGGATTTCTTGTGCCATTTTCATAGTGGTTATTAGCTCCTGTTAACCTCTAAATGTAGGCTGAGCTCCTTCCTGAAGAGTTCCTGGGAGATCTGAGCTGATCTGGGAGATGGAACAGGACAAGTGGGGAGTTTTTCTCTCTCTTTCTCCCTCTGTCTCTCTTTAACCAAAAAGAGATGACAAAAGTAAATTCAGGGCCTATGGAAAATGAAAAAGTCCTCTGTATCATGATTTGTGAAGAGAAAGTTACCAAGAATAAGAGATAAGTGAGGATAGAAGGATGAAGAAAGACTGACTGTGGGAAGGATCAGAAGGGATTTGTTGAGGCAGGAATGGGTGTGCACATGTGTGCCTTCATGTGACTTCATCTTAGAGACTGTTAAACTATCACACAGAAACAGGTGTAAGAACACCATCCACAGGTTTCCAGTTCTTCATTTGGCTATTTAGTGTAAAGTAGAAAAATCTGGAGGCTGGGTGAGGCTACTCACACCTATAAACCCAGGGCTTTGGGAGGCTGAGACAGGGGGATCGCTTGAGGTCAGGAATTCAAGACCAGCCTGACAGCAAGTGCCCCCCATCTCTACAAACATGGAGAAACAACCAAACCAAAAGAAAAACCTGAAATTTCCATCTGGGGGATTAAATTCTGTATTTTCTGGTGACTAATCTAGAAATTCATGCATTCTTCAAGCAGCAAGAGTTTCCAGAGCAATTAGGGAAGACGTATTGTTTGAATTTGTGCATGTGGTAAGTGTGCTTTGGTTTGTGCTGGAAATAAATATTGGTGTCTGTGCTCCCAAGACCATAAAGGTAATTGCCAAAGCAAGCAGTGATGTGGTATGTTTATTTTCTTTTACTCTTCTAGGAACTTGTTACAGCTTTATATTTAATAAAATAATAGAGATTGCAAAATAAATAAATAAATAAAAAAGAGTGATTCTTGTCATAAGGTATGTGAATAATAACAGAAAGCCTGTAGTGACCCCCTTCATTCTCTGTCCCTAAATATTTCAAGGAGTCTAAGTTCAGATACCTAGTGTTTTCAAACCCAAGATATTTTAGGCTAACTTTTTAAATTCTATTTACTTTTTACATATGGTAAAATCAAGAAGTTAATTAGCATTCAGTGAAGAGTTGTCTTGCCTCATATTCTCCCAACTACCCAGATCCTTGGCCTTCTCTGTAACTTTCCAGAGTTTCTTTTTACATGTACAAGCAAATATAAATATCAATTATTTGTCTTCCTTTTTTTTTTAGCTGGTGTCTTGCTGTGTCACCTAGGCTGGAGTGCAATGGTGCCATCTTGGCTCACTGCAAACTCTGCCTCCCAGATTCAAGGGATTCTCCTGTCTCAGCCTCCCGAGTAGCTGGGCTTACAGGCCTGGCTAATTTTTGTATTTTTAGTAGAGATGGGATTTCACCATGTTGACCAGGCTGGTCTCGAACTCCTGACCTCAAGTGGTCTGCCCGCCTTGGCCTCCCAAAGTGCTAAGATAACAGGTGTGAGCCACTGTGCTGGGCCTCCTTGTCTCGCCTTTTTTAGACACCATTCTTCACCTGCTTGTTTTTTCTTTTGTCAAAAAAAGCATACTTCATAGACACTTCTCTCAAATTTTTTACAGCTTTATGTTATTCCATTGTATAGAATGGAATGTTATAATTTACGTATTAATCAGGCACTCTTGGCAGACATTTAGGTTTGTTTCTAATTTTTTGTTAATAATCTAATTTTTTGTTAATCATAATATTGGTTGGCCATTATTGAGCACAATTGATGGTATAAGGGAGGTTTTCAATACCCATTTTTAGACTGCATTCTAGTCTGGGCAATTAAGCAACACTCCCGTTCTCTCTCCCTCCTCCTCTTCCTCTTTTTTCCTCTTCTTCATTCCTCTTTCTAAATAAATAAATCTTGCATGCTATGCCCATGTGATAGTACATTCCAAAGCCGATCTTAATTTCATGGGACTACTGTAAACACAAAACGACTGGCTATGACCAAGAGGTTCTACTTTAATTGGTTCATCTAGTATCCTATTCTGAGATGGGCCTCGAGTTATTAGAGAATAAGAGAAAATAATGTTATCAAACCTTGGAGGTCAGGAAAACTGTTTACATTTAGCTTTTTTTTTTTTTTTTGAGACAGAGTTTCGCTCTTGTTACCCAGGCTGGAGTGCAATGGTGTGATCTTGGCTCACTGCAACCTCCGCCTCCTGGGTTCAGGCAATTCTTCTGCCTCAGCCTCCTGAGTAGCTGGGATTACAGGCACGCGCCACCATGCCCAGCTAATTTTTTGTATTTTTAGTAGAGACGGGGTTTCACCATGTTGACCAGGATGGTCTCGATCTCTTGACCTCGTGATCCACCCGCCTCGGCCTCCCAAAGTGCTGGGATTACAGGCTTGAGCCACCGCGCCCAGCCTTACATTTAGCTTTTTAAGTAGAGAAATTCTACCACATACTGTTACCCTTCAGAAATTTTAAAGGCATCCTTCACTAATAGTTTTTCCTCCTCCTCCCCCACCAGTCCAGTTAGTCACCACGTGTTGTGATCCTTCCATCCTGTTACCAGTTGTATTTGTCTGTTTTCTGTTCCCACTGCAGTATCTTGTTCAGCCTAGTTATTCACACCAGGATCTGTCTGCACTCCAACTTTTCTGTGCTCTAATTGATCCTAACACTGGTAATGGATAATGGTAATGGGTTTTTGTTTTGTTTTGTTTTTTGAGGTAGAGTCTTGCTTTGTCACCCAGGCTGGGTGCGATCTCGGCTTACTGCAATCTCCGCCTCCCAGATTTAAGTGATTCTCCTGCCTCCACCTCCTGAGTAGCTGGGATTACAGGTCTGTGCCACCACACTCAGCTGATTTTTGTATTTTTAGTAGAGGTGGGGTTTCATTATGTTGGCCAGGCTGGTCTTGAACTCCTGACCTCAGGTGATCCACCTACCTCAGCCTCCCAAAGTTAATGGATAATGTTTATTGACTGCCTGCTGTGTTCTAGGCACTTTGCTAACTGTTTGTCATGTATTGACCATTTCAGTCCTCGTAACTGCTCTGAGATGATGAAACTATTTCCACTTCACTGTTCACAAAGAAACAGAGGCTGAGGGATTTTATATCTAAGAGGTGGTATAGTCAAACAGCTATGAGATGGTCTCAGTTCTTAAAAAGTTAATTAAAGAGAGATGGGAATGCATTCCTTCAAACTAGAAATGCCACACTGGTCCAGAGAAGGCAGAGGAAAAAGTGGGTGGAGGAAATGGAGATTTTTATGGAAGGGGGATGTAGGATATAGCTGAATAAATGAAGTTAATTGTAAGAACATGCCAGACAGGGAAATGAGTAACCCGTGCTTGCTTCGGCAGCACATATACTAAAATTGGAACGATACAGAGAAGATTAGCATGGCCCCTGTGCAAGGATGACACGCAAATTCGTGAAGCGTTCCATATTTAAATATATATATTATACACACACATATATAAAAGGAAAAAAAAGATAAAAATTAAAAAATAATGAATAACCCAAGAAGACTGAATTTTGCATAGTTGGCAAATGCTGCCAGACAAGTTCACATTGAAATGTTGCATCAGATTCATTTGGAAAGCTTTTAAAAAATATTTTTGGGGCCGGGTGCGGTGGCTCACGCCTGTAAATCCCAGCACTTTGGGAGGCCGAGGCGGGTGGATCATGAGGTCAAGAGATCGAGACCATTTCAACATGGTGAAACCCTGTCTCTACTAAAAATACAAAAATTAGCTGTGCATGGTGGCGCACACCTGTAGTCCCAGCTACTTGGGAGGCTGAGGCAGGAGAATTGCTTGAACCCAGGAGACAGAGGTTGTGGTGAGCTGAGATCGCACCATTGCACTCCAGCCTGGGTAACAAGAGCGAAACTCTGTCTCAATAAATAAATAAGTAAGTAAGTAAGTAAGTAAGTAAGTAAATAAATAAATAAAATAAAATAAAATAAAATAAAATAAAAAAATATATATTGTTGGTTCCTGATCCCACCCCAAAGCTGCTTCTGAATCAGATGGTCTTAGGCAGGGCCTTAGAATCTGTGGTGTTGATATTATCGCAGGCTATTCTGATACATAGCCAGACCATTGACTGAAGAAAGAGGAGGGGCTGGGAGTGGCTCACACCTGTAATCCCATCACTTTGGGAGGCTGAGGTGGGTGGATCACCTGAGGTCAGGAGTCCAAGACCAGTCTGGTCAACATGGTGAAACCCCATCTCTACTAAAAATACAAAAAATTAGCTGGGCATGGTGGTAGGCACCTGTAATCCCAGCTACCCAGAAGGCTGAGGCACGAGAATCACTTGAACCAGGGAGGCACAGGTTGCAGTGAGCAGAGGTCATGCTGTTGCACTCCAGACTGAGCAGAAAGAGTAAAACTCAGTCTCATAAAAAAATGAATAAAAAGAAGGAAGAGGTTTTGGGGTGACCACAGCAGAGGATTCATTTTCTGACAAGTGACAAGAGATAAGATTAGATAAAGAACTCAGAGTTGCTGGGCACAGTGGCTCATGCCTATAATCCTAGCACTTTGGGAGGCTGAGGTAGATGGATTGCTTAAAGCTCAGGAATTTGAGACAAGCCTTGGCAACATGGCAAAACCTCATCTCTGCTAAAAATAAGGGCCAGGTGAGGTGGCTCAAGCCTGTAATCCCAGAACTTTGGGAGGCCAAGTTGTGCAGATCACTTGAGCTCAGGAATTTGAGACCAGCCTGGGGAACATAGCAAGACCCTGTCTCTAAAAAATAAATTTTTTTTTTAAATATGCAAAAATTAGTCGGGCATAGCGGTATGCGCATGTGGTCCCAACTACTCAGGAGGCTGAAGTGGGAGGGTCGCTTGAGCCTGGGAGGCAGAGGTTGTAGTGAGCTATGATTGTGCCACTGCACTCCAGCCTGAGAGACAGAGTGAGACACCGACTCTAAAAACAAAAAAAGCCAGTGTTGAAGCAGTAGGCAGTGGAAACTGAGTTACCAGCTTCATCAGCAGAGATGTATTAAGAACAGAGGGGATTGTTTGTTTGTTTGTTTTGGGATTATTTGAGACAGGGTCTACCTCTGCCACCCAGGCTGGAGTACAATTGTGTGATTACAATTCACTGCAGCCTTGACCACCTGGGATTAAGTGATCCTCCCACCTCAGCCTCCTAAGTAGCTGGGAGTACAGACCTGCACCACCACACTCAGCTAATTTTTAAAATCTTTTTTAGAGACAGGGGTCTCACCATGTTACTCAGGCTGGTCTCAAATGCCTGGGCTCCAGCAATCGTTCTCCCTCAGCCTCCCAGAGTGCTGAGATCCCTGGCATGAGCCACTGCACCCAGCCAAGAACAGTCTTACACAGACTTTTCTGGCAGCAATATGCAGGTAGGAAAGGCTGCAATAGGAACCAAGCTAGGAGATAGTTAAGGGAACTAAGAGTCATATTACTATTGTGATATTCTAAAACAGAAGTGGGCATTACTTTTTTTTTTTTTTTTTGAGACAGAGTGTTACTATGTTGCCCAGGCTAGAGTGCAATGGCATGATCTTGGCTCACTGCAACCTCTTGTCTCCTGGGTTCTTCTGCCTCAGCCCCCCCACCAAGTAGCTAAGATTACAGGCACGTGCCATCACGCCCGGCTAATTTTTGTATTTTTAGTAGAGACTGGATTTTACCATGTTTGCCAGGCTGGTCTCGAACTCCTGACCTCAGGTGAGCCACCATGCTCAGCGTGGTCATTACTATTGTGATTCTAAAAAAGGATCAGGAATGCTTTGTCTAGAAATATGAATTAGTAAACTTGGAATCTGAGGTTTAACTCTGAAGCTTGAAAATTTTTTACTTGCAAAGAATATTAAAGTCATGTTTGGGTATGATTATTGATTCACGCCTGTAATCTCAGCTCTTTGGGAGACCAAGGCAGGAGGATTGCATGAGGCCGGAAGTTCAACATCAACCATTTTGCCCAGGCTAGTCTCGAGCTCCTGAGCTCAAGGGACCCTCCTGCCTTGGCCTCTCAAAGCGCTGGGTTTACAGGCATAAGCCCCATCAGGCCTGGTCTTAACTATTATTTAAAGTAAAAACAATAGTACGGGTTGAATATCCCTAACCTGAAAATCTGAAATGCTCTAAAATCTGCAACTTACTCAGTGCTGACATGATGCTCAAAGGAAATGCTCATGGGAGCATTTCAGATTTTGGAAGTTAGGATTAAGGGTGCTAAACCAATAAGTATATTCCATATATCCCTAAATCTGAAAAAAGATCTGAAATCTGAAACACTTGTGTTCTTAAGCATTTCACATAGGGATACTCAACATGTGTTTGCTTTTAAAAAAAGAAAAAAAAATCACTCTGGAAAGAGGACATAGGAAGCAGTAGCAGATATGGGGAGATCCCTTAGGAGGCCACTGCAGTAGACTAGCTAAGAGGTGATGGTAGCTTGAGTAGGTAGGGACATGGAGCTAAAAGTGGACAGATACAAATGATATTTAGGTGGAAAAATTGCCAGGAACCTCATGATGGATTAAATACAGGGTCATTGAGAAAGAATAAAAGGTGTCTTCTTAGGTTTCTGCCCTGGGCAACTGAATGAACAGAGATCCAGTTTGGTAGGAGTGAAAAGGGGTAGGGCAAGGGGAGATGCTCATGATTTTGTATGGAATACCAAAGTATTGAATACGTCAAGTGGAACGTGGAATTTCTGCATTTTTAAGAAGTTTTTCAGTGAATCTGATGTATACTATAGTTTAAGAACTATTGATGTTGGCCAGGCAGGTTGACTCACGCCTGTAATTCCAGCACTTTTGGAGACTGAAGCAGGTGGTTCACCCGAGGTCAAGAGTTCAAGACCAGCCTGGCCAACATGGTGAAACCCCAACTCTACTAAAAATATAAAAATTAGTCGGACGTGGTGGTGCATGCCTGTATCTCAGCTACTCGAGAGACTGAGGCAGGAGAATCACCTGAACTTGGGAGTCAGAGGTTGCATTGAGCCACTCCAGCCTGGGGAACAGAGCGAGACTCCGTCTCAAAAAGAGAGAGAAAAAAGAACTGTTGATATAAAGAAAAAGAAATAGAGAATTATTGATGAAGGAGTGTCCAAGCATTAGATCAGACAATGATAATGACAGAGAAGACAAAGGAAGAAAGTGGTTTATTTTTGTTTTAGTTTTGAGACAGGGTCTGGCTCTGTTGCCCAGGCTAGAGCACAGTGTTGCAATTACAGCTCACTGCAACCTCTGCCTCCTGGGCTCAAGCCGTCCTCCCATCTCAGCCTCCTGAGTAGCTGGGACCTCAGGCACATACCACCACATGCAGTTAATTTTTTTTTTAGAGACGGGATTTTGCCATGTTGCCCAGGTTTGTCTTGAACTACTGAATTAAAGGGATGTACCCTCCTTGGCCTCTCAAAGTGCTGGGATTACAGACATGAGCTGCCACAACCCACCTGCATTAGCTGTTTCTAGGGAAGTGACGGGTTGGAACAGAGGCTATATTCCTATCCATCCTGCTCTTGGGCCAGCTCAACTCTTTTTTATATTTATTTTGTACTAATTTGTTTGCCATAAGACTTCTTTGCAACAGGGCTAGCACAACTCTTGACTTTGTCTGCTTTTATCACTAGCCCTTTGGCCTCAGGACTGCCACCAATTCCTTCCCTTTTGTGGAATTGAGCCCTGGACCCACTGACGCCAATGCAGTGTATCAGATTAATTTCAACATCTTATCTGGATTTCTTTTACTTTTTCCTGAGGCAATGAGATCAAAACCAAACAGCTGTAGTCTTGACAAGCTACTTTAGTAATCACCTCGGTATACTATATTTTCCTGTAGAAATCTGTCTCTCTCTCTCTCTCTCTCTCTATATATATATATATATATACACACACACACACACACACACACACACACATATATAGAGAGAGACATATATAAATATGTATATATGTATATTTACATGTATTTATATATGTACATATTTATATATGTCTATATACATATTTATATGTATGTATAGAGAGAGAGGGAGAGAGATTTCTAGAGGAAAATATAGGTATTTATATATTTTTTTGAGACAGTGTCTCACTCCATCACCAGGCACCAGGCTGGAGTGCAGTGGCATGATCTCAGCTCACTGCAACTTCTACCTCCTGGGTTCAAGCAATTCTCCTGCCTCAGCCTCCCGAGTAGCTGGGACTACAGGCGTGCACCACCACGCCCAGCTAATTTTTTGTATTTTTAGTAGAGACGGGGGTTTCACCATGTTGGCCAGGATGGTCTCGATCTCTTGATCTCGTGATCCGCCTCGGCCTCCCAAAGTGCTGGGATTACAGGCGTGAGCCACTGAGTCCGGCCTATATATTTTTTTCATTTATTTTATTTTTTTGAGACAGGGTCTTGGTCTGTCACCCAGGCTTACTGCAACCTCAGCGTCCCAGTAGCTGGGACTACAGGCACATGCTACCACACCCAGCTAATTTTAGTAGAAATGTTGCAGTCTCACCAGTGCACCTTAATATTAACAGTTTAACTTGTGAGATATCACCCTGAGTTCTTTGTCTCACCTCCAACGTGATAAAGGAGCGTGGTCACAAGGATGAAGTTGGAGTGAAAGTTTAATAAGCAAAAGGAGAAAGCTCTCCACAGAGAGGGGAGTCCAAGTGGATTGCTTGGTTACAGCTGAATGCAAAATACTATAGTAAGAAACTGCTCTCCTCCTTGTAACTGTTTGAATAACTTTTTTTACCAGTATAAAGCTGTCCTTGAAACTCCCTTTTTCTAACTGTGGGATTGTTTCTAAGCACAAAGTGCAGCTTCTCGTGTTTGTGTAACTGTGTGTTTGTTTTAGGTAAGTCCCCCTTCTCCCTGTGCAATTTCCCATGGAGCCCACTGTGTATATGCCTGAAAAGGGGAGGAAACTATACACAGGTTAGTGAGCTCCTGGGAGCTCACTAATTATACGAACGGAAAGGCTTCTTTGTTTGTTTGTTTGTTTTTTGAGACAGTCTGGCTCTGTTGTCCAGGCTGGAGTGCAGTGGTGCTATCTCGGTTCACTGCAACATTCGACTCTCAGGCTCAGGCAATTCTCCTGCCTCATCCTCTGGAGTAGATGGGACTACAGACCCATGCCCCCATGACCAGCTAATTTTTGTATTTTTAGTAGAGATGGAATATCACCATGTTACCCAGGATAGTCTCAATCTCCTGACCTCATCATTTGCCTGCCTCAGCCTGCCAAAGTGCTGGGATTACAGGCATGAGCCACCCGACTAATCAAAAAAAGGCTTCTTTGCTTTACTGGCTCCTTATCTGTTCAGGTTTACCTGTGCAGCAGCAGCAGCTGCTGTGATTTTTCAGGCAAGCAGTTCTAGAGGCCCGGCCTTAGCTGTTTACCTAATGGATTTTTCCTTTTCTTCTTCCTCAGAGATGGGGTTTCACCATGTTGCGCAGGCTGGTCTTGAACCCCTGAGCTCAGGCAGTTGTTCACCTTGGCCTCCCAAAGTGCTAGGATTATAGGCATAAGCCACCACACCCAGCCATTTTTATTTCTGAAAATGGAATTCTCTAATATACTTCAATTAAAAAATCTGTGTTTCATTTATTAGAAATTTGTTAACCTCATATCATGGGTCAGGCACTGTGCTAGGCACTTGTTATTTCAATTTAAATAAGACATGGCTATGTCAAGGAGCTGGGAAAAAACTGGTACCTGTATATGCACACACATCCCTGTCTAGCTTTTTTCTCTTGATAAATGCATAGACTTCTAAAATATCTAAATCTGAATGCAACTTCTTTTTGTGAAAAAGAAGGCCAAATCAATCTCTCTGGCTGAGACTGTAATTAACGAGGTCTTTTAATGTATACTTTATGCAGCCGAGATGTTTCCTTTCTTTTTCACAATGCCTCTATAATTAAGAGGCAGATTTCTCCCCAAAGAAGAGAGTGTTTTTCTGTGGTCTTAATCTGGATTCATAGATCTCAGCAAATCTATGGATTCGTGTCTTTGTGTGTCCTTAAACATTCCATAATTATATGCAAAATTGTGGAATTTGGTATATATGAGTGCTTTTCATATTTATTTTTAATCCAGAATGGATCAAAAAGAATAGACATGAAGAATGTAGGTGCCAGACACAGGGCAGAATGTAGCAGAAAAGTAGATCTTAGGGAATTTAGGGCCCCTAGCCTCATTAATCTACAGACATGGCACAGGCGGCTTACCTTGCAAGGCCTCAGTTGAAGGACCCCATCAATTCTTAAAATAGAGTTCTTAGTTTTGATTGAATTCTCAAAGGATTCTGTTACCCCAAAATATTAAGAATTATTGTACTATCAAAAAATTTGTTAGAGACAAGTACAGGCAACATAGGGAGACATTGTCGGTACTAAAAATTAAAAAAAAAATAGGAGTGTGGGGCTGGGCACAGTGGCTCACAGCTGAAATCACAGCACATTGGGAGGCCAAGGTGCGTGAATCACCTGAGGTTGGGAGTTTGAGACCAATCTGGCCAACATGGTGAAACCCTACCTTTACTAAAAATGTAAAAATTAGCTGGGCGTGGTGGCACATGCCTGTAATCCCATCTACTAGGGAGGCTGAGGCAGAATTGGTTGAACCTGGGAGTCAGAGGTTGCAGTGAGCCAAGATTGTGCCACTGCACTCCAGCCTTGGCGACAGAGCAAGACTCCTTCTCAAAAAAAAAAAAAAAAATGTTAGAGACCAGCCCAGGCAACATAGTGCCTCTACTAAAAATAAATATTAAAAAGTAGGGGTGTGGTGGCACACACCTGTAGTTGCAGCTAGCTACTCAGGAGGCTGAGCTTAGAGGATCCCTTGAGCCTGGAAGGTTGAGGCTGCAGTGCACTGTGATTTTGCCACCACACTCCAGCCTGGGTGATAGAGCAAAACCCTGTCTCAAAAAACAAAAACAGGCCGGGCGCGGTGGCTCACGCCTGTAATCCCAGCACTTTGGGAGGCCGAGGCGGGTGGATCACGAGGTCAAGAGATCGAGACCATCCTCGTCAACAAGGTGAAATCCCATCTCTACTAAAAATACAAAAATTAGGGGGCATGGTGGTGCGTGCCTGTAGTCCCAGCTACTTGGGAGGCTGAGGCAGGATAATTGCTTGAACCCAGGAGGCAGAGGTTGCGGTGAGCCAAGATTGTGCCATTGCACTCCAGCCTGGGTAACAACTGTGAAACTCCGTCTCAAAAAAAAAAAAAAAAAAAAAAAAAACACAAACTGATTAGGTTTTGGTTTATGACTATTTAACATCATTTACCTTTTAGATGTTGTCACTAAAGGAAAGGGAAATTAAAGATACAATATGTACTTCTCTAATTTTAATCAATACAGTTTTTTTAAGAGACCTGCAAATCAATATCAATACAATTTTTATATGAATACAATATTTGAAGCTGACACTTAAACATTAAAATTTGTTTTTACTTTTAACAGTATTGTGATCATGCTACGTTTTTTGTTTGTCTTTAGTACCAGGACCCTCTGGTGATAATGGCATCAGTGTTAATATGATCTTAGTGGCCTGGATGGTTATTGCATTGATCTTGTTCTTACTGAGACCTCCTAATCTAAGAGGATCAAACCTACCTGGAAAGCCAACCAGTCCTCATAATGTAAGTGTTGCCGATTTTAAATGGTTTTTGGGTAAGGGAATGTATGTGGCCTAAGGCAGGGAAGCACTTTGTTTTGACTAACATGTCTAAATTGGCAAAAGGAACATTTAACTCATAGAGTATTCTTCTTGTGTAGTTCTATTAAATCTTGCAGTTTAGAGCTGGGCGCAGTAGCTCATGCCTGCAGTCCCAGCACTTTGGGAGGCCAAGGCAAGTGGATCACCTGAGGTCAGGAGTTTGAGACCAGCCTAGCCAACGTGGTGAAACCCCATCTCTACTAAAAATACAAAAATCAGCTGGGTGTGGTGGTACATCCCTGTAATCCCAGCTACTTGGGAGGCTGAGACGGGAGCATCACTTGAACCCAGGGGGTGGAGGTTGCAGTAAGCTAAGATCACGCCACTGCACTCCAGCCTGGGTGACAGAGCAAAACTCTGTCACCAAAAAAAAAAAAAAAAAAAGTTGTGGTTCCAAGATTTAATTGATGGCTTAATCTTTGTGGATTTAAATATAGAAAGAAGCAGAGACTAGACGCCCAAAAATAATTTAAAAATGAATTCCGATTTTTTTTTTTTTTTTTTGAGACAAGGTCTTGTTTTGCCTCCCAGGCTCAAGTTATCCTCCCACCTCAGCCTCCCAAGTAGCTGGGACCACAGACATGCAGTAGCATGCCTGGCTAGTTTTTTGTGTTTTTTTTTTTTTGTAGAGACGGGGTTTTGCCAGGTTGCCCAGGCTTGAATTCCAATCTTTACTCACATGAGAAGCATGAAAAATAATCCATTTCATAACCCACAGCAATATTGCTTAAATCTCAGTTCTCTACTGCCCAGTTCTGTCTGCCTCACAGTTGATCCCTTGCCTCTCATGCTTTCAGCCCCTAAACTTTTAGTAGCTTCAGTTCAAATGTTTGACCCCCTTCTGTCCTACCTATTCAGTAGAGGCACTGATCCTATTTTATTTTATTTTCCTCATTTTCCCATCCTATTTCTCTCAAACTCGTTTTCCATTTCTGCATCATGGTAAGTCAGCTGACTGGCAGAAGGAGAGTTCGAAATCATTCATGTTGATAAATCTTGATAGTCACGATTACAACCATTTTTAGAACCTTCTAACTATGATAAAGTGACCCAACAGGGAGTTTTCAGTACTATCTTTAATAGAACCTCTGTTGGCCAGGTATGGTGGCTCACGCCTATAATCCCAGCCCTTTGGGAGGCCAAGGCAGAAGTATCACCTGAGCTCAGGAGTTCAAGACCACCCTGGGCAATATGATTTTAGTAGAGACAAAAACTCTGTCTCTACTAAAATACAAAAAATTAGCTGTATGTAGTGGCATGCACATGTAGTCCCAGCTACTCAGGAGGCTGAGGCATGAGAATTGCTTGAGGTTGGGAGGCAGAGGTTGCAGTGGGCCAAAAAAAAAAAAAGAAGAACCTCTCTCTGATAAAGGATTCCTTTTAGTCCTTTTCAGAACCAGTATTTATGTGTTTTTTTTTAACACTGGATTTTAATATTACCTCTTTAAAAATATTTCCATACATAGGCGAATTACCTCATTTTAGCCATTCTACAAATGTATACGTATTTCAAAACCTGTTGTATTTGACAAATATATACAATTTTTGTCAGTATAAATAAAACGTTAAAATTTATAATAAAAAACTATAAGATGACAGCATCAAAAAATAAAGGAAATTTTTGATAGATTTGCTTTTTTTTTTTTTTTTTTGTGAGAGTCTCATTCTGTTGCCCAGGCAGAGTGTAGTGGTATAATCTCGGCTCACTGCAGCCTCTGCCTCCCAGTTTCAAGCAATTCTCCTGCCTCAGCCTCCCGAGTAGCCAGGATTATAGGTACACACCGCCATGTCTAGCTAATGTTTGTATTTTTAGTAGAGATGGTATTTCACCATGTTGGCCTGGCTGGTCTCGAACTCCTGACCTCAGGCACTCCTGTGTCGGCCTCCCAAAGTGTTGGGATTACAGGCGTGAGCCACTGCGCCTGGCCAGATTAACTTGTTGAATACCATATTATCCCACTAATTCTCTTCTCCAACTTTTACCATGTGGAATTCCTAAAATAATTGTTTCTTTTCTCCAGTGTTATGGTGTTGATATTAGAAATTCAGCTAGACTCATTTTTTTTATATAAGAGAAAGCAAATGTGCAGTGTTAATTGGTCAGTGTTTTGTTTTTTTTAAGTACAACATTAAGAAATGTAGCACAGAATGAAAAAATATCAAAAAGAAAAACACACATACAAGATATATAGCATGCTAATTTAAAGAAGGCATTATTAGCAGTATATAAAAAGCCTTACATTTATTTTTGTTTTTTCTTGGAGAAGAGAGTATTTTACAAAACAGCTTGCATATTGTCTTGATAAAGTGTTTAATCCTTACCCTTTTTCCCCTTTTTTCTTACTTTCTTTGTATAGCTTTGTTACTCCCACACCACCATCCCCCACCCCCCCACCCCCGCGGGAGTTGTTCGGGTCCATCTTAGAGCATAGCTTTGTTACTTTCATATCAAAGAGTAACTTCCTCAATGTTTGGAGCTAAAGAAACAGAACTCATGGCCAGGCGCAGTGGCTCACGCCTGTAATTCCAGCACTTTGGGAGGCCAATGCAGGCAGATCATGTCTGGAGATCGAGACCATCTGGCTAACATGGCGAAGCCTCGTCTCTACTAAAAATGCAAAAAATTAGCTGGGTGTGGTGGCACGTGCCTGTAAGTCCCAGCTACTCGGGAGGCTGAGGCAGGAGAATTGCGTTAACCCAGGAGGCAGAGGTTACAGTGAGCCGAGGTTACACCACCGCACTCCAGCCTGGATGACAGAGTGAGACTCCATCTCAAAAAAAAAAAAAAAAAAAAACCCACTAGAATGACAAATGCAAGATTACACTATCCTGGACTTTAATTCATTGTAGGCCCATGTTTCTAGAAATAGTAGTTCCAACATCTTAGGAATAAGTGAGAAAATGTATTGAGACTAATTCCAAGTAGAAATATTGATCACCCCCAACTTGGACCTCATATGTCATGTCAGGGTAAATAAATAAAATCTTGAAGAATCTTAAAAACTCTAATTTTTCCTTTACAGTTCACTTGCTATCTATTGCAAGTTAACGAAAGTCAATTCGAAGTTGCTTAAAACAACTGGCTTCATTTGTTTACACATCAAAAAAATTCAGAGATAGGGTCAGTGTTAAGAAAGTTTAACAGTGTATCAGAGACCTAGTTTCTTTCCTCATACCATCAGCTTCATTCCAAGAGGGCTCTTCTTAGGGTCATAGGGTGACTGCCGGAAGCAACTGCAGCCACATGCTTTCTTGTGGATATCAGTATTGGGAAACAAAAGTTCCTAGCTTCGTTTTAAATATATAGTACTTTGCTTAGCTAATCACTTTAGCAAGAGGGATGAAGATACTTTTGTTGGTTTGAAGACCACTCCTGGGGCTAGCAGGAGTGATCACGTCATTGTTACACAATTCTTTCTCTCTTCCATGCTACAGGGAAAAATGAGACAAATGTTGGAGAATCACAGTGTTATTTGATCTAGTGTTCCCTCATGTAAAAACATATGAAAAGTCCAAATAAGCATATAACTGGGATGGGAGGGTGGGGGCATTGCTGCTCAGTTCTTTCTTACATGTTAGGTTGGTTGCACTGGGAATTAATAAGTCAACTTTTTAAAAAGTAATAAAAATTTAAAAATATTTAAATTTTTAAAATGTCAGTTACATAATTTATTTCTTTCTTATGCCAGGGACAAGACCCACCAGCTCCTCCTGTGGACTAACTTTGTGATATGGGAAGTGAAAATGGTTAACACCTTGCACGACCAAACGAATGAAGATGACCAGAGTACTCTTAACCCCATTAGAACTATTTTTCCTTTTGCATCTGCAATATGGGATGGTGTGTTTTCATGAGCTTCTAGAAATTTCACTTGCAAGCTTATTTTTGCTTCCTGTGTTATCACCATTCCTATTTACAGTATATTTGAGTGAATGATTATATTTTTAAAAAGTTAATGGCTTTTTTGTTTGTCTTAAACTTAAACATTCCTCTCATTCTGTTTATAACTGTGATTATAATTTTTGTGGTAATTTCTGGCCTGATTGAAGGAAATTTGAGAGCTCTGCATTTATATATTTTAAATAGTTTTAATAGGTTTTTAAATTGCTTTTTTTGATAAGGTATTTATAAAGTTATTTGGGGTTGTCTGGGATTATATGAAAGAAAATTAGAACCACACTGTATTTAAATTTACCTTGGTAGTTTATTTGTGGATGGCAGTTTTCTCTAATTTTTGGGACTGTGGTAGCTCTTGGATTGTTTTGCAAATTACAGCTGACATCTGTATCATCCATTAAACTGGCTTATGTGGCTAGAATAGGAAAACAGAAAAAATATATAAAATGGTTGTTTACTAATTTTATACTCCCATTAAAAATCTCTAATGTTAACAAAACTTTAAATAAACATGATTGATCAGTATGGCACATGATTTACAGTCCATTATATAACATTTGTAAACCACTCAGCACTAGCCTTACAAGGTTCATGAAAGGAGGAAAACATTAATTCTTTCTCCCTTTGCTGATATAATCTATACAGTAATAATTGAAGCTGTAATTTATTTTTAAAATGAGTGCCTCTTGGGAAGCTTTTTTCTGTTGTAGGCCGGATGTGGTGGCTCATGCCTGTAATCCCAGCACTTTGGGAGGCCAAGGCAGGCAGATCACTTGAGGTCAGGAGTTCGAGATCAGCCTGGCCAACATGGTGAAATCCTGTCTCTACTAAAAATACAAAAATTAGCCAGGGGTGGTGTGTATGCCTGTAACCCAGCTACTTGGGAGGCCGAAACAGGAGAATCACTTGAACCCAGGAGGCAGAGGTTGCAGTGAGCCGAGATCACGCCACTGCTCCAGCCTGGGTGACCGATCAAGACTCCCTCTCAAAAAAAAATTTTTTTAATCTTAAAACTATATTAGGGCCTGTTAGGTTACTGACATTTGAATGCCTCTTTGCTTATTTACTCCATTGAGTCTTTTGTTACCTCTGACCTATAAAAAATTTTAATAAATTACTGGTTTACTCCAAGGGAAAAGGAGGAAAATGAGAAACAAGCATCTTTTCTTCACCCCGTATCTCATTCCTGTTTGCTAATAGGATGGATTGGGTGGGAATGAATATTAATATGAGAGAAATTTTGAAATATATAAAAAAGTAAAAGGTTGTATTATTTTGTTCAGTTTGAAATACAGTGAATACCAAAAGCACTTAAAAATGTCTGCATGGGCCTGGCATGGTGGCTTATACCTGTAATCCCAGCACTTTCGGAGGCCAAGGCAGGTGAGCCACCTGAGGTCAGGAGTTTGAGACCAGCCTGGCCAACATGGTGAAACCCCATCTCTACTAAAAATACAAGAATTAGCCAGGTGTGCTGGAGTGTGCCTGTAATCCCAGCTACTAGGGAGGCTGAGGCAGGAAATCGCTTGAACCCAGGAGGTGGTTGCAGTGAGCTGAAATCGCGCTGCTGCACTCCAGCCTGGGTGACAGAGTGAGACTCCATCTCAATAAAATAAATAAAAATAAAAACGTCTGTATGACCCATGTGGTTATGAAATTTTTTTCTAGCAAATGATTGCAGATGATTTATGGGGGCTAGAAGATATTTTGCTATCAATGTAAAGATTTTTTTTCCTTAGGTCAGTCTATTCACTGTATAGATCTGGTAAATTACTTGTATGAATTGAATAAATTCTCTGTATCATTGTACTGTTTAATAGTCTCTCATACAATTGTGATACTCATAAGGTATTTTCCCCCTTTATTATGATTACATTCTTTTTTTTTTTGAGATGGAGTTTTGCTCTTGTTACCCAGGCTGGAGTGCAATGGCTCGATCTCGGCTCACGGCAACCCCCGCCTCCTGGGTTCAGGCAATTCTCCTGCCTCAGCCTCCCAAGTAGCTGGGATTGCAGGCACGCGCCACCATGCCCAGCTAATTTTTTCTGTATTTTTAGTAGAGACAGGGTTTCACCATGTTGACCAGAATGGTCTCGATCTCTTGACCTCGTGATCTACCCGCCTCAGCCTCCCAAAGTGCTGGAATTACAGGCGTGAGCCACCGCGCCCGGCATGATTACATTCTAGACCATAAACATTGTAAGGGCATTTTTTCATTATAGAATCTAATATCGATTGCCTGAATTCCTCCTTATACATCTTGGCTTTGTGCACAATTTCTTGAAATAATATAACCAACTCTAAATTACTTGTGTTAATAGATGGGTAAGTTAAATCCTGGATAAATGAACCCCACAGAATAAAGGCTTTTCCTCTTGCTGGGGCCTACTGGAAGCCTTCCTAACTCTATAGCTGGTAAAGTAGAGCAGAAAGAGCAAGAATGGCTTAAGATAGAGCTAAATCCCTATAGGATTCCATTTTCTGCCTTTGCCTCTTGAACTTTGAAGGCTTGCCCATATAGCCTAACAATCTGTTCTCTGAGCTGCTAGAAGGCCAATCGCTGATAAGAGATACTGATGTACTGATGTAGTCACTGAATCAGTGGCTCACAAATCATTGATAATTGGCTTTGGGAGCTGGGCTCAGTGACTCATACCTGTAATCCCAACACTTTTGGAAGGCTGAGGCGAGTGGATCACTTGAGGTCAGGAGTTTGAGACCAGCCTGGCCAACATGGTGAAAACTTATCTCTACAAAAAATACAAAAATTAGCTGGGTTTGATGGCACCTGCCTGTAGTCTCTGCTACTTGGGAGGCGGAAGCAGTAGAATCGCTTAAGCCCGGGAGGCAGAGGTTGCAGTGAGCCAAGATCGCACCACTGCACTCCAGCCTGAGTGACAGAATGAGACCCTGTCTTAAAAAATAAGAATTGGCTTTAGTCGAAGAAGTGGCTGAAAGTTGAATATAGAATATCTCATATAGACACCTGAAAATCTGGATTCTTTGTTGTTGTTTTGAGATCAAGTTTTGCTCTTTCACCCAGGCTGGAGTGAAGTGCTACGATATTGGCTCACTGCAACCTCCACCTCCTGGTTCAAGTGATTTTCCTTCCTCAGCCTCCTGAGTAGCTGGGATTATAGGTGCCCACCACCACACCTGGCTAATTTTTGTATTTTTAGTAGGGATGGGGTTTTGCCATGTAGGCCAGCCTGGTCTTGAACTCCTGACCTCAGGTGATCCACTCGCCTTGACCTCCCAAAGTGTTAGAATTACATACGTGAGCCACTGCGCCCAGCTGGAAAGTCTGGATTCTTATTCCTAGTTCTTCATTTCTGTCACATGCACTTAATTGACATTATGTCTACATATATTAGCCTTTTCCTACATGAACCATGTATTTACTTAGTAACCAGTGTTCTTAATGAAGTATTTAGTCTTGGATTTCTTGTAAAATTTCTCTGCATTCCTGAGACAGTGTACTATACATAAAATATTCTTGTTGACTTAGTAATTTATATTATTCAAGCTTCTACCTGTGGCCTTTTTCTTGAGCACACTCTTAATCATCATTTGGCTTGTAAACATTCACCTGAACTGTGACTACAAACCTTTTTAAATAATGTGGGAAAAAGGAAAGATAAAGCTTACCTTTTCACAGTTTTGGCTCTTAAACATTCCACAAATGTCATTAAAAATTTGTATTAGGTCAGTCATGGTGGTTTACGCCTATAATCCCAGCAGTTTGGGAGGCTGAGGCAGGAGAATTGCTTGAGCCCAGAAGTTTGGACTAGCCTGGGCAATATAGCAAGACTCTGTCTCTACTAAAAAAAAAAAAAGTTTATTTTTTTTTAGAGTCATTTAATGTATTTTTATGCACGAAAATGGTGGGAGGTTTTGTTTTTGTTTTTTGCTTTCCATGTGGGAAAGGTTAACATTGGAACTGTTTCTAGTAAAAGATTTTTTTCAGGTTGGGTGTGGTGGCTCATGCCTGTAATCCCAGCACTTTGGGAAGCCAAGGCAGGTGGATTACCTGAGGTTAGGAGTTCAAGACCAGCCTGGCCAACATGGAGAAACCCCGTCTCTACTAAAAATACAAAAGTAGCCAGCTGTGATGGTGCATGCCTGTAATCCCAGCTACTTGGGAAGCTGAGACAGGAGAATCACTTGAACCTGGGAGGCCTGGAGGTTGCAGTGAGCCAAGATCATGCCATTGCATTCCATCCTGGGCAACAAGAGTGAAACTTTGTCTCAAAAAAGAAAAAGTAAAAAAAAAAGAATTTTCTTCATGTTACCTATCCAAGCACTGTCCCATGGTCAGCAAGTCATATTTTACAATGTGGATTTTCCAAAATAATTGAGTACAGCTATTATTGTATGGCTTCTTTTAGTGACTCTCTGTTATGTGGTAGTGTTTATGGAATTACCAATATCTTAAATTTTCAAAGGAACCTTGGAAGTCTATCACTCTAAATGAAAGTCTGTCATTCTACATAAATATGTGCTCAAATTTGACCAACTCAGTTTAAGACACAAAACTAATTTGAAGAACAAAAAATGAAGAGTTTACAATTAATGGGTTAAATTTTTGTTAACTTTTGTTAGTTTAGTCTTCTTATAATATTTCTAAATGAAAAATGATAGGTATTTGTTACCATGTGTGAAGATTACTTTGTTAAAAGCAAAGTGTGATGTGCTAAATGTTAATTACTGTTTTTATATGTTTAAATCATGCCAAACAAATCATGTCTGTGCCATCCAGGGTCTATTGTTAGTCTTTTTCTGAGTACTTGGATTGGGATAAAGGGCTTGTACTATGCACTTTTTATTAATGAATAAATAGAAAACATTAGTAACACTTTTTGTTTTCTGTTTGGCTTTTGTGGGAAGAGAAGCAAGCATCTCTTGCTTAGTAGATGTTAACATCCTATATTAAACAATGTCTTTGTAAGACCTAGCTAAAGACATTCCTAAGAGAACTTAAGTTTTAAGAAAAGTTGTGAGAAAAATACTTGTAAAATATGCAGTATGGGGCCAGTATTCAGAAGTAGAGCTTCTCTCTTGGAAATTAGATTGCAGTCACATTTCTTTGGTTATTTTCTTTCTCTCTCTCTTCCTAGAATACCAGGTAAAATAGACATTTGCTTTGAGGGACTGATATCCAATACTGTTAATTATTTGAGCAGACATACCTTCCTCAAAAGGAGCTAGACATGTCACTGTACTGAAAACACGAGAAAATTTACTTCTGTGAGCTGGAATGTGTCCAGACATTACCACTGATACTCATATACATGTAAAAATAGTAACATTGCTCTGGCATGATTTTGATGTCAGTGTGTGTAATAACTTAAGTGTTACTTAAAATAGATAAATTTGTGAAATAACGATTTCCAGGAGACAGTCATCTTTTTTTGATTCAATCTGAAGATAGTCATGTACATGGCAATGGATATCTGAATCCTCAGTAAAACTGTATAACTTTTTATTAAATGACTCTGCTGCAATACTAGTTTTCCTCTCATAAAATGGAATTCAAGTAAGTTTCTTGCTTTCTGGCATTTCTCCTGATGATTTTCTCAGTTCTAGATCTCAATCTGTAGAGTTGTTGGGGTCTTCCCCCCCCAAAAAAGATGCTCCATAAACACCAACTACAATTCTCTTTCATGATCATATTTTTAAAAATTGGAGTTACCAGTATGATCTTCTCCCATTAGTTGCTTGTCAGGTACTTTAGTGTGGATGTATCTTCTCAAACAAATGTATTATGTTCATTCAGTAAAGATTTCAACAAATTTTTATATTTGTTGCTTAACTTTCTATAAATGGATTTTATTCAGGATTAGATTACGGAAACCATTTAAAACCATCAGATGCCAAATTAAGGTGTCTACTGAAGTTAGTGGGGAGATGTTTGGGAGGCAAGGATTATTTAGGGGAGAAAAAAATATATATAGTTTTAAGGATAAAGCAACTTGTTTTTTTTTAAGACAGGGTCTTCCTCTGTCACCCAGGCTGGAGTACACTGGCACAATCTCTGCTTACTACAGCCTCTGCCCCCCAGGTTCAAGCGATTCTTCTGCCTCAGCCTCCTGAGTAGCTGGGATTACAGGCATGCACTGCCACGCCCAGCTGAGTTTTGTATTTTCAATAAAGATAGGGTTTTACCATCTTGGCCAGGCTGGTCTTGAACTCCTACCCTTGTGATCCACCCACCTCAGCCTCCCAAAGTGCTGGGATAACAGGCGTGAGCCACCACACTGGCCAGGATAAAGCAACTTTCATATCAATACATGTTTTATTGGGAGGTGGGAGGATCATTTGATGCCAGGAGTTCAGGACCCGCCTGAGCAACATAGACTGTCTCTACAAAAATAAAATAAAACTTAGCAGGGCCAGGCTTTCTGGCTCATGCCTGTGATCCCAGCACTTTGGGAAGCCGAGGTGGGTGGATCACAAGGTCAAGAGATCAAGACCAACCTGGCCAACATGGTGAAACCTCGTCTCTACTAAAAAAAAAAATACAAAAATTCGCTGGGTGTGGTAGCACGCATCTGTAGTCCCAGCTGCTCGGGAGGCTGAGGTAGGAGGATGGCTTAAGCCCAGTAGTTCCAGGCTACTGTGAGCTGTGATTGCGCCACTGCACTCTAGCCAGGGCAACAGAGCCAGACTCTGAGTCAAAAATAGAACTTCTTTTCCCCAAGTTTTTGTGAAAGAAAAAATAAAAAATTTTAAGAGTACTGTTCGCTTATACAAATCTCCACTTATTTCTAGGAAGTTTAGGAATTAGAAAAGTATTGTTTGCAATGTCTGGAATGCAAGATATTCCAGTATCTGAGGTTATAAGCACTCTTAAATATGTGCTCATAACCTCAGATACTCAGTCTATACTTGATGATTAATGGTTTTGAATTGCAGTATGTATTAGCTTTGAAAATTAGACCGGAATTAAACACAAATACCACACAGCAGATTCAACATACAAAAAGCCTCTTACATTGTTTTTAAATAAATGAATCTGTTAAGTATGTAACTCAGTCAGTGTCAAAGGGCAAGGCACTTTATATGAAAAGGCATCTCAGACCCTGAATCGAATGCAGCTTTTCATGACAACTAATTAGTATGTAAACAAATATTGGAAGTTTAGTTGTGCTTAAAGGGGCTTCCTTACAATTAATCCAGCCAGGACAATTTTGTGGTTATAAAATATAGGACAGATGGAAATCTAACACCAGACTCTATACCCCCAACAAATGGGTTAAGATTTATATCCTTGCAAATGTCATTAGTCTTCATTTTTGTTTTTTGTGTTTTTTTTTTGAGACGGAGTTTCGCTCTTCTTACCCAGGCTGGAGTGCAATGGCGCAATTTCGGCTCACCACAACCTCTGCCTCCTGGGTTCAGGCAATTCTCCTGTCTCAGCCTCCTGAGTAGCTGGGATTACAGGCACGCACCACCGTGCCCAGCTAATTTTTTGTATTTTTAGTAGAGACGGGGTTTCACCATGTTGACCAGGATGGTCTCAATCTCTTGACCTCGTGATCCACCCGCCTCAGCCTCCCAAAGTGCTGGGATTACAGGCTTGAGCTACCGCGCCCGGCTCGTTAGTCTTCATTTTTATCTAACAGCTTTTTTTTGAGATAGAGTCTCACTTTGTCGCCCAAGCTGGAATGCAGCAGCACCATTAAGGCTCACTGCAGCCTGGACCTCTGGGGCCCAAGCTATTCTCTGCCTCAGCGCCACAAGCAGCTGGGACTACAGATGAACCCCACCACACCAGGCTAATTTTTGCAGAGATGGGGTTTCATCATGCTGCCCAGGCTGGTCTCCAACTCCTGCGCTCAAGCGATCCTCTTGCCTTGGCCTCCCAAGTGCTGACATTACAGTGCGTAAGCAACCTGGCAACATTTTCTTAGAAATTATATTGTACTTTGCTTTGTTTCACATTACACTTACATCCACATCTTCTCATCTTTCCAAAGAGTTTCACTAGTAACTGCCTGTTGAAAGCTCATAGTCTCAAACTTCAAGCATGATACTGCAAGCCAAAGCTAAATTAGAAAATCCAAAGCTTAAGAAAATCTTGGGCTAAATAAGGTAATATTGTAAATTTTAGTTTCTCCATTAAAGAATGGCTAGGACTTACCATTTTCTTCCTTCATAACATCCAAGGAATTTTTTCATTGTGTCACAATATTTTTAAAAGTGAGGCCGGGTGCAGTGGCTCACGCCTATAATCCCAGCACTTTGGGAGGCTGAGGAAGGTGGATCACGAGGTCAAGAGATTGAGACCATCCTGATCAACAAGGTGAAACCCCCTCTCTACTAAAAATACAAAAATTAGGGGGGCATGGTGGTGCGTGCCTGTAGTCCCAGCTACTTGGGAGGCTGAGGCAGGATAATTGCTTGACCCCAGGAGGCAGAGGTTGCGGTGAGCCAAGATTGTGCCATTGCACTCCAGCCTGGGTAACAACTGTGAAACTCCGTCTCAAAAAAAAAAAAAAAAAACTGAATCACAGTCACACCTATCTAAGTGTCCACTGGCAGTGGCTAATTCCTTGTGCCCTCTTGTATTAATAATTCCAATGCTAATCTCTAATAGCAGTAAAGATATTCAAAGAGGGCCAGGCACTGTGGCTTCCGCCTGTAATCCAAGCATTTGTGAGGCTGAGGCAAGAGGATCCCTTGAGCCCAGGAATTAGGAGACCAACCTGGGCAACATAGTGAGACCCTGTCTCTATTTGTAAAAAAAAAAAATTATAAAGTTTTAAAAAAGATATTCAAAGAGTTTTGAGTGAAGAAAGGTAGCTAACAGTTGTAACCCTTTACCACTTCTGCTATAATTTTCATTACATAAATGCCCTAACACAGTGATTCATAGTTCCCTTAATCAACTCTTCATCTAATTCTCAACTTCTGTTTTCATTGTAGCAGTTTTATCATTTGCATTACAAACATTTAGTATTCTGTCATTTTTTTTTTTTTTTTTTGAGATGGAGTCTCTATCTGTCGCCCAGGCTGGAGTTGAGTAACACGATCTCAGCTCACTGCAACTTCAGCCCCCACCCCGGGTTCAAGCACTTCTCCTGCCTCAGCCCCCTGAGTAGCTGGGACTACAGGCGCCTACCACCACACCCGGCTAATTTTTTTTTAGTTTTAGTAGAGATGGGGTTTCACTGTGTTAGCCAGGATGGTCTCTATCTCTTGACTTCGTGATCTGCCTGTCTCGGCCTCCCAAAGTGCTGGAATTACAGGCGTGAGCCACCATGCCCACCAACCTATTTTGTATTTTTAAAAATTGGGCTGGGCATGGTGGCTCACACCTGTAATCCTGCCACTTTGGGAGGGTGAACAGATCACTTGAGACTAGAAGTTTGAGACGAGCCTGGCCAACATGATGAAACCCTGTCTCTACAAAAAATACAAAAATTACCTGGGTGTGGTGCATGCTTGTAATCCCAGCTACTAGGGAGGCTGAGGCACGATAATCACTTGAATCCAGGAGGCAGGGTGAGATCATGCCACTGCACTCTAGCCTGGGCAACAGAGCGAGACTCCCTGGGCAATAGAGCAAGACTCTGGCTCAAAAAAAAAAAGGGCTGGGCACAGTGGCTCATGCCTGTAATCCCAGCACTTTAGGAGGCTGAGGCAATTGTTTCTCTTGAACCCAAAAGTTTGAGACCAGACTGGACAATGTGGCAAAACTCCGTCTCTACAAAAATATTTTAAAAATTATCCAGGCATAGTGGAGCATGCTTGTAGTCCCAGCTACTCAGAAGGCTGAGGTGGGAGGATCACATGAGTCTGGGGAGGTTATTAAGGCTGCAGTGAACAGTGATGATTCACTGCACTACAGCATGGGTGACACAGTGAGACCTTGTCTCAAAAATAAGTAAAATAATTAAAAAATATATTTAGTATTGTCAGTAGTTCCCAATTTATCCTTGGGGAAAAAAATGCTAAGTAAAATAGCTTTGTGGGCCCGTAGTGGCTCAGGCCTGTAATCCCAGCACTTTGGGAGGCCAAGGTGGGTGAATTACTTGAGGTCAGGAATTTGAGACCAGCCTGGCCAACATGGTGAAATCCCATCTCTACTACAAATACAAAAATTAGCCCTGTGTGGTGGCGGGCACCTGTAATCCCAGTACTCAGGAGGCTGAGGCAGGAGAATCGCTTGAACCCGGGAGGCAGAGGTTGCAGTAAGCTGAGATCATACCACTGCACTCAGTCTCAAAAACTTTTTGGAGTCTTGCTCTGTTGCCCAGTCTGGAGTGTAGTGACATGATCTCGGCTCACTGCAACCTCCGCCTCACGGGTTCAAGCAATTCTCCAGCCTCAGCCTCCCAAGTAGCTGGGGTTACAGGCACACAACTGCCACAATGCCCGGCTCATTTTTGTATTTTCAGTAGAGATGGGATTTCACCATGTTGGCCAGGCTGGTCTCACATTCCTGACCTCAAGTGATTCACCCACCTCGGCCTCCCAAAGTGCTGAGATTACAGGCATGAGCCACCACGCCTGGCCAAATTTTTTTTTTTTAATAAAACAAGATTCAGAGTTTCTTGTGGGTATAAAAAAACTTCCATATTTCAAAAGTTATTCCATGCATTTAAACACAAAATTATATTTCACACCTAAATAAGTGATATTGGGCTTTGGTGTTTAGATCAATAGGCTACTAGAATAATAATAGAAACAATAAACAAAGTAGTAAATGGAGGTAAAGGGAGAAGTGTCTTTTTTTTTCATACAAAGCACCCTGTATTTCAGAGAAATGTACAGGTAGCGGCTACCATCATCCATAAACTTTCAGAGTTCATATTTTTTCTTTTCTCCCCAGATTGCAGACAACACTGTTTTCAGTGGTGGTGAAAGTTCTCATGGGTCTTCCCACCAGCATGAGACTCCAAGTCTGACTTCTGTAACCTCTTCCCCTTGATAGGAGAGCTGCTGATTTTCTTTGGCTCTCAAACAATGTGGTGTAGAGAACTGTCCTACAGTCAAGTCGTAAGTTTGACCCTTATTAGGTGACCTTGGAAAAGATACTTAACTGCTGAGTCTTAGATCAGGAGCCAGTTTGGTCAATTACTGGTTCACTGTGCTGAGAATTAGAGATACAAAAATTACATAACATATGGTACCAACTCTCAGTGCTTTTTTTGAGACACGGTCTCACTCTGTTGTCCAGGCTAGAGTGCATTAATCCATTCATGAGGGCAGTGCCTCCATGACCCCAACACCTCCATTATTCCCCACCTCCCAACATTGCTACACTGGAGATCCAGTTTTTAACACAGGAACTTTGGGGGACATATTCAATCCATAGCAGCAAATACATTTTGATTAATAGGTGAATAAATCCATTGCAAGAGAAGATGAACAACAAACTATCAGATCAGCAATTCTCAACTCTGGTTGCACATTGTACTCACCAGGAGAGCTTTAAAAACTACTAATGCATTGGCCCCACACCTGAGAGATTCTGATTCATTTGGCTTGGGATTTGGCCTAAGTGTCTACAGGTGATTCTAATAGTAGCTGACAGTCAGAACCACTAACAATAATGAATACTAAACTGGTCGGGCACGGTGGCCAAAGCCTATAATCCCAGCACTTTGGAGGTAGAGGTGGGAGGATTGTTTGAGCTTAGGAGTTTGAGACCAGCCTGGGCAACATAGTGAGACCCTGTCTCTACCAAAAAAAAAAGGAGGCTGAGGCAGGATAATTGCTTGAACCCAGGAGGCAGAGGTTGCGGTGAGCCGAGATCACGCCATTGCACTCCAGCCTGGGTAACAAGAGCGAACCTACGTCTCAAAAAAAAAAAAAAAAGCCAGGTGTGATGGTATATGCTTATAGTCCCAGCTACTTGGGAGGCTAAGGTGGGAGGACTTCTTGAGCTGGGGCAGTGAGGTATGATCCTGCTACTGTACACCAGCTCTGGGCAATAGAGTAAGACCCTGTCTCATAAAAAAAAAAAAAAAAGAAAGAAAAAAGAAAAAAAAAAACCTGAACCCTGCATTTAGTTCTAGTGATGAAAAACAAAACATGGCCAGGCACAGTGGCTCACACCTGTAATTCCAACAATTTGGGAGGCCGAGGCGGGTAGATCACTTGAGGTCAGCAGTTTGAGACCAGGCTGGCCAACATAGTGAAAACCCCATCTCTACTAAAAACACAAAACTTAGCCATGGCATGGTGGTGGGCACTTGTAATCCCAGTTAGGAGGCTGAGTATATTAGTCAGGGTTCTCTAAAGGGACAGAACTAATAGGATAGATTTATATATAAAGAGGAGTTTATCAAAGAGTATTGACTCAAACAGTCACAAGGTAAAGTCCCACAATAGGCTGTCTGCAAGCTGAGGAGCAAGGAAGCCAGTCTGAGTCCCAAAACCTCAAGGGTAGGGAGGCCGACAGTGCAGACTTCAGTCTGTGGTCAAAGGCCCAAGAGTCCAAAAGCTGAAGAACTTGGAGTCCAAAGTTCAAGGGCAGGAAGCATCCAGCAGAGCTAATCTAGTCTTTCCATATTCTTCTGCCTGATTTTATTCTACCCTGGCTGGCAGCTGATTAGCTAGAGCCCACCCAGATTGAGAGTGGATCTGCCTTTCCCAGCCCACTGACTCAAATGTTAATCTCCTTTGGCAACACCCTCACAGACACACCCAGGAACAATACTTGCATCCTTCAATCCAATCGAGTTGACAATCAATATTAACCATCACACTGAGGTAGGAGAATCACTTGAACATGGTAGGCAGAGGTTGCAGTGAGCCAAGATTGCACCACTGCACTCCAGCCTGGGCTACAGAGTGAGACTCCATCTTAAACAAATGAAACGCGCCACTGTCATGAAAAAGAAAAGGGTGGTGATTATTTTGTAATGAATTGGATCAAAATTATGTTAATAGGGTGAATATTCATTCTTCACATAACTAGATTTTGTAGTCTTCAAAAAGGAATGGGCAGGCTGTGGTGGCTCACTCCTGTAATCCCAGCATTTTGGGAGGCCGAGAAGGGCAGATCACTTAAGGCCAGGAGTTTCAAACCAGACTGGCCAGCATGGTGAAAACCCATCACTACTCAAACTACCAAAATTAGCCTCGAGTGGTGGCGCATGCCTATAATCTCAGTTAGGCATGAGAGTTGCTTGAACCCAGGAGGCAGATAATTTACAGTGAGCTGACTGCGCCACTGCACTTCAGGCTGGGTAACTCTGTCTCAAAAAAAAAAAAAAAAAGAATTCTTGTAGTGGCAAGGTCATTTCTTTTTAGTCCTGGTCCTCAAGAAGTTTATATTCTAGTAATGGGGGAAAGATAATAAACATAAATACCAATGAACAAATAGCTAAATTAATTTCAGGGACTTCTAATTGCTAAAGTAAAATTAAAATATAATCATGGTGAAATAACTTTTTCTTTTGACAGGATCTCACTATGTTGCCCAGGCTAGCCTCAGACTTCTGGGCTCAAGAGATCCATTAGCCTCAACCACCACCTGAGTAGCTGAGATTACAGGCATGCACCATCACACCTGGCTCTGAAAGATTATATTTGAGTTGAGATCTGAATAATGCAGCTAAGCAAAGATCTGGGCAGTTTTCTAAGAGAAAAAACAATAGTGACAAGCTCAAAGGCCCTGAAATGGAAACAGGCTTGGCATTTTCGAGTGACTGAAGATCAAATGACGGGTACAAGATCAGATCAGAAGTAAGGTTTATATTTTGTAGGATCTTGGAAGCCAAATAAAGATTGTGGATTTTATTCTGAGTATAAAGGATAGCCGTTGGTACAGGGGGTGGAGGTTATATGACCTGATTTATGATTTTATCTCACTCTGGCTGCTGTGTAGGAAGATGAATTATATCAAGAAGGGAGGCAGAAAACTAGTAAACCACTGGAGTTCAGAGATGTTCGTGGCTTTGACTAAGGTTGTGGCAGTACAAATTGTAAGAGATTAGATCTGGAATATATTTTGGAGGTACAGCCAGTGCATTACAATCAAGGCCTGGCTATGAAAGGGAAGAAGAGAAAGCAAGTGATGTCTGGTTTGGGGGCTGACCAACTAGTGATACCAATTGAGATAGAAAAGCTTTATAGTAAGGGAATGAGGGATGAGAAAGAGCAAATTGAGAGTAAATATTTGCTGGATATAGATTCACTTGCTGCAATAAAGAGATCCAGTGGTTTAAACCAGATTAAAGTTCTCTTTCATGTAACAGTACAATACAAGCAGTCTAGAGCTAAAATGCATGCATCAGGTATTCAGAACTTACACTTTCTATTGTTGCTCCCCCAACCTCTAGGGCAGTGCTTCTCAAATTGCTTGTGTATGTGTGCACTTCTCTGCATGGTCAAAGATAGTTCATCACAACATCCATTGGGTCAGTGTTCCAGCTAGAGGGGAGTGAGGAGAGGAAGGAGATATGGAGGGTCTGCTTCATTGTATGTTTGTCATGGAAGTTGTTCATATTCCTGACATTTCTTTGCTAAAACATAGCAAGAGTCACCTTTGCTCCAGTTCTCAACAAGTTCCTGATCTCCATCTGAGACCACCTCAGCCTGGACCTTATTATTCATATCACTATCAGCATTTTTCTCAAAGCCATTCAACAAGTCTCTAGGAAGTTTCAAACTTTCCCACATTTTCAAGTCTTCTTCTGAGCCCTCCAAACTGTTCCAAAGTCTGACTGTTACCCAGTTCCAAAGTTAATTCCACATTTTCAGGTATCTTTTCAGCAACACCCCACTCTACTGGTACCAATTTTCTGAATTGGTCCGTTTCCATACTGTTGATAAAGACATACCCAAGACTGGGCAATTTATAAAAGAAAGAGGTTTATTTGGATTCACAGTTCCACATGGCTGGGGAAGACTCACATTCATATTGAAGGCAAGGAAGAGCAAGTCATGTCTTACATGGATGCCAGAAGGCAGAGAGAGAGAGCTTGTGCAGAGTAACTCCTTTTTCTTTTTTTGAGACAGAGTCTTGCTCTGTTGCCCAGGCCAGAGTGCAGTGATGCAATCTCGGCTCACTGCAACCTCTGCCTCCCATGTTCAAGTAATTCTCCCTACCTCATCCTCCTTAATAGTTCTGATTACAAGTGCCCACCACCATGTCCAGCCAGAACTCTTCTTTTTAAAACCGTCAGATCTCATGAGACTTATTCACTATCACCAGAACAAGACTTGCCCCATGATTCAGTTACCTCCTACTGGGTTTCAAGATGAGATGTGGGTGGGGACACAGCCAAACCATATCACAGTTACTCTGAAAGCTGAGGTGGATCACTTCAGCCTGGGAGGTCAAGGCTGCAGTGAGCTGTGTTCGTGCCAAAGCACTCCAGCATGGGTGACAAAGTGAGACCCTGTCTCAAAAAAAAAAAAAAAAAAGAAAGAAATGAAAGGCTTATGGTTTACCCAAACAAAACCTTACTGTGAGTGATATGGTTTGGCCCTGTGTCCCCACCCAAATCTCATTTTGTATGTCCCATAATTCCCACATGTTGAGAGAGGGACCTGGTGGGTGATAATTGAATCATGGGGGCAGGTTTCCCCATGCTATTCTTCTGATAGTAAATAAGTCTCATGAGATCTCATGGTTTTAAAAACTGGAGTTTCTCTGCACAAGTCTTCTCTTCTCTTGTCTGCCACTGTGTGAGATGTGCCTTTCACCTTCTGCCATGATTTTGAGGCCTCCCCAGCCATGTAGAACTGTAAGTCCAATAAACCTCTTTCTTTTATAAATTTCCTAGTCTTGGGTAGGTCTTTATCAGCAGCATGAAAAAGAACGAATATAGTAAATTGGTACCAGTAGAGTGGGGCACTGCTAAAAAGATACCCAAAAAGGTGGAAGCAACTTTGGAACTGGGTAACAGGCAGATGTTGGAACAGTTTGGAGGGCTCAGAAGAAGACGGGAAAATCTGCAAAAGTTTGGAACTCTCTAGAGACTTGTTGAATGGCTTTGACAAAAATGCTGATAATGATATGGACAATGAAATCTACTCCGGTGGTCTCAGATGGAGATGAGGAACTTTTTGGGAACTGAAGCAAAGGTGACTCTTGTTATGTTTTAGCAAAGAGACTGGCAGCACTTTGCCCCTGCCCTAGAGGTTTGTGAAACTTTGAACTTGAGAGAGATGATTTAGGGTATCTGGCAAAATAATGTCTAAGCAGCAAAGCATTCAAGAAGTGACTTGGGTGCTGTTAAAGACATTCAGTTTTATACGGGAAATACAGCATAAAAGTTTGGAAAATTTTCAGCCTGACAACATGACAGAAAAGAAAATCCCATTTTCTGAGGAGAAATTCAAGCTGGCTGTAGAAATTTGCATAAGTGATGAAGATCCAAATGATAATCAGCAAGACAATGGGGGAAACGTGCATGTCAGAGATCTTAAGGGCATGTTAGAGATCTTCATGGCAGCCCCTCCCATCACAGGCCTGGAGGTTTAGGAAGAAAAAATGGTTTCATGGGCTAGGCCCAGGATCCCTCTGCTGTGTGCAGTCTAGGGACTTGGTGCCCTGTGTCCCAGATGCTCCAGATATAACTAAAAGGGGCTTAGGTACAGCTCGGGCTATTGCTTCAGAGGGCGAAAGCCCCAAACTTTAGCATCTTCCACATGGTGTTGAGCCTGTGGGTGCACAGAAGTCAAAAACTGAAGTTTGAGAGTCTCCACCTAATTGATATAAAAAGCAGATAAAGGCCAGGCATGATGGCTCATGCCTATAATCCCAGCACTTTGGGAAGCCAAGGCAGGCAAATCACCTGAGGTCAGGAGTTTGAGACCATCCTGACCAACATGGAGAAAACATGTCTCCAATAAAATACAAAATTAGCCGGGCATGGTGGCACATGTCTGTAATCTCAACTACTTGGGAGGCTGAGGCAGAAGAATTGTTTGAACCCAGGAGGTGGAAGTTGTTGTGAATTGAGATTGTACCATTGCACTCCAGACTGGGCAACAAGAGCAAAACTCCGTCTCAAAAAAATAAAAAAATTGAAGAGTCGAGTAAGTTGTTTTCATGTGGATTATAACCATTGGTATTTACCATATTAGAAATGAAAACTGACAAATTATATATAAAATATTAGTTCCTTAAAATTGACAATAAGCCCATTACATGCTAACATAAATAGCATTTTTTTTTTTTTTTTGAGACGGAGTTTCGCTCTTGTTACCCAGGCTGGAGTGCAATGGCACGATCTCGGCTCACCGCAACCTCCGCCTCCTGGGTTCAGGCAATTCTCCTGCCTCAGCCTCCTGAGTAGCTGGGATTACAGGCATGCGCCACCATGCCCAGCTAATTTTTTGTATCTTTAGTAGAGACGGGGTTTCACCATGTTGACCAGGATGGTCTTGATATCTTGACCTTGTGATCCACCCGCCTCGGCCTCCCAAAGTGATGGGATTACAGGCTTAAGCCACAGCACCCGGCCCATAAATAGCATATTTTATTGAAAAATTACATTTTAAAAATAAAAAGAGATTGACACTGTTTTACATTTTGTAAATCTCTAATATCTGATTTAAAAGACAGCTTAAATCTATCTGCTTTCATATCACATTATAGTTTCCACAAAACTTCACTGTACACTTTTGAGAGAACAAGACTGAAAAAAGCAAGTAACACATGAAAACCATGGATCCAAGAAAGAACCTCGGAGATTGTTGACAGCCCCCAGCTCACATTTGGAGAACTGCTGTCATAAATCCAAAGGTCCATTCTAGCTGGCACTAATAATTGACTTAATTTCTGAGAGCCTATTAACCGTGTTGAAGATTCTGATTCTACCAAAGTACTAAAAAAGAATGTGAGGGGAATACTAAATAGAAAAGTGTTGAATTCAAAATGAAGGGACTAATCATACATAAGTGGTTTTTATTACAAAGCAAATTGTATTAGGTAAATTAAATCTATGTATGTGCCAAGTTCAAAAACATGCCCTACTATAGTACTTGTCATATGTACTGCAATTACTTGTTTATATAACTCTTCTACCTAACCTGTGAGCTTTCCAAGAAGGAATTGAGTCTTGTTTATTTGTTTGTTTGAGATGAAGTCTCGCTCTATCACCCAGGCTGAAGGCGTGTTGTCACCCAGGCTGGAGGGCAGTGGCACGATCTCGGCTCATTGCAAACTCTGGCACCTGGGTTCAAGCAATTCTCAAGCCTTAGCCTCCTGAGTAGCTGGGATTACAGGTGCCCACCACCTCGCCCAGCTAACTTTTGTATTTGGTAGAGAAGGGGTTTCACCATGTTGGCCAGGCTGGTCTGGAACTCCTGACCTCAGGGGACCCACCTGCTCTGTCCTCCCAAAGTGTTGGGATTACAAGTATAAGCCATTGTGCCCAGCCAAAGGAATTGAGTTTTGACCCCTTTTGCATCTTCAGCCTTTAGGATAATGTCTGACACACAACAGGCATTAAAATTTGTTGTCTGAATGAACTGAACTGCACAGAATGTAGGAAGCCTATATATACTGGCCAGGCCTGGTGGCTCACACCTATAATCCCAACACTTTGGGAGGCCGAGGCAGGCAGATTGCCTGAGCTCAGGAGTTCGAGACCAACCTGAGCAACATGGTAAAACCCCACCTCTACTAAAAAAAAAATACAAAAAATTAGCCAGGTGTAGCAGCATGCACTTGTAGTCCCAGCTACTTGGGAGGCTGAGGCGGAAGAATTGATTGAACCTGAGAGGCGAAGGCTGCAGTGAGCCAAGATTGTGCTACTGCACACCAGCCTGGGCAATAGAACATGACTCCATCTCAAAAAAAAAAAAAAATTAGTCGGACTTTGTTGTGGTAGCCTATAATTCCGGCTACTTGGGAGGCTGAGACAGAATTGCTTGAACCTGGGAGAGGAGGTTGCGGTGAGCCAAGACCACATCACTGCACTCCAGCTTGGGGGCCAAGAGCGAGACTGTCTCAAAACAAAACAAAAACAAAAAGCCTACATATCCTGCCACATGTGCTACAATCCATAGCAAACTATGTTTCATCCACATTCAACGACTTTCTTAAAGTTGCCATCATGATCGTATCCAGAAAACTGTGATTTATATGGTATTTTAATGTTATGCCCTCGCAAGTTAGAAGGAAAGCACCACACTCTAGTTTCAATGGAGAGGCCTTTATTGCCGGCAACGGAGAGGGATCTCACGCTCAAAAATCTCTTGGCCCTGACTAGGGGGGATGTGATTTCTTTTTATACCCATTCTAGGGGAAAGGGGAGGGGAAGTCTAGCTGAAGTGGAATTTTACAGAAGCAGAACAAGCAGGTTAGAAGAGGAAAGCTGGGCCGGGCGCGGTGGCTCAAGCCTGTAATCCCAGCACTTTGGGAGGCCGAGGTGGGTGGATCACAAGGTCAAGAGATCGAGACCATCTTGGTCAACATGGTGAAACCCCGTCTCTACTAAAAATCAAAAAATTAGCTGGGCATGGTAGCGCGTGCCTGTAATCCCAGCTACTCAGGAGGCTGAGGCAGGAGAATTGCCTGAACCTAGGAGGCGGAGGTTGCGGTGAGCCAAGATCGTGCCATTGCACTCCAGCCTGGGTAACAAGAGTGAAACTCCGTCTCAAAAAAAAAAAAAAAAAAAAAAGAAGAGGAAAGCTGGTAACCAGGAGGCAGGAGCATTCCCATAATTGTTGGTTACCAAAGCGGGGTATTCACAATAGCCGGCGGACTTGCCAAGCAGGATGTGGTTACAATGGTTACAAGGTGCTGGGTACAGCGTGACTCAGTGTGCACCCGAAGGAGAAATGGCGGGGAGGGAGAGGCTAAGATGGGGTTTGTCAGGCTCACATCTAAGATGGAGTCTGTCAGGCTCACATCATTTCCACTTGTGTTTTTGGGGAGTCAAAGTGTTGACTCCATAGTGAAAGTGGATTATACTGAGTTCTGAGATACATAAGTTTGACAGAAGTTATGTGCTGTCTTATGAAATTAAGGAGCCAGTTCAGAATGCATGGTTCAAAGATTAAGCCTAATAAGAGGAGAAGAAGGGGACCTCCTAATCCAGTTATTAGGATGGTTAAGATGGTTAACCATGGACTCCAGTTAAACATGCTTTGGTACTAGGGAGTATTATTTTCTCGATCCTGGTGGTGTTTATGTAGGTTTTCTCTGACTTTCTGGGGAGTGTCTTTAATGACACCTGTTTTATTGGCATAGAAACAGCAACTTTCTCCCAAAGCAGCACATAACCCACCTTGGGAGAAAAATAAAAGATCTAGTCCTTGGTGATTCTGAAGGACTACCTCAGCCAAAGACTCTACCTGGCTATGTAACAAATCAGTAGCCACCTGGAGCCTTCCTGGGTTGGCATCTATTTGTTAGGATGGTGGCTAACCCAGTTTCTCCTCAAACTAAGGCAGCAGTACCAATGGCTGCTGACTCAGCCACACTTAGTCCCATTAGGAGAGGCACTAGAAGTGGAACTGCTCAGTCCGGGTGGTGTGAGGAGATGTCCTTCTGGTCCACTGTACACATATACTTAAGGAAGCACATGGACGGTAACACACAGGCTAGGGCTGGGGGTTGAGCCATTGAGACAATGAGTTAAGCCTGAGGTGCATGCCAGTCAGGTGCTGTTGAGTGCCTAGTAGGAAACTGAGGAGTTTATTTATTTATTATTTATTTATTTGTTTGTTTGAGATGGAGTTTTGCTGTTGTTACCCAGACTGGAGTGCAATGGCACGATCTCGGCTCATCACAACCTCTGCCTTCTGGGTTCAAGCAATTCTCCTGTCTCAGCCTCCCGAGTAGCTGGGACTACAGGTGTGCACCACCATGCCCAGCTAATTTTTTCTATTTTTAGTAGAGATGGGGTTTCGCCTTGTTGACCAGGATGGTCTTGATCTCTTGACCTCGTGATCCACCCGCCTCGGCCTCCCAAAATGCTGGGATTATAGGCGTGAGCCACCGCGCCCGGCCGTATTTTTTGTTTTTGAGACAGAGTTTTGCTCGTTTACCCAGGCTGGAGTGCAATGGCGCGATCTCGGCTCACCACAACCTCCACCTCCTAGGTTCAAGCAATTCTCCTGCCTCAGCCTCCTGAGTAGCTGGGATTACAGGCACGCGCCACTATGCCCAGCTAATTTTTTTTGTATTTTTAGTAGAGACAGGGTTTCACCATGTTGACCAGGATGGTCTCGATCTCTTGACCTCGTGATCCACCCGCCTCGGCCTCCCAAAGTGCTGGGATTACAGGAGTGAGCCACTGCGCCCGGCCCGGAAACTGAGGAGTTTATAACAGTGAGTAAAGACCGGTTGTAGGTAGTCTGAAAGGGAGAAATGGACATGTTATAAGCAGGACTAATTAAGCAAGAGGCATTTCCTGAGATAGCTCCCAAGGTGAGGGAATGAGAAGGTTTGATGCAGGGAGAGAGGCTTGACAGGACAGGTCCTTTCCAGGCAGGAGTGAGTCCTTTTTTGTGAAACTTTTTGACATATACCAGGTCACCAGGACAGAAAGACTGGCAGGGCCCGGTATGGTCAGGAACTGGATTAGGGTGTGCTTCCTGGATGAGTGGCTGGATGATGTCTTGAACCTGTTGGAGAGACTGTAGGTTCTGTAACAAATTAGTCTGGGTTATTTCTGCTATTAGGGTATTCTTTAACCTAGGTAGTATAGGGGGGTGCCCTTTCATACATAATTTCGAAAGGAGAAAAACCAGCCCTGGAAGGGGTGCACTTAACATTCAGGAGGGCTAAAGGAAGGAGGGCCATGGCCGGGCGCCGTGGCTCACGCCTATAATCCCAGCACTTTGGGAGGCCAAGATGGGTGGATCACGAGGTCAAGAGATCGAGACCTCGTCAACAAGGTGAAACCCCGTCTCTACTAAAAATGCAAAAATTAGCTGGGCATGGTGGTGCATGCCTGTAGTCCCAGCTACTCGGGAGGCTGAGGCAGGGGAATTGCTTGAACCCAGGAGGCAGGGGTTGTGGTGAGCTGAGATCCTGCCATTGCACTCCAGTCTGGGTAACAACAGCGAAACAGAGTTTCTAGAAACCAGTGAAAAGGGCCATCCAACTTTCACTGGTTTCTAGAATTAGCTTTGTAAGAGGGTTTTTTAAGATTCGGTTCATGCGTCCAACCTGTCCCAAGCTCTGAGGTCGGTATGCACAGTGGAGTTTTCATTCAATTTTAGGGCTTTGCTGATTGACTGAGCTATGGATGAGGTGAAGGCTGGCCCATTACCTGATCCTACGGCAAAAGGGAGTCCATGTCAATGGATGATTTCATTGAGTAGGCATTTTACCACCGTAGAAGTGGTTTCTCTTTTGGTGGCAAATGCTTCAGTCCATCCTGAGAAAGTGTCAAATAATACCAGGAGATATCTGTAGCTGGCTCAGGGAGGTTTTATGTCAGTGAAGTCTATTTCCCACCTCTCTCCCAGGCTACATCCTCGGAGACGGCAGCCTAGTTTAGGCTTGGGAGCTTGCTTGGCATTTACCTGTGCACAGGCTGCACAGCTGCTGGCCACCTGGCTAGTTAAGTCCTGGAGGTGAGGAATTTTGAAACAGCCTTGTAAGAGTTGAGTCAATTTGGTCCCTCCCAGTTGGGTAATGGAATGGAGTTGGCTGACTAAAGCTGGTCTGAGAGACCCAGGAAGGAAGATTCTTGAGTCTGGGAGGATCTACCATCTATTTTTAATTTTTGTTGGCCTGGAGGTTTGTTGCTTGCTCTTCTTTCTCTGGGGAGTAGACAGGGCAGGCTGGCAGGCTGGGAGGTGGGAAAGAGATGGCTGGCAATAAGAGTTAATGGGGTAACCGGGACTGTAGCAGCTTTGTGGGCTGTAGAATCTGCCTTTTGGTTTCCCCAGGCAACAGCCATGTTTTCTTTCTGGTGTCCCTTGTAATGGATTACAGCCACCTGGCATGGAAGCCATACAGCATCCAGTAGAGCCAGGATTTCTTCCTTGTTTTTGATAGTTTCTCCAGCCAACATGAGTGGCCCTCTCGGTAGATGGCACCATGGACATGTATGGTAGTAAAGGTGTATTGGCTGTCAGTGTAGATGTTGATATGCTTGTTCTTTCCCCCATCTGAAGCCTTGGATGAGGGCTATTTCTAAAAGCTGAGTAATATTTATTCCAGCAAATCCTTTATGTTTTTGTAACTTTTTGTGATGTCCGGAGCTGTCTGGGTCACAAATGCCAAATTAACAGCATGTCTATTTTCAGGGGCCACCAGGTCAAATGGAGTGTAAACTTGGAATGCTTCCTGGAGGCATTCCAAGAAAGTTCCAGGAGATTTATCAGTCCCCTTGACGACCTTGGTAGTTTTAGACAAATTCATGAGCTTCTGTGGGGCCCCTTTAATACCTGTGAGAAGATATTGGTGGAAGTTGTTCAGAGCCCCCCTCCCAGCTAAGGTATTAGGGTCCCAGTCAGGCCAGGTGGAAGGAAAGCTTTCCTCTAAGAGGTCTTCTGGCCTGTTTAATGAGGCCAACAAGGACTTTTTGGCCTCCCTTCTAATTCGGTCCCTTTCCTCAGCCGTAAAGGGTCAGGAGAATCTGCTGACAGTTATCCCAGGTGGGCCGGTGAGTCCAGAGTATGGACTCAACCAGTGAGGTTAAAACCTGAGGTTTAAAAAAAAAAAAAAAAAAAAAAAAATACCTGAGGTTTCTCAGAAAAGGGTGGGTTCTGAGCCTTCCAGTTATACAGGTCAGAAGTAGAAAAGGGAACAGACTAGAAATGGGCTGAGCATTCACCACCTGAAGGGGGTGATGCCTCCCTTAAGGAGAGAAGTGGTTCAGCGGCCTCCAGCCGAGGGCGTAGTTGGGAGGTGACAGGTGGGGAGGCAAAAGGAGATGAGGACGAGGAGACAGAGGGGGATCCTAGGAGATCAGGAGGATCACAGGGTTGGGGTAAGGGGTGAAGAGAGTTCTCCTCCTCCTCAGAAGGGGGCGGAACAGGAGGAACAGAGGGAGCAGGAGGTCAGGGCAAAGGAGAGGTCCAGCTCAGAAAGACCTTGGATGAAGGGCTGTGAACGCCACAAGATCGCAGCCAAGGGGAAGGGTTCTGGACTAAGTCCAGCCACCTACATTTGGTCAACCTAGGGAAATTGATCAGGGTGTCCGGGAGATCCGGTAACGATCATCCAAACAGCTCGGACCATCAGGGGATCTAAGGACCCCGACGGTGGCCATCTGGTTCCAAAATTTGGCCATTTCACTTTACAGAGAGTCCAGAGTCTACCTTTTGTAAGGCAAACTCCGTAGTCATCCGAAAAACCTGAGGAGAAATTTTTTAACATACATTGAAGAGGAGTGGAGGGATGAGTCTCCTGAAGGAGAAATGGCGGGGAGAGGCTAAGATGGGGTTTGTCAGGCTCACATATATGGAGTCTGTAAGGCTCACATCATTAATGTGCCTTTATAAATTACTAATCACTTTCTTCATGACGTATGTTAAAATGGCTTATGTCACTTGATGTAATCCTTAATGAGAAAAATAAAAAGCTATAACTGTGCCTGGCTTTTTTTCTATATTAGAGGCTTAAAATGACCTCGAAGCGGCAAAAGAAATGAGCAGAACTGCACTCCACATTAAAAACGAGCAGGTTCCATAGGTTCATTTTACTCTTTCTCACACACGGCACTTACATGTTGCATACTCTCTGCTCCATGGCATGCAGACATCCCAAATCCCGGAATGGGCCTGAGGAACATCTCTGGAAAGCGCGCCCGGAGGGAGTGGGGGGGGTCCTGCCTCTCCGCCAGGGACCAGGGCGTGGACACCCGCTGGTCCAGTCACGAGAAACTCAGCATCTTCCAGACAGGAGGCGCCTCTTTCCCAGAAGCGGCGGCTCGGGAGGGATCTGACTAAACCTTGGGTGGCCGGCCCAGAGGGCGCGGTTGATCCTGGGGCTCCGGGACTGTGGGCGAGGAGTAATCCGCCAGCCGGGACCGACCCGCAGAGTCTAGGGGGCCGAAACCCGGAGGCGGCGCTCCAGGGTGCTGAGGAGACCGGAAAGGTGGCCAGGACCTTCCGGTCCCTTCGGCCCGCCACCTGCCCAGGACCCCCGCAGCCCTAAAGCCTGGCGGACAAGGAGCGCACGCGGCCTTCGCCTAGGCCAGGACAGGGCGGCGAGAAAACAGCTGCTGGACTACAAGGCTTGACCACTCCGCGACCCATGACCGCCGAGTAGGCGAGCAAACGGCATGCACCCGCGGCGCGCCCCAGTCTCCGGGTCCAGCGGATACGCCACGCACGCAGCCCCGCCCAGCGCCGCTCGCGGTAGGGGCGGAACCGCTGAGCTGGCCCGAGCGGATTCGCTCATCTTGGCCAGGGGCGGGGAAGGTCCGCCCCTCCAGGACCAGCCCCACTCCTGTCACCCCGCCCCAGGCCCTGAAGGAAATAGGGACCCGGCCTAGAGTCTTGTGTAGCGGAAGGGGGAGCTAGGAAGAGGCAGAGGGCAGAATCCAGGAGGGCCTGGCTGCGGGGGAATGAAGCCTCCGCCTTCTCGGGCCGAAGCCTTTAAATACGGGCTCAGGCCCTGGACTCGGGGTGCAGCGCGTGGCAGCCTGAAGGAGAGGCGTCCGCCGAGAGGGAGCACAGACAGAGCGGGGCGCGGGTGGAGAAGCTGCGGCAGCCCGGCGCGTAGGAAGGTGCTGTCCGAACGATCGGGATAGGAGCGTTCCCCGCGCTTGCTGCTGGTAAGTGGGTGAGCGCCGCTGCTGGGCTGGCCCCGCCGCCGGGGCGGGATGCTCCCGGGTGTGCGCGCTGCTCCCAGTCGCTCGCTGCGCTCGGTCCCAGGCTTCCAGTCTCACGACCTGCGTCTTTTTGAGGCTCTGGGCAGGAACCGCATTTTGGAACTGCTGCCCTTGGGACGGGGTAGCCTGGGCTTCTTATTCAAGACTCGTGAGTCCTACAGCTCCTTCTCTTTCTGCTTCTACCCACTTTCTGACTTGGATGAGATTTGCCTGCCGCCTCCAAAGCCGAATGCCCACTATAGGAAGCAGTTCTCTGGTTGGGGACCTCATTTTGGCTGCAGAGTCGTAGTCTTTTGTTTGTGTTTAAGCATATGCTCACCTGAGAGGCTGCTGCTTTTCTCAGGCCGCCTCTCTTAAGAAACCAAATAGAAACGAAGCCAGAAAGCCCTTTTGAGAGCTAAATCCTAAGACTATCGTGATATCTGTCTGGGATGTGCTGGAATCCATTCTTGGCCCCCACACCCTAGAATTGCTCTGTTTGATGTCGGGGAAGGCCTTTCTTAGGTGCCTCGGGAGACCATGTTTTTGTGAGATCTTGAAAAAAATTATAAGTCCTATAAATATTTGGGAAGATAACTTAGTAGGGTTGGGAATTCTAGTATAGAGAAAGGAGGGGTTTACTGGTAGGAATCTATTCATGGTCATACAGAGCAGTAGCTGTCTATCCACAGACCTCAAAGACACAGTGAGCCTTTGAGTTTCTTCAAATCCCCTAAGAAATGGAGAACAGTAGTCTTTCTTCAGGGGAGTTCTGGAAATGAAAGAGCTGACTGTCTGCTCTGAGATGTGCTTGTTAGTGGCCAGGATCCAGTTTAAGGTAAGGGGTAGACAACCCTGATTGAAAGGATTTCATTTCTTCTCCAGTTGCTGTACTCCTTTTTCTAATAAAATCTGTAACTGGATAAGCATAATCCATCTTCCTTCGTGTTTACTTCCACAGCTTTACATGATAACCCTTAGATATAAAGTTTACCGATTTTCTTACTGATTAAATATTTTTCTCTGGTCAGGCATCTTTTACTGTTTAATTTCTGGAAATGATTAAAGTGATGTGTGGAACTGATGTATCCAACTATAATGCCCATTGTTAGCTCCTGGGTACCTATGCAAAGTATGCTGTAGAGAGCTGGGGCTAGAAGAATTGTATTCTGTTTAGACTGTAGTAAGGCATATATTATTTGTTAGTGACCCCTTCTGGGTTGGAATGTTTATTTGAATTTATGACATTTTACATGAAACTTCAGAATGGTTTGGTTTGTTGTGACTCTCCCAACATACAGAGGTAAAAACTCATTTCAAAATAACCCATTTAACAAGGAAACACTCCCGTGTCTCTGACAGAACAATAGAGGGCCAAAGGGTACTTGAAAGTAGAAATAAAAAATGGAATTGGAAGACATCTGTGTCATGCAAAGTGTATCACTAGCACTATGTCAAACTCCATGTTAAAGTTTATTGAAGATTTTATTGAGACTTCTAAGTGACCATTTAACTGGATTTGCACAGATTGTACATCAGCTTCTTCAGTAATTTTCCCATTGTCATCTATAAGCCATATTTCATGGGAAATAGCAAGGCAAGAATACCCAAAATAAAGCTTGTGTAAAACACATCCAGTTCTATAATGCAGGTCCATGTGCCATCAGTAGTCTACCCCAGCTGATGTATGTAAAGCAAGTTGAAATGTGGTCTTACAATCAAGGCAGATAAGAAGTAACTCTGGTGGGCCAGGTGCAGTGGCTCACACCTGTAATCCCAGCACTTTGGGAGGCCGAAGCAGGCAGATCACCTGAGGTCGGGAGTTTGAGACTAGCCTGACCAACATGGAGAAACCTGGTCTCTACTAAAAATACAAAATTAGCCAAATGTGATGGCACATGCCTGTAATCCAAGCTACTTGGGAGGCTGAGGCAGGAGAGTCACTTGAACCCAGGAGGCAGAGGTTGCGGTGAATCAAGATCAAGTCATTGTACTCCAGCCTGGGAGTGCAAGAGCCAAAACTCCATCTAAAAAAACGAAAAAGGTAGTAACTCTGGGGAAACATGCTGACTCAAGAAAATAACTTGGCCGGGTACGATGACTCATGCCTGTAATCCTAGCACTTTGAGAGGCCGAGGCAGGTGGATCACTTGAGGTCAGGAGTTTGAGACCAGCCTGGCCAACATGGTGAAACCCTGTCTCTACCAAAAAATACAAAAATTAGCTGGGAATGGTGGTGGGTGCCTGTAGTCCTAGCTACTTGGGAGGCTGAGGTGGAAGAATCACTTGAACCTGGGAGGTGGAGGCTGCAGTGAGCCCAGATTGTGCCACTACACTTCAGCTTGGGCAACAGAGTGAGACCTTGTGTCCAAAAAAAAAAAAAAAAAAAAAAGAACTTGATAGTATTCTGGTCAATTACTGCAAAAATACTATGATCAGCAATCGGAACTAAAGCTGAACATAGAAGTCTTCATCTGAAAAAGAGAGACCCTTATGGAGAGTTACTCATTCATTCAATTAATAATCATTGAGAGGCTGCTGTTCAGGATACAGCAGAGAGCAGCAGCAAATAAGAACTGTTAGCCTGGCTGTGCCTTATTAAACTATGAACTCCTTAAGCCCAGGAGCTGCAACAAGTAGACATTGATTCTTCATTTAATATATATGTTAGCAGAATCTGTCCTGGTTGAGATTGAAGGTAAAGTCTGCCCTAATAACATTTTGGCTATGAACTAATAATATTTTGGCTATTTTAAGTGGTAACTCTAAAAGATCCTTTGGTCCAACATTACTTTGAGATTCTACTTTTTAGGTATTCTAAATATACTGGGTTTAATTAAGTGAAAAAAGCCAGGTGTTAATAATATATATAGTATTCTATGGAATTTAGAAAGACAAGATTATTAGAATATGTGTGTTATACAAGAAAGCAAGGGTTGCTTGTGTGGAAGCAAAATAGAGGATAGCAAAGTAGATAAAGAAGGGGTTGGAGTGAGACTTCTCATGTATATCTTGCTACAACAGATTTAATTTTTGAATCTTAATTTTTTTAATATCTTAATTTAATTTTAATATCTACTCAGAATAATATTTTTTTTTTTAGATGGAGTTTTGCTCTTGTTGCCCAGGCTGGAGTGCAATGGTGTGATCGTGGCTCACTGCAACCTCTGCCTCCTAGGTTTAAGTGATTCTCCTGCCTTTGCCTCCTGAGTAGCCGGGATTACAGGCATGCACCACTATGCCTGGTTAATTTTGTATTGTTAGTAGAGATGGGGTTTTGCCATGATGGTCAGGCTGGTCTCAAACTCCTGACATCAGGTGATCCACCCACCTCGGCCTCACAAAGTGCTGGGATTACAGGCATGAGCCACCACACCTGGCCAGAATAAATAATTTTTAAAAATTTATTTCATATGGTTAAGAATACTGCTTTATTTAATTGAATCATATGATTCAAAATTCTGTCCATTTTTACTATTTTACCAAAATTCTATTTCTTTCTTTTTTTTTTTTTAGAGAGAGTCTTGCTCTGTCACCATGCTGAAGTACAGTGATATGATCTCAGCTCACTGCAACCTCTCCCTCCTGGGTTCAAGCAGTTCTCCTGCCTCAGCCTCCCAAGTAGCTGGGACTACAGGCGCATGCCACCACGCTCAGCTAATTTTTGTGTTTTTAGTAGAGATGGGGTTTTACCATGTTGGCCAGGATGGTCTCGATCTCTGGACCTCGTGATCTGCCAATGTTGGCCTCGCAAAGTGCTGGGATTACAGGTGTGAGCCACCTCGCCTGGCCAAAATTCTATTTCTTTTAATAATTTTTTAAAAGTCATGAGGGGCCTGGCATGGTGGCTCATGCCTGTAATCCTAGCACTTTGGGAGGCTGAAGTGGGTGGATTGCTTGAGTTCAGGAGTTTGAGACCAGCCTGGGCAACATGGCAAAGCCCTATCTCTACTAAAAATACAAAAATTAGCCCAGTGTGGTGGTGTGCAGCACCTGTTGTCACAGCTACTTGGCTGGCTGAGGCACGAGAATCACTTGAACCCAGGAGGCAGAGGCTGAAATAAGCTGAGATGGTGCCACTGAACTCCAGCCTGGGTGACAAAGTGAGATCCTGTCTCAAAAATAATAAATAAATAAAAATAAAAGTCAGGAGGGATCAGACTCTATGAGTTGATATCTGCAGCACTAAAAGATCAATGTATAAGCCAGATTAGTAGTTTATAAACACAGGCTACAAACAGTCCAGAGTACTTACATGGATGAGTCAGCTCATTTTCTTTTAGTAGGAAAATCTATCCAGAGAACCAAATGAAAAGTTATAACCTTGTTTAATACAGACTCAAGCCAAAGTTGGAAAATCTTAATTATATGCTTTGTCTTTTTTCATAATAGGGATATTCTTCTTGCCAGGCATCCAAATTAGGCCAGCCTTCCAGAATGTGTTCTCTGATTCATACAGGAGTATACTAACAAATTCTTAAACTCTCTGATTACCATTTTCCTTCTCTTTGCAATCTGTGAATGGGTTAGATTAGATGATATCTGAGGTCTTGGCAAGGCAAAATCATTTCTTTGCTTCTAAGAATATGATCAGTTTGATAGTTCTCATTATAACGGATAAATGGGCATACTTATATATAAATCAGTTCCTTGTTTGATTAGTATGAATCAATTTACCTAATGCTTTTGAAACCTATCAAAATCTGTGTAACCCACTTTTCTGCTGGCATTGGGAAGAAAAAAATCTGTGTAACAGCTTTGGTAATTACAGAAATTATATTTTCTTTTATTTATTTATTTATTTATTTATTTATTTTTAAAGGCGGGGTTTCACCATGTTGGTCAGGCTGGTCTTGAACTCCCTACCTCAGGTGATCCGCCCACCTTGGCCTCCGAAGTGCTTGGATTACAGGCGTGAGCCACTATGCCCGGCCAGAAATTACATTTTCTTTAACCTTCTTATGGTTTCTGATTAAAGTTGAAATGGAGTTTAAGATGATTTGTTTCCTAGTACCTAAAAATAAACTTCGAAAGCCAAATTTGTGTGTAGTGCATATAATCTCAGAGGCCAATTCTGGGCTGTGGAACCAATCTTATTCTATATAATCATAACCTAAACCTGTTATAAGCTCATCTTTGGCCGGGTACAGTGGCTCATGTCTGTAATCCCAGCACTTTGGGAGGCTGAGGCGGGTAGATCACTTGAGGTCAAGAGTTTGAGATCAGCCTGGCCAGCATGGTGAAACCACATCTCTACTAAAAATACAAAAAAAAAGAAAAGTTAGCCAGGTGTGGTGGCTCATGCCTGTAGTCCCAGCTACCTGGGAGGCTAAGGCAGGAGAATGGCTTGAAACTGGGAGGCGGAGGTTGCAGTGAGCCAAGATCACACCATTGCACTCCAGCCTGGGCAACAGAGCAAGACTTTGTCTCAAAACAAAACAAAAAAACCTTTATCTTTGTATACTAGCATTTATTTAAGCAAGAATTGTACAAGTATGTTCATCCTGGAACTTTCAGCAATCAAAATTGTCCTAGTGTATTATAGGCCTAAGAAATAATCTTTGTGGCTCCCCTTCAATAATATCAGTTACTGTAGTTTTTTTCCCATATGTTTTATGCTAGTGCAGCTGAGAACAGGCTAGGTCATCCAATTGGAAGGTTATATTTTAAATCTCTATTTTCGTATTTCCTCGTATATCTGTCATCTTGACAGTTTTTATCAAGTGTAATAAATGTACAATATGATCTCTTCAAATTTTCCATTTTCAATATTAGAACAATCTTACTGTTTTCCTTCTAGTACAATCATGTTTGAAATTAAGAAGATCTGTTGCATTGGTGCAGGCTATGTTGGAGGACCCACATGTAGTGTCATTGCTCATATGTGTCCTGAAATCAGGGTAACGGTTGTTGATGTCAATGAATCAAGAATCAATGCATGGAATTCTCCTATACTTCCTATTTATGAGGTAAACATATTAAACAATTCTGTTTTTATGCTCTTGGTTTTCTGTTTTATTAAATAATTTATATGCACTATCAATGTAAAAATCTATAAGTGCAACTGGTAAGAAATTAAATTTTAAAAATCTGGATATAAAACATTATGGACATTGGCTGGGTGCAGTGGCTCACACCTATAATCCCAACACTTTGGGAGGCTGAGGCAGGCAGATCACAAAGTCAGGAGATGGAGACCATCCTGGCTAACACAGTGAAAACCCATCCCTACTAAAATAGAAAAAATTAGCCAGGCGTGGGTGGTACATGCCTGTAGTCCCAGTTACTTGAGAGGCTGAAGCAGGAGAATCGCTTGAACTTGGGAGGTGGAGGTTGCAGTGAGCCGAGATTGCACCACTGCGCTCCAGCCTGGGCAACAGAGCAAGACTCTATTTCAAAAACAAAACAAAACAAAAAAACATTATGGACATTAAAACACATTACTTTGGGTAATGTGGGTGGGAAAAATGACCAGAAAGAAGTCTATCAGAATGGTAGTATTAGTGCAGTGAGATTATGGGTAATTCTTTTTCTTCCCTGTTTTCTTTTTCTTTCTTTTTTTTTTTTTTTGAGACAGAGTTTTGCTCTTGTTACCCAGGCTGGAGTGCGATGGTGCGATCTCTGCTCACCGCAACCTCCACCTCCTGGGTTCGGGCAATTCTCCTGCCTCAGCCTTCTGAGTAGGTGGGATTACAGGCACGCGCCACCATGCCCAGCTAATTTTTTGTATTTTTAGTTGAGACAGGGTTTCACTGTGTTGACCAGGATGGTCTCAATCTCTTGACCTCGTGATCCACCTGCCTCAGCCTCCCAAAGTGCTGGGATTACAGGCTTAAGCCACCGCACCCGGCCTATCATGTATCTCTAAAAGATAATTTTGTTTTTCTTTGAGACAGGGCCTTGCTCTATTGCCCAGGCTGGAGTGCAGTGGCCCGATCTTGGCTCACTGCAACCTCTGCCTCCTGGGGAGGCTCAAGTGATCTTCCCACCTCAGCCTCCCGAATAGTTGAGACTACAGGCACACACCACCATGCCCAGCTATTTAAAAAAATTTTTTTTAGTAGAAATAGGGTTTTGCCATGTTGCTGAGTCTGGTAGCCCATAATAGTTTAATCCTCACAGTTTCCTCTCCCTTTTTTCTCTCCTATCTATTGGTTGAAGAAACCAGTTTGTTTATTGCCTAGAAATTTTCACAGTCTAGACCAGACACAATGGCCCATCGCTGTAATCCGAGTAATTTCAGATGCTGAGGCAGGTGGCTTGCTTAAGGCCAGGAGTTTGAGAGCAGCCTGACCGACGTGGAGAAACCCCATCTCTACTAAAAATACAAAAATTAGCCAGGTATGGTGGTGTGCGCCTGTAATCCCAGCCTGGGAGTAGAAGCACAAGAATTGCTTGAACCTGGAAGGTGGATGTTGCAGGGGGTTGCAAGACGAGATGTCGCCACTGCACTCCAGCCAGGGTGACAGAGTAAGACTCTGTCTCAAAAAAAAAAAACAAAAAAACGAAATTTTTCAGTCTGGATTTTGCTGGTTGAGTTCCCTTGGAGTTTTTCAACTTATTCTTTATTTTATGTAAATTGGTAGTTAGATCTACAGGGACAGGTCCAATCAGATTTAGGCTTGATTTTCTTTTTGTAAGGATATTTGTTAAGTGGTTGTATACTCCACCATATTTTTAACATAAATATATCTCTTGTTAAACTAGGAATTTTTTTTTTTTTTTTTTTTTTTTTTTTTTTTTTTTTTTTTTTTTTTTTTTTTTTTTTTTTGCCAATCAATGAGAGCTTGTAAGGTTGCTGAGGTTGGTTGGCCTTGAACTCTTGGCCTCGCCTTCGCAAGCGCCACGACATCCGGCCGGAGCCACTTTGGGCCCCTAAACTAGGAATTTTTTAAAAATATAAAAGGGTTTCTTATAATAGGATTTAGAAAAATATACATTTATTTAAGTATAAAGAATAAATTGACTTTCACAGCCAGTTGTATGGCCTGAATTATTGGGAGTAAAAAATGTGCAGTCATAATGACAATGCAAAGTATATTTGCTTGAAATCAAAGAGGACCTTGAATTTTCTGAAAATTGTGTTGATACTCAGAGTTAATAGTTAACTCTTTTGAGTGAGGCACATGGTAAACAATGACAAAGCATTAAATGAGCTGCTCTTCTGACTGTAGCAAGTTCAATGGCAATTTCCATTTTGCTTTATTTAGTATACTTATGAAGCAAGGCGTCGTAGCCTACTCCTACAATCCTAGCACTTTAGGAGGAGGAGGCGGGAGGATTGCCTGAGCCTGGGAGGTCAAGGCTGCAGTGAGCTGTTGTCATGCAACTGCACTCCAGCCTGGGGGAAAGAGCAAAACCCTTATCAAAAAATAAAATAACATAGACCAGGTGTGGTGGCTCATGAATGTAATCTCAGCACTTTGGGAGGCTGAGGCGGGTGGATCACCTGAGGTCAGTTTAAGACTAGCCCAGCCAACATGGTGAAACCCCATCTCTACTAAAAATACAAAATTAGCCCGGTGTGATGGCGCATGCCTGTAATCCCAGCTACCTGGGAGGCTGAGGCAGGAGAATTGCTTGAACCCGGGAGATGGAAGTTGCAGTGAGCCAAGATCATGCCGCTGTACTCCAGCCTGGGTGACAGAGAGACTCTGTCTCAAAAATAAGTAAGTAAAATAAATGGGCTGGGCATGGTGGCTCACTCCTATAATCCCAGCATTTTGGGAAGCTGAGGCAGGAGGATTGTTTGAGCTCAGGAATTTGATATCAGCTTGGGCAACACAGTGAAATTTTGAAACCCCATCCCTACCAAAAAAAGATACAAAAATTAGCCAGGCGTGGTGGCACCTGTGGTCCCAGCTACTTGGGAGGCTGAGATGGGAGGATTGTTTGAGCCTAGGAGGCAGAGGCTGCAGTGAACTGAGATTGTACCACTGCACTCCAACCTGAGTGACAGAGACCCTGTCTCTATTAAAAAAATAAGATGTGCACTTGTGGCCTTTGGTATATGATCCTTAACTTTTCTACAAAGGTAATTTGAGAGCAACCTACACATTTAAATTACCATATTACTCTCCCCTTTAACAAAAGTAATTCTATATGATTAGGTTATCTCACATAACTGGCAAGTTATATGTACAGTTCCTCTTCTTTTTTCTTTCTAGCCAGGACTAAAAGAAGTGGTAGAATCCTGTCGAGGAAAAAATCTATTTTTTTCTACCAATATTGATGATGCTATCAAAGAAGCTGATCTTGTATTTATTTCTGTAAGTATTTTCCTTTGCTGTGTGAATTTTAATGTATTCTTGTCTATATAAAAGTTTTATCATATTTTAATAGTAAATCCATTGGTATTAAGCCTGAACATTGCTTAGTATAGAGTCGTCCAGTTGCATTTTGGTTGTCACTTTGTCTAACAGTTCACAAAACCCCATAATCATCTTGTCAAATATGTCATTTCAAGTCATTGAACAAATAAACTCAAAGAAAGTTCTAATCTGAGATTTAGAACTAGGAAATGCTGGTAACATTGAGAGCACATGTGATGATAGTATATTTCATATTTATTTCATCATTTCTTGTTTCCAGTGGTTGGCAGAGGTGAGATGAAGAAAATCAGTTTGCAAACTTAGAGGCATCTCCTATCTAAATGAATTTTATATTAATTGTTTATAACTTGGCATATGTTGGTTAGATTATCAGGTTAACCAATACACACCTTTGCCTGATAATGTGGCTGAACTGTCCTACCTTTATACTAAAAAAAAAAAACAAAAACAGAACCAACACTTGAGATTAAACTACAGTAATTCAATATTTGAACCAAAACAACTTATATCTTGCTGTCCTAGTAACCATCTACTCAAATATTCTGTATGTAATGATGTAGCTATCACCAGCTGGAAGCTGAGGAGGGTGTTATATGACTTAAGATCTTTTTTTTTTTTGAGACAGAGTTTTGCTCTTGTTACCCAGGCTGGAGTGCAATGGCGCGATCTCTGCTCACCGCAGCCTCCGCCTCCTGGGTTCAGGCAATTCTCCTGCCTCAGCCTCCTGAGTAGCTGGAATTACAGGCACACGCCACCGTGCCCAGCTAATTTTTTTTTGTATCTTTAGTAGAGACGGGGTTTCACCATGTTGACCAGGATGGTCTCGATCTCTTGACCTCGTGATCCACCCGCCTCGGCCTCCCAAAGTGCTGGGATTACAGGCTTGAGCCACCGTGCCCGGCCGTGACTTAAGATCTTTACAAACTGGGCATGATGGCTCATGCTTGTAATTCCAGCACTTTGGGAGGCCAAGGCAGGCAGATTGCTTGAGCCTAGGAGTTTGAGACCAGCAAGGACAACGTGGTGAAATCCTGTCTCTAATTAGCTGGGCATGGTGCTGTGTGTCTGCGGTCCTGACTACTTGGGAGACTGAAGTGGGAGGATTGATTGAACCCTGGAGGTTGAGGCTGCAGTGAACCATCATTGCACCTAGCACTCCAGGCTAGGTTACAGAAAGAGACCTTGTCTCAAAAAATAAAAAAATAAAAAAAAGAGAAAGAATTCAGCCTCTTCTTTTTGACCTCCTTAATCATTTCAGAGAAACTGATGCAGCTTCTATGACTTACCTACCCATCTCCTATTTAAACTTGCAGAAAGTTATAGTAGAGGCATAAAAAAATAAGAAAATATTTTGGAGTAGGTATCTGGAAAAAATGAGTTACTTAGTCTAATTTTTAGGTGACCAGAGCCTGGAATGGTAATAGGATAATTTTTTACAGAAAGGAAATCTAAAAATAGTATGTTTTTGAATGCCAGACGGAAATCATTTTGTAGCAAAATCAGTTTTCAACTGTTTGATCAGACAGCTTCCCCTGGTAAAGGAGCGCTGAAAACAATAGTTTAACTATTAGGTTAAATAGGAGATGGGTAGGTAAGTCATAGAAGCTGCATCAGTTTAACTATTGTTTTCAGCGCTCCTTTACCAGGGGAAGCTGTCTGATCATCTCCCATCTCCAGCCAGTTTCACCCTACATCATGAGCGGCCTTTGCCTTTCTGTACTCCATTACATCTAACTCTTGCCCTAAGTTGTTCCATGCATATAAACAGCTTTTTCCTCTTGCTTTTCACACCTCAATTCAATCTTCAAGTTTTGATTTATTTTCACTTGGTTCCTTTATTTAGTCTCCCATTAGGTTGTAATCTTATCAAGAGAAGAGAGTGATAACTCCTTTCTATTATTTCAAAAATAATTCCTATTCCCTTTAAGTTTTAGACTTTTCAGAGCACTTTGATTTTGTCAGAGCACACTCATGTGTTAGTTTTTAGGGAGCCACTATCCTCATTTTCCAATGAGATCATTGAGGCAGAAGCAGCCACTCTTCTCCAAGGTTACTATAATACAAAACTAAATGCCTAGGCTCTGGGCTCATGATTTTTTTTTTCCCTATAGGAAAGTCTTTGTCCATTGGCCAGGTGTGGTGGCTCATGCCTGTAATCCCAGTACTTTGGGAGGATGAGGCAGGCAGATCACTGGAGTTCAAGAGATTGAGACCACCTTGGCCAACATGGTGAAACCCAGTCTAAAAATAGAAAAATTAGCTGGGTGTGGTGGCATGCCTATAATCCCAGCTACTCAGGAGGCTGAGTCAGGAGATTTGCTTGAACCTGGGAAGCAGAGTTTGCATTGAGGCAAGATTTCGCCACTGCACTCCAGCCTGGGTGACAGAGCAAGACCCTGTCTCAAAAAAAAAAAAAAAAAAAAAAAAAAGTCTTTGTCCACATAGTATTCTGTATCCTGAAGATGATAGATAATGTTTAGCTTTAATGAGTTCAGAAAGCATTTGTGAATTATACTGTAGATACTTTAAAATGCTGCCAATATAGGACTGTAAAAATAGAGGAATAAAAAAGGAGGCCAGGTCCAGCAGGGCTAAACTCCATCTCTACTAAAAATACAAAAATTAGCTGGGCATTGTGGCATGCGCCTGTAGCCCTAGCTACTCAGGAGGCTGAGGCAGGAGAATTGCTTGAACCTGGGAGGCAGAGGTTGCAGTGAGCCAAGATCACTCCACTGCACTCCAGCCTGGGTGACAAAGTAAGACTCCACCACAAAAGAAAAAAAAAAAAAGAAGGCCAGGTGCGGTGGCTCACCTCTATAATCCCAGTACTTTGGGAGGCCAAGGTGATAGATATCTCGGGTCAGGAGTTCGAGACCAGCCTGCATGACTTATGAGACCCTGTCTCTACCAAAAATACAAAAAATCAGTGGGGCATGGTGGCGCGTGTCTATAGTCTCAGCTACTTGGGAGGCTAAGGCAGGAGAATCGCTTGAACCCGGGAGGTGGAGGTTGCAGTGAGCTGAGATTGTGCCAGTGCACTCCAGCCTGTGCACAGAGCAAGACTCCATTTCAAAAAAACAAAAAAACAAAACAAACAAACAAAGACATTTGAAAGCTCATTTTTAAGGACTGTAGTAATATATACAATAAAGGGAATAAGAGAAGGCTTCTGTTTCATTTCAGATTGTGAAATCCTTTAGGATAACTGACTCATTCATTTGTATATTTTCAGGGCTTAGCTGGAATCTGCCTGCCCTGGTTATCTGGCACACAGATAGTAGCTTCCCAACAAAAATTTACTGAATGAATTCTCTAGATGCCTCAAGCTATTTCTTCTGATGATTATATTTATAAAATGTATTATTTCTGTGAATCTAATGGAGGATTAAATCAAGGCTACTGATGATTATTAACTCTGCACTTGAATCAATAGTTCAGAGTATATCTCAAAATCACTATCTCACAGGTACTGTTATTTATCCCATATACTTTCATCAGGTGAATACTCCAACAAAAACCTATGGAATGGGGAAAGGCCGGGCAGCAGATCTGAAATACATTGAAGCTTGTGCCAGACGCATTGTGCAAAACTCAAATGGGTACAAAATTGTCACTGAGAAAAGCACGGTTCCAGTGCGGGCAGCAGAAAGTATTCGTCGCATATTTGATGCAAACACAAAACCCAACTTGAATTTACAGGTATGAAAAATGAAGCATCAGATACTGGTTATTCTTATGTAAATACTGATGTGTTACAGTTGCCCATAATTCTAGCTTAAAACTTTCCAGGCACCTGAGGTCAGGAGTTTGAAACCAGACTGACCAATGTGGTGAAACCCCATCTCTACTAAAAATACAAAACTTAGCTGGGTGGGGTGGCACGTGCCTATAGTCCCAGCTACTCAGGAGACTGAGGCAGGAGAATCGCTTGAACCTGGGAGGCGGAGGTCGCAGTGAGCCGAGATTGCACCATTGCACTCCAGCCTGGGTGACAAAAGGGAGACTTCTTCTCAAAAAAACAAAACAAAACAAAACAAAACAAAACAAACCTTTCCTTTGTATTGGGATTCTAGGTGCTATCCAACCCTGAGTTTCTGGCAGAGGGAACGGCCATCAAGGACCTAAAGAACCCAGACAGAGTACTAATTGGAGGGGATGAAACTCCAGAGGGCCAGAGAGCTGTGCAGGCCCTTTGTGCTGTATATGAGCACTGGGTTCCCAGAGAAAAGATCCTCACCACTAATACTTGGTCTTCAGAGCTTTCCAAACTGGTTAGTATATAGCATTCAACTCTCCATTAAATTAAAGCCAAGCATTTCTTTAAGCCTGATAAGCTACACAGTTACTTTTTTAATAGTAGTAAGAGGTTATGCTTGCACATTAAAATTATGAAATAATTTTCACAAGGGGGATCAAATATCAGGGTATAAAATAGTCTGAAAAATTCTGAAATCTTAAAATAGTAATTTGGTTTTTATTACTGTTTCCCTCCCTTTACCCTTTTTCTTAATCATCTGTCCTCTCTAATTTAAAACATTTTCCCTTACATCCATTGTCTTCTCAAATTGAGGCCATGAGTATCTTATATATCTCCCTTAGTAATCTGCATCAACTCATTGAAATATAAACTAGATGTATAAAATCGCTCTTTTAGTTTATCTTACTCTTCTCTATTTTTTTTTAAGGCAGCAAATGCTTTTCTTGCCCAGAGAATAAGCAGCATTAACTCCATAAGTGCTCTGTGTGAAGCCACAGGAGCTGATGTAGAAGAGGTAGCAACAGCCATTGGAATGGACCAGAGAATTGGAAACAAGTTTCTAAAAGCCAGTGTTGGTAAATTAAAAATTTTCTCTAATAAAAAGAGCCACTATTTACTGAAAGCATATTATTTGCCACTTTCAGTACCAGCACTTTATATATCTCATTTATTTCTTATAACCTATTAGGAAGGTGCTGTTATTTTCTTTTTTGAGATGATTCACACTCAGGGAAATTTGTGCAACTTGCTCAAGTCATGCAACTAATGAGTAACCAGATGTTTCTGATGCCAAAGCCGTATTATTCCTTAAAGCATATTGGATTGCACTAGAGCAAGGGTGGAAAAACCATGGCCTGTGGGTCAAATCCAGCCCACAGCTTGTTTTTGTAAATAAATTTTATTGGAACACAGCCATGACTATTAGATTACATATTGTCTATGGCTGCTTTTGAGCTACAATGGCAGAGTTTAATAGTCTCAACAGAAACTGAATGGCCCACAAAGGCTGAAATATTTACTGTCTGGCCCTTTACCATGAAAGTTTGCTGACCCAGGCCAAGCACAGAAGTTCATGCCTATTATCCCAGCACTTTGGGAGGCCGAAGCCAAGGCAGGCGAATTGCTTGAGCCCAGGAGTTTGAGACCAGCCTGGGCAACATGGTGAAGCCCCACCTCTACAAAAAAAATACAAAAAATTAGTCAGACATGGTGTTGCACACCTGTAGCCCCAGCTACCTGGGAGGCTAAGGTAGGAGAATCACCTGAGCCCGGGAGGTCAAGGCTGCAGTAAGCCATGTTTGCTCCACTACACTTCAGCCTGGGTGACAGAGTGAGGCCCTGTCTCAGAAAAAGAAAAAGTTTGCTGACCTTGTGCTAAAGTAAAGGATGTGGGGCAGTCATACTAGATGAATGAGAAAAAAATAGGGGATAAAAGGAAACAAAATGTTCAAGGTAGCCATTATGAAACTTTAGTTAGAAAATTATTTGGAAGTTACTTGTGGAGTTAAGTTGCCTGCAAATTTTATACAATTTATAAGCCCATTAATTATCCAACTGAATTTTATTATTTAAAAATCTTAATATAAGCTTTCTTATTTAGTATAAAGAAATTTGTCACATGATCAAGTTGTCTTGTTCTTACATTAAAATATTGTTCGTTTTTTTCTTTCTGCAGGGTTTGGTGGGAGCTGCTTCCAAAAGGATGTTCTGAATTTGGTTTATCTCTGTGAGGCTCTGAATTTGCCAGAAGTTGCTCGTTATTGGCAGCAGGTATTCATCTTTATAGTTGATTTCTGTTTAACCAAGCATGGTGGTTCACACCTGTAATCACAGCACTTTAGGAAGCCAAGGCAGGAGCATCACTTGAGGCCAGGAATTCAGGACTGGCCTGGGCAGCATAGTGAGACCCTATTTCTACAAAAAATTTAAAAATTAGCTAGGCATGGTGTTGCACCCCTGCTGTCTTAGCTGCTCGAGAGGCTGAGGTGGAAGGATCACTTGAGCCTAAGAGTTGGAGACTCCAGTGACTTATGATCTCTCCACTGCACAGTAGCCTGGACAACAGAGTGAGACCCTGTCTCTAACATAATAATAGTAGTAATTTCTGTTTAGCTTCTCATTAAGCATGTCACTTTTTGTCCATGAAATTTTTTTGATTGAATTTATTTATTCCAGGAACTCAACAATTAGTATATTTAATTTGCTTATTTTATGTTTATTTGTTGGGTATCTGCATTTTTTATTTATCTTTCCTGCTAATCATGGTAATGGAAATTTTTGAGAAACCAGTATTCTAATTTTATAACTAAATTTCCTCCAGGAGTAAAATAAGAACAATTTTCCTTAATTCTAATTCTTCTCTTTTTTTTTTTGTTTGAGACAAGGTCTCACTCTGTCACCCAGGGTAGAGTGCAGTGGTGCCATCACTGTTCACATCACTGACGTCCTGTGCTCAAGCAGTCCTCCCACTTCAAGTTCCCAAATAGCTGAGACTCACGAATGCACCACCATGTCAGCTAATTAAAAAATTTTTTTTTGTAGAGACAAGGTATCGCTAAATTGCCCAGGCTGGTCTAGAATTCCTGGGCTCAGCACTCCTCCCACCTCTGCCTTCCAAAGTGTTGGGAATATAATCATTAGCCACTGAACCTAGCCTAATTCTTCTCTACCTTGAAAGGCATAAAATCAAAATAAAGAAAGAACCTATATTGTAATGCTGGTTGGGCGTGGTGGCTCACACCTGTAATATCACTGTACTTTGGGAGGCTGAGGCAGGCACATCACTTGAGATCAGGAGTTCGAGACTGGCCTAGCAAGGCTGAGGCATGAAAGTCGCTTGAACCCAGGAGGCGAAGATTGTAGTGAGCCAGGATCATGCCACTGCACTCCAGCCTGGATGACAAAGCGAGACTTTGTCTCAAAAAAAAAAAAAAAACCACCTATATTTTAATGCGTTTAAGTGCTTTTGTATCTGTTAATATTTGTTTTGGACCTTTCAGACTCACAGAGCCAAAATTAGAATCCCTTCCCAAATTGGAAGCCTTGTGAGCTCTGGAAGTAGAGTTGATGTTTATTGAATGCTTACCCTGTACTGGGTACTCTTTTGGGCAGTTGGTATACAGTATCTCATTTAATCCTTGTAACTAAAGTATCCCCTTTATTAGATGAGGGAACTGACACAGAGATATTAAGTAATTTGCCCAAATTAGTAGTCAGTATATGTGTCTTTTCCAAATGTTTTCCCCCTGAATTTATAATTTTTCAGGTTTCAGCAGTGATATGGGAGGGAATCTAAAGAAATGCATGTTTCTTTTTAAAAAAATTTTAACTTTTTAGGGACAGGGTCTCACTGTGTTGCCCAGGTTAGTTTCCAACTCCTGGGCTTAAGTGATCCTTCCACCTTAGCCTCCTGAGTAGCTGGGACTACAGGCACACCACCCTGCCTAATCAGAAACGCACATTTTTTGTTTGTTTGTTTGTTTTGAGACGGAGTTTTCGCTATTGTTACCCAGGCTGGAGTGCAATGGCGCAATCTTGGCTCACCGCAACCTCCGCCTCCTGGGTTCAAGCAATTCTCCTGCCTCAGCCTCCTGAGTAGCTGGGATTACAGACACGCGTACCATGCCCAGCTAACTTTTTGTATTTTTAGTAGAGACAGGGTTTCACCATGTTGACCAGGATGGTCTAGATCTCTTGACCTTGTGATCCACCCGCCTCAGCCTCCCAAAGTGCTGGGATTACAGGCTTGAGCCACCGCGCCCGGCCTAGCACATTTTTTTTTTTTTTGAGATGGAGTCTCGCTCTGTCACCCGGGCTAGAGTGCAGTGGCTTGATCTCGGCTCACTGCAACCTCCACCTCCTGAGTTCAAGTGATTCTCCTGCGTCAGCCTCCCAAGTAGCTGGGACTACAGGCACGTGCCATCACACCCAGCTAATTTTTATATTTTTAGTAGAGACGGGGTTTCACCATGTTGGCTAGGATGGTCTCGATCTCTTGACCTCGTGATCTGCCCACCTTGGCCTCCCAAAGTGCTGGGATTATAGGCATGAGCCACCATGCCTGGCCAGAAATGCACATTTTTAAGGGAAAATAGATACAATTAGTGTTATTCCACCCAATCTATCATGATGGCTTTATCTCACTGTTCATTGTATGAAAAATGCAGATAAACCCTTGATTTTCCAACACTTTGGGCTAATTGCCTAAGCTCTTAAGGTTTGATTGAGGTGGTCCTGGAAGCTTAACGCCTTAAAAAAAGAAGTTTCTTTTGCTATGCCCACCTGGTCACCAACCTAAATTTAATAGATTAAGTGATTAGAAACTCATAACATTTAGTTAGTGAAAAACCTTGTCAAATGTTTGTGGTGTTATGCTTCACCCAGAGGCAGCTAGAACTCAGCGTGTTGTTTGTTCCCTGTCCACTTTCCACTGGAACTTCGGTGAATAGTAGGCACAAGCAAATGAAGGTGTTTGTTTGCTTATAGCTTTTTTTCCACAGAGTTTAGAGACATGGGCTAAGGAGAATGTGGTTTCCTATGTGCCTTATTTAGGCTGGTCTAATAGCTGAACCTCAAAAACTTGGGGGTCGGGCGCAGTGGCTCATGCCTGTAATCCCAGCACTTTGGGAGGCTGAGGCGCGCAGATCACAAAGTCAATAGATTGAAACCATCTTGGCCAATATGGTGAAACCCTGTCTCTACTAAAAATATAAAAAATTAGCTGGACGTAGTGGCACATGCATATAGTCCCAGATACTTGGGAGGCTGAGGCAGGAGAATCACTTGAATTTGGGAGGCGGAGGTTGCAGTGAGCCGAGATCCTGCCACTGCACTCTTGCTTGGTGACATAGCGAGAGTCCGTCTCAAAAAACAAAGCAAAACAAAAAAAACTTGGTTGTGTTCTCCATTTTTTGCATCCATCTCAGCCTTATGCATGGAAAATCAAGCCAAGTGAAATTAAAAATTTTTAGGATGGCTTTTTTTTTCTTTTTTGTTAAGACAGAGTCTGGCTCTGTTGCCCAGACTGGAGTGCAGTGGCACCATCTCAGCTTACTGCCACCTCTGCCTCCTGTGCTCAAGCCATCTGATGTCAGCCTCCCAAGTAGCTGGGACTACAGGCACACACCACCAAGCCTGGCTAATTTTTGTATTTTCTGTAGAGATAGGGTCTTCCCATGGTGCCCAGGCTGGTCTTGAACTCCTGAGCTCAAGCAATCCGCCTACCTCGGCCTCCCAAAGTGCTGGGATTACAGGTGTGAGCTACCACAGCTGGCCTTGGATGGCTTTAAGGAAGGGGATGAGTGGTTCTTTTTTTTATTATTTTTAAATCCATAGTTCTTTTTTTATTTTTTTTAAAACCAAACTAAAGTTTGGTTAATTTTTGCTTCCTGTTAATATGTAAGCACTGTATTTGTATAATAGCACTCACCATAAAACTCTGAGTAATGTGTGTCACAGGCTGTGCCTCTTTTAACTAATCATTGCACAATTGTACATGTAATTTCAGGTCATAGACATGAATGACTACCAGAGGAGGAGGTTTGCTTCCCGGATCATAGATAGTCTGTTTAATACAGTAACTGATAAGAAGATAGCTATTTTGGGGTTTGCATTCAAAAAGGACACTGGTGATACAAGGTATGTTTTTAAAAATATTTCAAACCCTTTGAGAGCACGTTAACTCATCTTAATTTTTTGATTGGTGGATGTGTACATAAAATACATGTATATATATAAAGAATAAAAAGAAACATCCATATCTTCACCACTCAACCAGCTTAAGAAATAGAATCTTACCTGTATCTTAAACTCCCTCTTATTAGAATATAATGCCATGTAAAGCTTAGCAATACTGATTTTTTTTTTCCTTTAGAGAATCTTCAAGTATATATATTAGCAAATATTTGATGGATGAAGGTGCACACCTCCATATATATGATCCAAAAGTACCTAGGGAACAAATAGTTGTGGATCTTTCTCATCCAGGTGTTTCAGAGGATGACCAAGGTATGCCTTTGAGTCTCATAAATCATTTTGAGTACAGACTTTAAAACTTTGTTATCATCTGGGAACTTTAGGTTGTTCAGTTTTATCATTTATATCATTGGTATGCCCTCTTTTAAACCTCATTTCTCTGAAATGAAAGTCTTAGGCATAATGTCATCAACATTGATTTGAAGTGATCAGCTTTGGATTGATTGGGCCAGTGTATTTTCCAACATATTCCACAAAGCCCCAGAGTTCCAAGGAGATGCTTCCAGAGCAGGGTTTGGGGCCTCTCACCATCATTCCCATTGATCCTGCAATCAGATGATTCCCAACTCCTCCTGCAGTCCTAGTGTTAGAATATCTATAGTACTATCCCACTATGTGTGGTTTTGTTTTCCACAGGTTCAGTTATCTGTGGTCAATTGCTGTCTGAAAATACTAAATGGAAAATTCCAGAAATAAACAATTCATAAGTTTTAAATTGTATGCTGCTTCATCTTGCCGAAGACATTTATCATGACTTTGTCCAGCATATCCATACTTTATATGCTACTTGCCCATTAGTCTCTTAGTGACTTTTGGCTGTCAGATTAAAAAAAAAAGTATGTGTATAAGTATATATGGTGTTCAGTACTCTCCACAGTTGGGGATCTTAGAATGTATCCCTTCAGATAAGGGGGGAACTACTGTAATGTCAAATAACTCCTTTCTTATTTCTATTTTATTTGTTGTTGTTGTTGCTGTTGTTACAGTGTCCCGGCTTGTGACTATTTCCAAGGATCCATATGAAGCATGTGATGGTGCCCATGCTGTTGTTATTTGCACTGAGTGGGACATGTTTAAGGTAAGGTAACAGAAATGATACTAAGGAAAATTCTAGAGGTGCTCCACTATCAGCTGGGGTTGAGTATATGTGTTCATGTATGTGTTTTAATTGTTCCTGTGGTATGTCTTTACAGGAATTGGATTATGAACGTATTCATAAAAAAATGCTGAAGCCAGCCTTTATCTTTGATGGACGGCGTGTCCTGGATGGGCTCCACAATGAACTACAGACCATTGGCTTCCAGGTAATCGTGATCCTGGACTGGTTTTTTTTTTTTTTTTTTGGTTTGGTCTTTAGTGTTTGATTCAGCAACTGGAGACTATAATCTAGTCAAGTGACATATCAAAAGACCATCATAGAAGGTCAGAATATGTTTAGCTGATTAAGATAATAGCTTTCTAGGAAAATTCTCTTGGGAAACAAAATCAATATCAGAAATTTATTTCAACAATTAGGACAAGGGCTCATTTGCTTTTTAAACTCATTGTGTAGATTTTAGAATTTTCTTTTCTTTTTTTTTTTGAGATGGAGTCTTGCTCTGTCACCCAGGCTGGAGTACCGTGGTGTAGTCTTGGCTCACTGCAACCTCCACCTCCCAGTTTCAAGCAATTCTCCTGTCTCAGATGCCTAAGTAGCTGGGATTACAGGCGCGTGTCACCACGCCAGCTAATTTTTGTATTTTTAGTAGAGACGGGGTTTTACTGTATTGGTTAGGCTGGTCTCAAACACCTGAGCTCGTGATCCACCCGCCTTGGCCTCCCAAAGTGCTGGGATTACAGGCATGAGCCACTGCGGCCGACCTAGAATTTTCTTACTTTCTTTAGCAGTAACGTAACTCTGGGGCAACATGTCAGTTCTCTAGGAAGTCCCTGTGGGATTTTTCTGACTACTCTGTTTCCTCCCTAAATTTGTGATCTAAAGATACAGGAACAAAGAGGTGCTGGTCAATCAGCAGGCGTTCATCCTATATCTTCTGAGTATTCTGAATGATACTCATTCTGTCCCAGTGCCGTGAGGGGTCTGAACGGAACACATGGGAGTTTCAATGGTGCTGGCCCTCTTCTGATTAAAAGTTTGTCAACTGGCCAGGTGTCTTGGTTCACACATGTAATCCTAGCACTTTGGGAGGCTGTGGAGATGGATCGCTTGAGGCCAGGAGTTCAAGACCAGCCTAGCCTACGTGGCAAAACCCCATCTCTAAAAAAATACAAAAATTAGCTAGGTGTGGTGGTCTGCGCCTGTAATATCATCCACTCAGGAGGCTGAGGTGGAAGAACTGCTTGAGCCTGGGAGGCAGAGGTTGTAATAAGGTGAGATCATGCCATTGCATGCCAGCCTGGGTGACCCTGTCTCAAAAAACAAAAAACAGTTTGTCAATTATGGAACATTTGGAAAGCTGACAGAAGCCTCCACCCAGAACAGTGTATTTGTATGTTAACATCTATTTCATTTCTCCAAGGAGTCCCAAAAGTATTAAAAAGGAGGTACTTCTCATTTCCTCAGAGCAGTGTGTATATGGGGATGGGAGGATGGGGAGGTGGAGTAAGTTGGGGAGGTGGAGTAAGTTAGGGAGAATAAAAAAGTATGCCAGGGGGTTGCTGTCAATATAGTGCCCAAGCAGAGCAGAAAAGCAGCAGTATTTGAAAGCTTGCTATGTACCTCTCAGCACCAGCTATCTTAGAGAGGTACCAATAAGGCCTGGTCTGCTATTCAAAAATATCTGATCTGGTTCTCTTAACCTGTCACCAACTTGTTGAAGGTCCTTCTTACTTAAAAAACTCAGTGCCTATTTCTCATTCGTGAGAGATTAGCTTGTGGAAAGAAATGGTATCCTTGTCTGTGAACTTTTCCATCATAGACCTTGGGGACTCTTTTATTTCCACCCCTCCTTAGTGAGTAACAACATGACTGTTTTTCCCAGTCATGACTAAACTCAGGAATGTTATTTTTTCATTTATTTATTTATTTATTTTGAGACGGAGTCTTGCTCTGTAGCCCAGGCAGGAGTGCAGTGGCACGATCTCGGCTCACTGCAACCTCTGCCTCCTGGGTCCCGATTCAAGCAATTTTCCTACCTCGGCCTCCCAAGTAGCAAGATTACAGGCACGAGCCACCATGCCCAGCTAATTTTTGTATTTTTTAGTAGAGACGGGGTTTCACCATGTTGGTTAGTCTGGTCTTGAACTCCTGACCTCGTGATTCTTCTGCCTCGGCCTACCAAAGTGCTGGGATTATAGGCATGAGCCACCGCACCCGGCCAGGAATGTTTTTTTTGTTTTTTTTTTTTTGAGACGGAGTTTCACTGTTGTTACCCAGACTGGAGTGCAATGGCTTGATCTTGGCTCACCGCAACCTCCACCTTCTGGGTTCAAGCAATTCTCCTGCCTCAGCCTCCCAAGTAGCTGGGACTACAGGCGCACACCACCATGCCCAGCTAATTTTTGTATTTTTAGTAGAGACGGGGTTTCACTGTGTTCACCAGGATGGTCTCGATCTCTTGACCTCGTGATCCACCCGCCTTGGCCTCCCAAAGTGCTGGGATTATAGGCGTGAGCCACTGCGCCTGGCCTGGAATGTTATTTTTAAAAGGTTATTTGCAAGGCATAGACACATTTTCTCTCATTCCTGTTTTACTCATCTAAGGGAAAAGTTATGTAGAGAAATACATATTTTAAATGATTTTGAGTTATTATAAAAGTTAACTTTCCTAGTGAGGATTAAAAAAACAATTAGAAATGGAATCACTAAATAAGGAGAATTTGTAAGTCACTAAGCCCTTTGTGGTATGAGTCAGAATTAAATATTACTTTTTAATTCAAATGACTTATGAAAATTAAGTAGTATATTTTTCTCTGCCGGGGAGGGGAGATAAATTCATGACTATTGAAGTCATGGTATTTTTAATGGTAAGATGATGATTTTGAATATATGGAATAAATAAAAACTGTAATAGCCAAAACAAAATTATCATTTAATGAAGGCTGGCTTGTTATATGCTAAGCACTTTACCTAACTTAATACTTACCACAACCCTTTGAGGTAAGTGGTGGTAACAAAATTTACCAAGTGAGGAAGAAAGACTTGGAGAGTTAGGTAACACAGCAAGTGCCAGTCAATATTTCAGCTGGGGCCTTTCAGACTCTGAAGTGTGAACTCGTAATAATTATGCTGTTATACACTGGGAATGGTGGCTCACACCCATAATCTCTGCACTTTGGGAAGCCGAGGTGAGTGGATAACCTGAGGTCAGGAGTTCGAGACCAGCTTGGTACATGGCAAAACCTTGTCCTTATGATAAAATACAAAAATTAGCTGGGTGTGGTGGCAGGCGCCTATAATCCCAGCTACTTGGGAGGCTGAGGCAGGAGAATCGCTTGAACCAAGAGGTGGAGGTTGCAGTGAGCTGAGATTGCATCATTGCACTCCAGCCTGAGAGACAGAGCAAGAAAGAATTATGCTGTTACAAACTGGGCATGGTGGCTCACACCGGTAATCCCAACACTTTGGGAGGCCAAGGTAGGTGGGATCACATGAGGCCAGGAGTTCAAGACAAACAAGCCTGGACAGCATGGCAAAATCCCGTCTCTACTAAAAGTACAAAAATTAGCCAGGTGTGGTGGTGCACATCTGTAATCCCAGCTACTCAGGAGGCAGAAACAGAAGAATTGCTTGAACCTAGGAGGAGGAGGTTGCAGTGAGCCAAGATCATCCCACTGCACTCCAGCCCGGGCAATAGAGCAAGATTCCATCTCAAAAAAAAAAAACAACAACAACAACAAAAAAAGAATTATGCTGTTAGCTTTTGAAGGTTTTTTAGTATAAGAGAAATTGAAATGAGAATAAGGTTTGAGATAAAATATGAACTCACTGGAATCTCGTCTATTAATTATTTTCATACATGTTTCTAAAGACAGTGGTAGTACATGATTTACCACTTTGAGGGAGTCAGATGTGGGGAGTGGCAGGAATGAGAAAATCTAGGTATGAATATTAAAATGAAGTGTAGATTAATTCTAGAAACAAAAAATAGGGAAGAAACCAAAGATCTCTCATAGCAACCCGGACAACTTGAGAATCCTTTTCTGATTAAAAAAAAATTCTAGATTCCCCCTGCCCCCATTTCAGTACATTATAAATTCTTACACTTATATAATTATTAATAGTTCTCTTAAAAAAAATTTTTTTTTTTTTTTCAGATTGAAACAATTGGCAAAAAGGTGTCTTCCAAGAGAATTCCATATGCTCCTTCTGGTGAAATTCCGAAGTTTAGTCTTCAGGATCCACCTAACAAGAAACCTAAAGTGTAGACATTGCCATTTTTATTTGTGATTTTTTTGGTACTTCAGGATAGCAAATATCTATCTGATATTAAATGGTAAATGAACCAAGTGTTTTTAAGGAAACAAAATTATTTTTTTAATCATCAGATTTATACTAGCTATATGGGTATTCGCATATCTGGTAACTGAATCTAGAATTTTTTTACATATTTTTATAATACTGTTAGCTCAGTTATTGGATGAGTGAAAGGTAATCATGTTGGTTTTAATAGGGTCAATTTTTGTAATAAAAATTAAACTTCAAACACTTTACTTTATAAATTTTCCATAGGCAGCACTTTAATATCATATTATAAAGGGAAGGACAGTCTTCATTTTTTCTGGTTATTGGTTTGCTTGTCATTAAATACGTACTTTGAATCCATGAAAATGCTAAGCTAAATAGGCTTTACATGTATGGTCTGGTTAAAGCTCCCTTGATCCTTTTGTTTTAATGAAATATGTCACTGATTTTTTAGCTCAAAAAGATCATCACTGTTAATTTACAATCACCCCAAGTATGGTTAAAAGGTGGGATTTTTGTTTTGTTTTTTTGAGGTGGAGTCTTCGCTCTGTTGCCCAGGCTGCAATGCAATGGCGCCATCTCGGCTCAATACGCCCTCTACCTCCTGGGTTCAAGGAATTCTCCTGCCTCAGTCTCCTGAGTAACTGGGACTGCAGGCACCCACCACCATGCCCTGCTAATTTTTGTATTTTTAGTAGAGACAGGGTTTCATATTGGCCAGGCTGATCTCAAACTCCTGACCCTGTGATCCACATGCCTCAGCCTCCCAAAGTGCTGGGATTGCAGGCATGAGCCACCATGCCTTGCCAAAAGGTTTTTTTTTTTTTAATCATGAAGAGAAAATTAGTAGTATTCTTTCTCTCACCATTATTTCTTGGTTTTCCTCACTAATCTTTTTTTTAGTCCAAGAGCCAAAAAGATAAATATTTTTTAGATGTCCTCTTGCTTTGTCGCCCACGCTGGAGTGCAGCGGCACGATCTCAGCTCACTGCAACATCCACCTCCCTGGTTCAAGCAATTATCCTGCCTCTACCTTCTGAACAGCTGGGATTACAGGCTCCCACTACCATGCCCGGCTAATTTTTGTATTTTTAGTAGAGACAGGGTTTTACTATGTTGGTCAGGCTGGTTTCAAACTCCTGACCTCATGATCTGCCCACCTCAGCCTCCCCAAAGTGCTGGGGTTACAGGCATGAGCCACTGCAGTGGGCTGAGCCAAAAATATTTATCTTGGTTCTGCATTTTAATTTCTATTCTTAATTGTAATTTTTTCTTTTTTCTTTAAATAAGGAAACCAATATAATATCATGTATAAACTTAAATATTTTGCAAGTTATATATAGCATTATTCTAAAATAAGAATTTGTCGGCCGGGCGCGGTGGCTCAAGCCTGTAATCCCAGCACTTTGGGAGGCCGAGGCGGGTGGATCACAAGGTCAAGAGATCGAGACCATCTGGTCAACATGGTGAAACCCCGTCTCTACTAAAGATACAAAAAATTAGCTGGGCATGGTGGTGCATGCCTGTAATCCCAGCTACTCAGGAGGCTGAGACAGGAGAATTGCCTGAACCCAGGAGGCGGAGGTTGCGGTGAGCCGAGATCGCGCCATTGCACTCCAGCCTGGGTAACAAGAGCGAAACTCCGTCTCAAAAAAAAAAAAAAAAAAAAAAAAAAAAAAAAAAAAAAAAAAAAAAAGAATTTGTCTTGTTTTCCATCTGCTGTTTTCTTATGTCTCTTGTTGAGTTTTATATTTTCAGTGGTTATTTTTACTTGTGTTTGATCATTATTAAAGTTTATCAGATGTCCACTTGATGCTTGTGCTCTGTTGAGATTGTACAGATTGCATTAAACAGCCCAGGTCTCATCCTTCAGGAATTTTACAGTTCAGTGAGAAGAGGGAGACAAATATAAAGATGAGGACAGAAGCATCTATACAGAAAAAATTACATAAATAAAACATTCTCCATCAACAACTAAATGGGTATAATTTTTGTCACTGCACAAGTAACTGAGTCATGACAGCCTGACATTAGATGGGAAAAAAATGACTCCTCACTTTTCAGAGATGAGGGTATTACATCATTCTCTCAAATGATGAAACAAAGGGAATCTAGCAAATAAACATTGGCATACTGCAGCCCATGGGTCAAATCTGGCCAGCCACGAGTGAGCTAAGAATGGTTGTTAACGGCTGGGCGTGGTGGCTCACACTTGTAATCCCAGCACTTTGGGAAGCCAAGGTGGGTGGATCACCTGTGGTCAGGAGTTCAAGACCAGCCTGGCCAACATGGTGAAACTCCGTGCCTGCTAAAAATACAAAAATTAGGCCAGGCGTGTTGGCTCACACCTATAATCCCAGCACTTTGGGAGGCTGAGGCGGGTGGATCATGAGGTCAAGAGATCGAGACCATCCGGGTGAACAAGGTGAAACCCCATCTCTACTAAAAATACAAAAATTAGCGGGGCCTGTAGTCCCAGCTACTTGGGAGGCGGAGGCAGGAGAATTGCTTGAACCCAGGAGGCGGAGGTTGTGGTGAGCTGAGATCGAGCCATTGCACTCCAGTCTGGGTAACAACAGCGAAACTCTGTCTCAAAAAAAAAAAAAAAATTAACTGGGCTTGGTGGTGCGCACCTGTAGTTCCAGCTACTTAGGAGGCTGAGACAGGAGAATTGCTTGAACCTGGGAGGTGGAGGTTGCAGTGAGCCAAGATCACACACACCACTGCACTCCAGCCTGGGCAATATTCTTGTTTCAAAAAAAATTGTGTGTGTGTGTGTGTGTGTGTGTGTGTGTGTGTGTGTATACACATATATTCTCAGATCATTATAATATATATGTAGAATTATCTGCAAAGCTACTATTAAAAAGACAACAAGCAGAGTCCCTGGTCTATATGACATATGGAGCACATATTCATATCCTCTCCCTTCTGAGGACCCCAGTACATTTACAGATAGCAGGTTGGGGGGCATAGCCCAATAAAATGAAGAAGGAGGAGACCATCTGCTTAGGGGATTTCAAGAAATTTCTGGAAAGCATCACGTGGGTGGATGTGCATTGACTAAAGAGTGGAGGAAGCTGCTTCTTGGAATACTGGCATGATAGAGGAGTTTAGCAACAACAGAGGCTTTACCACCAAGGAGGTGGGAGAGACAGGGCCAAACTCTGGGACTTAACTGTAGGTCTTTAACTTGGAACAGTCAACCTTCTCATCTCATTCACCCTTAGAGCAGAATGAGGGAGCCCAAGGATTAAAAAACAAAGGCAGTGCAGGGGGACGCTTCTCTAAATAAATTAGGTAGGTTGGGCGTGGTGACTTATGCCTATAATCCCAGCACTTTGGGAAGCTGAGACGGGTGGATCACTTGAGGTCAGGAGTTTGAGACCAGCCTGACCAACATGGTGAAAACCCATCTCTACTAAAAATACAAAAATTAGCCAGGTATGGTGGCATGCATCTGTAGTCACAGCTACTTGAGAGGCTGAGGAAGAATTGCTTGAACCCAGGAGGCAGAGGTTGCAGTGAGCTGAGATCACACCACTGCACTCCAGCCTGGACAACAGAGTAAGGCTCTGTCTCCCCCCCCCAAAACAAAGAAAAAGAAAAAAATCAGGTACTGTTTTGGGAGAATTAGAATAAGATTGTTCTGCATGAGATTTTTTTTAAAACGTGCATTTATCACTTTCATTTTTTTTTTTGAGATGGAGTTTTGCTCTTGTTGCCCATGCTGGAGTGCAGTGGTGCGATCAAGGCTCACTGCAACCTCCACCTCCTGGGTTCAAGTGATTCTCCTGCCTCAGCCTCCCGAGTAGCTGGGATTACAGGTATGCACCACCACGCCTGGTTAATTTTTTTGTATTTTTAGTAGAGACAGGTTCTCCATGTTGGTCAGGCTGGTCTCAAACTCCTGACCTCAGGTGATCCGCCCACCTTGGCCTCCCAAAGTGCTGGGATAATAGGCATGAGCCACCATGCCCAGCTAATTTTTTTTAAAAATGCCGTTTGTGCTACAGAAAGAAAAAGAGCTTTGGGATTTATTGTTGCCACAGTTAAAAAAAGATCACACACACTGAAATGACATATACCAAGTTTTCATATATTGGAAACCACTGATACATTAATTTGTGCTTCATATTTTTTTTAACTTCCTGCTATGTCTGTGCACTGTTTTGGTTTTTGTTGTTGTTGTTGTTGTTTTGAGACAGAGTCTTGCTCTGTTGCCCAGGCTAGAGTGCAGTGGCGTGATCTCGGCTTACTGCAACCTCTGCTTCCTGGGTTCAAGCAATTCTCCTGCCCCAGCCTCCAAGTAGCTGGGATTATAGGCATGTGCCACCACACCTGGCTAATTTTTGTATTTTTAGTAGAAACAGTTTTCACCTGTTGGCCAGGCTGGTCTTCAACTCCTGACCTCAGGTGATCTGCCCACCTTGGCCTCCCAAAGTGCTGGGATTACAGGCATGAGCCACTGTGCCTGGATTAAATTCACTTCTTTTTTTTTGGAGATGGAGTCTTCCTTTGTTGCCCAGGCTGGAGTACAGTGGTGCAATCTTGGCTTACTGCAACCTCTGCCTCCCAGGTTCAAGTGATTCTTCTACTTCAGCCTCCCAAGTAGCTGGGATTACAGGCACGTGCCACCATGTCCAGCTAATTTTTGTATTTTAGTAGAGACAGGGTTTTGCCATGTGTGGCCAGGCTGGTCTCCAACTCCTGACCACAGGTGATTCACCTGCCTCAGCCTCCCAAAGTGTTGGGATTACAGGCGTAAGCCACTGCGCCCAGCTGAATAAATGCACTTCTTATGAATGCATCGTTTTTATATTTTCATTTTTTATTTTTTTAGAAACAGAGTCTCGCTTTGTAGCCCAGGCTTGAGTGCAGTGGTGTGATCATAGCTCATTATTTAAAAAATTCAAGTCTGGGCTAGGCACTGTGGCTCATGCCTATAATCCCAGCACTCTGGGAGGCTGAAGCAGACGGATCACCTGAGATCAGGAGTTTGAGACCAGCCTGGCCAACATGGCAAAACCCCGTCTATGCTAAAACTACAAAACCTAGCTGTGTCTGGTGTGGTGGTGGGCACCTGTAATCCCAGCTACTTGGTAGGCTGAGGCATGAGAATCGCTTGAACCTGGGAGGGCAGAGGTTGCAGCAAGCCAACATCACACCACTGCACTCTAGCCTAAGTGATAGAGTGAGACTCCATCTTCTTTTTTTTTTAGAAGAAAAGAAAGAGAAAGAAAAGGAGTAAAGAAGAGGAAGAAAGAGGAAGAGAGAACGGGAATATTGCTTTATTCTAAAAATGAGTATTAATAATGGCCGATCAATATTTTGTGTATTTAAAGTGGAGAATGTATATTTTGTGTATTTAAAATGGAGAGCTCTATAAATATTTATTAAGTTTACTTGTTCCGGATCTAAAAATATTGTTTATTAAGTTTACTTGTCCCACTCCCTTCTGGCTTGTAGGGTTTCTGCTGAGAGATCTGCTGTAAGTCTAATAGGCTTCCCTTTGTGGTGTTCTCTGTATTACCAGGGGTTGAATATTGTCCTGCTTTGCTAGATTGGTAAAGTTTTCCTGAATAATATCCTGAAGAGTATTTTCCAGCTTGGATTCATTCTCTCCATCACATTCATGTACACCTATCAAACGTAAATTAGGTCTTTTCACATAGTCCCATATTTCTCGGAGACTTTGCTCATTTCTTTTTATCCTTTTTTCTCTATTCTTGTCTTCTTGTTTTATTTCATTAAGTAGGTCTTCGACCTCTGATATCCTTTCTTCTGCTTGATCAATTCGGCTATTCAAACTTGTGCATATTTCACTAAGTTGTCGTGTTGTGTTTTTCAACTCCGTTAGTTCATTTATATTCCTCTCTATATTGTCTATTCTTGTTAGCATTTCTTCAAACCTTTTTTCAAAGTTCTTAGTTTCTTTACATTGGGTTAGAACAAGTTCTTTAACTCCCAGAAGTTTCTTATCATCCACCTTCTGAAGCCTACTTCATTTAATGGTACACAGTCCTTCTCCATCAGGGCTTGTTCCGTTGCTGATGAGGAACTGTAATCCCCTGTAAAGGAAGAAGTTCTGATTTTGGGTATTCTCAACCTTTTTAGGCTGGTTTCTTCCCTTTGTTATAAATTTATCCATCTGTGGTCTTTACAATTACCGCCTTTCTAAATAGGTTTCTGAGTGGATGTCCAGTTTATTGATTCCCAGTGCTGGAATCCGAGCAACCCACTGCGCCGGATTTTATTAAGACTCCATCTTAATAAAAAATAAAATTAGGCCAGGCGCAGTGGTTTATGCCCATAATCTCAGCACTTTGGGAGGCTGAGGTGGGCAGATCATGAGGTCAAGAGATTGAGACCATCCTGGCTAACATGGTGAAATCCCGTCTCTTCTAAAAAAATACAAAAATTAGGCCTGGCGCGGTGGCTCAAGCCTGTAATCCCAGCACTTCGGGAGGCCGAGGCGGGTGGATCACGAGGTCAAGAGATCGAGACCATCCTGGTCAACATGGTGAAACCCTGTCTCTACTAAAGTTACAAAAAATTAGCTGGGCATGGTGGCGCGTGCCTGTAATCCCAGCTACTCGGGAGGCTGAGGCAGGAGAATTGCCTGAACCCAGGAGGTGGAGGTTGCGGTGAGCAGAGATCGCGCCATTGCACTCCAGCCTGGGTAACAAGAGTGAAACTCTGTCTCAAAAAAAAAAAAAAATACAAAAATTAGCTGGGCATGGTGGCATGCGCCTGTAATCCCAGCTACTCGGGAGGCTGAGGCAGGAGAATTGCTTGAACCTTGGAGGCAGAGGTGGTAGTGAGCCAAGATTGTGCCACTGCACTCCAACCTAGTGACAGAGCGAGACTGTCTCAAAGAAAAAAAATTAAATTAAAAATTCAAGTCTGCCATTTTTTTTTTTTTTTTGAGATGTAGTGCCATTCTGTTGCCCAGGCTGGAGTGCAGTGGCACAATTTTGGCTCATTGCAACCTCTGCCTCCTGGATCCAAGTGATTCTCCTGCCTCAGCCTCCCGAGTATTTGGAATTACAGGCATGCGCCACCATGCCAGGCTGTTTGTATTTTTAGTAGAGATGGGGTTTTACCACATTGGCCAGGCTGATCTTGAACTCCTGACTTCAGGTGATCTTCCCACCTTGGCTTCCCAAAGTGCTGGGATTACACGCATGAGCCACCATGCCTGACCCCATTCTTACATAATTGTGTAAGGGAGTACACGATTCTATAGGACATGTTCACCACACTCTAATGTCCAGCAAGAACATTAGAAGCATTTGATTACACACATCTTAGTCATTATATGATGGTCGGGTATGCTATAACAAGTGAATAAATCGCAAATGAAGGCATCTGTGATTCTACTTTGAAACAAACATCTCGTGGCCAGGTGCAGTGGCTCATGCCTGTAATCCCAGCACTTTGGGTGGCTGAGACGGGTGAATTGCTTGAGCCTTGGAGTTCCAGACCAGCCTGGGCAACATGACGAAACCCTGTAACTACTAAAAACACAAAAATTAGCCAGGCATGGTGGCACATGCTTGTAATCCCAGCTACTCAGGAAGCTGAAGCACGAGAATCGCTTGAGGTGGAGGTTGCAGTGAGCCGACATCGTGTCACTGCAATACAGCCTGGGTGGCAGACGGAGACTACGTCTCAAAAAAAAAAAAAAAAAAAAAAAATCTCCTACTACTCCTCTTTCTTCTTTCAAGTTTCTGTATTAAATTTAACTGGAAAGTATCCGGAGATTCCAAGATGAGGTGTTTTAACATTTAAAAGAAAGTATTTACTATTATTATTTTTCTTTTTAAGCTACCCTATTAATTGAAATTTACTATTATTTAGCTATATTAGAATTGTTCTCAATACTGTGCAACCAAAACAAATAGACTCTCGAGGCTGAAGACTGCAACTGTTATCCATAAATCCCAATTTTGCACGTGTATCAAAATAGCTTCATTTTACTTATTCCATTTTTATTTACAGAGTAAATGTTATAAATCTGAAACTTTAACATACACTGTGCTAATAAAATGCCATTTTAATTATTTTACATTGAAGTTCATTCCATGAGAAATTCATTTATAATTTTATTTATTTATTTTGAGATGAAGTCTCACTCTGTATCCCAGGCTGGAGTGCAGTGGCACAATGTCAGCTCACTGCAACCTCTGCCTCTTGGGTCCAGGTTCAAGCAATTCTACCTCAGCCTCCCAAGTAGCTGGGATTACAGGCATGAGCCACCATGCCCAGCTAATTTTTGTATTTATTAGTAGAGTTGGGTTTCACCATGTTGGGAAGTCTGGTCTTGAACTCCTGATCTCGTGATCCACCTGCCTCGGGCTCCCAAAGTGTTGGGATTATAGGCGTGAGCCACTGCGCTGGCCCATTTATTTTCAAGACAATCTCACTGTGTTGCTTAGGCTGGAGTGCAGTGGCACAATTTTGGCTCACTGCAACCTCTGCCTCCTGGGTTCAAGCGATTCTCATGCCTCAGCCTCCCGAGTAGCTGGGACTACAGGCATGTGCTACCACACCCGGCTAATTTTGCATATTTCTAGTAGAGACTGGGTTGGCCACGTTGGCTAGGCTGATCTCAAACTCCTGACCTCAGGTGATCTGCCCGAAATGGCCTCCAAAAGTGTTGAAATTACAGGTGTGGCCACCGCGCCTAGCTGAGAATTTTATTTGACCAAATGATTCTCCTGCTAAGAAATGTTTCATTACCATTGACCTACACTGTGCAAAAGGCCCAAGTATTAGGTAATATCTAGTATGTCATAAACTTAGGCTGAAAAGTAATCAATTTTTTTCCTATAAAATAAGTTAAGGTAGCTTAGATGTTTCTATTTTAAGTTGGTAGGGTTAGGCCCAGTGGTGGCTCATGCCTGTAATCCTAGCACTTTGGGAGGCCAAGGCAGGCAGGCCATTTGAGGCCTGGAGTTTGAGACCAGCTTGGCCAACACGGTGAAACCCCATCTCTATTAAAAATACAAAAAACTAGTAGGGTATGGTGGCGTGAGCCTGTAATCCCAGGTACTTGGCAGGCTGACACAAGAGGATCACTTGAACCCAGGAGGCGGAGGTTGTAGTGAGCTGAGATGGCACCACTGCACTCTAGCCCGACAGTGAGATTTTTATCTCAAAAGAAAAGAAAAAAAATGTTGGTACAGTTAAATTTACATCTCAAAATTTACTAGGATCTATAAAGATATACATTACTTTAAAAAATTTTTTTTGACATGGTTGCACTCTGTCACCCAGGTTGGAGTGCAGTGGTACGATCTGGGTTCACTGCAGCCTCTGCTTGTCAGGTTTAAGTGATTCTCCTGCCTCAGCTTCCTAGGTAGCTGGGATTACAGGTGTGTGGCACCATACCTGGCTAATTTTTTTATTTTTGATAGATATGTGGGTCTCACTGTGTTGCCCAGGCTAGTCTCAAACTCCTGAGCTCAACTGATTCACCTGTCTCAAGCTCCCAAAGTGCTGGGATTACAGGCATGAGCCACCACACCTGGCCAGGACATGTATTACTGTTATTATAAGAATTCAAAACAGAACTTGCTATCCACTTTATTTTACAACATGGCCACCTAAAAGTGTCCTTTGTGAGATGCAGAGAAAGTAGAAAGTCAGGATTCAGTCAAAAGATTAATTCAAGTTATTAGTATTTTGGAAAGAAATTCCTTTCTCAGGTCTTTATATATATATATATATATATATATATATATATATATATATATATATATATACTATTATATATAGTTATAAATGAAAGGAATAGGGAATGTGGATTTAGCAAGCTACCATAAAATTAGGGTTAAGATTTTTAGGTTATATTTCCATGTCTTTTTTTTTTTTGAGACAGAGTTTCACTGTTGTTACCCAGGCTGGAGTGCAATGGCATGATCTCGGCTCACCGTAACCTCTGCCTTCTGGGTTCAAGCAATTCTCCTGCCTCAGACTCCCCAGTAGCTGGGACTACAGGCGCGCACCACCATGCCCAGCTAATTTTTGTATTTTTAGTAGAGACGGGGTTTCACCTTGTTGACCAGGATGGTCTCGATCTCTTGACCTCGTGATCCACCCACCTCGGCCTGCCAAAGTGCTGGGATTAAAGGCATCAGCCACCGCGCCCGGCCATATTTCCATGTCTTAGGCAGCATTATGGCCTTGAGTTTTTCAGAGGGACTAAAGGTAATCAGTATAAAACTATTTTCCAGGTTCTGAATAGTCACACCAACATAAAAAAATTTTTTTGAGAGTATCATTCTGTCATCCAGGCTGGAATGAGTGCAGTGGCGTGATCTCAGCTCACTGCAATCTCTGCTTCACAGGCTCAAGCGATTCTCATGCTTCAGCCTCCAGAGTAGCTGATATTACAGGTATCTGCCAACATGCCCGGCTAATTTTTGTACTTTTAGTAGCAACAGAGTTTCACCAGGTTGGCCAAGCCAGTGGACCTCAGGGGATCCACCTACTTTGGCCTCCCAGAATACTGGAATTACAGGCGTGAGCCACCATGTCTGGCCAACATTCACTGTTAAGCCTTTCTAAATTATTCCATTATAACAAATGCTCATCATAAGTAAACGGATCATAGTTTCAATCTATATTGACTGTTTCATCACAGTAACATAAATGAAGTTTTTATTTTTATTTATTTATTTTTTTGAGACGGAGTTTCGCTGCTGTTACCCAGGCTGGAGTGCAATGGCACGATCACGGCTCACCGCAACCTCCACCTCCTGGGTTCAGGCAATTCTCCTGCCTCAGCCTCCCGAGTAGCCAGGATTACAGGCACACGCCACCATGCCCAGCTAATTTTTGTATTCTTAGTAGAGACGGGGTTTCACCATGTTGACCAGGATGGTCTTGATCTCTTGACCTTGTGATCCACCCGCCTCGGCCTCCCAAAGTGCTGGGATTACAGGCTTGAGCCACCGCGCCCAGCCTAGAAGTTTTTATTTTTCATAAATGAAATGTGATGATGATGTTAACAGTGGATTGGAAAATCTTCTGGAAGTTTTTCTGGTTTTTCTGAGAGAGTCTGGAGAGCAGTTGAAGTAACACCATCTTGGCTCATTGCAACCTTCACGTCCCAGGTTCAAGTGATCCTCTCACCTCAGCCTGAGTAGCTGGGATTACAGGTACATGCCACCACATCTGGCCAATTAAAACATTTTTTTTTTTATAGAGTTGGGGGTCTCATCACATTGCCCAGGCTGGTCTTGAACTCCTGGGTTCAAGTGATCCAACTGCCTTGGCCTCCCAAAATGTTGGGATTATAGGTGTGAGCCACCACGCCCTGTCTCTGGAAGTTTTTAATGCATTTTAAAAGTATGTTAACAGAAAATTCTTACAAAGATATTTTAAGATTACATCACAGCAAGCAACTCTATTGGGACAAAGAAGATATATACTAAAAGCCAAGTGAATTACTATAATTAAATCTGTACAGTTTATTGACTTTTTCCTATTTATTTTTTTGAGACAGAGTCTTGTTCTTGTCACCCAGGTTGGAGGGCAATGGAGCAATCTTGGCTCACTGCAACCTCCATCTCCCAAGTTCAAGTGATTCTCCTGCCTCAGCCTCCCAATTAGCTGGGATTACAGGCACCCACCACCATGCCCAGCTAAGTTGAAGATGGGGTTTTGCCATGTTGGCCAGGCTGGTCTCCTGACCATGAGGTAATCCGCCTCGGCCTCCTGAAGTGCTGAGATTACAGGCGTGAGCCACCGTGCTTGGCTATTGACTTTTTTTTTTAAAGCAAAGAGGTGGGGTACATCTACTACAGTCCAGGCTTTCTGATACCACCTCTGTTATTAACTGGAATCAAATTTTAAAAATTTCTTGAAGGTCTTATTGAAGTTTTAGGGGGCTTTTATTTTTCTTTTAGTCACTAGATTTTTCAGGAAAAATTCACCTGTTAGGAAAAAGGAAAACATATTAATATCAATGTAAAGTAAATAATAGACAACTATTTCAGAATTCTATTTTTGGTGTTTCCCTTTAAGACTTTTGTATTTATTGGCACTTCTCTCTTCTCAAACCTCAATGGCAATATTTTTCTAACCTAAATATCCTTGGCCCTTCTCCCCAGTAATAATGACTACGGTCTCTTCTATTATTCTTTCTAGTAACCCAATATTACAAACGGTGACCCTACTGTATCTATGGGTCTGCACATTTATTCCATTTTATGTGCACTATCTATTCCTCATCACTGTCAAAATATTGCTATTGGCAAAATTCATTTCCGAGAGAAGTTTTGCTATATTATTAGGCTGGATCTGATGTTTATAAAACAGACCTTGTTGCAGTTGAGCACACTCATCTGATGGAATCTCTTTAGCTTATTCCCCTTGAGGGAAGCAAGAGCTCTTCATCTGTAATGGGCTTTCTCCCCACCGCCTGAGTTGTGCCTACGCAATAAGTTAGCAGCTTAGAGGGCACATTCTCTTTTTAGGCCATTAGTGTTCCATTTAGTCTATCACTCTTATGGCATGGCTCAATGCTTATTGGTAGAGTGCAGCACTAGAGGCCTGATTTTATGAGAAGTCTGATTAACTTCTCTTTGCCATCTCACATATGAGGAGACTGTGATGAGCATATCTACACATAATCTCCGCAAATCTCAAGGCTCATAACCCAGCCAAGTAATCATGCTGCTCCATACCTCCTCCAAATGTTGTAGGAGTAGCACCAACTTTACCAGACCCTAATCCATCATTTGAGTCTAATGCTCATCATGTACCAGAATTTGATCTTTTCCTGGTAATTTAGAAAGCATCAAAAAGTTCATTAATTTACTTCCTTTTACATGTTAGAATTTTTTCTTTAAAAAAGAATATAAAAACTCCTTTCAAAGGATATTACTCAAATATTCTAGAAGCTGATAGTGGTTCTATCCTTCATATGTATTTAGCTTGCCAGCAGTGCTGCCTGAAGACTAAATCACTTATAATTATTAGTTTTCAGAGTCCCCACATCCTGTCTAGTCAGTGCTGAATCAAATTCTTGGGTTTCAAACTACAATAAGCTATTAGTTCATTAAAATGTTTTAAATTACTGTTTTTACTTTATTTATTTTTGAGACAGGGTCTCACTCTGTCGCCCAGGCTGAAGTGCAGTGGCACGATCACAGCTCACTGCAGCCTCAACCTCCTTGCATCAGGGGATCCTCCCACCTCAGCCTCTGAGTAGCTAGGACTAAAGGCGCCCACCACCACTCAGCAAAGCAGCCACCTGGCTAATACACCTTTTGTATTTTTGTAAAGAAAGGGTTTTGCCATGTTGCCCAGGCTGGTCTTGAACTCCTGGGCTTAAGTGATCTATCTGCCTTGGCCTCCCAAAGTGCTAAGATTACAAGCATGAGCCACTGCACCCAGCCTTAAATGTCTTTATAAGAACCTACTCAATACTACTAATACTGGAGCATTAATTTTTTCAAATAGAATTTGTCTAATTTAAACATATTTAAGATTCAGACCCAAACATATGAAGCAATCATTTAAAACATCATCACTTTAGATATATATTTTAAAAATACTTATTTTACTTTTTCTTTTTCTTTTGAGATGGAGTTTCGCTCTTGTCACCCAGGCTGGAGTGCAATGGCATGATCTTGGCTCACCACAACCTCTGCCTCCTGAATTCAAGCAATTCTCCTACCTCAGCTTCCCGAGTAGCTGGGACTACAGGCTGCGCCACCATGCCCGGCTAGTTTTTGTATTTTTAGTAGAGACAGGGTTTCACCATGTTGACCAGGATGGTCTCGATCTCTTGACCTCGTGATCCACCCGCCTCGGCCTCCCAAAGTGCTGGGATTATAGGCGTGAGCCACCGTGCCCGGCCCTTGAGACAGTGTCTTGCTCTGTCACCCAGGCTGGAGTTGTAGTGACACGATCATAGCTCACTGCAGCCTTCAACTCCTAGGCTCAAGTAATCCTCTGGCCGTGGCCTTCCAAAGTGCTGGGATTATAGGCATGAGCCACCTTGCCTGGCCTATTTATTCTTAATAATTATAATTGTTAAGTCCAACTGACAGGGACATCATAAACACTTTCCAGATTAAATTCAGTCTTCAGATATGTTCTTATGGATCCTCTGACAATCATTATCACATGACTTTTTATCCCTTGGAAAATGATTTTATTTTCATAAATCAATTCAAACTATTGATTAAAATAAGAGCTGAAGGCCACCCCTGTAATCCCAGAACTTTGGGAGGCCGAAGTGGGCGTATCATGAGGTCAGGAGTTCAAGACCAGCCAGGCCAACATGGTGAAACCCAGTCTCTATTAAAAATATAAAGATTAGGCTGGGCGCGGTGGCTCAAGCCTGTAATCCCAGCACTTTGGGAGGCCGAGACGGGTGGATCACAAGGTCAAGATATCGAGACCATCCTGGTCAACATGGTGAAACCCCGTCTCTACTAAAGATACAAAAAATTAGCTGGGCACGGTGACGCGTGCCTGTAATCCCAGCTACTCAGGAGGCTGAGGCAGGAGAATTGCCTGAACCCAGGAGGTGGAGGGTGACAAGAGCAAAACTCCATCTTAAAATAAAAAAAAAGGAGCTGAAATTCCAAAGATAAAAAAAAAATTGCACTGTAGCTAGTAAAACCACTAAAGGTTTCTAGGGAGAAAAATAATCTGATGGATATTTTTCAGTTGCCTCTGGGGGAATAATACAGAGGAATTTAATGATGCAAGCAATGCCATCAAATAGATGCTTTTCAGTGCTTAAACTGATTGAATTTGGGAGTCTGGAGATGCAGCTGGCATCATTTTCAAATGAGTATGTATTTCTCAGAAAACCCTATTAGATGCTTGACATGCTCTGTCATTTCTGAATAATCTACTAAAGAAATCCACACATAGAATAAATTAATGAACTAACTGTTTCTGCTTTTACTATAGTAGCTGAGTTATAAAGCAGGGAGCTGAATTCGTTTAAGAAACAAAGGATTAAGAGAAACCTTTCCTAAATATAATCCCCATGGAACAAAGCTCCTAAGGTTGTTCCAGAAAAAATCCTAGCCCCCTGCCAAGACCACCAAAGCTATTAGAATTTGTCAAGAGTTTTGGTGATTTGTGATAACACTCCTTGTAGAAAGTTAATGGCCTAAATAAAACAACGTCCGCAATCTAACTTACCTGCTTTATATGAGGAACGCACCAAAGGACCACTTGCAGTATAATGAAATCCAAGTTCATTTCCTACTTTTTCCCAGTATTTGAATTTTTCAGGAGTAACATATTCTTCAACCTAGATTTAAATAATTACTTCGTTCAGATTTTAGAATTCCTCTTTGATTCTGCAGGAAGTCTATACCCATGTATGCAGAATGCTTTTCACTGCATAATTTATTTTGCCCCCATCCCCAGGTTTTTGTCCCCTCCCTCCTCCCTGACTATGTGTTTACCGGTTACTTATTGGCCACTCTATCAGAATGTAAATACAGGGAATTACAGAGGCAGGGAAACATCAATTTTGTGCTACACTGGCTATTCCAAAGAACGGAGAAAGAAAAGATTATCTATAGAGATTATTTATCTGCATTTTTCCTTCATTGATTAACAGGTAAATTCAAGAATTACTCATGCCTATCTGATTCTTGAGGACAAGACTGTCTTACTCAACTTATATCTTCCGCTTAGCACTGTGACTGGCACATGGTCACCGCTCAACCCAAGTTTCTTGAGTGAATGGATACATGTCCATGATAGAAAGAATGGTTTCTCCGTCTTACTTCACCTCTGGCTCTAACAATACTAAAGCAAGTTACACAATAATCAAGTGTAAATGAGGGCAATTTCCCAACTTTTAAATTCTAAGTTTACTTAAGTTGTAAAATTTGTGGAGAGAATGGGAGAGGCAGCAAAATGTGCCAATGTAGCTGATTTATGTAGATAATAAAATGGAAACTGGCACTTGTAAGCATTCAGTTGACCCTTGAACAACATGGGTTTAAACTGCATGGGCCCACTTTTACAAGGATTTTCTTCCATTTCTGCCACTGCTGAGACAGCAAGACCAACTATTCCTCTTACCCCTCCTCCTCAGCCTTCATCCATCTTATCTACATGAGATGATGAGGATGAAGACCTTTATGATGGTCCACTTCCACTTAATGACTAGTAAATATATTTTCTCTTATGATTTTCTTAAAAAAACATTTTTTCTCTAGCTCACTTTAAGTGTGTATATACATATATATGTACACATATATATAAAATACATGTAATATTCTGATCAACAGGAGGCTATTAGTAGTTACATTTTTTGGGGAGTCAAAAGCTATACAATGGGCTAGGCCCAGTAATCCTAGCACTTTGGGAGACTGAGGTGGGCGGACTGCCTGAGCTCAGGAGTTTGAGGCCAGCCTAGGCAACATGGCGAAATCCTGTCTCTATTAAAAATACAAAAAATTGGCCAGGCATGGTAGTAGGCACCTGTAATCCCAGCTACTCAGAGGCTGAGGCATAAGAATCACTTGAACCCGGGAGGCGGAGGTTGCAGTGAGCTAAGATTGCACTACTGCACTCCAGCCTAGGCGACAGAGCAAGACTCTGTGTCTAAAAAAAAAAATTTGGATTTTTGATTGTGCAGTGGTTTGGCATCCCTAACCCCTGCATTGTTCAAGGGACAACTATACATGGAGTGTTATACTGAAAATCCAGCATTTTCTTAATTTTACTTGTGGACAGAGAAGATTTAATTCAGATTACCAAGAAACATTTGGCAAATCAAGATCCATGTACCTTAAGGTGACGCCTTGTTGGCTGCATATACTGTCCTAAAGTCAAGCAGTCTACATCTGCCTCACGAAGTGCTGTAGGAAGAAAAGCACAAATTATAGTAGCAAACACTTTAATTGCAGATCTAAGCATAATTTTCCTGAGGAATATTTAAATACTGTGTGAACTTTATGCTAGTCCATAATCCACATGTTGGGGAATAAGACAACACGTATTCATTCAAAAGTATTATGTGCCAGGGAATGGGGTAAGGACTGAAAATAATAATTAAGACAGTCATGTGGGGCTGATAGATACAAAGATAAATACCTCGAATACTACAGAATAAATGCTAAAATAGCAGTGGAGGGTGTTTCAGAGTAGGAGTCTGTTAGGCAGAAAAGGTAAGGGAACTGGTATATGCAAAAACCCGAATACACCTATATTATAGACCAAATATATTGCACTAGGCTATCACTCAATGCACAAGATATACTATGGGGGCTGTGACTTAAACTGTGACATCAGAATCTTTCTAATAACAAACTGTATGCAATGTGGTAAACAGCAGCTCTTAATTACTATATGTGTTTACTACTCTTTGAACCCTAAATAACTACAAGTAGTCCAAGGATCCTCAGCTAAAATTAAAACTTTTAAATTTCAAACTTTAAGAAGCCCAAGAATCACAAAGCAAATGGACTTATGGGACTAAGGTTCAGCAAAGTCCAAAACACAGCATGTTACATGACAACATTACAAGTAAGCTGTTTCTCAGAGGCCTGGATTGGTCTCATTCATCTATGAATTGGCAGTTCCTGGTACCTGGCTGGCTCTCCAAAAGTGGCCAATGTTAGAATGAGAAAAGTGAATGAAGTTATGCTTTCAGTGGCTGCAAGGATGGGGGATAAAATGGGATATGAATTTTGTATCCTAAGCTTCATGCGTATCACTGCATGAAATTCTAAGAAAATCTATTTCCTGTCCTTTTTTTTTTCTCTAGATTTGGGGGTACATGTACAAGTTTGTTTCCTTTTTATGCTGCCATTTGTAACATATACTTTTTGTTCTTAGAAGGGCCTTGGAAGTGAGTGGGTTCCTGCTACTACTCAAATTACATGGGAAAGATTTTTTTCATTTTTCAATTTCTTTACCTTTCATTGTTGCATATACTTGCTCATCATTCTCGCCTAAACCCAACATTATAGATGTTTTAGAAATAACATCAGGCTGAACCTTCTTGGCATGTTTCAGTACACATAGGGACTGATCAAAATTGGCCCGAGGATCACGAACTTTACTGGAAAACAGCAGGACTGTTGTCAGTAAGAATTACAAGTTCAACCAAGTACATAGTTACGCAAGTAACCTGAAAGACCAGAGAAGTACATTCTGCAAATTATCTTAAATCACCTAGTTCACAGGTAGCATTTATGCACAAATGCCTAACTGTTAATTTAGGAAAGAAAAGGCCTCACTGGGCTCCCTAGCTCTGTCTTAAGCCTGGGACAGAGAAAAGTAGAATAGAAGAAACTACTTCAGTTTATGCACTGAGAAACCAGAATTCTGAAGTGAAAAAGTAGAATAGAAAGGAAAAAAAGCAGAAGTAAGAGAGTATACTGAACAAAGAAAAAAAAAATAAGCTGAACCCACATGTCAGAGGGTTGAAACTTTCATTTCTTTTCTGAAGACTAAGCCGCCCTCTGCTGGTGAGTACACAACACTGCCATCACTCAGGTAAAGAAATGCATGATTCGGGAATTTTCACTGGAAAGGATATGTACTTAAGCGAAACTAGGGAAATTGGCACCCACTGGTGGTGGTATTATGACAAGGTCGGAACAGGCTGTGTCCTAGACTTCAACAATGGCCAAACCACCATGGCTTAAATGACTTATCATTTAAGCCAAAAGGCCAGAAAGCTTCTGATGTTAAACTGGATTTCATTTGAATTCTAACACAGCTTTATTTGCTGTAATTGTCTTTCATCAGAGACTAGCTAAAAGAAAGAGAGGAAACAAATTTATGAATTAAAAATAACTGTGAAACTGACAATATAGAAGTTACTTTTTAACAGAATTTCTCCACTGAAATTAAGTTATGGTCTCTTTTCATGATTTAGTGAAAATGCTGATTATTGTTTACTGTAACTTCTTTCAGGCTCTATGACACAGATAATATGTAGAAGCTAATAAAATCACTGCTAAAAGCTACAATTAAAGAAAAAAAAATTAATCTTGCCTGAAGCTTAAAATGTTGATTTTTCTAAAATTTGAATATAGTTATTACACGGATGTAGATAACAATCCATAATTACTTTTTTTTCTTATATCAGTGTTACTTGTCAATAATTATTCTTAATTAATGAAATTGTTAAGAGTAAGAAAGTATAGTGTCTACTTTTTTTTTTTTTTTTTGAGATGGAGTCTTGGCTCTGTCGCCAGGCTGGAGCACATTGGCGCGGTCTCAGCTCACTGCAATCTCGGCTCACTGCAACCTCTGCCTCCTGGGTTCAAGGGATTTTTCCACATCAGCCTCCCGAGTAGCTGGGCCTACAGACACGTGCCAAATGCCCAGCTAATTTTTTTTTTTTTTTTTCTGAGACGGAGTTTCTCTCTTGTTACCCAGGCTGGAGTGCAATGGCGCAATCTCGGCTCATCGCAACCTCCGCCTCCTGGGTTCAGGCAATTCTCCGGCCTCAGCCTCCTGAGTAGCTGGGATTATAGGCATGCGCCACGATGCCCAGCTAATTTTTTGTATTTTTAGTAGAGACGGGGTTTCACCATGTTGACCAGGATGGTCTCGATCTCTTGACCTCGTGATCCACCCGCCTTGGCCTCCCAAAGTGCTGGGATTACAGGCGTGAGCCACCGTGCCCGGCCGTGTCTACTTTTTAAAAAGATTTAAACTACATCTGAATGATACGAGTTTTTCTTCTGCATCATTTATTGCGTATATTAGTGCCGAATATATTTTTAAAGTCTTCTCTTTAGAATTAAAACCAAAGCAATTGGTCTAGTGTAATTTCCCCCCTTTGAAAACTGTTTTTTAGGGGGAGGGGGGGAACAAACAACTCATTGAAATTTGCAGTATGATATTATTTTAAAGCAAAAGGAAAAAAGTTCATTATTTGTGTGTATTAAAACACACACCATAACTGTTAGTAATATGAGTTATTAACATTTTAATGTTTATAAAAGTTAAGTATATTATAAATATAAAAGTATAAATATGTAGTATAAATATAGTATTTATAATATAAACACTAAGGTTTTAGAAACTGATATTGCTGCATGGAAATACTACGGGTGATGCTTATGCTGTTTCTGCTGGTGACGTTTTCTGATTTTTATGTAATAGATATAGATTGAATTTGCCTAAAAACAAAAAAAGAATAGAGAGTTTACACTGTAAAAGTCAATGACAAAGTTCACCCCTGGAAAAGGTGATAATATATAGCATATTTTGACCCTCCTCACTTCCCAGCATTACTTTGTACAGGTATTCACCTCTGTAATTCTGGGACTGTTTCTACATTATGTGCATACACATCTAATCCTGACAGAGCAACTTTTTCTATTGCTTTGAGATTGCCTCGAAAATCAGGCGTAAGGCATTCCACAAGGATTTCTGGATTCCTAGGGGGAAAAAAGAGAAGTATCAAACAGAAAGCACTGACATACTTGTTGCTCAAAATAGAAATTATCAGTACTCATTCAGTATGTTTCAACACAGTAACCTTTAGAACTTTGCCAAGAAAAGTATGAACATACAGATGTTCATATGAACCATTATATAAAAAAAAAAACCACAAGCAAAACATTAAACACTCTGTACACAGTGGTTAAAACACACCTTTAGGCAAATAGAATAAAATCTGAAATTATGTAAGTAGACTTTTAAACCTAACTTGAGGTTTTAGAAAAATTAAATAATTGTAAGAAATTAAAACATTAAATACAAAACTTTACTCTTTAGAAGTAAATTGAGATATTTCTTTTTTTTTTTTTGAGACAGAGTCTTGCTCTGTTGCCAGGCACCAGGCTGGAGTGCAGCGGCACGATCTTGGCTCATTGCAACCTCTGCCTTCTGGTTTCAAGCAATTCTCCTGCCTCAGCCTCCTGAGTAGCTGGGACTACAGGTGCGTGCCACCACACCCAGCTGATTTTTGTATTTTTAGTATAGACAGGATTTTACCATGTTAGCCATAATGGTCTCGATATCTTGACCTTGTGATCCACCTGCCTCGGCCTCCCAAAGTGCTGGGATTACAGGCGTTAGCCATAGCACTCGGCTGAGATATTTCTTAAATTCATCAAATCATGCTCTCCTCCCTTGTGCTAGGCAAATATTTCAAAAGTGCTATGGGTTTTAAAAACTATTTTCTGAGTTGCTGAGACATGAGCTTTGTTAAATGAAGTATGAGCTAAATATTAATCTTTCTATTTATATTGTGACTATATCTATTCATCCAAGCATTATAATGTGAACTGGGTCATAGAGCTGTTCCCTTGACACCAGCAAAAATGACTGAAACAGCTGACGAATTTTTTCACAAACCCAATCGCAAAGTGTGAGTTGTTCCCTGAAAGAAAAGATGTAGAAAAGACCACATGTAACCACATGTATACCCTTATCAGGAATATAAGAGATGTTCAGAGAACATATCCTATAACTCTGTGTTGTTATTGTTTTTTATAAAAACAGGGTCTTGCTCTGTGGCCCAGTGCATCATAGCTCACTGTAACTTTCAACTCCTGGGCTCAAGCGATCCTTCTGCCTCAGCCTCCCAAGAAGCTATTTTTTTTTTAAATTTATTTTTTGTAGAGACAGCGTCTCCCTATGTTGCTCAGGCTGGTCTTCAACATCTGGCCTAAAACAATCTTCCTGCTCTGGCCTCCCAAAGTGCTAGGACTACAGGAGTGAACTACTGTGCTTGGTTCTACTGCTTTTTTGTTTTTGTTTTTGTTTTGTTTTGAGATGGAGTTTCGCTCTTGTTACCCAGACTGGAGTGCAATGGCACGATCTCGGCTCACCACAACCCCTGCCTTCTGGGTTCAAGCAATTCTCCTGCCTCAGCCTCCAAAGTAGCAGGGACTCCAGGCACGCACCACCATGCCCAGCTAATTTTTGTATTTTTAGTAGAGACGGGGTTTTACCTTGTTGACCAGGATGGTCTCGATCTCTTGACCTGGTGATCCACTTGCCTCGGCCTCCCAAAGTGCTGGGATTATAGGCGTGAGCCACTGCGCCCGGCCAGTTCTACTGCTTTTTAAACTGCAAGCTGAGACTCACTGAAGCATGTAAAATAAACTTAGTGGGCTGCAAACAGATTTTTCAAAAATTACCTATAGTAAAGAGGAAACAGAAAATACTGGGGAATCAGGCTGGGTGCAGTGGCTCACACCTGTAATCCCAGCACTTTGGGAGGTCGAGGTGAGCGGATCACAAGGTCAAGAGTTCGAGACCATCCTGACCAACACAGTGAAATGCTGTCTCTACATACAAAACTTAATTGGGCATGGTGGCAAGCGCCTGTAATCCCAGCTACAGGGGGGCTGAGGCAGGAGAATCACTTGAATCCAGGAGGTAGGGTTGCAGTGAGCCGAGATCATGCTATTGCACTCCAGCCTGGGCAACAGAGTGAGACTCAGTCTCAAAAAAAGAAAAAAAAGAAAAAAAGAAAATACTGGGGAATCATTGAAAAAATTTACTAAGCGTGTTTAGGCGCCAAACCAGCATTGAGCTGTAGAAAATTAGAATAATCCCACCACTTTGGGAGGGCGAGGCAGGAGTATTGCTTGAGGCTAGGAGTTTGAGACCAGCCTGGGCAACATAGCAAGATTCTGTCTCTAAAAAACACTTTAAAAAATTAGCCAAGCATGGTAGTATGTTCCTGTAGTCCCAGCTACTTGTGAGGCTGAGGCAGTTGGATCACTTGAGGTCAGGAGTTGGAGACTGGCCTGTCCAATATAGTGAAACCCTGTTTCTACTAAAAGTACAAAAATTAGCTGAGCAGGATGGTGCTCGCCTGGAATCCCAGCTACTCAGGAGGCTGGAACCTAGAAGGCAGAGGCTGCAGTGAGATGGTGCCGTTGTACTCGAGCCTGGGCGAAAGAGCAAGACTCCGTCTTAAAAAAAAAAAAAAGTCAATACTAAGACCAGGTTTATATTTTTTACAGAAAATTATTCAACGTTTAGACTACTACTCTAATATGAGGGAGGGATCCTATGGGCTAAAGGTCTATGGATAAGTTCATGAGTCCCTAAAATTCTCTGCAAATATGTATCTGTACATACAAATATGCTTTTTCCAAAGAAATGTGTACATAATTTCCAGTGGATTATCAGGAAAGTATGAAACTCCTCAAAAAGTGAATAATCCCTGCTTTAAGGTAAAGAACTTAGATAAACTGAACTCATATGGGTCCGAAAAGGTCTTTTTTTTTTGAGACAGAGTTTCGCTCTTGTTACCCAGGCTGGAGTGCAATGGCGCGATCTCGGCTCACCGCAACCTCTGCCTCCTGGGTTCAGGCAATTCTCCTGCCTCAGCCTCCTGAGTAGCTGGGATTACAGGCACGCGCTACCATGCCCAGCTAATTTTTTGTATTTTTAGTAGAGACAGCTAATTTTTTGTATTTTTATTCACCATGTTGACCAGGATGGTCTCGATCTTTTGACCTCGTGATCCACCCGCCTCGGCCAAGGTCCTTAAATTACATAAAGAAGGCCGGGCGCGGTGGCTCAAGCCTGTAATCCCAGCACTTTGGGAGGCCAAGGCGAGTGGATCACGAGGTCAAGAGATCGAGACCACCCTGGTCAACATGGTGAAACCCCGTCTCTATTAAAAATACAAAAAATTGGCTGGGCATGGTGGCGCGTGCCTGTAATCCCAGCTACTCAGGAGGCTGAGGCAGAAGAATTGCCTGAACCCAGGAGGCGGAGGTTGCGGTGAGCCGAGATTGCGCCATTGCACTCCAGCCTGGGTAACAAGAGTGAAACAACGTCTCAAAAAAAAAAAAAAAAATTACATAAACAAATGGAAAAATAAGTACCTTTCCTTTAAATATGATACAGTCTTTGCAATGTGTTCAGCTCCCCCATCGGGCATATCTAGAAAGAAAAGAATCCACTGCTCAAGATGATGTTACCATTTAGAGCCAATTTCTGGTAGAGGCCATGATGACACTAACCATCTCGATCCACAGATGTCAGGACAACATAATCCAGACCCCACTCTGCAATTGCCTTTGCAGTATTGTAGGGCTCACTGGTATCCAGTGGAGGAGGATTTCTTGCAGTCTTAACAGAACAAAATCTGCAACCTCTTGTACATGTGTCACCCATCAACTAGAATAGAAATGTTACAGTTTAAATCAGATGACCCTGAAGGACATAATATTGAGAGAATAAAGCAAGCTGCAAGGGATGCATACAGTTTGGTTCTGTTATAAGAAATCTGAACATTCAAAATGAAATTAATAGTCAAGGAACACAAATCTATGTGATAAAACTAAAAAGAATGGGAAATAAACTCAGCAATAAGAATAGTGTTCAGCCAAGAAAAAAGGGGATGGGATCAAGAAAGGACACAAAATTTCAATTTAAAAATAAAGCTGAGTGCAGTGGCTTGCTGTAATCCCACCTACTCTGGAGGCTGAGGTGGGAGGACTGTTAGAGTTTGAGACCCGCATGGGCAACACAGTGAGACCCTGTCTCTAAAAATGTTTTTAAAAATTAGCTGGGTGTAGTGGCATGTACCTGTGGCCTCAGCTACTCAGGGAGGCTAAGATGGGAGAATCACTTGAGCCTGGGAGTTCAAGGCTACAGTGAGCTATGATTACATCAAAATGGAAACACAATGAAAAATGGGATTTTACTATACAGTTTAGGGGGTACAGGGGGAATTCAAAGATAATGCTAATGTTTTAATCTCACACTAGAGGTATGAGGATATCTGTTGTGTTATTCTTTTTTTTTATTTTTTATTTTTTTATTTTTATTTTTTTGAGACGGAGTTTTGCTCTTGTTACCCAGGCTGGAGTGCAATGGCACGATCTCGGCTCACCGCAACCTCCGCCTCCTGGGTTCAGGCAATTCTCCTCCCTTACTCAGCCTCCCGAGTAGCTGGGATTACAGGCACGTGCCACCATGCCCAGCTAATTTTTTGCATTTTTAGTAGAGACGGGGTTTCACCATGTTGACCAGGATGGTCTCGATCTGTTGACCTCGTGATCCACCCACCTCGGCCTCCCAAAGTGCTGGGATTACAGGCTTGAGCCACCGTGCCCGGCGTGTTATTCTTTATAGCTTACACAGTTTATAAGATACCTTTTTTTTTGGAAATAGGTCTTGCTTTGTAGTCTAGGCTGGGATGCCGTGGCATGATCATGGCTTACTACAGCCTCAACCTCTTGGGCTCAAGTGATCCTCCCACCTCAGTCTCCCCAGTAGTTGGGTATACAGGCAAGTGCTACCATGCCCAGCTAATTTTTAAAAACTTTTTTTTTTTGTATGGACAGGGTTTCACCACGTTGCCCAGCTGGTCTCAAAACTCGTGGGTTCAAATGGTCTGCCTTGTGGTAGGGAGATCCCATAAGCGCCGAGGCAGGAACAAAAGGCCTCAGCCTATTTCCATATAAATAATGAAAAAGAAAGTAACTAGAACTATAACTGTAGTAGTTATTAGTTATTCATATGGGATCTTAGTTATTCATAGGTGATCTTAATTCTTTTACTAATGCCTCTCAGGTCAGAAGTGTGACTCTGGGATGATACTGTGAAATAAATCACACTAAGGCAAGATACTGTAAGCCCTCTGTCACGCCCGCATAAGGGCTGCTGGAGGGTGCCTCAGCTGTGTGGCAGCACCAGCGCTGTGAAAGTGCCCGCTGTTTAGCCAGCTAGGGAAGGAGATTTCCAAAATGGCCGAGACATCTCCTTCCTAGCGAAGTTTGGAGAAAACTCCACTTCTCCAAGCTCTTGTGGTAAAGCCTGATGGCTGTCAGGTACACCTACAGTCATCGTGGGCTTAACTGTCTCTGTGTGGTGCTGTGCTTCAGTGATCACATGAAGTGCTTCCATGTCTACTCTTATGTTCTGCTTCTGCACCTGGTTCCTTTTGCCTTAGAAAAGATAATCAGTAATAGTAGTATAAATCTTAGTGTTTTAGTTCTTTCTTGATAAATTTGGAAACAGTGCTGATGCATTATACTCCTTACCTCACTTGCCAGAATCCTGAGTCCCTACCTGAATGACACGTGATGTACTTGACCCCATCACTGCCACGCCCTATCTATCCTGAACCCAGTCTCCGACCACCAAGACCACGCTCCACCTACCCTGCCCCCACATTTGCAACTCAATAAAAGTGAGAGCATCCTGGCTTTTGGAGCCACTGCTCATCTCCACGATTTGGGTAGCAGTGGACCACTGGGCCCAAATTCTCTTTGCTCTATCTGTCTTGTGTCTTTTATTTCTAGAATTTCTTGTCTCTGCACCAGCTGGGAGCAGCTCACAGAACCCTGCAGGGCTGGACCCTATACTGCCTGCCTTGACCTCCTAAAATGCTGGGATTACAGACATGAGCCATCGTTCCTGGCCTATAAAGATACTTTTGTATCTTACTCAGTAATCAAAAAAGATGATTTTAAAAGACATAAAATATTTAACTAACAGATTAATGTGCAGGTCTATATGGAAGTGAAAACAGAAAGCACAGCCTTTCTTATTGAATAGATGAAACAGAAAACACATAAAAAGCTAAGCAATCATGAATAATGTTTCCAAAAATTACTAGGAGAGATATCTCAAGGCAGCACATGATTAACTCAGATAGATGAAAGAACCAATAATAGATTTATTCAGAGAACAGTGAGATCACAATAGGTTGAATTATTCCATCAGGTTTTTTCTTCATATTTTTCATAAATGAAAACATAATAAAAAATCTGACCCAGAAATGCACATTTCTAGGAAAAAGACACAAAATATTCCCTTTTGGTTTCTAGACTGAAGCTGTAGAGGTTGAGGCTGGCCTTACCATGATCGTGGCTGTGGCAGTGGCATATTTTCCACCTCCCCAACACTCTCCAATATTGGGACATCGCGCTTCCTCACATACCTGTGTGCAAAAGGAAATGGAACATCATTAGGTTGACAAAATCCACCCACTGAACAATTGGTGACTGTGATTAGACATTTTAAACTGCTCATAGTTTATAACATATATTTGAAGGCATCCACTATTCAAAAATCCTGTAATGAACAAGTGCGCTGGCTCATGCCTGTAATTCCAGCACTTTGGGAGGCTGAGGCGGGAGGACTGCTTGAGTCCAGGAGTCTGGAACCGGTTTGGGCAACATAGTCAAATCCCGTCTCTACAAAAAAACAAAAAGCCAGGAGTGGCGGTGTGCACCTATACTCCCAGCTATTCAGAAGACTAAGGTGAGAGGATCACTTGAGCCTGGGAGGTTGTTGAAAAAAAAAGGTTGTTAAACTGCCAAATTCTATATTAAGATTAGAACATGGTGAATATGTCCTATAAAGGTATACTCCCTTATACAATTAGTTACATAATAATGGAGAAACTTGAATTTTTATTTTTTTTTTAAGATGGAGTCTTGCTCTGTTGTCCAGGCTGGAATGCAGTGGTGTGATCTTGGCTCACTGCAACCTCTGCCTCTCTGGCTCAAGTGATTCTCTTGCCTCAGCCTTCTGAGTAGCTGGGAGTATAGGTGCAAACATTTTCAATTACCTTTCTCCTTTCTGAGTAGCTGGGACTACAGGCTCATGCCACCATGCCCAGATAATTTTTTTGTATTTTTAGTAGAGACTCGATTTTGTCATGTTGGCCAGGCTGGTCTTGAACTCCTAACTTCAGGTGATCCACCCGCCTCGGCCTCCTGAAGTGCTGGGATTACAGGTGTGAGCCACCGCGCCTGGCCAAAATCCCATTTTTAAATTAAAAACTTGGCCGGACGCGGTGGCTCACGCCTGTAATCCCAGCACTTTGGGAGGCCCAGGCGGGTGGATCACGAGGTCAAGAGATCGAGACCATCCTGGTCAACACGGTGAAACCCCGTCTCTACTAAAAATACAAAAAATTAGCTGGGCACGGTGGCGTGTGCCTGTAATCCCAGCTACTCAGGAGGCTGAGGCAGGAGAATTGCCTTAACCCAGGAGGCGGAGGTTGCGGTGAGCCGAGATTGTGCCATTGCACTCCAGCCTGCGTAACTAGAGCGAAACTCTGTCTCAAAAAAAAACAAAAAAAAACTTTATGAATGTATATACTTCATATGTGCAAATAAAAACATCTGAAAGAATATATACTGAACAGTTAAGGAGATTGGTTTATATACGGCATTGTGTATGTGACATACTTCCCATTTAATTTTATATTCTTTCCAATGAAACATGTATCTAATTTGCAATATAAAACAAACAAACAAACAAAGCCTTGTTTCCAAACTTGTAGGGCAAAAAATCTTTTTGTTTGCAGGAAAAATGATTTTAAATATATATTCCATTCCTGGTAGTAATGTATCACAGAACTTATTTACTTTCTTTGCTATTATTTATATATTTATTAATAATTTTTAAGTTATATAAATGTAGAAACATGGCTTTCGGTTGAGAGGGATAGTTTACACTTCGACAACTTACTGTATGGAGATTTAAATTCCGCAAAGTATTTTTCAGTTTATTGTAATTTTTCCCCATGGGAATCTCTGTCTTTAGCCATGGAGGTAGTCTCAACCTAAGGAAAGCCAAACATAACTATCTATTAACAAATATGCTGCCAAACAATTACATAACTTAGAAGTTAATTTCCTCTATTACGATTCCTAGTTAATAATTTTTTCCATAATCTTAGAATAACTCTTACAATTTCTGTCATAGGAGTAAGAACACAGACTCAAATTTAACCTTGCTCAAACTACTTTAGAAAACACCAATAATGGAGTCTAACAAGGCACCAGGCTCATGTCTACCTTTTTTGCAAAGGCAGAGTTACACTATTCTAATAAAAGAATTAGTAAATTTTAAAATATCTCATCCCTCATGAACAATACTGCCAAAAAGTACTGTATTTGTTTAGAGTAAAGAACGATCACAACTATGCACTGTCTGCTCTACATTCTAGATTTTACGGTGGTTACTCAATGGAAAAAAAGACCTAAAATTTGGAGTGGAGACTGTATATCCTTGGTCCTCCATCACTTCCATCTACTTGTGATATAGAAGTAGCTGGATTAAGTTATCTCTCAACACAAGCTACCCTCTACATAAAATTCCATCATTCTTTTAAGTTAAGGCAAGGTATCCACAGGTGATATGTAAATTGACTAGGAAAAGCACAAGTTGGATCAACACCTAGTAATCCAGATCCAACAGACTAGTAGCAAGGCAATAATCTTTAAAGAAGTTAGATGCTGGGTAGAAAATGAGGAGATGACAGTGTAAGATGGTAAGGGTGCAGAGAAAAGAGAAAGATTCTAACAATTTCATCTACTTACCTGTTCTATCTAGTTCCGTTATCACATCTTTCTAATGACTTTTAGCTAAATTTAACAAGTCTGATATTAAAAATAGATTCTAGGGCTGGGTTATATCTGAAAATAATGCACAATGAAGGAACGAGACATTACAATTATCTCAAATTTTCAATTACCTTTCTCCTTTCTGGCGTTTTAGGTTTCCTTTATATTCATCCCAGGTGCTCTTGTCTGCAAGATCACCAGATACAAAATCTTGAAGGTCTGGTCCATTTTGTAAAAGTTCCTTTTTTTCATCTGGCAAGGAACTTAACAGTCTGACTGGGCTGCATAAATATCTCCCAAATACCTAAAGAAAGAGTCATTATGGCGTTCATTTAGCAGAGTCTGGAATAATTTCATTTTAACTCATCATGACACCTAAAAGGAAGGGTAAAGCCAAAAAAATCATTCAGAAATTATGTCAAACTAGGAGGTCTAGTAGCCTAGGGGATTAGAATATAAGATAACTGAAGGAACCAAACCTAAAACAGGAGTTGAGTGTTTACTGCTGAGTTTAGAAGAGATTTGGAAATTTCTGGATCTAACATATATCACACTTTTCGTGTACTCCACCTACCAGGAACTAGATGTTTGTCTTTCAACAAAATTGAACTACAATAACTGAAGAAGGTGTCACAGTGTAAAATTTTTCTAGTCCTGACTTGAATCAGGGACGTTTGAAGTGAAGTGTGCAGTAAGTTTCTCTAGCTTTGAGAATAAGCGTTAAGTATTGAAACGCGGAGGTTAATAATGCCCAGTTGGTTTCAGACAACTGGAAGGGGGAAAACCAAGCCTAACGTTTTTTACTTTCTAGGTTACATTATTTCTGTGTTTGAACATGGCAATCATAAGCGTAAGAAATCATGGTATTCGGCTTTTACATCAGAACACAGAAGTGCATGAGAGAGCCAAAACACTAAAAAATCCACGAGTCTGCACATGCAACGCAAAAGAACCTTCAATAATTCAAAGAGTGCCTGTTAGGGTGTTGCACGATTGCTACTGAACTTCTCCATGTCTACAGCTAAAACCTAGAGGACAAGTTTGTGTTTTCTGCGGCTAGAGTGTCTTATACACATTAAGAGTCCAATACAGAATAGCTATGTGGGATGCTCACTGCAGTGCTCCATAAATATTAGGTAAAAATCACTCTAAGCAGAAAATAAGTCCTCAGTGCAGGCCCAGACTTTCAAACAAATCTGTATCATGGGGCTGGCAGGAGAATTAAATGAGATTACACAAAAAACGTTTAAAACTGCCGTTGGCTAAAACTAAATGCTCAGTAAAAGCACTGGCCTTTATTATTGGGCGTAGACGCTCTGAAGGAGTAGGATCCCCCACCCCACGTCCAAACCCGCTTGCCCCGCGGCTCACCCGGGGCCCCAGGGTGCGGGTGGCATCCCTGCAGCGTAGAGACATTTCCTTTACAGGACGAGCGCAATGGAAGGACTGAGGGATAGCTAACTGCAGGGAAAGGACAAGTCGAAAATACGTCGCTCCGTTTATGACACAGTCGAGCTGCTCCACGATTGGCTGCTTTAGCCTTACGTGACGTCGCGTACTCGTGACGCTATACGCAGGCCCCTCCCCTTACGGGATACAAGTACGTGATGAGGAAAGACGTTCCTTCTTTGCCGCGTTTACTGCGAGGTGAGCTTGTTTCTGTGCTCTGGGGGCCTTGGGAATCTGAACCCATCTGCTCTGGGAAAGGCTGCGGCGCAGCTCCTACTCTCGGACCCCTTATCCTGTTTGTCCTCCAGCTCGGCAAGCGCCATATGAGCCTGGCGGCGCGGGATGCGAGTCCTGTCCTGGGCTTTTTGGCCTATTCGTGCCCCTCAACCTTGTCGGGATGGTGCCGCCCAAATAGGATTTACTGGGTTGGGCTGAGCGGCACTTCCCCCGCTGATTTTCGTAACGCTCGCTTTGGGGCTGCTCCTTACAGCCCGGGACGCACTGGGGCCCGCTATCGGTCTCCTGTCCTATATCCTCTCCGGCATTTACGTCCGGCAGTCTTCGGTAGGAGTGGATCTCTCTGCTGTGTAATTTTGTGGAAAACAGGCCTTACATCGGCCTCACCCCCAGTGTTTGTGTTTCAGAATGAAGACCATTCTCAGCAATCAGACTGTCGACATTCCAGAAAATGGTATGAGACTTGATGGCTTTTTCTTACATCTTTACTAGACGTTTCAAGCATTGTGTGATCTGACAAGTGTTGTTGTCTTCCAGTCGACATTACTCTGAAGGGACGCACAGTTATCGTGAAGGGCCCCAGAGGAACCCTGCGGAGGGACTTCAATCACATCAATGTAGAACTCAGTCTTCTTGGAAAGAAAAAAAAGAGGGTGAGTTTTTTTCTTTCTTCTGATAATTCAGTTGCTTGTTTGGAAGGTAGTTTATAACAGTATCACATTTGGTTGCTTTAACAATTTTCGAATTGAGGATCAGTGCTTTATTATAGTTTTAAATGTTGTCCAGAATAGCAACCAGTTTTTCGTTAGTGAAACTGAAAAACCAGATTCTGAACAGCGGATTACATGAAGCTCAAATGTAGTAGTGGTTATCAAAGTGGCACGTCTTAATGGTGTTAGAAACTTGGCTTTTTCCTCGTGATTGCTTTGTCAGAATCTTCGGAACTGGCAGTAGGTCTTTTAAACCTGATGATTTAATTTTCCAGAAGGGAAGTTTTTTGCAACTTGTACAAAGTTTAACTGTTGGGAGGATTTATAGGTGGTTGGATTTTTCCGGTTGAAAACCATGTGCTTCAATTAGGGTTAATTCTTGAATCTTAAAGTAATTCGGTAAGTGGTCTGCTCTCTTTTAAGCCTACATATTTCTGGAAAGAATAATTTTTTGTTTTATTACAGCTCCGGGTTGACAAATGGTGGGGTAACCGAAAGGAACTGGCTACCGTTCGGACTATTTGTAGTCATGTACAGAACATGATCAAGGGTGTTACACTGGTAAGCACATGGATCAGACTGACTTGTTTTGGAAAGGGAGGTTTCTCACCTGTGTTTTATTTATATAGCATAAGTGATTATTTCAGAGAATGGGTTATGCATTTTGTTTGGTGTAATGCACGACCTCTAGAACTTAGCAAAAAAAATTGGCATCTCTGGGTCTTTAAGATCAAGTGATACAGCTGAGAGTAAAGACCAGATGGGTACAACATGTTTGGCTTTTCGTTCTGATTTTTGAAATCAAGACTGCAGTCTCGCTGTTTTGCCCAGGCTTAACTCCTGAGCTCAAGCGATCCTCCCATCTTGGCCTCCCATAATACTGGGATTGCAGGCGTGAGCTACCACGCGTGGCTAGATGGGTGCAACTTTTAAAAAGTAGGCTAATGGTGAATTTTCACACCTTCAAATTGCCTTTTTTTAAACAGGAAATCTGCAGTTGCAGTACATAGGACAGGTTTTGATTACTAGTTGACAATCAGATCTCACCTTCAGGACCCCTTGTTGGGACAGAACAAGATGTAGTTTCTGAGTTTTCTCTGTTGCTGTAAATGTATGTCACTCTTCTTTCCAGCCGACCGTTTCTGCCCTCAAGATAAAAAGTTCATGCTGAAATGGTTTTCTTTGCATTATGCCTCTAGAGTGCACCTGATAATGGCAACCTGTACATCTATTATAAATCTGTTAAGATTCCGCCATCTACCCTTGCTTCCAGACAGGCAGGGGCGCTGTCTTTGGCTTTGGCCTCAATTCTTGCCATGTGGTGTACCTTAGTAACTCCATAAATGTTAGTCTAATGTCGCTTTGGGGTTCTCATTAAAAGAAGTTAGCATTGTTTACTGGGCGGGGGCATATGGGATAGTGAAATAAATGCCTCCGTAAGGAACTTCACAGTCCAGCGAATAGAACAATGTTTGTAAGGCTTGGTTCAAGTGACACTTGTTAGAAAATCTTGACAGAGTGTTACATTTTAAAATAAGTATAATCATAGAAAATTTAAAAACTATTAATAAATATTCCTCAGCGGGGTGGGGGCAGAAAAAAATATTCAGCATTGCTAATAGCTTATTTATTTAACATAGGGCTTTCGTTACAAGATGAGGTCTGTGTATGCTCACTTCCCCATCAACGTCGTTATCCAGGAGAATGGGTCTCTTGTTGAAATTCGAAATTTCTTGGGTGAAAAATACATCCGCAGGGTTCGAATGAGACCAGGTATGTGCATACCCTCAGATAGAATTGAGACATTTTCCTTCATATTTTTTTTCTCCTCCATTTCCAGCCTCCTTTATACTTCCATGTGTTTGCTCTGAGTAAAACGGTATTTTAGAATTGTCTCTTGATTATGCTTACAACTGTTGGTACTACTTGGGGGTTTATATTATTATATTGATTACAGTTGCAGAAAGTTGATACACTGGAGTAGTTTGCAGTGGTGGTTGTATTTAATTGGCAAATGAGATCTTAAAGACTTGATTTACAAAAGGCGTATATAATGGTGTGTATTTATGGAGCACAATGTGATATTTCAATACATGTATATTCTGTGGAATGACCAAATTAGGCTAATTAACATATCCATAACTCCACTCTTCATGGGAAGAACCTTTAAAATCTAAAGAAAACCACATGAATAATGGTTAATAGCTTAGCTTCAGTTTCAGCTCTCACTATCCACATTGGGCAGATCATCTCTGTAGCTTAAAATTGTAAACATCTTTGATTAAATGTGTTAAAGTTAAAAAACATAACAGTATACACGTAGTACATAGTAAACACTGGATTTAAAAAATTTTACAGTTTAGTGCTTTTTTATTTGAGGCATGGTCTTGCTCTGTTGCCCAGGCTGGAGTGCAATGGCTTGATCTCAGCTCACTGCAGCATCCACCTCCTGTGTGCAGGTGTTTCTCCCATCTCAGCCTTCCCACTAGTTGGGACTATAGGTGCAAATTTTTTGTAGAGGCAGGGTCTTGCTATGTTGTCCAGGCTGGTCTGGTACTTGTAGGCTCAAGCAGTTCTTCCACCTTGGCCTTTTAAGGTGCACCTGGTTCAGCCTCTTGATGCATTTTTGTTCCATTGGGGTGGGGAGGGGTGGGAAGAAGGGAGATTATTACTATCAAATTAATGGCACTCCAAAAATAATGCTACGATATAGCTATGCTCAGCAACATTTAATGAGAACCCATATGTAAAAGTAAACTAAGACTTGGTACAAAGCTTTGTACAACGAAATCCTGCTATTCGAGTATCTTAATTGAATCACCAAAGGAATAACCACCATGGGACTGTGATTTATTCAAGTAGGAACACAAATAAAATTATAGTACAGCTAAGGCAGGTGCTGTAAAACCAAAATCTTAAAGGTTTATGGCCAGGTGCAGCGGCTCATGCCTGTAATCAAAGGTTCATTTGGTGGATGGAGTTTTACATGGAATCAATTAATGCCTCTACAATTTAAATATTTTTTCCACAGCTCTGGTTTTGTATTGATGCTATGCAAATACCCTCTGCTTTTAGGTGTTGCTTGTTCAGTATCTCAAGCTCAGAAAGATGAATTAATCCTTGAAGGAAATGACATTGAGCTTGTGTCAAATTCAGGTTTGTATGTTTACTGTGTCTAATTATGCCGACAAGTTTTCATTTGATTAGCTTTTTAAATTATGAAAATAAAGAGGTAACATTCTGAAATTGTAAGTAGAGGATATAATGAAATACTTTTTTTTTTTTTTTTTTTTGAGATGGAGTTTCGCTCTTGTTACCCAGGCTGGAGTGCAGTTGTGCAATCTTGGCACACCGCACCCTCCGCCTTCTGGGTTCAAGCAGTTCTCCTGCCTCAGCCTCCCGAGTAGCTGGGATTATAGGCGTGCACCACCATGCCCAGCTAATTTTTGTATTTTTAGTAGAGATGGGGTTTCACCTTGTTGACCAGGATGGTCTTGATCTCTTGACCCAGTGATCCACCCATCTCGTCCTCCCAAAGTGCTGGGATTATAGGCCTGAGCCACCACTCCCGGCCCCGAAATTCTTTTTAAGATTGGTTAGGTTGCTGTATTAATTGCTTTATCTTCATTGTTGTAGCGGCTTTGATTCAGCAAGCTACAACAGTTAAAAACAAGGATATCCGGAAATTTTTGGATGGTATCTACGTCTCTGAAAAAGGAACTGTTCAGCAGGCTGATGAGTAAGACCTTAGAGGTAGGTTCTTGTAGTTTTATTACTGCTTTAGTTGAATGAATGTCTTAATTTACTAAAAGGCTTAAACCAGAATTGTTATAATGGAAAATGGAGCGTTAAGGATTCTGGAACACAGTAAATTTGACAGAATAAGAGATGGAATTGGCATGCATTTTACTCTGTGTATAGTTTACTATGTATAAGTCATAGTCTTGAGGTATGTTTTAGATTACTTAGAATAATACGAAAAAAAAGATTACTACTTTTCTGGGCAGGGGCATTGATAGGAATTAACAGATATTTTTGTTTCTTTTTACAGTTGTCCAGCTACAGAAACAAGATGCCTATCATAGCCAAGACCTACTTGTGATGCTTAAATGATGCAATAAAAGACCTATTAATTTGGAACTTTTTCTTAAACCATTTATCCGTTTTTTAGCTAGTTTTTCTCCCTCATGGAACAGGGAGAATCTGGTTCTTGAAGGAATAGCAAGGATATATTTTAGGCAAGAGGAATATTGTTTCAGTGACAGGCAAACATGAGGCCATTCATCATTGCATATAGAACTTTGAGAGTACCCTGAAGGTATCTAAATTTTCTGAGGCATGAATTTGAATATTTGGTAAGGCAGGTTGTTCTAGTCACTTTTAAAAAAACAGCTGAGGAGTGGAACAAAGTGATACAGCATCAGTAAGAATTAGAAGGTGCATTTGGTTTGGTTCATGGTCTCAATAATCTTGTCCTTTACCCTACCTCTGCCATTTACTTCCATACCCTAGAACTTGTTTTTAAAAATTGATAACCCTTCTATAATCTCTTAATTCCATGTGTCACATTTTAAATATGGTATGAGACCACCATAACTAGACTTAGGTTAACATGGTGACTGCCCTCCCCACCCCCAACCCTTCCTGAATTCTACATCTCATTTGATGGAAGCTAATTTCTCAGGCAAAATTTAACATTCATCCTTGATCAAATGCATCAGGAAAACATAAGTATCTTCATTGTAAGGTACGTTCAGATACTTTATCAGAAAAATTAACTAAAAGGAGAGCCATAGCAACCAGTTGGAATATGTGTATTTAAGATCTTACGAGGTCTTGCTCAGTTGCCCAGGCTGGAGTAGAGTGCTATAGTTGTAGCTCTGTAACTTCAGACTCCTGGACTCTAGGGATGCTCCTGCCTTCCTCAGCCTCCTTAGTAGCTAGAGCTACAGGCAGGCACTGTCAAATCTTTTTTTTTGTTTTTAGCATAGATGGGGTCTCATATTGCCCAGCCTGGTCTTGAACTCCTGGCTTTAGGTGTTCCTCCCACTTTGCCTCCCAAAGGGCTGGGATTACAGATGTGGGCCACCATGCCCTATAAATCTTAGATCTTGATTCAAGTACACCAACTGAATATATGATATTCAGGAATCTGATGACTATGTGTTTAGGTTTTTAAGAAATTGGAGGAAATGATAAATCTAGAAATAATCTGGGATGGGGTTGTAGGCAATGAATGGGATCAACATGAAATAAGGTCACATGCCCTGAAAGGTTGGGAAATAAGGCTTATATACAAATTTCTTATAATGTAGAAAATGAAACAACCTGTATTTTACCTGGATTGCTGTGGCAGTCTTAACTTATTTACAGCATCAACCAGGGTACTGAGTTTGAAATGGACTATAGCACGTTTCAAATTCTGCAATGGGTTTTTTTCCCCTTTTTTCTTTTTAAAATAGCTTCCTCATTGCACCTGCAGCTGTTTTTAACCCAGTCTTTCTGACTTATGCACTATAGCTGAATTGACCTGGCTATTCCTCGATACCAAACACTCTGCCATTAAGCCTTTTAAGTTATTTTTTTCCCCTTTGGAATGCTCTCAGCTGAGCTGTGTGGCTAACTTGCTTACCTGCAGGTCTATTCAGTGAATTCTGCCTTGACCACACTATTAAAAATAGTGGCACCACCTCCATTAGCTTGTCCTACTGTCTCCTTACCCTTCTCCACTTGTTTTTGTTTATAGCATTTATAAATTTAATATTTCCAGTTTGCCTTGTTGTGTATTGATTATTTGCTTTTTCCTGCTAGAATGTAACCTTTAGAAGGATGTAAGTTTGTACTCTGGTGTATTCCAAGTATCTAGAACAATGGCATGCAGCTGTTTACTGAGTGAATGGTTCCTGGATTGCCAGGGACTCATTTACAGCAGTGGGGTTGGAAGGGAGATGTTTTGGAAGGTATTGACAGGATTTCAAAACAATATGAGGCTAATGGGAGAAGTTTCCAAGTGGCAATATTATAGTGGGGTGGAGGTATTAATGAGGATCAGCTTATGGGTAGTAGCTGCTGTGGGAGTAAATGAGGTTTCTCGGCATGAAATGGATTGGTATGCTGGGTGTGACCTTCATAGGATAACTTAGAGGCTGGTTGTAGGTGAACTGATTTTTTTTTGTTGAGGTGGAGTCTCTCGCTCCATAGCTCAAGCTGGAGTGCAGTCGTAATTTTGGCTCACTGCAACCTCCACCTCTCAGGTCCCTGTTCAAGCATTTCTCCTGCCTCAGGCTCCTAAGTAGCTGGGATTACAGGAACATGTATCCAGCTGATGTTTGTATTTTTAGTAAAGATGGGATTTCACCATGTTAACCAGGCTGGTCTTGAACTCCTGACCTTGTGATCCACCTGCCTTGGCCTTCCAGAGTGCTAGGATTACAGGTGTGAGCTACCACGCCTGGCCTGATTTTTTTTTTTAATTAAATAACTTGGGTATAATAAATAAGCATAGTTGTCCTGGGAAAACTTCTTCCTTCTGTGTTTACTACGGATAAGCACTTTTGCACTGTTTTTATAATTTTTTTCTTTTTGAGACAGTTTCACTCTTGTTACCCAGGCTGGAGTGCAATGGCGTGATCTTGGCTCACTGCAACCTCCGCCTCCTGGGTTCAGGCAATTCTGCGTCAGCCTCCTGAGTAGCTGGGATTACAGGCACGCGCCACCATGCCCAGCTAATTTTTTGTATTTTTAGTAGAGACGGGGTTTCACTATGTTGACCAGGATGGTCTCGATCTCTTGACCTAGTGACCCACCTGCCTCGGCCTCCCAAAGTGCTGGGATTACAGGCTTGAGCCACCGCACCCGGCCTGTTTTTATAATTTTTAGATGTGAATGTCCGCATAGTTTTGTGAGGGGATCTTTATCACCCAGGTTGGAGTACAGTGGCTAGATCTTGGCTCACTGTAACCACTGCCTCCCAGGCTTAAGCTATCCTCCCACCTCAGCCTTCTGTGTAGCCAGGACCACAGGACCATACCTGGCTAGTTTTTTGTAGAGACAGGGTTTTGCCATGTTGTCCTAGCTGGTCTCAAATCTCCTGGAGTCAAGCAATCCCCCCGTCCCCCCGGGCCTTCGCCTCCCAACGTGCTGGGGTTACACAGGTGTGAGCCATCACGCCTGGGCCACTGTTTAAAAAACATACCCAGAAGTAACACCAGGTTGGTACACAGCTAGGCAGAAAGGGGTTCAGGGGAGTCAGTCTTGGGGCAGAGCCCATTTACAATGCCAAACGCATTCACATTCTACTGTTCTTAAAATTGACTAGATTGTTAGTTGAATACAAGTAGTCAGCATGAACCAGTTTATTTGAAAGAAATTACATTGAAAATTAAACATGTCACAATGTTCTGGCCTCATTTTCCAGAGGCTCTTTAAATACCATAGTTGTGCTATTTCCAGGTTATACTGAATATACCATAGAAACAAGTTTTTTCCCAACACAGCTCAGAAAAGCTTAAATTCTGAAGATGTTATCTATTTGCTCCTTTCAAGAGGGATGAGTTTCTCATCGGCCTTTCATGGTTTTTAGATGAGTTTATGATAAACCTGAATATTTAGTATGAAAGCATGAACCAGATGTTATTTATTTTTGAGATGGATGGCTCCATCTCGGCTCACTGCAACCTCCGCCTCCTGGGTTCAAGCAGTTTTCCTGCCTCAGCCTCCCAAGTAGCTGGGGCTACAGGCACACACCACCATGCCCAGCTAATTTTTGTATTTTTAGTAGAGCCAGGGTTTCACTATGTTGACCAGGATGGTCTCAATCTCCTGACCTTGTGATCCACTCTCCTTGGCCTCCCAAAGTGCTGGGATTACAGGCGTGAGCCACCATGCCCCACCTAAGCATAAGCTCTTAATGTGAAAAAGACAAATAGTGAAGGTTAATGGATTTGTGAACTGTGAATACAAGACACTTTAATCAAAGGCCAGGAAGATAGAAAGCAAAACCTGAAAGATAAATTCCAAGTTTTTATTATTTCTGTGACTGACTGCATTTTTTTTTTTCAAGATATTAATCTTAAAGAGAGATGAATGAGTTGCCCAGCTGACACTAAGAATTTTCACTGGCGTTCTTGGGTCAGGGCGAATCAATGTAGTACAAAGGGGAAAAAACCCAGCCAAGGGATTCTTTTAAATGACTTGGTGTTTGTATATAGTTAGTGTAATAAAACAGAATTGACTAGTTGTATGCATAACCTTAGGCACATAGTTCTCAGAGGTACATATTAATATTTAAAAATTCCTTGTAAACGATACCTCAAAACTGCCAAGTTTGGGGTAGTGGGTGCAGCTGGGGGCAAGGAGACTAGAGAAGAATAAAGCAGACTTTTACTGTTTCTGTTTGGCAGGCCAAATAGCAAACTGATTTCTTGTCAGGTTTGCATTTACTTGAATTGACTAATTGTATTTTCTCTTTACAGTATCCTGGAAACTTGTTCATTAGCAATTAGAATTTCAATTGGGTACTGAATTTAGCTTCAGACACAGGTGGACCTAGATTATAATCAAAACTGCCTTAATTTAATCAGGCTTTATAACAACATTTCCTGTGACTGTTAAGGTCTAAGTTGATGGAGTGAGCAGACAGGGACTAGTTACTGCGTGCAATGGATGTTAAATGTTGACTAACAGAATAGGTATAAATAGGTGCATATTTAAGTTTTCTTCCTTGATTGTTTAAAGTACACTGAACAAGTCTCAAGGACAGATTTCATTTCCCAAAAGGTCAAATTATCCAAGTTCAGTTCTAGTAATTTACTTAACCCTAGCCCAAAAGGGCGCTACATAAAACTAATTCAGACCATCAGCATTCTGAATTGTTGCTATACTTGCAGTATAGCAACTTTCTTATTCACAGAGTTGAGTCTAGCTTTCCTTCATCCTGTGATCTTTCCATGAGATGACTTTTGCAAATTATGTTTTTTTTTTTTTTCTTGAGGGACAGTCTTGCTCTGTCATCCAGGCTGGCGTGCAATGGTGTCATCTCAGCTCACTGCAACTTCCATTTCCTGGCTTCCTAGTAGCTGGGATTACAGGAGGTGCCTGCCACCACACCTGGCTAATTTTTGTATTTTTAGTAGAGATGGGGTTTTGCCATGTTGGCCAGGCTGGTCTTGAACTCCTGACCCCAGGTGACATGCCCACCTTGGCCTCCCAAAGTGTTGGGATTACAGGTGTGAGCCACCATCATGCCCAGCTGAAAATTGTTATTTTTTTTAATTGAGACAGTTTCACTCTGTTGTCAGGTGCCAGACTGGAGTGCAGTGGCGCATTCTTGGCTCACTGCAACCTCCTAGGTTCAAGCAATTCTCCTGCCTCAGCTTCCCAAGTGGCTGGGACTACAGGAACATGCCACCATGCCCAGCTAATTTTTTTATTTTTAGTAGAGACGGTTTCACGATGTTGGCCAGGATGGTCTTGATCTCTTGACCTCGTGATCTGCCCACCTCGGCCTCCTAAACTGCTGGGATTATAGGCATGAGCCACCGTGCCTGGCAGGAAATTTTTTGAGACGGAATTTCGCTGTTGTTACCCAGACTGGAGTGCAATGGCACGATCTCGGCTCACTGCAACCTCCGCCTCCTGGGTTCAAGCAACTCTCTTGCCTCAGCCTCCCGAGTAGCTGGGACTACAGGTGCGCACTGCCATGCCTAGCTAATTTTTGTATTTTTAGTAGAGACGGGGTTTCACCATATTGACCAGGATGGTCTCGATCTCTTGACCTAGTGATCCACCCGCCTCAGCCTCCCAAAGTGCTGGGATTATAGGCGTGAGCCACCGCGCCCGGCCAGGAAATTGTTATTTTTAAGAATCAAGTCTAGGAAAAGATCACAAATTAGATGTTCTGTAGATGATTTCCTTTTCTTTAGAAAAATGAAGGGTTTGATGCTCTTAAGAGTCTGTTGTAACTGGCTTAGACAAGCACTACTTACCCTATTGTTTTTTTCCATTTTATAACCACCCTGACCTAAAGGGGAAAGTACATTGTTAGAAGTGACAGAATATATATTATCTATCACTGACTATCCAGCTTGAAGAAGAGTGTTAAATCTCTGCTAAAATATCTTAACAAAACAAAGTTTTGCTTTTTTTTTTTTTTGAGACAGTCTCAGTCTTGCCCAGGCGAGTGGAATTGCCCGATTTCAGCTCACTAACCTCCACCTCCTGGGTTCAAGCAATTATCCTGCCTCAGCCCCCCCAAATAGCTTCGATTACAGGCACCTGCCACCATGCCTGGCTAATTTTTATATTTTTAGTAGAGACAGAGTTTCACCATGTTGGCCAAGTTGGTCTCAAACTTCTTACCACAGGTGATCTGCTCACCTTGGCCTTCCAAAGTGCTGGGATTACAGGTGTGAGCTACCATGCCCAACCCGAAGTTTCACGTTTAAAAAATAATTTATTGTACTACAAGTAGGTATTGGTAGAGATGAAAGCTAGAGCAGAATGATGGAATACAGTTCATGAAACTTCAAGAAGCAAAGTGTCATGTAATCTACATAGCTTACTGTCAGGATGAACCCTTTATCTTTACATCCAAGAACTGAATTCACCGATGTCAACACCTAAGGGAAAGTTTGAACCATGCAGTAGAGACATTGATTGTCATCACCTTGGTTACAGCTGTATCTCATACTGTCTGTCTTTAATACAGGTGTATCTCCTGTAAGTTACCAGCATATGGAACTGGAATGAATTTTTAAACTGTCTATCATGCAGACAAGATCAGTTTAGCTAAGAACTCTCTTGTGCTCTTTCTTTAATGGTATGTGTTGTAAGTTCTTAGCTTTCCAAAACTTTCTTCTCTTTTGCCTATGAAAAATGGTAATTAATAAGAATAGAACCAGGGTGGAGAAGAAGCAACAACTTAAGAATATCAGTGGTTTCTTCTGCGAAAGGAATAAGCAGACAGTGCACTCTGTGTTTCTTTGCGTCTGATTGCATCTAGAAGTACTGTTCTCAGAAGGAAAGCCACTGCTGCTGATCACTTTGTTGTAAAACTGTATTGAGGATTTAGCTTTAAAATCAGATGTGAAGAATCCAAATCTGGGTTTAGATTTCTCTTCAGTCAGTTTGAATGCATAATAGCCTTTGATTCTGACTTTATCAATCAGGTATGCTGAAAAATATCAAATTAACATTAATCACAAATGGACTATGAAATATCTTTGAATAAGAATTTAGTTTTCATTGAAACAAGCTAAAATTATGCCCATAAAAGTAGTGATTTTTATTAGAGGTGGCTTTTTTTTTTGACATTTATTCTTTTATGACCTATGTAAAGGATAAGGTGAAAATGTATATATTAATAATTTAAGTCTAAAAGAAATTTGTAGTAAAACTTTGATTCATAAATAATCCAAAAACTCTTGGAGGAAAAAGCAAATTTAAGCAGAGCCGTGAAGGTTGAAACTTTGATTTAAGGGGTCACAAGCAGAAAAATGTCACTTATTTGGCCTGATTCAGATGTGCTCTGGTGAAGTCCAGGAATCACACAGTTGGTTTCTCCCACTCACTTTCGCTTGCTTAGGCTACCATGATATGATTATTTCACATTGCATGCCTGTATCTAAACATTTCATGTACCCCATAAATATATACACCTACTGTGTACCCACATTTTTTTTTTTTAAAACCTAGCAAGCATGCTGAAAAGTAATCCAAAACAGATGACAGTGTTTATCTTGGGGAGTGAGATTTCAGGTGCTTTTAAAAAAACTTTCTCCACCTGCCCAGTTTTCTCTAATGGGTATATTACTTTCATGGCTTAAAACATTTTTCAAAAATCCCATAGTCCAGTTTTCAGAACAAAATTCAATTGACTGGACTTGGGTGCCACAAATCCGATGTTGTCAGGCACCAGCCTGCTCCGCTCATTCTTTGTTCATGTCAGGTAACAGGAATCTTGTTGTGCCCAGTGTCTAAAGGGGCCCCGCCCTTACCTTTCAGCACCTCCTGGAGGTACTTCTCCAGGTAGTACTTCCGGAGCCGGTCATCCTCCGGAGCCTGGTCGTCGATGCCGATAGCCGTGATGTAAATGTCTATATTGCCGTAGTTCCTCTGGACCCACCGCAGCAGCTTGCGCGCCCCCCAGGGAATCACAGCCAGGCGCGTGGGGGAGCTCAGTCGGGTGATGTCCTGCAGAAACTGGATGTCCCTGTCTGAGTCGTAGCGGCTGCCGGCCAGCTGTTGGTGCATCACGAACCTGGTGGTGAAGTGGTTGAGTGCGCAGAAATCGACCGCGCCCTTGAGCAGCCTTCTCTTGGCCTCTGTGAGGCGCGGCAGCGTGGAGCTGGAGAGCCCCCTCCGGTGCTTGGAGGCGATGTACTCCCTCATGGCAGCGGGGTAGTCCCCGGTCTTGAAGAGCGGTTCGGCGAACCAGGCGATCTCAAACTGCAGGAAGCGCTCGGCCGCTGTCCAGTGCGAGTCGGCGTAGGGGTTGGCGGGTTCCGCCCAGTCCGCGTGCAGCGACAGCGACACGGCCCCGCGCTGGGACGGCCTGAACTCCCGGTCGTAGAGGTGCCAGGCCAGGGCGTGGGCCACCAGCAGGTTGTGCGCCGCCTCGTAGGTGTCGTTGCCAGAGCGGTTGTAGATGTCGCTCAGCCGGTTAGGCTCGTTAATGGTGATCCAGAGCTTCACCAGGTCCCCCAGCTCCTGGAAGCACAGCCCCGCATAGGCCTGGAAGGCCTCGGCCGTCCAAGGGTTCAGCCACCCCCCGCCGTGCAGCAGAGGGGCAGGGAGGCCTAGGTGGGCGTGGGTCGGATAGTACAGGGTGACCATCGCGGAGATGCCGAGCTTCAGCCCCTCAGTGACCAGGCACCTGTAGTACCGCAGGGCCTGTCGGTTCACCACTGACAGGTTGCCAGTGGGAAGGACCGAGGCCCAATCCAGAGCAAACCGGTAGTGGGTGACTTTCATCATTGCCAACATCTTAAGTTGTTTTTTGATGTTCACAAAGTCTGTGCATTGAGCGGGTCGTGTTTTCAGCCTCACCCCTTCCACTCGGTGCAGCAGTCTGTTCCCAGAGGCGTTCCACAGGTACAGGTGAGGATCACTGAACTGTGGGGACGAAGCCACAGACTCGGGCTGTGAAAACAAGCTCATTCAGGTCAGGCATGCGCTGGCAGACAGAGGCTCCTAGCATATGCGGTTTGTGAGGCCTGATCTTTTTCTGCTTCTCACTGACCAAAGAAGAGATAAACGGGGTATGTGCCCTTCATATGGACCTGGCTGCTCTGGCTGTTCTGGTGATGTCAGAGCAAAGGCCGGATGAAACAGCCTCTCTTCCAGCTTCCCTGCCCTGTTTTGTATTGTATTGTTTTGTTTTTGAGATGGAGTCTCTTTCTGTTGCCCATGCTGGAGTGCAGTGGTGCCATCTCTGCTCACTGCAACCTCTGCCTCCCGGGTTCAAGTGATTCTCCTGCGTCAGCCTTCCAAGTAGCCGAAATTACAGGCATGTGCCACCATGCCCCGCTAATATTTTTGTGTTTTTAGTAGAGATGGGGTTTCACCATGTTGGCCAGGCTGGGCTGGAACTCCTGACCTCAAGTGATCTTCCCAATTCGGCCTCCCAAAGTGCTGGCATAACAGGCGTGAGCCACTTTGCCAGGCCTCTTCCAGCCCTTGAAATCTCCCAGGGAGACCAGAAAACAGGAGGAGCCACACCCAGGCCCTGGCTTCGAAAACAAGTTGTTTGAGAAAACATTGGGAAGCCATTTTCCAGTTCATTTGACTTTAAACACCAGGTTACGTGGTGGGGTTTGATGTGAGTCTGTTCAAATGCCTCAGGAAATTGGCTTGGTACCCTCAGTTAAAAGCAATTACAAAAGATAGATTCTAAACCCTGCCATAAATAGAAGACAAAGTTGAAATTCCGGTTGTAGAGATTTCACTGAGAAGACAAGGCTAGTTGACCCCAGGCACAATTCCTAAAAGAGGCCGGTGAGATAGGGTAAGCAATGACTCTTGCATTTGCTGAATGCAGCTTTCTAATTTCTATTTGAAAAGTCCAAGTGATATCACATTTGCATCCATCATGTCTTCCCAACCCATGTGCCTGTGAGAACATAGCATTGATTCATCCAACAGAATGCTGACACATTTTCTATGCAAGGCATTTGGGTTATGGGTGGAAAGGACAGTAGAATACCCCCAGAAATCCCCAAGGTTGACACTTGGATCTGAAAGTGTCTCATTCCCTGTCTCTTCATGAAGGAGAGAGCCCTGGACACCGGTTCTAGTTCTGCCCTTTTGAAACTCAGCCTTGGCAACTATATAGTGATGGAGGAATCTCAACCATCTCACAGGTGTGCTGTGAGGACTCTGACTCTGGGAAGGTGCTCTGGCAACTCTAATGCACTATACAAACACAATGTAGTCATGACTTGCATTTCATTTTCCCTAGTGGCAATAATTGCCTACTAGGCCCTTGAGTCTAAATTAAAACAAAGCCCTTGACTTAAAAACATTTCCAAATTCAGGATTAATAAGGGAAAATATAAGTTCTGTATTTGTTTTAAAGTTCATTTTTTCCCCTCATGACTGAATTTAAACATACCAGGAAAAAACAATAATTAACCTTTGGTAAATATTTTCCCTCTAATTGTGTTTTCGTGTGTCATCTTTCATAGTTTAATTACAAAACCATATCATTGCCTATTTGCCATCTGCCAACCAGTTATCTAGAACATTAAACTAAGAGAACATTGATCATGTGAGCATGAAGTTAAATCTGTATGTAATTTGAGTAAAATCTTCCTAGCCTATATGGCCAGTTTCAGTGTTTTGAAAACTCAGAATATTATGGTAGTGAAGGATGTTTATAAAAGGGCAGTCTTGCTATGGGGCAAGGCAAAACCAAATAAAAATATGTCTTACGTTAAAAACCTTTAGAAAACATTAGTCTTAGCAAGTGTGTATGATTAATCTGCTAAGAGATTGATTTTCTAGTTAAAGATGATACGTCCCAATCCCAACCACAGCTCCCAGAGCTTGTTTCTAAAATCCTATTCCCCACCAAAAGGACCCTGTACTACTTGGAGAAACGGCTTTTTCCAAGAGAAGAAAGATGAAGCTGGGGCATCTTGTGCCAGAAAATAAGGAAGTGCTTAAAAACTGAAAGAAAAATGTAGAAAAGACAGGAACAGCTTGAGGGGGTCCCATTGACTAAATATGAAACAATTTGAGCATCAAAAGGAACAGTATTGTCATGACAATAATGAATTATAAAACATCAAACGTAATCCAGCTAATAAATATAGAGGGAATAATCTGATTACTACAAAGTAATAGTTAAGGCAAGGTTCATGAATGAATGTTTAAACCATGAAGTGAAATATTGAGGAATAGGATATTCACAGAGTCCCAAGTATCAACGTCAGATTACTTCTTTTTTTTGAGGTGAAGTCTTGCTCTGTTGCCCAGGCTGGAGGGCAATGGTGCAATCTTGGCTCTAACTTCAACCTTCACCTCTGAGGTTCCGCCTGTGCAACAAAAGCAAAACTCCATCTCAAAAAAAAAAAAAAAAAAAAAAAAAATTTAAGATTAGCCGGTGTGGTGGCGCACGGCTGTAATCCCAGCCACTTGAGAGGCTGAGGCAGGACAATCACTTGAACCCAGGAGGCAGAGGTTGCAGTGAACTGAGGTTTCACCATTGCACTCCAGCCTGGGCAATGGAATGAGACTGTCTCAAAATAAATAAATAAATAAATACAGTCAATAGTGTGGTATTGTAAAGTTCTAAAGCATTGTAGTTGGAAGACAGACCTAGGTGACCTGGGCAAGTTATGTAACCTCCCTAAACTTCAGTTTCCTTGCCTGTAAGATAGGGGTTTTAAGATTAAGTAGGTTGGATGCAGTGGCTTGCACCTGTAATCCCAGTACTTTGGGAGGCTGAGGTAGGATGTTTGTTTGAGCCCAGGAGTTCCAGACCAGTCTGGGCAATGTAGTGAGACTGTACAAAAAATCAAAAACTAGCTGTGCATGGTAGGGTGAACCTGTAGTCCCAGGTGAAAGCTGAGGTGGGAGGATCACTTGAGGCCAGGAGGTTGAGGCTACAGTGAGCTGTGATTGCTGGGTGACAGAGCAAGATCCCATCTCAAAAAAGAAAAAAAATTAAAAGATGAAGTCTAGAGAAGGTGCATACATAGAGCAGTTAAATCACTGTGCATCTGGAAGCTTAAAGACAGTATGTTAACAGTTTGCCAGCACTTGTTATCTGAGCAAGTTGATAGGTTTTACTTTCCTCTCCTATAAATGAAGAATTTGGAATGGGAGGTCTCTGAGGTCTCACCTGGCTCTAAAAGGTGGTTTCTTGATTTCCAGGTAGTGTAGGTAATAATAACAATGGCCAGGTACAGTGGCTCACGCCTGTAATCCCAGTACTTTGGGAGGCCGAGGGGGATGGATCACGAGGTCAGGAGACCATCCTTTCTAACATCGTGAAACCCCGTCTCTACTAAAACACAAAAAATCAGCGTAGTGGAAGGCTCCTGTAGTCCCAGCTACTCAGGAGGCTGAGGCAGGGGAATGGCTTGAATTAGAGAGGCAGAGATTGTAGTTAGCCAAGATTGTATCACTGCATTCCAGCCTGGTGACAGTATGAGTCTCCATCTCAAAAAAATAAATAAATAAAAGTAATAACTAAAAGGTGATCTCATTTATTCACCTGATTCTAAAAGATGAGCACCTGGCATGTGCCCTGCACTACTTATCTAGTGAGGCATATAGCAGACATCAAAGCTCCAGACATCTCTGCTCTCATGAGGCTTGCATTCTAGTTGGGGAGGACAGGTGTTAAATATGAAAAATGTGGAAAGCACATATTATGTTAGGTGGTGGTGAGTGCACTGTGGAAAAGCAGGAAAGGAGGATGAGAAGTGATGGGAGGGTGATTTCGGGAGTGGAGGGAAGCCTTATGGAGAAGGTGACATTTGAGGAAACAACTGAGGGCGGTGAGGAATGAGATGTGGGGAGGCTCCATTGGGATATGGAGACCTCATAAGGCAAATTACCCAACTCTGAAACAGCAAGAATCAATTAAACAAGGCTTTTGGCAAAACAAAAATCTAAAAACAAATTTCCTATCATTTTGATGTTACTAATATAACAAAAACCTCTCACAGAAATGACAGTAAGTTCCCACTAGACTGTATGCTTCTTGAGGGCAGCCTCTTGACCTGTCCATCTCCATCATCAGCGATGAGCTCTGGCCCATGAAAGGTTCTCAGCATTTATTTCCTTCTTTCTCTCATTTCTCTTTTCCCAGCTCTCCTTCATAACCTCCAAACAATTGTGGTGGTTGATATTGTCACAGCTGTCTCTTAACTGTCATTGAGTAAATGAAATAGTGTGTGCTGTTTGCCTCAGTTTATGGTTAATTTGCAAGTAACCACCTACCTTAAGAACAGATTCAGTGACACCCCAGGAGAAGTCACAGGGAAACTGACCCTGCACATCTGGCGTGGATTCTTTTAAAGAAAAACCATTTTCTCGTATGATCTGTTTGTAGTAATGTGCTGAAGACTTAGGTTTTCGCTCTTTCTGTTTACTATTAAAATCCACATAAAATAATCCTCGGCGGATGTTGTAAGTATCCTGCCATTCAAAGCCATCCAGGAGAGACCAGGCAGTATAACCAAACACTTGTATTTTGTCTAACCTTATTGCTGCACAGAAAAAAGAAAGGAGAGATGTTCAGAGGCCTAAACATTCTACTTTGTGTTTACAATTTCACTAACATGCCAGAGGACAGCATATTGTAAAACCAACCTTCTCCCTAATTTTCAGGTCTGCTCTATTAAATAGAAAATTCATGTTTATACTTCAAAGATGGCAATTATTTTCATCCAGACTGGTATCCCAATTCACCCCACTCCCACTTGGAACAAGTGAATGTCACAGTTAAAGGATCACATTTTAAATATTCCTGGCTGGGTATGGTGGCTCATACCTGTAATTCAGCACTTTGGGAGGCCGAGGCGGGAGGATCACAAGGTCAGGAGTTTGAGACCAGCCTGGCCAACATAGTGACACCCTGTCTCTACTAAAAACACAAAAAGTAGCTCAGCATGATGGTGGGCGCCTGTATTCCCAGTTACTTGGGAGGCCGAGGCAGGAGAATCTCTTGAACCCAAGAGGCAGAGGTTGCAGTGAGTGGAGACCATGGCACTGCACTCCAGCCTGGGCTACCGAGTGAGACTCTTTCTCAAAAAAAACAAAGAGGCCAGGCGTGGTGGCTCAAGCCTGTAATCCCAGCACTTTGGGAGGCCGAGGCGGGCAGATCACCAGGTCAAGAGATCAAGACCATCCTGGCCAACATGGTGAAACCCCGTCTCTACTAAAAACACAAAAATTAGCTGGGTGTGGTGGCGCATGCCTGTAGTCCCAGCTACTTAGGAGACTGAGGCAGAATTGCTTGAACTGGGAGGTGGAGGTTGCAGTGAGCCGAGATTGTGCCACTGCACTCCAGCCTGGCACCTGGCAACAGAGCAAGACTCTGCCTCAAAAAAAAAAAAAAAAAAAAATTCCTGAAACTTGGTGTGCAAATCTTGTCAGAGGGCATGGTAATTTCCAGAGCTTTTTGGGACCAATGCAGATGTCTGCCCATGACCAAGAGTTTCTTATTTCAAGTTTGAGTTGGTTATTGTTTGTGGATAAGCTACCCATTCTAGGAAACCATCCTTCAAGGAGTTAAAAAAAAATCTGCTTTTAGAATGAACATACGTGAATGTAGACATAAGGAGGTAAAAGAAGAAAAGTGATGTAAGAGATTGGGAACTGGCTGGGCTGAGGAGCTTACCCTACTGTGCTCCAGGGAGCATGCCATTGGGCAAGTTTCTTGGCCTCAGTTTCCTCATTTGTAAACAGAAGAGATTGGAAAATAGAATCTCTAAGGACTTTTCTAGGTTTAAAACTCTGATTCAATAACTTGTAGGAATTGTGTAAAAATGAAATACGAAAATCAACAGGCTGGGCACAGTGGCTCACGCCTGTAATTTCAGCACTTTGGGAGGCTGAGGCGGGTGGATCACCTGAGGTCAGGAGTTTGAGACCAGCCTGGCCAACATAGTGAAACCCCATCTCTACCAAAAATACAAAAATTAGCTGGCGATGGTGGTGGGCATCTGTAATCCCAGTTACTTTGGGAGGCTGAGGCAGGAGAATCACTTGAACCCAGGAGGCAGAGTTTGGAGTGAGCTGAGATCACACCATTGCACTCCAGCCTGGGCAACAAGAATGAAACTCTATCTCAAAAAAAAAAAAAAGGAAAAAAGAAAAGAAAATCAACAACAGCAGTTCAAACAACAACTATCCAAATTAACCATGAATCCTTTTTTCTTTCTTAAAAGATTTCACTTCTCATAGAAATGCCTCCTCATCTCCGCATTTTTGAGATTTCATCACTGACATTTTTTTCCTAACATGAGGAAATTCCAGGCCAAGAGTTTCCAAGAAGATAAATATGTTCAACAGGCCCTGGTTCTTGTCCATAGCTGTTGTAGGGTCCTCAGGAGAGGTGGAATGGTAACACCTGGGAAATAGACACCCCTCCTGCCCATGTGCATGGCATTTGAACCAGATCCATAGGCAGAGCCCTCGGCCTTGGACCCCATGTGCATGGCCCGTAGCTGGGCATGGCTTGGTTTGATGCTGCTCCTTCCTACAACTTAGGGCAGCAGGGGCTTGCTCTCCCTCAGGATCCTCCCTGAAGGCTCTCTCCAGCAGCACCTGGGATTTTACTCCTGTTTTGTGACTTCTAAAGAGAGCAACAGAATTTTAGAAAGATCCACAGAGAATTCCTTTTTATGAGAGTGAAATAGAGCCCAACTCCAGGGAACAGAACCATCATAACCTGAGTTTGTCTTCTGCTCGTTGTTTCTATCAGCCACCTGTAGGTGTCACTACTTGAGTAATAGAAAAGGAGAGAGAGGCTAGGTGGGGGCCAGAAGTCTCAGGGAGCAAAAGAAACAACTCATTTTGTCTTTAGATGTTTTCATTATATGGTCGTGTAATACAGTATAAAGATTACCATTTCAAGAAAAACTTTCAACATCTTAGAATAAAGTACTACTGTTAGGAAACTTTAAGCAAATCTCTTTTAGTATGATGTCCTTCGTAAATAATGAAACAGCATCTTCCTGACAATTAAGGATGTAGCTCTAGTCTGAAAGGATTCTGTTCTCAAACTTTTATTTAAAAAAGGACATGGGAATAACATTAAAAAGTGCTCTCAACATTGGACAATACAATGGTGGGGCATGGTGGCTCACGCCTGTAATCCCAACACTTTGGGAGGCCGAGGCGGGTGGATCACCTGAGGTCAGGAGTTTGAGGCCAGCCTGGCCAACATGGTGAAACCCCATCTCTACTGCAAATACAAAACTTAGTTGTGCGTGGTGGCAGGCACCTACAATCCCAACTACTTGGTAGGCTGAGGCAGGAGAATCACTTAAACCCTGGAGGCAGAGGTTGCAGTGAGCCGAGATCGTGCTGTTATGCTCCAACCTGGGCCATAGAGTGAGACTTTGTGTCAAGAGAGAGAGAAAAAAAAGGACAGTACAAAAGCCCAGGCCGGACATGGTGGCTCACACCTGCAATCCCAGGACTTTGGTAGGCTGAGGTGGGCAGATCACTTGAGGTCTGGAGTTTGAGACCAGCCTGGCCAACATGGTGAAACCCCCGTCTCTACTAAAAATACAAAAATTAGCTGGGCATGGTGGCAGATGCCTGTAATCCCAGCCACTCGGGAGGCTGAGGCAGGAGAATCACTTGAACTCAGGAGACAGAGGTTGCAGTGAGCCAAGATGGTACCACTGCACTCCAGCCTGGGCGACAAAGTCAGATTCCATTAAAAAAAAAAAAGCCCAACAATAATAGTTATATATTCAAAGGTGACTTTAAATATCCTGTAAGTTTTCAGAATTTAAAAAAAATTAAGCAAGTCTACAACCAACCTTGAAGCACCTGTCTGAGGAAATTCTTCATCATGTAGATGGCCGTGGTGTCTTCTGTTTTCACGTGACTGTCCGTGAACCAGCCATTCTCAGCAATCAAGATTCGAGGGTTGTCGTATTCCAGTTTAATCCAGTTCAGCGCTTCTCTTAAATTGAGTGAAATATTTTGCCCCATTTTATCTATGGTGTTTAGGGGCTTGAAGTTGTTGGGTCCAAAAGAAAAGGCAAAGAAATCAGCTGTGCCCCTCACCTCATTCTTCTCTGCTTCAGAGAAAAGGGGTAGAACGGAGAGCAACCGCTTTTTCATCCCCTCCGGATAGTCACCGTCCCCATGGATAGGGTTGGCAAACCATCCAAGCACAGAAAGCATGGATTGTTGACATTTGGATATATCCGTCACGGTTTCCGACCGGTGTGGCTCGATCCAATGAGATCCTAATATGATGGATAACCAGCCGTTCTGATGTGGGCGGAAATGTGTGTTGTAGTTATGCCAAACTTTTGAATGAGCCTAAAAGAAGAAAATAATATTGATCTTTATTGTCCTTACTTACAAGGGCTGTAACATGGCTGGTAAATGGTCTTTTCATGAGTAAAATTAATGCAGCATAGAGTGATTCGGAGGAAAGTTGCCAGGGAGGCCCTGATGACCTCAAAGTCTGTTCTCTATGCCCCTGGTGCTTCCAACCTAAAATTTCTGCTATAGGAGAGCTGGAGGCTGGCAGGAAGCCTAGTCTGGGTCTTACTTCTCCTCTGCCTCGCTCCCTTCCTGGGCCCTCTTGAGGTAGGATGTAGGGTTTCCTCCTCTATATAAGAAGTCACAGAGCAGTGGTTTTTTTATTTTTTTGAGATAAGTTTTGCTTTTGTTGCCCAGGCTGGAGTGCAATGGTGCGATCTTGGCTCACTGCAACCTCTGCTTCCTGGATCCAAGGGATTCTCCTGCCTTAGCCTCCCAAATAGGTAGGATTACAGGAGTCCACCACCACGCCTGGCTAATTTTTGTATTTTTAGTAGAGACGGGGTTTCGCCATGTTGCCAGTTTGGTCTTTAACTCCTGACCGCAGAGTGCTGGAGTTACAGGCGTGAGGCACTGAGCCTGGCCTAATTTTTGTATTTTTAGTAGAGATGGGGTTTCACCATATTGTTCAGGCTGGTCTCAAACTCCTGATCTCAGGCGATCCACCCTCCTCGGCCTCCCAGAGTGCTGGGATTATAGGCATGAACCACCATGTCCGGCCCAGAGCAGTGATCTTTCACCATTTTACGGAATCTCCCTTTGGTCCTAATTTAGAAGTCCAGGACAGCACAGGCTCTGAATCCTGTAAATGAGTAATAATAGAGCCCACCTCCTAGGGATGTTGTGAGGATTGAGTGAATCAACATACGTAAACAGCTTTAGAATCATGCCTGGCACAGAGTAAGCTCCATATAAGCCTTAGCTATTATTGCTATGATTATAATTTTTTTTTTTTTGAGACGGAGTTTCATTGTTGTTACCCAGACTGGAGTGCAATGGCAGGATGGCTCACCGCAACCTCTGCCTCCTGGGTTCAAGCAATTCTCCTGCCTCAGGCTCCCGAGTAGCTGGGACTACAGGTGCGCACCACAAGGTCCAGCTATTTTTTGTATTTTTAGTTGAGACTGGGTTTCACCTTGTTGACCAGGATGGTCTTGATCTCTTGACCTCGTGATCCACCCCCCTCGGGCCTCCTGAAGTGCTGGGATTATAGGTGTGAGCCACCGCGCCTGGCCTATTGCTATGATTATTAAACGGTGGTCAGCACCACCCACAGCAGAAGACCAATGGAAAGAGTGTGAGCTTTGGGGTCAGCACACCTAGGCTTGAAATTTATGTACTTACTGTGTAACCTTAGGAAAGTCACTTAACCTTTCTGAAACCTCTTAGTATTCTCAGTTGTAGAATGAGGTTAGTAACAACAATATCCACCAGGCACGGTGGCTCACACTTGTAATCCCAGTTCTTTGGGAGGCCGAGGCTGGTGGATCATCTGAGGTCGGGAGTTTGAGACTAGACTGGCCAACACGGTGAAACCCTGTCTCTACTAAAAATACAAAAATTAGCTGGGCATGGTCTCAGGCACCTGTAATCCCAGCTACTTGGGAGGCTGAGGCAGGAGAACTGCTGGAGGTTGCAATGAGCAGAGATTTTGCCATTGTTCTCCAGCCTGGGTGACAAGAGCAAAACTTTGTTTCAAAGAAAAAAAATCTTCTTGAAGGTTGATGTCAGATTTATACATGAAGTAAGTAGCATAGAATAGACCACATAGGAGGTACTGCCAAAAGGTGGACATTATTATTATTGGTCCACCTGGAGTTTGCATTTCCAGTTGTGCTCTCTTGTAAACACAGCCTCGTGATGGGTTTCTGGTCCATTTCATATTACAGATACTTCCTGAGCACTTACTTCAGTGCCTGGCCTGCCCTGCCCTGAGAGGGTGAGACAGATGGCACAGGAACTTACCCTCAGAAAGTGTCATAGTGGGAAAATAAGGATGCAGCATGTGAAAGAGAAACATAAACGGCATAAAATATGGCATTAAATTAGTAAGAAATTAAAAGCCAGAAGCCATGGCTCAGCTAACAGTCACAGCCACAGCTGAAGGCGCAAACATTAAGGACTCCATGCCAGTTAAATGTCAAGGCCACTTCTGTGTCCCAGCTAGCTGTGGAATTGTCCTTCATCTGTGTCGGAGCCACTCTCTTCCCCTCAGCATTTCACTTGCTTGTCTCTTGACATGTTTCCCCGGCCTCTGAATTTCTCAACTATTTGAGTGTTTCTTTTTTTTCCTTTGAGACAGAGTCTTGCTCTGTCACCCAGGCTGGAGTGCAGTGGCACCATCTCAGCTCACTCAACCTCCAACTCTTGGGTTCAAGTGAACCTCCTACCTCAGCCTCCCTAGTAGCTGGGACTACAAGCAAATGCCACCACGCCTGGCTAATTTTCATATTATTAGCAGAGATGGGGATCCACCATGTTGACCAGGCTGGTCTCAAACTCCTGACCTCAGGTGATCCACCTGCCTCGGCTTCCCAAGTGCTGGGATTCAAGGCATGAGCCACCAGGCCTGGCCTCCACCATTTGTGTGTTTCTAAAACAAATGCACAAACCCGTTATCTTTAACACACAGAGCCAGCTTTCGGTTTTGTTCTGTAGCTTTTCCCTTGATCACTGGAGATGTTTTATATCAGGATAAACTACCTGAAACTGCCTTTTCTGTAGGTCAAAGACAATCAAATATGAACAATGGGTTCAAACCAGATAGATCCTGTGGACCCTGAAAATGTTTCATAAACCCTGTCAGATGGGGAAAATAGGCATTGAGGTAAGGGGTGAGGATTCTGAAATGTGCCATCCTGCTTTATGCAAGAAAAACTAATTTAAATAATTTCCTGAAAGATTTTCTGGAGGAATAGATGCCTTGAGGTATACCTCTGTCCACCTGTCCTTACTCAGTTTTCATTGGAAGATTCTGGTACCATTTAGCACCCAGGTGTTCCCAAGGATCCTTAAGAATGCTTTCCTCGGCCGGGCGCGGTGGCTCAAGACTGTAATCCCAGCACTTTGGGAGGCCGAGGCGGGTGGATCACGAGGTCAAGAGATCGAGACCATCCTGGTCAACATGGTGAAACCCTGTCTCTACTAAAAATACAAAAAATTAGCTGGGCATGGTGGCGCGTGCCTGTAATCCCAGCTACTCAGGAGGCTGAGGCAGGAGAATTGCCTGAACCCAGGAGGCGGAGGTTGTGGTGAGACGAGATTGTGCCATTGCACTCCAGCCTGGGTAACAAGAGTGAAACTCCGTCTCAAAAAAAAAAAAAAAAAAAGAAAAAGAATGCTTTCCTCTTGGTCTGTTGGGTGGCTCATACCTGTAATCCCAACACCTTGGGAGGCCAAAGTGGGAGGATTGCTTGAGCTCAGGAACTCGAGATCAGCTTGGGCAACCTGGCAAAACCCCACTTCTACAAAAAATACAAAAATTAGCCGGGCGTGGTGGTGCATGCCTGTAGTCCCAGCTACTCAGGAGGCTGAGGTGGGAGGATCATTTGAACGAGGGAGGTGGAGGTTGCAGTGAGATCGCACCACTACACTCCAGTCTGGGCAACGGAGTGATACCCTGACTCAAGAAAAAAACAACTTTCCTGCTGGGCGCAGTGGCTCACACCTGTAATCCTAACACTGTGAAATCAAGTTGGGTGGATCTCTTGAGGTCAGGAGTTCGAGACCAGCCTGGCTAACATGGCGAAACCCTGTCTCTACTAAAAAAATACAAAAATTAGCTGGGCGTAGTGGCGTGGTGCTCATCTGTAGTCCCAGCTACTCAGGAGGCTGAGGCAGGAGAAAAGCTTGAACCCGGGAGGCGGAGGTTAGTGAGCCGAGATTAAGCCACTGCACTCCTGCCTGGGTGACAGAAGGAGACTTTGTCTCAAAACAACAACAAAAAAGAAGAACTTTCCTTCAGAGAGGTGTTCAGAATGTAGCCTCCTTCCCTGTCTCCAACCTGAGATTGCAACTTCTGGAGGAGATCACAGCAGAGCCTGGGACAGACATTAACTTAAATGGTTTCAACTAGTCTTTCTGGGTTTTTCTGGGGCTAGAATCACAATAAAAAGTCTTGAGAACCACTTTTTTTTTTTTTCCTGATTAGAAACAAAAGCAGTCATACAATACTAGAATTCAAAGGAGGGCATTACTTGCTTTTTTCTAACCAGTCACTTAATCCCTTAGTAGCCTTAGAGCTGTCATCCATAGAAGACCCAGTGACCAGCACCTCCCTTCAGGGCTGTTGTACATCTCTCTATGCAAGCTGGAAAGCACTGAGCACATGTAGGATTCTGAGCTATAAACTAGTTGCTTTGCAAATTTAGTGTCTTGCCTTTGCAAACAGTAAATTTCAGTGATTATATGAAAGATGACCTAAGTTGTGATAAAAATCTTGTATACATCAGCCTTTGAAGGAGAAACAGAGCTCAGAAGACACGTCTTTGCAATAGCTTTCCATGCATGTTTTCTGGATATGCATATGCATGTGTTGTCAAGGTGACCTTCACGGTCCACAGTGTCTTTCACCTTTGCTGCTATTTGCATAGGCTATCAAGGTATCTAGGGTTATCTTTGCTCTGGGCTGAAGACAGCCTCTTCATTCTCGCATAGAGAATGTGGGGGAGGTCCTCTGTGCGGTACTTTTGGTTATAACTTGATCCTATTTGCCAAGTAACAAGGTAACAAGTTTTGCTTCGAGATCGTGAGTTTGCCATATCCATCTCTGTGTGTTCTTTGGTCGGACACTCATAAAAGAGATCTGTTGGGAAAATTAAAATGGGGTTAGTAAGGGAGTGCAACGTGGGCTCTGCAACCTTGCACAACAGCCATTCTACAATTTTCCAAGGTTACCCTCTAACTTGTACAAGGCCAGCTACCTCTGTAATGATTGATTTAAGAGAGCTTCAACCTTTGTTCTTTAGATTCAGTAGCTTAAAGGGAAAGTCAGCTTCTTTTTTTTTTTTTTTTGGAGCCAGCTATCAGGGCCTAATGTCATTGAGAGCCAGGACTTCATAGCTCATTCCATTTCCTCCTCCAATCTAATGTGGCAGCATTTTTCTGATGCCCCTGAAAGTCCAGACTCAGATAAATTCTGTGGATGATAGGAAACAAATAAGATAGCAGGCACAACTTTAGACATAGATGAAGAGGGGATTAGGAGGCAGAGGAAGACATGATGGGACACTGTCGGAAAGACGGGTTGAAGACAGATACGCAACTCTAACGTGTCACACTGGCGTATTCAAGGAACCCTCAGTCAGTTGTCAAAAGTTCCATTTCCAAATCTGTGCATAATTTTGGTCACATTTTGGCTGAAATATCTTCATGTGTACTGTAAAAGTGCCTGTTGTTAAAGCTATTTAATAGAATATTAAGTAACAACAGTTCAGGAAAGTTTATTTAAAAACTCCACAAGCATAACAAAATATGTTTATATTTCTGTGTTCCCACCCAGGCCTTCCAAATATATTTTCCAGCTAAAATCACTTTAAGGCTGAGTGCGGTGGTTCACACCTGTAATTCTAGCACTTTGGGAGGCAGAGGAGGGCTGGATCACCTGAGGTCAGAAGTTCGAGACCAGCCTGGCCAACATGGTGAAACCCCATTTCTACTAAAAAATACAAAAATTAGCTGGGCATGGTGGCAGATACCTGTAATCACAGCTACTCAGGAGGCTGAGGAAGGAGAATTGCTTGAACCCTGGAAGTCAGGGGCTGCAGTGAGCTGAGATCATGCCACTGCACTCCAGCCTGGGAGACAAGAGAAAAACTCCATATTGAAATAATTAAACAAACAAATAAATAAATAAATATTTTAAAAAAATAAAATCACTTTAAAGATTTTCCATGTTGTTTTTGGATTTCAGAATATCTTAGTATAACAGTTCACTGATTTGATGAAATATGATTTACTTAGTCATCTCTTTTGGTAAATATTTATTTTTCTTTTTTTCTGAGATGGAGTTTTGCTCTACTTGCCCAGGCTGGAGTGCAATGGTGTGATCTTGGCTCACTAGAACCTCCACCTCCCAGGTTCAAGTGATTCTCCTACCTCAGCCTCTGAAGTAGCTGGGATTACAGGCATGCACCACCAAGCCTGGCTAATTTTATATTTTTAGTAGAGACGAGATTTCATCACGTTGGTCAGGCTGGTCTCGAACTCCTGTCCTCAGGTGATCAGCCCGCCTTAGCCTCCCAAAGTGCTGGGATTACAGGCATGAGCCACCACGCCTGACAAAAATTTATTTTTCTTCATTCCTTTGTTATTTCTCTTATTCTGTCATAAATGCTTCAATAACTAACTTTGGACATATATCTTGTAATTTATTTGAATAATTTCCTTTCATTAATCCCAGGAATGGGCTACCTATTTCTAAAATTGTTCTAAATATTCCCAAATCCCTTTCCATACATTTTGTCAATTGGTGTGTGTTCTCTGGCCATCTAATACAAAACACTAATGGCTCTATTGGGGGATAAATGGTGTTTGAGAATGATATAAAGGTGCTACTTAACCAGGCGAGGTGGCTCACACCTGTAATCCCAGCACTTTGGGAGGCCAAGGTGGGTGGATCATGAGGTGAAGAAATCGAGACCGTTCTGGTCAACATGGTGAAACCCTGTCTCTACTAAAAATACAAAAATTAGCTGAGTGTGGTCGTGCGTACCTGTAATCCCAGCTACTTGGGAGGCTGAGGCAGAAGAAGGGCTTGAACCCAGGAGGCGGAGGTTGCTGTGAGTGGAGATTGAACCACTGCACTCTAGCTTGGTGACAGAGCAAGACTCTGTCTCAAAAAAAAAAAAAAAAAAAAAGGTGCTACTCATCTACCTGGCACTATAGGGGAAATAACATTGGTCTTGAAAACAGGAGACCCGGGCTCTTGTATTAGCTCTGCTGACTCATTAGCTTTATAATCTTGGACAGATCATTTCACTGTCAGAGACCTGTTTTTCCCTTCATTCTACTGAGCTAAAAATAAATACCCTGGAGAATTGTTGTGTAGATCAAATAAGGTAATAATATCTGTGAAGACCCTGTGAAAATGACGCAAATGTAAATATGAAGTACTTCGAAAGAGCAAGCTGAAAATAATTTAACTTGCTGTAGAAAATCATGATGGAAACTGTGAACGTGAAGAGCGTTCTGCAAATAGCTCCTAAGCTCTTACCTCTCAAGGCTCATGGCTGAACATGTTTGCCTTCATTTATTGTTTGCAGCTTTTTGAGTTTTACTCATTGTCCTTTGGGGATTAATTTGAATTTGATTCATTTTCATCTACTCAGCTCTTCTTTATATTGGTATCAAGTTGATTTTTTTTAGGGGGACAAAGTCTCCCTCTGTCACCCAGGCTGAAGTGCAGTGGCGTGATCTTGGTTCACTGCAGCCTCTGCTTCCTGGGTTCAAGCGATTCTCCTGCCTTAGCCTCCTGAGTAGCTGGGACTACAGGTGCCTGTTACCATGCCTGGCTAATTTTTATATTTTTAGTAGAGACAGGGTTTCGCCATGTTTGCCAGGCTGATCTTGAACTCCTGAGCTCAAGTGATCCACCCACCTCGGCTTCCAAAAGTGCTGGGATTACAGGCATGAGCCACTGTGCCCAGCCTCAAATTGATTTTTCGTTTATTTTTTGTTTTGTAAAGAAAACTTCTCACTATGTTGCCTAGGCTGGTATCGGACTCCTGGCCTCAAGCAATCCTTCAGCCTTAGGCTCTGTCTCTGTGCCCAGCCTACTATCAAATTTTATGTTAATTATAAATGCTGCTCTTCCAGATTGTTTAACATTTATTTATTCATCTATGCTGCAGTTTAGAAATATTTATTGGATGTAGTGGCTCACATCTGTACTCCAGCACTTTGGGAGGCCAAGGTGGGAGGATCATTTGAGGTCAGGAGTTTAAGACTAGTCTGGGCAATATAGTGAGACTCTCTTTCTCTATTAAAAATTAATAGAGCCCAGGGGAGGCCCAGCCCACAGGCCCCCCCCCCCAACAAAAAAAAAGAAAATTAGCCAGGCCCGGTGGCATGCCTGTAGAGTCCTAGCTACTCAGGAGGCTGAGGTGGAAGGATTCATTGAGCACAGGAAGTCGAGGCTGCAGTGAGCTATGATCATGCCACTGCACGCCAGCCCAGGCAACAGAGCAAGACTCTGTCTCTAAAAAAAAAAAAAAAAAAAATTATTGGATGCTTGATAAGGTATGTGACCTTTACTGTTTATTGCTAAAAATGTATGTGACAATTATTTCTTTAATTATATTATGTGACTATTTTTTAAAAAGGTTTTGGCAATCTTGAAACTCTCTTGAAAACAATATTTTACCTTTGCTATTCTTAGGAAATAATTTAAATATTAACAAAAGTTATCCCCTTTCATAAAGAAAATATTTACCATCCTATTTTTAATGGTCCAAATTCATGGTATATATATATTTTAAGACAGGAGTCTTGCTCTGTCACACAGCTGGAGTGCAATGGTGCAATCTCGGCTCATTGCAACCTTGGCCCCCCTGGTTCAAGCCATTCTCCTTCCTCAGCCTCCCGAGCAGCTGGGACTACAAGTGTGCACCACCACACCCGGCTAATTTTTGTATTTTTGGTAGAGATGGGGTTTTGCCATGTTAGCCAGGCTGGTCTCAAACTCCTGACCTCAAGTGATCCACCCACAATGGCCTCTAAAAGTGCTGACATTACAGGCATGAGCCACTGTGCCCAGCCCAAATTCATGTTTTCTATAGTTGAAATAACTCAGTATTATACTTTAATGAATTTTCCCCTATTTTGTCCACTATAATAATACCTTGATGGGAGGCAGCAGAAAAAAAATACGTTAATGTTCAAAACAATGAAAGGAGGAGTCATGGATTATACATAATTGACATGAAAGAAAAACCCGTAACAGTAGACCCTGGCCCCTTACTTAAGACTTTGGTCATGTAAGCTCTGGTCAAGATATGACCCAAGCAATGAACCCCCCCAAATACTAAAAGATCCTGGCTTTCACCAACCTCAAGGTTATCAAAAAACATTATCGAAATGTTATCAGGAGTTTAAGACCAGCCTGGTTATCAAAAATGTTATCAAATGTTATATGAAAATGTTATCAAAAAACATTTTCAAGTAACACTACTAGATCAACCAAGGATTACTTTAATTACTTCTGTGATTCACTCTTCACTGGCCAGTAAATTAGAAGGTTCTGGTCTATTTTCAGCTTCCCTACTACTTTTCAGCAACAGAATTGTTAATGTTCAGTAGTTTTAATCACACCTTTTTGTTTTAAAATAGATTTTCTTTTTCCTTAGATGGAGTCATGCTTTGTCGCCCAGGCTGGAGTGCAGTGGCAGGATCTTGGCTCACTGCAACCTCCACCTCCTGGGTTCCTGCTTCAGCCTCCTGAGTAGCTCGGACTACAGGCACCCGCCACTAAGCCCAGCTAATTTTTTTTTTTTTTTGAGAGGGAGTCACTCTGTTGCCCAGGCTGGAGTGTAGTGGCGAGATCTTGGCTCACTGCAACTTCTACCTCTCGGGCTCAGATGATTCTCCTGCCCCAGCCTCCCAGGTAGCTGGGATTACAGGCACGTGCCACCATGCCCAGCTTATTTTTCTTGTATTTTTGAGACGGGGTTTCACTATGTTGGCCAGGCTGGTCTTAAATTCCTGATATCAAATGATCCACCCATTTGGGCCTCCCAAAGTGCTGGGATTACAGGTGTGAGCCACCGCACCCAGCCTACAATAGGCTATTTTCTAATGCTGAGTTTTCTCAGCAAAACTTTTTAAGTTATTAAATGACTTATTTTACATTATAAAGTCATGTAAAGTTTTCCCCAGTTCATAGTTTCATCATGTCCAGCTCTGTTTCCATTATTTAAAATATTTTATGATCTCCATTTGGGTCTAATTTTCCATGTTATGAGAGTACTCATATCAAATCAAGCTGTTTAAATAGGATCACAATATTATTCTCTGAGCATTTATAATTACATTTATTTAAACTCTTGTTAATCATTTACTGAAGTATAACTTTTTCTGCTTAATGGTTAGAAAAAGTAAATATTGCTCTCTAGAATACCAGTTGTAGTCTAAAAATATTTTTTTTTTATAGGACTCTTATAACTAACAATGGTATTCTGGTTATAGAAACTCTCTTTGGCAATCTCCACAAGCAGTTTTCTTAATTTATTAAACTTAGTTAAAAACATCTATAATAATAATAGTTTTAACGTGTTTGTTATTTCCTTTTTCTTTCTTTCTTTCTTTCTTTTTTCTTTTTAGACACAGAGTCTCTAAAAAGATATGACATTATTAAAAAAAGAAAAAGAAAAAGAAAAAGAAACAGTCTTGGTCACCCAGGCTGGATGGAGTTCAGTGGGGTGATCCTGGTTCACTGTAACTTCTGCCTCCCAGGTTGAAGCAATTCTCCTGCCTCAGCCTCCCAAGTAGCTGAGATTTCAAGCTTGCACCACTATACCCAGCTAACTTGTATTTTTAGTAGAGACATGTTGGCCAAGCTAATCTTGAACTCCTGACCTCAAGTAAACTGCCTGCCTCAGCCTCCCAAGGTGCTGAGATTACAGGCGTGAGCCACCATACCTGGCCTGATCGGTATTTCTTTCTTTTTTTTTTTCTTCTTCTTTTTTTTTCAAATCAAGTTGACAGATGAAGATCAGTATTTCTTTTTTTTTGAGACAGAGTTTCAAAAAAACAAGAGTTTCGCTCTTGTTACCTAGGCTGGAGTGCAATGGCGCGATCTCGGCTCACAGCAACCTCCGCCTCCTGGGTTCAGGCAATTCTCCTGCCTCAGCCTCCTGAGTAGCTGGGATTACAGGCACATGCCACCATGCCCAGCTAATTTTTTGTATCTTTAGTAGAGACGGGGTTTCACCGTGTTGACCAGGATGGTCTTGATCTCTTGACCTCGTGATCCACCCGCCTCGGCCTCCCAAAGTGCTGGGATTACAGGCTTGAGCCACCGCGCCCGGCCAGATCAGTATTTCTTATACTGTATTTTGTTAGAGGTGTCTTAGATTCTGATGGAGATGGGTTGGCATTATATGCTGGTACCATGCATTAGCTAATCATATGAAGAACTGTGCTAACTCTAAATAATATGGCCGGGCACAGTTGCTCACACTTGTAATCCTAGCCCTTTGGGAGGCCAAGGTAGACAGATTGCTTGAGGTCAGGAGTTCAAGACCAGCCTAGGCAACAGAGATGGCAAAACCCCATCTCTACTAAAAGCACAAAAATTAGTTGGCATGGTGGCTCACACCTGTAGTCATAGCTACTTGGGAGGCTGAGGCAGGAGAATTGCTTGAACCCAGGAGGTGGAGGTTGCAGTGAGCTGATATTGCACCACTACACCATTCCAGCATAGGGCGACCGAGCAAGACTCCTAAAAAAAAAAAAAGATATTGTCAAAGGCATACATAAGTGATAGGATGCTGAATTTTGAGCAAATAATTAAAATCATGGGAACAAATGAAAGACCCAGTTTTTTAATATATGAGTCAGGGGATAAATGGTTCATAGATTTCATGGACAAATTAAACACCCAGATAGACTGTTTTGGTCTTTTAATAAGCAAAGAGAAGTAAAATACCTGTTGAGACAGTATCAAAACAAGTGACAGACATGGGATTTGAAGCTGTAAATTGTTTTTTTCATTTAAGCAGGGCAGCTGATTTATGTCGTTAGACCTTGCTAGCTTGGATTCACACAGACTAGACTTTAATTTTGGCTTTGATACTCATCTGCTATGTAACCTTGGGCAAATTTCTCTGGGCTGCAGTTTCATCAATTGTAAGCTGAGTTTCAGAACATCTACCTGGCAGAGCTGATGTGGGAATTAAATGAGATTATATATTACAGATAGCTAGTATGTTTCTGACATTACAGTATGTATGCAATAAAAATTCTTTTTTTTTTTTTAGACAAAGTGTTGCTCTGTTGCCCAGGCTGGAGTGCAGTGACAGGATCTAGGGTCACTGCAACCTCCACCTACGGGGTTCAAGTGATTCTCCTGCCTCGGCCTCCTGAGTAACTGGGATTATAGGTGCGTGCCACCATGCCTGGCTAATTTTTTTTATGTTTTAGTAGAGATGGGGTTTCACCATGTTGGTCAGGCTGGTCTTGAACTCCTGACCTTGTGACCCACCCACCTCAGCCTCCCAAAGTGCTGGGATTACAGGCATGAGCCATCACGCCTGGCCTAAAAATTCTTATAATAATAATTTAAAAGAATATGATAGAATGTCAAAATGTTACCCATAATAATTTTCTCAGTCCTTCACTTTAAGAATTCAGAACATTCTCTGTTCTTTCTTAAAAAAAACACATTTTTTTTTAATGTGGGAGGGGAAAGTCACGGAAGGCAGAAAGTAATAGGTTTTGTTGTTTGTTTTAACACTCTTTCTTCCATCCTTTGTTAAAAAAAAAGTTTGGCTAATTTTTTAGCTATAAAACTTAGCACAAATTAATTATGATATGTTATTGTTTTGAAACCCTACTTTACCAAGGGAGTTTTTAAAAATTCCTTTTTTTCAATGAAATAAAATAATTTTAGATAATCCTTGAAGATTTTGCTTCTATATAACCAAGACAAGCTAAAAAGTCTACTAGTATTTCCTTTTCAAAATATTACACTTCATCTTCAAGACATTGATGGGGGATTGGGCAGAAGAGTCTTAAAAATGACATTTTGTTCAAACAGCCATCTATGTCCAAGGCCCTGGTAAAAAGAAAAAAGAAATAAAAAGAAAAAGACATTTTATTTATTTAAATGTGCCTAAGAAACACTGTAGCCTTCTTTTTGTTCAAGAAAGCAGTTACAGCAGTCTGTTGGCAAAGAAGGCTTAGCTATTAATCATGCGATGGTGGCATTTTCACGGCTGTTTTTGCAGTTCTATTATTTACTTTTTTGAGACAGGATCTCACTCTGTCACCCAGCTGGAATCTGGTGGTGCCATCATAGCTTTAACCTTGAATTCTTGGGCTCGATTCCCTCAGCCTCTCCAGTAGCTGAAACTACAGATTCATGACACTATGCCTGGCTGATTTTTATTTTTATTTTCTGTAGAGACTGAAGTCTTGCTATGTTGCCTAAGCTGATCTTGAACTCCTGGACTCGAGTGATCCTCCTGCCTCAGCCTCTCGAAGTGCTGGGATTACAGGCATGAGTCATTGTGGCTGACCCTTCATTTTGCAGTTTAAATACTAAATTTTGTTCAAGAATTTCAACAGAGCCTTTAAGAAGATAACTATATGAAGATGGTTGTTTTGTTTTCTTTTATAAATGTTTTTTAGGTTCTTGTTGAAAAACATCTTTTATTTTTAAATGTGAAATATTCTCTTTACCTTCTTATGTTACTTATTTTTTACTTTAATTATGAAAATTGTCATGATACGCAAAAATAGAAACAATAATATAATAAACCCTCATAAACAACACATCACTGAGTTTTAATAGTCATTAAAATTCTGCAGCTTGGTTCAAGGTGGGTTTTTAATGTCCAATATTTTAAAGAAACAGACATATCTAATTGATTTGCATGTTATGAAAAGACTAATATTTATGCGCGCGCGTGTGTGTGTGCGTGTGCGCACAATCCATTTTTTTGTTGTTGTCGGTTTAAATCCTTTCTGGAACAAGGTAGATCTTCCTTAAATTGAAAGTAATTAATTTCATTATGCATTGAATGCCCAACACGTGTCTAGCATTGTGTGTGCTTCTGTGAAGGATTTATGCCAAGAAATGTTAGACAAAGTTACTCAAATAAGTGGAAAAATGGGGAAGAAATCCAGTTTTATCCCAGGCTCAGAAAAAAGTTGGCGAGGCCTTGACCTAGAGTAGGGTTTCCTAACATATCTTATCCTGAAAGCCTCTTTCACAGTATTAGGCAATCTCTTAAACCCACGAGGAATTTAAAATATCATTTCAACATTTGTGTGTGGTAATAAAAAAATGTAAAAAGTGTTGACATATATTTTATTTTATATAAATATATTTTACTGAATGTTGTATTTTAAGCCTTTTAAAAATAAATTTAGAATATTCATAGAATAAATAAATATTTAAAACGCTAATAATACCATAAATTTGGGCATTTTACCATCTAATAAATAATGTACATCATTTAAATTATTTTCTTTTTTCTTCTTTTTTGAGATGGAATTTCACTCTTGTTACCCAAGACTCCCTTGAACCCAGGAGGTGAAGGTTGCAGTGAGCTGAGATTCCGTCTCAAAAAAATGACTCACAAATATTCATTTAGTGAAAGAGTAAATGAATTCAGTGAAAAAAAAAAAAAAAAAAAGGAGGTTGGCTCACCGCAACCTCTGCCTCCTGGGTTCAGGCAATTCTCCTGCCTCAGCCTCCTGAGTAGCTGGGATTACAGGCATGCGCCACCACGCCCAGATAATTTTTTGTATTTTTAGTAGAGACAGGGTTTCACCATGTTGACCAGGATGGTCTCGATCTCTTGACCTTGTGATCCACCCGCCTCGGCCTCCCAAAGTGCTGGGATTACAGGTATAAGCCATTGCGCCCGGCCCAAGAAAAATATTTTAGTAAATAATAGTACATAATGATACTTAGAGATATATAGATATGTATACAAACAAAAAATCAGAGAAATAGAACACAAAGTGATACATAAAAAACCAAACTCTGGCCAGGTGCAATGGCTCACACCTGTAATCCCAGCACTTTGAGAGGCTGAAGCGGGTCTATCACCTGAGGCCTGGAGTTCCAAACCAGCCTGGTCAACATGATGAAATCCCATCTCTACTAAAAATACAAAAATTATCTGTGAGTGGTGGCCCATGCCTGTAATCTCAGCTCTTGGGAGGCTGAGGCATGAGAATCACTCCTTCCCAAAAAAGAAAACAAACAAACCACTGCCCTGGTTTCACAACAAACTTTGTGGAACACAATGTTATAGCATCAAAAATGGATAAAAATTGCTTATGTAACATTTTGTTTGAATTCTTAAATTTTGCTTTTTTTTTTTCCTCCCCTGAGACGGAGTCTTGCTCTGTCACCCAGGCCGGAGTCCAGTGGCAAAATCTCGGCTCACTGCAAGCTCCACTTCCCAGGTTCAAGCCTCCCAAATAGCCAAGATTACAGGCACCTGCCACTGTGCCTGGCTAATTTTTGTATTTTTATTTTATTATTATTTTTTGAGATGAAGTCTTGCTCTGTCGCTCAGGCTTGAGTGCAGTGGCACGATCTCGGCTCACTGCAACCTCTGTGTCCTGGATTCAAGCGATTCTCCTGCCTCAGCCTCCTGAGTAGCTGAGATTATAGGCACCCATCACCATGCCCAGCTAATTTTTGTATTATTAGTAGAGACGGCGTTTCACCATCTTGGCCAGTCTGGTCTTGAACTCCTGACTTTGTGATCCATCCGCCTCGGCCTCCCAAAGTGCTGGGATTACAGGTGTAAGCCACTGCGCCCGGCTTGAGACGGAGTCTTCCTCTGTCACCTAGAGTGCAGTGGCTCAATATCAGCTCACTGCAACCTCCGCCTCTAGGGTTCAAGTGATTCTCCTGCTACAGCCTCCCAAGTAGCTGGGATTACAGGTGCCTTCCACCATGCTGGCTAATTTTTTTTAGTAGAAACGGGGTTTCATCATCTTGGCTAGGCTGGTCTAAAACTCCTCACCTCATGATCCACCCACCCTGGCCTTCCAAAGTGCTGAGATTACAGGTGTAAGCTACCACACCTGGCCAAATTTTGCTTTTTAAAAAAGAACAAATGTTTTTAAAAAGTAAGTTTAGGTTTTCTTCAGGAATAACTAATGGTTAATAAAAGAAAAATGTTTTGGGGGCAGCTCTTTCAATTATTTCGCAAATAAGCCAAAGGCAGGAGGGACAGTCTTTATTTTTGATACATGAAAAGCCAAACTAGATGTAATCATGTTGATTATTAAATATATTTCCTCTTTTAACTTTTTTTTTTAACTCTCTTTTTTTTTTTTTTTAAGATGGGGTTTCTCCATGATGGCCAGGCTGGTCTTGAACTCCTGACCTCAGGTGATCCACCCACCTCGGCCGCCCAAAGTGCTAAGATTACAGGCGTGAGCCACCGCACCCGGCCCTCTTTTAACATTTTAAAAGCATTGTTTCTTTTCTAAAAACAGAATAGGCTGTACATTAATTTTGAATTTCTGTATGCAACTTATAGATCTGGTGAAGATCTTAAGGCAATTGTGTAAAATAATCATTTTTATGCACCTCATAGTGGTTGTATGTCAGCGTCCTTGTACTTCGTGCTTCATGTCTTTTGAGACGGAGTCTTGCTCTGTTGCCCACTCTGGAGTGTAATGGCGAGTACTTGGCTCACTGCAACCTCCGCCTCCCGGGTTCAAGCAATTCTCCTGCCTCAGCCTCCTGAGTAGCTGGGACTACAGGTGCACTTCACCATGCCCAGCTATTTTTGGTAGAGACGAGGCTTCACTATGTTGGCCAGACTGGTCTCAAACTCCTGACCTCATGATCCACCCACCTTGGCCTCCCGAAGTGTGGGGATTACAGGTGTGAGCCCTGGGGCCCGGCCCAGTGTTTCACGTCTTTGACCAGTTGTCTGCTATAGAATAAGTCAGAGGTTTTCAAGAGTGGAGCCAGGGTAAGGCATCATGACTGCCTGGGGACACTTGGGAAGGTCCGCAGACATTTTTGGTTGTTACGACACTGAAAATGGGGGAGCTACTGCCTAGTGAGTAGAGTTTAGAAGCTGCTAAACTCCTGCATTGCACAGGACAGCCCACCAGAGCAAAGAATTATCTGACCCCAAATGTCAATAGTGACCAGGTTTGAGAAATCTTTGTACTATGTAAACAGTATTTATCTATGAAAGATAACATTTTTCCCTCAATCCAATATGACTAGTAAAAGATAAAGGTTTTAAAATCATGAAATGATCAAAACTGTCATGGAAGCTGGCAGTACTTTCTGTTTGGTTTTATTTTTGGTTTTGGTCTTTTTTCCTGAGACAGGGTTTTGCTCTGTCACCCAGGTTGGAGTGCAGTGGCACAATCACAGCTCGTTGCAGCCTCGACTTCCTGGGCTGAAGTGATCTTCCCACCTCATCCTTCCAAGTAGCTGAGACTATAGGCATGTGCCACCACTCTTAGCTGATTTTTTATTTTTTGTAAAGACAAGGTTTCACTATGTTGCCCAGGTTGGTTTCAAACTCCTGGGCTCAAGCTATCTTCTTGCCTCAGTTTCCCAAAGTGCTGGGATTACAGCAGGCATGAGCAACTGTGCCCAGCTTTGGCAATATTTAGTGGAGTAATAAACAGAATGAGTTATCATCTCATGAGCAAACTCACCTTCCCAAACCTCTGTGCATGTTTACTCAGAGACTCTCAAATGTTCCATTCCAAAAGGGAAATGTACAAATTTAAATTATTATAGATATTTATTGATTTAAAAATAGAATGAAAACAGACATTACTGCCTTTACTAATGTGAACCCTTGCGGTTTTGCTGAATAGGCCAAATACATTTCTGGGATTTGAAAAACTAAACATGGGAGAGAAAAATCTTTCCTTTATAAAGGAAAAAATGACATAACCCAAGGAAGAAATGGACGTGAGAGACCGACATAAAGGACCTTCCTGGTTACTGAGCCCATTCTTCCCTGTGGTCTCGTTACTGAGCCAGGAAATTGCCCCTTTTTGCTTAAGCCAATTTAAATTAGATTTCTGTCACTTGCCACCAAAAGTTTCTGACTAATATACTATTCAATTAATATAAGTAATATTTCAACAGTTTGCAATAATGCAATGAAATATGAAGATTGAACTTGAGACTGGTTTTTGATTACAGGATTTAAGATAGAAATCCTAAACCACTCGCCAGGCGCGGTGGCTCGCACCTGTAATTCCAGCATTTTGGGAGGCTGAGGCGGGTGGATCACAAGGTCAAGAGATCGAGACCATCCTGGCCAACATGGTGAAATCCTGTCTCTACTACAAAATACAAAAATTAGCTGGGCGTAGTGGCAAGCGCCTGTAGTCCCAGCTACTTGGGAAGCTGAGGCAGGAGAATTGCTTGAACCAGGGAGGCAGAGGTTGCAGTGAGCTGAGATCCCGCCACCGTAATCCAGCCTGGCGCCTGGCAACAGAGCGAGACTCTGTCCCCCAAAAAAGAAAAAAAAAGTCCTAAACCATTCATTTAACCAACATTTAAACCTAACATGTACAAATATTCTGTGCTACATGCTGAGAACATAAAGGCAAATTTAAAAATTGTCTTTCCTGGCCAAGCATGGTGGCTCATACCTGTAATCCCAGCACTTTGGGAGGCTGAGGCGAGCAGATCACTAGGTCAGGAGATCGAGACCATCCTGGCTAACATGGTGAAACCCCATCTCTACTAAAAATGCAAAAATTAGCTGGGCGTGGTGGTACATGCTTGTAATTCCAGCTATTTGGGAGTCTGAAGCAGGAGATTTGCTTGAACCTGGGAGGTGGAGGTTGCAGTGAGCTGAGATCACACCACTGCATTCCAGCCTGGCAACAGAGAGACTCCATCTAAATAAATAAATAAATAAAATTGTTTTTCCTTTGAAAGAACTCTCAGCTAGCTGGGGAGATGGAAAGGTATCATATCATGTGAGTGCTATGCTAGAAACAAGCCTATCTTACAGGAGCCCACAGAAGAGACACTTAAACCCTAAGTGGGCAGGAACAACTTGGAGGTGGTGACCATTACGAGGAAAGAGGACAGTTTAGCTAGACAGAGCAGGATCGTTGAGGCTGGGTGAATAGTCAGGAGAGATTGAGACACCGGCAGTAGTGTGTTATGATAGAACATGAAGTACAAGAGGTTGGGAGAGTAGCCAGGAAGGAGGCTGGGAATTGTGTCAAAGGTCCTGGTGAAAAATTGAGACTTTATCCCCAAAACTTGGGGGAGCCACTAATGGATTTTACATAGGGGAGCAATATGATGCATGTTCAAAAGATCACACTGTAAGATGAGGATAATAGTTACCTGGCAAGGTTGTTACAAAGAGTATAGATATTTATTGATGTCCTTTTGAAATGTAAATATTCATAATAGTTCTCTTTTTAAAAATATCTTTAAAATTTCAATAACTTTTGGGGTATAACTGGTTTTTGGTTACATGGATGAATTGTATGGTGGTGAAGTCTGAGGAGCATACACTGTACCGAACATGTAGTTTTTTAATCCCTTACTCCCCTCCAAGCTTCCCCTTCTGAGTCTCCAAAGTTCATTACATCCTTCTGTATATAGGTATATTCTGTATACATACTCCATTATATCATTGTTACATAGCGGGAGCTAAGCTATGGGTATATCAAGACTATGTATGCTTTTGCATACCCATAGCTTAGCTCCCACTATATGAGAGAACATATGGTATTTGGTTTTCCATTCTTGAATTAGTTCACTTAGAATATATAGATATTATTTCTTTTTTTTTCTTTTTTGAGACGGAGTTTCACTGGTTACCCAGGCTGGAGTGCAATGGCGCGATCTCGGCTCACCGCAACCTCCGCCTCCTGGGTTCAGGCAATTCTCCTGCCTCAGCCTCCTGAGTAGCTGGGATTATAGGCACACACCACCATGCCCAGCTAATTTTTTGTATTTTTGGTAGAGATGGGGTTTCGCCATGTTGACCAGGATGGTCTCGATCCCTTGACCTCGTGATCCACCCGCCTCGGCCTCCCAAAGTGCTGGGATTACAGGCGTGAGCCACTGTGTCCGGCCCTCTTTTTTTTAAAATAGAGATTGAGGTCTTGCTATGTTGCCCATGTTGGTCTTGACTCTTAGGCTCAAGCGATCCTCCAGTCTTGGCCTTCCAAGGTGCTGGGATTACAGAAATGAGCAACTGTGCCTGGCCTATAGATGATATTTAAAGTGATGATTACCTTGCTTAAAAATGGCCAAGCCAAAAAAAATGCATCCTCATTCTATTTCAAATACTGTTAAAAACTTAGAGTTGAAGCACCCATTAATAGGTGTGATTATGGAAATTTTTGGCCTGAGTCTTAGACTTGCATTAAGGTACTCCCTAGATCTGCACTAAAGTGGAATCTCAATTGCAAGTCAGTCTTGGGACCCTCTGGATCATTCAAGTTTCCTCCAAACGGGGACATTTCAAACCAAGATGGAGTTTTCCAGATCATTCTGGAACAAAAAGGCCCCAATAGCCACTATGAAATATTTTCTCTATCTAAGAGGGGAATGAAGGGGTCCATAACTCCCCACCCCCCATAGAATTCAGTTTTGTGTTAGGCTTGTGTAGCTCAATAAATGTTTTCAGTCTAAAAACTATTCCTAAAGAATGCTTCTTCTGGGTCACAAGGGGGCAGGATAAGGAAGAAAGACTTCATTGCAACATAAAATATCAGATTTATGTTTTCTACATGAAAGTCAAGATAGCGAGGGGACAAGTGGGAAAAACAAGTTCACCTCAGGCTACCAAATCATTGCAAGATTTCTTTAGTGCTATAAGTCACCGGGTCATGCCTTGTTTTTCACTTTCTGAGTAATTTCAAGAACCCCTCACACCATTTATTTAGTCTAGTGATTTAGAAATATTAAGGCAATAAAAACATTATTTGGAAAACACAATAGTTGAAAAACATATCCCTCCATTTAAAGAATAAAATTTATCTCACTATCAGAAAGTAGTAATTTTGTGTTAAAGGCAGAGATTCTCTTAAATTAGAGGAAAATGAAATACATCTGAAAATATGTCAGTTTATCAGCTAAGTTTGGAAGCAATATCTGTTAAAACTTTTTGCCTGTTTATTCTTATCAGCCAATTTTAAGGCTTTAAATTAATCCTTAAAATACATTTTTCATGAAAACTCTAATTGTTGACATTTTTTCCAGGTAATGACTTTTCAACAATTTAGAATATTTTTCTTCATACAAAGATTAAATAAACATATTCATGCATGTATTTGCATTGAAAACTTTAAAAAGAATGTGTAACAAACTATTAACAGTAATGTCCTTGGCCTGGGATTATCAGGTGGAGAGAGGGAGAGGGATTTAACTTTTTCACTTTAGATCCTTTGGTACAATCTGATATTTTAAAATGTGCATAAGCATGGATTGTTTTAATAGTTGAAAGGACTGGCCGGGCGCAGTGGCTCACACCTGTAACCTCAGCACTTTGGGAGGCTGAGGTGGGCAGATCATGGGTTCAGGGATTCAAGACCAGCCTGGCCAACATAGTGAAATTCGTCTCTACTAAAAATACAAAAATTAACCGGGCATGGTGGCACATGCCTATAGTCTCAGCTACTCAGGAGGCTGAGGCTGAAGAATCACTTGAACCCTGGAGGCAGAGGTTGCAGTGAGCCAAGATCATACCACTGCACTCCAGCCTGGGTGATAGAGTGAGACTGTCTAAAATAATAATAATAATAAAAATTAAAAGGACTAAATGAAAGGAATATTTTTCTAATTTTTGAATGCATCATCTTGAGAACTATTAAATACCTATATAATTTCTCCCCTTCAAGGTCTTATTTTGTCAAATCACAGTATACCCACCCATTAATATGTTCTATATACAATTCTATTCAAAGATGTGCAAATGACCTTGAAATCATAATGCAGCCTGTTTACTGCAAGGGCAGATGTGTCTAAAACCATAGGATAATACACATGTGTAATAATCCAGGAATTTCAAAAAGAAAAGAAGTGGTAGCAGATATTTTTGTATGTATAAATTTAGACATGGAATTATTTTATGTTGCTTTATGTTTTTTCTATTTCTGTATATTTAGCTTTTGATTATTAATAATTCAATTACTTTCTGTAGCACATTATAAAATTATATTGATAAAGTTTTTTCATTTTTAAAATGTGACTGGTGTTTAGAATAATGTATTTTTCCCAAGTAAACTATTTGACTCAAAAAGTTAAATCCAATTCTAGATATTAGCCTCAATGTGAAGCTAAATCTCTGGAAAATTCCTGAAAGAGTCTTCTTTTCAAAACATTCTTAATGAAGACAGTTAGTGTTAATTATGTTGTCATTTAAAAAATTCCATGTCCACAACAGCTGTATTTTACTCCTGAACCCGGGGGAAATTATTTGACCTCCTTAAGCTTCGGTTTTCTCATCTTTAAAATGGGAATAATAATAAGACTAGTTCATAAGGCTGTTAAGAGGATCAACTGTGGCGATGCATGTAAAATACTTAATATAGTCTGCGGTACATAATAAGTACTCAGTAAGTATCACCTCTTATTTTGCTTGCATTTCACTATCATTTTACTAATTTTAACATTTCTCAACATAATCTCTAGCTTTTGAAATATACTGCTTGGAAATTGCTTTAGTAGAGCACATTCTTCCCAGTTCGTATGGGAAAAATGTGTTTAACTCCCAGAACAATTAATCTTCTCTTTTTTGCTCTGTAACACAAATAAAATCAAATCTGAAGCATATTTAAATTCCGTATTTGATATGCATAAGTTAGCTAGCATTTATTTAGCTTAGTTATTTACTTACTTTATTTACTTATTAGCTAAGTTAGCTGTACTTAACAACAAATACATATTTGAAATGGTTGTGTCTTAAGATAATTCTGAAATGATTGCATGTTGTCAGAGAAGGATTCCAACAATCAGATTTATAAAGCACTGTTTTCCCACAGAATGAAAGTAAGCTCATATTTTCACACTGTCATGTGTAATTATAGACTTAAAAATAGCCTCAAAGTGCAATTTTTGAAGAAACTAGTTGGGTTAATACATTAAAAATAGCTTAGATAAATAAAACATACACTAACTGAAATACAAAATTTGAGGATAGATCTTGTGAATTAGCCTAAAATCAGTTGCCTTGATTTCAATGAAGAGAGCTACTGAAGCAGGAGGTACATATCTTAGTGTTTTCTGAAGCTATAATAAGAAGCCAGCTGTACAGTACCTTGATCAAGTTGTGTCCCACGGTGTAGACCGCTGCTAAATTTCCTTTCTCTCCAGGGGCATGGATACCTGTCCCATACCCATGCCAAGCCACTAGATATGGGTTGTGAATTGTAATCCAATATTTGACACGGTCCCCAAACGTCTGGAAACAGTATGTGGCATAGTCATTAAAGATGTCTATTATGGTATCATTTTTCCACCCCCCATATTTTTCTTGTAGCGCCAAAGGCAAATCCCAGTGGTATAAAGTAACTATAGGTTCAATGTTTCTAAGCACTAGAGCGTCCAGAAGAGCATTGTAGTACTGGAGACCTTTTGCGTTGGCAACTGTTACTATCCCATCGGGGAAAAGCCTTGGCCAGGAAATTGAAAATTGATAAAAAGAAACTCCTATAAAATCCAGGGCTGATAAGTCTTTTTCCAGAAAAATGTAACTGTCACTGGAACCATTCGTGCTGTTGACATTTTTAACATGTGTGTGGACAAAATGATCCCATATAGAAGGTCCTTTTCCATCCTTCTTCCAACTCCCTTCCACTTGGAATGCTCCAGTGCCAACACCCCAGAAAAAGTTTTTAGGGAAAGTGTCATAGAGAAACAGCTGACTTTCATTTACCGGAGTAAAATTAGGATTTTTAGACCATATAGTTCTTCCATCTCCAGAGAATCCAGTCACAGCTCGTAGCAGAATAAGTGCTGACAGGATGACACATCTTTGCAGTCCCCCGTTGGACATTGTATTCCTATAGCGTATGGTCATTTCATCGGTGCTGAAGAAAATCCATTCATTCCCTGGAGATCCTGCCGCACAGCCTGGCTTCATTTGCCACCAACTGCTGGACTGTCTTATCAAAGCTTCAGTAAAAGCTTGTGATTGTAAAGCTCTGTCAATGATTAGCTTGAACCGGGAGACTTAGGGTGGGTCATAGAGAGCAACGTAATTTGAGGGAGGTGGCCCTATTGCAGTCACCAACGCGTCTCCTTCTCTCTCATTATGGGAAAAATTAGATGAAAATGCATCAGTGACGAGTTTGAGTGTGTAACTAACTCATGTGTAAACACTGAATTAAAATCACATGATTTTCTGTGTAGCCTTTCATATTGACCCAAATTTTCTCTGAATGTTTTGAACATTATTGAATAAGGTATATACCTTTTCTATTTTTAGAGTTTTCACGTGGTAATTTTATAATCTCACATATCAAGAAAAATAATATATACAGATAAATAGCATTCCTACATACCAATAGCAAAGAATTAGAAAATACAATCCGAAATTAACTTCTCCATAAAATTGTAACACATCTAAGAACAATCTTAATATATGTTGCCTATTTTAAGAAAATTATAAAAATGTATTGGTAGGCTTGAAAAAAGACGAATGAAAAAACACAGCACTTTGTGGATGGAAAAATGGAATACTTTTCGATTTAATACATTTAACTTAACTAAAATCCTTATCTGTAATCTTATTTATTATTTTATTTATTTATTTAACTTAACTAAAATTCTCTAATCTCTAATTTTTAATTAATTAGTTAATTAATTTTTTTTTTTTTTTTGAGATGGAGTTTCGCTCTTGTTACCCAGGCTGGAGTGCAATGGCGTGATCTCGGCTCATCGCAACCTCTGCTTCCTGGGTTCAGGCAATTCTCCTGCCTCAGCCTCCTGAGTAGCTGGGATTACAGGCACGCACCACCAGGCCCAGCTAATTTTTTATATTTTTAGTAGAGACGGGGTTTCACCATGTTGACCAGGATGGTCTCAATCTCTTGACCTCGTGATCCACCCGCCTCAGCCTCCCAAAGTGCTGGGATTACAGCCTTGAGCCACCGCGCCTGGCCTTAATTAATTTTTAATAAGAGTCTGGCTTTGTAGCCCAGGCTGGAGTGCAGTGGTGTGATCACATCTGAGTGTGGCCTCGACTATCCAGGCTTAAGCTGTCCTCCCACCTCAGCCTCCTGAGTAGCTGGGACAACAGGCACATGCTACCACACCCAGCTGATTTTTGATTTTTTTGGTAGAGCTGGGATCTAGCTATGTCCCCCAGGCTGGTCTTGAACTCCTGGGCTCAAACAGTCCCTCTGCCTCGGACTCCTAAAAGTGCTTGGGAGTATGGGTGTGAGCCACCATGTTTGGCCTAATCCCAAATTTTAGTTCAAGAAAATTATTATGCAAGGCTGGCACAGTGGTTGATGCCTGTAATCCCATCACTTTAGAAGGCCAAGGTGGGAGGATTGCTTTGAGCCTAGGTGGTTGAGGCTGCAGTGAGCCAGGATTGCACCACTGCACTCCAGCCTGGGTGACAGAATAAGACTCTGTCTCAAAAAAAAAAATTAATGTTTTAAATATTTGAAGTATCACATATGAATGAGAGACAGAGTGGTTAATAGTTTGGCCTCTGTGCCAGATGAGGTGGCTCATACCTATAAACCCAGCTACTCAGGAAGCTAAGTGGGGAGGACTGCTTGAGGCCAGGAGTTTGAGACCAGCCCCATCTCCAATATAGTGAGACCATCCCCATCTCTAAAAAAAATGATTGGACCTCTAGAGGCAGATTGTCTGAGTTTAAATATAGCTGTGTAACTTTCCCTCAGTTTCCTCTTAACTAAGAATAAAGATAATAAGAATGCCTTTTCTTTCTTTCTAACTAAGAAAAGGCATAATAATAATATGTACTTCATGGATTATTGTAAGGGTTAAATGACTTAATACACTGAACCAATGGTCTTCTCTGGAATGAAGAAACAATGAGTTAATACATGTAAGGCACTTGGAACAGAGACTGACACATAGTAAGTGCTCAATAAACATATTTTTCTGTGAAAGGGAAAGATTATTCACGAAGTGATGTTAGGATTCAGCATAAAAGACAATTTGTTTTGGTTGCTGCCCACATTTTTAGCTTCACTTCTCTCAGTTGACTAAATGGTACATAGTCTGCTCACTTGTACCCCTGTACTTTGGTATATGTGCTCTCTGCACAGAATATGGTTTTTCCTTTGTCTAGCTCATGTCTATCTTTTTTTAACTTTTATTTTTATTTATTTATTTTGAGATGAAGTCTCTCTCTGTCACCAGGCTGGAGTACAGTGAGGTGATCTCGGCTCACTGTAACCTCCACCTCCCAGGTTCAAGTGATTCTCTGTAAAAAAGTAAAGCAGGTAGAAATACTTGAGCAACTGGTGAGTAAAAAAAAAATAATAATAAAAATAAAAAAAAATAAAGCAGGGACCATGACTGCTTCCCTGTTGATTGTCTGGGGCCCAGCACAGTACTTGACTACAGTAGTCACTAAAGTATATATTGAATGAATGTAAGTATCTATAGTAGGCTATATAGAAAGTATCTATAGTAGGCCCATGCCCACACCTATAATCCCAGCCCTTTGGAAGACTGAGGCAGAAGGATCACGTAAGCTCAGGAGTTCAAGACTAGCCTGGGCAACACAGTGAGACTTCATCTCTACTAAGAAAAAAAAAGTACCTATAGTAGACTATGCATACCTCTATCACTGCATTTATCATAATCCTAGAGTTGTTTGTCTCCTCCACCAGACTATGAGAATATCTCCTATGTAGCTGGGTGTGGTGGCTCACGTCTGTAATCCCAGCATTTTGGGAGGCCAAGGTGGGCAGATCACAAGGTCAAGAGATCAAGATCATCCTGGCCAACATAGTGAAATCTTGTCTCTACTAAAAACATAAAAATTAGCTGGGCGTGGTGGTGCACACCTGTAGTCCCAGCTACTTGGGAGGTTGAGGCAGGAGAATTGCTTAAACCCAGGAGGTGTAGGTTGCATTGAGCTGAGATCATGCCACTGAACTTCAGCCTAGCAACAGAGCTAGACTTTGTCTAAAAAAAAACCAAGAGTATCTTCTATCTAAATCTTTCTCATTCCTTATCGGAGTAAATGCTTAATAATAATCTATTGAATGAATGGAGTTGGTACAATTATTTACTATTTATGAAAATAAAATTTTAAATGTAATAATTTAGACCCTCACAAATATATTTAACTCAAAAATGTATAGTCACAGAAATGGTTAAGATGGTAAATTTTGCCGGGCGCGGTGGCTCATGCCTGTAATCCCAGGATTTTGGGAGGCTGAGGCGGATGGATCACGAGGTCAAGAGATTGAGACCATCCTGGTCAACATGGTGAAACCCCGTCTTTACTAAAAATACAAAAAATTAGCTGGGCATGGTGGTGTGTGCCTGTAATCCCAGCTACTCAGGAGGCTGAGGCAGGAGAATTGCCTGAACCCAGGAGGCGGAATTGCGGTGAGCTGAGATTGCACCATTGCACTCCAGCCTGGGTAACAAGAGTGAAACTCTGTCTCAAAAAAAAAAAAAAAAATTCATATTATTTGTATTTTACCACAATTTAAAAAATAGTCACAGAAAACTAAAAGAAAATAAAAAGTATTAAATTATATAAATGCATAGATTATATATATTATATTTACATATACTAATATGTAAATAATTTATAATTAAAATATAAAAAAATTAAAATTGAAAGGCAAATAACAAACTTGGAAAATGTCAGAGCAAATCTAGAAGGCAAATGGCTAAAGTAAGGCAAATTGCCATAAGTAACTCATGCAAATCAACAAGAAAGCCACTAAATTTCTAACAATAAATGACCTAACAGCATGAATAAAAAATACACAAAAGAGGAAATGCAACTAATGAAAAATGTGGCTAATAAAAAAATTAAAACAACAGTAATTAGAAATGTACATAAAAAAGAGGTATATAATATTTTATTTATTTATTTATTTATTTATTTATTTATTTCTGAGATGACAGGGAGTCTCCCTCTGCTGCGCAGGCTGCAGTGCAGTGGTGTGATCTCAGCTCGCTACAACCTCCACCTCCTGGGTTAAAGTGATTCTCCTGCCTCAGCCTCTTGAGTAGCTGGGATTATAGGTGTGCACCACCACGCCTGGCTAATTTTTGTATTTTCAGTAGAGACGGGGTTTCACCATGTTGTCCAGGCTGGTCTCAAACTCTTGACCTCAGGTGTTTCGTATGCCTTGACCTCCCAAAGTGCTGGGATTCAGCCATGAGCCACTGCTGGCCAATATTTTATCTTTTTTTTTTGAGACGGAGTTTCGCTGTTGTTACCCAGACTGGAGTGCAATGGCACGATCTCGGCTCACCGCAACCTCCGCCTCCTGGGTTCAAGCAATTCTCCTGCCTCAGCCTCCCGAGTAGCTGGGACTACAGGCGTGCACCACCATGCCCAGCTAATTTTTGTATTTTTAGTAGCGACGGGGTTTCACCTTGTTGACCAGGATGGTCTCGATCTTTTGACCTGGTGATCCACCCGCCTTGGCCTCCCAAAGTGCTGGGATTATAGGCGTGAGCCACCGCGCCCGGCCTAGATTTTTTTTTTGAGATGGAGTCTCTGTTGCTCAGGCTGGAGTGCAGTGGTATAATCTCTGCTCACTGCAACCTCTACTTCCCAGGTTCAAGCAATTCTCCTGTCTCAGCCTCCTGAGTAGCTGGGATTACAGGCACCTGCCACCATGCCTGGCTAATTTTTTGTACTTTTAGTAGAGATGAGGTTACACCATGTTGGCCAAGTTGGTCTCAAACTCCTGACCTGCCTCAAACTCCAAGATCTGCCCGTCTTGGGTTCCCAAACGGCTGGGATTATAGGTGTAAGCCACCATGCCTGGCTGTACTTAATTTTTTTTTTTTTGAGATGGAGTATCATTCTGTCGCTAGGCTGGAGTGCAGTGGCATGATCTTGGCTCACTGCAACCTCCGCCTCCTGGGTTCAAGCAATTTTCCTGCCTCAGCCTCCTGAGTACCTAGGAGTACAGGTGTGTGCCACCATGCTTGGCCAATTTTTTGTTTTTATTTTTTAGTAGAGATAGGATTTCACCATGTTTGCCAGAATGGTCTCAATCTCCTGACCTCGTGATCTGCCTGCCTTGGCCTCCCAAAGTGCTGGATGAGTGAGCCACTGCACCTGGCAGACTTAAATACTTTTAAAATTTTATTTATTTTTTAGTTTTTTAGAGACGTATGTAGTCTCCCTCTGTCACCCAGGTTGGAGTGAGTATTTTGGGAGGCCATGTGGGTGGATCACTTGAGCTCAGGAATTGGAGACCATCCTGGGCAACATGGTGCAATCCCATCTACAAAAAATATTGCCGGGCGCGGTGGCTCAAGCCTGAAATCCCAGCACTTTGGGAGGTCGAGGCGGGTGGATCACGAGGTCAAGAGATCGAGACCATCCTGGTCAACATGGTGAAACCCCATCTCTACTAAAAATATAGAAAAATTAGTTGGGCATGGTGGTGCATGCCTGTAATCCCAGCTACTCAGGAGGCTGAGGCAGGAGAATTGCCTGAACCTAGGAGGCAGAGGTTGCGGTTAGCTGAGATTGTGCCATTGCACTCCAGCCTGGGTAACAAGAGCGAAACTCTGTCTCAAAACAAACAAACAAACAAACAAACAAACAAACAAACAAACAAACAAATTACCTGGAGGCTGGATACGTTGGCTCATGCCTGTAATGCAGGACTTTGGGAGCCAAGGCGGTAGATCACTTGAGGCCAGGAGTTTGAGACCAGCCTGGCCAACATGGTGAAACCCTGTTTCTAGTGTAAATACAAAAATTGTTGGGTGTGATGGCACATGCCTGCCTGTAATCCCAGCTATTTGGGAGGCTGAGGTGGGAGGATCGCTTGAGCCCCAGAGGTGGAGGCTGCAGTGAGCCATGATCACACCATTGAACTCCAGCCTGGGTGACCAAGTGGCTGTTTCTGAGACTGTGTGTCAAAAAAAAAAAAAAAAGGAAGAAAGAAAGAAAGAGAAAAAAAGTACTCTGGCTTAGAATTCTCAAATATTTATGAAAATTAAATTTATGAAATATTTATTACAATTTAGTGAATCAGGATAGGGGCTTCATTTTTCCAAACGATTATTATTCTTTGAATATTTTACTATATTGAAGGCTACAATGGACTGAATCATTGTGTCCCTGGCAAACTCATATATTGAAATCCTAGTTTTTGTATTTTTAGTAGAGACAGAGTTTCACCATTTTGCCCAGGCTAGTCTTGAATTCTTGACCTTAAGCGATCCACTTGCCTCGGCCTCCCAGAATGCTGGGATATTAGATGTTACCCACTATGCTCAGCCTCAATCCATTAATTTTAGATTTTGTCAGTTCATTTCCTATTATTGTAGATAAAGATTTGGCATTCTTTTTTTTTTTTTTTTTGAGACGGAGTTTCCCTCTTGTTACCCAGACTGGAGTGCAATGGCGCGATCTCGGCTCACCGCAACCTCCGCCTCCTGGGTTCAGGCAATTCTCCTGCCTCAGCCTCCTGAGTAGCTGGGATTACAGGCACACGCCACCATGCCCAGCTGATTTTCTGTATTTTTAGTAGAGACGGGGTTTCACCATGTTGATCAGGATGGTCTCGATCTCTTGACCTCGTGATCCACCCGCCTCGGCCTCCCAAAGTGCTGGGATTACAGGCTTGAGCCACCGCGCCCGGCCAAGATTTGGCATTCTTATACAACCATTTCATACTGGTAAAAAAATGTCTACCTTTGTAGTTAAATCAATATTTAGACTCTAAATTATGTTTATATAGACAGTGTTGAATGCTAAGTATTATAATGTACTTGATGTTTTCTTTTTTACTTTTTGTTTTTCCTATACATAGTTTAATAATTGCTTTTTTTTTTTTAATGAGACAGAGTCTCACTCTGTCTCCTAGGCTAGAGGGCAGTGATGAGATCTTGGCTCACTGTAACTTCTGCCTCCCAGGTTCAAGTGATTCTCCTGCCTCAATTTCCCAAGTAGCTGAGATTACAGGTGTGCACCACCACGTCTGGCTTATTTTTGTGTTTTTAGTAGAGACAGGGTCTCACCATGTTGGCCAGGCTGGTCTCGAATTCCTGACCTCAAGTGATCCACCCGCCTCAGCCTCCCAAAGTGCTGGGATTACAGGCGTGAGCCACTATGCCCAGCCAATTGCCTTCTTTTTTGATTTGCTTAGTCATATTTGCATCTATTGCTAAATCTTCCCATACCTGCTAATAGCTCTTGGTACAATTTCCCACAGGGTCCATCTCCTCTACACATACATTTGTTTCAATTCTCTCCTGGAGATCTTTATTCTCCTCTATCGAGTGATGCCCTATGCCTGCTCTCAGTTGCCTATTTGTCCTCTTGGGACTTCCCTTTGCTGGCATCTCAGGAATTCCCTTTACCATCCTCCTAATCTGCATTCTGTTTTTTGAGTGATTTTATTTTTTTCTTGGTTTACTGTGTCATTTTCATGGAGCATATGTCCCAGTAGCTTTGTCCAGAGGGTACAGTGGTGACAACTCTTACTGTGCCTGGCTCTTGAGTGACACTGCTGGAGTGCAGACAGCTTGCCCTTTCACCCCGGTGCACAGCTGTCATTTGAGGATTCCCTTCCCTTTTCTCCTATGCTCCATTGCTTGTTTTCTGTCTTCCACATCTGCCTCTTTGTTTACCCTACATTTTGGTAAAGCATATTTTCCAGTAGCTTCCTGAGAAAAATTACAGAGGAGACACGTTAAAAAAAAAATAAGGTATTTTTCTTCCCATACATGAGTTTGTTTGGCTAGGTTTAGGGTTCTAGGTTGGGGATCATTTTCATATAAACTTTCGAGGGAAACAGAGGTGATGCTTCCTGTGGTGGTGGAAGCTGAGGGGTCCTCTCTGGTATGCATGAGAATTTTCAGGAGCCGGTTCCACATCCCATGGAATGTGTCCAGATTCATAAGACTGTGGCAGTGGCAGTGACAGTAGCAACAGCAATTGTACCTTCTAAGTGTGACCTTAAAGCCAAAAGTCTAGTGATGGGGTCTAGCATTGTTCCTTCTGTTCCTGCCTCTCCACCATATTAAGTACCAAATTTTCTGAAAACAAAACAAAAACAAAACACTTTTTTGAATGAAAAACCTGGAGTAATTTCTGTTTCCTGTACTGAAGGTCAACAGATAATGTTTCTCTTTGTGATGACATCCGTAAATATGTCACACATGGCTATTCCATATTCTGAATTGTTAATCATTTGGACTCTAAATCTGTTTCATCTGTTTGTTTCTGCTGAGTCTCCTGGTGCTGTGTTTAGTCATGTTTATTGTGAGTAGATTTTGCAGTGGTGGCGGGGGTGGTGATATGTACAGATTACAGTAGAGAAATAATGAGGAGTATGTGAAAAGCCCTCAAAGTAGAAGCATGTCCAGCACCTTCAGGAAATAAGGGGTCAGTGTGACTGCAGTGGAATGAGCGAATGGCAGGAAGTAAGTATGGAGAGGTATGGGCTGGATGGTCCAGGGATATGGGAAGATAATTGTCTTAGACTCTTAGAAGAAGAGCACTGGAGAGTTTTCAGCACAAAGAGTGATATGATCTAACTTGCATTTTGTAAGAATCACTCTGGATGCTGTGTTCAGACTATAGCCTAAAGGGAACAAAAGCAGAATCAGGGAGATCAGTAAAGAGATAATAACAAGATGCAAACGATGGTAGCTTGGGCCTGTAGGTGGTATTGGAGGCACTGAACATTGCTGGATTCTGGCTGTGTCTTGGAGATTGAGCCAATAGAATTTGCTGATGGTTTGGATATGATGTGTGTATATATTTATCTGTGTGTGATAGAAAGGAGAGGAGAAGAGAGCAGAGGAGGAGAGGAGTCAAGCATTATTTCAAAGTTTTCAGCCTGAGAAAATGGAAGGATGGAGTGTTATCAGTTCTGTTGAGATGCAGGCTTTGAAGGAAGATCAGGAGTTTAGTTTTGCACATATAACTTTGATTTCACTATAGGGCAGCCAGATGGAAATGTGAAGCTGGAAAATGAATACGTAAGTCTGAAGTTCATGGAAAAAATCAGCAGTTGATAGGAATTTGGAAATGTCAATGTTCAGATGGTATATAACGCTATGAGATTGGATGAGATCACTAGGTAGCAAGGATACCAATGAGTCCTAGGGCAATTAAGTATTAAGAGACAAGAAAATCAGGAACAATGAACCTGACCATCTGAGCAGGTTCTTATCAAAGAAGAAAACCAGAAAACCACCGACGTCCTCAAAACTTAGTAAAAATGTATTTCATCAAGAGATACCTCTCAGCCCTGGTGTGGTGGCCCATGCTTGTAATCCTTGCACTTTGGGAGGCTGAGATGAAAGGATCGCTTGAGGCCAGGAGTTTGAGGCTGCAGTGAGCTACAATATTTTATGGTTTGAGGTTGCAGTGAGCAGAGTGCACTGCATTCCAGCCTGGGCGGCAGAGCGAGACTCCGTCTCAAAATAAATAAATAAAAAAAAATTGGCTGGCATTGTGGCACATGCCTGCAGTCCCAGCTACTTGGGCTGAGGTGGGAGGATCACTTCAGCCTAGGTGCTTGAGGTCACAGTGAGCTGTAATCATGCCACTGCACTTCACCCTGGGTGACAGAGCTGAGCAAGACCCTGTCTCTTACTGGAGGGTGTCGGGTAAGAGGGGACAAAGCAAGATGTCAGAATAGAATGCTCTACCAATCATTTTCCCAGCAGGGACACCAATTTAACAACTATCTACACACCAAAAAGCACCTTTTTTTTTTTTTTGAGATGGAGTTTCGCTCTTGTTACCCAGGCTGGAGGGCAATGGTGCGATCTTGGCTCACCGCAACCTCCGCCTCCTGGGTTCAGGCAATTCTCCTGCCTCAGCCTCCTGAGTAGCTGGGATTACAGGCACGTGCCACCATGCCCAGATAATTTTTTGTATTTTTAGTAGAGACAGGGTTTCACCATGTTGACCAGGATGGTCTCGATCTCTTGACATCGTGATCCACCCGCCTCGGCCTCCCAAAGTGCTGGGATTACAGGCTTGAGCCACCGCGCCCAGCCAAAGCACCTTTTTAAGAATGATAAATCAGTAGCATTCACCGTACCAGGTTTTAACTTCATACTGCTGAAAGAGCACTAAACAGGTAAGAGGTAGGAAAAACAGTCTTGAATCACCAACATTGCCCCTTCCCCATCCCCCAGCAGCAGGCTATTTGAAAATACAGTTAGAGGAGACAAAATAAAAAATGAACATAAAACAATGAAGCATGACTACAGGATCTAGAAGATAACCTCAAAGTGGCAAATCTAAGAGTTACTGGCTTTAAAGAGGAGGTAGAGAAAGAGATAGGGGTACTAAGTTTATTCAAAGGGACAGTAACAGAGAACTTCCCAAACCTGGAGAAAGATAGCAATACCCAAGTACATGAAGGTGCTATAAAACCAAGCAGATTTAACTCAAAGAAGGCTATCTCAAGGCAATTAATATTCAAACTCCTAAAGGTCAAGGATAGAGAAGGGATCCTAAAAGCAGCAAGGGAAAAGAAACAAATAACATACAATGGAGCTCCAGTACGTCCAGCAGCAGACTTTGCAGTGGAAACCTTACAGGCCAGGAGAGAGTTTCAAGACATATTTAAAGCACTAAAGGAAAAAACTTTTACCCCAGAATAGTATGTACAGTGAAAATAGTCTTCAAACATGAAGGAGAAATAAAAGACTTTCCCAGACAAACAAAAACTGAAGGATTTCACCCTCAGCTTTCATCAGACCTGTCCTGTAAGAAATGCTAAAGCAATAGAGATAGAGATAGAAATGATAGAGAGAGATAGTGATAGAGGTAGAGAGGGCCGAGCACAGTGGCTCATGCCTGTAATCCCAGTACTTTGGGAGGTAAGGCGGGCAGATCACGAGGTCAGAAGTTCCAGACCAACCTGACCAACATGGTGAAACCCTGTTGCTACTAAAAATACAAGAATTAGCTGGGCATGGTGTCACGTGCCTGTAATCCCAGCTACTCAGGAGGCTGAGGCAGGAGAATCGCTTGAACCTGGGAAGTGGAGGTTGTAGTGAGCCAATTTTGCACCGTTGCACTCCAGCCTGGGCAACAGAGGAGACTCTGTCTCAAAAAAAAAAAAAATTAGCTGGGCATGGTGATGTGTGCCCGTTATCCCAGTTACTTAAGAGGCTGAGTCAGGAGAATTGCTTGAACTTGGGCGCCAGAAGTTGTAGTGAGCTGAGATCATGCCATTGATTGCACTCCAGCCTAGGTGACAGAGTGAACTATTAAAAAAAAAAAAAAGAAATACTAAAGGGAATATTTCAATCAGAAAGATAAGGATATTAATGAGCAATAAGAAATAATCTGAAGGTACAAAACTCACTAGTAATAGTAAGTACACAGAAAAAACAGAATACTGTAACACTGTCACTGTTATGTATAAACTACTCCTAAGTAAAAACACTAAATTATGAACCAATCAAAAATAACTATAACAACTTTTCAAGACATTGACAATACAATAAGATTAAAGAGAAACAGACAAGCAGGAGTTGAACAATGAGAACGCATGGGCACAGGAGGAAAATATCACACACCGGGGCTTGTCGGGGGGTGGGAGCAAGGGGAGGGAGAGCATTAGGAGAAATACTTAATGCAAGCAGGGCTTAAAACCTAGATGACAGGTTGATAGGTGCAGCAAACCACCATTGCACATGCATACTTATGTAACAGACCTGCATGTTCTGCACATGTGTCCCAGAACTTAAAAGTGGGGAAAAAAAAAGATTAAAGAGAAACAACAAAAAGTTGAAAACCATGGGAATGAAGTTAAGATGTAGAGTCTTTGCTAGTTTTCATTTTGCCTGTTTTTTATGCAAATAGTGTTAACTTGTTATCAGCTTAAAATAATGTGTTATAAGATAGTGTTTGCAATCCTTATAGTAACCTGAAACCAAAAAATATACAATGGCTACAAAAAAAATAAAAAGCCAAGAAACTAAATCATATCAGCAGAGAAAGTCACTTTCACTAAAAGGAAGACGGGAAGGAAAGAAGGAAGAGAAGACCATAAAACAAATAACAAGTGCAGCCGCAGTGGCTCGCACCTATAATCCCAGCACTTTGGGAGGCCGAGGCAGGTGGATCATGAGGTCAAGAGATTGAGACCATCCTGGTCAACATGGTGAAACACCGTCTCTACTAAAAATACAAAAATTAGCTGGGCATGGTGGCGTGTGCCTGTAATGCCTGCTACTCAGGAGGCTGAGGCAGGAGAATTGCTTGAGCCCAGGAGGTGGAGGTTGCAGTGGGCCAACATCGCGCCATTGCACTCCAGCCTGGGTAACAAGAGTGAAACTCCATCTCAAAACAAAAACATAAACAAGTAACAGCCAGGTGTGGTGGCTCACGCCTGTAATCTTAGCACTTTGGGAGGTAGAGGCAGGTGGATCACGAGGTTAGGAGATTGAGACCATCCTGGCTAACACGGTGAAACCCCATCTCTACTAAAAATACAAAAAATTAGCTAGGCCTGGTGGCACGCGCCTGTAATCCTACCTATTTGACAGGCTGAGGCAGGAGAATCACTTGAACCCTCGGTGGTTGCAGTGATTCATGCCACTGCACTCCAGCCTGGGCGACAAAGAGTGAGATTCCATCTCAAAAATCAAAACAAAACAACAAAATGGCAGGAGTAAGTCCTTTCTATTAATAACAACATTGAATGTAAATGGTTTAACTTGCCAATCAAAAGACAGAGAGTGGCTGAATGGATTAAAAAAATAAGACCCAATGATTTATTCTCTGCAAGAAATGCACTTCACTTATAAAGACACACATATACTAAAACAAAATAGATGGAAAAAGATATTCCATTCCAATAGAAAACAAAAAAGAGCAGTAGTAGCTATACTTAGACAAAATAGATTTCAAGACAAAAGCTATAAGAAGAGACAGAGAAGGTCATGATAAAGGATCAATTCAGCAAGAGGCTATAACAATTTAAAATATATATGCACCTGCCACTAGAACACCCAGATATATAAAACAAATATTACTAGAGCTAAAGAGAAAGGTAGGCCTCAATGCAAGCTGGAGACTTCAACACCCCACTTTTAGCCACGGACAATTCTTCCAGACAGAAAATCAACAACAAAAAATTACACTTATCTGCACTGTAGACCAAATGGACCTAATAGATATTTGCAGAATATTTTATCTAATGGCTACAGGATACACATTCTTTTCCTCAGCACACGGATCATTCTCAAGGACAGACCATATATTACGTTGCAAAACAAGTCTTAAACATTCAAAATACGGAAATAATACAAACATCTTCTCTGACCCCAATGAAATAAAAGTAGAAATCAATGACAAGAGGAATTTTGGAAACTATACAAACACATGGAAATTAAACAATATGTTCCTGAATAAGTAAATGAAAAAATTAAAAAAAAAATTCTTGGAACAAATGATAATGGAAACACAACATACCGAAATATATGGGATACAGCAAAAGCAGTGCTAACAGGAAAGATTGTAGTTGTAAGTGTCTATATCAAAAAGGAAGAAAAATTTTGAATAAACAAACTAGCGATGTATCTTATAGACCTAGAAAAACAAGAGCAAACCAAACCCATTAGTGAAAGACAAGAAAGGTTAGAGCAGAAGTAAATGAAATTGAAATGAAGAAAACAATAGAAAAGATCAATGAAACAAAAATGTTTTTTTTAAAAAAGTTAAATGAAATTGACAAACCTTAGCCAGACTAGTGAAGAAGAAAAAAGGAAAGATTCAGATAAAATCAGAAATGAAAAAGGAGATATTATAACTGATGCCATGGAAACTCAAAGGATTGGTGGCTATTATGAGCAACTATATGCCAATAACTTGGAAACTAGGAGAAACGGACAAATGCCTAGACACACACAACCAACCAAGATTGAACCAGGAAGAAATCCAAATCCTGAACAGGCCAATCACAAGTAACAAAATGGAAGCCATAGGCCGGGCATGATGGCTCATGCCTGTAATCCCAGCACTTTGGGAGGCTGAGATGGGCGGATCACCTGAGGTCAGGAGATCAAGACCAGCCTGGTCAACATGGTGTAACCCCACCTCTAAAAATAAATAAATAAATAAATAACGTAAAACAACAGCAGCAGCAGCAACAACAAAACAAAATGGAAGCCATAATAAAAAGTCTCTCAGTAAAGAAAAACCTGAGACCTAATGGCTTCACTGCTGAATTCTACCAAAAATTTTAAGAAGTATTACTAATCCTACTCAAAGTATTCCAAAAAATAGAGGAGGAGGGAACACTTCCAAACTCCATTCTATGAGGCTAGTGTTACCCTGATACCAAAGCCAGACAAAGACACATTAAAAAAAAAACTGCAGGCCAATATCTCTGATGAATATTGACACAAAAATCCTCAGCAAAAACCAGTAAATGAAATTTAGCAATACATTGAAAAGATCATTCATCATGACTGTGTTGAATTTATCACTGGGATTCAAGAATGGTTCAACATATGCAAATCAATCAATGTGATATATCATATCAACAGAATGAAGGATAAAAACTATTTGATCATCTCAATTAATCCTGAAAAAGCATTTGATAAAATTCAACATTCCTTCATGTTAAAAATCCTAAAAAGAACTCAGTATATAAGGAATACACTTCAACATAATAAAAGCCGTATATGACAGACCCACAACTAGCATTATATCAAATGGGGAAAACCTGAAATCCTTTCCTCTAAGTTCTGGACCACAACAAGGATACCCACTTTCACCATTGTTATTCAACATAATACTGGAAGTCCTAGCTAGAGGAATCAGATAAGGGAAACAAATAAAGGGCATACAAATTGAAAAAGATAAGTCAAATTATCTTTGTTCGAAGGCAATATAATCTTCTATTCAGAAAAACCTAAAGACTCTACCAAAAAACTGTTAGAACTGATAAAACAAATTCAGTAAAGTTACAGAATAAAGATTCAACATACAAGAATCAGTAGCATTTCTTTTTTATTTTATTTCAGAGATGGGGTTTCTCCATGTTGGTCAGGCTGGTCTCGAACTCCTGACCTCAGGTGATCCACCCACCTTGGCCTCCCAAAGTGCTGGGATTACAGGCGTGAGCCACCACACCCAGCCTATTCCCAAAAATCAGTAGCATTTCTATATGCCAACAGTGAACAATCTGAAAAATTAAAAAGTAATCCTATTTACAGGCCAGGCATGGTGGTTCACTGGGCACTTTGGGAAGTTGAGGTGGGCAGATCATCTGAGGTCAGGAGTTTGAAACCAGCCTGGCCAACATGGTGAAACTCTGTCTCTACTAAAAATTAAAAAGTTAGCTGGGCATGGTGGCAGGCACCTCTAATCCCAGCAGTCGGGAGGTTGAGGCAGGAGAATTATTTGAACCTGGCAGGCAGAGGTTGCAGTGAGTTGAGATTATACCACTGCACTCCAGCCTGGGCAACAGAGTGAGACTCTGTCTTAAAAACCAACCAACCAACAAACAAAAAACTAATAACTAATAAATAAATAAATAATCCTATTTTCAATAGCCACAAATAAAATTAAGTACCTAGGAATTAACTTAACCTAAGAAGTAAAAGACATCCATAACGAAAATCATAAAACACTGATGAAAGGAATTGAAGAGGACACCAAAAAAATGGAAAGATATTTCGTGCTCATGAATTGGAATAATTTGTTTTTGTTTTTGTTTTTGAGACAGAGTCTCGCTCCATCATCAGGCGCCAGGCTGGAGTGCAGTGGCGCAATCTCAGCTCACTGCAACCTCTGCCTCCTGGGTTCAAGCAATTCTGCTGCCTCAGCCTCCCGAGTAGCTGGGACTGCAGGTGCATGCCACCATGCCCAGCTAATTTTTGTATTTTTTTAGTAGAGACGGGGTTTCACCATGTTGGCCAGGATGGTCTCGATCTCTTGACCTCATGATCCACCCGCCTCGGCCTCTCAAAGTGTTGGGATTACAGGCGTGAGCCAACTTACCCAGCCATGGATTGGAATAATTAATATTGTTAAAGTGCAATCTACAGGTTCAATGCAATCCCTACCAAAATACCAAGGGCATTCTTAACAGAAATAACACAATCCTAAAATGTATATGGAGCCACAAAGACCCAAAGCTATCCTAAGCAAAAAGATAAAACCTGGAGTAATCATGTTACCTGACTTAAAATTATACTACAGAGAAAAAAAAAAAACAAAAAAAATTATACTACAGAGCTATAGTAACCAAAACACCATGGTACTGGCATAAAAACCAACACATAGACCAATGCAACAAAATAGAGAACCCAGAAACAAATCCACACACTTATAATGAACTCATTTTTGACAAAGGTGCCAAGAATATACACTGGGGAAAAGACCGTCTCTTCAATTAATGGTGCTGGGAAAATTGGATATCCACACACAGAAGAATGATATTAGACTCCTGTCCTTCTCCATACACAAAAAATCAAAACAAAATGGATTAAGAACTTAAATCTAAGACCTCATAATATGGACCTGCTGCAAGAAAACATCGGGGATACTTTCCAAGACATCGGCCAACATTTCTTGAGTAATACCCCACTAGCACAGGCAACCAAAGTCAAAATGGACAAATGGGATCACATCAAGTTAAAAAGCTTCTGCATAGAAAGGGAAACAACAAAGTGAAGCGAAAACCCACATAATGGGAGAAAATATTTGCAAACTATCCATCTGACAAGGGATTAATAACTGTAATATATAAGGAGTGCAAACAACTTTATAGGAAAATAATCTAATAATCTGATTTAAAAAATGAGCCAAAGATTTGAATAGACATTTTTCAAAAGAAGACATACAAATAGCAGACAGGCATATGAAAACATGCTTGACATCACAGATCATCAGAGAAATGCAAATCAAAACTACAATGAGAGATTATCTCACCCCAGTTAAAATGGCTTACATCCAAAAGAGATAATAACCATTGCTGGTGAGGATGTGGAGAAAAGGGAATCCTGAAACATCATTGGTGGGAAATTAATATAGCCACCATAGAGAACAATTTGAAGGTTCCTCAAAAAGGAAAAATAGAACTACTGTACCATCCAGCAATCCCACTGCTGAGTATATACCCAAAAGAAAGGAAATCAGTAAATTGAAGAGATATCCATACTCCCATGTTTGCTGTAGCACTGTTCACAATACCTAAGATTTGGAAACAACCTAAGTATCCATGAACAGATGAATGGATTAAAAAAGTGGTACTTATACACAATGGAGTACTATTTAGCCATAATAAAAATTGAGATTCTGTTATTTGCAACAATATGGTTGGAACTGGAAGTCATTATGTTAAGTGATATAAGCCAGGCACAGAAATACAAACATCACATGTTCTTACTTATTTGTGGGATCCAAAAATCAAAATGATCGAACACATGAACATAGAGAGTAGAAAACTGGTTAGCAGAGGCTGGGAAGAGTAGTGGGTGGTGGTGGGGAGGTGAGGATGGTTAATTGATACAAAAAAATAGAATGAATAAGATCTAGTACTTGATAGCACAACAGGGTGACTAGAGTCAATAATAACTTTATTTATTTATTTATTTATTTATTTATTTTAGAGATGGGGTCTCACTGTGTTGCCTAGGCTGGAGTATAGTGGCTATTCACAGGCGTGATCCCATACCGCATACTGATCAGCACGCGAGTTTTCATCTGTTCTGTTTCCCACCTGGACCACTTCACCCCTCCTTAGGCAACCTGGTGGTCCCCTGCTCCTGGGAGGTCACCATATTGATGATGAACTTAGTGCGGACACCTGATTAGCATAGTGCACTACAGCTCAGAACTCCTGGGCTCAAGCGATCCTCCAACCTCAGTGTCCCGAGTAGCTGGGACTACAGGCATGTGCCACCGTGCCCGGCAATAATAACTTAATTGTACATTAAAAAATAAATAAAATAGTATAATTGTATTGTTTGTAATACAAAGGACAAATGCTTGAGGAGATGCAAAATATGGGCAAAAAAAAAAAAAGAGTTTGTTAGGGAAAACTTTATCAACGAAGCCAATTTTGTGAAAGTGGGATCTATTTCATACCCCTCCGCCCTTAAAAATATACCACTGGTGGAAGAAGAGTTTACATTCCATGAAAAACTCTACCCCCAAATTTAGAGTATTTACATTCACATCTTTATCTGAATGTTTCTAAACACGAGAAAAATTGGATTATGCTTATGGTAATTGGTTCTTTCCATAGCATATACAGAGAGATAAATCATAGCCCTCCTGAAATGACTGAAAGTTGTATGTTAGTCAGAAAGTGCATGATCTGCATTTTGGTCCTTTCTCACAGTCTAACTCATACTGTGTGTAAGTGAAAAACAACTGAAATGGTCAAAGTAAATGCTTAGTGTTAATGCATTTGCCTTAGTTCACTTATCTATGTGATAGACATAACTCTTAAAGTCACTTTTGAAATCTTTTTCAGAAGCACAATAATTACATTGTCTTTCACTAGACTTTAGAAAGTTAACAGAAATCAATAGAATTTTCACTGTGCAACAACAAATGTGACTTTCTGCCCTCTGGATAAATATTAGCATGTCCTGCTTTGTCAGACTTTACTGGAACATTTTTCTTATAGACAACAGTCTGTTAAGCAGCTTACTCTTTTCTGTGTTCGTGATGACTGCAGGTCTTGACCGGTAATGTTGACCTCATAATCCATTTATGAACATCATCATTAAATCATAATTTGTCACTATTAAAGTGCACATATTCTAATTTAGGAAATTGGGCACTAACAATGTCATTTGTCTTAATTCTTGGGCGATATCCATTTAACCTTCTTAATATGATTATGCCTGACTAAGCTAAGTTTATATAAACTTGCCTGATCATTTTTATAGCCTGAAATAACAGAAAGTCTTTTCCAAGTAAATCAGTATCATCACTTAGGTGAGAAGAAACATTTATATTTAAAATAGTAAATTTAACAAAACCATATAACTTTATTGTTGAGATACACATTTGATTACATATATAATGCATCTCAAGTCACAGATTAATTCCTAAAATATTCATTGGCAATTTTACAGTTATGTATGAACAGAGTGACAGGAATTCCATCAGCAATTTGTAGTGATAGCAGATTTTATTATTAATCTTTTTTTAGTCCCATAAATCAAATTAATTCCAGGATTTTTGTTGTTCTTTTTTAGAAATAATGTGAAGCATAGCAAATAAAAAAAAAAACTACCTTCAGTCACTTGAGAACTGCTGCTATGTTAGGGATGATCACATACCTGGATATTCCAGACCCTTAGGACCTTTGAAAATCTGAAATGCTATGATAAGGTATGCCCAGAATTTTCATTCATATTTCATCAATGTTTGTGATAAAAGTACATTTTGAACTTTCATGGAAATCTCACATGTTGTCTTTCTTGACATGAAGTTTAAATATAATTAAATATGATCATCAGTTTATACAGTGTAGTGTATATTAGACATTTTAAAATTTTACAAATAGGTCTGGCATGACCTCACGCCTGTAATCCCAGCACTCTGGAAGGCCAAGGTGGGTGGATTGTTTGAGGTCAGGAGTTCCAGACTAGCCTGGCCAACAGGGCGCAACTCTGTCTCTTCAGAACATGCAAAAATTAACCAGGTGTGGTGGCGTGCACCTGTAGTCCCAGCTATTTGGGCGGCTGAGGCATGAGAATCGCTTGAATCGCTTGAACCTAGGAGGTGGAGGATGCAGTGAGCTGAGACTGCACTACTGCACTCCAGCCTGGGTAACACAGTGAGAGTCTGTCTCAAATAAATAAATAAAAAAATTTTGCAAATAAACACAGATTCAAGTAGGAAAGACATGAAAAAGGAATCTCAATACATTCACACCTTCTATAAAATATACAGCAAAAATCTTACTCAGATAAAGTCTGGTTCATGACCACAAGAGGATATAAACAATACCTTTAACATATCCATTTAAATTGCTAGTTGCTATGAAGAGAGCTAACTTTGTTTCAGCACAAATAAGGTAAGTGCTTTGGACTCTTCATTTTAAAATATTACACCTGGCTTGACGGCTTCATATAAATATTATCATTAGCTCTGGATGGTGGTAAGCACTTGATGAAGTAGATAAAATTTATCATTAATATCTGAGATTCTCTAGACTTTTTTTTTTTTTTGAGACGGAGTTTTGCTTTTGTTGCCCAGGCTGAGTGCAGTGGCGTGATCTTGGCTCATTGCAAAGTCCGCCTCCTGGGTTCAAGTGATTCTCCTGCCTCAGCCTCCTGAGTCGCTGGGATTATAGGCATGAGCTACCACGTTGGGCTAATCTTGTATTTTTAGTAAAGATGGAGTTTCCCCATGTTGGTCAGGCTGGTCTTGAACTCCCAACCTCAGGTCATCTGCCCACCTCGGCCTCCCAAAGTGCTGGGATTACAGATGTGAGCCATTGCACCTGGCTGATTCTCTAGATATTTTTAAGAAAATGTTTCAGTTTAAGAGTATTGGCTGGGTGTGGTAGCTCATGCCTATAATCCCAACAGTTTGGGAGGCCGAGGTGGGCAGATCAATTGAGGTCAGGAATTTGAGACCAGCCTGGACAACAAGGAGAAACCCTGTCTCTACTAAAAATACAAAAATTACCTAGGGGTGGTGGTGCATGCCTGTAATCCCAGTTACTCTGGAGGCTGAGGCAGGAGAACTGCCCGAACCTGGGAGGTGAAGGTTGCAGTGAGCTGAGATCTCACCACTGCACTCCAGCCTGGGCAATAGAGCAAGGCTCTGTCTCAAAAAAAAAAAAAAAGAAACTCACTACTATAGTTGAATTTCACCTCTTTTCCCTTCTCCCACTGATTGACTTTAAGTACCAAGAATGATTATTAAAATTGCATAAAATGAAGACAAAGAGTTCACAATTTTCATCAAGTCAGAGTTAAAGAAATATTTTTCTTAGGGATGTCTCTAAGAAATATATATATATATTTAATATGTATGTAATAGGATATCTTCTGTTTAGAAGTTATTATAGTTTCCTCATTCACACACCTTGCATTATAGGTTTGTGCAGCATTTAAATACTGCTATTAATATTTCCATTGGAGGCCGGGCACAGTGGCTCCTGCCTGTAATCCCAGCACTTTGGAAGGCCAAGGTGGAAGGATCACTTGAGGCCAGGAGTTTGAGCCTGGCCTGGGCATCAAAGTGACACCCTTTCTCTGCAAAAATAAATAAAATAAAATAAAATTCCACTGGTGTCGAATGTTCTGAAAATAAACGTATAGGTGAATACGTAATTAGAAATGATTGAATAAGTAATAGACTTAAACTAAAAGAAATTTTGTATTATTGGTAATTACTGACAATTTTATGACATACTAAAATTATTTCTCTACTTGCTAAACGTAACCTATGCCATTGTTACCTACTTCACAGAGATACAGATGTTATTTATTTATTTATTTTTCAGACGGAGTTTCGCTCTTATTACCCAGGCTGGAGTGCAATGGCGCGATCTTGGCTCACTGCAACCTCTGCCTCCTGGGTTCAAGCAATTCTCCTACCTTAGCCTCCCGAGTAGCTGGGACTACAGGCTGCGCGCCACCATGCTCAGCTAAGTTTTGTATTTATTTAAGTAGGACGGGGTTTCACCATGTTGACCAGGATGGTCTCGATCTCTTGACCTAGTGATTCACCCGCCTTGGCCTCCCAAAGTGCTGGGATTATAGGTGTGAGCCACCGCGCCCGGCCCAGATGTTATTTTTTTAATGTGCTGTGTAGATATTTTTCCTCATTTCATTCCTAAAGTTCACTGAGGTAGGGAAAGTTTTTACTGATCTTTCCATTCAGCCTGAACAGTCAGCAAAATATACTCCATGTGGAACAGATGCTTTTTTTGCTCAATGGTGTATGTATTAGTCCCTTTTCATGCTGCTGATAAAGATATACCCAAGACTTGGTGATTTACAAAAGAAACAAATTTATTGGACTTAAAGTTCCACGTGGCTGGGGAGGCCTCACAATCATGGTGGAAGGCAAGGAGGAGTAAGTCACAACTTACATGGATGGCAGCAGGCAAAGACAGAGATTATGTGCAGAGAAACTCCCATTTTTAAAACCATCAGATCTCATGAGACCCATTCACTATCACGAGAACAGCATGGGAAAGACCCACCCTCATGATTCAGTCATCTCCCACTGGGTCCCTCCCACAACATATGGGAATTATGGGTGCTACAAGATGAGATTTGGGTGGGAACACAGAGCCAAACCATATCATTCCACCCCGGCCCCTCCCAAATCTCATATCTTCACATTTCAAAACCAATCATGCCTTTCCAACAGTCCCTCAAAGTCTTAACTCATTTCAGCATTAATTCAAAAGTCCACAGTCCAAAGTTTCATCCAAGACAAGGCAAGTCCCTTCTGCCTATGAGCCTGTAAAATCAAAAGCAAGTCAGTTACTTCCTAGATACAATGGGGGTGCAAACATTGGGTAAATACAGCCATTCCAAACGGGAGAAATTGGCCAAAACAAAGGTGCTACAGGCCCGATGCAAGTCTGAAATCCAGCAGGGCAGTCAAATCTTAAAGCTCCAAAATGATCTCCTTTGACTCCATGTCTCACATCCAGGTCATGCTGATGCAAGAGGTGGGTTTCCATGGTCTTGGGCAGCTCCACTCCTGTGGTTTTGCAGGGCCCAGCCTCCCTCCCAGCTGCTTTCATGGGCTAGCATTGAGTATTTGCGGCTTTTCCAGGTGCATGGTGGAAGCTGTCAGTGGATCTACCATTCTGGCATCTGGAGGTGGGTGGCCCTCTTCTCACAGCTCCACTAGGTGGTGCCCCAGTGGGAACTCTGTGTCGGGGATCTGACCTCACATTTCGCTTCTGCACTGCTCTAGCAGATGTTCTCCATAAGGCCCCACCCTTACAGCAAACTTCTCTTGCTCATCCAGGCATTTCCATACATCTTAAGATATCCAGGTAGAGGCTCCCAAACCTCGGTTCTTGACTTCTGTGCACTTGCAGGCTCAACATCACATGAAAGCTGCCAAGGCTTGAGGCTTGAATTCTCCGAAGCCACAGCCTGAGCTATGTTGGCTCCTTTCAGCCACGGCTGAAGTGGCTGGGACACAGGGCACCAAGTCCCTAGGCTGCACACAGCACAGGGACCCTGGGCCTGGCTCATGAAACCACTTTTTCTTCCTAGGCCTCTGGGCCTGTGATGGGAGGGGCTGCTGCAAAGGTCTCTGACATGCCCTGGAGACATTTTCCCCCATTGTCTCAGTGATTAATATTGGACACCTGGTGACTTATGCAAATTTCTGCAGCTGGCTTGAATTTCTCCTCAAAAAATGGGATTTTGTTTTCTATTGTGTTGTCAGGCTGCAAATTTTCTAAACTTTTATACTGTTTCCCTTTTACAACCGAATGCCTTTAACAGCACCCAAGACACCTCTTGAGTGCTTTGCTGCTTAGAAATTTCTTTTACCATATACCCTAATCATCTCTCTCAAGTTCAAAGTTCCAAAAATCTCTAGGGCAGTGCCCCCGGTCTCTTTAGCAAAGTGCTGCCAGTCTCTTTGCTAAAACATAGCAAAGTCATCTTTGCTCCAGTCCCCACCAAGTTCCTCATCTCCATCTGAGATCACCTCAGCCTGGACCTAATTGTTCATATCACTATCAGCATTTTTGTCAAAGTCATTCAGCAAGTCTCTAGGAAGTTCCAAACTTTCCTACATTTTTCTGTCTTCTCTGAGCCCTCCAAACTGTTCCAACTTCTGCCTGTTACCCAGTTCCAAAGCTGCTTTCATATTTTTGGGTATCTTTTTAGCAAGGCCCCACTCTACTGATACCAATTTACTGTATTAGTCCATTTTCATGCTGCTGATAAAGACATACCCAAGACTGAGCAATTTACAAAAGAAAGAAATTTATTGGACTTGCAGTTCCACAGGGCTGAGTAGGCCTCACAATCATGTCAGAAGGCAAGGAGGAGCAAGTCACATCTTACATGGATGGCAGCAGGCAAAGAGAGAGCTTGTGCAGAGAAACTTCCATTTTTAAAACCATCAGATCTCATGAGATCCATTCACTATCAGGAGAACAGCACAGGAAAGACCTGCCCTCATGATTCAATCGTCTCCCTACTGGGTTCCTCCCACAACACATGGGAATTATAGGAGTTAGAAGATGAGTTTTGGGCTGGGTGTGGTGGCTCACACCTGTAATCCAAGCACTTTGGAGGCCAAGGTGGGCAGATCACCTGAGGTTGGGAGTTCAAGACCAGCCTGGCCAACATGGTGAAACCCCGTCTTTAAAAAGAAAAATAAAATAAAAATAAAAAGAAGATGAGTTTTGGGTGGGGACATAGAGCCAAACCATATCAGTATATAAGACTGAACCAGGTGCGGTGGCTCATGCCTGTTATCCCTCCACTTTGGGAGGCTGAGGTGGGTGGATCACCTGAGGTCCGGAGTCTGAGACCAGCTTGACCAACATGATGAAACCTTGTCTTTACTAAAAATACAAAACTTAGCTGGGTGTGGTGGCAGACACCTGTTATCTCAGCTACTTGGAGGCTGGAGCAGGAGAATTGCTTGAACCTGGGAGGCAGAGGTTGCAGTGAGCTGAGATTGTGTCACTGCACTACAGACTGGGTAACAGAGCAAGACTCCATCTCAAAAAAAAAAAAAAAGATATATAAGACTGATCCATAGTGTTGTATGATGTATAATCTGTATTTCATTGATTTTTATTGTTGTATGAATATATTTCAATTTATCCATTTTCTTTATAGTTAACATTCAGATTGTTTACAGTGGTTTTTGTTTTGTTTTTGAGACAGGGTCTCGTGCTGTTTCCCAGGCTGGTCTTGAACTTCTGGCCTCAAACTCCTGGCCTCAAGCAATACTTCTTCCTTGGTATCCCAGAGTGTTGGGATTACAGGCGTGAGCCACTGTGCCTGGCTTTCTGTGGCTTTTTTATTATTCTTGCTTTGTGGTATAAAGAGATTGCTAAAAATGTCAAAAAGGCCTGCAGATACTTCTTTGGGTAAGAGTGATGAGAAAACGAGGAAGCATTTATGTTTATCTGTAGCACAGAAAGTCAAACTGTTGGAGAAGGTGGACAGCAGTATAAGTGTGAAAATCTTACAAAAGAGTATGGAATTGGAATCACTACCATGTATGACTTGAAGAAACAGAAGGAAAAACTGTTGAAGGTTTATGCTGAAAGTGATGAACAGAAGTTAATGAAAAGTTAAAAAAAAAAAAAACCCAACTACATAAAGCTAAAAAAGAAAATCTCTATCATGTATTGAAGAGTAAATTCATAAGCATCATAGTGATACTGATACACTTGCCATGTAATGGTATGCTGATTACAGGAATGAGCCACGGGGCCCGGCTGCTTGTTACAGAATAGACATTTATATGTAATATGTAAAATGCACAGCTAAAATGTTTATCTTATTGCAGTTGGTAGTAAAAACTTTTTTTTAATTGCATTTTAGCTTTTGGGGTACATGTGAAGAACATGCAAGATTGTTGCATAGGTACACACATGGCAGTGTGATTTGCTGCCTTTCTCCCCATGGTATCTTTCCCCAACTCCCCACCCCCTGCTGTCCCTCCCCTATTTCTCCCTGACAGACCCCAATGTGTGATGCTCCCCTCCCCGTGTCCATGCGTTCTCCATTGTTCAACACCCACCTATGAGTGAGAACATGTGGTGTTTGATTTTCTGTTCTTGTGTCAGTTTGCTAAGAATGATGGTTTCCAGGTTCATCCATGTCCCTACAAAGGACACGAACTCATCGTTTTTGACGGCTGCATAATATTCCATGGTCTATATGTGCCACTTTTGAAAGTTACTGTAGGGAAGTGCACTGTCCAGACATGTAACCAGGAGGTACTGGAATACCCCACCTTCCAAGGAAACCAATGTCGGATCCCCCTACTTTAGCGCCATCGCCAAAAACCGAGCTCACATCGTGGCTCCTGGCGGTGGAGGAGCCCGCCAGCCCTGCCTGCGGCACCTGGGCAGGCGTCGCACCTCCCGCCTCTGGGCGGGACGGAAGGAAAGCGCGCCCCTCTACGTCATCGCCGCGCGCCGCCGCCTTCGCCTTCTTCCACTTCGCGGGAGAAGTTGTTGGCGCGAATGGATCCCGAGCCCCGATAACTGATTCCTCAACCGGCCGACCCGCCAGCCAGCGCTTTTATTCTGGGTCTGCGATGGTGAGCCGCTGGGGGAGGCCGTGCGGCTCGGTGTCTGGGGAGGCTTTGCAGGCCTCGTGAGGACGGGGCACTCCTGGTATGCAGGGTGGGGGAGGATGGCGGTGGGTGGCTCCGGAGGCGAGCGAAGGAAGAGAAGGGGCCGCACACCGGGCACTGGACGCACAACTTTCTTAGCACCGCGGGCTCCAGCTCTGGTCGGTAGCCAGCACGCAGAGATTTTGTTGCTACGTGTACTTGCACTTCTTTCCCTCACTCTTGGGGGAAGGGAGTAAGAATGCTGGTTTTGGAACGCATTGGTAAAGTTATTTTCTTGTTCGGCGTTGCCCGGAACCTCAGTTTGAGTACTGCCTAAAGCGTGGATTTCAAGCTTTGGGTTATGAGGGAGAAGAATGTAACAAACTCTTCTTTCTTAGGAATGTGTTGTGTAGGGCCTTAAACTTTTCTCATTAACAACTCAGCTCGTCTCATCTCCGCTCTTCATTAACGATCACCGGAGCGGTGTTGAGACCGAGGGCATGGAGAGAATATTTTATTTTGTTTAGATGAGTTCATAGGAGTCAAAGGGATAACACGGTTTACTAGGAAAAAGAAATACAGAGAATAGATAAAGATGCAAGACATTTGACAGCTGTCATCCTCTTATCACCTGATGTTAAAAATAATTAAAGAAAACACCCAAACCTCACTGCATAATTCTGGATAAAACATTCAAACAAATTGAAAGTGAAATAATTATGCAGCGAGCAAAGCAGACATTCATGATGATATGGCAATGGATATGGCTATATGTTTGAAGTATTTTTAATTTAAAAACAATTTAAAATGTTCCATTAAGCTCGAAGATAATCCGATTTAATTTTTGTCAATCATTGGTCAACTTGTCACAGTGACAGCATTCTAGGGGGTGAAAATCTTATGCCACATTGGGGAACCTTGCAGTCCTTTGTGTTTTCTCTCAAAAAAGGGCAACAGTAATGATAGTACTACCTTGTACCAAGCATCTTCTTCAGCTCAGTATGTGAACTGTTGGTTTTTCATGCTTGTTCTTCATTTCAACCCACACGGATGCAGCTTTACAGATGGTGAAAGCACCTTTTGGAATTTAAATAATGTGTCATAAAACAAATAGGTTGTTGAACTAGAATTAGAATCTTGGTGTTTCTGACCACCGTGTTATACCACCTCCCCATAATAATACATTTTGGAGGTCAAGGCACCATGGTATTTTGAAAGCTTGATGAGATTTGGAGTCTTGAAGATGAAGTGGTGATGTTTTAGTTTAATGGTTTACAGATTATAGTTGTATTACTATATTCGTATAGTCTAGTTTAATAGTTATGTGGTCTTGGGCAAGTAAATAGCTTAAGTTTAATCTCTTTAAGCTTCTATTTCCTTATCTATAAAAGAGAGGAAAATAATAGCAGCCATAGTGATTGTTTTGGGATTAAGCAAGAGGTATATGCAAAGCTTCCGTTCTGGTGCATGGCATGTTAGGCAACTAGGCAGCTACCAATGATGGATTTTCTCAAAAAGGGCTCCATGGAAAGTTACATAGATTTTAAGAGGCATGGTAGAGTCCTCTGATGTCATTTATGGTGAACACAGCTTTTGTGGTCATTCAGGTGCTTTTATTTTGGTTCTTTTCTTTCTTTAGTACCCCTCTTCATGGCGCAGATGAAAAAATAGATCTCAGAAAAGAAATAGGTCAAATTGGTCAATTTTGGTGTTAATGGGAAATGGTTCTATGAGCTAGATAAGAATTTTGTATTATATTGACATTTAATTTAGCCCTCTAGTCTCTAGTACAACAGTTAGCAAAACTCTAGACTAAAATTGATTTTTTTTTTTTTCCATTTTTTATTTTTTTGAGATGGCAACTCGCTCTGTCGCCAGGCTGGAGTGCAGTGGAGCGATCTCAGCTCACTGCAACTTCTGTTTCCTGGATTCAAGTGATTCTTCTGCCTCAGCTTCCCGAGCTGGGACTACAGGCGCACGCTACTACATTCAGCTAAATTTTTTGCCTTTTTAGTAGAGGCAGGGTTTCACAATGTTGGCCAGGATGGTCTCGATATCCTGACCTCATGATCCACCCTCCTCGCCTCCCAAAGTGCTGGGATTACAGGCGTGAGCCACTGCGCCCAGGGACTAAAGTTGATTCAACAAATGTTTATGGAACACCTGTGCAAAGTTGTTTTTTTTTCTTTCCCTCAAACTGTGTTATTGGGTATGAAGGAGTGTAGTTCTCAATCTTTGTTTCGGTCCACAGTTCCCTTTGATAAATTTAGTGAATGGTATGCAAATTTCTGCCCAGAGAAATGCGTACAGGCACATATACACCATGGTAAGGGATTGACCTGTCTATTTTTTTAAAGACAAGGTCTTGCTCTCTTGCCCAGGCTGGAGTGCAGTGGTGTGATGATAGCTCACTGGCGCCTCTAATTCCTGGATACGGCGATCCTTCTACCCTGGCCTCCCAAAGCATTGGGATTACAGGTGTGAGCCGCTGTGCCTGGCCTATTCACTCTTCTTCTTCTTCTTCTTTCTTCTTTCTTCTTTCTTCTTTCTTCTTTCTTCTTCTTCTTCTTTCTTTCTTTCTTTTTTTTTTTTTGAGATAGAGTCTTGTTCTGTCGCCAGACGGTAGTGCGGTGGCGTGATCTCAACTCACTGCAATCTCCACCTCTGGGGTTTAAGCAATTCTCCTGCCTCAGCCTCTCCAGTAGCTGGGACTACGGGCACCTGCTACCACACTTGGCTAGTTTTTATATTTTTAGTAGAGATGAGGTTTTACCATGTTGGCCAGGATGGTCTCGATCTCCTGACCTCGTGATCCGCCTGCCTTGGCCTCCCAAAGGTTTTTTTTTTTTTTCTGAGATAGAGTCTTGCTGGGTAGCCGAGGCTGGAGTACAGTGGTGACAGTGGTGCAGTTTTGGCTCACTGCAACCTCCGCCTCCCAGGTTCAAGTGATTTTCATGCCTCAGCCTCCCCAGTAGCTGGGATTACATGTATACACCACCATGCCCAGCTTTTTTTTTTTTTTTTAGACGGAGTTTCGCTCTTGTTACCCAGGCTGGAGTGCAATGGCGCGATCTCGGCTCACCACAACCTCCGCCTCCTGGGTTCGGGCAGTTCTCCTGCCTCAGCCTCCTGAGTAGCTGGGATTACAGGCACGCGCCACCGTGCCCAGCTAATTTTTTGTATTTTTAGTAGAGACGGGGTTTCACCATGTTGACCAGGATGGTCTCGATCTCTTGACCTCGTGATCCACCCGCCTTTTTTTTTTTAAGTAGAGATGAAGTTTCACCACATTGGCCAGGCTGGTCTTGAACCCCTGGCCTCAAGCTGATCCACCTGCCTCGGCCTCCTAAAGTGCTGGGATTACAGGCGTGAGCCACTGTGCCTGGCCTATTCACTTATCTTCTGAAGCCCATCCATAGATGGCTCTTGCCCTGGGAGCTGCATTAAAAAAAAAAAAATTCCAATGAAAAGTTATCAATAAAGAAATAAAGTGTGCGTATCCACATAATAGAATACTATGCAACCTTTAGAAAAATGAGAAAACTTTATACTCTGATATAAAACGATTGTCAAAATATAAAATCTCTCTTGAAAGATAAAGAAGGAACCAACTGGTAACATTTTTAGTCTCCAGAGATGGGAAGTATGTGTCTGAGAGGCAGGTTAAGAGGGGAACTTTTTACCCTTTTGAAATTTGAACCATGTGAAGATATTATCTACTAAAGGAATAGAAAGAAAATTAAAAATAAAAAAGAAGCCATAAAGACAGTTTGAATTGCACTGAGATTTAATTGTACAAAATGTGAATAAAACCTGAGAGATGCCATTTTTAAGAAGTCAGCATATATAATTAATTGGTTGGTTTAATTATTGAAAATATGCATAGGATTGAATTAAACACATATGAGACTTAAGGAACAGCCTTTTGAAGAGCAGTGAGGTCAGTTTAAATACACTGTGGTCTGAACTGTTTCATTGCTCCTCTCTTCAAGGCACCTTTCACATCCTGGTTTTCTATGTGGTTTCCCTGGAGCAGTGCTTGACTGACTTTTGCCATGCATATGTACCTGAACTTGGCCTATAAGGCCCCCTACCTCCCTCTCTGATTTTCTCTCTCTGTCTTTGGAGTGTGTTAGGTTGGTTCTGTTTCTCTTTCAGGGCTTTTGTTGTTGCTGTTTTCTCTTTGAAATACTCTTCCTCCACGTCCTTGCATGTCTCTTTTATTTTTTCATCATTTAAGTTTCTCTTGCCTAATCCAAGGTCATGAAGATTTATGCTTAAGAGTTTTGTAGTTTTAGCTCTTAAAACTAAAATAGTTTTAGTAGTAGTTTGTGGTTTTTGTATTATTGCCATCTTAACAATATTAAATCTTTCAATCCATGAATGTGGGATACCTTCATTTGTTTAGGTCTTTGGTTTATTTAAACAATATTTTGTAGTTTTTCACAGTATGGATTTTATACTTCATTTAGGACTTTTATCCATTTTTGAGTTTTTATATAGGGTGTGAAGTATAAAGGTCCAATTTTCTTTCATATGTGGACATCTAGTTGTTCTAGCACCATTTTTTGAAAAGATTCTTCTTTCTTCATTGAATTATCTTGACACCTTTGTCAAAAATCAGTTGACTGTAGATATGAAGGTGGTTTTCTAAACTCCCAGTTCTATTCCATTGATCTACATATCTGTCTTAATGCCAGCAATACACTGTGGTACTGTGGCTTTGTAATATATATATTTTTTGAGACGGAATCTTGCTTGGTCCCCCAGGTTGGAGTGCATTAGTGTTACCGTGGCTCACTGCAACCTCTGCCTCCTGGGTTCAAGCAGTTCTCTGCCTCAGCCTCCCAAGTAGCTGGGGTTACAGGCGCCCACCACCACCCTTGGCTAATTTTTATATTTTCAAGAGAGATGGGGTTTCACTATCTTGTCCAGGCTGGTCTTGAACTCAGGACCTCGTGATCCACCAACCTCGGCCTCCCAAAGTGCTGGGATTACAGGCGTGAGCCACTGTGCCCAGTCAGAAATAGTTTATTTTTGTATATTGATCTTGTATCCTTGCTGAACTCATTATTTTTTATTTTTATATTTGAGACAGAGCCTTGCACTTTTGCCTAGGCTGGAGTGCAGTGGTATGATATTGGCTCACTGCAACCTCCACCTCCCAGGTTCAGGCGATTATGATGCCTGAGCTTCCTGAGTAGCTGAGATTACAGGTGCTTTCCACCACGCCCGGCTAGTTTTTTGTATTTTTAGTAGAGACAGGGTTTCCCCATGCTGGTCAGGCTGATCTCGAACTCCTGACCTCATGATCTGCCTGCCTTAGCCTCCCAAAGTGCTGGGATTAACAGGTTTGAGCCATGGAGCCCATCCGTTGATCATTATTAATACTGAGTCTTTTAGTGGATTTCGTACATTTTTCTGTAAGATTGTTTCATCTGTAAACAGATGCATTTATTTCTTATTCAATGTAGGTGTCTTTTGTTTCATTTTATTGTCTAATTCCTTTGCCAGAAACTCTACAACATTTGAGTGCAAGTCGCAAGAGCAGACATACTGTCTTTTTCCTGATTTTAGGGGGAAAGCCCTCCAACCACTTTTTTGCTTCCAAAGTATAAGGTCTTACTATAATTTTAAATACTTCATTTATTTATTTATTGAAACAGAGTCCCTCTGTAGCCTAGGCTGGAGTGCAGTGGCACGAACTCAGCTCACTGAAACCTCTACCTCCCAGGTTCAAGCGATTCTTGTGCCTCAGCCTCCCAAGTAGTTGCGATTACAGGCATGTGCCACCACCCCTGACTAATTTTTCTGTTTTTAGTAGAGATGGAGTTTCATCCTATCAGCCAGTCTGGTCTCACGCTCCTGGCCCCAGGTGATCTGCCTGCCTCAGTCTCCTAAAGTGCTGGGATTACAGGTGTGAGCCACTGCACCTGACTTAAGTACTTTAAAATTATTTCATGATTTTTTTTTCTGTGCAGCCACCAGTTAAACCATTGTATATTTTATTCACATATATGATTTTGCATTTTAATGGTTTCCAGGATAAAAGATTTTTATACTTGGATACATTTTTGTGAAGTATGTTGATGATAATCAATTTCTACTCATGGATTTGATGGACTGTTTTAAAATATTTACCAGAAATACTTGTATTTCTTTATTAACTTCAAAATAGAGAAGTAAAACCAAAATACAGTATTTTGGCAACTGTTCTGCGGCGTACTGCTCTACTTATTTTGCATAAAACCATGTACTCTTCAAAGATAAATGAGCATAGTGACATAATTTGCTTTCTCTCCTCTGTTTTTTGAGATACAATCTCAGCTCACTACAACCTCCGCCTCACCGTTCAAGCAGTTTTCCTGCCTTAGCCTTCCAAGTAGCTGGGATTACAGGTGCCCGCCACCACTCCTGGCTTATTTTTCATTTAATAGAGACGGAGTCTTGCTCTGTTGCCCAGCTGGAGTGGAGTGGTGCGATCTCAGCTCACTGCCAACCTCTGGTGCACGGTTCAAGCGATTGAGCGATTCTCTTGCCTCAGCCTCCCGAATAGCTGGGACTACAGGTGTGTGCCACCACGTCTGGCTAATTTTTTTGTATTTTTAGTAGAGATGGGATTTTGTTCTATCGGCCAGGCTGTTGTGGAGCTTCTGACCTCAGGTGATCCGCCTGCCTTGGCCACCCAAAATGTTAGTATTACAGGCATGAGCCATCGACCTGGCTGAATTTTGTATTTTTGGTAGTGATGGAGTTTCACCATGTTGGCTAGGCTGGTCTCGAACTCCTGACCTCAAATGATCCACCCACCTTGGCCTTCCAAAGTGCTGGGATTACAGGTGTGAGCCACTGCACCCAGCCAAAAAAAGAGAAAATATCTTCGTGTTGCCTTCATTTTTATTTATTTATTATTTAAAAAAACATTTTTTATTTCCATGGATTTTTGGGGAACAGGTGGTATTTGGGTACATGAATAAGTTCTTTAGTGGTGATTTCTGAGATTTTGGTGCATCCATCACCCGAGCAGTATACACTGAATCTAGTTTGTGCTCTTTTATCCCTCACTTTCTTCCCACCATTTCTTCCTGAGTCCCCAGAGTCCACTGTATTATTCTTATGCCTTTGGTTTTCCATTCCTGAGTTACTTCACTTAGAATAGTAGTCTCCAGTCTAATCTGGGTTCCTGCCAATACCATTACATTAATTCATTCTTTTTTTTTTTTTGAGACGGAGTCTTACTCTGTCGCCAGGCTGGAGTGCAGTGGTGCAATCTTGGCTCACTGCAACCTCCACCTGGGTTCAAGTGATTCTTCCGCCTCAGCCTCCCGAGTAGCTGGGGCCACAGGCACGTGCCACCATGCCTAGCTAATTTTTGTATTTTTAGTAGAGACGGGGTTTCACCATTGCCAGGATGGTCTCCATCTCTTGACCTCGTGATCCACCCGCCTCGGCCTCCCAAAGTGCTGGGATTACAGGCGTGAGCCACCATGCCCGGCCAATTCATTCTTTTTTATGGCTGAGTAGTATTCCATTGTGTGTGTGTGTGTGTGTGTGTACACACACCACAGTTTTTTTATCTACTCATTGATTGATGGGCTAAATGAGTTAATATTTTAAAAATGTTCAAATCATTGCATGGCACAGAGTGAGGGCTGTAGAAAGGTGTGTTAAGTAAACAAAAGAAATCCTGGATCAGGGCAGAGGCAGTGAATAGAGGGGAGAAGACAGCAGTATATGGGAAACAGTTTAGGTTGGATGATTAGGTGGAGGGTCAGAGTGAGGAGAAAAAGCAGTGGCCATGTTTCTGTTTTGGTGAATGGTGATGCTATGCATGGAGATGGGGCATAAAGGGAGAGAAGCAAGTCCCAGCTGAAGAAAAATTTAGTTGAGGACATTATTAGTTGGAGGCACCTTTGGGGCATTTGCAGAGGTAGATCTGGCTGCATTTTGGCTGCATGGCTATCGAGCTCAGAGCTGGTCTGGAGAAAGAGACAAGATTTAGGAGATACCAGTATGTACATAAGTGGTACTGGGGTTAAGGAGGTGTGAGTTTGCACAGTGTGAGTGTGTGTTTCCAGAGTTTTGACTTGGAGTTCCTGATAGGCTTTAGGGGAAAACCCTTAAAACTGAATACCAAGTTTTGTGCATATGTTTTTTTTTTTTACATTTCTGTGGAAAATGTACATAGCTTTCATCCACAAAAGCATTAAAAACAATTGGCATGATTAGTGGGAGGGCACTTGCTTTGTTTCCTTGGCACCCATTTTGACTTATTTGAATAAATGAACACTTTGCTGAAGCTATTGACAACTTCCTTCACTAGCATATAAACTCTGTAAGAGTGGGGGTCACAATGATAGGGAACTGCTGTATAGCATGTGGCACATGGTACATTTTCCATAAATATTAGAGGAATGAAAAATTATAAGTAAACTTTGTATTTCCACTAAAAATATAAACTGGAAGGTAAAACTTCCTGGTACAAAAATGTCTCTAGCACTGTTGCATGACTTTAAGCTGTTGAAACACTTAGTAAACAATGAATAACATAACACAGTATTTATTATGTTGTAGGTCTATTTTCAGTTTGGACTTAATTTTTTTTTTTTTGAGATTTTTTTTTTTTTTGAGATACAGTTTCGTTCTTCTTGCTCAGGCTGGAGTGCAGTGGTGCAATCTCGGCTCACTGCATCCTCCATCTCCCAGGTTCAAGTGATTCTCCTGTCAGCCTCCCGAGTAGCTGGGATTATAGGCATGTACTGCCATGCCCGGCTAATTTTGTATTTTTAGTAGAGACAGGGTTTCTCCATGTTGGTCAGGCTGGTCTCGAACTCCTGACCTCAGCTGATCTGCCTGCCTTGGCCTCCCAAAATGCTGGGATTACAGGAGTGAGCCACCATTCCTGGCCCAGTTTGGACTTAATTTCTGTGTTCGTTTAAGTAGTTTAAATTTGATTTTTGGCCCAGAAATCAGTTGTAAAAAGTTAGCTTCTGGATCAATAAAAACCATCATCAGAGTACATTAGCCCTGGTGAAAATGTCAGCATTCTGAAATAAACCATTAGATCAGGCATAAACAGTCTCAAATGCTTTAGGTATCCCAGTTATGCAGGAGAACTTATTTTTTAAAACCTGAAGTAGATAATTATTTCCACTTGCTATTTAACTTGCCAGTGTTGGTTTGTATTTTTGGATCAGGTTCCTGGAAACTTATGTGATAGAGTATTTTATTGAGTGCGTAGTCTAAAGTGCAATGATAGTAAATATTATGACTTCAGAATCTTATACGTCCTCCTTGGCACAACAGCTGTAGAAATGGGTCTTTTGGCTGTCATGGGAGTGACTTCTCATGTAGACTTAACAGATCCTGGGTGAGTAGAGGAATTGTTTGTATTCTCTATTTCTGTTCCCTCAGTGTGTTTTATTTCATCTGTTCTTTCTTTTCTATGCTGTGTTTTGTTTTCTAAAGACCGATTAAAGAAAGATTAGGCACAGAAACTAGAAGGAAAGCTTCACGAGAACAGAAACTTAGCCTGTTTTGTTTATCCCAAGCATCAAGAACAGTTCTTGGCCCATAAAAGGCTCTCATATTTCTTGAATGGATAAATGAATGATTGAATGAAAAAAGTTGATGTGGGCTCTTAAACTTCTTCCTAGCTAGAATTTGTTACTGTTCAGAGGTTTTTCATACTACACTTATATTTTGCTCACCAGTGTTTTCCTCAGATCAGTTTTTGAGGCCCATGCTAGACTGTTATATTAGTAACATCAGTCATAAATGTAGAGAATTTCTGATTTCTTAAAAAAAGTTATTTGTTTGGCTTAATTTAAAAAAATTTTTAATTTTGTTTGTTTTGTTTGGCTTAAATTTTAAAGAAGAGGAAATGTCCTACTGTATCCTGGTTTCTTATTGGATGTTGTGGGTTCTTGGCCTCCAACTTCTTAAAGAATAAGCCGTGGCCACTTCAGCTGCACCGTATGCTCGCAAAGTAAAATTTCAGGCCCAAAACAGTGTTGCAGAAAGGTGATTTTATTTAGGTAGAGAAAAGAGAAGGAAAGGAGGAGAAGAGAAAGTCTTCCATGAAGAATATGGAAGGGTATTCCAGAGGGGAAATCCTGGAGGGAGCTCCCACTGTGTAGGAGGGGATTCCAGAAAGTTGGAAATCTGGCGCAGGTGAGGGAGCACGGACTTTTATCCTGGGAGGAACCCCCACCTCCAAGACCCTGGGCCAGTGAAAGGAGTTCCTTAGTACTTGGGCTGGAGTGATTGACTTTTAATTTCTTCTCATGCCTGGGAAATTCAAACATAAACCATTTGAATCTCCTGAATGGAGAGAGGTGGGAGGTGGGCATGGCTTTGGGAAATTCTTGCCCTTAAAGCTACGCCCCATCATGGACCCGGAAAGAGAACACATTCTCTCACTACTAAAAGTGAAAACATATTTTTGTTTTTTGTAGCCATAATATTGTAATATGATATGAGAGTAACAGAAAGATCAATTATAGAAAATCAAATATAACTTAGCTCAGAAATAATATATAATCAGCATTAATTTAAGACTTTAAAAAATGTCTTAGGTAAAGTTATAGCACAAAGTTAATCTAAAAGTTTTTTTAATACATAATCTTTATTTTTTAATTATTTTTAATAATATATAATCTTTAAAAACAAATATACCATTAATTTTATTTTCCATAATCAAGAAGCTTTCTTTTTGAGTGCAGTTGTGAAGGACAGTGGCCTGAGGAATAACCATTCATGTGTTCAATTAATTATTATTTCTTTTGAGATGGAGTTTTGCTCTTTTTCCCCAGGCTGGAGTGCAGTGGCGTGATCTTGGCCCACTGCAACCTCTGCCTCCTGAGTTCAAGGTTCAAGCGATTCTCCTGCCTCGGCCTCCCTAGTAGCTAGGATTACAGACATGTGCCACCACACCCGGCTAATTTTGTATTTTTAGTAGAGACAGGGTTTCACCATTTTGGCCAGGCAGGTCTTGAACTACTGACCTCAGGTGATCCACCTCAGCCTCTCAAAGTGCTGAGATTACAAGTGTGAGCCACTGTGCCTTACCATTCAATGAATATTCATTAAGCATCTGCTTATCTGGGGTGCTGGCCCCGTACGTGAGATACAGTGGTGGGTAAGCTGGAGTGCAGTGGCACGATATTGGCTCACTGCAACCTCCACCTCCCAGGTTCAAGCACTTCTCCTGTCTCAGCCTTCCGAGTAGCTGGGATTACAGGGGAGCACCACCACGCCTGGCTAATTTTTTTTTATTTTTAGTAGATGCAGGGTTTTACCATGTTGGCCAGGCTGATCTCGAACTCCTGACCTCAAATGATCTGCTGGAATCACAGGCATGAGCCACCACACCTGGCCTCTTTTAGCTATTTTGAAGTGTACAATACATTATGGTTAACTGTAGTCACTCTACTATATAACAGAACACCAGAACTTATTCCTCTTATCTAACTATAACTTGGTACCTGTTGACCAACCTCTCTCCCTCCTACTCCTTCTTTCTTCTTCCCCTTCCCCTGTTAGCCTTTGGTGACGAATATTGTACTCTCTACCTATAAGATCAACTATTTTCTATTCCACATGAGTGAGATGATGCAGTATTGTCTTTCTGTGCCTAGCTTATTTCACTTAAAATAATGTCCTCCAGGTTTATTCATGTTTCCCTAAATGACAGGATTTTATTATTTTTTTGGCTGAATGTATTCCATTGGGTACATATATTATATTTTCTTTATCCATTTGTTTGTTGTTAGTGGACACTTAGGTTGATTCCAAAGCTTTGCTATTGTGAATAGTGCTGTAATAAAATTACATTAGAGTGCAGATATGTCTTTGGCATGCTGACTTCATTTCCTTTGGATAAATACCTTTTAGCGGGATTGCTGGATCTCCCAGTCATTTTAAGACTCAGTTCAGGTGTTGCTTCTTTTGAGATGTGGTCCCTGAGGTCCTCTATAATAGGTGCTTCCTATACTCTCATAGCCTAATATTTAATGCTATATACTAATTTGTCTCCCATGTAGCTTCATAAGGACATTTATCCTCATAAAGGAATGCACACTTGTGTCCCAAGTCCCTGGCACAGTGCCTGCCTGTGAGCATACAAGAATGAAATGTATCAGGAATAATGACAAGGGAAAGGCCACTTTGCTAGTTGTAGGGAATTTGTAGGGAATGGCTGCTTTGCAGAAGTCATGGTTAAGTGGAAAAGTATGTTTGGAGTTGAAAGAGTAGGTTCCATTTTGGAAGCTTTTGATGTGCCACTTCATTATTTATTTATTTATTTATTTATTTATTTATTTATTTATTTAATTTTATTTTTTTTCTTTTGAGACAGTGTCTCACCCAGGATGGAGTACAGTGGCGTGATCTTGGCTCACTACAACCTCCACCATTTGGGTTCAAGTGATTCTTCTGCCTAAGCCTACCAAGTAGCTGGGACTACGGGTGTGCATCACCACATTCGACTAATTTTTTTGTATTTCAAGTAGAGATGGGGTTTCACCATGTTTGTCAGGTTGGTTCTGAACACCTGCCCTCAAGTGATCTGCCCACCTCAGCCTCCCTAAGTGCTGGGATTACAGGTGTGAACAACTGTGCCTGAGCTGGTGTGCCACTTCTCCTCACAGGGGTCATGTCAGGCAAGTGGTCTCACGAGTAAACTAAGGGACAGAGAAATGAAGTGACTCATTTCTAGTGTCCCTTAATAAGTGGCAAACTGACAAAAAGCTCGTGTATGTCATACTCAACCATTCTACTTACTCATCTATAAAACAGGGTGTATTATTCTAATTTTGTTTGCCCTATTTACCTCTTTACCTCATAGGATCAACAAAAGACATAAGTCTATGTCCACTGGCTGTAAGTAAAGCATGGAAAACATATTAGTTGCCTCTACTAAAACTTGTTTTAACTTTTATGTGATCTTTGCCTAAATACTTTGCTTTGCTTGAACCAACCTGTTTGTTCAATTAATAATCACTAAAGAAGTAAGAAGAGTTAATTACTACTCTTTTACTCTTTTGATTCTGCCTCCTCCCAAATATCTTTTTTTTCCATTTAGACACAGTCTTGCCCTGTCGATGAGGTTGGAGTGCAGTGGTGCAATTGGCTCACTGTAACCCCCGCTTCCTGGGTTCAAGTGATTCTCCTACCTCTGCCTCTCAAGTAGCTGGGATTACAGGCTTGCGCCACCATGCCCAGCTAATTTTTGTATTGTTAGTAGAGATGGGGTTTCACTATGTTGGCCAGGATGGTCTGGGTCTCCTGACCTCGTGATCTACCTGCCTGGGCCTCCCAAAGTGTTGGGGATTACAGGCATGAGCCATCGCCAGCGGCCCCCTGTTTTAAATATTTTTAAGTGTTTTTCTTTTTTTTCTTTTTTTTTGGAGATAGACTCACTCTGTTGTCCAGGCTGAACTTGAACTTCTGGGTTCAAGTTCAGCCTGAGGCTTGTCTTAGCCTCTCTAGCTGCTGGGACTATAGGTGAGCACCACACAGTGCCCAGCTCTTTTGCTTGTATTTTAACTTTGTTTCTGGCACTTTTAATTTTTTGTAGTAAAATCTACCTTTCTTTAGGGATGGTTTCTGGCCTTGATGTTCTGCTTTGAGGGCCCTCTACTTGCCAAGATTGAAAAATCAGTTAAAATATTTGTTCCTGTTTCCACTCATATGCTCAACAAGAATTATTCTGTGCTGGCAAGGGAAGTATTTAGATCTCTTTTTTGGGAGTTAGACTTGTTTTTCTGCATTTCATGCAATCTTTGAAGGTCTGGAGCACTGGACAGAGAATGTTAATTGGAGAGTCAGGTGAAGTCACGCACTATAAATTAAGGACAAATTGCTGACCTTTGCACTGGTGATAGTTGTAATAAAGTATGAGTAGAATGGCTTCCATTCTAAGGAAAATTATATCCTAAAAGCTTTGAATTTTAGTATATACTGAATTATATTAGGATGCTGTAATTTCTTTAACTCTTGTGTTGCCATCAGAGTATGGGTGAGTTTAGGGGAGGACGGTAAAATAACGTGAAAGGAAAGAAAGGAGGATGTGAGTGGAAATAATTACTTAGGGAGGAAATGGTGTAACAGTGCTAAGGAGTGGCAGTACAGATTTTTATGCAGGCAGAAACCACATAGCTCAATGTTACCAGTAGCTCTGTTCCCTGAATTACTTTTTTTCTTTCTCTTTTCAGTCTTAAGCATTTTTGGTCCTAAACAGATTGAAAACTGCCACTTGCTTTAACCAGATTACTAATTTACAGTTTGGTTATTTCCATGGCACACATGCACTATCACTCTGTCTTTCTCTGTGTGTGTGTTTAAGCAATTAATACTTTACATTTTTTATTTTTAAACATTTTCAACTATGAGCTCTCTTAGAACAGTCACTGTCTTTTGAATGAAGAATCACTGTGTAATTTCAAAAGTGAAACTGATGTGGAACTCATTTGTTCTAGAAGCAATAAAGTAGTTGTTAGTCTCAGACTTGCTTCTCTGTAGTCTATAGAGGAAAGACTGTGGTTTTCTTTATTGTTCTTCTCCTCTTTAGCATCTGACACAGATGTCTCAGTTTCATAGCTGAGATATCCATTCTGTAAGCAGTATCTTTTAAACTTAGACTTCATTAAGATGGATTTGCAACTAGATTTACAAAAGAGAATATAAAGTCAGAGAAGTATTTTTATCTTATTTATTTATTTAGTGACAGAGTGCTTGTTCTGTCGCTCACGCTGGAGTGCAGTGGTGTAATCTCAGCGCACGGCAACTTCTGCCTGCTGGGTTCAAGTGGTTCTCATGCCTCAGTCTTCTGAGTAGCTGGATTATACAGACATGTGCCACCATGCATGGCTAATTTTTATATTTTTAGTAGAAATGGGGTTTCACCATGTTGACCAGGCTGGTTTTGAACTTCTGGCCTCAAGTGATCCTCTCGCATCGGCCTCCCAAAGTGTTGGGTTTACTGGCATGAGCCACCTTGCCTGACCTTTTTTAAAAGATTTATTTAACATGCCATGTACCTCAATTATCTGCTTTGTTTATTGGCTTAGCCACAAGGTTGTGTGTGTGTGTGTGTGTGCACATGCGTGCGCGACACTTGTTTGGGATTTTTGACATTGTACGAGTATGACAATTATTGTCAGGATCTAGGAAATAATTGCTAACTTTTCTTATACTTTACAAAGTACTTTTGTAGGTATTTCTCTCATGCAGTAAAGAGATAGAGGTTGTAGGGATAAAAATAAATAAAAACTGGTGATTACAACCATCAAGGATAGGAAGAGGGAAAATGATACAGCTGGTTCTTAATCCCAGTTCTTTGGAATTCAGCTCCTACTTCTCATTATTTTTTCTTCCTTATACCCTTCTCTATGAGCAGAGAGTTTGACAAACAGTGTTTCAGTAACATGAAGGGACGATAGTTCAGAAATGAGGTGAGGGGAAGCTTTTTACTGAGCCAGAATTGTGATAGATGCATAATTAATCCACATAAAGGGTCAGTATTAGTCCCACTTTACTGAGGAGAAAATAGATAAAGTAGCTTGCCCAAGATCACATGGGTAAAAAGCACTAGAGCACAGATTTGAGTTAAGGCTTCTGATTCTAAGGTCTGTTCGATACCACAATTTCTTAAACTAAATTTTAGAGAGGTAGGGAAGAATATATATGCAAAGGTTAGGAAAAGTGAGTGATTTTAATTGTAGATTATATTGCAAATGTTTCAGTATGATTAATTTGAATTCTGTGGTTTAACATGAGAGTAATTAAAGAGCATATTGTAATAAGCATCAAAGGTTTTTGCCTTCAGAATGTAGAAAAATCGTATAACGGAAAACAATTTAAAGGTTTTTAGTTGCCAGGTATGATTCAGGTTGTGAGAGTTATTCTTCTTTCAGACTGGAGTATATGTCCCACAGACAAGGATCGTATTATCCAGCTTTGTCTTCTCTCCAGCTGTGCCTGGGATGATGGGATGTGAATGTGGATGTGCATACATGATCAATAATAAGTAACTGCTACTTGCCTCTCTAATAACTGTGCTGTCATTAGCAAAAAATATCACTTGCTTATTTTGGCCTGTTTTTGGCTTGATTCTGAGAATTTATATTACTTTTCATTAGACAAATTATTCTTTTTTTGTTGTTGTTGAGAAGAAGTCTTGCTCTGTCACCCAGGCTGGGGTGCAGTGGTGTGACCTCAGCTCACTGCAACCTCTACCTCGTGGGTTCAAGTGATTATCCTGCCTCAGCTCTGGAGTAGCTGGGGTTACAGGCACCTGCCACCATGTCTGGCTAATTTTTTGTATTTTTAGTAGACATGGGGTTTCACCACGTTGGCCAGGCTGGTCTTAAACTCCTGATCTCAAGTGATCCACCCACCTCGGCCTCCCAGAGTACAGGGATTATAGGCATGAGCCACAGTGCCTTGGCCAACAAAGTATTCTTAACTCAGGTAAAGTTATCAGTTAACTTTTGCACATGAAAAGAAAGCTGCTGTTTTCATGGAACTATGATGATATGGAGAAATTACTCCAGTGTGTGTATAAAAATTACAATTGAAATTATAATTTTATGCAGTTAATGTTTATTCATGAACCTCCTGTTTTTGCTTTTAGGACATTCGGAAATTCTTTGGAGTAATACCAAGTGGAAAGAAACTTGTAAGTGAAACAGTAAAGAAGAGTGAGAAAACAAAGTCTGATGAAGAACCTTTGAAAGCAAAGAAAGGAATAAAGGAAATCAAGGTTAGTTTTCCGGGTACAATTTTGCATTGTGTGAAATGTAAAATAAACTCAGTTCTTAATACTTTATATCTTGGGAAGCTCGAGTAAATGTAGCTTTCAACTCGTTTAGCAGAGGAAGAGGAGGAGTAATGAGGCTGTTCTTTCTTTCTCTCTCTCCCTCCGTCTCTCTCTCTCCATCTGTTCCTTCCCCACTCCCTTCTCTCTCTCTCTCTTTTTTTTTTTAATTTTTGGTTTTCACTAGTTTGACTGTGGCATACCTGAGTGTGATTTTTCTTGTGTTTATCGTGTTTTGGGTTTCTGAGCTTCTTTAATCTGTAAATTTATATCTTTTATCAAAATTGGGAACTTTTTGCTATAATTTCTTCAAATATTTTTTCTGCCTCATTTTTCTTTCTTGAATTACAATTACATAAATGTTAGAGTTTTGATATTATTAGTCTTTTTTTCAGATTGAGTGCTTTTTCTTTTTCTGTCTTTAAGTTCACTGATTCTTTTATCGCCAACTTACTGTTAAGGCTATCTAGTGAATTGTTATTTTAAATATTGTATTTTTCAATTCTAGAATTTTCATTTTCTTTTTCATAGCTTTAGTTTCTCTCTTTTATTTCCTTGAGTGTAGTTATAGTAGCTGCTTTAGAATTCTTGTCTGCTAATTCTGACACCTGGGTTATATCAAGATTGGTCTTTATTAAGTGCCTTTTGTCTTGATTCTTTGGATCATGTGTTAGTTCAGGCCATCATAACAAAATGCTATAGAATTGATGGTGCTGGCTGATTAGGTGTCTGGTGAGGGCTTTTTTCCTGGTTTGTACATGGCCGCCTTCTTACTATGTCCTCACGTAACTTCTCAGTGTGTGTATGGATGGAGAGATTGAGTACTGTGGTGGAAAAAGAAAAAGAGAGAGAGAGATTGAATGAGCAGTCTGTGTCTGTTCTTTTAAGAATTTGAATCCTATCAGATCAGAGCCCCACCCTTATGACCTTACTTATCCATAATTACTTATTTAGAGGTTCCACCTCCAGGGTGGTAAGCCACCCTGAGGATTAGGGCTTCAACATGTGAATTTTGGGGACACAGACATTCAGGACATAACATTCCATCCATGGCCACCCAAAATTTATGTCCTCCTTGCATGCAAAATACATTCTTTCCAATGTAACAGCCCCCAAATTCTTAACTCATTTCAGTATCAAGTCTGAAGTCCACAGTCTCATGTAAATATCATCCAAATCAGATATGGGTGAGATTTGAGGTATGAATCATACTGAGGCAAAATTTCTCTCTAGCTGTGAACCTGTGAAACCAGATAAGGAATGTGCTTCTAAAATATGATAGAACAGGCATATAGGATAGACATTACCATTCTAAAGAGGAGAAATCAGAAGGAAGGGAGGGGTGATGGATCCCAAACAAGTCCAAAACCTGGCAAGGCAAATTCCATTAGAACTTAAGCCTTGAAAATAATCCTCTTTGGCTTGATGCTCTGCCCCCACAACCATAGGCGGCTGTCCTGCTGCTGCAGCTCTGCTGGGCCATCCTGCTCACAAGGCTTTGGGCAGTGGCTGTCTGATCTGTTGAAACCAAGCTCCATCTTTTGAAGAGGCAGTTCTGATGGTTGATCTCTGAATTGCCTTTGGGGCCATTCTTCCCTTTTCTTGAAGAATAGCGCTGTTGTCCTGTCACTGGAATCTGAAAAATCTGACAGCCTTCCTTCATTTTGTCAATTCTCCATCTTCTTCATTTCAAACTGACGATGTTTTTACTTATATAATCCCATAATCTCTTTTATCAAGAGATACTCCAGCTACACCCTTGCTGTTCTCTTTAGAACACGCTTTGTCTTTTCTTTTTTTTTTTTTTGAAACAGACTCCCTGTTGCCCAGACTGGAGTGCAGTGGCGCGATCTCAACTCACTGCAACCTCTGTCTTCCAGGTTCAAGTGATTCTCCTGCCTCAGCCCCGAGAGTAGCTGGGACTATAGTCGAATGCCACCATGTCTGGCTAATTGTTTGTATTTTTGCTAGAGATGGGGGTTTCACCATACTGTCCAGGCTGGTCTCAAACTCCTGACCTCAGTGATTCACCCACCTTGGCCTCCCAAAGTGCTGGGATTATAGGCATCAGCCACCACGCCCAGCCCAAAACATGCTTTTTTGAAATATGGACAGGTTGAGAATTTTACAAATCTTCAAGTTATGGTCCCTTTTTGCCGAACAGTTTTTTCTTGAGTTCATTTCTTTCCTTTTGCATTTGACTGTAAACAGTCAGAGGACTAAGGCCGCATCTTCAACATTTTGCTTTGAAATCTCCTCAGCTAAATATCTGATTTCATCATTCACAAGTTTCCTCTTTCACAAAGCACTAGAACACAACTTGGCCAAGTTCTATGCCACTTTATAATACGAATTGCCTTTCTTCCAATTTCCAATAATCTCTTTCTCATTTCCATCTAAAACCTTACAGCTTGGCCTTTAACATTCATATTTATTTATACCAACATTCTGTTCATGATGATGTATGTATTCTCTGAGAGGAAAGAGGCTTCTTCTATTGCTCTTCTCATTTCTTCATCAGCTCTCATTGGTATTACATTTAACATTCATATTTCTACCAGCAGTTCCTTTATTGTAATCTACAAGCAGTTCCTTTATTGCATGCAGTCTAGGCTTTTTCTAGCATGTACCTTAAAATGTCTCTGGCCTCTACTCAATTCCAAAGTCACTTCTGTATTTTAGTTTTTTTTTTTTTTTTTAACAGTAGTACCCCATTTCTTGGTACCAAAAACTGTATTATACAGTCAGGGTTCTGAGGAGAAACAGAACCAATAGGATGTATGTGTATGTATACATAGAGAGATTTATTACAAAGAATTAGTAGAAAGAGCTGACATTAGCCGGGCGTGGTGGCTCATGCCTGTAATCTCAGCACTTTGGGAGGCCGAGGCAGGTGGATCACCTGAGTTCAAGACCAATCTGACCAACATAGAGAAACCTCGTCTCTACTAAAAATACAATTAGCCAGGCGTGGTGGTGCATACCTGTAATCCCAGCTACTTGGGAGACTGAGTCAGCAGAATTGCTTGAACCTGGGAAGCAGAGGTTGTGGTGAGCTGAGATCATGCCATTGCACTCCAGCCTGGGCGACAAGGGTGAAACTCGGCCTCAAAAAAAAAAAAAAGAGCTGATGTTTTAGTTAGAGTCCAAAGGCGCGAAGAAAGTGTCCCAGAGACATCCCAGCTCTAAGGCAGTCAGGCAGGAGGAGTTCTCTCTCATTCAGGAGAGGGTTAGCCTTTGTTCTTTTCAAGCCTTCAGCTGATTAGATGAGGCTTAATGCCATCAGGAAGGGCAGTCTGCTTCACTTAATCTATTGATTTAAATATTAAGCTCATCCAAAAACATCTTGTGCTGAAACACCCACTATGATATTTGACGAAATATTTGGACATCTTGTGGTTCAGCCAGGTTTGCATATAAAATTAACCTCCACAGGTCACAGTTCCTCTTTCTTTATATGTTCTAGTTATTTTGCATTTATCTTGGACATTGTGAATGATGCAGTATAGGAACTTTGGATCCTATTATATTCCTTCAAAGAGTGTTAATTTTTTTGGTTTATCAGGCATTGAACTTGGCTGTACTCATGCTCTAAACTCTTGTCTCCCTTGTAATGGGCAGCAGCTGAAATCTTTATTCAATTTTTTTAACCTTAGCTAAAGCACTAGGAGTTGTTCCATACATTATAGTTCAGGAGATAGCCAGAGATTTGGGTACGGTTTACAGGCAGAATTTGGGATTCCTTTCTGTGGCTTTCTCCTTTCTTTGATACCTTCTTCTCTTACTTTTGAGTTGTAGCTGATTCTGACTCAGTCCTTGATCCAGTGGTATATGTCAATTATGATTCCTTACTTCTTCCATCTTCTTGCAACCTAGTTGATTGTTCTTATGTTTTTGAAGTTTTTTTTTTTTTTTTTTTTTTTTTTAAAAACAGAGTCTCTCTGTCACCCTGGCTGGAATGCAGTGGAATGATCTTGGCTCACTGCAACCTCTGCCTCCTAGGGTCAAGCAATTCTCCTGCCTCAGCCTCTGGAGTAGCTGGGATTACAGGCGCCTGCCACCATGCCTGGCTAATTTTTGTATTTTTAGTAGAGACGGGATTTCATCATGTTGGCCAGGCTGATCTCAAACTCCTGACTTCAAGTGATCTGCCCACCTTGGCCTCCCAAAGTGCTGGGATTACAGGGGTGAGCCACTGTGCCTGGCCTTTTGAGGTTTTATTACAATAGATAGAAATAGTTTCTATTTCTACCTTGTAATTGATTATAATCAGTTTTTTCACTGTCTGCTTTCTGAGAAAATTTGAATATGTTAGAAATGTGATGTTTAACTACAAAATATAAATAATACATTTTGCATTGGTTTTATTTAGTTTTCTAACAGGCGTTGGTTAGTGGTGGGCCACTAGCTTAGCATTTATTCCTGTTACTGTCTTTTCATTTTCAGGAAGCACTTGCCTTGTATTATCTGATACCCTTTTATTCTTTGCTATATACATGGGTTAGTGTTGAAAGTGGAGCTGAATAATAATATAGCTTTTTCTATAATTTCTTTTTTTCCCATCATGGTACAGTTATTGTCTGGCCTATTTTTAGCCCAATAAGGGTATTATTTACAATTAGGGCTGGATAATTCTTTGTTGTGCATTGTAAGAGGTTTAGTAGCATTCCTGATCTACCTGTTAGATGACAGTGAACCTCCCTAACTGAATTCGTGACAAGTAAAAATGTTTCTAGACATTGACAAATGTCTCCTGGGTGTGGGGGTGCAAAATTGCTTCTGTTTAAAAAGATTGAGCCCAAGAAAAAAGGATAATTATATAGGCTTCTTTAAGTTCTAATTATGCTGTGATGTTTTTAGGTAAATAGCTCCCGTAAAGAGGATGACCTCAAACAAAAGCAACCAAACAAGAAAAAGAGGATCATCTATGATTCAGGTAATATTTCTTCTGAGGAGCTTTAAAGTTTTAAAGTTATTGTATATCCCTTAGAATAGGGCTTTCTAAACTATGTTCTGAGGCTGGGTGTGGTGGCTCATGCCTGTAATCCCAGCACTTTGGGAAGCCAAGATGGGCAGATCACGTGAAGGTCAAGAGTTCGAGACCAGCCTGGCCAACGTGGTGAGACCCTGTTTCTACTGAAATTACAAAAATTAGCTGGGAGTGATGGCAAGCGTCTCCTATCCCAGCTACTCGGGAGGCTGAGGCATGAGAATTGCTTGAACCCCGGAGGCAGAGGTTGCAGTGAGCTGAGATCACCACTGCACTCCAATCTGGGTGACAGAGTGAGACTTTGTCTCAAAAAAAAAAAAAAAAAAAAAAAAAATTAAAAATATGTAAACTATGTTCTGGGACACATAGCTCTCTGTGATGTTAATAAGTGTTGTGAGAAGAGGGATATATGTTCAAGTAAAATTCAAACGATTTTATTTTACTATAGAACTATCAGAACCAAAATATTTTTGTATTAAAGATTCCTTCAGAAAGCATTAGAGTATGCAGCATTTGTCAAACTTATTTTGAATGTGATATATGTGTTTTAATTTAATTTAGTTAATTTATTTAGAGATAGTCTTGACCTGTTGCCCAGGTTGGAGTGCAGTGGTGTGATTTTGGCTCACTGCAACCTCTGTTTCCTGGGTCCAGCGATTCTTGTGCCTCAGCCACCACAGTAGCTGGAACTCCAGGTATTCACCACCATGTCCAGCTAATTTTTGCATTTTTAGTAGAGATGGAGTTTTACCATGTAGCCCAGGCTGATCTCAAACTCCTGGCCTCAAGCAATTCACCTTCCTTGGCCTCTCAAAGTATTGGGATTACAGGCATGGGCCTCTGCACCCGGCCCTATTATTTTAAAAAATACTTGTATTTCTTTTCTAGTTGAGGTTGTTGGAAGTTAAATTTGAAAAATAGTGCCTTAGAATACTGTTTTTAAAGCAAATATCTAAAATTTAATTTTTGTGCTTTGTTGAAAGATCTGGCTTTTTTGAGTTGCATTTAAAAAGGAATAAACACAATTTAAAGGCTTTTCTTTGAAAGTAATTTTAAAATAGGGAACATGAATTTTTTTGCATGTCTTTTATGGTACACAAAATGATGATAGAATTCAGAAAGTTTCAGGTTTTGCTTTTGTGGAGATCTGGTGTGAATTAATTCTGTTTTATTTTTATCTGGTTTGAATTGTTTTTTGAGACAGAGTTTCGCTTTGTCACCCAGACTGGAGTGCAATGGCATGATCTTGGCTCACTGCAACCTCTGCCTCCCTGGTTCATGCTGTTCTGCTTCAGCCTCCCAAGTAGCTGGGATTACAGGTACCCGCCACCATGCCTGGCTAATTTTTGTAGTTTTTAGTAGAGATGAGGTTTTACCGTGTTGGCCAGGCTGGTCTCGAACTCCTGACCTCAGGTGATCTTCCCGCCTCAGCCTCCTGAAGTGCTGGGATTACAGGCATGAGCCACTGTGCCTAGCCTTCTGGTGTGAATTCTTTTTTTTTTTGAGACAGAGTTTCACTCCGTCACCAGGCACCAGGCTGGAGTGCAGTGGCGCGACCTCGGCTCACTGCAACCTCCGCCTCCCGGGTTCAAGCAATTCCCCTGCCTCAGCCTCCCGAGTAGCTGGGACTGCAGGCGCACGCCACCACGCCCAGCTAATTTTTTTGTATTTTTAGTAGAGACGGGGTTTCACCATGTTGGCCAGGCTGGTCTCGATTTCTTGACCTTGTGATCCACCCGCCTCGGTCTACCAAAGTGGGTGTGAATTCTTAAAGTAAAAAGTGTACCTAAAGAAGCATTTGTGGATTGTCAAGATTTTCACAGTATTATCAAACGTTCTGAATCCCAGAAGTACTTAAGTGTTCACTTTGTGCTTTTTACTGCTCTATATTGTAAAGAATTTGAAAGAAAAAGTGTCTCTCTTCCCCAGGAATTTTGTTTGTTGGGAAACTGGAAATTTGTCTGATACAGTTTACTACAGTGTGGCAGGATTTATAGATGCATGGTTGAGGGGAAGAGGAGGGACACTAAAGTTCATGAAACATGTGTTTGATACCAGATACTATGCCAGGTACTCACACTTTGTTCCTGATTTATATTTAAGTGTCCTGGGAGATTAGGCTGTGATAGACAGTATAGGGGCCCCAAAAGATTTACACATAGAACCTGTGACTATATTAGGTTATATGGCAAAGGGAAATAAAAGTTATAGATGGTGTTAAGATCGCTAATCAGGTGACCTTAAAAATAGGGAGATGAGGCCAGGCTCGGTTGCTCATGCCTGTGATCCCAGCACTTTCAGAGGCCGAGGCGGGCGGATCACTTGAGGTCAGGTATTCCAGACCAGCCGGGCCAACATAGTGAAACCTTGTCTCTACTAAAAATACAAAAATTAACTGGGCATGTTGGCATGCACCTGTAGTGCCAGCTACTCGGGAGGCTGAGGCAGGAGAATTGCTTGAACCGGAAGGTAGAGTTTGCAGTGAGCTGAGGTAATGCCACTGCACTCCAGCTTGGGCAATAGAGCGAGCCTCCATCTCAAAAAGGAGAAAAAAAAATAGGGAGATTATCTTGGATTATTTGGGTGGACTCAGTAGTCACAAGGAATAGGGAGGCAGAAGAAGGGTTTAGAGAGCAAGATTAACTGTGAAGAAGGTAGAGGATCTGGGAGATGGCAACATGAGGGCTCTCACTTGATGTTGCTGGCATTGAAGATGGAAGGGTCCTTGAGCCAAGAAATGCTGGCAGCCACTAGAGACTAGAAAAGACAAAGAAAATTCTTTCTTAGAGTATTTAGTAAGGAACATACCTCTGCTTGTACCTTGACTGGCCCAGTAAGATCCATACTGGCCATCTAACCTCCAGAACTGGAAGATAATAAATGTAGTGGCTAAGTTGTTTTAAGTCACTAAGTTTGTGGTCATTTATTACAGCTGCAATAGAAAACGAATACATAGGCTTAACACTGAGTAAAAGTAACCTGTGAGAATTCACAGAAGACATGTGCCTTGAAAAAGACCTAGTGGCATCAGTTCACCATGACTACTTTAAAAATGCACTATAATAGTTCTTTTTAAAGTTTTGTTTTATTTTTCTCTCACATACAGACTCAGAGTCAGAGGAGACGTTGCAGGTAAAACACGCCAAAAAGCAACCAGAAAAAACGCCGGTGTCTTCTAAACCCGGTAACATTTCACGGCAGAATCCTGTTACATACATTTCAGAAACAGGTGAGGTTACATTGTGGTATGTGAGATGCAGTGTGTGTTAATGTTCTTGAGTTTTTTTGTTGGTGTCTAAATGTACTTCCTTCACCGTGAATGGAATTTCTACTGCCTTTTTGCTTTGTTGAGTTACATTTATCAGAGAAGGCTGTGATCATCTTTGGCATTTCCTGTGGATTAAGGACCAATTACAGGGAAATTGGCTCTTGGAATTTTTTTTTTAAGTGCTCTGTATTGAATCATGTAAGTTGAAGCTTAATCTTGAATCACATATTAAACTAGTATTGTGTTGTTTTGGAACTACTTTTTTAATGTAAGTTTTTTATCTGACATGCTAAAGTCATAATCTAAGTGTATGGTCACATGATTTATTTAGCACGGATGTGAGTTGAATTCCTTGTATTCCCTGGTGACACTGAAAAATTAAGTATTGATTTTTTAAAAAAGATTGTTTTGTACTTACATTTATTTTTGCTAATCTGTTTTAAGAGTAATCAAAGTGCAAAGGACATTTATAAATAATTGTCTGCTAATTTTAAAAATTTTGTCATCTAAATAATTGTTACAGGGATACTGTTCTTTTTGAGACAGTCTCACTCTGTCGCCCAGGCTGGAGTGCGTTGCACGATCTCAGCTCATTGCAGCCTTTGCCTCCCAGGTTCAAGCGGTTCTTCTGCTTCAGCCTCCTGAGTAGCTGTTATGACAGGCACGTGCCACCATGCCTGGCTAATTTTTGCCTTTCTAGTAGAGAAGGGGTTTCACCATGTTGGTCAGGCTGGTCTCGAACTCCTGACCTCGTGATCCGCCTGCATTGGCCTCTCAAAGTACTGGGATTACAGGCATGAGCCACTGCGCCTGGCCGGAAACTGTTCTTTTATGTAAGGATTCCAGAGTTATATTTTCATCCTAGAATAAAAACTCAGATTTAGTGGTGAAATCATTTTTATTTTAATGTTGTTAACCTTTAGAGGAGACCATATCAGAATAATATGGGAAGATGTACATGAAGGGCCAAACCCAGTGCCTGATACATATAGTTTGCAGGCAAAAGGAAAAAATAAAAATAAAAACAAAATCCATGGGTGAACTTTGTAAATTATATGAAAGATTTGTTGATGAAATTGTTTCAGAATATCAAAGACAAAATATAAGTGATATGAACATATTTTTTGGAAAAGTTGTCGTAAACTGAGATGTTTCTTTGTTATGTTCAGGTGGCTGATTGACTCTTAACCTTTTTGTGCTGTTGCTAAATATCTGCTCAGGCACATTGTGCAAACTCTTAAGAGGCTTCCCTTTACCTCTGGCTACCTTTGCGAAGTTTTGAATCTGTGGGAGGGGAGAGTAAGAACAGTATGGTGATAGGTTTGTTATGTAACTGAAGGTGGTGTGATCAGCCAGTGACACGTCAAAGTTAGTGTGCAGCCAGCCATGGCCTTCAACTGTGGATCAAGGCTGTTGTTATCTTGAGATTTTAAGTAAACAAAAAGGTCAGACAATTTAAGCTGTGATCACAGATTTTCTTTCACATGGAACTGTTTATTTCCTCCTCCAATTTAAGCTGTGATCACAGATTTTCTTTCACATGGAACTGTTTATTTCAGAGAAGGAATTTTTTTCTTTCTGTATCAAATCATTTATTAAGATGAGCAATTTTTGAATGTTATTTTCTGAAGAGATATCCAGCTTTTTATCTGAACTTTTTATGAACATTAGGTAGTATCTGTGTCATTTTGCTGGTAGCTGTTGTACATGTGAAAGTAAACATCGTCCTCTTGTTTTAGCTAAAAAACTGGGGCGTGATATACCTATCTAAGGTGGTGTTCAGTATTATGCGTTATTCTATTGTTTTCTTAGAATTGAGATGTTGGGAAGAAGCTATCTTTATTATTGCCTGTTTTATCTTTTCATACTTTATTGTTTGAAATGATAGGTGAATGAGAGGATGATAGTCTTTTCCTCCATATAAGAGAATGAGACTATTAATAAAATGTCCAAAATAAGATTGGCATAATAAAATTACAAATATAAGAGTTTCAAAAAAGAAAAGTACAGCTTTTCAAGGACTGGAAAATCCTTGACCTTAAAATAATACTTTCATTACTCTTTAAACTAAAACCATACTTTTCAATGTTGGGTCATAAATATTTTTGTTTTATATTGCCAGTATAAGGTTAAATAAATGTGTGTGTGTGTGTGTGTGTGTGTGTGTGTGTGTGTGTGTGTGCGTGTGTGTGTATGTATGTAATAGAATAGGGCAATACCTCATTAGATAAAATAGAATGAATGTTCCCAATATTTGTCCAATAGTTTAATAATAAAAATTCTAGTCAAAAATTGTATTGTTTATCTGGAGATTGGAGCTTCTTGTGGAAAAGTATCATATGACATGATTCAGTTTTAAAAAAACCTGTTAATTACAAAAGATATAATTTTTTCTTCACTATTTCTTACTTTTCTTATCTTCTGTACTCTGATCTCAAAAACAACCTTTGGTTCTATTGGCATTTTTCTTGCAGCATAGCATGTATACTGTTTAAAAGCATGGCCCGGGTTAATCTTTACTTAACTTTACTTGAGTTTTAGTGTACTTATATGTAAAATGGAGACGTTGCTAGTACCTACATCAGCCGTCTTTGTGATAATCAAATGAGATAATCCTTGAAAAGCATTTAAAATAGGGTCTGACTTAGGGTTTAAATAATAAATGCTCAGTAAGTATTAACTGTTATTCTTATGTTTTGACTCTTATAAGCCTACATCTGCCTTTAAAGACATTTGGTATTTGTTTAGATACTTAGGACTTTCTCTTTATTTTGTAACTGAGCTTTAGAAATTTGGAAATGATATTTGGCCCACTTATGTTATGGATTTGTGTGGTCCAATAAGGGAACTACTAGTTATTTGTGGCCATTGAGCACTTGAAATGTGCTTAGCCTGAACTGAGAATGCTGTAAATGTAAAATACAGATTTCACACAGCAGAGGAAACAATCAACAACATGAAATTACAACCTACAGTTTGGGAAAAAATATTTGCAAATCATATATCTGATAAGGGGTTGATACCTAAAATATATAAAGAATTCATACAATTCAACAGTAGAAAAACAAACAAATTAAAAAATGGGCAAAGAACCTGAATAGACACTTCTCCAAAGAATACATAAAAGTGGCCAACATGTATATGAAAATGTGCTTAATATCATTAATCCTTAGGGAAATGCAAACCAAAACCAATGTGAGATAACACCTCACACTTGTTGGGATGGTTATTATCAAAGAGTAAAGAGATGACAAATGTTATTCAGGGTGTGCAGAAAAGGAAACCTTGTACACTGTTGGTGGGAATGTAGATTGGTGTAGCTATTATGGAAAACAGTATGGAGAAGTCCAATGAAATTAAAATAAAGCCACCATATGACCCAGTGATCTCTCTTCTGAGCATATACCTAAAGGAAGTGAAATCACCACCTCAGCAAGTTATCTGCACTCCGTATTCATTGCAGCATTATGTACAATAGCCAAGATTTGGAGACAGCCTAAGTGTCTGACGGTGGATGGATGAAGGAATTGTGGTATATATAATAATGGAATATTACAGCAGATACATGGGATGAACGAGTCCAGAGATCTAGTGTATAACATGAGGACTATAGTGAATAAAGTTTACTGTATTTGAGATTTCTAAATGAGTACATTTTAGTTGCTCTTGCCACAAAAATAAAAAAGAGTAACTATGTGAGATGATGGATATGTTAATTTGCTTCACTATAGTAATTATTTTACTATCTATATATCCCCTAACATCATGTGGTATACTTTAGATATATAGAATAAAATTAAGTTTAAAGACTGGGTGTGGTGGCTCAAACCTGTAATCCTAGCACTTTGGGAGGCCGAGGCAGGCGGATCACTTGAGGTCGGGAGTTCAAGACCAGCCTAGCCAACATGGTGAAACAAATGCAAAAATTAGCTGAGCATGATGGCAGGTGCCTGTAATCCCAGCTACTGGGGAGGCTAAGTCAGGAGAATTGCTTGAACCTGGGAGGTGGAGGTGCAGTGAGCTGAGATGGTGCCATTGCACTCCAGCATGGGTGATAGAGTAAGACTCATACTAAAAAAAAAAAAAAGTATTTGTAAAAACACAGATTTCAAAGGCTTCCTATACAAAAAAGGCAAACTACCTTGTTAATTTTTTGTTACTGATCCCATTTTAAAATGCTAATAATTTGCATCTATTGGGTTAGATAAAATATGAGGTTAAAATTAATTTCACTTATTTCTTTCTACTTTTAAAAATGTGGCTATGAGAAAATTTGAAATTTTATATGTGGCTTGCATTTTATTTCTATTGCATAGTGCTTTATAAACAATGAAAAACAGATTTAGGAAAAATGTAGGTTTCAAGTATTTTTGCTTATATTGTTATATAGCTACCTTTTTAGACTATTGTTAAACAGATTTTTAGGCTTTCCATTTCACTCCAGGAGAAATATTTTTCATCATCACCTTGATTAAATCTGTCTTCTAGTATTTATTGATTTTTAAAAATTAATTTAGCCACATTAATTTCCGAAGTTACAGGAAAAGGAAAGAATTGCTTATAAATATCTTTATAGCCAACTATTGACTCCAGTAAAATGTTCTTCAAGGTTGGTAAAAACCCAAATACTTGTTGTACTGGGTAAATATATTTACTTTTATCTGTTTAATGAAGTGAGAGACCTTGAGTCTTGTTTGGCAAAGATTGACCTTTTGTTATGGTTTCATCACGGCCCGCTGTTTAATCGAAAATGGTGGGGGTTTTTCCTGTCTTGAATTGTTTGACTGGTAATTTTAATTGTGCACATAATTCCTGAAGCAGTTAGTGCTCCTGAAGTTAACAATTATTTGAGGAGTGTTAAATGGGAAAAAAAATGGCGATGTTGTGTTCTCTAGGTTACAGGTTGCCATGTAATAACAGTGACTTGTGACTTTGGAAAAAGCAGCAGAAAATATTCCCGGGGATGTGTGTAACATTCTCTTTGCTAACTTTTAGAGACATATAGTTTTATATTTCAGACAAATAGGTATAGATTCTTTATATGATAGAGAGCTTCTTTTAAATGTTTTCAGGGAAACCTAGAATGATTAAGGCAGAAAATTTCCTTCAAGTGAGCATTATATGTCTTTGATTATACTTGTTCAAAAATTAATATTAATTTGTACACTGAAATTCTGCATAAAAGAAAATAAATTTAGAATTTTGAAGATGAAGTATTTAAATTAGTATTATTTTAAATTACCTAAGTAAATGTTTCATTCCCTCATTCAGCTTTACACACACACACACACACACACACGAGTAGTATCTTATTGTAAAATTTCTAGAGCTTGCCTTTTCATAACTTAATGCCTTACCTCATTCTTCTTCCTTCCCTCCCAGTAGAAGAATCCAGTAGATCTTTAGATGTCTTTCATACACTTATTTTTTCATGTCATTTAATTTTATATCTTCTACAAATTTGATACATTTATCTTTGTGTTTCTTCCTGAATCATTATTAAAATTTTTTAGCATTAAGGGACAAATAAATTTGTTTCAAAATTTGCTTTGAATCATCATCAGTACCCTGGATATAGCTGTTTAGTTTCTTATGAATAGCTGTCTAATTACTTAAGAATCTTAGTAATGACTATTTTTTTGTATTTCTCTATCTTGGTATAAATCAGCATTTCTCAGCCAAGGGTGATACTGCCTTCTGGGGCACCTTTGGCAATATCTGCAGACATTTTTGGTTGTCACAATTGGGGGATGCTATGGCATGTGATTGGTAGAGGCCAGGTATGCCGCTAAGCATCCCGCAGTATACAGGACAGAGAGTTACTTGGCTTAAAATGTCAGTAACGTGGAGGTTAGAAACCCTGCCATACTCTTATCAGAAGAGAATTTGGTAGATATTTTAAGTACAGATGTCTCTTGTTTTTGGTATTCATTTAGTCTGATAACTCACGGAGTAAATGAAGGCTTAGGCCTTGAGTTATTCTCAGTGAGCTCTTGTCCACTTCAGTTGAGTGCCATATGCTGCTCTTGACCTGTTCATGATGTTACTGCAAAGCATTGTCACTAAACCTGTCATCTTCTGTAGTTCTGTGGTTGCAGATTTTCCTTTCCTTCTTTTTTTTTTGAGATGGAGTCTTGCTCAGTTACCCAGGCTGGAGTGTAGCGGCAAGATCTCGGCTCATTGCAACCTCCACCTCCTGGGTTCAAGCAATTCTCCTGTCTCAGCCTCCCAAATAGCTGGGATTTGGGCGTGTGCCATCATCCCTGGCTAATTTTGTATTTTTAGTAGAGACAGGGTTTCACCAGGTTGGTCAGGCTGGTCTCAAACTACTGATCTCAGTTGATGTGCTTACCTTGGCCTCCCAGAGTGCTGGGATTACAGGTGTGAGCCACCACGCCTGGCCCCTTCTCTTTTTTTGACAATTAGGACTTCATTTCTTTAATCTTCAGGGACTTCTATTTTATATGATGATTCAAAGGTCACTGATAGTGCTTTAACAATTTTATCTGCAAATGCACATATTTATGACAGCTAGGTACTTATAATCTTTTCTGCCAATTTGTTCTTCAATTCTCTTTTATTAGTATATCTTATGAGACCTGAAAAACATTAAGTGGCATATGGAGAGGAAGGAGATTTGATAAGGGCACAGTAAATAATGAGACACTAAGATTTTTGAGGTTCCGAAGCGTCTTTGGAAATTAACAGACTGTTCTGGAGACATGTACTTTGCTGTCAGGCACTTGTGAAACTGAGAGACATAGGAATGTATTCCATAATGCCAAGGAAGTAGGATTGTGTTATGAAAATATTGTTAAGTACTAATAATATACAATACAATATATAATAATAAAATCATATACAAATGATTTATACTTGGCTTTCATACTTAGACCAGCACTGTTCTCTCTTCTTTTTATGGGGAAGATATATGTGAATGGCAGTGGGGAAATTGCATGCAGAATCACTCCTTTAACTCTCTGGCCAGGGAGGTTTCCTTCTGTTGCCTGTTTTATGCCTTAGAATTTTAAGAATCTCTGGGTAATGTACTTGTGGCCAACTGTCCAGGCCTTTCCCCTGCTTCTTCTTATGTAGGCATTCCAGTAGACTTGTTCCCTGTGTGGTGGATAACATCACATTTTAAGCCAATACTTTCTTTTCTTTTTTATCATTACTCAACTACCTCACTAGACCCCACAAATTATAAAATAAAGTTTATTTTAAAAATATAACTGACTATTTGATGCTAAGAGGATTCATTTGTAGTGAATCATGAGATCTCTGGTTTCTTTTTTTCTTTCTTTCTTTCTTTTTTTTTTTTTCTGAGATGGAGTCTGGCTTTGTTGCCCAGGCTGGAGTGCAGTGGCACAATCCTGGCTCACTGCAACCTCTGCCTTCTGGGTTCAAGCGATTCTCCTGCCTCAACCTCCCAAGTATCTGGAATAACAGGCCCTGCCACCACACCTGGCTAGTTTTTTGTATTTTTAGTAGAGATGAGGTTTCACTGTGTCAGCCAGGATGGTCTCCATCTCCTGAGCTCGTGATCTGCCTGCCTTGGCCTCCCAAAGTGCTGGGATTACAGGTGTGAGCCACTGCGCTGGGCCCGAGATCTCTGGTTTCTTGATTGAAGATGAGCAATCTTAGAAGTTTTATTTTATTATGCCAATAAGTATACAATGTCTGATTCACCACGTAAATGGGTAAAAGTGGTATGTTTAGTTTCTCTTCCATCCACTTAATTAATTCAGTATTTATTGAAGGCTTGGTACATAGATGAACCTTTTTCTGCCTCTAAAACCAAAATGACAGTTTAGATTTTTGACTCAAGGAAATATTGAAAAGAAGCTTTATAGAAAAAGGCTTTAAACACCTTCTTATTTTAGTTTTTGAGTTGTTGCTAAATAAATTATTTTTAACTTCTGTAACTGAATCTCTTCATTAATTTGCTTTTTGTATATTCTAGACCAAAGAAAAGAAAATCACAGAATTAGAATTCAGAGATCTGTTTGGAAAGACTAGATTCTTAGCAGTATGAATTCCAGAATTAGATTTTTTTTCCTTCTTATAAATAGATTTTTATATGGACCCCCACATTTTAAATTTATTTTTATTATTATTCTAGATGAATGAATGTATCTAACTTGGAATGTCAAAACAATCTTCTCTCTCAGGCAGTTCCTCTGCTGTGTGTAGGATAATGTGATAATGCTAGTTTGTGTGGTTGTTGGTACCGCATTTGAGGTTATGTTGTCTATAAATAAAAATAAATGGTGTTTTTAACAAGAAGACAGATATCCTAGAGGGAAATTCTAAGTGTTCAATTGTCCATGATTTTCAACCAATTCTCCTCAATTTGACTTAGATCTGTTTATCATTATTTTATTGTAAGTTTCCGGGGAGAAGAGAACATAGTTTGCCTTTGGCTTCCTATGAGGCGGAATCCAATTTAAGCTTATTAGAAAATAAGAACAAATGTTAAAAAAGAAGAAAAACTACAACCTTATTTGGAATGTTTCATCTTTATACATTGTGTAGGGTTGTAAAATATTTATTTTATATGAGGATCCTCACAGCAACACCTGTTAAGTCACTGTTGCAAGTAGCTAGTTGCATTCTTGGCCTGTTTTGTCTTCTTTCCATAATATATTGGTATAGCCTTTAAAATGTTAAGGGCAAAGGAACTTTAAGACAACTAGTTCAGAAGTCATAGAAAAACAGTAGGACTACTTGTTCTTCACGTTTTCTGGTTTCATCAAGGCAAGATGACAGGGTTTTCAGATATGCCTGTGGCTTATCAGATACCATATTATAGAATAAAAATGAAATCCTTTCTATTTGTGAGAACTATCTCAATGCTTAGGATCATGAATTTACTTTTTTTCTTTTTTTTTTTTTAAGAGATAATTCACAGCATTTTATTCAGGTTAATCCATTTCATTCAACAATCGGCCATACTGTTCCCAGCACCACTATTACTGTCATTATTTCTCTTTGGAGAAGACCAGGTATTAAGAAATCTGGTCTGAATTTCCATGATGCCTAACTCTATGGTCAAAAATCCTCTTCTTTACCAAAAAGCAACTTCTTAATCACAAGAGAAATAGACGGAAAGACTGAGATATATTTGCAGAAATTTATCTCCACTGGAGACAATTCATAGTACATAATATTTCAGGGTTGTGCTTTACTCGGGGGCTCTGTTTTGCGGAGGGGGTTGTTACTCCTAAATGTTTGCTTAATACAAATAACTTGCCCCACTGTATCACAGATGGGAAGTGAGGACTAGTCCCCAGAGAACAAGCCTTAATGGTTCCTAGTGGTGACAGAGTCATTCTGCTTCCCCAACCTGTGAGCAATAATAAAGCATAACCAAGTGAACAGGAGAGGTAGTAATTAGCCAGATAACCCACGGGCTAGAATCTCTAAACAGGAATGCTTGTGTGTTTTGAATAATTCAGAGCTGGAAAGAGATACTTTTGGAGAATAGAAAAGTGTGAAAAAGATAAAGGTTTCTCACCAAGGAACCCATAAAAAAGGTGGTACCAGTCAAAGGTAGTCTTGTGCTTTTCTTTTGAGATGAGGGTACCCCAAATGGGTTGTGCTATTTTCACATAAAAATTATAATGATAATGAACAAGTGAAAGTGAAATTAGTTGAATAGATCCAAGATGGCTGATCGCTAACAGCTCGGGATTGTAGCTCCCAGTGAAAGCCCAGAAAACGAGAGGACGCCACACTTTCAGATGAATTTTCGTCGCTCACGGACCAGAAGATTTCCAGTGGAGGAGCCCTGTGGGTCGCCAGCGTGACTCTTGTGGCCGGTGCAGCGGTTTTGCCATCGCCTCGGCGTGGCAGCTCTTCGTGCAGAGTAAACGGGACTGGTTCCCTTACTGACTGGTGTTTGGAGCTCTGGGAAGGCAGAGCCGCTTGTTGCGGACTCAAGAAGGAAGCCAGACCGGAGATTCCCAGGCAGAAGAGCACCATCAGTCTTATTGCTGCTTTTTTGGCCGGCGCAGTGGGTTGCTCGGATTCCAGCACTGGGAATCAATAAATTGGACGTCCACTCAGAAACCTAATTAGAAAGGCGGTAATTGTAAAGACAACAGATGGATAAATTCATAGTAAAGGGAAGAAACCAGCCTAAAAAGGCCGAGAATACCCAAAATCAGAACCCCTCTCCCTCTACAGGGGATTGCAATTCCTCATCAGCAACAGAACAAGCCCTGATGGAAAAGGACTGTGTTCTATTATGTGAAGTAGGCTTCAGAAGGTGGATGATAAGAAACTTTAGGGAGTTGAAAGAACTTGTTCTAACCCAATGTAAAGAAACTAAGAACTTTGAAAAAAGGTTTGACGAAATGCTAAAAAGGAATATAAATGAACTAATGGAGGAATATAAATGAACTAATGGAGTTGAAAAATACAACACGAGAACTTAGTGAAATATGCACAAGTTTGAATAGCCGAATTGATCAAGCAGAAGAAAGGATATCAGAGGTCGAAGACCAACTTAATGAAATAAAACGAGAAGACAAGAATAGAGAAAAAAGGATAAAAAGGAATGAGCAAAGTCTCCAAGAAATATGGGACTATGTGAAAAGACCTAATCTACGTTTGATAGGTGTACCTGAATGTGACGGAGAGAATGAATCCAAGCTGGAAAATACTCTTCAGGATATTATCCAGGAGAATTTTCCCAATCTAGCAAAGCAGGACAATATTCAACCCCAGCTAATACAGAGAACACCACGAAGACATTCCTCAAGAAGAGCAACCCCAAGGCATATAATCGTTAGATTCACCAGGGTTGAAACGAAGGAGAAAATACTAAGGACAGCCAGAGAGAAAGGTCAGGTTACCCACAAAGGGAAGCTTATCAGACTTACAGCAGACCTCTCAGCAGAAACCCTACAAGCCAGAAGAGAGTGGGGGCCGATATTTAACATCCTTAAAGAACAGAACTTTCAGCCCAGAATTTCATATCCTGCCAAACTAATCTTCACAATTGAAGGAAAAATAAAATCTTTTATGAACAAGCAAGTACTCAGAGATTTTATTACCACCAGGCCTGCTTTACAAAAGCTTCTGAAAGAAGCATTACACACAGAAAGGAACAACCAGTAATAGCCTTTCTAAAAATATACCAAAAAGTAAAGGCATCAACATAAAGAAGTATTTACATCAACGAATGGATAAAATAGCCAGTTAACATCAAATGGCAGTAACCCTAAATTTAAATTGACTAAATCCCCCAATCAAAAGATATAGCCAAAACCTAACAGTATACTACATCCAGACCCATTTTATATCCAAAGATACACAAAGACTCAAAACAAAGGGTTGGAGAAAGATTTACCAACCAAATAGAGAGCAAAAATATATAAATAAACAAAAAGCAGGAGTTGCAATTCATACATTTGATAAAACAGATTTCAAAGCAACAAAGATACAGTGGTAAAAGGATCAATGCAATAATAAGAGCTAAGGATCCTAACACCCAGATACATAAGACCCATAGAGAGATTTAGACTCAGTGAGACAGAAAATTAATAAGGATATCCAGAACTTGAACTCAGATCCGGAACAAGTAAACTTAATAAATATTTATAGAGCTCTCCATTTTAAATACACAAAATATACATTCTCCACTTTAAATACACAAAATATTGATCGGCCATTATTAATACCCATTCATAGAATAAAGCAATATCCTGTTCTCTCTCCCTCTTTTTCTTCCTCTCCTTCTCTCCTTTTTTAAAAAAAAAAAAAAAGTGTGTGGTCATCTCATAATCTGTCCCCAACTTACACCCCAGCCCTCCAAGCACCTTCCATCGCTTTCCCTCCTCCACTCCCCAAATCACTAAAAAAAAAAAGTGTGTGGTCATCTCATAATCTGTCCCCAACTTACACCCCAGCCCTCCAGCACCTTCCATTGCTTTCCCTCCTCCACTCCCCAAATCACTAAAAAAAAAAAAAAAAAAAAAAAAAAAAAACTTAGCCATTTTCAGGTTTAATATTAAAAGTTCTTTGTATCATCTCTGGCTGTCTGTAGTTGTATATAAGTTTTCTGCTGACTTACTGCTTTTTATAATCCGTGCTCACCATCTTGAACCCCTTTTGGAAAAAAGCTATGTTTGAGATGGATGAAGAATCCTGGAGTTTAGGTAGTGCATTTCCTTTTTGCAAAATGTATAACTCTGAAAAAACTAAATTACAGTTATTGGATATTAAACAGCTATTCCTGAAATGAAAAAAAAAAAAAGAGAAAGTGAAATCAGTTTCTGTCCTTTGTTCAATAAACATGGATAGAGCACCTGTGTGCAAGGTAGTGGGAGGTGCTGAGAGGAAAGGTAAAGCTGTTGAAGCTGTGGCGGTGAGCTGAAGGAGCAATCTAGCAGTGCCATCAGACCTCACACACTACAGAGCAGTGTCCCAGGGGTCAGGTGGAGGGAAGGTTCACTTCCGGCTGCAGCATCAGGGAAGGCACTCTGCAGCCTCCCCTCCGGGTTCTCAGCGAGCTCCTATGTGGCCGCTTAGCCTGCCCCATTCCAGGCACTTGCGCATCTTCCTTATCTTTCTCTATAGGGTGAGAAAAGGAAGTTTGAGAGGATAAGATCCTGCCTCACAGGCACTTAATTAATGTGTGTGGAATTGATGTATGGTGAAAGTGTCACTTTATCTTAGTGCAGTAAGGTGGAAAGAGCTTTGGGAAAGGAGAGGAAAGATGGTGGTAGTGAGGGTAAGGTGTTTTCATCAGAAGACGGGAGCAAGAGTATACAAACAAAAAAGTCAACTTTAGTATGTGGCTTATCCTAGAGCACACAAGGGCCCCAACACAACCAAAGGCCATAAAAAGGTAGCTGAAATCCTCTGCCAAATCGAACTGAAAAGCTAAAATGTTTCTCCGTTTCTTTTTGAAGTAACAACTGGTCTATTCAAGCTCAACCAGAGCATGTAAGAGAAAAATGACTAATGAGAGGGTCTGAAATAGCTCTGAAGGACAGTCAGATTCTAGAAAGTAGAAAGATCACTGAGTAAACACTGTACTTCCCTTACCCCCGACACACAAAAAAGGTGAACATGAATGTAAACGTGTAGAGCAGGCTTTCGGACATCTTCAAGATTGTTTTTGGCGCTTCGGTTTGTAAGCGGTCAAGATGCTGAGAGACCACTATCCCAAAGAGGAAAGTCTGTAGGAACCAGAGTAGCCGAGCCCGACCACTTGTGATGCCTTTGTGCTTGCACAATACTATGGCATACAAGGACTCTCCCACATGAATCAGCCAGGCAAGCCAATACCCGTTGCTCAGGAGGGTGTGATGGTGGTCCACCAAGTACTGAGTGAAAGAGCCCAGGGGCCCAAGCCTCTGATAAGGGATACTCTGAGGCCAGAAGACAGCTCATATGTGGTAGCCAAATCTGAGGGTGATGACTGTGAACCAGAACAGACTGCCTCTCTGGAAGTAGGCCGCAGCGCCGGCTGCCATGGTTGCAGCACCTTGCGGGGAGCACACGGCTGGACCGAATTAACTTTTATTCATGTTAGTTATTCTCATAACTGTAAGGAGTAGGGGGACATTGACAAATCAGGAGGCACTAAGTATTAAAGCAAGGGAGCCAGTCCTTGGGAATTACCCTCTGTTTTTCTTTTCATAACTGTGTTTTACTAGAGTTACTTGTACCTTCAAAGAGACCTAGAGGGCTATTAATTTTGTAGTTAACAGAGAAAAAGGAGACTTATTTGCAATTTTTGTTTAACACAATGAAAACATACTTGAAGTATCTTGTAGAACACTCCCATATTTTTTCTTTGGAGATCCATGTTTAATTTCTTTTTTACTCAAATTATAAAAATGTTTATAAAATTATGCCTGTGTTTAGGTATAGTACACTTTTTTGACCTATAGCTTGAAGACATTGCTTAATTTAGATTCATGTATTCATTCAGAGAAGGGCTCTGTTACCCTCCACTATTGTAAAGCTTATGACAAGAACCTCCGCTTATAGGGGTGATATTTATACCTATAATATTAGGGCACATATAAAAGAACAGAGTGATGCATTTTGTTTTTTTGACAGCTTAATTTTGCTGTTTTCATAAGGTTTTTTTTTTTTTTTTTGAGCCTTGAAATTTGGGCTTAATTTTTTCATGGCTGCATGAGTCCATTGTATAGTTAGACCATAATTTACGTGAATCTTTTCTTGATTTCAAGCATTTCAGTTGCTTACACTTTCCATGTTCCTAATAGTATGATGACTAGACTATATTTGTAAGTAAATATTTGCCATCACCTCTGATTATCTCCCAAGAGCTACTATGCTAAAGGATATTAACTTCTTTTTTTTTTTTTTTCAAACTCACAAAAGCACTTTTTATTTGAGACAAAGAGAAGTCTTGCTGAAAGGATTACAGTTCCAAGCAGTCAAAACTCAGCTGTTAGTGGCACCATTTTGACCTGGCAGATTTTGCTTCTCTTTGGTCAGAAAAGGGTATTCAGATTGTACTTTCCCTAGTGGGGCAAAGAGAAGGGCAAAGCAAACTGGAAGAGACTTCTCCTCTACTGACAGTCCTCGTCAGATCCAACATCAAGCTAGACACGCTCTCATTGGCCACTCTATAAGTTGCTGTCCCACTGCTGAATCACACAGGCTATACTACATTTGCAAGTAACAAAATGAAGCAGGAAACACAGATATAGGTCACTTAGGGACGAGCGGGCATCCATAGCTTCAAAACTCTTCATGGAAGGGGTAATCCTTGTGGGAGATACAGCTCACCAAGGCACAGACCCTCCAGTTCCTGTTGTAGACGAGTAAGGTGGTCATACCCTGGCTGCTCAATTCAAAGTCAAAGACCTTAAAGTTCTCAGCAATGCATTCTGGTGTCACAGACTTGGAGATCAGCACCGAGTTCCTCTGCATGGGGAACTGGATCAGCACCTGGGCTGTAGTTTTATTGTGCTTGTCTGCAATAGCCTTGATCCTGGGATCCTCAAGGAGGGAAGGGTTCTCGGGCTTGGCAGAGCCTAGGGGGCTATAGGCAGTCACCACGATGCCTTTGGACTGGCAGTACTGGATTAACTTCTGAGTGAGGTATGGGTGGCACTCAATCTGGTTAACTGCAGGCTTATACTGTAAGCCAGGTTTGTTTAAGATCCTCTCCACCTGGAGATGGTTGAAGTTGGAGATGCCAATAGCTTTCACCAGCTCTTCATCTACCAGCTCTTCCATGGCTGCCCACGTGTCCAGAATGTTGGTGTCACTGGGAATCACGTTGCCCGACTCATCCAATCAGAAAAATGCCTTCCCAGGCTTAAAGCCAGTTGGCCAGTGAATAAGGTAGAGGTCCAGGTAGTCCAGTTTCAGGTTGCTGAGCGTCTTCAGGCAGGTTTCTTTCACCAGGCCCTTCTCATGGTATGTGCACCACAGCTTGCTGATGATGAAGAGCTCCTCATGCTTCATTACCTGCTCCCTGAGCTCCTGAATGGCTACCCCCACCTCATTCTCATTGTGGTACATGTGGGCACAGTTGATGTGGCGGTACCCAACGTCGATGGCCACCTTCACAGCCTCAGTCACCTGGCCTGAAGGAGACTTCCAAGTGCCCAGCCCGAGGATGGGCATCTTGGCGCTGTTGTTGAGCACGAGGTGGCTGGCCATTGCTGCTGCGCTCCCCAGACCCTCGCCCAGAACGTTGATATTAACTTCTTTAAGGTTCTGGGTATGTTCTAACAAATTGCTTTCTAGAAAATTTACACTTTTATAATTTACACTTTTATAATTAGTGTTTTTATTAGTATAAACTTATTACATTTTCACCAACATTGTATATAATATTTAAAAAAATCTGTATGGCTCTCCATAGAGTCATAAAATTGTGGAGGGGAAAAATCTTGAGTTTGGTCCAACATTTTACAGAAGACCACAGTGAAACCCAGATGATTAATTAAAATAAAAATAGTAAGTCAAACTTAGGATAGAATTTTAGTTTTCTAGACTTCTGGTTCAGTGTTGTTTTTACCAGAGAATATTACTTTTATTTATTGAATGGCTGTTAACATGGGGAGATGTGACACTGGGCACTTAGCCTTTAAAATTTTGTCTTAGTTTATTTTATTTGTAGAGATGGGGGTCTCACTCTTTTGAACTCTTGGACTCAAGTGATCCTCCTGTCTTGGCCTCCCACAATGCTGGGATTATAGGCATAGGCCACCATGTCCAGCCCTTGAAGAAAAATTTAATCTTTCCAGTAACCTAAATGTTGAGTGGCTTGAAAGTGTTTTACTATTTATAGAGAAGGGGATGGAAGGAAGAAATAAGGGCAGTCTTCAGATGCTGAATGTGGAAAAAGTAGATACACTTTTTCTCCCTGTTCAGAGGATAGATTAAGGAAAGTAAATGGAGTTCACAGGAAGTATTTTGACTTGATAAAAGGAAAAACTTTCCTAAGAAGTACAATATTTTGCTACTCACTAAAGGAAGAGGGTGAATTAACATTGCTCCATTTTGAAGGTATTTAAGTCTAGTCTAATTTTTTTGTTAGGAATGTGGAAAATGGGGTATATGTATTGAATAAGGAGGTAAGACTAGTTGACTAAAGATAATTTATTATAAAGTTCTTGGCATGAAGTTTAATTTTCAATAATAATAACTTAGTAAATAAAAAGATACCATGAAGTTGTTGAAACCAGCAACAGAATAGCAGAGATGCTGATAAATAATGAGCAGACGTGAGCAAAGAAGAGTGGAAAGGAGGGCAAAACTAAAGCACTGATTCTGAAAGCTAAGTGGTCAGAGAGTTCTAGGATGTAGTTAATTTGTTGTAAAACATTAGATGGAGAAAAGGGTGTATTAGTCTGTTTTCACACTGCTGATAAAGACATACTTGAGACTGAGCAATTTATGAGAGAAAGAGGTTTATTGGACTTAGAGTTCTACTTGGCTAGGGACCTCACAATCATGGTGGAAGGTAAAAGGCATGTCTCAAGTGGTGGCAGACCAGAGAAGAGAGCTTGTGCAGGGTAACTCCCCTTTATAAAACCATCAGATCTCGTGAGACTTATTCACTATCATGAGAACAGCACGTGAAAGATCTTCCCCCATGATTTAAAAACCTCCCTCTGGGTCTCTCCCACAACACATGGGATTCAAGATGAGATTTGGGTTAAGGACACAGCCAAACTGTACCAAAAGGTATGAAGAAAACATGAAAATTGGCCAGGTGCGGTGGCTCATGCCTGTAGTCCTAGCACTTTGGGAGGCTGAGGCGGGCGGATCGCAAGGCCAGGAGTTCGAGACCATCTTGGTCAACATAGTGAAACCCTGTGTCTACTAAAAATACAAAAATTAGCTGGGCATAGTGGCACATGCCTGTAATCCCATCTACTTGGGAGGCGCCGAGGCAGAAGAATCGCTTGAACCTGGGGGTGGAGGTTGCAGTGAGCCAAGATTGTGCCACTGCACTCCAGCCTGACAACGGAACAAGACTCTGTCTAACAAAAAAAAAAAGAAAAAGAAAACATGAAAATTACCCACATTTCCCTAATTAGAGATAAAAATTGTTAATGTTTTATTATTTTCAGATTTTAGAATGTAAATTTAAGTTATATATATAGACTGTTATTAAACATACTGTTATGTCATCTGCTTTTGTCACCTAATACACATATGAATATATTTCTTTTTTTTTTTTATGCAGGAAGGGAGGAAAGGAGGAAGGGAGGGAGGGAGGAAGGAAGGAAGGGAGAGAGAAGGGAAGGAAGGAAATCAGGCAATAAGAGAGACATTGCCGACCTGGATCTAGAGGTCTACAAGTTGATTTCTTTTTTCTTTCTTTTCTTTTCTTTTTTTTTTTTTTTTTTGAGAGAAGGAAAGAAAAAAAAAAGGAGTGAAGGAGAGGAAGAAAGAGAAAGAAAAAGAGGGAGAGAGAATGGAAATGTTGCTTTATTCTAAAAGAAATGGGTATTAATAATGGCCAATCAATATTTCATTTAAACCTATGAGTAGGTGTGATGTGGTATTGACAAGAATGTATACTTTGTGTATTTAAAGTGGAGAGCTCTATACATATTTATTAAGTTTACTTGTTCCGGATCTGAGTTCGAGTCATTGATATTCTTATTAATTTTCTGTCTCATTGAGTCTAAGTCTGTATGTATCTGAGTGTTAGGATAGTTAGCTCTTATTGTTGCATTGATCCTTTTATCACTATATCTTTGTTGCTTTAAAATCTATTTTATCAGATACAAAAATTGCAACTCCTGATTTTTATTTATTTATTTATTTATTTTTGCTCTCCATTTGGTTGGTAAATCTTTCTCCATCCCTTTGTTTTGAGTCTTTGTGTATCCTTGCATGTGAAATGGGTCTGGATGTGGCATACCTTTGGGTTTTGGCTGTATCTTTTGATTGGGGGATTTAGTCGATTTAAATTTAGGATTACTGCCATTTGATGTTAACTGGCTGTTTTATCCATTAGTTGATGTAAATTCTTCTTTATGTTGATGCTCTTTACTTTTTGGTATATTTTTAGAAAGGCTAATACTGGTTATTTCTTTCTATGTATAATGCTTCTTTCAGAAGCTCTTGCAAAGCAGGTCTGGTGGTAATAAAATCTCTGAGTACTTGCTTGTTCGTAAAAGATTTTATTTTTCCTTCAGTTGTGAAGCTTAGTTTGGCTGGATATGAAATTCTGGGCTGAAAGTTCTGTTCTTTAAGGATGTTGAATATTGGCCCCCACTCTCTTCTGGCTTGTAGAGTTTCTGCTGAGAGATCTGCTGTAAGTCTGATAAGCTTCCCTTTGTGGGTAACCTGACCTTTCTCTCTGGCTGCCCTTAGTATTTTCTCCTTCATTTCAACCCTGGTGAATCTAACGATTATGTGCCTTGGGGTTGCTCTTCTTGAGGACTATCTTTGTGGTGTTCTCTGTATTACCTGGGGTTGAATAGCGTCCTGCTTTGCTAGTTTAGGAAAATTTTCCTGGATAATATCCTGAAGAATATTTTCCAGCTTGGATTCATTCTCTCTGTCGCATTCAGGTACATCTATCAAATGTAAATTTGGTCTTTTCACATAGTCCCATATTTCTTGGAGACTTTGCTCATTCCTTTTTATCCTTTTTTCTCTATTCTTGTCTTCTCGTTTTATTTCATTAAGTTGGACTTCGACCTCTGATATCCTTTCTTCTGCTTGAACAATTTGAGTGTTTAAACCTGTGCATACTTCTAGGAGTTCCCGTATTGTATTCTTCAGTTCCATTAATTCACTTACATTGCTCTCTAAGTTGTCTATTCTCATTAGGATATCGTCAAACCTTTTTTCAGAGTTCTTAGTTTTTTTACATTGGGCTACAACATGTTCTTTTAACTCACAGAAGTTTCTTATTATCCATCTTCTGAAGCCTGATTCTGTTAATGGGATGTGCTCGTTCTCCATCAAGCCTTGTTCCCTTGTTGGTGAGGAACTGTGATCCTCTGTAGAGGGAGAGGCATTCTGATTTTGAGTATTCTCAGCCTTTTTATGCTGGTTTCTTCCCATTGTTGTAAGTTTATCCACCTGTTGTCTTTGTAATTACCAACTTTCAAATTAGGTCTCTGAGTGGACGTCCAAGTTGTTAATTCCCAGGGCTGAAATATGAGCAACCCACTGCGCTGGCCAAAACAGTGGTGTTAAGACTGATGGTGCTTTTCTGCCTGGGAATCTCCAGTCTGGCTTCCTTCTGGAGTCTGTAATAGGTGACTTTGCCTTCCCAGAGCTCCAAATCTTGGTCAGAAGGGAAACCAGTCCCGTTTACTCTGCACCAAGAGCTGCCGCGCCGAGGTGCCGACAAAACCACTGCGCCGGCCCCAAGAGTCGTGCTGGCAACCCGTGCGGCTCCTCCACTGGGAATCTTCTGCTCCGTGAGTGACCAAAATTTGTCTCAAAGTGTGGCGTCCTCACGTTCTCTGCGCTTTCACTGGGAGCTGCAATCCCAAGATGTTAGCAGTCAGCCATCTTGGATCGTTACCTGAATATTTTCGATAAGTAAATATGAATATTCATTATAATTTTTATTATTGTAGAGATTTCGTTACATGGTTGGATATATATATTAATAGATACTTAGGCTATTTGTTTTCCCACATTATAAACAATACATCTCTCTGTTTGTATTGCCATAATTATAGTTGAAGCCATCTTGCCTACATGGTCATTTAATTTTTGTCTTCCCCTTTTATTTCAATCTGTTCTCTATAGTAGTTCATCTTACCTAATCAGCTCTGGAGTTTTCTGTCATATGCTTTTAAGCACGGCTAGGTGTAGTAGAAATGGAATGTTAGTATCTTTGGCATTTTTAAGGTGGAGGGAAACTAGTAGAGCACCATAATTTCACAGAGATAATTTAAGTTTTTCTTTCTCCATTAAGGGACTTCCTCTTGCCCAGAAGTATAATTGTTGAACTTAAAGCAAATTAATATTATAAAATTTAATAAGATAAGAAATTTTACATATACTGGGTATAATTGGTCAGCTGCCAAGTATAAAAAAATTTGAGTTTCTGTAATATCATAATCACTGTGTTACTGTCTTAGAGATAAAGAAAGGACTTGAGATTATATTCTCAATGGTTAGTTATTAGCACTATTATGAGTGATCCATGTGGCTATTTTAAGTGGAATGGTGATGTTACCTATTCCACTTAAAATAGACCTGTGAATCAGATACCTTTTCCTTTCTGGCAAAGAAGCAGAGAAGAACTGGTAGTTAGGTAAGGAGAACAGATATATGAGTGACTGAATTTTGTCTGTTGATTCTTTGTAACATATGTAACATATGTAATATACGGTTAAACTGAAATCTGTTAATCGTATTAGGCCTTGGATGTGCTCTAGGAAGAGTTATGGATAAATTTTTATTAAAGCTTGACCTTAGATTGACTGTAGTTGAAAAGAAATGAAACAAGTATGTTTTAATTTAAATCTTTTGGTTTCAAGTTCAAAAAAACAAACTCTTTAGTGTAAGCAAACTGGGGGAATTTATTAGGAGCCTGCTAACCTATCTCACTGAATGTAGAAATAAACCTTTAGTATCTTGGTTTGTACACAGTGGTTCAGCAAATCAAGGATAAAGTTGGTCCCACCTTGCTCAAGTGCTCACTCCTGGTCTAGTCCATTGTGGCCAAGAGTGTAGATCCATCTAATGTATATATCTGTGGTTTTTGGAGGCCCTTGGAAGGTGGGGTGAGCTGTAAATTATTAGAGAAAATGTGCTTATAGTGAAGGGCACTGGCATCCTCAGAGATGTTTACTACATGCTTGCTTTAAGCAGTGGGTTACTTTTTACATTTAGTAATTGGAAACCTGGAAAAGTCATGGGTTGCAAAATTTATAGATTCATTTTAATATAAATATAATAATTAGAAAGTATGGCTAAATCCTTTTGATTTTTACATATTATTAGATACTTACATGTTTGAAATAGCAGCCACCTAAGGATAACACAGTGCCTGGGACGTAAGACCTTTAACAAATGTTGGCAGTTGAATAAGGGAGCAGTTGAGAGGACATAAGAGCCACTCATATGTGGCTTTGCATACCAAGTCTATAAAGTGAACTCCCCCATCCCCACCGTAGTCTAGTCTTCATGGTTGTCTTTTATTTTAAATTATTATTTTTTGAGATGGAGTCTCACTATTGCCCAGGCTGGAGCACAATGACGTGATCTCAGCTCACTGCAACCTCTGCCTCCTGGGTTCAAGTGATTCTCCTGCCTCAGCCTCCCAAGTAGCTGGGATTAAAGACGCATGCCACCATGCCTGGCTAATTTTTATATTTTTAGGAGAGACAGGGTCTTACCATGTTGGCCAAGCTGGTTTTGAACTCTTGACCTCAAATGATCTGCCCATCTTGGCCTCCAAAGGGGTGGGATTACAGGTGTGAACTACTGCGTTCGGCCGCCTATTTTTAATTTTATTAAAAAAAATGTTTTTAGAGACTGGAGTATAGTGGTATGATCGAGGCTCACTGCAGCCTCCATCTCTTGGTCTCAAGCGATCCTCCTACTACCTTAGCCTTCTGAGTAGCTGGGAATACAGGCCTGCACCACCATGCCCAGCTAATTTTTTTTTTTTGAGATGGAGTCTTGCTCTGTCACCCAGGCTGATGTACAGAGGTGTGATCTCAGCTCACTGCACCCTCTGCCTCCTGGGTTCAAGCCATTCTTCTGCCTCAGCCTCCAGAGTATCTGGGACTACAGGCACGTACCACCATGCCCAGCTAAGTTTGAAATTTTAGTAGCGATGGGGTTTCATCATGTTTGCCAGGCTTGTCTTGATCAAACTCCTGACCTCAAGTGATCTGCCCATCTCCCCAGCTAATTTTTAAATTGTCTTTTGGTAGAGATGGAGTCTCACTATGTTGCCCAGGCTGATCTTGAGTTCCTGGGCTCAAGTAATCATCTGCCTCGGCCTCCCAAAGTACTAGGATGACAGATATTTGCTTCCGTGCCTGGACTCATGTTTGTCCCTCAGATTTTAATTTTTATTGGATTTCTTTTGTTTGTAGGCCAAATTGAAAAGCTTTTTTTCTTGTGAATCACTGAAGCAAACAGAAATTTATTCAGGCTCTTTTGAGGTACACTGTTGGGGCTTCTAATAATCAAAGCGTTGTCATGAATGCTTAAAAAGGCTTTTGAAGCCAGATGTTTTATGGAGACTTTTTAGAATAATAAAATGCAAAGAGTTTATGGTCTTAAATGAATGGTTGGATATCAGTAGACAGTTCACTTGCAATATGTAGCTAGAACCTGACAACTTACCACCTCTGCAAATATCACCACAGTCCGAGCCTTCTGCATCTCATCTGGAACTGTGGTAGCTTTCTAAGTGGCCTCCCTGCATTCACTTTCTTCCCTCTGCAGTTCTCCAAAGGACAGGCCTTAAGTTGGGTCACAAATTATGTTCAAAATTCTCCAGTGGATTCCCATTCTATAATAAAGCCTAACATTATTTCTATCACCTAGAAAGTCCTCCAGGATTTGGCCCCTACCTCTTTCACCCAAACTCTTCTGGAATACCTCTCCACATTGTGCTGCAGTCACATTGATCATCAAGCACATTCCCATCATGGCTTTTGCATTTGTAGTTTTAATTGCCTGAATATTCTTGCCAGAGGTATCTTCATTTCAGGCCTCTGTTAAAATGTTGCTTATCAAAAGAGGCATTCCCTGACTACCTATCTCAAAGAGTACCCTTCATCACTCTTTAATTCTTTCACCCTGTTTTATTTCTTACTCATAGAACATTTAACTTGACAGTGTATATTTGTTTATCTGTGTATCTGTTTCCTCTTCTAGAGTCCAAGTTCCTTGAGGGCAGGGATTTTGTCTTTTTTATTTATTGCTGTATCTTAAGTGCTTTGCACATAATGGGTACTCCGTAAATACTTGTGTACTCTGGGTAGTAATTGGGGGAGACAGGCCTGGCATTGGTAAATGTGGGGATGATGGTTGAATTTAGGAGATAGAAGGAAAAAAATTATTAGCATCTCAAACTTCTTGTATACTTACTTTGTTTTTGAGACAGGGTCTTTATTGTTCAGGCTGGAGTGCAGCGGTGCAATCACAGCTAACTGTAGCCTCAACCTCCTGGGCTCATATCCTCTCACCTCAGCCTCCCTAGTAACTGGGACTACAGGTGTGCACCACCATGCCTTGCTAATTTTTTGTTAAATTTTTTGTAGAGATAGAGTTTCATAATGTTGTCCAGACTGGTCTTGAACTCCTGAGAACAAATGATCCTCCCATCTTGGCCTCCCAAAATGCTGGATTACAAGCATGAGCCACCATGTCTAACCTCTTGTGTACTTTTTATAAAGTTGGTAGAAATGTTTGCTTTATATAACTGAATTGATGTTTTATAAAAAATACTTGGCTATATAATATATATGTAACCAAATAATATTATATTTTTATAATATAATAAATATAATATTACATTATATTTAAGATGAAGAAGATGACTTTATGTGTAAGAAGGCAGCCTCTAAATCAAAAGAGAATGGAAGATCTACAAATAGTCACCTTGGAACATCAGATGTGAAAAAGAATGAAGAAAACACTAAGACCAAGAATAAGCCTTTATCACCAATAAAACTTACACCCACATCCGTGCTTGATTATTTTGGAACTGGAAGTGTCCAAAGATCTAATAAGAAGATGGTATCAAGCAAAAGAAAAGAGGTGAGTATTCTACATGTAAGCAAGTATGCTCAGGATTTATACCCATTCACTAATATTAATAACAGGAGAAATAGTAAATGGTTCAATATGTTTTAATAATTAATATAATTTTCCGATGGTTATGGATAAAATGTATTGCCCTCATTTTAAAGGATGAGGAAGTTAGACTATTACATATTTAATTTTTTAATTCTTGAAAGCGAGAAAAGATTATTTAAGCCATAATAAAAAATTATAATTATTAGAATTTAAATTGGGTTCTCAGAATGCAATCTCATTTTACTAGTGATTGACCTCAGCCAGTCAATGTTTAGGTAGAAATTGTTTCCAAATGAGATAATAAATACATTCCTTATAAATAGAGCATACGTAGTACTTTTGACATTCTCTACCTTGACAGATATTGGATTCATCTGTTTCTAGCCATTTAGGAAACAGACATACCAGATGAATTATGGTGGAAGTAGTCCCCGGAGTTAAAGCCTGCCACATATTGTGTGTTTGTTGATTTTATCACTTCCTCCATAGAACAATGTGATCATTCTCACATATTGGTTTGCCAGTGTTCTGGACTACTTGTCAAGCCAAGACATTAATCTACAGGGTTGGGTTTTTTTATTTTTATTTTTGGTGCTTCTCTTGAACATATCAATAGAACTAAGTGACACTTGTCTGTCTCTAGGTTATTTATTTATTAGGGAATTGGATATGGTCAGGGAGTAGCCATAAATTTGACTTTCTGGCTGGTGTACATTGCAGCCAATACTGATATACTTATCTCTCATTGGTATATTTAATCAGTGATGATCAAGAAAAAGGGCCTTATTTTTAACTTAAGGTTTATGCTGATTTTGCTTGATTTTCTTTGAAATACAGCCTTCACAAAATACAAATGATTCTGGATTAAATGATGAAGCCATCGCCAAGCAATTACAGCTTGATGAAGATGCAGAGGTATTTGCATTTCACTTAGAATCATTAGTAACTTGATATTGTGACTAGCTATTTAGTCCAACCATGTTTTGAATTGGACTTCATTGGAAATTACATGTAAAATAAGTTAAAATCTAATATATGAAAATCTAAATTTCTAGACAAGATAAATGATGAGACCAGGGGAGAATTACCTAAAGATTTATTTTTAGAGAAGATTGATTGAGTGCTGTGAGATGATTTTTGAGAAATGGCTAGCAGCAAGTCCTATAGGTCGTGATAGGTCTTTGATACCTACAAAAAGGATATAACAATAAGGACTCTGGAATTTAGTGTCTTCCAAATTGGAACCCATTGGAGTGTTTTTTTGTTTTGTTTTGTTTGAGATGGAGCCTCACTTCGTTGCCCAGGCTGGAGTGCAGTGCGCTATCTGGGTAACTGCAACCTCCACCTCCTTTCAAGGGAATCTCCTGACTCACCTGCCCCAGTAACTAGAACTACAGGCACCCACCACTATGCCTGGCTAATTTTTGTATTTTTAATAGAGATGGGGTTTCACCACGTTCGCCAGGCTGGTCTCAAACTCCTAACCTCAAGTGATCTGCCCTCTTCGGCCTCCCAAGGTATTAGGATTACAGGTGTGAGCTACCACACCCAGCCCCATTGGAGTTTTGAATAGAGAATTGACATGACTTGATGGCTCTTAAAAGCAAATTAGTTTGGCTTTGATGATGTTAATAGTCCATGGTGGGGGCAAGATCAGCAGCAGATCAGTTTGCAGACTGTGATGGTAGGTGAGAGATGTCAGCTGGTAATAGGAAGAGGCAGTGAGAAGTGATCAAAATCTGAATGTGCCTTGAAGGTACAAGGTGTTTTTGAGGGATTGGATATAAGGTGTGAGGGAAGAAGATTCACAGATGAGGCTGGGTGCTGTGACTCATACCTGTAATCCCCACAGTTTGGGAGGCCGAGGTGGGAGGGTCACTTGAGGCTGGGAGTTTGAGACCAGACTGGGTGCATAGGGAAATCCCATCTCTACAAAAAATAGAAAAATTAACTGGGCCTGGTGGTACATGCTTGTGGTTTCAACTACTTGGGAGGTGGAGGTGGGAGAATTGCTTGAGCCTGGGAGGTTCAGGCTGCAGTGAGCTGTGATTATGCCATTACACGCCAGCCTGGGTGAAAGAACAATACCTTGTCTCTGAAAAGAAAATCAATTATGGCCTTAACAACTGGGTAAGATATCAGGAAGCAGAACAGGTTTGGTATAGAGAAATCTTTTTGGACAGGTTAAGTTTGAGATATCTAATAGACTTCCAAATGGAAATGCAGAGTAGGTGGTTGGGTAGGAGGTCTGGAGCTCAGGGAACTCTAAACTGAAGATGGACTTTTGGAAATAATTAGCACTTGAGTAATACTTAAACCTGTGTAACTGGGTGATATCATGGGGAGGGAATGCAAATAGAAAAGAAATAGGGTCTCAAGATTGAGCCCTGGGCCACTGTTAACATTTAGAGGTCAGGAAAAGGAGGATGATCCAGTTAAGGAGAGGAGAGTGTGGCTAGTGAAGTAGGAACATCAGGAGAGGTTGATATCTTACAGAAGCCAAATAAAGTATTTTAAGGAGGAGCGCTTATCTGTCAGAGCATCCAGGCTTAGCTACCTGCCGTTTGAACTCCCTTCCTCTTGCTTAGCTTAAGTGTCACTTTCCCAGACCTATCTCAACTGTATTAGAAACCCCTCTGATATACTCTGCCATACCCTGTCATAGCTACTATTATCATTTATTATACTTGCTATTTAATTATAATAGCAAGTATAGGCTGTAAGTTCCCCTCACCAGGACTATTTATGTTTCACCCAACCATTGTTACATCAGTGCTTATCTTAGTGTCTGGCATACAATGGGCTCTTGATAAATATTACTGTGAGAGAACAATATTGTGATTGTTCACATTTTATTACTTTGGCAGTTTATAGTTTGTGTTTTCAAAATCTTTTTCTGTCTTATTTGATCATACTGAATTATATAAACTACAAACAAGTATCCACATGACACGAGGTAGCGCAGATAGCCTAGGTCAAACGAGGAAGTAATTTTTAGGAACCTGATTACTCGTTATCTGACCCAAATACTAGAAGGTTACCTAATCTGTTCCAAACCAGGTGTGGTACTTTGTATCACAATCCCCTATTTTTCCATTTTTATCACATTGTTTCAGAATTTTGTTTGGGTAATTAATCTAATTAAGGACTTCTAGGTGTTAATGATGAAGATGTCTTTCCTAATTATCCCTCTGAGAGTTTTTCCTCCCTTCTTTTTTCTCTTCACTTTTAAAAGGTTGAGTAGATTTTTGAAGCCCTTTTCTTTGTTTGAATAATGTTCGGTGGTTTTTATTGACTATCACGTAAGCAAGAAAGGTATTTCACTGCTACATATTCTCTTTTGGAAGAACTCTATTTTGCTGAAAGTGAAAGTATTTTGAAATAACTGAGATAACTAGAATGTCTCTGTGTTACATTAGCATGTTAGTAGAACTCCTGACATGATGACTTAAATTTTCAAAAGTAAGAACAGATGCATTTGAATTAGTAATTGAAAATAGGAGTTTGATAGTAAAAGTGATTTTACATTTGTATATAGCTTACTATTGTGTGCAAAAAAAAAGTACTGTATAATTTTCTTAAATTCTTAGATTCACTATTTTTGTGCTCCCCAGATGATTGTGTTTTCTTATTAGGTTGAGATTCCTTTCAGAGGTCTTTCTAGAGTTTAAGATAAATAGAAATAAGAGAGCTGTATTGCATAGGGACCATTAAGAAAAAAGTACAGACCTCATGTTTTATGAGTAAGAAATGTGATTTATAAAATATGCTCACTTTATCTGTCATCCCTGCGAAACCAGAACTGTATGCTCTAAAATCTGATCAGCTTAGTGAAATAAACCCATGCTATTTGACCATTAATGTTCAGTGGGAAAACGTCATAGTTATTTTCTGGAAAATATTTTTCTAGTTTTTTCTAAATATATGAATCAGACATTTAAAACTTTTATTTACAAAAAGTAAAAAAGCAACTCAACTCACTTTGCTGACACATTTTACAGCTGGAGAGGCAGTTGCATGAAGATGAAGAGTTTGCCAGAACTTTAGCCATGTTGGATGAAGAACCCAAGACCAAAAAGGTGGCGTAGTATTGGGCTGTTTGCATTCTGAATGTACAGTACAGATCAGTGTTCATACTTGTGTGTTTTATGATTTAGCCAAAACATGAATAACTTTTCCAGAAAGAAGCCAGATTGTTTTGATTTATAAAAATGCTTTTGGGGAAGCTCATTGAGAAACTTATTCTTCCTCAAAGAAGAGTGATAGAGTCAAAGCAAACCAGAACCTTTATCACAAAACAAAGAATTATATTCCTTCCTTATTTTTTAAATATTAAATTAATTAATTAATTGAGACAGAGTTTCGCTCTGTCACCCAGGCTGGAGTGCAGTGGTGTGATCTGGGCTCAGTGCAACCTCTGCCTCCTGAGCTCAAGTGATCCTCCTGCCTCAGCCTCCTGAGTAGCTGAGACTACAGGCGTGTGCCACCACACCCAGCTACCTTTGTATACTTTTGTAGAGATAGGTTTTGTCTTGTTGGCCAGGCTGGTCTTGAACTCTGGAGCTCAAGTGATCTGCCTGTTTCATCCTCTCAAAGTGCTAGGATTATAGGTGTGGGCTACCATGGCTGGCCTTTAGTTTTTTTTTTTTTCTTTTGAGAGACAAGGTCTGACTCTGTTGCCCAGGCTGGATTACACTGGCATGTTCATAGCACACTGAATCCTTGAACTCATGGGCTCAAGTGATCCTCCCACCTCGGCCTCCCAAAGTGTTGGGATTACAGGCCTCGCCCAGTTTATGTTTTCCTTTCTCTTTATCACAGGAGTTCTTAAGTACTTGTTCAGAAAATAATGCTCCTAAAAATTCCTTTGGTACACAAGTTTAATAACTAACATATTAATCACTGTCTGTTCAGGAAGCCCAGTTTTGTCATTTCTAATTAGTTAACTCTAAGATCTATGTTATGACAATCTCATATAACAGTGAATGTATTTTGGGGAATTTTTTTTTTTTTTTTTTTGAGAGGTCTCACTTTGTCACCCAGGCTGGAATGCAGTGGTGTGATCTCAGCTCACTGCATCCTTGACTTCCTTGGCTCAAGTGATCCCCTCACCACAGCCCCCCAAGTAGCTCGGATTACAGGCGTGTGCCACCAGCCTTATTTTAGGAAATTTTTAAAACATTAAGTTTTTTTTTTTTTTTTTTAATTAGCAGTTGATCTCTAGTAGATTAGCTTTATTTCTGATGAATCACATTCTGTTAATATAATTCTCAGTATCAATATGTGACTACCTTAAAAGATTTTACTTTTCTTTAAAGTAGGGAGTTGTAAACCTAGATATATCAGGAGCTAAGACTAAGCAGGCAGATATTAAGGCAGTAGGGAGTGGTAGAGACTTTGTCATTTGAAAAGTCTTACTTCAGCTAAAGACACTCAAATTATAATTACTTTAAGGAATACTGTATCACACCTTAATTTGTGACCTTTTAATAAAATGGAGTTTTGAAGGAGCACTGAAGAGAATGGATATTTTTTTTTCTCTTTTGAGGAAGTGCTCTCATTTTCCTTTCGAGCTGTAGTTTATTTTTATTTTAGTCTTTTAAATTTAGATTTTAGTTTTTAACTGCTTCATATAACAAAATTTGAGAGTTGAGATAAAGGAAGCAGAAATAAGGCTTCTACTTCCAGATTTACAGGTTGGGATGAAGAGGGATAATTTTTATAGATATATTTTTATACCTTTTCATCTGTTTACTCATTTGTAACATGAAGTAATAAAAGGTACCTCATTTGCCTTGGAAGTTTGTGGATGAATGAATGACAGTTTATTATAGTGTTCTGCTAGTTTGGAAGGTGACCCTTAAACTTTTAATGGATTTTAACAATAGATCTTATGGTAATAGTCTTTCTATTATTTGTCACATTTGACACTTTTAAAATTTGTTTAGGCTCGAAAGGACACAGAAGAGGGAGAAACGTTTTCATCTGTCCAAGCCAGTTTAAGTAAAGCAGAAAAACATAAATATCCTCATAAAGGTAATACTAGCAGAAAAAAGTAAGATGGAGCGTTGTCTTTATAGAATTAAATTCATGATAATCTTGTTTAAATATTTTATTCAATAATTATGTATTGTTAGGTAGACATTATTTCATAGGACTATTAGAGCACATTCAACTTAGGTACTTTGAAAGCTCTTTGGATGCTAGCTGGTACAGAATGCTCATCTGCTCTATGATTATTGTGAGAAATGTATTATAGCTCCTGGCTTCTTGTTAATTTCCAAGAATAGTGCAATATGTGGACTTCAATATATAAAGATAAAGAACTAGATGTTTTGAGCTTTGCATGTCAGAGGTAGTCTCAGAGTTGACTCATAGATGGCCAGGTCATCTTCAGCCCTCTTGCTTATTGCCTGTAGGTCTTATACTTTGGTGGTCCTGAAAGCAAATCATCTGCTAGTATAGATGATCTTAGTCCTATAAGTAAATTATTTATAGATTTGCTATAAACAATTGTTTTGACATTTTAGGACTTTGGGCCTTCAGACTATATTCTGTGCCAAGATTACTCAGTTGAAAAATGAAAGAAAAGTTCATATTGGTTATCATTTTCCAAAAACAATAATCATGATCTTTTCTTTCTTCCTAGTAAAAACAGAACAATTTTCAGATGAAAGAAAGAGCTACAGTCCTAAGAAGCAAACTAAATATGAAAGTTCAGAAGAATCTCTGCAACATTCCAAGTCATCAGCTGACAAAATAAGAGAAGTTTCTTCTCCCAAGGCCAGTTCTAAGCTGGCAATTATGAGAAAAAAAGAAGAGAGCTCTTACAAAGAAACAGAACCTGTTGCCTCAAAAAGAAAAGAAAATGCCATTGAATTGAAAGGAGAGACAAAAACTCCTAAGAAAACCAAAAGGTCTCCAGCTAAGAAAGAGGTAGGAACTTTCTAGGAAGTATAGTAGTCCCCCTTATCCATGGTTTTAGCTTCTGAAGTTTCAGTTACCTGTGGTTAATCATGGTCTGAAAAGATTAAATGGAAAATGCCAAGAATAAACAATTAATAAGGTTTGAATTGTGCACTCTTCTGAGTAACATGATGAAATCTCTGGCCAACCAGCTTCATCTCACCCAGGACGTGAATCTTCTTTTTGTCCAGTATATCCATGCTGGATATACTACCCCACCCCTGCCCCCATTAGTCACTTGGTAGCTGGCTTGGTTATTAGATAGAAAAAACAGTACATGTAAGTATATATAGAGTTTGGTACTGTCTGTGGTTTCAGGCACCTACTGGGGGGTCTTGGAACATACCCTCCTTGGATAAAGGGGCACTGCTGTATATATTTTGGGGCTGTGTGTTAGTCTGGATTTGTTTTCAAGTTTTATTTCTAACGACCATAAATCATTATAGTATTTTATTTTATTTTATTTTTTTTGAGATGGAGTTTCGCTCTTGTTACCCAGGCTGGAGTGCAATGGCGCCATCTCGGCTCACCGCAACCTCCACCTCCTGGGTTCAGGCAATTCTCCTGCCTCAGCCTCCTGAGTAGCTGGAGTTACAGGCACGCGCCACCATGCCCAGCTAATTTTTTCTGTATTTTTAGTAGAGACGGGGTTTCACCATGTTGACCAGGAAGGTCTTGATCTCATGACCTCGTGATCCACCTGCCTCGGCCTCCCAAAGTGCTGGGATTACAGGCGTGAGCCACCGCGCCCGGCCCATTATAGTATTTTTAAGACATCTGATTTAGCAGCTGTTGTAGGATATAGAGTATTAATATAGCTAAGTAAGCCAATATTTATTGTTATTGTGTGTCAGATACTGTGCTAATACTTTACATATGGTAGCTCATATAATTTTCACAACAACCCTGTGAGGTATTTATTTTTATTATTCAACTTTTAAAGATGAGGAAGTAGGCTGAAAGAGTTTAACTGTTCCAAGATCACCCACCTGGTAAGTGGCAGGGCCAGCCTTGAAGTCGTCCTCTGAAGCAGTATAACATAGTGGCTCCACACAGGCTCTGGAGCCAGTTTCAGATTACAGCTGGGCCCCTGAGCAGGTTTGGTCACCTCCCCTGTTTGTGTTTCGGTGCTGTTTGTAAAATAGGAATAATAATAATAATAATACCTAATGACTTCATATGTAAAAGCACTTAGAGCAGTGCCTGGGACCTAATAAGTGCCATCTTAGATATTATTATTAAAATAATTGTTATTTCAATTAGTCCTGAATTTATTCTTTTTTATTTTTGTGTATAGTGTTGAGTTACTGAAATTATTTTTAAAGGAAAAAATAATGAGATAATGAATATCTTTGAAAAGTTTTGCTACGAAATATATTTGAGAAACGGTCTCTGAATCTCCAATTTGCAACTACTTTAGATTCATAAGGAGAAACCACTATTCATTCATGCCTCTTAGGCACTTAGGATTAAAAGTAGAATATTGTCTATTTTAACTGGGCATCACCATTATTTTTTAGTGCGGAACAGTAAAATGGTGATGATTTCAGAATGCTGCTGTTGTGGCCAGTGCTTAAATATACGCATAAAGAAACAATTAACTTTTTGGTCTCAGGTTTTTCTTCACTAAATGCTTATCTGGTAGGTGAATGATTTTCTTCAGGCACACAAAAAAAGGTTCCATTGACAGAGGCAGTCTATTTTTATGAAGAAAGAGGAAATCTTTGAATGATACTCTTCACTGTAGTTTTTAAAGTTAGAATAGAAATAACTTAGAACTTAAGCAGTTTTGGTTGGAAACAGCAAATAAAGTCTAATGAATTTAGTTGGTGTTGGTCAAATAATTCTGACTTCATAAATTGGGTGTCCTTCAAAGTTATAAGCTGTTTATCATTCGGAATTCTTTTCATAGAATTAGTGTCATAAATTAATCATTTTCCCATGTTGGTATGCACTGGACTCTGGTGAAGTGTGTTAAAAATATGGAGTTTCCTAGGGCATGTGGTATGGGCAGCTCATTTTAATAAGCTCTTCATATGATATGAATGCACACCAACATTTGAGAACCATTGTTGGAAAGTAGGGTTAGATTTATGGCTTATTGACCTCTTAGCCAAACCAGCCTATTTAATTGGTTAAGCCATTTCTTTATATAGAAGTATTATTTTGTCTACTCTCGAAAGGATTTGGGATTGCTTACAAGTTAAAAATAATGTAAAATAGGAAGTGGAAAGTTAAACATCTTGTAGTGGTTCTTAAATGAGAACTATCTAGGATATTTTTTCCCCCACATAAAAACATTCTAATCATACCCGTATCTCTGAAAGAGAAATTTGGAGGTGGATCTCGGGATGCATAGTTTGAAAAATTTCCCCAGGATTTTCGGAGATATACCCATGGTAAATCCCTTGAGAGAAATAGATTGGGAGAGATTAAACAGCATAGAGAACATGTCTTCTTTTTGCAGTAAAGCTTGTCCCTTCTTTGAGCTGACTGTTTATATGAAGCCGTAGTTTCTCTGACTGGAATGCTTATATCCCTAGGGATGCAGGCTGGTGGTTTACGGGCATGCAAGTCATAGGATTAACACAGGACATCTTCTCAGGTGATCAGGTTTACTTGGGGAAAAATGTATTTTTCTGTTAAACATGGGTATATGGATATATCATGGAATAAAATTTAAAATTCAGATGAATTTCAAAATCACTTACCATTTCTTTACTTGGAGCTGGCAACTTGACTTATTCCCCTAATCTGCCCTGAGGTGTGTGGCTTTAGAGAGTGGAAAGTTTTGAGAAGGGCTGTTGCAGAGATGTTCATAAGTCAGTTCTCTTTAAGTTAGGAAGTACTTGTGTAGCTAAAACTGTTAATTTCATGACCAGACATACAAGTGACATAATAAAAATAGTTTATTTCTAGATATGTATTTTTAACTTTGCATGAATTTTGTATGACTTTGTTTGTTTTCCTTTCCCTCTTCCTAAAGTCTGTAAGTCCTGAAGATTCTGAAAAGAAACGCACTAATTACCAGGCTTATCGAAGCTACTTAAATCGAGAAGGTCCCAAAGCTCTGGGCTCCAAGGAAATACCAAAGGTAAGACTACTGAGAGAGCATTGTGGGTCCTCTGCCTTGTGGGTCCATGTACGTATTCACTATGCTTATAGCAGCAGAAGATTAATAATTAAAAATTAGCAACAGAAAAGCTTCAGTTACCATTTTCATGAATTAGGGATGTTTATTCACTTTATGAATCACTGCCTGATTCTTAGAAAAGTTTCCCTTTAAATAACAGCCCTAGAAAGTCTGGGCTTTGAGAACATACCATTGACAAGACCAATGCTTTTTGCTTACATGACACTTACAGGCTGAAGAAAGAGATAGTAAAGAAATAATTTAATTATAATTGGGATATGTGCTATGAGGGAAAAATCTAAGATGCCATAGTATAACAGAGGAACCTGGTCCTGGGTGGGGCATGTGGAATGTGGCATTTACATGGAGACTTGAAGGGATTTGGCAGGTATGAAGGGGTTGTGATGGCGTGGTGGTCTGGGCAGAGGGGCCAGAATGTGTGATGTTCCAGAAGGGGGAAGGTTCTTGCATGGTATGTTTGAGGAACTGAAAGAAAAATGATGTAGTTGGAGCATAGTGACCAAGGGGAGATGAATTCTAGTTCTAATGGAAAGTGGGATTTAGGGGGAGATGTTTTGTTTACGGTAGGAGATATTTGAAGCATGCTTTTTGCTAATGGGATAGGTCCTACCAGAAAGGGAGAGATTAAAGTTTACCTACAAAAGAAGGAGAATCGATTGTACTATGAGATTTCTGAGAAGGCAGGAGGGGCGGGGATATATATACAATGTATGTATAAATTTAATTTTCAGTTTGCTTGGTATACATAACTACATATGGAGATTTGTAGTTCTCCTAATAAAGAGAGGGAGAGGATGGTATAGTTGGGACTGGGGTGGGGAGTGGGACAGTCAGCCTTAAGGGGCTAATGGGTTTTACGAGAGGCTGCAGGAAGATGCCAGTCTTGCCTCCTGTACATGGGTATGAGAGACTAAACAAGTTCTGCCTGAGAGGACTTGAGGCAAAGTGGTGCCCTGAGGGGACAGCCAGGTTTCAGTGAAGGCAAGGCTGTGGAGGGAATGTTGGAGAAGAGGTTGAGGATATTGGGTAGTTGGCTGCTCCTGGAGTAAGAGCTTAGACGAGTTCTAGAATAGAAGAGTTTGGAAGGGAGGCTAGAAGTGCTAAGATAAGTAAAAAGATAATTAGCACCATCGTGGGTGATAATTTGGGAGATAATAGATATTTGGGATATGGGATAAGGGGCTTGCTTGCATGTGCAACTTTTCCAGGGTTGTTTTGAGTTTGTTGAGAAGTAGTTTAGTTCCCGTAGTGTTACAGTAGGTCATTTCCATCCACGAACCATAAGCACTTCAAAGGACCTGAGATGTTGTTAGTCAGACCTTTTCTTTCCAAGCACATTTATAGCTATTTCTTTTTGTCTAAGAAAGATTCTTCACCTGAATGGTGCAGGATTGAATTTACATGGGGGCATTCTTTGAATTTTGGTTGGCTGCTTCTTTTCAAGCCTGATTTAAGTTTGTTAATCTCAATTCTCTATTAAAAGAGTAACAAGTAACTTGGAATGTCATGTATAATTTTTGTTTATTTTGTTTGGTGGTATAATTTTATTGAGCCATTGTAAAAATCTATAGCTATACACAGTTCCAATTAAGATTTAATGTCTTTTTCCATCCAGCTGTGTTTGGCAAGTATCTCTTATATTATATTATACATTGTGAGAGTTACCGTTCCAATCCAGAGATAATATGATCTTGCCTTTAAGTTACTTGCCGGTTGTTAGATTTACTACCACAGAGTAATGAGCAAAGAGGAGGGCAGGAGCTCGCACTTGCTTAGCGTTTTAGAATCAAAACTTTCCCTTTTTAATAATAGCAATAGTTGCCTTTTTTCTTCCGTTTTTCCCCTAAAACAGTATAGATTTTTATTAAGCATTACAAGTTGCATTCGATAGGCTTCAGATATGCCACACCACAGTCCGTCAGCAGACCATCTAACCCAACAGTGCTTCATTCTTGTACAATCCATGAGTTTGGGGAAAACTCCCTTCAACTTACAGTTAAGATCTTACTTAGCTCTTGTGGGCAGGGATTGGGGAATTACACCTCATTTCTGATCACTAATATAATGAAAAGCATCAGAAATATATGAAAATGAAAAGAAGTGATTGTGACTTTAAAGTACATTGTTTGGAGACATTAACAGAAACATCAAAATGATAGAAGTTTAGCTGCTTCTATTAAATTCTTGTTGGGAAAGTTCTCAAGAATAAGCAGTTTCCTGAATAGCAAGAGTTTCTACAGATGGATTGCATTTCGTTGTTTATTTACAGTTATGCAAGTTAACTAGTAGTTTAGATATGAAGAGGGCATAATGGAAAATAGTCTGAATGGGTAATTTTAATAGCTTTGCTAACAGTATTGGATGTATGTTTTTCACTGCTTGTTTTGTAAGTTTATAAAATGTTAGCCATATCAAAATTTCTTAGGATCAGATTTCAGGTGGTACTTATTTGCTGTAAATTTCCAGCAAAGTTTCCATGCCAAGGTTATTTATGATGTCAAATGAAAAAAATCAACTTCCTGCAGTTTTGATGCCAAATGTTTCTTTGGAAAGCTACCGTGTAATTTCCTCTCTGCTTGAACATTCTGGTTTTTAGGGAGCTGAAAATTGCTTGGAAGGCCTTACGTTTGTAATCACAGGCGTGTTGGAGTCTATTGAACGAGATGAGGCCAAGTCTCTAATTGAACGTTATGGGGGGAAAGTAACAGGAAATGTCAGCAAGAAAACAAACTACCTTGTCATGGGTCGTGATAGTGGACAGTCCAAGAGTGACAAGGTGGGTACTGCTGTGTTCTCAACACCATGACACCTCCTGCTTGCCTTGGCATGCTCTTGATGTGATTTGCCCTTTACTCAGAGTTAAATGAAGGAAAGAAATAGAAAAGTAATTTATTGCCCACATTATTTCTTCTCCACGGAAGTGTTACTGGCTTCGATGCCAGGATTTTGGTTTTCCATTGGAAGGCATAGTTCTTGTTTACTTGACTTTTTCTTAGTGTATTTAGTTTAAATCTTTTTTTATTTTTGAAGATAGAAACAAATGCAGTTTTTTTTCTTCCAGTCTGAAGTATTCCTATATATGCCACTGTATACACCATCTTAGGTTTTTTTTAAATTAGTGCTCTTAGGGAAAGAATCAGCTGCCTATCAGGTAGGATTCTGTTTAAGCTCTAAGTAACAGAATACCTGATTAACTGTGGCTTAAGCAAACAGCTGCTTACTTTCCTCACAAGAATTCTGGAGGTATTGCTGGGATAGTTCAGCAGCTCAATGATGTGGTTCCTTTATCTCTGTCATCTTCTTTTTTTTTTTTGAGACAGAGTTTCACTCTTGTTGCCCAGGCTGGAGTGCAATGGAGTGATCTCGGCTCTCTGCAATCTCCGCCTCCTGGGTTCAGGCAATTCTCCTGCCTCAGCCTCCCGAATAGCTGGGATTACAGGCATCCGCCACCATGCCCAGCTAATTTTTTTTGTATTTTTAGTAGAGATGGGATTTCACCATGTTGACCAGGATGGTCTCGATCTCTTGACCTCATGATCCACCCGCCTCGGCCTCCCAAAGTGCTGGGATTACAGGCGTGAGCCACCGCGCCTGGCCCTATCTCTGCTGGGATTACAGGCGTGAGCCACCGCGCCCGGCCCTATCTCTGTCATCTTTATTGTGTTAGCTTTTGTCCTCATGAATGTTGCCTTGTGGTTGCAAGGTAGCTGCAGCTCTAGCCATTTAAGTTCTTATTCAAGGCAGGAAAAGGGAACAGCGGCAAGCTGTCATATGAGCTGTGACTGGCCTGACGAGAGTTTTCCCAGAAATACCTCTTACAGAATTTCATGTCTCATTGGCCAGAGCTGTCACCGGGCCACTCAGAGCTATATGGGAGGTTGGGAAGAGTTGCCTTAGACCAGTCATAATTAATCACTTGGAGGACACATTGGAGTTCCATCAGCAGGGAAGAAGGTGGGGGAAATGTCTACCATATGTATTACATATGGGAGAAGGTATGAAGAGCTGGTCTTAGGCCCTAGTGGCATTGCCCCTTCCCAGGGGAGGAAGGTAAAGCAGTCTATGAAAGTAGTAATTCCTGTGCCAACCTGCTACTCTGAGGGATTGTGCCTGTTATTTTTTCTTTTCAATGTTATTTTTTCAAAAAATGTGCTATTGTTTGTTTTTCTTTTTTAATTCCAGTGTTACCTAATTTACCTGTGGTTTTTTTCACCTACTAATAGGCCCTAGAATTTTTTTCTGTTGTTTTGTTTTTACAGAAAGGAATGGTAGGATGCAGTTTTGATGATTTGCATTTTTAATTAACAGGCTGCAGCCTTGGGGACAAAAATTATTGATGAAGATGGCCTGTTGAATCTGATTCGAACTATGCCAGGCAAGAAATCCAAGTACGAAATAGCAGTTGAAGCTGAGGTTTGTATAAAATGAACGTGATTTATTTAAGTTGGTGTATAGTAACTTTTTAATTTCATAGACATATGTTGTGGGTGGATATAGCCTTGTTGGCCGAAAAATTAACTTCCCTGTCTACCACAAATGAACCACCTTAGTTCCTTTTGAGCATCTCTGCTTCAACATGTCCACTTTGTTGTTTTTCCTTATCTTTGTCGGGCAATATGAGTAGAGAAAGAGAGGATAGTATATTGCATATAACATATCTACTTATTAAACTTTCCTTATTTTCCATATTATTATTATTTAATTTTTTGAGATAGAGTCTAGTTATGTCATGTTACCTAGGCTGGAGTGCAATGGTGTGATCTTGGCTCGCTGCAGCCTCTGCATCTTGGGTTCAAGTGATTCTTCTGCCTCAGCCTCCTGAGTAGCTGGGACTACAGACACCCTCCACCATGCCGGCTAATTTTTATATTTTTAGTAGAGATGGAGTTTCACCATGTTGGCCAGGCTGGTCTTGAACTCCTGACCTCAAATCATCCACCTGCCCCAGCCTCCCAAAGTGCTGGGATTATAGGCATGAGTTACTGTGCCCAGCTATATTCTTATGTTGACTTTATGCAAAGGTTGTTGTTTAAGAGTTCCTTAAAAAAAAATAATAATAATAAAAGGCTCGGCGTGGTGGCTCACTTTGGAGGCCAAGGCGGGCAGATCACCTGAGGTCAGGAGTTCAAGACCAGCCTGACCAACATGGTGAAACCTCGTCTTAAAAAAAAAAAAAAAAAAAAAGAATTCCTTAAAGGATATGCTAATAGGTATCAGCATGATAGATTTGTTTTCAATTAGAACTATATTAGGACTTTTTAAGTTGTACAGACACCTAGCCTATATTAGCTTTTGCAAAAAGGGAAAAATGTTGGCTCACGTAACTAAACTACAGGCAGGGAGGGTCTACTCTATGAACTACTGGATCCACAGACTACAAGGCTTTGAGAACCCCTTCAGTTTCTGCCTCTCTGTTTCTCCTAGTTAGCCTTATTTATTCCCACTGTATACCAGCCTTTTTTACACATAGGACACAGGATTGCCAGCATCCCAAGGTTTTAATGTTCCCAGCTCTGTCACCCAAATGGCAAGATGGTCCACCTAGGTTTTCAATTACATAATCATAGCATAGTTATAAAAATCAGGAAATTAACATCAATGCCATATTGTTAACTAAGCTCTACATGTTATTTGGACCTTACGTTTTCCCGGTCCTTCCTATTCCAGGGTCCCACACTGCGTTTAGTTGTGTCTTCTTAGTCTTCTCCAGTCGATGACATTTCTTTAGACTTTCCTTTTCTTCTTACAACCTTGACACTTTAATGAGTAGTGGTCAGTTTTGTAGAATGTCTTGTTTTGGATCTGTGATGTGTCCTCATAATCGCATTGAGGTTACACATTTTTTTCTAAGAACACCATAGATGTGATATTGTGTCCTTCTCAGTGCATCCTATCATAGGTACCAGATGTCAATATGTCTTCTTATTAGTGAGGATAACCTTGATTGTTTGGTTAAGATGATTCAGCATCCCACTGAAACTAATTCTGGATTTCTCCACTAGTAAAGTGACTGTTTTTTCCGTTGTAATTGATAACTATCTTCGCAGGAGAGGGAGATACTTTAAGACTATGTTTATATCCTGTTTGTCCTTAAATATTCATACACTAATTTTAGCATCCACTGCTAAAGTGGCACTTTTTTTTTTAACATTGAGATATTATACACTGTAGAATCCACCCTTATAAAGCATATAAATCAGTGTTTTTTAGTATACTAACAAGAGTATACAACCATCAGCACTATGTAATTCCAGAACATTTTCATCACCACCAAAAGAAACCCTGTACCCATCAGCATTCACTCATTATATCCATCCCCTGGCAATCACTGCTCTGTTTTGTCTCTATGGATTTTTCTATTCTGGACATTTCATGTGTAAATAGAGATATTTGAATATGTGGCCTTTTGTGTCTGGCTTCTTCCACTTAGTATAGTGATTTCAAGGTTGACTTGGGTTGTGGCATGTGTCAGTACTTTACTCCTTGTTATGGATAAATAATGTTTCATTGTGTAGATACACCCTATTTTGTTTATCTTTTTTAGTTGATGGATATTTGGATTGTTTCCATCTTTTAGCTATAATATGGTTATGAACATTTATCTACAAGTTTTTGTAGAGGCATTAACTTTTAATTAGAAAACTTTGAAACAAAGTCTCTTAACACTGTGCCTTGTTTTTCTCAAACTAAAATTGGAGTATTTACTGCTTTTAAAAAACCAACATGTTCTCACTTTTAGAAATTGCATTTGGGTACTTGGTGTGTTTGTTAATTTTTGTAGTTTAGAAGGTGGTGATTTCCACAGATAGGAAAGTCTACTGTGAAAAGAACAGCCCAAGCTGAGTAGCCCACTTGGATATCTCTGATTGCTCTCTGTAGTACATTTAGCAGGATAGAAATCTGTATGCTTCATCAGATTTCTTTTTTTCTCACTTTTCTACTTTTTAAGAGGAAAAAAGAGTCCAAACTGGAGAGAACACCCCAAAAAAATGCACAAGGAAAAAGGAAAATTAGTCCATCTAAAAAGGAATCAGAATCTAAAAAGAGCAAGCTGACTTCCAAAAGGGACAGTTCAGCAAAGACAATAAAAAAGGAAACAGATGTGTTTTGGAGAGGCCTGGATTTCAAGGAGCAGGTGGCTGAGGAGGAGACAAGTGGTGACAGCAAGACTAGAAATTTGGCTGATGACAGCAGTGAAAACAAAATGGAAAATTTGCTCTGGGTGGATAAATATAAGCCAACCTCGCTCAAGACCATAATTGGACAGCAAGGTGACCAGAGCTGTGCCAACAAACTCCTACGCTGGCTCCGAAACTGGCACAAGAGTTCTTCTGAAGATAAAAAACACGGTGATTTTACAACCTCATTCATATTTGTATGTAGGTATATCAACATGTGATTGCTCAGTGGCACATATATGAGAAAAATTAATGGTTCATTCATCTGTCAGCAAGCATTTATTAAGAGCTTGATCTGAACCCAGGTGCAGTACTAGACCCTGCTGGTGGTGTTGTGAACAAAACAACCCCTCTCAGGAGCTCACAGGCAGTTGGGGAGGCATATCTGAACCAGCCATTAAAATATATTGTGCCAAGTACTGCTGTAGGGGTAAGTCCAGGGTGCCGCGAGGATGAAGATGTGTGGTCAGGGCCAGGGTGTGTATGCTCCCATCCTGGAGGAAGGGATGGCTAAGCTCAGACTTGGAACCCAAGTAGGAGGTAGCTAGGCAAAGGCAGGGGTGGGTGTTGGGTGGGAAAGAGTACGTATCCCCAGGTCTGAAGCCATGTGAGAGGAAGACTCTTGAGTGGCAAGGGCACTAGGAGGAAAAGCGTGAATACATAACCAAGGCATGTATGCAGGGCAGTTACCCTAAACTCCCAGTGACAAGCACGATTTGCTCCGGAAGGCCTGAGAGTCCTGTGCTTCTGTAGTTTCTCTCCTTGTTTATGATGTATTTATCATGGAGAGTGAAAAGCCACAATATGTATTTAATGTCCAAAGTATTTTCAGAACTGAGGTTTCAGATCACAAATGTTTTAGTAGTGTTTTCAACATAGACCAGTGGTGACTAGAGTGCTGATCATCATTGCCGATGAGGCCTGTTTATTTATAACAGATAATATATTGTAATGATACAGGACTAAAGTTATTATTTTTTTTTCATTCTGAAACCTCATAAAATCTGCCTCAAAAGAGGGTACAGGCATTTCATGTGCCTGGATAATACATTTTTTTTTTTTGGAGACAGAATCTTGCTCTATCACCCAGGCTGGAGGCAGTGGCACGATCTTGGCTCACTGAAACCTCCGCCTCCTGCGTTCAAGTGATTTTCCTGCCTCAGCCTCCCAAGTATCTGGGATTACAGGTGTGCACCACCACGCCTGGCTAATTTTTTATATTTTTAGTAGAGACGGGGGTTTCACCATGCTGGCCAGGCTGGTCTTGAACTCCTGACCTCGTGATCTGCCCACCTCAGCCTCCCAAAGTTCTGAGATTACAGATGTGAGCTACTGCACCTGGCCGAGAAGACTTTTAAAGCTTCAGGTAAACTCTAGTGCCCGTCTCCATGCTTTAACCATTGTCTCTTGTCAGTTATTGAGTATGAATTGAGGGTGATGTATGTGCCAGTCACTCTTGTGGTGATGGGAGGGAGAGGGCTCTAGTGTTTATTGTCACAAGATAGTTGCAGACACAGCATCTTCAAGTCATTTTTTTCTTCTTGTGACCATGTAGCTGCTATGCGTACATTTAGTGAAGCATGCCTGGCTCTGTGCTCAGCCATTCCATCCTCACAGTATCCTTACCAGCAACTTTACTGTTGTTCTACTCATCTCACAAGGAAGGAGGCAGGCAGAGACGGGCTAAGTCACTTATAAAATACCCACGGCTGGCGGCAGGTGGCATGAGGATGGATGGAGTCGGGATCGAGCCCAGGCAGCCTACTCCTTGGCCTGTGCGTTCATAGGAAAGGAAACTCATACAATTATTATTTCAAATCAAGAGCTTTAAAATCAGTTAGTTTGAGTTTTTTATTTTGGGTGGGGGTGTGGTAGGAATTAGAATGTGGTTGAAGACTCTGGAAACTTGTTTATGCTTTGTAGAAAATATTCTGCAAATGTAAAACTAAACTGGAGGACTGCTCTCTATGCGAAGTTTAGGCACAACTATTCCTGACATGCCTGAATTTCTGTTAGGCAATACAGGTTAACATTCTGGAACTTCTTTTTTCCTAGCACCAAAGTTTGGCAAATTTGCCGGCAAAGATGATGGCTCTAGTTTTAAAGCGGTATTGCTGTCAGGCCCTCCAGGTGTTGGCAAAACCACCACAGCTTCCCTGGTGTGTCAGGTGGGTGCTTTGTCACAGTGTGGTTGGACTGATAACCTTGAGTGGTCATGGCTAGCAGATAAAAGTGTGTGTCCACGTGTGTGCATGTGTGTGGTGTCTGTATATAAACTATGTTGGTTCTGGTGATCTTTGTCATTTTTATCCTTTTAAAATACTGGTAATTATAATACTAGGTAATACCTATGAGCAAGGCAATGTGCTAAGCACGTGGGTGTATTATGGATAACAAAAACATGTATTCTAGACTCTGAAAGATGGACATACCTTAATGCCCTTGTAATAATTCGATGTATACAATAATGATCTGCACTGTCATCATCCACACGTCAAATGAAATAGGCTTAGGGAGGAGGGTGGAGGCCCAGTTTGTACCCAGGTAGCCTCACTCAGGGTTCTGCTCTTCAGCACTGTGTGATCCTGCCTTCATTCCTGTTGGCTCTATTGTGGCTGACTCCCTGTAGACGGTGGGACAACTTGACTTGTGTAGGCACTAGAGCAGATCAGAGTTAATATGTTGGTATCAGAATGATGAAATAAGAGATTAGAAATTTACTGTTGGATTTCTCAGTCTTCTGCTGCATAAGCTTGTGGTTTCCTTTGGTCTTTGTTGTATGCATCTGTGCATAAAATTTAAATACAAATTTTATCTGTTTTCGCTGTATTTATAAACAACAAAAAAGCACAAAGCAATATTTTTTTTCCTAGCCCCTACAGTTGCAAACAGAACTCTTTTTCTCCCTTTATTATTAGCATTATATTTTTTAGGAATTGAGTTAAGACATAAGCTGATCAGTTTTGGGAAATGAATCAGAAGAATTTAAATTTTCCTGATTTCAGAGAAAAATTGTTTATTGGGATAGCTTGACAAAGAATGATTTAACTTTATAAATTATCCTAGAGAGGATTCGTTTTTGGTATCTTCATTTTTAACTTTTCTTTTGTTTTGAGACACAGTTTCACTCTGCCACCCAGGCTGGAGTGCAGTGGCATGATCTTGGTTCACTGCAACCTCTGCCTCTTCTTGTGCCTCAACCTCCCGAGTAGCTGAGACTACAGGCATGTGCCACCATGCCCAGCTAAGTTTTTGTATCTTTAGTCGAGTTGGGATTTCACCATGTTGGCCAGGCTGGTCTCGAACTCCTGACCTCAAGTGATCTACCCGCTTCAGCTTCCCAAATGTGCTGGGATTACTGGTGTGAGCCACTGCACCTGGCCCGTATCTTATAATAGATTAACTCTGTGTCTGATACTGAATTCTTGGGATGATTATATTTAATTATTTTTTGAGGACTTTAAGAAGTAAATTTAGTAAAATTGTTTGTTCAAATATACTCTTCCAGATTAGCGATTTCAGCTGAAGTTTAAAGACCAAACTTATTTGTGTTTTTATGTGTATGTTTTATGTATGTATATGATATTCTAAAAATTCCTGATATTGTAAGGCATACTATAGTTAATCTCATTGTCTGTTAATATCATACTTTATATTTTTACCTGTAGTTTTTTATGTGATTGTTATACCCCCTTTCTTTCTTAACTGGCCTTTCTTGGTGGGGTTGGTGTAGTTAATTTGTCATGTGCCAACAGTGGTTTTCAATATTTTGATTAGGAGTTGGGATACAGCTATGTGGAACTGAATGCAAGTGACACCCGAAGTAAGAACAGTTTGAAGGCGATTGTTGCTGAGTCACTGAACAATACCAGCATCAAAGGCTTTTATTCAAGTATGTGGCTTTTTGAACTGCTGCTGTTGTTATATAAGAAAAATATGTTCATTTCAATGTTCAGTAACCAGTATTGAACACAGGTTGTGTGCCAAGCACCCTATTAAACTCTGGGGCTAACAAGAGAATAATAAAGTCCTCAGATGTCACTCTTACGGGATAGTATCTTACCCTTTCGTAGGTCTTAGAGGTTTTTGAGAATATGATAAAAATGTGTACATGCACATATTTATGTGGTGTTTCTATGATTTTAGAGGATTCACAGGTGAGTCCTGTAAAGAGAGAAAGAAACGAAAAAAAACTGTATGTAATACAGTGTGATGAGTAAGGTATTAAGGCCAGCAGATGAAGTAGTAATTATGTTTGGGGCATTGAATAAAAGGGGTGGTAATTGTTTGGAAAGAGCCTGAAGAATGAGAAAGAAAACCATTTGGAGGTGGAAGAGATTATTGCAGGCAAAAGTAGTAGAAGAGAAGACAGTGTGCAAGTGCCCACTGTGTTTCAGTTTGTAGCTGAGTTCATGGAAAATAAGATACTCAAATGAAGGACCACACAGGGCCTATTCAGAGCCGATACTGTGTTGTTTTGTCACCTGAATTCTTGGTGCCTTCACATTGTTCTAAATACTTTGCTCAGGAAATGTCACTCTTAGACATGGCGAGTGGGAGGGTAAATTGGTACAACTCTGGAGAGTAGTGCGGCAGTATTTCTCAAATTACATATACCCTTTAGCCCAGAAATTCTAATTGCTGGAATTTAGCATTTATTATACTTTTATATGTGCAAAGTGGCATATATATATGTCATATAGATAAGGATAGCTATTTAGTATGATATAATAGAAAAAAGCCTGGAAGCATCCTATATATGTCATTAATAGAGAGTGATTAAGTAAAGTGTGATACAAGTGTAGAATGGAATATTATATTGCCTTAAAAAATGATGTGTCCTATATCTACAGATAAAGTGTGAATTACCAAAATACATAAAAATGACAAAACTGGCCGGGCATGATGGCTCATGCCTGTAATCCCAGCCCTTTGGGATGCTGAGGCGGGCAGATTACCTTAGAACAGGAGTTTGAGACTAGCCTGGCCAGCATGGTAAAACTCGTCTCCACTAAAAATACAAAAATTAGCTGGGTGTGGTGGTGTGCGCCTGTAATCTCAGCTACTCTGGAGGCTGAGGCAAGAGAATCGCTTGAACCTGGGAGGCAGAGGTTGCAATGGGCTGAGATCATGCCATTGCACTCCAGCTTGGGCAACAAGAGCAAAACTCTATCTCCAAAAAAAACAAAACAAAACTCAGTTGTATATTTTTATACACGTATTTGTATCTCTTTAGGGACATATAAGAGACTATTGTTTGCCTCTGGGAAGGGAATTGGGGTCTGCAGTGGAAGGGGTGGCAGGGAGAGTTTCTCTTCACTGCATATTCTTTTTTTTTTTTTCTTTAACAACACTCTAGTCCAACGCTGCATATTCTTGTAGTGTTTGAAGTTTAATATGTTTTATCTAACTCTTCAGAGAAGCAGTTTTTGAACAATTGTTACTTTGTTTTTGTCTCATCCCATTGCTCCTCAACCTGGGTCAGATGGAGCCTCTTCAGTAAGCACAAAGCATGCTCTCATCATGGACGAAGTAGATGGCATGGCAGGCAATGAGGATAGGGGAGGAATTCAGGTAATCCAAGTGGTGTCTTTTTGCAGTTTCATTATTGATATTTAGATTCTTAAAACATTGTCATTCTCCTATTTATAGCAGTTAAGGCATGTTGCTGAGATTTTTAGAACCTAAAATACCTTGTGTGGTACTTGTCATTTTTTAAATAATTATTTTTGTGTTGCAAACTTGCCTTTCAGGAATTAATTGGCCTGATAAAGCATACTAAAATTCCCATTATTTGTATGTGCAATGATAGAAATCATCCCAAAATTCGTTCTCTGGTTCATTATTGTTTTGATCTTCGTTTTCAAAGACCTCGGGTTGAACAGATTAAGGTATGATTGAAATTTTTTTCCATCACATTAGTCTATTTATTTAAGGGTTAATTTTTAAAAGTACCTGATAAATATTTAAAAAATATCTGATTATATGAGTTAAAAAAAAATCACTGAAAATTCCTCCCTTGTCGATCTCAGGGTGCTATGATGTCTATTGCATTTAAAGAAGGTTTAAAGATTCCCCCTCCAGCTATGAATGAAATAATTTTGGGAGCCAATCAAGATATCAGACAGGTAAATTAAATACATATTATGTAACAGTTGCTGATTATTTTTAATTAATTCTTTCAACCTTGTAGGGATGGGCAACAATGGGATTTTCCTATCTTGACATTGTCTTACTTGTGATTCTTCTAGGTTTTACATAATCTGAGTGTGTGGTGTGCACGAAGTAAAGCATTAACCTATGACCAGGCCAAGGCTGATTCTCACAGGGCTAAAAAGGATATCAAAATGGTAAAATAAATTTCCATGTCTTAGTTACTTTCCCAAGCCAAAACACTTCTTGTTCTCTAGGTAGCTGGAGAGAAATGGTTAATACAGTTTCTTGATATGCCTGTGGAATCCATGGATATTTATAGTAAGAAGTACAGACAGTTGCTAAAAGTGTTGCTAATTCAAATGAATTTTTTCTCGAAGATTGTCAATGTCTATTATAAATTTTGAGAAAGGGATACATTTTAAATTATACTCATGCTTAAACAGTTATAAAATGGGCTTTTCCAGAGTTCCTTATGTTTGGCTTTCAAATGCTTGGAATGGTTTTGCACTGTTCAGAATAATCCATGTCAAATGGTTTAGTTTAATAGCCTCTCTGAAACTAGAGGTCTGTATCAGTTACCTCTGTGTTGTATTTTACCTAGTTGCTAATCAAAATTGATCATTAGAGCAGTGATTAAGCAAATTCTATTTAATACACTTTATTTATTTAAATTTTTTAAATTTTTGGTAGAGACAAGGTCTCGCTATGTTTTCCTGACTGGTCTTGAATTCCTGGCCTCAAGCAATTCTCCTGCTGTGGCCCCCAAAGTGCTGGATTACAGGTGTGAGCTACCACCTCTGGCCTATACCCTCCCTCCCTCCCTCCCTCCCTCCCTCCTTCCTTCCCTGATCCCCTCCCTTCCCCACCCACCCTTCCTCCCTACCCTACCCTCCTTTCTAACAGTCTCCTTCTGTAGCCCAGGTTGGAGTGTAGTGGCACAATTTCAGCTCACTACAACCTCCCCCTCCTGGGTCCTGGTTCAAGCAGTTATCCTGCTTCAGCCTCCCCAGTAGCTGGGATTATAGGAACGTGCCACCATACCCAGCTAATTTTTGTATTTTTAGTACAGACGGGGTTTCACCATGGTCTTAAACTCCTGACCTTGTGATCCACCTGCCTAGGCGTCCCAAAGTGCTGGGATTACAGGCGTAAGACACCGTGCCCGGCCTACGCTTTATTTTTTTAGAGCAGTTTAGGCTCACACAAAATTGAGTGGAAAGTACAGAGAGTTCTCACATACTTCCTGTCCCCCTCACACGCACAACCTCTCCCACCACCAACATCCCCCACCAGTGTGGTCTATCTGTTATAATCGATGAATCTATATGGATACCTCATTATCACCCAGAGTTCATTGTATACATTAGCATTCCCTCTTGGTTGTACATTGTATGATTTTGACAAATATAATGACATGTATTCACCATTATATACATGTTTCACTGTCCTGAAAATCCTCTGTGCTCTACCTATTCATTCTTCCTTTCCTCCCTTCCTCTCTACAACCCCTGATCCTTCTACTGTGTCCATAATTTTGCTTTTCCAGAATGTGGTATAGTTGGAATCATGTAGCATGTGGACTTTTTCAATTGGCTTCTTTCACTTAGTAATAGCATATAAGGTTCTTCCATGTCTTTATTATTATTATTTTTTTGAGTCAGAGTCTCTGTCACCCAGGCTGCAGTACAGTGGTGTGATCTTGGTTCACTGTAGCCTCTGCCTCCCGGGTTCATGTGATTCTCTTACCTCAGCCTCCTGAGTAGCTGAGATTGCAGGCACCAGCCATCACAGCTGGCCAATTTTTTATTTTTAGTACAGATGGGGTTTTACTATGTTGGGCAGGCTGGTCTGGAACGCTTGACCTCAAGTGATTTGCCCACTTTGGCCTCCCAGAGTGCTGGGATTACCGGGTGACCTACTGTGCCCACCCCCCTTCCCATGTCTTTTCATGACTTGATAGCTCACTTCTTTTTACTGTTGAATAATATTACATTGTCTGAATGTACCACAGTTTAATTGTTCATTTACCTACTGAAAGGACATCTTGGTTGCTCCCAACTTTGGGTAATTATAAATAAAGTTGCTTATAAGCATCCGTGTGCACGTTTTTGTGTGAACATAGTTCTTAATTCATTTGGGTGAATACCAAGAAACGTGGTTGCTGGATCATATGTTAAGAATATGTTTAATGTTGTAAGAAACTACCAAATGGTACAGTTTTGCATTCCAGCCAACAATGAATGGAGTTCTTCTTGTTCCGTACTTTTGTTAGCATTTGGTGATGTTAGTGTTTTGAATTTTGGCCATTTTATTAGGTGTGTCCCTCTCTTTTTTCAGGGCCCATTTGATGTTGCCCGGAAAGTGTTTACAGCTGGAGAGGAGACTGCTCACATGTCACTTGTGGACAAATCAGATCTCTTTTTTCATGATTATTCAATAGCACCCCTCTTTGTCCAGGAAAACTACATACATGTGAAGCCTGTAGCTGCAGGGTGAGTGTCCAGAGCTGGTGAGAGGCAAGCTTAGTATCCTTCTAGCACTGTGAAGGCCAAATACTTGCGAAGGAGGGACTTGGGGTGTGAAGAGTGGGATAATCCAGACAGGTTCTTCCTGCAGGGGTGACATGAAAAAGCACTTGATGCTTTTAAGCCGAGCAGCAGACAGCATATGCGATGGTGACTTAGTGGACAGCCAGATTCGGAGTAAGCAAAACTGGAGTCTTCTGCCTACGCAGGTGAGTGGATGGTTCTCCCTAACGTGCAGGCTCTGCTTTCCTGAAAAGAGAACTCAATAGATTTTAGCTCCTGTACTGATTTTTGAGATCGAGTCTCTCTCTGTCACCCAGGCTGGAGTGCAGTGGCGTAATCTCGGCTCACTGCAGCCTCTGCCTCCTGGATTCAAGAGATTCTCCTGCCTTAGCCTCTAGAGTAGCTGAGACTACAGATGCCTGCCACCATGCCTGACTAATCCTGTAGTTATTTTAAATACCAGATAAATGGTATGGCTCTTGTGGCAAAAATACAATCTGTTAGAGATTACAATACTCTGTGGTAACTGTTGTCTGTTTCTTAATCCGGGCTTATTTTTCTGTATTTCAAAAGTTTTTTAATGTAAATGGACACATAGAAATAGGAATGTTAGATTTTGCTTATAAGATTTGAATCAAAAGTTTCATTTGCTATGTTTTAAGAATCCTTGTTTTTTTCTTTTTGGATATTTTTGGCTGTCCTAGGTGGTCATCTAGTAGCGGCTCCTAGAAGCAGTGCAGCTAGGGCAGGCCAGCAGTCATGTCTCTGATGCATTAATTAGAATTTTCTTCTTCCTTGCTAAAAATGCAGTTTTATATTGGGTACTGTATTTAGTTTGAGATCTTTAACTCAAAATAGAATTTGGTAGACATTTGTAATTAATTTGTTCTTTTATATAGTTATACAGAAGTATTGCCCTGAGTAATAAAATAAGACACTTCCAGAAGGCCTAATGCTTCTCTTGATTCTACCCACACATTGCTTGAAAATAAGAAACAAAATTTCATTCTGGAGATAGAATTTTTTTTTTTTTAAGACAAGGTCTCACTCTGTTACCCAGGCTAGAGTGCAACGATGTGATTGTGGCTCACTGCAGCCTTGACCTCCTGGGCTCAAGTGATCCTCCTGCTTCAGCCCCACAAGTAGCTGGGACTATAGGTGTACGCCACCATGGCAGCTAATTTTTATATTTTTTATAGAGACTGGGTTTCGCTGTGTTGGCCAGGCTGGTCTTGAACTCCTGGGTGCAAGCTGTCTGCCCATCTCCCAAAGTACTGGGGTTACTGGCATGAGCCACACAGCACCTGGCCCAGAATTCTTCTTTTATATTTTATGTGTTTAATTCTGTTTCCTTAATAATTGTACCTTAAAGGCATAATGTTTTAACACAGGAAAAGCTTAATGTACAAAAATACTTCCTAAGTGTTAGTTCTGATAGCAAAAAATTAGAGAAAATCTCCATATCTAGTAATAGGAGAATGATTATGAATCCTCTTTAAGTAGTATTTATAGCCTTTAAAACTATTTGTAAAGATTACCTAATATGAAAAAGTGCTTGTGAGGGAATTACTAGAATAAAGTAATATACAAAATGTATGTAGACTGTAATTCCAGCCTTTAAGAAAGTGAAGACCCTGGACATAGAAGACATCGAAAGATACATTTTTAAAAAACTTTTCTCAAGTGCCAGTTTACTTGACTGTAATCATTAGTCTTTCCATGCTTTAATCTACCTATGCTGCCAATCATTTATGTTAAAGACCATTATATCCCTCTTAAGCTAATTCTTTGCTGTGATGTTGGCATCGGTGAGGTAACTGGTATGTTGAAATTAGTTGCTTGAGGAGGCTGAGTTGGGAAGATGATCTCCCTGGGGGCCGTAACATGTTGGATCAAGGTGTGTACCACAATCTGTTGTTTTCTCTGGGAGAAGTTTCCTGTACCAGCGGATCACAGTTAGAAAAAAGGTCTGATTGCCCTGTCAGGTATTTGGGACAGTGCTGCTTTATTTTCCATGACCGTTTAGAAGTCAATGACTGCTAAGGAAGTAACTTTGTACCGAACATAAATTCTGGATTGTAATTGATTTTTTTCAGGCCATTTATGCCAGTGTTCTTCCTGGAGAGTTGATGAGGGGGTACATGACCCAGTTTCCCACCTTCCCAAGTTGGCTGGGGAAGCACTCATCTACAGGCAAACACGATCGCATTGTTCAGGACCTGGCCTTGCATATGAGTCTCAGGTAGGTGGGATAACTCTGTTTCTGGTACTTTATTGATTTTTGGTGTATTCGGCCTTTGTCTAATAATGATCATATGAGTCAAAAGATTTGTGTTTTAGTTTTTATTTTATTGCGAACTAGATGAAAGATCTTGGATAAGTTCCTTATATTTTATGGGCCCGAGTTTTATCATCTGTAATCAGTATAACACTTGTTTTACCACTTAAAAGGATACTTTGGAGAATAAAATAGTAGATGCCATAATTAAAAATTTTAAAGACTGTATAAGTCTTAGGTAGCACTGTTATTTATTGTTACTGTGAATATGCCTATTACTAGTGGGAACAGCTTCTGAATAATTAATAGGAAAAAAAATGAACTGTTTAAAGAAATGGAACTTTTTTTTTTAGACAGAGTCTTGCTCTGTCGCCAGGCTGGAGTGCAGTGGTGCAATCTCAGCTCACTGCAATCCCTGACTCCTGGTTCAAGTGATTCTGCCTCAGCCTCTTGAGTAACTGGGATTATAGGCACATGCCACCACACCCAGCTAATTTTTTTATTTTTAGTAGAGATGAGGTTCTACCATGTTGGCCAGGATGGTCTTGATCTTCTGACCTTGTGATCCTCTTGCCTTGGCCTACCAAAGTGCTGGAATTACAGGCATGAGCCACTGCACCTGGCTGAAATGAACTATTTTTTACTGATTGTTCTAGTAATAAACTGACCTAGTCATTTGGGATAGGAAATACAGGTTAGCATGTAACAGGAGGAGGCTGCTCAGATCATTGAAAACGAATGTGCTTGGAAAAGTTTAAGGAAGTTCAAAAATACTTGCATTTGGTACAATTTTGTTTAAGTTTGGAAATTTGGAAAATGTGCATACACATAAATATTAAGTACATTTCATGGATTCTTTTTTTTTTTTTTTTTTTAAGCCAGGATCTCACTCTGTCACCCAGGCTGGAATGAAGTGTTGTGATCTCTGCTCACTGCAGTCTCTGCCTCCAGGTTCAAGTGATTCACCCACCTTAACCTCCCAAGTAGCTGGGATTATAGGTGCCCACCACCACACCCAGCTAATTTTTGTATTTTTTGGTAGATACGCTGTTTCATGATGTTGCCCAGGCTTGTCTTGAACTCCTGACCCCAAGTGATCTCCCTGCCTCAGCCTCCCAAAGTGCTGGGATTACAGGTGTGAGCCACTGCATCTGGCCTGTAGATTCATTTTTAGCCATGAACGACTTAAGTGATCTTGATTTGCCATCTGCTCCCTTGAGGGAATATTAATATTTAATCCTTCATTCCAATTTTAAGTTTTAGTTAGAGCTGAACTGAGCTAGTTTCTGTTTTCTGTTCCTGTAAAATTCTACTGCGTTCTCTTGTTCTCTTTCTAACCTATGGCATGAGTCTTTTTTGCTACCCATGTATTAGTTTTCTGTTGCTGTTGTAACAAATTACCACACACATAAGGGCTTTAAACAACATGAGTTTATCAAGATCTTAGAAGGCATCAACCCTCAGTCCCCATCTTGATTTGGGAAAATTTTCCTGGATTCTCTGTGCAGTCATCACAAGGGTCTTTGTAAAGGGAGTCAGCAGTGTCAGAGTCAGAAAGATCTGAGGGTGCTACGCCTGGCCTTGAGAATGGAGACAGGGACCATCAGCCAAGATGTATAGGTGGCCTTTGGAAGCCCGAAAGGCTGCTTTCCCCATGGCTCTTCTCATTGGTCAGGCTGTGGCTGCCTCTTACTGTTTTCCAGCTCCCTGCCTGCCACTGATTTTAAAGGTCATGGGTCACTCTGCCCTGCGGCAGCCCTCTCAGAGGCTCCCACTAGACTCCATGTAGATTTTGAGCCCTGGACTTTGGGTTGTTTTATGGCTGTTCTTCTGTATGTCTGTCCCCTCCCCTCATTAGACCAAACATTTTGGGGGTAGGAACTGAGGCTTTGTCAACTAGCAGTATAGGCCATTATTATCAGCAAGGACATTTATAGTGAATTCACAATTTTTAAAGTAAATTAAGGCCTTCCTACTTACCTTTTTAGCCCTGATCAAGTCATTGAACTTTTGTAGTTCTCAATTTTTCTTCTTTAAAAAAATGGGGGTGTGATTTAATTATTGGTTTGTAATGTTTTCTGGAGTCATAGATGCCTTGGAGAATATGAATGCTTTGATTTTTATTCTCCTGACAATGCACAGATCCACAAAGAAAATATTCCCTTTTAGGGGAATTACAGATTCCTGAGGTTAAGAGCCCTTGGTTTGGGTACACTAGATGGCATCTTTGACTTTTCTAGATTTATTACTCTGTGAGTCTACTAGAAGATGATGATATTAAGGCCGGGCGCAGTGGCTCACGCCTATAATCCCAGCACTTTGGGAGGCCGAGGCGGGTGGGTCATGAGGTCAAGAGATTGAGACCATCCTGGTCAACAAGGTGAAACCCTGTCTCTACTAAAAATACAAAAATTAGCTGGGCATGGTGGTGCACGCCTGTAGTCCCAGATACTTGGGAGGCTGAGGCAGGAGAATTGCTTGAACCCAGAAGGCAGAGGTTGCGGTGAGCCAAGATCGCGCCATTGCACTCCAGTCTGGGTAACAACAGCGAAACTCTGTCTCAAAAACAAAACAAAAAAACCCCGAAGATGATGATATTAAAAAACATTGTGGGAGAACAATTTTGGAAATGGTTTCATGATTTTTTGGGGTACTGTGGCTTAGGAACTCACACTACCTCTCTTTAAGTACTAATGTGCTTAATTATGGAAGACTAAATCTAGAGGAATTCGATGAAATTAAAATAGAGTGTTAAAACCTCTTTGTCTACGTAATAAAATAGTTGCAAGGACAGCAGTCTAGATTTCTGATCAGGAGAAAAGCTGTGGCTTCTTGTGGTTCACATACTCAGTTCCCTGAAGGCAGGAGCAGAACCCCTAGTTTGTAAAGAAGCATTTCTTTCTGATTCTGATGCTGGTTCTGATAACAACAGCTTTTGAGGTCGCTTGTTTAAAATATGTATACAGGCTAGGCATGATGGCTCATGCCTGTAATCCCAGCACTTTGGGAGGCCAAGGTGGGTGGATCACCTGATGTGAGGAGTTCGAGACTAGCCTGGCCAACATGGTAAAATCCTGTTTCTACTAAAAATACACACAAAAATTAGCCGGGCATGGTGGAGCGTGACTGTAATGCCAGCTACTCGGAAGGCTGATTTCCAGGAGAATTGCCTGAACCCAGGAGGTGGAGATTGAAGTGAACTGAGATTGTACCACTGCACTCCAGCCTGGGCAACGAGTGAGACTTTGTCTCAAAAAAAAAAAAAAAAAAAAAAATACGTAAAATATGTATACGTGTAATTGCCTGGTTTGAAGATAGAGGCAGCTGGGTTGGAAAGATTTAGGATGGTGGCATTTCAGAGACTGTTTTCTTCAGTTGTTTTCTGTTTTTAAGCAGTGACATTTAAGAGAGAAAGAGTCATTTTATGATAACATTTTAGTTCTCAGACCAGACTATTTCCCTAAACCTTCCTCTGGCCAGTGTGGATCACTTTTTGATTTTGTGGACACACACTCTGCAGTTTTCTTAGAATTAGGGAAAAGCCAGCTCTAGAACTCAAGATTTCAGAGTAACAGTATTAGGAAATGTGAGGGAAGCATTCATATATAATTTTGTATGTTATAATCAGAGACCAACAGGTGTTACACACATTCACACACTTGAGATAGGGAATTTAGTTCATTGCCTTATATTGATGTTTTTAATATTTTGGAATTTAGAATGAGTAACATTTATGAACACAAACACTGTTGCCTGGGCCTTAAGAGTAGGGTAGAAGTAGAACCCACAGTTGTTTTTTTAGTCACTGATACAGGTAAATAGAAAACTTCCATTGGGCACATTGATGTGTATCCGTTACTCTCATGCTGTGGTGCTGGGCTTTCCCTACACCAGCTGGCTGTCAAATAGTAGACATTCCATTTATCAATATTGAAATTGGATTGGACTCTGCCTGAATTAACTCAGTGCTGATATGCACAGTATGACTTGACTTGATAGTTTGCCGTTGACTATGTCTCTTTTGTTGTGGTTTCAGAACTTATTCCAGCAAAAGGACGGTAAACATGGATTATCTGTCACATCTAAGGGATGCACTTGTACAGCCTTTGACCTCACAAGGAGTAGATGGAGTACAGGATGTTGTTGCACTTATGGACACATATTATTTGATGAAAGAAGACTTTGAGAATATCATGGAAATTAGCAGCTGGGGTGGCAAACCTAGTCCCTTTTCAAAGCTGGATCCCAAGGTAAATAGTGTCACTTACTGGTTCTCCATCATTTTGAAATTACCATGTTTGTACTAACAATAATTCAGAGGTGTTTTAGATGCTTTAAAAAAAGATTTACTTCTTTTTCCTCTTAAATGCTTGTTGCTTCTTTTGGCCTGTATTTTCCAAAAATACTATTTGAATTCAGTATTAAGAGTAGACTTCTGGATTTTACAATTAGTATTTCTATCATTGCTTTATGCTCAGTGAAAAAGCAAGAAGTGAAATTTGAGGAGCAAATATAAACATATTCTTTTTGGGTGGGAGGATGAGCCTAGGGAATTAAGTGAGCTATGAACTCTGGTGGTAATGGATTGTAAAAATAAAATGTGTTTACTGGCTAAGGATTTTTATACATTTTCTTTTTTAGTCTACCTAGTCTGTGGATTCAGTATTTATTCCAGTTGGATAATCTCTGTAATAATATATCCCTACTTTTCTTATAATGAGCACAAAAAACTGAAGTGATACATTAGGAATATGTAACATCCAATACCCTACTCTTATTCCTGTGTAACAAATGTGTTTTAGAAGACATATTCTCTGTGTCTTCTCTATGTCTAGTTTGCCCTCTCCAGAATTTTTACTCGTCTTTATCAATAAATTCTCACAGCAGACATCCATGGTTAGAATTCATGGATTAATTCAGGAACTATGTGTAGAAGCTTGAAATTAAGGCTTTCGAGTTACTGTTTTGAAGTAACTACTATTATTATGGAAAAGGTAACTCATGTATTTTGTGGAAATTAAAGGCCAACTTGGACCTTATCATGAGCCCCCCGCAACACACACTTTTTTTTTTTTTTGAGACAGTCTCACTCTGTTGCCCAGGCTGAAGTTCAGTGGTGTAATCTTGGCTCACTGTAACCTCCACCTCTGGGATTCTCATGCCTCAGCCTCCCAAGTAGCTGGGATTACAGTTGCATGCCACCATGCTCGGCTAATTTTTGTAGTTTTAGTAGAGTTGGGGTTTCACCATGTTGACCAGGCTGGTCCTGGCCTTGTGTGATCTGCCTTGGCCTCCCAAAGTGCTGGGATTACAGGCCTGAGCCACTGTGCCCAGCTGAGCCCCTTTTTGATTTACTGATTCACTGATTAGCTTTGCTTACTACTTTGTAGAAATGTGGAGAATGCTGAATAAGTAAACATGATGACTTGAAGTGACCTTTTGTTTGTCTGTCTGAATTTCCCAAATAACTTTTTTTTTTTTTTCCTTAAGACAGAATCTCACTCTGTCACCCAGGCTGGAATGCAGTGGCATGATCTCAGCTCGTTGCAACCTCCGCCTCCCAGGTTCAAGATTCTCATGGAGAGGCGTGAGCCACTGCACCCGATCTTCACTCTCTTTTGTCATGGGCTCTATTTAAAGAATGTTATGAAAAATATGGAACTTATCCATAGAAAAATGCACATGCTTAGATTTACATGTATATGCACAAATATTTTGCAAACAGTTGCAAGGGGCTCCCAGGGTATCTTTAGACTTTCAGAGTTTAAAAGAATTGTTTGGCACTTAGATTTTTAAAAACTCCCTCTACTCCTTTCATATAGGTGAAAGCAGCCTTCACAAGAGCTTACAATAAGGAAGCCCACCTTACTCCCTATTCACTTCAAGCTATAAAGGCATCTAGATATAGCACAAGCCCATCCCTGGATTCGGAATACAATGAAGAGTTAAATGAAGATGACTCTCAATCTGATGAGAAAGACCAAGATGCTGTAGAGACTGATGCCATGATCAAGGTAGTATTTTAAGCCACAGAAAGGAGGACCTCAAAGTAGATGTCTTTCCTTGCCTGGTGAATAATAGGGGCTTTCAGCACATAGAGTAAATTGAAAATAATAAGTTTTTTTGTTCACCATAGTTGAAGGTGGAGATGGTATAGATTTCATTTTTATAAACAGTTTCTTATAGTAGTCAAAGAGCCAAACAACAAAACAGGCCATGATACTGATGGCCATATGTTCTGTTAGAAAAAGTAGCATTTTTATTGATCTGGCCATTGGTGTATGGTTTCAAGAAAAATGTTTTTAACAGAAGTTTCTTCTGCTGTTTATGTTTTGCAATAGCCACTAAAATGCTTTGTAGAAGTTTCTCAGAGCAAAACATTCTTGTCTTTTGCTAGGAAAGATGCAAATCAATTGTAGTATCAGCCTGCTGTTTACAGCTGGCTGAGCCAAGGAATCTCTTGGATCCTCCTCTGTCCTTTGCTGAGTGTGGGTGCTTCTTGCCCTTCATTTCTGTTTTCTATGTGCAGGAAAAGGAATAGTGGGCTGCTGCACTGTGGCTCTCATTTAGACCCTCTGGTCTGTCCGTCTCTCTTCCCCTTTCACAAAATGACAGTGTTTACACCTCTAATCTGAAACCGAAAGAAGAGGAAATTCTTCATGTAAACATTACCCTATTTGTAAATTTTCTCTTGCTTATTTTGTCTTAAGTATACCTCTGTTTTAAATCAAGAAGCTGCCTTACATGGGGAACGGATCTTAGTTCTACATTCTAAATGCCTTCTCAGTTTTTACTGCCAGCTTTTAAAGGCTGTCAGTAGGGCAGTTGTTGCTTGAAAGTAAGCACATCACGGTAGCAGTCGTTCGTCTCAATGTTTGCAGCCTCTCTTCTTTTTTAATTAAGTTGCAGGTAAAGATTAGATTTGTTATAGAGATGAACTTATTTCATTTACTCATAAACACAGCTATTAACTATTTTGTTATTTTCTCTCTCCCCCTAACAGAAAAAGACAAAATCTTCAAAGCCTTCAAAACCAGAAAAAGATAAGGAGTCCAAAAAAGGAAAAGGAAAAAGTTCGAAGAAATAAAATCATTTTTCACTAACAACAGCCACTTTTTACTCTCCCTCCTGACCAGTCCAGCTGGTCTAGAGAAAGCCTTGTTTTTTCCCAGAGCAACCATGTTTTAGCATAATGGGATGATCTGGTGTCCCATTATCGATGAAGGGTGGTACAGCTAGAAGGGTATGAGCAGTAGGCTCATGTACACCTCTTATAGAGGTTGGTAGGACTGCCTGGGTCCTCCACTGTCCCTTGTCAATCTAGTTAGACATGACTAATGAATGACTGTAGAATTGGAACTAGAAACTACACCTGGACTTTGGAGTCAGATTTTAGTTAATAATGAGCCTGGGAACAGTAATACTAAGGCACCTTTTGTAGGCTTAAGAATTTATCCTAATGGCCTTAGGACCAATGCTGGTATTTTTTTTAAGGTAGTTCCTATTATGTGGTGAAATTTTGTAAATAAATGATTATACAAAACAGTCACCACCTAGAACTGGGTATTCTTTGTGCATTATCAGATATCTTTCAAAGTATAAATTAGGAATAAAAATGTTCCACATCATACATATATAAATTCTTTTTAAGATTGCCATCTTGTATAGCAAAATATTATGTTGGTATATTACTTATTAATTTGCAAATGATTGGATCAGAAAGCTCACTGTATTCATTACTAACCTGTTGTGTGAAACAACTTTGGCAGTTGAGTCAGAACTCAGATTTCCAGCTCACTCCCTGTGTGTGCTGACTATGTCTCTGCTGTGAATAGGATTTCACGGAGAGGTCAGTTATGGGGCTTTGCAGTGTGGGAGGCTGCAGAAGATTGTCAGACATTCTTATCTGCTGGAGTCTCAACCTATCAGATTCAAACCAGTAGGAACCAGGTTGGGTCAGCCTCAAAAGTTCACTACGGTGGGGGACAAAATGAACACTGGTTTTTGTTTTGCCAGTAGGAAATCTGGTCCTGTCCTGCGATGGCTTCCATGAACCCTGTTGGAAGTTGGGGTTATTCCTATAACTGTATGTGTTGAGTGGCCTTGAGGCCATGGACCTGCCCTGGAATTTAGATGTCTAGCTATTTTTTAATCTTGTCAGTAATTGCTCAGAGGTCTGTGCTACCTCTGTGAGGTATATACCAAAATGAATGTAAAATAAGGATCGTATTCCCTGCTTTTAAGGAACTGGTAGTCTTGTTTGGGTGATGAGACAGAGTTCTTGAGACATTTAAACTGTATTTACCAGTGTGAAAAAAATGTCCTTTAAGGAGATTAACTCATTATGGAAATAAAACATTGCCTTAAGCCCTTGCCTGCTGAGTCCCGACCCTGTCTTTGTTAAAGTCTGTCTTGAAACTTTTCTGCTTCAGGAAAGGTTTTCTCACCACTAGGGTGAGGCTGGCTTTCCTATTCATGTTCTTCCATTTTTGTTCCTTTTGGATATGCAGGTCACTTCTCCCTAGTTCTTCTGTAGCCCCAGGAAAGGGACTTGACTCTCCATGCTGCAGAATGCTGCATAGTGTCCTTCACTTGGTCATTGTGATTTTGTTTTTAATTTTAAATGTTTTAAGCGCAAGATTGGGATGATATGTGTGTAAAATAGATAGCATTTCTTTTAGAATTAAACATTGTAAATATGCCCTTTATTATATGAGGATGGCAACATAGGTCTGTTTGATTCTTCTTTGAAGCCCTTGTGACCAGGAGGTGAATGACTGAGACTCATGGTAGGAGGGAGTTGGTGGTTCTGCAGCAGTTTGGATACGAATCTGAATGGTCTTTATTGGGGTTGAGTCTTCATTGGAGCCACCAAGGATGTGGCCTTTTGGAGTCACTTGATGCCACACACCATCTCTGCAGCATAAAACTGTATACTTGCTCTTCTTGAGATCCGTTGAGTCTTGGCCATTTTGTTACTTACAAACCAGTCAGCTTTATCCTTCATCTTGTTAAATGTTGGTAGTTCCATAACACCATGATTTGATCTCTTAAATTTATTGACGGGGTAGATTATTATTTGTACTAGGATGAGTAGCTTCCAAAACAAGCTCCAGTATGAGTATGCTTATGGGTAGACATCTAAGGCCTGTAACTCCCAGAATAGAATGTGCCCACTCTCACAATGCCAGGTGCTGTGGTTCTTATTCCTACAACCTTACCATATGCTTATAGGCATATTAGAGGAAGCAGGGGACTGTGGGTAGGTTTTAAGATAGTAACTTTGTACCACTTAGTAAGGCCAAGGCCTCCAGCCTGTTCTTCAGCCGGCCACTGGGAGGGAAAGACAGGTCATAAAGTTGGAGGCATCATGCAGGTAAGATACTTGGATGCTATATGTTACTGGCACCTTGGACCCTAGCTTAGGCTTCTGGGTACCACTGTAATGCTCAGGTTGTCGGGGACATAACTGTAAAATCCAATCATCAGATTCATTCACAGTTGACTCCCTGATTCATTTCTGTTAGCTGCTCAGACTTTGGTGTCTGGCCTTGGATGGCAAGGAATCATGTACTGATGTGGGAAAAGTACGGACTCCCTTGGAGAGAGAGTGTGTGTTTGAATGGTGTGTGTTGTATGTGTGATACGGGGAAGTAACCTTTGCACAGCCTGAAAGAAGATTCCAAATAATGCATGTTTTCAGGGGAAATCAAATGACTTAATTTTGGGATGGGAATTCTGTTGGATGCAGTAGAATGACTTGGCAGATAAAAGCTTATAGTTTCATTCATTCTTTACTTGATTGGTTTTCTGAATTTTTGATGCTTCTCTGATTCTGCTTAATAGCCATGATTTGTATAAACTTCTCGTTTCAAGCTTTTTACACTGTTCACATCTGTGTTGCCCAAACTTGACAATGTCCTTCAGAACTACCTTCCTTTATTTCTTTTTATGTCTCCAGATACAGGAAAATGTCACAAATATCTAGTCAACAATTTTATTTTAAAGGAGGTATTTCAAAATACAAAAGTTATCAAAAAGCTGAATATTTACAATTATGTCACAGGTTACTATTAACAGTGCAGAGGACAGAGTATGCAAGACTTTGAAGAGGAAATATACAAAGTACAATAAACAGCAAGGTTACACGTCATTGTTTTGCCACTGTACAGAAGTGGAAGGTTCCAACCTGGAGAGGTCACCATTGTTTCATTTCTTTGTATCCAAAAAGGACCATCTCTTAAATCCACGAGGGGAGGAAACATCCTTCTCTGAAAAATGCTGTCTTCTCAGGACCATTGTATCTAGAAAGGGCAAACAAAACACTTGCCTCCAGAGGGTTTCAAGTAATGCCTGGCATTTAGTAATAAAGCCAAACATACTAAAAAGGATTTTTTTTTTTTTTGCCCGTTTCTGGAATGTGGAACAGGAAACATTACGTTCAAGTTAGAAATCTCTAGTCTGTAATCAGCATCAAGTTTCAGTACTAGCCTTGCCAGCTGACTAAAATTGTGTGGGCAAGCTCTTGAGCCTTTGTTATGTATGAGGAAAGGATGCTGATAACAGCCTTCACTGGGAAGAATGAATGCAGAGTGCTCAGCAATTTGTAGAGAAGAAAAAAATTCCTTAAATTGAACAGTTATATTTGTCTAAAAGCCAGTGAACAACAACTTCAACCAGTAATTCACTGCATAAGGATTCTTACGACTTTTTTTTTTTTTTTTTTTTTTTTGGGAGATGGGGTCTTGCATGATCATGGTGTCCAAGAGCCCTGAACTCCTGGACTAAAGTGACCTTCATGCCTCAGCCTCCTGAGTAGCTGGGACTGTAGGCACAGGCTCTGCACCAGGCTATAGTGTCGTTTTCAAAGTATAGTGCATAATCACAACTCAGTGAAGACATATCTGCAAGGAGCTATGATGTACCATGGTCTGGTTACTTGACATTTTCTACAAAGCATTATTTAATGCCATGATATTGTTTGGAGAGATTCTGCGGATGTTTTTTAAAAATACAAGATTTCAATTGTAATTTAATCTTCCCATAGATAATAGTTATAAACTTGGGACAAAATCTGAAATCATATTTTTTAGAAGGCTAGGAATGGTGGCTCATACCTGTAATCCCAACACTGCGAGGGCTGAGGTAGGATGATTACTTGAGTCCAGGAGTTAAAGACCAGTCTGGGCAAAACAGTGAGACCCCCCCCTTCTCTACAAAATAAAAATTTAAAAAAAAAAAAAAAAGTTGGGCATGGTGGCACATGGCTGTAGTCCTAGCTTCTTGGAAGGTTGAGGCATTTGAGCCCATGAGTTTGAGGCTGCAGTGAATGATGATGATTGTGGCACTGCACCCTAGCCCCAGCAAGAGACTGAGACCCCGTCTCAAAAAAAAAAAAAAGGTCAATGAACTAGAATGTAGATCAAAACTAATTATCCAATATGAACAGAGAAAAAAGAGGGAAGTAGTGACCTACTGAAATCAAGTACTCAAACACAGATGTAACTGGAGTTCCAGAATGAGAAGATAAAGAAATAATGGCTCAAAATGTCCCAATTGAAGGAATAATATAAACATACAGATTCAAGAACTCTAGAAAATCCCAAGCTAAAAAAAATTAAAAACCACACCCAGGATCCAAGATGGCTGAATAGGTACAACTCCAGTGCACAACACCCAGTGAGAGAGACGCAGAAATCCAGAGATCTCACTCCAACCAATGTACCAGGTGCATTTCAATGGGTCTGGTCAGATGGTGAGCAAAGCCCACTCAGGGCAGACTGAGGCGGGGAGGGGTGCTGCCTCACCCAGTAAGTGCATCTGACCAGCGAGTTGGAGGTTCCCTCTCTGGCACTCCAGTCCAAATAGAGCACTTCCCCCAAAGCCTAAGCAATACACAGAACAGGGGATCTTTGCTAGTCAAGCGCTGGGAATTACAAGCTCAGGGTTGAATAATAATCCAGGACGGTGTCCCGGATTGGCGCACATATCTAAACAGACGCATAAGCCCAAAAGGTGGCTGGGAGAACCTGCGGACTGAGCTATTGCCCCCTCCCAGGGGGCACGCCCTTACCCCATGCCTGGATAGAAAGGAAGCTGAAAGTGGGAGACAGCCTGGTGCTGCTGGGCGGGTCCCTACTCTCCCCCACAAACCCCAGAGGGCTGAAGCTCTGACTAGCGGGTTGTACAGCCAGTGCCACAGTCTGAGCTGAACCCTGAATGATCCAGCCCAGTGGAGGAAGGGCACACCCACCATTAGAGGGGTGGGACTAGACTACATGTTTTAAGAAAAAATACAGGAAGCCTACGTAGCAACGGGATGGCGTTCTTGACAACCCAGTAGCGCCTATAGGTCAGTGGAAGAGGTGGGCCTAATCTCCCAGTATAAACAAAAAAGACACAGGAAGCTTTCCTAGGAACCTGAAGGAGTCCCTAGAAACCCAGTAGTGCCTCCACAGGCAACCAAGGGACCTCATCAAGCAGCTCCCTGACAACACAGTCAGGTAAACCCACAAAGATGGGAAAAAAACAGCGCAAAAAAGATGAAACCATTAAAGACCAGAACACCTCTTCTTCAAGGGATCACATCATGACCGAGAAGGAGTGTGACGAATTGACAGAAACAGGCTTCAGAAGGTGGATGATAATAAACTTTTCTGAGCTAAAGGAACACATTCTAACTCAATGCAAAAAAACCAAATACCTTGAAAAAAGGTTAGATGAAATGCTAACTAGAATAACCAGCTTAGAGAAGAACATAAACGACTTGGAGTTGAAAAACACAGCACGAGAACTACGTGAAGCAAACACAAGTTTTAATAGCTGAATTGATCAAGCAGAATAAAAAGAGAAGGCAAGACAAGAGAAAAAAGAGTGAAAAGAAAACAGAGCCTCCAAGAAATATAGGATTATGTGAAAAGACCTAACCTACATTTGATTGGTGTACCTGAATCTGATGGGGAGAATGAATGAATCCAAGCTGGAAAACATGCTCTAGGATATTATCCAGGAGAATGTCCCAAGCCTAGCAAGGCAGTCCAAATTCAAATTCAGGAAATACAGAGAACTCCACAAAGATATTCCTCAGGAAGAGCAACCCCAAGGCACATAATTGTCAGATTCACCAGGGTTGAAATGAAGGAAAAAATGCTAAGGGCAGCCAGAGAGAAAGGTCAGGTCACCCATAGGGGGAAGCCAGTCAGACTCACAGCGGATCTCTTGGCAGAAAGCCTACAAGCCAGAAGAGAGTGGGGGCCAATATTCAACATCCTTAAAGAAAAGAACTTTCAACCCAGAATCTCATACCCAGCCAAACTAAGCTTCATAAGTGAAGGAGAAATAAAATCCTTTACGGACAAGAAATTGCTGAGAGATTTTGTGACCACAAGACCTGCCCTACAAGATCTCCTGAAAGAAATACTAAGCACAGAAAGGAACAATATCAGTCACTGCAAAAGCAAACCAGTGGGCAAAGACCAAAAATGCAATGAAGAAAATGAGTCAATTAATGGGAAGGAAAACCAGCCAGTAACAAAATGGCAGGATCAAATTCACACATAACAATAGTAACATTGAATGTAAATGGCCTAAACACCCCAATCAAAAGACACAGACTGGCAAGCTGGATAAAAAGTCGGAACCCATCAGTGTGCTGTATTCGGTAAACCCATCTCACATACAAAGACTCACATAGACTCAAAGGGATGGAAGAAGATTTACCAAACGGAGAATAAAAAAAAGGAGGGGTTGCAGTCCTAGTCTCTGATAAAATGGACTTCAAACCAACAAAGATCAAAAGAGACAAAGAAGGACAATACATAATGGTAAAAGGATCAATTCAACAAGAAGAGCCAACTATCCTAAATATATATGCACCCAACACAGGAGCACCAGATATATAAAGCAAGTTCTTAACAACTAAAACGAGATTTGGACTCCCACAAAATAATATTCAACACTCCACTGTCAATATTAGATCAACGAGAGAGAAAATTAACAAAGATATCCAGGACTTGAATGCAGAGCTGGACCAAGCGGATCTAATAGATATATACATAATGCTCCACTCCAAATCCACAGAATATACATTTTTCTAGCATCACATTGCACTTACTCTAAAATTGACCATATCACTGGAAGCAAATCACTCCTAAGCAAATGCAAAAAAATGGAAATCATAACAAACAGTCTATCAGACCACAGCGCAATCAGACTAGAACTCAGGATTAAGAAACACACTCAAACCTGCACAAGCACTTGGAAACTGAACAACTTGCTTCTCAGTGTCGACTGGATAAACAATGAAACGAAGACAGAAATAAAGATGTTCTATGAAACCAATCAGAATGAAGACACAACTTACCAGAATCTCTGGGACACCTGTAAAGCAGTGTTAAGAGGGAAATTTGTAGCAGTAAGTGCCCACATGAGACACAAGGAAAGATCTAAAATTGACACCCTATTGTCAAAATTGAAAGGGCTAGAGGAGGAAGATTAAAAAAAACTCAAAATATAGTAGAAGACAAGAAATAACTAAGATCAGAGCCGAACTGAAGGAGATAGACACAAAAAAACCCTTCAAAAAATCAATAAATCCAGGAGCTGGTTTTTTGAAAAGATCAACAAAACAGACCACTAGCCAGATTAATAAAAAGAAAAGGGAGAAGAATCAAATAGATGCAATAAAAAACAATAAAGGGGATATAACCACTGATCCCACAGAAATAACAAACTACCATCAGATTACTACAATCAGCTCTATGCACATAAACCAGTAAACCAGGAAGAAATGGATAAATTCCTAGACACTTGTACTTTCCCAAGACTAAACCAGGAGGAAGTTGAAACCATGAATAGACCAATAACAAGGGCTGAAGTAGAGGCAGAAATCAATAGCCTACCAACCAAAAAAAGTCCAGGTCCAGATGGGTTCACAGCTGAATTCTACCAGATGTACAAAGAGGAACTGGTTCCATTCCTTCTGAAACTGTATCAAACAATACAAAAGGAGGGAATCCTCTCAAACTCATTTTATGATACCAACATCATCCTGATACCAAAACCAGGCAGAGACTCAACTAAGAAAGAAAACTTAAGGCCAATATCCATGATGAACATCAATGCAAAAATCTTCAATAAAATACTGGCAAACAGATTGCAACAGCACATCAAGAAGCCTATCCATCATGATCAAGTAGGCTTCATCCCAAGGATGCAAGGCTGGTTCAACATACGCAAATCTATAAATGTAATCCATCACATTAATGGAACCAAAGACAAAAACCACGATTATCTCAATACATGCAGAGAAGACCTTCAACAAAATTCAACAACCCTTCATGCTAAAAACTCTCAATAAACTAGTTATTGGCAGAATGTATCATAAAATGATAAAAGCTATATATGACAAACCTAACAGCCCATATCATACTGAACGGGCAAAAGCTGGAAGAATTCCCTTTGAAATCAGGCACTAGACAAGGATGCCCTCTCTCACCACTCCTATTTAATATAGTACTGGAAGTTCTAGCCAGAATAATCAGGCAAGGAAAAAATAAATAAAGGGTACTCAATTAGGAAAGGAGGAAGTCAAACTGTCTTTATTTGCAGTTGACATGATTGTATATCTAGAAGACCTTATCATCTCAGCCCAAAATCTTCTCCAACTGATAATCAACTTCAGCAAAGTCTCAGGATACAAAATCAATGTGTAGAAATCACAAGCATTCCTATACACCAGTAACAGACAGAGAGCCAAATCAAGAGTGAACTACCATTCACAATTGCTACCAAAAGGATAAAATACCTAGGAATACAACTAAAGCATGTAAAGGACCTCTTTAAGGAGAACTACAAACCACTGCTCAGTGAAATAAGAGGGGACACAAACAGATGGAAGAACATTTCATGCTCATGGTTAGGAAGAATTAATATCGTGAAAATGGCCATACTGCCCAAAGTAATCTATAGATTCAACGCTATCCCCATCAAGCTACCAATGACCTTCTTCACAGAATGGGAAAAAACCACTTTAAACTTCATATGGAATCATAAGAGATCCTACATACTCAAGACAATCCTAAGCAAAAGAACAAAGCCAGAGGCATCACACTGCCAGACTTCAAACTATACTACAAGGCCACAGTAATCAACATGACTTGGTGCTGGTACCAAAAGACATAGACAAATGGAACAGAACAGAGGCTCCAGAAGACACACCACACATCTACAACCATCTGATCTTTGACAAACCTGGCAAAAACAAGCAATAGGGAAAGGACTCCATGTTTAATAAATGGTGTTGGGAAAACTGGCTAGCAATGTGCAGAAAGCAGAAACTGGATCCCTACCTGTCACCTTACACTGAAATTAACTCCAGATGGATTAAAGATTTAAACATAAAACCGAACACCATAAAAACCCTAGAAGAAAACGTAAGCAAAACCATCCAGGACACAGGCATAGGCAAGGACTTCATGACTAAAACACCAAAAGCAATGGCAATAAAAGCCAAGATAGACAAATGGGATCTAATTAAAATTCAAAGCTTCTGTACAGCAAAAGAAACCATCATTAAAGTGAATCAACAACCCATAGAATGGGAAAAAATTTTTGCAATCTACCCATCTAAGGGCTAATAACCAGAATCTACAAAGAACTAAAACAGATATACAAGAAAGAAACAACCTCATTCAAAAGTGGGCAAAGGATATGAACACTTTTCTTTTTTTTTCTTTTTAAAAGATGGGTTTCACCATGATGGCCAGGCTGGTCTTGAACTCCTGACCTCAGGTGATCCACCCACCTCGGCCTCCCAACGTGCTAGTATTACAGGCGTGAGCTACCGTGCCCAGCATGAACACTTTTCAAAAGAAGACATATATGAGGCCAACAAACATGAAAAAATGCTCATCACCACTGGTCATTAGGGAAATGCAAATCAAAACCATATTAAGATACCATCTCATGCCAGTTAGAATGGCGATAATTAAAAAATCTGGAGACAACAGATGCTGGAGAGGATGTGGAGAAATAGGAACACTCTTACACAGTTGGTGGGAGTGTAAATTAGTTCAACCATTGTGGAAGAGTGTGGAGATTTCTCAAGGATCTAGAAATAGAAATTCCATTTGACCCAGTAATCCCATTACTGGGCATATACCCAAAGAACTATAAATCGTTCTACTATAAAGACACATGCACACATATGTTCATTACAGCCCTGTGCACAATAGCAAAGACCTGGAACCAACCCAAATGCCCATCGATGAATAGACTGGACAGGGAAAATGTGGCAAATATACACCATGGAATACTATGCAGCCATAAAAAATGATGAGTTTGTGTCCTTTGTAGGGATTTGTTTGAATCTGGAAACCATCATTCTCAGCAAACTGACACAAGAACAGAGAGTCAAACACTGCATGTTCTCACTCATAGGTGGGTGTTGAACAATGAGAACACGTGGACTCAGAGGAGCATCACACACGGCGGGGTAGTTGGGGGAGTAGGGGAGATACAGTGGGGGTGTGGGGAGGAAGGGGTGGGTTGGGAGGGATAACATGAGGAGAAATGCCAGATAGAGTATGCACCTAAAGTTAAATAAATTAAAAAAAAATTCTAAACAAACAAAAGAATTGGATAGCAAAAAATAAAAACTGTCATTCAGAATTAAAAAACAACAACAACAAAAAAAACCACACCCAGGCAAGTATAGTCAAAATTCTGGAAACCAAATATGCAGAATGTAACCAGAAAGAAACAAGTAAATACAAGGGAACAATGAAGTTTGATATTGGAGATAATTTTGAAAGTGCTTCACAAAAAAACCTCAGACTTCCATATCAAGTGAAAATATCCTCAAAAATGAAGGAAAATAGATGGGAGGGTGCCAAGATGGCTGTGAGAAGAGAACACTGGAATGCAGCTCCCAGCGAATGAGACACAGAGGGCTAGAGGACTTTATGAATCAAAATGAGGTGGTAGGTTCGTTTCAGTGGGATTGATAGAGCACTGAAGAAAAAGTAGACTGATAGCCCAGGGAAGAAGCCACAGGGGCGAATCAAGGGGGGGGGCATCCCCACCTGAAATGTGCAGCTGGCTTAGAGGGTCGGTGGGGGGACTTCACCCCCTTGGTGCTCCGATTTGGATCCTGTGCTTACCTCATCCCTCCTACAACGCATGGTCCACAAGAGCTCTGGCAGACTGTGGGGCACCGTGGGTTGTCAATGCAAATCTGAGAAGTGGCTCCCACCCAGTGCAGCAAGTTGTCGCATGGACTGGGGCGGAAGTTTGGACTAATGCTAGTGGGATGGACCGTCCCACAAAAGGAGGCAGAGTTGAAAGCCAGGAAACAGACCATAAGGCCTGGCAGGCCTCACCTCCACAGAACTGAAACTGAAGCCCCCGTTAGAGACCTTGGCAGCAAATACACCAGTTTGACCCCAACTAGGAAGACTGAGGTCTGGGAGAGATGCCATTGGAAAGGTGGGGCCAATCTCACCTGCAAACAAACTCCAGGGAAGGACCACCCACCCAACAACCTGACTGAATCCGAGAGAGCCGTCACTCTCTACAGGCCAAAAATGATATACCTCCAAACTCAACAGAAAAAAAGTTCACTCAGGGACGACTCCTGAAATCACCAAGTTTAAAGATCAAAGGGAAGTAAATCCATGAAGGTGGGGAAAAAAAACAGCACAAAAAGGATGAAACCATCAAAGACCAGAGCCTCTTTCCCAGGGATCACAAATCCTCACCATCAAGGGAAGAAAAAAGGAGAATGAATTTGATGAATTGACAGAAGTGGGCTTCAGAAGCTGGGTAATAACAAACTTCTCTGAGTTAAAAGACCATGTTCAAACTCAATGCAAATAAACTAAGAACCTTGAAAAAAGGTTTGACGAAATGTTAATGAGAATAAACATCTTAGAGAAGAACATAAACGACTTGATAGAGCTGAAAAATATGGGACGAGAACTTCGCAAAGCATACAAAAGTTTCAACAGCTGTATTGATTAAGCAGAAGAAAGGATATCAGAGACAGAAGATCAAATCAATGAAATAAAATGAGAAGGCAAGATTAGAGAAAAAAGTGAAAAAAAAAAAAATGAACAAAGCCTTCAAAAACTATGGGATTATGTGAAAAGACCTAATCTATGCTTGACCAGCATACCTGAATGTGACAGGGAGGATCAATCCAAGTTGGAAAACACTCTTCAAGATATTATCCAAGAGAACTTTCCCAACCTAACAATGCAGGCCAACATTCAAATCCAGGAAATACAGAGAACACCACAAAGATATTCCTGAAGAAGTACAACCCCAAAGCACATAATTGTCAGATTCATAAGGATTGCAATGAAGGAAGAAAATCCTAAGGGCAGCAAGAGAGAAAGGTTGAGTCACCCACAAAGGAAAGACTATCAGACTCACAGTGGATATCTCGGCAGAAACCCTACAAGCTAGAAGGGAGTGGAGGCCAACAGTCAACATCCTTAAAGAAAAGAACTTACAACCCAGAATTTCATATCAGGCCAAACTAACCTTCATAAGTGAAGGAGAAATAAAATCCTTTATGGACAAGCAATTGCTGAGAGATTTAGTCACTACAAGACCTGCCTTACAAGAGCTTCTGAAGGAAGTACTAAATGGAATGGAGCAACCAGTACCAGCCACTGCAAATACGTACCAAATGGTAAAGAACAATGATGTAATGAAGAAACCACATCAACTAACAGGCAAAACAACCAGCTAGTAACAAAATGGTAGGATCAAATTCAAACATAACAATATTAACATTGAATGTAAATGGCCTAAATGCTCTAATCAAAAGACACAGACTGGCGAACTGGATAAAAAGTCAAGACCCATCAGTGTGCTGTATTCAGGAGACCCGTCTCACATCCAAAGACTCACATAGACTCACAATAAAGGGATGGAACAAGATTTACCAAGCAAATGGAAAGCAAAAAAAAGCAGGGGTAGATCCTAGTCTCTGATAAAATGGACTTTAAACCAACAAAGATCAAAAGAGACAAAGAAGGGCTTTACATAATGGCAAAAGGATCAATGCAACAAGAAGAGCTAACTATCCTAAACATATATGCACCCAATGCAGGAACACCCAGATACATAAAGAAGTTCTTAATGACCTACAAAGACATGTAGACTCCTGCACAATAATAGTGGGAGACTTTAACACTCCACTGACAATACTGGACAGATCAATGAGACAGAAAGTCAACAAGGATATCCAGGACTTGAACGCAGATTTGGACCAAGCAGACCTAATAGACATTTACAGGACACTCCACCCCAAATTCACAGAATACACATCCTTCTTAGCACCACATTGCACTTACTCTAAAATTGACCACATAATTGGTGTAAATTACTCCTCAGCAAATGCAAAAGAACGGAAATCATAACAAACAGTCTCAGACCACAGCACAATCAAATCAGAACTCAGGATTAAGAAAAACACTCAAAACTGCGCAAGCATGTGGAAACTGAACAACTTGCTCCTGAATGACGAATGGATAAACAATGAAATGAAGGCAGAAAAAAAAATGTTCTTCGAAATTGTGCAATCTAATTAGAATTCAGGATTAAGAAAAACACTCAAAACTATGCAATCACATGGAAACTGAACAACTTGCTCCTGAATGACGAATGGATAAACAATGAAATGAAGGCAGAAATAAAAATGTTCTTTGAAACCAACGAGAATGAAGACACGACATACCAGATCCTATGGGACACAGTTAAAGCAGTATCTAGAGGAAAATTTATAGCAATAAATGCCCACATGATAAACAAGGAAAGATCTAAAATTGACACCCTATTGTCAAAATTGAAAGAGCTTGAGGAGCAAGATCAAAAAAACTCAAAAGCAAGTACAAGACAAGAAATAACTAAGATCAGAGCAGAACTGAAGGAGATAGAGATACCAGAAAACCCTTCAAAAAATCAATAAATCCAGGAGCTGCAGACTGCTAGCTAGATGAATAAATAAGAAAAGAGAAGAATTGAATAGAAGCAATAAAAAACGATAAAGGGGAGATCACCACTGATTCCTCAGAAATACAAACTACCATCAGAGATTACCACAAACAACTCAATGCACATAAACTGATACATCTGGAAGAAATGGATAAATTCTTGGACACTTGCACACTCCCAAGACTAAGCCAAAAAGAAGTTGAAATCTGAATAGACCAATAACAAGGCCTGAAGTTGAGGCAGCAATTAATAGCCTACCAATCAAAACAGTCCAGGTCCAGACAGGGTCACAGTCAAATTCTACCAGACATACAAAGAGGTGCTGGTACCATTTCTGTTGAAACTATTCCAAACAATACAAAAAATAACTATTTCTATGAGACCAACATCATCCTGATACCAAAAATCTAGCAGAGACACAGCTAAAAAAGAAAACTACAGGCCAATATCCATGATGAACATTGATGCAAAAATCTTCAATAAAATACTGGCAAACCGAATCCAACAGCACCTCAAAAAGCTTATCCACCACGAATAAGTAGGCTTCATCCTGAAGATGCAAGTCTGGTTCAACATATGCAAATCTATAAATGTAATTCACCACATAAACAGAACTAAAGACAAAAACCACATGATTATCTCATTAGATGCAGAGAAGGCCTTCAACAAAATTCAACAACATTTATGCTAAAAACTCTCAATAAACTAGGTATTGATGGAATGTATTTGAAAACAATAAAAGCTATTTACGAGAAACCCACAGTCAATATCTATACTCAATGGGCAAAAACTAGAAGCATTCCATTTAAAAAACTGGCACTAGACAAGGATGCCCTCTCACCACTCCTATTCAATACAGTATTGGAAGTTGTAGCCAGAGCAATTAGGCAAGAAAAATAAATAAAGGGCATTCAATTAGGAAAGGACGAAGTCAAATTGTCCCTATTTGCAGACGACATGATCGTATATTTAGAAGACCCCATTGGCTCAGCCCAAAACCTCTGTAAGCTGATAAGCAACTTCAGCAAAGTCTGAGGATTCAAAATCAATGAGCAGAAATCACAAGCATTCCTATACACCAATAACAGAAAAACGGAGAGTCAAATCATGAGCCAACTCCCATTCACAATTGCTACAAAGAGAATAAAACACTGAGGAATAGAACTAACGAAGGATGTAAAAGAACTCTTCAAGGAGAACTACAAACCACTCATCAAGGAAATAAGAGAGGACACAAATAGATGGAAAAACATTCCATGCTCATGGTTAGGAAGAATCAATATTGTGAAAATGGCCATACTGCCCAAAGTAATGTATAGATACAATGCTATCCCCATCAAGCTACCATTGATCTTCATAGAACTGGAAAAAACCACTTTAAACTTCATATGGAACCAAAAGAGAGCCCATATAGACAAGGCAATCCTAAGCAAAAAGAACAAAGCCGGAGGCATTATGCTACCTGACTTCAAACAATACTATAAGGCTACAGTAATCAAAACAGCATGGTACTGGTACCAAAATAGAGACAGAGACCAATGGAACAGAACAGAGGCATTGAAAGCAACACCACACATCTATAACCATCTGATCTTTGACAAACCTGACAAAAACAAGCAATGGGGAAAGTATTCCCTGTTTAATAAATGGTGTTGGGAAAGCTGGCTAGCCATATGCAGGAAGCTGAAAGTGGACCCCTTTCTTACACCTTATATAAAAATTAACTCCAGATGGATTTAAGATTTTAAGATAAGAACTAACACCATGAAAACCCTAGAAGAAAACGTAGACAACACCATTCAGGACATAGGCACAGGCAAAGACCTCGTGACTAAAACACCAAAAGCAATGGCAACAAAAGCCGAAATAGACAAATGGGATCTAATTAAACCTAAGAGTTTCTGCACAGCAAAAGAAACAATCATTAGAGTGAACTGGCAACCAACAGAATGGGAAAAATTTTTTGCAATCTACCCATCAGATGAAGGGCTAATATCCAGAATCTACAAAGAACTAAAACATTTAAAAGAAAAAAACAAACCCATTCAAAAGTGGGCAAAGGATATGAACAGACACTTTTCAAAAGAAAACAAATATGCAGCCAACAAACATAGGAAAAAATGCTCATCATTATTGGTTATTAGAGAAATGCAAATCAAAACCACATTGAGATACCATCTCACCCCAGTTAGAATGGTGATCATTAAAAAATCTGGAGACAACAGATGCTGGAGAGGATGTGGAGAAATAGGAACACTTTTACACTGTTGGTGGGAGTGTAAATTAGTTCAACCCTTACGGAAGACTGTGGCAATTTCTCAAGGATGTGGAAACAGAAATTCCATTTGAGTGAGCAATCCCATTACTGAGTACTTACCCAAAAGATTATAAATTGTTCTTTTATAAAGACACATGCACACGTATGTTCACTGTGGTGCTGTTTACAATAGCAAAGACCTGGAACTAACCCAAATGCCCACTGATGATAGACAGGACAGGGAAAATGTGGCACATATACACCATGGAATACTATGTAGCCATAAAAAATGATGAGTTCATGTCCTTTGTAGAGACATGGATGAATCTGGAAACCATAATTCTCAGCAAAGTGACACAAGAACAGAAAACCAATCACCTAATGTTTTCACTTAGGCAGGTGATGAACAATGAGAACACTTGGGCAAAGGGAAGGGAACAACACTCATAGGGCTAGGTGGAGGGGGAGGATGGGGAGGGTAACACCAGGAGAAATGCCTAATGTGGGGCGGGGGAAGGGATGGAGACAGCAAACCATGGCATGTATGTACCTATGTAACAATCCTGCAGGATACAGGATGTGCACATGTAACCCAGAGCCCAAATACAATTAAAATTTAAAAAAATGAAGGAAAATAGAGACAGAGAAGTTTCCAGCAAACCTGGACTTGCAAGAAATGTCAAAGGAGGCCAGGCGCAGTGGCTCATGCCTGTAATCCCAGCACTTTGAGAGGCTGAGGCAGGCAGATCACCTGGGGTTGGGAGTTCGAGACCAGCCTGACAAACATGGAGAAATCTTGTCTTTAGTAAAAATACAAAAGTTAGCTGGGTGTGGTGGCGTGCAGCTGTAATCCCAGTTACTCAGGAGACTGAGGCAGGAGAATTGCTTGAACCTAGGATGGGAGGCAGAGATGGTAGTGAGCCGAGATTACGCCACTGCACTTGAGCCTGGGCAACAAGAGTGATGCTCTGTCTCAAAAAACAAAAGCACAAAAAGAAATGTCAAAGGAAGTACTTCAGACTGTAAGGAAATAATACCACATGGAAACTTGGATTCAGGCAAGAATAATATGGAAATTATAAATGTGGGTAAATATAAAGCTACATTGTATCTTTTTTCCTTATAATTTCTTTTAAAAAGACACAACTAAAGAATTATATCATTGTATTACAGGATTTGTAATGTATACATATGTATATTTGTATATATGTATGTGTGTGCGTGTATATATACAAATAGGATATTAAGTACAAAATTTTGCAAAGGCATAGGTAAAATGTCAATTGAAGAATCAAATGAAATACATAAAAATATCTGATTAGTCAACAGAAGGCAAGACAAGAGGTACTGAACAAAAAGCAGATAGGACAAAAAAAAGTAACAAAATTGTAGACCTAAATTCAACCTGATATAACACTTGAAAAAAATCACAACAGAGGAAAATTGCAGACCAGTATCCTTCATAAGCATAGACAAAATATTCTCAATATTAGCAAAATAATCCAGCAATAGGATAATACATTATGATCAAGTTAGTTTATCTCCAGAATAAAAGCTGGCTTTTACACTTGAAAATCAATATAACTTACCATATAAATGGAGTAAAGGGGAAAAGCCATATCATCTCAGTTGATACAGTAAAAGCATTTGACAAAATCTGACACCTAGTAAACTAGAAGGAAACTTCTCCAATTTGTTAGAAGACTTCTCTGAAAAACCTTACATCACAAGAGTGAAATACTAAATGCCTTCCCCCAACACTGAGAACAAGACAAGGATGTTGATTCTACTACTTTTATACAACATTGTAGAGGTGGTCCTAGCCAGTGCATATGAGAAGAAAAGTAAAAGTTTTAAAGATTGGAAAGGGAGAACATTTTGACTATTTGTAGATGACTGTTTACACAGAAAATATGGATTCTACAGTACAACTACTAGACATAAGTGAATTTAGAAAGGTTACAGGATGTAAGGTCAATATGTAAAAATTAATTGTACTTTCCAATGTAAACAATTAAAAAATGGAAAAAAATTAAATTTCATTTAGTATTAAAATCTCCCCAAATTATTTAGAAATAACTTTAACAAAAAACATGAAAGAGCTGTTTATTCAAAACTGCAAAATAGGCCGGGTGCAGTGGCTCATGCCTGGGATTCCAGCACTCTGGAAGGCTGACGGGGGGTTGACCACCTGAGGTCAGGAGTTCAAGACCAGCCTGACCAACATGGTGAAACCCCATCTCTACTAAGAACACAAAAATTAGCTGGACATGGTGGTGGGTGCCTTTTATCCTTGTTACTCAGGAGGCTGATGCAGGAGAATCTCTTGAACCCAGGAGGTGGGAGTTGCAGTGAGCAGAGATGGAACCATTGCACTCCAGCCTGGGCAACCAGTAAAACTCCCATCTCAAAAACAAAAAAAAAAACAAAAAACAGCAAACAAACAAAAAAGCCACTGCAAAATAGTGACGAGGAATTGAAAAAGATCTAAATAAATGTAGAGATATACTATATTCATAGATTGGCAGACTGTTATTAAAGATGTCAATTCCCAAAATGATCTACAGAATCAACGGTTGTGAAAGAAACCTAGGATGGTCCCTAAATTTCCCATACCCAGTGATACTTATCCTGTGTACTATTTTCCTCTTGAGTGTAGGCTGGGCTTGTGATCTGATGTGATAATAACCACATTAGGTTTAATTATATGACAAAGATGAAGGAATTTTGCAGCTGTAGTTAAGGTCCCAATCAACTGACTCTGAATTAATCAAAAGACAGTTTGTTGCGGGCTTCACCTAACCAAGTGAGCCCTTTGTAATAGGGTCCAGACTTTCCCTGGAGAGAGATTGTAAATATGAAAGATGCTCTTATGCTGGACTTGAGGCAGTTTCATGTTGTGGGGAGAGTCATGTGTTAGGAAACTGCCTCAGTCCTCTGACCATAAAGATCAGAATCCGCCCCCCCCGCCACACACACACAAAAACCCAACAAATAGACTGGAAAAAGACTTCAGATAAGATTGCAGCTCCACCCAACACTATGATTATAGCCTTGTGAGACCCTGAGGAGACCCAGCTAAGCCATACATAGACTACTGACCCATACCCATAGAAACTGAGATAATAAATGTGTGCTGTTTTAAGATGCTAAATTTGTGATAATTTGTTATATAGCAACAAAATTAATACACATCCCAATCATAATTTGAGCAGGCTTCTAAAGTAGAATTTGAGGAGCTGATTCTAAAATTGTCTACAAAGATAAGAAGAATAACAGTAGCTAAAACAGTCTTGGAAAAAAAATGACAAATTGCAGGATCCACAATACCTGACTTCAAGAGATTCTATAAAGCCACAGTAATCAAGACAGTATAGTATTTAAAAAAAAAAAAAAAGCAAGACGGTAGCTCACGTCTGTAATCTCAGCACTATGGGAGGCTGAGGCAGGTGATGAGGTCAAGAGATTAAGACCATCCTGCCAACATGGTGAAACCCCGTCTCTACTAAAACAAAAACCAAAAATTAGCTGGGCGTGGTCACATCCGCCTGTAGTCCCAGCTACTCGGGAGGCAGGAGAATTGCTTGAACCTGGGAGGCAGAGGTTGCAGTGAGCTGAGATTGTGCCACTGCACTCCAGCACGGCCTGGCGACAGAGAGAGAGACCCTGTCTCAAAAAAAAAAAGGGAAAAACACATCAATGGCAAAGAAGAGAGGGTTCAGAAATAGGCCCACATTTTATATCCATTTGAGGGAAAGAAAACCCAACCCTTCCTCACACTGGAAATAAAAATTATTTCAAGGTAAATTGCAGATCTAGAGCTTCTAGAAGAAAACAAAAAAAGATGTTCCTGGCCAGGTGCAGTGGCTCATGCCTGTAATCCCAGCACTTTGGGAGGTCAAGGTGGGTGGATCACGAGGTCAAGAGATCGAGACCATCCTGGCTAACATGGTGAAACCCTGTCTCTACTAAAAATACAAAAATTAGCCAGGCTAATTTTTGGTGGCATGTGCCTGTAGTCCCAGCTACTCGGGAGGCTGAGGCAGGAGAATTGCTTGAACCTGGGAGGTGGAGGTTGCAGTGAGCTGAGATAGCACCATTGTACTCCAGCCTGGGCAACAGAGTGAGACGGTCTCAAAAAAAAAGTTCCTGACTTGTTAGTATTCCATATATATACATACATATATATTTTATATAAATATATATAATACATATAAAATATATATGTATAGTATATATATCTCCTACACACACATATATATATTTATCTAGGACAAAGAAGGCAATAACTGTAAAATTTAAAAATAAATTCTAATTTATCGAAATCAAAACCTGCTCATCAAAAGACACCATTCAGAAAAATGGGAAGTCAGAGTGTGATAAATACTTGCAAAATATATCTGACAAAAAACTTGTATCTAGAATACATGCATAAAATCTTACAACTCAAACAGACAACAATCCAGTGTCAATGAGGAAAATTTGTCTTTTCAGCAAATTCTGCTGGGTCAGCTGGATCCCTATCTCACACCAGACACAAAAACTAAGTGTATGGAAGACCTAAACATAAGAGTAATAACTATAAAACTCCTAGAAGGAAACAGGTGTAAATCTTCATGACCTTGGAGTAGGCACTTTTTATTTAGAGATGTCGTCTCGCTATGTTGCCCAAGCTGGTCTTGAACTCCTAGACTCAAGCAATCCTCCTGCCTCAGCCTCCTGAGTAGCTGGGATAACAGGTGCATGCTGTTGTGCCCAGCTTACACAATGGGGTTGTTAGTTTTTTTTATTTTTTATTTTTGAGATAGAGTTTCACTCTGTCACCCAGTCTGGAGTGCAGTGGTGCAATCTTGGCTCACTACAACCTCTGCCACCTGGATTCGCAATTCTCTTGTCTCAGCCTCCCAAGTAGCTGGGATTATAGGCACCTGCCACCACACTGGCTAATTTTTGTAGTTTTAGTAGAGATGGGGTTTCACCATCATGGCCAGGCTGGTCTTGAACTCCTGACCTCTGATCTACCTGTTTGGGCCTCCCAAGGTGCTGAGATTACAGGCGTAAGTCATAGTGCCTGGCCAGTTGGTTGGTTGGTTTGTTGAGACAAAGGGGCTCAGTCTGCTGCCCAGGCTGGAGTACAGTGTCTTGATCACACCCCACTTCAGCCTCAGCCTCCTGGGCTCAAGTGATCCTCCTGCCTCAGCCTCCCAAGCAGCTGGGACTATAGGTGCATGCCACCATACCTGGCTAATTATTTTTTTGTAGGGACAGGGTCTCACTAAATGTTGCCCAGGCTGGTGTTGAACTTCTGAGGTCAAGTGATCCTACCACTTCAGCCTCCCAAAGCACTGGGATTATAAGCATGAGCCACTGTGCCCAGCCTGGCAATGTTTTTTTTTTGATATAATACCAAAAGCATAAGCAACCAAAGGAAAAAAAAAACAGGTAAATTGGACTTCATCACAATAAAATACTTGTGCATCAAAAGAGGCTATCAAGGATGAGCATGGTGGCTCACGCCTGTAGTCCCAGCACACTGGGAACCCGAGGAAAGAGGACTGTTTGAGCCCAGGAATTTGAGGCCAACCCAGGCAATGTAGCAAGACCCTGCCTCTATTAAAAAAAAAAACTATCAAGAAAGGGGGGAAAAAAACCCCTAAGAAAATATTTGCAAATCATATATATGATACAGAACTTGTATCTAAAACATAAAGAACTCTTAACAACTGAACAATAAAAAAACAAACACAGGCCAGGGGCAGAGGCTCACACTGGTAATCCCAGCACTTTGGGAGGACAAGGCAGCCGAATCACTAGAGGTCAGGAGTTCAAGACTAGCTTGGCCAACACGGTGAAACCCCGTCTCTACTAAAAATACAAAAGTTAGCTGAGCGTGGTGGCACACACCTGTAGCCTTAGCTACCCAGTGGGGCTGAGGCACAAGAGTCACTTGAATCTGGGACGCAGAGGTTCTAGTGAGCCAAGATCAGGCCACTGTACTCTAGCCTGGGTGACAGAGCAAGACTCTGTCTCAAAGAAAAAACAACAAACCAAAGACAACAGCTGTTGGCAGGGATGTGGAGTGGAGAGACTGGAATGCTTTCGTACTGCTGGTGGGAATGTAAGATGGTGCAACTGCTGTGGAAAACATGTTAGAATGGTCAGAGAAGGGCAAGAAGGCCAATGGGGCTGCAACATGGTAAGTAATCACACCCAAGGCAGGAGGAGGCAGCTGGGGCCTGTTCATGGACAGCCTTGTAGGCTCTTTGTTTTTGCAGGCGCAATAAAAAGCCAAGAGAACCATGAAGAGAACCAGATATCCTGGAGATAGCCTGAGAGCCCTTGCTCATGGGGCTAAGGGTGAGATGCATCTAGGTAGGTAATACGCAGGGTTTCTGTCCTGTCCAACCGGTTGGGAGGAGCTGCCATTTCCTGAGGAAGAGAAAACTCAGAGAGCGAGATTGCTGGGGGGTGGTGGGGAATCTAGACTTCTGTTTAACCAGGCTAAGTGTAAGATGCTGTGCCACAGATGAATTCTTCTCACTTTTCCCTTTGGTAAAAGAATATCCTGAGTTTTGGCAGGGCATTTGGCTTCTCAATTAAAGACTAAATTTCTCTGCCTTCCTCTGCAGTATGTGGCCTTTTTGCCAATGGAATGAAACAGAAGGGATGTGTGAGCTTCCATGTGACAAAAATGGGACTTGGAAAGAAAAAGAAATGGAGATTATTTCCAAATCTCTGGAAGCCAACATTTTTACAATATAGTCTTCTGAATTATATCACAGAACCTAAAAAAACAATACTTTTATTAGCTGGCTGTAGTTTTAATGGAGTGATTAAAAAGACCCCTATGAGATCTGACAAAATCTGGTCTAGCTGGAATGATGCTGCTTGGCTAAATAACCTTTGTCACCACGGAGATGATAATACCTGCATTTTAGCATTAAAAAAATACATCAAAAGGGGGTTGTCAGATTGTCCAAATCTGGCAAGTTCCACGATGCTCTAAAAGGAACTGATAGTGATACACAGTCAAAAGCTGTGTGCCCACTGTGGACCTTGCACCCAGATGGTGAGGGTGTGTCGGCGATCTGCCACTCACCTGCACATGCCACTCACAGCTCCTCCTCTGTTCGCAGGTACTGGGTACAGTCCAAAATCTTTTTCAGTTGAGCAGCGTTTAATCTTTCCGAACACATGGGACATGTGCTTTCAGTGTTTAGCATGCTGTTTAGGGGAGGGAAAGGCAGAGTAAATTAAATACGTAACATTCCTTTAGCTTTGGGTTATTCTAATGAGAAGGACAGCTACTTTTTCTATACCTCCTAATACATTGTAATTTGAGAATTAAAACTACTCAGTCTCATGCAAGATCCTCTTTAAGGATAATATTCTCAAAAGTCATAAGAGGTTCTTCCAAGAAGACAATTTGAGTGTTTAGAGATTCTTGGGAACATGAATAAACAGAAGGATGCTTAAGAATAAAAGATGTAGGCCTAAGAAGAAAAAAAATAAAAAGACATAGGCCTGTGTTTGGACAAATCCGTGAGACTGAGGGAAATGAGGCACACTCACATCTTCAATTCTGAGTAGAGAGCAGGAAAGTCGCAATGTGGACACACTGTCCAGTCATCTTTCAACATGTGTCGACCCTGGAAATGGCATGTTTAAGAGTTAAATTCATCTTTTATTTTAAAAAACTCTCACCGTTATTCAATTTTATTTATTTATTTATTTATTTTTTTGAGACACAATCGTGCTCTGTTGCCCAGGGTGGAGTACAGTGGTGCAATCTTGGCTCTCTGCAAGGTGCCTCCTGGGTTCAAGTGATTCTTCTCCCTCAGACTCCCGAGCAGCGTGCCACCACGCCCAGCTAATTTTTGTGTTTTTAGTAGAGATGGGGTTTCACCATGTTGGCCAGGATGGTCTAGAACTCTTGACCTCAAGTGATCTGCTGGCCTTGGCCTCCCAAAGTGCTAAGATTACAGGCGTGAGCCACTGTGCCCTGTCCATTATTCAATTACAATAACTGAATTCCAGTTATAAGTCAGACCTCTAAATTATAAAATCATTGTTATTTCACAAAGGTGAGTAACTGAGAGAGCTGGCATTAAAAGGAGTAAGGCTAGGTTTTATTACATTCATGTTTAAAAGGATAATAATGTTCAATTTTGTGATATCAATACCTGAATTAAGTTTTCTTTAAAATAAAGCTTCAATCAGTCCAGTGAATTACAAATCACCTGATATATAGGTCTTAATATCATAGTAATAAAAGCTACCATTTATTAAGTGCTGCAGCCTGCCAGGTTGGTACTAAGGCTTCACACGTTAGCTTGTCAATCTGTGGTTGATCTCAGTAGTCAGGTGTTGCTACAGAGGACTGAGCCTGGAACAGTCTGATCCCTGAGTCTGTGCTATTCAGCCTTGTGTGCCCTTTTGATAGTGCCTCCACTATTATTATATGCTTTGAATATCACTTTTAACTGTATTGACCATAAAACAAAATGCTAGATGTTGCAGGAAATTTGAGCAATAAGATTATTTTAAAAGTGAAGAAAATATTGACATGGAGTATTCAAATATATGTGCAAAGAAAGGGAAATTACTATGAAGAAACTCACTGTTGCAATGCAATATGGGATACTGTTTTTACATCCAGGACACAGGAGTTCACACTCTGGGAGAAGAAATTTGCAGAATGGACATGGAGTCGTGGTCTCTTCTATTTCAGATGTATCGGGTCTCCTGTGAGGAAGAATCATGTCATTTAAAAATACCATTTTATTTCATGTACCATGGATGGCAAAGAGAAAGCATATTTGGAAAACCAGGGACACGTGACACACCTACTTCTTCATAGACTCTGGGCTTAGAGTGATACTTATAAGCTCAGACCAGCCCTTGATCCACTCCAGGGAGGAGGAAGAGTACTTAGGATTGGTTAGGTTCTAGGGGGTTACATGGGCCACCTTTGGGAACTGGAGTTCATCGCACATTCAGTGGCAGAAAGCATGGGTAGGTCTTGCGGTTTTCTCTCTTCCTGTGTTACTGGAATGGTGAGCTTGGTATTTTTTCCTTTGTCTCTCCCTGTTGTGTAACAGAAGTGGTAAAGGCTACACCAGCACTGTCTAACAGAACTGTCTGTGATAACGGAAATGTTCTGATTCTGTGCTGTCCAATATGGCAGCCATGAGCCACACCTGAACACTTGAAATATGGGTAGTGTGAAGAACTAAGTTGTAACTTTTATTCCATTTTAACTAAATAGCGACATGTGACTAGCAGGTACCATATTGGACCGTATAGCTATAAACCATTTGTGCATGGGGAGAGAATGACTAGTATCTCCTCCAAGCCACAGCCTTGGCTAGCGTGGTTCTATGATTTTGGGGTCAATATGATCTTGCATTTTCTAGTTGCCTTCTCCCCACCTCTCCGTGCTAGCAGGAATTTTAGGTCAGACTGATTTGATCTAAAGCTACTTAGGCTTAAAAAAAGGAGTGTTCCTGGCTGGGCGCAATGGCTTATGCCTGTAACCCCAGCACTTTGGGAGGCCAAGGCAGCAGCTCACCTGAGGTTGGGAGTTTGAGACCAGCCTGACCAACATGGAGAAACCCCATCTCTATTAAAAATACATAATTAGCTGGGCATGGTGGTGCATGCCTATAATCCTAGCTAACTTGGGGGCTGAGACAGGAGAATTGCTTGAACCTAGGAGGCGGAGGTTGTGGTGAGCCAAGATCGTGCCATTGCACTCCAGTCTGGGCAACAAGAGTGAAACTCTGTCTCAAAAAGAAAAAAAGAAAAAAGAGTGTTCCATGTACTCCTATCCAGCTTAGAGTTCTCTGCCTTGAGGGTGGCTCCCAAGCCCAGCTACCAGTGAAGTGTCATTTGCTTCCATTTGTCATTACCAATGTAGTCATCTCCCTGGGTTAAGGTCTGGGTCAATATTCAGGTACCTGGGTCTCCTGGTCATAATGTAATTAACAGGAACCCCAAATGTCATCACTACTCTGAATAAGTGGGTGTTTGGAATTACTACATGACTGCGATGACTTTTTTCCTTTTCTAAGTGCAAGGGCTACTTTTTCCAAGTTTTCCTTTAAAAAAACCGGGCTACTGACTGCTTTCTGAAGCGAGGACGTGCCTATGGGCTTTTGGAGTTGCACGGGATTTGGAAATGAGCTCTCTGCTGGCAATGGGCCCTGTGAATATGAAGTTCCTCACGCTGAGAACATCTACTGTTTCCTTCATCCCTCTTTGGCAGACATAGTTTGCTGCTCTCTCCATCTTCTTTGCCAACGGAATTTTGTTTCCCCTTAGCAGCCTGAGGTCCTGTGAGGCAGACTACTGGGCATGGAGGTGAAGGTCCTGAGGATGGACCTTCCTGAGTAAAAAGGAGAAGACCCCTCTGACCTCTCATTTCCCTACTTCTCCCTGCCTGGAATGAGGACATGTCTGTGGGTGTGGCAGATGTCCTGCAACCATGAGAGGAAACCTCTACGCTACGGATGGCAAAGCTGGAAGACAGGGATCTGGGTCTGGTGGCATCAAGGCATGGTGACACCAGCCCTGGACTGTGATGCTTTGCATATGAGTCAAATAAATACTGACTTGGTCAAGCTACTGTTAGGTTTTCTGCCGTTTGGAGCTAACACAATTCTAATTGCTATGCACTGCCATTTTCTTTTTTTGAGACAGAGTTTCACTCTGTCGCCCAGGCTGGAGGGCAGTGACATGATCTCAGCTCACTACAGCCTCTGCCTCCTGGGTTCAAGCAATTCTTCTGCCTTAGTCTCTCAAGTAGCTGGGATACAGGCACATGCCACCATGCCTGGCTAATTTTTTATATTTTTAGTAGAGATGGGGTTTCACCACGTTGCCTAGGCTGGTTGCGAACTCCTGACCTCAAGTGATTTGCCTGCCTCGGCCTCCCAAAGTGCTGGGATTATAGGCATGAGCCATTGCACTAGGCCCCCTGCCATTCATTGTTTTCCTTTTGAGATGGAGTCTCACTCTGTTGCCCAGGCTGGAGTGCAGTGGCACAGTTTCAGCTCACTGCAACTTCTATCTCCCGGGTTCAAGCAATTCTCCTGCCTTAGCCTCCTGAGTAACTGGGATACAGGTGCCCGCCACCATGCCTGGCTAATTTTTTGTATTTTAGTAGAGATGGGGTTTCACTGTGTTGCCCAGGCTGGTCGTTAACTCCTGAGCTCAGGCGATCTGCCTGCCTTGGCCTCCCAAAGTGCTAGGATTATAGGTGTGAACCACTGTACTCAGCCTCTCCTGCCATTTTCTTATCCCTGCACATTGGCAGCTACATTTTGGGAAATACCTTGGAGAGATGTGGTTAGATAGCAGAAATAGCTGTCTCTGCCTACCTGACCATTCCCTCGATCTTCTTTTTGTATTTGGCATCTATTTTGCCGCGGTATTCAGGCCTCATCAACATAGCTGCGAAGCTGAAAGCAGAGTTCTTCAGGCCTGCCCTGTGACACTCAATCACAGTCGACGTCAGGATTGGTACAATGTCTGCAAGACAAAATGGGAGCAGTAAGAACACAGTGACTCCTGTCCTCAGTGATACAGGTGTGACTCTACCAAGCAGGATCGTAGGCTCTGAACTTTGCCGTTTCTGCAATGAACCAGATATGATCTGTTTAATGAGGAAAGTCCGAAGCCGTGGGGTCAGGCTAAGTGCTCATCAAATGCTTTTCCTTTGATTACACCATGTTCTGCCGTGTAACACTGGGACCTGCATCCCTTGAGGCAACACTTCCCTAAGTTTCCTTTCATACCTCTTAGATACAGTTTTTGCATCTGACAGGACTGCTGATAAAAGTATTAGGGGGATTAATTACTTTGTGCACTCATCTCTCTGCAGGCATCAAATTCTTTCTTCAGGACAGACACCCAGAATTACTGGCTCAAAAACAGGACCTTTTAAAAAATACTCTTACCACAAATTGCCAAACTGCTTTCTGGAAAGGCCATACGAATTTCCATTCCCACCAGCAATCATGAGAACGCCTGTCCTTTCCCACACTTTGCCTGCATGGTAGACTTCCATGTAACAACAGCGATAAAAATACATTTAGAGAATGCGGGTTGGCCAATTATGACCCGTGGACCAAATCTAGCCCTCTGACTTTTTTGTACAGCCCATGAGCTAAGAATGATTTTTACTTTTTTTTTGAGATGGAGTTTCACTCTTATTGCCCAGGCTGGAGTGCAATGGCATGATTTCGGCTCACTGCAAACTCCGCCTCCTGGGTTCAAGTGATTCTCCTGACTCAGCCTCCCAAGTAGCTGGGATTACAGGTCCCCATGTCCGGCTAATTTTTGTATTTTTAGTAGAAATGGGGTTTCTCCATGTTGGTCAGGCTGATCTCGAACTCCTCACCTCAGCTGATCCGCCCACCTTGGCTTCCCAAAGTGCTGGGATTATGGGTGTGAGTCACCATGCCTAGCCAGATTTTTACATTTTTAAACGGTTGAAAAAATATCAAAAGAAAAATAATATTTTTGTGACATGTCAAAAGTGTATGTGGTTAACATTTGCGTCCAAAAATAAAGTTCTATTGAAATACAGTCATGCCCATTTGTTTATGTATTATTCATGACACAATGGCAGAGTTGAGCAGCTGTGACAGAGACCATATGTCTCATGAAGCCTCAAACATTTAACATCTGGCCCTTTACAGAAAAAGTTTTGCTGCTCCTTGTCGTATAATGTGACAGTATTTCATCATTTAAGAATGTCATCTTGACATGTCTTTTAGAACAGTGGCAGTGTCCTACTGTGCTTGTGAACATGGAGTCAGACTATTATTAGCTGACAATGTGATCTTGGGTAAATGCTATTTCTTTTGTGTCCCAGTTTGTGCAGAGAAGTAGTCGTGTGTGCAGGCCTGAGACTGTCATCCTCGGAAAGGTCTGCTTGAACAGCTAGCTCTTCGTTCACATCTGGAACATAGATTTGGAGATGGTTCCCACCATTTCCAGAACTGATGAATGGCTTACTGTGCCTAAAATCTTTGTACAAACAACTTATGCTGAACACCTGCTCTCTGGGAGCCTGGACAACTGGGTACATGCCAGGCAGGGGGTGCCTATGTGACCAGACCCAGTAAAACTCTTGGGTGCTGAATCTCTAATGAGTTTCCTGACACTCTACATTTCACCCATATTGTATGAGTCAGTCTTAGAGGAGTTCCTGAACTTGTGTCCTGTGTGCTCCAATGGGAAGGGACTCTCGGAGTTCTGTGCCCGCACCTGCTTGCCTTTGGGAGAATCCTTCTGCTGATCTTTGCCTCAGATCCTTTTGCTGTGATAAGTCTCAGCTTTGGTACTACTGTGTGTTGAGTCTTGTAAATCCTCCCAGTGAAGAGTCATCAAACCTGGGAGTGGTCTTGGGGCCCTGACATATCACTTCATGGAGCTGCTGTGAGAATTAAATGAGTTAGTGTACAAGGGGAGCCTGCTTAAGGGGCACTGTGCTAGCGTGCAGCATGGGGCGTGAGGGAGAGTGCATGCGGCATGGGGCGTGGGGGAGAGTGCTGGTCAGATGGTACTCACGTGATGGAAATTTGCTGATGTTGTTGGCCACCCGAATCAGCATGCGAGCCCCTTTCATGTGATCTCCATTTTTAACATGAATCTGAAACAAATGACATATTTTACTCTTCCATAGATGTTCGTTAACCCCAATTCATGCTTTGTTCCCCCAAATAAACAACTCATTGATTATGGGCCAGGGTCATCGTGAGATTCTTTGAGACTTTCCTGGTTGATGCTACTGGAGATTTCTCCCTTTTTCTCTTCAACAGCTGCTGCCTGGTCCCATGGACTCACCCGCCTCACCTACTCTATGCTCTGCTTTTCACTTTGCCCTCGACCACTTAGAATGGGTTAAAATCCCCAGTCTATCTCTTACTGGCCATTCTTGGGGGACCAACCAACTTCACTGAGTTGTGGTAAGACCTGAAAGCTGAGTGAGTCAGGAATCAGGTTGAAAGAGAGAGAATGATCTGCTAAAGGAAAGGGCCCCTGTCTGTGCTAAGAGGGCAATGACGGGTGGAAGGCCTGAGACTAGGCAAGGAGCAGCAGGGTCAATGGCAGACACATTGAGCGATGCATTTAGGATGGGGTGAGCCTGGAGAGTTGGCAGGGGCCAGGCCATGAAGCCACTGCAGTCATCCAGGGGTGAGACGAGGAGGCCAAAAAGGTGGGGCAGTGGGGATGGAAAGAAGCAGACAGATGAGGAGTCAGGGCTGATGATACTTGGTGAGAATGTGCAGGGTGAGTGTGGAATGATGCCAACCCTTGGGGCCAGAGAAAAAGAAAAGGACTCAGGAAGCACCCCTGTAGCTTATGGTGCTAGAAAGCTCTGTTGCAGGAGGGCCTTTTATAGGAATTCCTATTTTTGCTCCACATCTTCTACCAATGTGCTTCTGTCCCCACGGCACTCCTAAAGCTCCATTTTGCTAGATTTGTGCTTCTGGGACATTAATATCACCACTTATGTCTATAGCTAAGACAGACTTCTCTCTTCCTTCCAACCCCCTTCTTTATGGAAGAAGGATCCTCCTGCTTCTCTGAAGGGAAATATACTCCTGGGAGTTGCAAGTTATAACTCCAGATGCATTTCCCTTAGTATCAGCACTACAGACCTGTGTAGTCTCAGGTGGTAGTCGTTAGTCACGTGTGGCTACTTAAATTTAAAAATTAAAATCATATACAATTAAAAATATAGTTTAGCAGCTATACTAGCTGCATTTCAAGTGCTCCACATCCAGGTTAGTGGCTACCATACTGGGCAGTACAGATACAGAATATCTCTATCACTGTAGAAAGTTCTACTGGACAGCACCGATATGGACAATAATTAGGATATAAATCCTAACAGGTTATGTCCCAAGTGACTCCATGGGCCTCACCTTCACTAGTATATAGCTGTGCAGAATCATGAGGTTGGTGGCCATCTCGGAGGGAATTTTGATCTTTTGGGATTTAAGTTCTGCATACATACTGAAGAGAACGTCATGTGCATTCCGGTAGTTTCCTTGAAAAAAGGTAAAATGACATTACTGCAAAGGGTGAAATCTGAGGACATTCTACGGACCCCTATCTTACAAGTGGATTTTGCTAATCTTGTTATTAGTAATCTCTTAATAATTTCTTACTCAAAGCAACTCAGCAGATTTCCTATCTATCCATTTATCTATCTGTCTGTCCATCTGTCTATCTATCAGAGACAGGGTCTTCCTCTGTCACCCAGGCTGGAGTGCAGGGGCACAATCTCTGTTCACGGCAACCTCTGCCTCCCGAGCTCAAGCAATTCTCCCATGCCTGGCTAATTTTGTATTTTTTGTAGAGACGAGATTTTCACCATGTTGCCCAGGCTGGTCTCAAATTCCTAGGCTCAAGAAATCCACCCTCCTCGGCCTCCCAAAATGTTGGGATTACAGGCGTGAGCCACAACGCCCAGCCAGATTTTCTATTTTAATTGATGTTATAAACATCTAGCCAGTCCCTCTGGTGAAAAACAGTGGTGTCCTCCTTGATGTCTTACTCTTCTTCAGGGCACCTACCTGGCCCTGACGTCCACCAGGTCATGGAGTTCTGAGTCTAACTCTCAGTCTCCCAATTCCAGCCTCCCTTCCATTCCCACTGTGAATGCTTCTCACCATTTCCTTCTGCAGTAGTGCTCATCAGAATTCCCTGAGCCCACATCTAATGTCAGAGTATGCTTTGAAAACCCTCAAGTCTCAATCCACACCCAAACATCTCAAGGTCACACCCCTGCATAACACCCTCCAATGGCGCCACTCACACCTGGAAGTGCAGAGCACATGTGCCCTTCAGGATCGGCTTTTGCACTCCTTGCTGGCTCGATTTTCCCTCCCTTCCTTCTGCAGGCATGCAAATGCTGCAGCCTTGCCAGCACTGTTCCTCATCCCCGCACTTCCCCACATTCCCATTTCCCCACATCCCAGCACTTTGGCTCCCCACTCCCCTTCATCTCCTGCACCCCTATCCTTTCAAAACTCAGCCAAAGCTTTTGTCTTCTCTCATCTCCATCCTCCAACTCTCCCTACCCCAACCTTCAGGATGCTGTGGGTAACCCAGCAGCAGCTCTTATTTTCATTGTGCCTTTTCAGCCTATTGCTCTTTCTAGTCTGGCACTTGTCACCCTGTCCGACAACTCTGAATTTATTTTCTGTCTCTCCCATCAAATCATGACCTTAAGGACAACTATGGCTCAGTTCTCTCTTATCCTGAGCTCCTAGCACACATCTGACAAGAAGAAGGTGTTGTTAAATCAATGTAAATTGAATAAAGTAATGACTTATTGGACTGCATATTTCCTAAAACTGTGTCCACATTTGTAAAGATTTAAGAAGATCAGCTCATAAAAATTAATGAAGACAGCAGACTAATTCTCTCACTCTTTCAATAAGTATTGATAGAGCACATATAAGCAGAACCATCCTGAAGAGTCTGTAAACAGTCTCTGCATATTACAAAGAACTAGGTCCCTAAGAGTACCACATCCCTAACAGTATCACATCAGTACCCTCCATCGCCTAGTGTCTCCTATTGCTAATGCCAAACGCAGGGAATGGAAAGAAAATGCTGTGAGTCTGTAGGAAGGGGGTTGTGGGCTGGAGAGGTGAGAGGAGACATCAGTCATGAGACAGAAGCTCAGGCTGTGGAGGAGGAAAGGAAATAGCACTTGACAACAGACGGCCTTAGCCTCTTACATTTATACAGTCCCCTGAGACAGTACATGTTTTACTACTCTGAAACCTAGAAATGGTCATCTCGTTAATCTTTTGGGTTCAAAGCAAGCCTATGTTAGAAACACAGGGGCTACTTTTTCCTACACAGAAAAGGGGCAGGGGCTGGTGCTTGATTCTGTTGCCTATTTGTGGAGGAATACTTACATATCATGGACCTACCTGCAGACTGTTCTTCTCTGGCAATGATGATGGCAGTCTGGGCAGCTTCTTGGTACTGTTTCAGAGCCATGTACAAGCGGAACAGGTACTTGGCATCCTGACATATAAACCATTATAAAAACATTACTTTCTTCATTAGCTAAGGGGAGATTCGAATTTTGTGTTTCAGTTAGAATCACATTCATCTGCCAGCAACTGAGGATTGATATTGCTTTAAAAAGCTCAATGCATAAAGAATTAGTTTACTTATTACGCATTTATTCAGAGCTCAATATGGCCAGGTGGTATTCTAAGTACTTGAGAAGAACTAATGCATTTAAATCCTCATACCAACCCTAGGAAGAAGGCATTACTGTTATCCCAATTTCACAGATGAGAAGCTGACACAACAGTGGGGCCTGGCCAGGATTTCAACCACAGGATCTGAGTGTGTATTCCTGACCCTACTCCACAGAGCATTTCTCCATGTGCTTGGAAACAAAATATAGCCTTCTTACATGATATATGAACTTTGCAAACTTTCAAGAATTTTTATACGTGTATCAATTTTCTCTGGCCACTGGCCATTTTCCATTCCTATTCCAATTCTAGACAGCTGCGAGCATTGGATGCTGGTTTCCAGATTATTAGGGTAAGCAGACAGGATGATAGGTGGCTGGAGCAGCTGAAGGGACTGGGTGAAGGGTCTTTGGTGAGTTAACTGAGTTGCTCTGGGTCTCTGTGGCTTTATCTGAAAGATGCAGAAAATGGACTCAGGGACCACTACAGTCCTCTCCAGCTGTGACATTCTGTTGTCCTCACTTCAAATCAGTGACTTGAGTTTCTTGCCAGAAAATCTCCTTGAACATAAAGCAAAAGGGAAGGAGGAGGTCTGGGGGCATTCTCAAAGGTGTGTGCGTCTCTGCTCACCAGGGATGGGAGAAGATGGATGTTCTGTAGGAAGCCACATGAGTCACATATTTTGAAAATATGCTTGTAATTATTTCTTTTCTTTTTTTTGAAATGGAGTCTCACTCTGTTGTCCAGGCTGGAGTGCAGTGGAACAATCTCGGTTCACTGCAACCTCTGCCTCCTGGGTTCAAGCAATTCTCCTGCTTCTGCCTCCTGAGTAGCTAGGACTACAGACAGGCACCACCATGCCAGGCTAATTTTTGTATTTTCTGTAGAGACAGGGTCTTGTCATGTGGGCCAGGTAGGTCCCCAACATCTGACCTCGAGTGATCTGCCCACCTTGGCCTCCCAAAGTGCTGGGATCACAGGTGTGAGCTACCACAATTGGCCAATTTATTTCTATTTTATGTTACAGAGAATTAATTTTATGCTTAATGTGATTTCTGTTAATTTCCATAATTTCTGAAATGTAAACAAAGCACACTCTGAGTTTTAGAGATTAGTGCTAAGTCATAGTTTCAATGTCAGTGATCTTTTTTTCATAGTTTCTAGAATAAACAAAATTATAACATTTGAGAAAGATCATTGGCGGTGAGGATCGGTATCTAGAGGGGCATGGCTATCTTGCAGGGGGCAATACAAATTTTATAGAGTGAATATACGTTACCCTCTAAAACGCAGGGTCTGTCTAGATCAAACTTGTCTAACCCATGGCCTGTGGGCACATACAGCCCAGGACAGCTTTGAATGCAGTCTAACATCAATTTGTAAACTTTCTTAAAACATTATGAGAATTTTTTTGTGATTATTTTTTCAAATTCATCAGCAATTGTTAGTGTTAGTGTATTTTATGTGTGGCCCAAGACAATTCTTTTTCCAATGTGGCCCAAGGAAGCCAAAAGATTGGACGCTCCTGGTCTAGAAGATCTATGCTACTGGCAGAGAGAACATTTTTCAAGTCGATGTTGTAAAAGCATGATGGGTAAAACAGGCAGAATAAAACTGTAACCAAGATCTGAAGATGCACACGAAGCCCATGTGTTCAGTACCTTAGGCACGCCATCATTCTCCCCCATGAGGTGGTCTATCAGCTGATTGGTCAGCAGTTCATCTTTGGCCTGACCAACCTGTTTAATAAGAGAGAAAGACCCAGCAAATTCAGTATCTTAACCCAAGCAAGAGTTAAGGACGATCTCCTGCTTAGGGAGATGGAATAAAAAACATTAATAGTATCTATAGTAAAGTGCCTGAAATATGACATGGAATCAAAGCCTTTCTTCATTCATTGCTAGAGTCTCCATTAATAAAAATCCATCCTTAGAAGCTATAGCTTTTCTTAATTGCTGTATCAAAATACCGTATTGGCTTTTCTTTTCTTTTTTTATTCGTTGAGACAGAATCTTGCTCTGTCACCAGGCTGGAGTACAGTGGCAGAATCTCTGCTCACTGCAACCTCTGCCTCCTGGATTCAAGTGATTCTCCTGCCTCAGCCTCCCAAGTAGCTGGGACTACAGGTATGCGCCACCATGCCCAGCTAATTTTTGTATTTTTTTTTTTTTTAGTAGAGATGGGGTTTCACCATGTTGGACAGGATGGTCTTGACCTCTTGACCTTGTGATCTGCCCACCTCGGCCTCCCAAAGTGCTGGGATTATAGGTGTGTACCACCGAATCTGGCCAAAATACCATATTTTCTTTCACATGTATCGAGAATGTACTTCTTGGAATTTTTTTTTTTTTTTTTTGATGGAGAGTCATGCTCTGTCGTCAGGCTGGAGTGCAGTGGCGCAATCTCGGCTAACTACAACCTCCACCTTCCAAGTTGAACCAATTCTCCTGCCTCAGCCTCCCGAGTAGCTGGGAACACAGGTGTGTGCCACCACACCCAGCTAATTTTTGTATTTTTAGTAGAGATGGGGTTTCACCATGTTGGCCAGGATGGTCTTGATCTCTTGACCTTGTGGTCTGCCTGCCTCAGCCTACCAAAGTGCTAGGATTACAGGCGTGAGTCACCGTGCCCAGCCCTTGGATGTTTTAATAAAAACTTTAAGATAAATGACTATGACACCTTGAGGACAGCATCTTAAGCACAAGCGCTTACACAACGATATCGTTCCAGGTGCCCTCTTCTGCAGCAGCTCCCTGAGGAAATGCACTTGTGAATGACTACAGGTCCTTGAAAGTATAAAGAAATGAGAGTCATAGCCAGAGGATCCCGGAAGAGAGCAGGCAGATGAAACGTGGGTGGGGTTCCGGAGAGAAGGCTGGCTTAGAAATCTTTATTTAAAAGTCATCTCCATGCTGGGAACAGTGGCTCACACCTGTAATCCCAGCATTTTGGGAGGCTGAGGCAGGAAGATTACTTAAGGCCAGGAGTTCAAGACCAGCCTGGCCAACATGATGAGACCCCATCTCTCCTAAAAATACAAAAAACAGTTGGGTGTGGTGGTGTGCACCTGTAATCCCTGCTACTCTGGAGGCTGAGGCACGAGAATTGCTTGAACCTAGGAGGTAAAGGTTGCAGTAAGCCAAGATCCCGCCCCTGCACTCCAACCTGGGTGACAGCATGATATTTTGTCTCAAAAAACACCCCCAAAAACAAGGTCATCTTCATAAAGGTGAGTTAAATTACTGAAGTATTGGGTGCTATTGAACAGGAAAAATAATGGACTACATTGCAAGATGGGCATGCATGAGTTTTAGTAGGAACAGAATATGTGAGGTCAGGAATTTAGGTGAAGCACTAGGGAATTACTGATAAAATTAGGAGGCTTCAGAATTCAGTGTTTATTAAAAAGAGGTGAGCTGCGCATGGTAGTGTGTGCCTGTAATCCCAGCTACTCGGGAGGCTGAGGCACGAGAATCGCTCGATCCCAGGAGGCGGAGGTTGCAGTGAACCGAGATCATGCAACAGCACTACAGCCTGGTGACACAGCAAGACTCTGTCTCCAAAAAAACAAAAAAACACAAACACCTGGATCTCAACTTAGGGGAAGGAACACTGAACAGTCTAGCACTGTCCTCTTGTCATGGTAATGACATTACAATGAGAAAAGCCACCCAGAAAATGAAGGAAATGGTCATTAGGGACTCAGCAGTACCTGGCCTTGCCTGCTATACCACAGGGGAGGTATGAGGACAAAGCTGCGAGTTATCTGTCCAGTAGAGGAAGGATGAAATCAGTAGGCTTGAGTATAAGATATGACCCTGAACCTGCGGGTGCAGAGGCTCTCAGGCTGCAGGATTTCCTGTGGTCATTGTCAGGGAAAAAAGCTAGGCTTTCACCAACCTGTGTCCCCTCTGCTCTTGCCACTTCAGTAAAGCAGGAACGTTGTGATGTAAATGATAGGCTTGTACTCTTGATCTCCGGCAGGTTACTCTTGGGGTCTCAATGTAGGTAATAATGGCACCTAACTCAGAGAACTGTTATGACGATTAAGTCAAGTCAGTACACGTCCAGGGCTTGGACGGGTACCAAGTTGACAGTGTTGTCAAACAGACAATAAAAATGCAGGATTCCCAGTTACATTTAAATGTCAGAGAAGTAATAAATAATTTTCACTATTAACTATGCAAAATGAGGCCACCCTACTGGCAGGTCAACATTTGAAAGGTGTCCCTATTTTCTTTTTTAGACGGAGTTTTGCTCTTGTTGCCCAGGCTGGAGTGTAACAGTGCATTCTTGGCTCACTACAAGATTACTTAAGGTCAGGAGTTCAAGTTCTCATATGGTCCCTTCTCAGCCTCCTTCTCTGGCCCCTCTGCCCTCCAATGCCAGCACCCCTCAGCATTTTTTTTTTAATGACATGACAAGAGGACAGTGCTAGACTGTTCAGTGTTCCTTCCCCTAAGTTGAGATCCAGGTGTTTGTGGTTTTTTGTTTTTTTTGGAGACAGAGTCTTGCTGTGTCACCAGGCTGGAGTGCAGTTGCATGATCTCGGCCTCTGCCTCCCAGGCTCCTGCCTCAGCCTCCCGAGTAGCTGGGATTACAGGCATCTGCCACCACGCCTGGCTAATTTTGTATTTTTAGTAGAGATGGGGTTTCTCCATGTTGGTCAGGCTGGTCTGGAACTCCCGACCTCAGGTGATCTGCCGACCTCAGCCTCCCAAAGTGCTGGGATTACAGGCATGAGCCACAGCACCCAGCTGTCCCTATTGTTTTTCATCACCTGCAATAATTGCAGCTGCCCCCAGGGAGAGTAGAGCACACTGGAAGTGTCAGGACAGATAGACAGGAGAGCCAGCAGGAATAGATGTGGCCACACAAAGGCTGGTCACAGAAGGGTGCAGAAGGAATGCTCTGAGGGGTGCTGGCATTGGAGGGCAGAGGGGCCAGAGAAGGAGGCTGAGAAGGGACCATATGAGAAGGAAGTGGAGAACAGAAGACAGTGTTCTGAAGAGAGAAACATCCAGAAAGATGTAGTATAATAGCGTAAAATGTTACTGTTAACATGGAGTAGGGTGAAGACTGAGAGGGAGACTTCCATATTTAGCAAGTGAGAGATCTGTGGGGACCGTTTGAAGCAAGTTCCTGGAGTGGGAAGGCAGAAGCTGAGTGCAGGGAGGTAAAGAGGGCTCCCCCAACTCACCTGAGAGACACCAGTGAGCCTCACTTTCTGCAAAATCTCCCAGTGAGGGCCTCATACGTCCCTTCCTCCTTCCCCCTCCACAAACCAAGGAAGCATTTCAGAGCCTTGAGGTGCCGGATGGGGATGCGGGTGGGGTGGGTGAAGCACGAGCATTTTGACAATGCTCCCAAATACAGGTCTATGGCTTCTGACAAAGCGAGACTTGATTTTAAACAAACAAAAAATTATGACCCATGAAGGATAGTTTGGGAATAAATTGTGGAGGCCATGCAGAGCCACTAGAGGTTTTGCAGCTTGAGAATACAATGATTTGCAGCTGCACTTGAAAAAAAAATCCAGTAGTAAAATTCAGAATGAACTTGTCTGAATGAAGTAATCCCAGCTGTAAGTACAAATATGTTGGTTTTACTGACTACATGTCCTTGACCTTAATCAAATTTAACAAAATATATTATAAACACAACAATGAAGAACATACTGTCAGATTACAGGATACTAATGAAAGGAGAGAAATGTAACAGCTGCAAGGGACATCTATAATTTTGTCTAATATTCATTCCTTCAATTCTTCTGAGAGATGCTTCTACTTCACTTCATCCATGGAGTTCTAGTGGAAATTCCATGTCTCAAAAGACCCCATCTCCATGGCTACTGAACTTTGTCTAGTGGTAGGAATTCAACCCAGTATTCCATCCCTGTGGCCGCCAGCTGATTAATCCTGCAATGGACACTTGAACTACCCAAATCAGAGCCTTTCTGGACTTATTAATTAAAGGCAAGTCTTCTTTCAATGTGGCCCAGGGAAGTCAAAAGATTGGACACCTCTGATCTAAGTAATAATCATCAATGGTTGCTGAAATCATTAGGTGAAAAGTGATTGATCAGGCTGACCACACCTACACCCAATAATCAATCTTAACACTGTAAAAAGAGAGACCAGGCCAGGCATGGTGGCTCACACCTGTAATCCCAGTACTTTGGGGGGCCAAGGTGGGCAGATCACCTGAGATCAGGAGTTTGAGACCAGCCTGGCCAACATGGTAAAACCCTAAAAAATAAAAAATTAAACAAATTAGCCAGGTGAGGTGGCAGGCACCTGCAGTCCCAGCTACTTGGGAGACTGAGGTGGGCAACTGCTTGAACCCAGGAGGCAGAGGTTGCAATGAGCTGAGATTGCGCCACTGCACTCCAGCCTGGATGACAGAGCAAGACTCTGTCTCAAAAAAGAAAAAAAATGGGTTATTATGAACTGGACATTTGTGTCCCCCAGCATCCCCTAAAGCCTTTGGGAGGTAACTAGGGTTAGTTTGTGACATTATAAGAGGAAGGGAGAGAAATCTCTCTTCTTGCATACATGTACAGGAAAGGCCACGTGAGGACACAGTGAGAAAGGTGCTGTCTGCAAGTCAGGTAGAGAGCCGCATCAGGAACCAAATTATTGGCACCTTGTTCTTGGACTTCCTAAACTCCAGAAGTCACCCAGACTATGGTATTTTGTTATGGAAGCCCAAGTTGATACAAGAGATGGTCCTACTAGGCTGTGTATGATGGCTCATGCCTCCAATCCCAGCACTTTGGGAGGCTGAGGTGGCTGGATGGTTTGAGGTCAGGAGTTTGATACCATCCTGGCCAACATGGTGAAACTCGTGTCTACTAAAACTACAAAAAATTTAGCTGGGCGTGGTGGCACATGCCTGTAGTCCCAGCTACTGGGGAGGCTGAGGTAGGAGAATTGCTTGAACCAAGGAGGTAGAGATTGCAGTGAGCTGAGATCGCACAAGTGCACTACAGCCCGGACAACAGTGTGAGACTCCATCTCAAAAAAAAAAAAAAAAAAAAAAAGATTCGTGAGTTGGACTTTATTAAAAGTTAAGAATTTCTGCTTGTCAAGAGAATAAAAAGGCAAACCACATCTTCAAAGATTTTTGCAATATATACCTGACAAAAAGACTTGGATTTAGAATACTATGACCTAATAATTCTACTCCTAGATAATATACCCAATAAAACTGAGGGCTTTTGTTCACCAAAAGACATGAACAGCTTTATGGCAGCTTTCTTCATAATATGCTGGAACTGGAGACACTTAAACGTCCATTAACAGAGTAAGGCATAAATAAACTGTGGTATAGTCATATAGTAAAATATCATAGAGTAAAACACTACACAGTAATGAATAGGAATGACCTATTGCTATGTGCAATAACACAAGCAGACCCATTTGCATACATAATGCTGACTGAAACTGGACATAAGAGTACACATGCATGACTCTGTTTCTATGAAGCTTATACACAGGCAAAACAAGTCCACAAAAACATAAGTCAGTGGCTGGGCGCAGTGGCTCACACCTGTAATCGCAGCACTTTGGGAGGTTGAGGAAGGTGGATCACGAGATCAGGAGTTCAAGACCAGCTTAACCAATATGGTGAAACCCTGTCTCTACTAAAAATACAAAAATTAGCCGGGTGTGGTGGCGAGTGCCTGTAATCCCAGCTACTCCGGAGGCTGAGGCAGGAGAATAACTTGAACCTGGGAGGCAAGGGTTGTAGTGAGCAGAGATCGCATCACTGCACTCCAGCGTCCAGCCTAGGAAACAGAGTGAGACTCCATCTCAAAAAAAACCCAAAAAAAACATAAGTCAGAATTGAGGTTACCTCTGATGGGGTATATTGACTAGGGGTTGACAAGAGGGAGACTTCTCGGGAGCTAAAAATGTTCTCTATCTTGATCTGGGTGGGGGTTACACAGGTATGCATAGATGAAAAAAACTAATCGAGTTGTACACTTAGGATTTGTGACGTTTAATGCATGCAAGTTACACCTAAAAGAAAATCCAAAGGTTCTTATCTTTTAGATACTGATATTGTATCCACAAGTAAAATGATATGATGACTGCAATTTGCTCAGGAAAAGGGTGAAGGTATGAATAAAATGAGAGTGTCTAGGTATCAACAGCTGTGGAAGTTACATGATGGGTATGGAGCAGTCTGCTATACTGTTTGGTCTACTTCTGCATATATTTGAAATTTTCTCCAAAAAGTTTTTTTTAATTGGAATTCTTGAAAGTTTCACTCAAGGTGTACTTACAGTTTCAATTGCCATTTCTATTGCCATATTATCTTCTGAGCTTGGGCATTTCAGGAAGTGTTTAAGTGCCTGAAAAGAGAATCATAGCAATTAAAAATTTTCAGAATGTTTTCACGTTAGGAAAAACAAAGCTTTCACACAGCTTTTACACAAGGTAATTACTATCTTCATCTCAATCAGGGGCTTGCGTAGTCTTGGATCTTAAATATATTCTTAAAAGCTGGGTATAGTTTCATGGAAGATTCTTTAACTCTCTATAAAGAATCTAGTCCTGATGAAATGAAAATGTGCCCTTTTCAGCAGGAAGATTTAATTATTTTCATTCATTTATTATTTCAACAAATATTTACTGACAACCTGCTATTATGTATGTGGGACTTCGCTAGATCCCATGGAGAATAACAGGAATGGTATGGCATAGCCCCTCTTTTCTGTGTTACATACAATCTTCCTGGGAAGCTCTGTGTGGTGTGGTGATAATATAAGGGACCAATTATTTTAAGTCATAATTGTTTAATTCCTGAACACCGTAACACCACACTTAGTAAGAAATTTAAGACTATAAAAAGACAAATGGACTGGATTGTCAGTGGTTTTTTTATAGGTGCTCTGAAGGAAGAAAAGATGGCTTTGCATGGAGATGATCCTGAAGGTGTCACTTGAAGGACGAATAGGTTTGTGGTAGGTGATGTAGACAGCAGAGAGGAATCCAGATGGAGAACAAGATGGATGAAAGCCTGGCTCTTAGAGGAGAGTGAGACTCTTCCATGGAAACAGCTGGATGCCCAGTTAGGGAGTTCTGGCTGGTTGATCAAACTATAATTCTCTTGAGTGCCAGCTAAGGAGTTTGGACTTTATCAAAGAGGCCAGCAACAACAAATTGGTGGTGGTCTGTAGGCTGAATTCATACACAGACATGTCTTTTTTTTGGCCAGTGAGGTATTATATAAATGTCTGGGCACATATTTCAAAACTGGCAGCCCCAACTTTCCGTTTCTTTTGAAAAATCATATGATCTGGCACTATAGGGCCTGGATTCCTAAATGAAAACAATTTTATGGAGGTGAGCAACAGCTGGCTTCTTCAGACAAGACATGTGCCATTCAGTAGTCCCTACCCTGTCACATGAACAATGTGCAGCTTCACCCCATAGCTTCACTTATGATGTCCCTTCTTGGACACCGTAACCCTTGCCTTAGGCCAAGTGGCTCTGTAACAATGAAAGCAACTCGTATTTGGGGAATAAAGTGAAGGATGACAAACTATAAAGGCAGACAAACTAAAAACAGGAAAAATAAGAAAATGCTGCAATAATCAGAAGCAAGGTCATCTGGGCCTGGACTGAGCTGATGGTAGTTAGAATCAAAGTGACAGATGTGACAGGTATTATGAAGGAAGGTTGTGACTGGGTGCGGGAGGGAGAGAACATTTTAAAGTTAGCTCTGAGATTTCAAATTGGAGTATCTGAGAGTTACTGGCATTTACATGTATTTCCTACAATTATTCCTGCAGAGTCAGTGTATATTTTCTTGGCAAATACTAACTCGTGAATATTGGCCACACAGCAAGAAGAATTTTCCAGCCTGAAAATATTTTTTTTCTCCTTCAAAGTATAAGGCAATGCTTTGATAGTCTTCATTAGTAGTGTCTTCAGAACCTACAACAGAAGTTTACTGAGTAAAATATCTGAGCAAAATTTGTATACCTTTTATTGCTAACTTGAAAATAAAATCTAAAAACAAGTAATCTAAAAATAGGTGATTAAAAACTCTTAACAGTAAATATCAATGTGATTATTGTCTATTTTCATCACAAAACATACTTATCATAATTACTCCAAATATTAACTCTGTTCCATATTCTTTTAACTCTAAATAAGGAGAGGAAATTAAAAGGTGTTAGTAATACAAATGGAATCCATCCCTCTCAGCAATGCCTGGTTTAAACAATAGTCTGTATATTTGTCAGATAAGTAGGAAAGATGACATTCAAGCAGCCAATAGATGCTAGTTAAAGATATGACTGTTTTTCCTTTGCTTTGGGGCTTAAATATATTAAGCAAAGAGGAAGAAGGGCCCCAAAAGCTGCTGGAATTCCAATTCACTGTTTACATTTACTCACGAGAGCCGAGGCCAATAGAGTACTAAAGTATAAAAACCGCCCTGCACCTCCCGCCAGAGGAAGAGGGGGTTTATAAGAGAAAGGCATAAAACAAAGTGGAGAAAAGTCTGTGTTTTAGGGGTGGGAGGAGGCACACACACACGCGCGCACACACACACACACACACACACACACACCCTAATATATTATACCTTATATAAGACAAACCATATTCTTATGAACTTAGAAAAACTGCTCTAGTGAAATGGTGGTGGTAATATTAGGACAGAAATGTCATCTCTCAGGTTAAACATTGGCAATTCTGAAGTTGCTTATCTGTACTTCCCCTTTTTTTTAAACTCTATTTTCTCTAATTATCTTAACGGCTTCCCAGGAAGTCATTTGGGAAGTCAAAGCATCTCAGGATGCTTTTACCTCATTTGTTTCCTTGAAGCCTGAAACAAATATTTTCTCATGAATCCTATCATCAATTCTTATAATCATTTTGTGAATTTTAAAAAACAAAATAACACAAAAGAAAAAATATTTTATGATTCCACTTATATGAGGTACCATGAATAGTCAAATTCATAGATACAGAAAGTAAAATAGTGGTTACCAGGGTCTAGGGGAAAGAGGGCAATGGGGAATTATTATTTAACGGGTACAGAGCAGTTTGGGATGATGTAAAAGTTCTAGAGACGAATGGTGGTGATGGCCACATAACAACGTGAATGAATGTACCAAATTGTACACTTTTAAATGGAAATTTTATGTTATATATATATTTTAGCACAATAAAAAAAAAACTAAAACTAAATGCAAATAACATTATGGTCCATGAAATGAAAATCTGAAAATTATTTCAGTAGTTTCTAAAAATAATTGCAAACATGGGAAGAAAACCTGTAAGCAGGCATTCTCAAAATATAAAATTCTCCTTTGGACTATCCAAGTCTTTGAAAAATACAACTTGTGTATATCACTCTTTATCAAAGTAATCATTTTTCTTAATTTGTAACTCAATTTTTAAATGAAAATATTTACATTTTTAAAAATCATCCTGCAAAAGTTCCTATCACCTTCATTTTGAAATCTTCGATTTACCACTGGCTGATAAAACTCTTAATTTTTGAAAACAGTCCTTCTTAATAATACCATCTCACCTTGAAGTAGCAGGGATCTTGAAATCCAACACATAAAATAGATACATGTGTGTCTATGTGTAAATGGTAAACATTTACACCAAGTGCATTGTTTTGTGTAAGCCAATCTGATAATTAGATCATAAGAGACAAAGTGTTTTCATGATAAATATTTTTTTTAAGAGAACCAGAGAAAAAATGATATTTACCAATAATATCTGCATAGATTTCCATTTTGTTGTGTTGCTGAGCCAGTGTGAAAGCTTCATTGTTACATTTGGACATGACTAGAAACTGGATGGCAGACCCATAGTCACCAAGCTGTAGAAAAAACCTAAAGCGAAGTACTTTAATTAGCTAGACTCTTAGATAAAATAAGTTTATGATTTACAAAACAAAATTTTTCAACCAGGAGAAACCATTTAAAAATAAAAATATACTAAATAAACTGTAGTTCTTTTTTTTTTGTTGAGATGGAGTCGTGCTTTGTCACCCAGGCTGGAGTGCAGTGGTGCAAACTTGGCTCACTGCACCCTCCGCCTCCAGGGTTCAAGCAATTTTCCTGCCTCAGCCTTCAGAGTAGTTGGAACTATAGGCATGCGCCACCACGCCCAGCTAATTTTTTGTATTTTCAGTAGAGACGGGGTTTTATCATGTTGGCCAGGCTGGTCTCGAACTCCTGATCTTGGGCACTTGGCCTCCCAAAGTGCTGGGATTACAGGCATGAGCCACCGCGCCTGGCATGCAGTTCTATATTAAATGTTTATACTTGAAAGACATACGCTCGTCTGCTGACCACAACAGCCTTTGAATTTAAACACCTAGACCTAATAAAAAAAAGAGGACTAAATATTCCCTTTGAATTGCTGTATCTGAGATGCAAGGCAGGGGCTTACTTTTATGGTTAGTTTTTGAAAGTCCAAAAATATTAATGTACATGTTACCTGGCTACCATTTTGGCTCCATCTGGAGACTGGGTCTCTCTGACAATATTGACAGCTTTTTCAGGATTATTGAGGTGATCCAGATAGATGCGGATTACACTTTGCCATTGTTTTGCATTCTCATAAGCCACAACAGCTTCTTTGTATCTGTAAAAAATAGATCTGATAAACTTTTTTTAACACTATCAATCTGGGGAGAAAACGTCAATAAATGTTTATGACGCTTTTCTATTTTCTTGATGGTGGCTGCTTATTTTTCTTGAACTTCTTTTTCCTTCATCAGAAAAAAATACCAGGAACCATCCCACTAAACTGTTCCTTTTAGGAATTTGATAAATGAACAGTAAAATACCAATATTAAATTGTATTTTCCCATCTCAATCAAGGCTATATAATTTTTTTTTTTTTTACATTTAACTGTTTTTTTCTTTTAAGTGGGAAGATTATACTAGTAATATAGAATATGTAGATTTTTTTCCCCACAAATTATAGATACAGCTTAATGGTGATATTTAAACCTTTATATATCCTCAGTCACAGAAGCCAAACCTTTGTGTTGACCTCTAGATGGAGCTCAGGATCCCTCTTCGTTCCGGACCAGCTCTAGGCTCCCTCCATTTCAACAAGACATTCAGTGTATATCTCTGTTTCCCGAAGTTACTCTTCTCAAAGTGGATGGTAAGTAGATATTTCCAAGTTACTTTCCAGAGGCTACAGAAAGTTACACTTCTTTAAAAGAATTTTTTATGTTTAAACTTTTCATAGAGATAGGTTCTCCCTATGCTGCCCAGCCTGTCCTCAAACTCCTGGCCTCAAGTGATCCTCCTGCCTTGGCCTCCCAAAGTGCAGGGATTCCAGGTGTGAGCCACCATGCCCAGCCCAAAAGTTACATTTCTATCAGATGTGTACATATAAGCACATTTTGATGACATGGTTATTAGTTTAAAATACATATTTCCAAATATGAGAGGTTGCTTTAATTTAATTACTGTGAGGTAGAACCTTTTTATGTTTACATCATATATAATTTTATAATTGTATTTCCCCTCTGGCACTTGTGTTCTTGTCTTTAGCCCATTTTCCTATTAGTGTCTTTGAGTTTCTTGTATTAAGTTGTGAGAGATCTTTGCATGTTTAGGATATTAACTATCCATTGCTAGATTTTAGCTGTATTAAAACAGAGTTATAAATTTTTAAATATGGTTAAATATAGCAATGGATAGTTAAACAAGCAGCCATATGTGGCTTAAGCAAGCAGCTATATGTGTGGAATTGATGTTTCTTCACTTTTCTTTCCCTCTGCGTCCATGATTTCTAAAATAATAATCCCCTTAATAAAATAACAATCACTTTATTTTGATGCCATATTATATCAAAATTTCCACTGTAAAACCCTCAAATAAAAAGAGATAATAGTCTAGATTTGAGCATATAAAGGAAACACTGAGGTAGATGAAGTATAGGAGGATTTTAATAGTCTGGCACTTCAGGCCAACCAAGGGTAAATAAAGATGTTTTCTGTCTTTCTCTGCTTTGCTTTGCTTACAGGGTTGCAAGTATCAATGGTTCATTTGTAAAGCTTCTATTACTTCAGGTTGGTATAAATCTGAGAAAGTGTACAAACCTTCCATCTGCTTCCTTAGCTTTGGCATACTGCAAGTGGATCTTAGGAGAAGAAACGTGAGGCAGAAGATCACCAACTTTTGCCCTGGAGAGGTAGGTACAGGAGAGCAATATGAGCACTATATTCCCTCCAAAAGTAGCTTGCTATAACCAAATGTTAGGTTTTAGGATTCAAAAACAGTTATTACTATCTTACAAAAATCTCAGCTCCTGGTGGGGTGCAGTCACTTGACTCATGCCTGTAATCCCGGCACTTTGGGAGGCTGAGGTGGGCAGATCACCTGAGGTCAGTGGTTCAAGATCAGCCTGGCCAACATGGTAAAACCCTGTCTCTATTAAAAAAAAATATACAAAAATTAGCCAGGCACAGTGGCGGCACACCCATCATCCCAGCTACTCAGGAGGCTGAGGCAAGAGAATTGTTCAACCCAGGAGGTGGAGGTTGCAGTGAGCTGAGATTGTGCCACTGCACTCTAGCCTGGGCAACAGAGCAAGACTCTGTCTCGAAAAAAAAATATTGATTCCTATAGGTAAAAGCATATTTAACTACTTTTTCTCCTAACACCCACTCCACTCCCACCCTCAAGAGTAGGAAAATGATTAGTCCCTTAACTCTTTTAGGACAACAGGGTTTTTGTTTTTTCCTACTAATATATCTGATTAGGAATTTCTCTACACCAAACCAGGAGAATGTGCTATTCTTTGGAAAAAGAATTATTAACATGAACTTATCTAAGGAGAGCAAACGAGAGGAAGGGCAGGTCTAGAGACAGGGGAACTGAATGGACAGGGAGAACACATGGCAAGGAGGCAAGTGGGGAGACCCAGGGACACATTCATTTACAATCCTGTTCAGAAACAAACTGCAGACAACTCTTACCAGTTCTTAGAGCGGATGTAAACAGATGCTGCTTTGTCATAGTAGAGACCTTTTTCATACAGTTGGGCTGCTTCTGAAAATTGCTAAAATAATACAGGATTGTTAAAATACTAAGATATTATGTAAAAAAGAACACATGAATGTTGATGCAGAGAAAAGAAGACCTTCATATTCTCCAATATGGCTCCACAGTCTCTTTTTAGGACCCTGCTGGGATGCTTGAGGGCTTGGTTAACCCCTCGACGTATGTCCCCCATTCTTATGGACATCTGGGCCACTCCAGCCAGACAAGCTTCATCATGCTCCTGCAGTCAATCACAAGGCAAATACTAACAAATCAGATTCTAACTTAACATGATATGTTTAAGACAGAACAATGAATTTAACTCTAAAATGAGTCCAAAGGTTATGGGGTTTACTTTTATCTTTTCAGAGAAGTCTCATGATTTTAAAATAATACTTGGGTCTTTTTTAAACCATCTATTACAAAATTATATTTTGTTCTATGAAAGTCTAGATCAACTTTATGCTTAAGACCAATTTTTTTACTATCCCTTGAATTTTTGTTATAAAATTTTATGTAAGAAGTAATATACTGGCTGTATAGCATGAATGCTATGAATAAAATTAAGAAGAAAACCATTTATCAAATTGAAGATTTCTCTATGAGTCATAATTAAACATAAAAACTTTCTTTAGTAATTGCTAAATTCATTAAAGAAACCAAAGACAGCTCAAGAACTTATCAAATAACTAATCTCTACTAGTAAAATGTAATGTCAGATTGTATTTTATCTAAAGCAGCATGTCTCGTAAAACTTTCTGTGATGACAGAAAGGTTCTATATCTGACCTGTCCAATATGTTAGCTACTGGGCATTTGAAATAGGGCTAGTGCAACAGAGGAACTGGATTTTAAATTTAATTTAATTTTAAATAATTTAAGTAGACACATGTGGCTAGTAGTTACTGTATTTGACAATACAGATAAACAATGAACTAAAATTAATATAGCCAAAGAAAATGTCAAAAACCCAAGAGATAAATGAGCAAAGGATTTGATCAGACAATTCATTAAAAAAATACAAGTGGAGGCAGCCACAGTGGCTCACGTCTGTAATCCCAGCACTTTGGGAGGCTGAGGCAGGTGGATCATGAGGTCAGGAGTTCAAGACCAGCATGGCCAAGATGATGAAACCTGTCTCTACTAAAAATACAAAAATTAATCGGGCGTGGTGGTGCATGCCTATAATCCCAGCTACTCAGGAGGCTGAGGCAGGAGAATCACTTGAACCTGGGAGGTGGAGGCTGCAGTGAGCTGAGATTTCACCACTGCACTCCAGTGTGGCAACAGAGTGAGACTCTGTCTCAAAAAAAAAAAAAAAAAAAAATACAAGTGCAAACAAAATACAATTAACCAATAAATAAATAAAAACATGCTCTACTTCACCAATAATCAAATATACATAAAATATCTTTTTTTGCTTACAAAATTGGTAGAGATAAAATAAGTGATAACATTCAGTTTTGCTGAGAATGTGGGGGAAGGGATGCTATCATACATGGAGAGTGTGTGTGAATTACTTTTTTTGTGTGTGTGTGTGTGTGTGTGTGTGTGTGAATTACTACACTTTCTTTTGAACAGCAATTGAGCAATGTCAAAAATGAAAAGTACACTTTATGACCTATCCCACTTATAAGAAAATATTCTTCAGAAATACTATCATAGGTAGCTAAAGATACATGTACTAGGTAGAATATTCACTTCAGTGATTTAAAAAATTACTTTTTTACTTTTTATTTTTAATTTTAAAAAGTTTTCTTTCTTTTTTTGTTTTTTTTAAAGAGACTGGGTCTTGCTCTACTGCCTAGGCTGGAGTGCAGTGATGTGATGCTACCACACCCAGAGAATTTTTTACTTAGAAATTTGTAGAGATGAGCCAGGTGCAGTGGCTCAAGCCTATCATTGAAGCACTTTGGGAGGCCAAGGTGGGTGGATCACTTGAGGCCAGGAGTTCAAGAGCAGCCTGGCTAACACGGCGAAACCACGTCTCTACTAAAAATGCAAAAATTAGCCAAACATGGTAGCACATGCCTGTAATCTCAGCTACTTGGGAGGCTGAGGTACGAGAATCACTTGAACCCGGGAAGTAAAGGTTGCAGTTAGCCAGGATTGCACCACTGCACTCCAGCCTGGGTGACACAGTGAGAGACTGTTTCCAAAAGAAAAATAAACAAACAAATTTGTAGAGATGGGGGCCTTGGTTTGTTGTCCAGGCTGGTCTTGAACTTCTGGTGTCAAGCATTCTTCCCACCTTGGCCTCCCAAAGTGTTGGTATTACTAGCATGAGCCATTGTGTCTGGCTTGCAGTATTTCTGATGATAGAAAAAGTCCCACAACTATATTTCAATAGGGTAGTGGATAAAAAAAAATTACAGTATATCCGAACAATGGAATATTAGAATCTCTTAAAAGATTAAGACAGGCTGGGTATGGTGGCTCACGCCTGTAATCCCAGTGCTTAGGGAGGCTAAGGAGAAAGGATGGCTTGAGGTCAGGAGTTTGAAGCTTCAGTAAACTACGATTATGCCACTACATGCCAGCCTGGGAGACAGAGTGAGACCCTGTCTCTACTAAAATAAAAATAAAAAAATTATATGGCCATGGTGGCATGTACCAGTAGTTCCACCTAATATGGAGGCTGGGACAGCAGGATCATTTGAGCCAGGAATTTGAGGCTGCAGTGAGCTATGATCCTACCACTGCATTCAGTGTGTGCAATAGAATGAGACCCTGTCTCAAAAAAAAGATTGAGACAGATTCATATGTATTGATTTGGAAAGGTCATGGAGAAAGCAAAATGCTGCATTGCACAGAGTGAATTCTCAATGATCTTTGCTGAGTGAATGGAAATGAATGATTTCATTTTTGGTAAAAAGAAAAGAAAACATATTACATGTATGCTTAGAAGAGCTTCTGGATGGAAATATATAAAATCATTAACAGTAGTTAACAGATGTGGATGGAGGAGAGAATATTGGACCTTTTTTTGAGATGGAGTCTCCCTCCTGTCACCCAGGCTGGAATGCAATGGTGCAATCTTAGCTCACTTCAATCTTTGCCTCCCAGGTTCCAGTGATTCTCCTGCCTCAGCTTCCTGAGTAGCCGGGATTATAGGTGTGCGCCACCACACCTGGCTAATTTTGTATTTTTAGTAGAGATGAGGTTAACCAGGTTGGCTAGGCTGGTCTCTGACTCCTGACCTAAGATGATCTGCTGGCCTCAGCCTCCCAAAGTGCTGGGATTACCAGCATGAGCCACCATGCCTGGCCCCGGACTCATATTTTTTCCCTTTTTTTTTTTGAAACAGAGTCTCACTCTGTTGCCCAGGCTGGAGTTCAATGGCTCAATCTCGGCTCACTGCAACTTTCGCCTCCTGGGTTCAAGTGATTCTCCCTGCCTCAGCCTCCTGAGTAGCTGGGATTATAGGTGTCCACCACCACAGCTGGGTAATTTTTGTATTTTCAGTAGAGATGGGGTTTCACCATGTTAGCCAGGCTGGCCTGGACTCACTTTTCATGTTAACATATTTTGGTGATTTTTTCAAATTAGCTATCATGAGGTTGAATTACTTTTGTAATAAAAATGATACATATAAAACAGAAAGTAAAACGATTTTCAACCTTTACAAGATATCACCTAACTTCAAAACAGCAATTGTTATTATGAATCTTAGCTTTTTTTTTGAGATGGCGTCTCACTCTGTCACCCAGGATGGAGTGCAATGGCTCGAGCTCAGCTCACAGCAACCTCCACCTCCTGGGTTCAAGTGATTCTCCTGCCTCAGCCTCCTAAGTAGCTGGTTACAGGCGTGTGCCATCATGCCCGGCTAATTTTTGTATTATTAGTAGAGACAGGGTTTTACCATGTTGGTCAGGCTGGTCTCGAGCTCCTGACCTCATGATCCACCCTCCTCGGCCTCCCAAACTGCTGGGAGTCCAGGTGTGAGCTACTGCTCTTAGCCTAAATCTTAGCTAGAATTCTGGGATGGGAAAATGAAGTTGCACAGTGGGTCATGCTTTCCAGGGTCATCTTAAAAGATAGAGCATGAGAAAGAAATGAAAGTACAAACTTTTAGGGATTGGGAATTCACTTTCAAAATGATTACTGAAACTTTTAAAGAGAGCAAAAGGAAAAACTTTATGAAAATCATAGCTTGTAAGTAAGAAAGGATAAAAATCTTATTCCCAACTTTAATTCGACTTCTATTAAGAATGTAAAACTTATCAGACTGATAAAAATATTGTCACTGTCAGTTTTTAAAAGCTTAAAGTGTTTCAGCCCTTCCTTGGAAGGTTGTTGGTAAACTGAAAAAAAAAAGGCTCACCTGCTAGATACTAAATACAATACAAATAAGACCATGATTTTTAAAAATGAAACTGAAACTGAACCCAGAGATAATCAGGCATGTCTTATCTTTATCCAAGGTTACCTTATTATCACCTGTTATTCCTTCCTCATAGTGAGCCAAAGCATTTACATAATCACCCCTGAAAGAAAAATAAGAGTAAATTTTAATACATATTTTAGAATTTTATTTACATATACCAAATTTTTTCCTTTTTTTTTTTTAAGTGAGACAGGGTCTCACTCTGTTGCCCAGGCTGGAGTCCAGTGGCGCAATCACAGTTCACTGTAGACCTGACCTCACTGGCTCAAGTGATCCTCCAGCCTCAGCCTCCTGAGTAGTTGAGACTACAGGCATGCACCACCATGCTGGCCAAATTTTTAAAAAATTTTTTTCCAGAGACAAGGTCTATGTTGCCGAGGCTGGTCGTGAACTCCTGGGCTCAAATGATCTACCACCTCGGTGTCCCAAAGTGCTCGGATTACAGGCTTAACCCACTAGGGAGTAGTAGGCCAATTTACAAATATAAGATGTACAACATAATCTTTGTTACTAAAATGCTTAAGCTCACAGAAGATGTGGAACACAACAGATGCATTCTTTCAAAGTGCAGTCCTTCATTATTTTGCTATTTTAAAAGTAATTATTAAGCTGGGTTATGCTATACTGTAAGATACTTACTGTATAGCATAACTGTGTGGTATATGCTAGGCATTTTGAAGAGCTACATTAATTTTCTTTTTAAATTCCAGGGTACATGTGCAGGATATGCGGGTTTGTTACATAGGTAAACGTGTCCCATGGTGGTTTGCTGCACCTATCAACCCATCACCTAAGTATTAAGCCTAGCATGTGTTAGCTATTTTTCCTGATAAGGAGCTACATTAATTTTACTGGATACTTTTGGTTATTTCATTTGGGGTACTAAATGACAATCATGTGACCATAAAACGCATTTTTTTCCCAAAGGCCCAGTATTTACAAGAATATATATTGAGACAATTTGGAGGGCTGTCAATTTGTTAAGAGTAGAAGTGGAGGAAAAAAATAATTAAATAAATAAAACAAAAAACAAACAAAAAAACAAAAAAAAAAGTAGAAGTGGAGGAATCATTGGGGATTACAGTACTGAGGGCTCTTGTTCTCACACTGAGAAAAAGTATTAATATATGACACAAATAATATTCCCTTCCTGTGACTGATGCTAACATGGATCTGCATATAAAGAAAACTTTAAAAATTTATATATATATATATATTATATAATATATATATATATATAATACATATATATATTATATAATATATATATATATATAATACATATATATATTATATAATATATATATATATATAATACATATATATTTTTGCGACACAGTCTCACTCTGTCGCCCAGGCTGGAGTGCAGTGGTGCGATCTCAGCTCACTGCAACCTCTGCTTCCTGGGTTCAAGCAATTGTCCTGCCTCAGCCTCCCAAGGAGCTGGGACTACAGGCGCATGCCACCATGCCCAGCTAATTTTTTGTATTTTTAGTAGAGATGGGGTTTCACCATGTTAGCCAGGATGGTCTCGATCTCCTGACCTAGTGATTAGCCTGCCTCAGCCTCCCAAAGGGCTGGGATTAAAGGCGTGAGCCACTGTACCCAGCTCAATTTATTTTTATGTTTGGGACAAATGAGTCAGTGATTTGCCTAAGGTATTTTTTGGGATCCATCTTCCTCCAAGAAACTATCACCTCCAGAATAAATGAATCAGCTCTGAAATGGCAGGATTTAAGATCTATGTTATCACTACTTTATTGGCTTACGCAAATTACTAAACCTCTCTAAGCCTCATTCACTTTCCTTATCTATTAACGTACAGGGACATTTTTGGAAAAGAAGCTGTTCTGCAATTGAGAACTTTCTTTTGGCCAGCCTAGGACTTTACAGTTAGCAATATTCCTAAGTGGAAATTTCTAATATGGACCTGATTACATAACTGAGCTGGGATGTCTCCTGAGAATAGGAATCAACTGAGTTGACAGTTCCTCCCACAGGAGCCTGAGGTTTTCCTTGGGCAAGCTAAATGAATTCTTTCGAACTCTCATTTTATTTTTACGTTATTTTAGCTCACTGGATTATTTATTATTTTATTTTGAAGCTCTCATATGGAACTAGCTCATTAGTTTAATCCCAGACTTTAGTAAGTTAAATCCCACTCAGACTTGATAGATGGGCCCTGCTTTGACCTAATCATGGTCTTGGATGCATAATGAAACAGACTGTTGAAACTGAACAGAGGCCTGGGGTCTTAAGTGCCAAAGCCAGTAGCTGGTAGCTACTCAGGTATTGATGACAATCCACCATACCTAGGTTAGTTCCTATTATCACAAGGAAATTCCTTCAGACTGTTGGGGCTGGGTTGTGTGTACGTTAGGGTCCAAAGATCTACATACAAATATCAGTGAAAACTTTTGAGAATCAGTGGCTTCATGGTCAAGTAGTGAGCAGAAAGGGTTAGAAACAACAACACACAGGCTTTCAACTGACCTCAGTTCATCTGACCATAATGAGACAAGTTTGAGAATTTGTTATAAAACTTCAGTTTTCCTGAAAGAAGTGAAAATCGGAGTGTTCTGGATGGTCCCAGGGCTCACTGGTGTGTCTGTACTCTCACAGGACATGGTGGATCATCTTTTCTTCTTAGCACAGAAGTTTTATATTCTAAGACTCAGTCATCCTCAGGATGCAGATAGAAGGCCAGGGCACTGGGGCCGTGTCTCTTGTCTTATGTTCTAAGAGTCTAACATGCATTTTTTGGTGTACGCATTTATAAGAAACAGAAATGTGGCAAACTGAAATCAAGATTAATTACAAAGAAATAAAATCTCGGCCAGGTGCAGTGGCTCACACCTGTAATTCCAGCACTTTGGGAGGCTGGGGGTGGTGTATCACAGGAGTTCAAGACCAGCCTGGCCCAGATGGTGAAACCCTGTCTCTACTAAAAATACAAAAATTAGCCAGGTGTGGTGGCAAGCACCTATAATCCCAGCTACTCAGGAGGCTGAAGCAGGAGAATCACTCGAACCTGGGGGCGGGGCGGAGGTTGCAGTGAGCCCAGATCACACCATTGTACTCCAGCCTGGGTGACACTCTGTCTTAAAAGAAAAAAAAAGAAGAAATAGTATCTCTAAAACATTTTTAATCTGTAGAATAGAAAATCTGAAATAAGATCTCATGGTTAGAAATAAAACGGAACTTCTTTTTTTGAGACAGGGTCTTGCTCCACTGCCTAGGCTGGTGTGCAATGGTGTGATCACAGCTCATAGCAGTCTCAACCTTCTGGGCTCAAGTGATCCTCCCACCTCAGCCTCTCTAATAGCTGGAACTACAGTCACAGTGACCCCAGGCCTGGTAAATTTTATTTATTTATTTATTTAAGGTAAATTTTATTTTTTTTTGGTAGAGACAAGTTCTCATTATGTTGCCTAGGCTGGTCTCAAACTCCTGATCTCAAGCAGTCTTCCTGCCTTGGCCTCTCAAAGTGCTAGGATTATAGGCGTGAGCCACCATGGCTGGTCCAAAGAGTACTTTTTGATAGAATAACTCCTGCAACATGGATTTGTGTGTCAGTATTCTCAATGACTCCAAAGTCTGTATGACAGTAAGGTAGAACTAGGTAAAAATGTTTTCAGAAAAAAAAAATCAAGGTTACAGCTATATTTTCTTTGTTTAAAGAGTAAACATTTTTCATATTTTAGTATTTTTGAATGTTGGAATATATAATAATAAATGTCAAAAGAAATTGTCTGGTTGTCATTACACATACATGTATGAAATTATTTGCAAATAAATTATTCATTTATTTTCTCTGCAGATATTTGCATTGGTAGAACCAACCACGGCTGAATGTTAACTTAAAACTGGACCCTAAATGCCTCTAAAATTACACTTTGATGAAACACTGCAATACAAAGATACAGTCTGTCAATTAAGACTATTGACAATTAAGAGGGTCTAGCAATTAAGAACACTAGAAAATCCTAAAGTTCTCAGAATAGATTTTGGAATTTCCAAAGGTAAGAGACATTTGTGACTCCCAGTCATGCATCATAAAGGACTATTACTCAAGCACTCAATAGCCTCCTGGGAAGAGTTTTCGGCTTCAATTGCAACACCAACTGTCTAATTTTCATACACATGCAACTCAAAAGAGAAAAAACTATAACTAAAAACATCACTTAGTTTAAAAAATTATGTACGTGTGATGTACAAGTACAGGTCTTTGCATGCATATACTGGGTAGTGGTAGAGTCTGGGCTTTTAGAGTAGCCATACCGGAATAGTGAACACTGTACCCAGTGGGGAATTTTTCAACCCTCATCCACCCTCCCACTTTTTGGAGTCTCTGCTGTCTATTATCCCTCTCTCTATGTCCTTGTGTACCCATGGTTGAGCTCCCATTTATGAGTGAGAACATGCAGTATTTGACTTTGAGTTAATTACCTTTGGCCTCCAGTTCCATCCATTTTGCCACAAAAGACACAATTCATACTTTTTTTTAATGGCTGAGTAGTATTCTATGGTGTGTGCCTGTGTGTGTGTATATATATGTGTGTGTGTGTCTGTATACCACATTTTCTTTCTCTAATGCTCCAATGATGGACACTTAGGTTGATTCCTTACCTTCGCTATTATGAATCATGTTGCAATAAACATACGAGTACAGGTATCTTTTTGATATAATGATTTCTTTCCCTTTGGGTATACACTCATCAGTGGGATTGCTGGGTCGAATGGTAGTTCTAGTTTTAGTTCTTTGAGAAATCTCCATACTGTTTTCCATAAAGGTTCTACTAATTTACATTCCTATTAACAGTATATAAGCATTCCCTTTTCTCCACATCCTTACCAACATTTATTATTTTTAGACTTTTTAGTAATAGCTATTCTGACTGGCATAAGACGGTATTTCATTGTGGTTTTAATTTGCATTTCTCTGATGATTAATGATATTGAGCATTTTTTCATGTTTGTTGGCTGCTTATATGTTTTCTTTTGAAAAATGTCTGCTTATGTCCTCTGCCCACTTTTTAATGGGGTTGTTTGCTTTTTTCTTGTTGAGTTGTGTGAGTTCCCAGCAGATTCTGGATATTTGCTCTTTGTTGGATGCACGTTTGGTAATATTTTTCCCCATTCTGTAGGTTGTCTGTTGGCTTTGTTGATTTTTTCTTTTGCTGTGCAGAAGCTTTTTAGTTTAATTAAGTCCCATTTGTCTACTTTTGTTAGAAAAAACTATAATTCTAAGCGAATAGAAAATACAGACCAAACACTGGAGTTTTTCACTGTGGTTTGAAATTACAGAGCAAATCTTCAAAGTGTTAAAGGAGGTCAGGACTGTGAACAAAGTTAGCAAAAGCAGCGTGATGCTATGTATGCATAATTGCTGATGGCCATATGTGATTAAAAATAATACGTAGTGGCTCATGCTTATAATCCTAGCACTTTGGGAGGCTGAGTTGGGAGGATCACCTGAGCCCAGATGACCAGCCTGATCAAGATGGTGAGACCCTAGCTCTCTAAAAATTAAAAAAAAAAAAAATTAAAAATTAGCCAGGCATCGTGGTGCCCAGCTACTTGGGAGGTTGAGATGGGAGGATCACTTGAGCACAAGAGTGTGAGGCTGCAGTGAGCTATGATCACACCACAGCACTCTGGACTTGGTAACAGAGAGAGATCCTGTCTCTATTAATAATAATAATAATAATATTTAGATTCTAAATGCAGAAACAGCTTAGATCCAGACTTAGATTTTGATGCCGAAAACCTCAAGTGGATAATGCATGGATAAGATGTCATTAGTTAGAAAAAACATTTTTCAGATATACAATTAATACAGTTTTTTTCCTTAAAAAGAAATTATTAAACCAATGGAAAGCTTATCATTAATGGAAGTTTCAAACTGAAGATATTTTCAGTTATTAGCTACTGACTGAAATGTATAAAAACAAGACTTACGTGAATTCAAGCTGAATAGCATATTCTTTTGATATAAAAGGTATCTGGTCTGGGGCCAAACGCTTTGCCAGTTGTAGAGCACTGTCCCAATGCTGTAAATCCCTTCTCATCTGTTAAGAAGAGAAAGGCCTTCATTTCAAATGAGCAAAATTATTTTGCAAAGTTACCTCAAAGAGCCAGTTTTAATAAAACTAATTACAAAACATTTTTGTTTAAATAACAAAGCTTGAACTTTACAATGAGAATATATTACTGTATCATGCATTCTCAGTAAGGTTGATAGACTTGTAAGGGAGGCAAAAACTGATTATTGGAGGAGCCAAAAAGTCTTAGCTATTACAATGGTTTGTGGCCCTCCAAAACTCACTCTTACCTAACAAAATCTTAGTCCTTAGTATTTAATTTTTCTCAGCAGGGAGCAATCAAATTAACTTAATCAATTAAATTAAAGTTAATTTTTATCTTTAGAAGATGGTGATTTTAAAAAGTTGAGAACACACACACACACAAAATAAGCAAAACAACAACAACAACAACAAAAAAAAACAAAAAAATAAAAAGTTGAGAACACTTTGCTATAGGAATTGGTGTGTTTTTCTTAGAAAATCTGAAGCTATATCACAACATTAGTAATAGCAAACATAACTAAAATGTAAATGTCTTTCTTCCTAGTTCCTGTGGTCTTTTATCTGTGCCTTGTACATAATTCCAGGTATAAACTAATCATTAAATAAGTTTTTTAAAGTTCATTCCTCACTTCATAAACAATAATAGCTAACATTTTTCAAGTGTTATTATCAGCCAGATACTGTTCTAGTTTATCTTTCATGACTACCCTTTTGCAATGTATGAACACTTTCTTGTATCCATTTTAGAGATCCAGAAACTGACGCAGAGAGAGGCTTGTCTGTACATTAGGCTGCACAACTAGTACATGACAGAGCTGGGCAGTAGGGCTCTGCCTCTGAACTCTTTAACTGGTTAACTCATCAGCTTTCAAAGTGAGGTTAAAGAGTAATCACCCCTCTCCATTACCAATTCATTACCTCAAATCCTTTCCAAGTCTAGCCACACATGACAAGTGCCCACAGCTAAATGCAGAGGACTTGAGATGACATCTTTCCCCACAGTCATTGCAGCCATATTCCTATTTCAGTGAGTACTAATCCAAGTTTTGAAAACTTCTCAGGGTGTCCCAATTATCTTAAATAATACTGTAAAATTACCTAAATTTTTCTTAAAACAAAATTAATTTTAGTTCACTTCAAATTAAAAAATGAAAATTTGCTATAGAATGATTTGTAAAAGGAAAGTTGTAAAATTAATGACAAATGCTTTCAAAACAACCTCTTTTACATAGCTGCAGAAATGCCAGTTTCAGGTTGGGCATGGTGGCTCACACCTATAATCCCAGCACTTTGGGAGGCTGAGGCGGGTGGATTGCCTGAGGTCAGGAGTTTGAGACCAACTGGCCAACATGATGAAATCCTGTCTCTACCAAAAATACAAAAATTAGCTGGGCATTGTGGCAGGCACCTGTAATCCCAGCTACTTGAGGCTGAGACAGGAGAATCACTCAACCCGGGAGGTGGAGGTTGCAGTAAGCCGAGGTCGCACCATTGCACTCCAGCCTGGTGACAAGAGCGAAACTGTCTCAAAAAAAAAAAAAAAAAAAAGAAAAAAGAAAAGAAATTCCAGTTTCAGGTGAAATAATATTAATAATTATAATAGCTAATAACGTGTCTTTAGTATTGATTAAGCACTCAAAAATCTCGCTCTCACTTTTAAATCTTTACAACTATCCTGTGGGCTAGGTATTGTTATTCCTACTTTAAAGAAATAGGATCTAGGGCTCAGAAAGGTTAAATAACTTGTCGAAGGTTGCACAGAGCTGGAATTTGAACCCAGACAGGTCTGATTGTGAAGTCCATGCTCCTCACTGCCAGTCTATATTGCCACATTTCCCTCCTTCCCTGCACTTGAACTACCTAGGTCCTTCATCCTGCTCTAGGCCCTCACCTGCAATGCTCACCTCTGGGAAACCAGTGATGGTACACTAGTCCTTAATACACAATAGAATTTCATACAATAAGGATAAATGTGCTTCAGTTTTCCCATCTGGAAAACAGAAAAAAACAATCCTACCTCATAAGACTGTTGTGAGGGTTAAATGAGTTAATATAAGTCAAGTGCTTAGAAAAGCACCTGGCCAATGTGAGCACTCAATATACGGTGATATTTTTCCTTTATATGCTTTTGTAATTTATGCAATCTGTTTTCGTTGGACACATTTAGATTTCACTTGGGAATGTTATAATACCATGCAGTTTATACCGCCACAAAATGCAGAATAAACATATTTTTTGAATTATGATTTTAATGATTATAATGGTTCATATTATAATTAATGAGTACTCAGGGGTTATTAAACGTATATGTTTGAATTTTAGGAAGGGGAAGGCTCGTAGTGTCTATGCTGAGAAATTTTAATTATACAAAAGAGGTGATCCTCCTTTGTATTTTCTTATATTCTTTCCTTTTTTTGAGATGGAGTCTCACTCTGTCACCTAGGCTGGAGTGCAGTGGTGTAATCTTGGCTCATTGCAACCTTGGCCTCCCAGGTTCAAGGGATTCTCCTGCCTCAGCCTCCAGGTAGCTGGGATTACAGGCTTGCTGCAACCTCTGCCTCCCAGGTTCAAGCAATTTTCCTGTCTCAGCCTCTCGAGGAGCTGGGATTACAGGCGCATGCCACCACATCCAGCTAATTTCTATATTTTTAGTTGAGATGAGGTTTCATCATGTTGGTCAGGCTGGTCTTGAACTCCTGACCTCAGGCAATCCACCCACCTCAGCCTCCCAAAGTGCTAGGATTACAGGCATGAGCCACTGCACCTGGTGCCTATTTCCCCTCCCCTTTTCCCCACTAGATACATCTTACACCATTTCCACTCTTATTTGCTGCCATACCTCTAGGGCAGCAATAGGACAGCTAGATGCAAGGTACAGGTCCTGAGCCAGGTTAAAATCGTTGGTAAACATGGCAAGATGTCCTGCCAAAAGATTTCGGTCCTCTATTCCCTACAAATAAAAGCAATTTTGATGAGAAGAAATACAAGGGTTTAACTTTTTTTTTTAAGGACTTTGATCAGTAGTAAGTGGTGATGGTTTGTCAATTCACTTGTTTAAGAATTAGGTAAGATTAAATGCAGAAGTTTAGACTGCATTTAACTTAAAATAGCATTTAAAACTTGATAATTCTGTAACATGCTGTTTACCTTTATTTGTTCCAAGGACATCACTATGCCAACATTTCCAATTCTCCGATAAACACGGATTGCAAACTCCACTTCCATGTGATGTAGACAAGCTTGGGCCAACTCATTCCAGGCAGCCTCATCATTCAGAATCCTGCACAACTCCCAAGCATCAGAAAACCTGGGATGTAAGTACATAAGCTTAATCAGAACGTTCCACTTGCCACATATTAGGCAATTTTCAGACTACATGTCATCTAACAGTGTGCCCCAGATAAACTGTCTAAAACCTTCCTTAACCTGTAATTGTCCTTTGCAAGTAATGAAAAAACACTTAAGCTTTCTTCCTTTTTTATACCGATAAGTGTTTTTTCCTGAATTTTTATTAATCTAAATCTACTCTCTGTAACCAGCCTGTTCAATTAACAACTAAAGTAATTCTATTCATTTATTTCTTTTTATTTCATACATAGATAAAAATTATTTTTGTTCTCATATAAGTCTAATAAAATTAGTAATCTATTCCTATAAATTTAGAAGTTTAAAACAGGGGTCAGCAAACTATGGGCCAAATCTAGTCAGCTGCTGTTTTGAAAATACAGCTTGGGAGGAACACAGCCACTCACCAGCCCCCTCTTCAATGGATTGTCTGTGGCCGCTTTCATGTTCTAACAGCCAGCCTAAGTAGCTGTGACAGAGACCCCATGGCCCTTAAAGCCTGAAATATTTACTATTTGGCCCATGACAGAAAAGGTTTTCTGACCTCTGATTTAAAACACAAACATAAATGCCAATTAAACTTTGTGTAGAACTTCTACACGAGTGAATATGTTACATCCATCTATCTGTTTATCCATCCATTTATCTATTCACCTATGCATTTTTTTCATCCAACACACATTTACCGAGCTTCTGTTATATGCTTGGAAACATGATACAAAAATCAACCACAGTTGCTGTCCTTAAAGCAATCACAATTGGGGAAGGTGGAAGACAGACAGATAAGGAAACAAATGACTATAGACATACTATGACAGAGGTCACTGAGTACTTACAATAGAGGTCAATCTTTGTGCTAAGTCTTTTGCATAAATTCTCTTACCCTAATAACCTGACTCACTAAGTATTATTTCTCCTTTATAGATTAGGAAAGTCAGGCTTCAAAGACTAGCCCAAGTCACACAGAGGTAAGTGGTGATGTGCTCTAAACCACCGTGTGTATGGCATCCTGACTCTGAGACAACACATCGGGAAGACCCCAAGCAGGACTGACTTCCTGTGGCAGTGGGGAAGTCGGGGAAGGCTTCCTGGAGCAGGAGATGGCTCCACTAATGGGGGATGGGTGAAGAACGAGGGGTTACTACATTCAGAGACAGGGAAAGGGCATTCCAGGAAAAATCATGAAATATATGCAATTTCAGCAGCTGGTGGAACAGAGAGGGAGGGAGTTGAGTGAAGGCAGTTGAGCATGTCTTAAATCATTAAGTACCTAATATGTCATGTGAGGTCCTCTAGGAATTTAGATTTGTTTGTAAAGGCAATAGGAAGTCACTGAAGGATCTTGAGCAGGGAAATGAGAGGGTCAAATCATATTTTCAAAAGTATGTGGGGAACAGATTAGATTGTTACTAGGCTATTGGCAGACAGAGCAGTTGGGAAGTGGTTAGTTACATTATACATTATTCCAGTGAGGGCCTGGGTAAAGATAAGGGAACACAGGAGGTGAAAAGGAGCTGGTGTTTGTGTGTGTTAAGGCACGTGAATATGTGATTAGAGTGAGGGAAAATAGGGGACTGTGGAAACTGATGTGTTCAGTTTTAGAAAGCGCAAGTTTGAAGAGCTCATAGACTTGCAAGTACATATGACTGGTAGGCAGTGTAAGTATAGGTTTAAGGTAAAGACATCGATTTTAGAGTCAGCTTCATATGGGTGGTATGTGGAGCCATGTTAAGTAGAGGAGATTCACTCAGGAAGAATAATTAGAATAAGAAGAGAAGGAAATTCATGAGACCCCAATAAACAGCAACATTTAAGAAAGGCTTGGAGGAATTAGAACGTCAAAGGAATTCTCAGTGGCTCTAGGAGATAAGAGAAAAAAAGCAGGAAAAGGAAATTATAAGTAAAGCAAAATCAAACTTCATTATGATAAAATCAAGATATTGTTGAAATAATTAGGTTTGTTAGGATTTGACAATAACTGGGCTTTTTGGAAGCTTAGAAACTGTTTTGTTCTTAAGGGCTTTTCTTGTAATAAAGTACTCATAATAAAAACAGTTCACTATCTTATCTGAGCCTCAAAATATCCCTGTGAAATGAACAAGGGAAGTACTGTTATCTCTATCTATTTAATAGGATTTGACATTTCATCAAAAAGACACCTACACTCATACGTGTACTGCAGCACTATTCACAATAGCAAAGTCGTGGAATCAACCGAAGTCTCCATCAACATATGACTAAATTTTAAAAAGTGGTGTGTATATATAGATATACACATCATGGAATACTACTCAGCCATAAAAAAGAATGAAATCATGTCTTTTGAAGCAATATAGATGGAATTCGAGGTCATTATCCTAAGTGAAATGCCCCAAAGTAAAAAACTGCATATTCTCACCGATAAGTGGGAGGTAAACGATGGGTACACATGGACATACAGGTGGAGTAATAGACACTGGAAACTCCAAAAGATGGGACAGTGAGACAGGGTTGAGGGATAAAGTAATACCTATTGGGTACAATGTTCATTATTCTGTGGATGGGTACATTAAAAGCCCAGACTTCAGCATATGCACCATATCCATGTAGTACAACTGCACTTGCATCTCTAAATTTACAAAAAATAAAAAATAATTCTTGCAAGGAGAAAGAATAAAGCAATAAAATAATTCAAGGATTTGACCTTTAAAATCACAAAAGCAAATGAGAAGTTCCAAGAGAAGTGTTTGAAAGCCTACCGTTTTAGCATTAAAGTCTGTGCCAGCATTGGTCTCAGTTCGTTGGGCCCCGTATCTTTTAAGTTGTTGAGAAAGCCATGGGTGCTAAGGTAGATGCTGTTTACTTTTCCACTCTGTGTTTGGCAAGTCAACTCTCCATTATACAGCAGCAAAGGTTTATGAGCAAAAGGAACTTTGGTGCTACCAGCCAAAATAACCTTGGCTCCTACATTATAAAACAGACATTTTAATGCTGAAAGCCAATACTCAGCACAAACATCAGAAAGGAATGTTTTAATTTTACTGCAATGGGGAAATTCATTTATCAGTGAATATACAAAAAAGGGATTTAGTACCTTGTATAGTGTCCTTGTGAAACACGTAAGTGTACACCTTATCATCATCATAAGCAATAAATACACCTTTATCCATTGACCAGTTTTCCCAAAGAACACTTTTAATGGTTGGTGAAAAATCTGGAATCTCATAGGTAGCATCATTAACCTACAAAATAAGATTTACAGATTTGCCCCAACTCTATGCTTAAGTGATTATCATTTGCCATGGTGGAAGCCTGTTTGTGGCCTTAGCTGGCTTAACTTAGCAAGTCACATTCAATCTAACATCACTCTGACAACAACTGGAAGGAAAGTTTCTTTTTCCATTCCTATCCTAGATCTGGTTTTAAAAAAACTATAGTTATTTGGCAAATACAAGGTTTGATCCAAAATCTGGCAAATTTGTAGGAGAACCCACCAGTTGAGACACAAAGCTTCAGGTTAAGGAAAAAAAATTAAAGATGTTCAAGATGACAGAAATTTAAACTATGAACACACTTGTCACTTGTGTTTAGAAATTTTTCAATAACAGTGAGTATTCGATAATACTGGGTATTAAGAAACAAATTAATTCACATGATTAAAGTAAATTACACTAGGGATGCTTTATTTCAAAAGACTTCTCTAAAATGCATGTCAACAAACATAAATATATAATCACCCCTCAACATCCATGAGATTGGTTCCAGGATCTCCTGCAGTTAACAAAACCCATAGCTGCCCAAATCCCTGACATAAAATGGTATGATATTTGTGTACAACCTATGTATACCCTCTTTTATACTTTAAATCATCTCTAGATTACTTCTAATTCCTAGTATAATGTAAATGCTTTGTAAATAATTGTCATGCTGTATTGGGAATACAGACAAGAAAAATTTTCTGCACAGGTTTAGCATAGACAAATCCATCAATTTTTTTCCCTGAATATTTTTGATTCACAGTTGGTTGAATCCACAGATGAGGAACCCACAGATAGGGAGGGCTCACTGTAACATTATACTAAATAAGCTGTTTATAAAAACCAGTCCATACAATTCCTGTGAACTCAGGCAGATAGGCTGATACATATCCTGAATGGGGAACTGAAGAATATCTGCCTCCTCCTACTCTATCTTCCTATCAAAATAAGAATGAAATATAAAATTCCTGCAAATAATAATTAATACTACAAAGCTGTGTTATTTAATATAGTAGTTTCTATTATAATAGCTACTTGTAGCCAGATGTACCTATTAAGCATTGAAATGTGCCAAGTCCAAATTGAGATATATTTAAGTGAAAACTACACACTGAATCTCAGAGAGTTCACATGAAAAAAAGACTGTAAAATACCTCATTAATAATTTTTATACTCAGTTACCCATTGAAATGATGATATTGAGATACTATCTCACACCAGTCAGAATGGCGATTATTAAAAGTCAAGAAACAACAGATGCTGGCAAGGCCATGGAGAAACAGGAATGCTTTTACACTGTTGGTGGGAATGCAAATTAGTTCATCCATTGTGTAAGACAGTGTGGCGATTCCTCAAGGGTTAAATTAAATATATTAAAATTGATTTTGCCTGTTTATCATTTAAAAAATGTTGCTAATAGAAAATTTTAAGTTATGTATGTGGTTCACATTATATTTCCATTGGACAGTGCTGCTTACAAGATATTGTATTAATTACCTCATTTAATCCTAACCCTCTACTCTAAAAAACAGGTACTATTATTATTCCCATTTTACAGATGAAGAAACTTAAGCAAAGAGAAATCTGCCCAAAGTTACACAGCTAGTAAGTTGATGAACCAGTATTTGAACCCAGGCTGTCTGGCTCCTGAGTCTCTGTTTCTAACCACTATGTTATATTGATTCTCACTTTGTATAGATGAGCACAACAGTGCCACTGGACTAGTGGCCAAACTTTTTTTTAAAAAAGGTAACTGTTTGTTGAGTGCTTATTACATGGCTAACACTGTACTAAAAGCTTACATGCATCATCCTATTTACTTTTCATTTAACAATCCTACAAAATAGGTACTAGAACTGTCTCCATCTTAGATAGACAGGAAAACTGGAAATCCAATCAAAGTAAGAGCTCTTATTTTATTTTATTTTTCTTTTTTCTTTTTTTCCTTTTTTCTTTTTTTTTCTTCCTTCTTAATTTCTTTTTTTTTAATTTTAAATTTTTATTGCATTTTAGGTTTTGGGGTACATGTGCAGAATGTGCAAGATAGGTGTGTGCATAGGTACACACATGGCAGTAAGCGCTCTTTAACAGAAATTATCAAGAAAAAGAGAATTGTAAATGGAGAAAGTAAAAATGAATGAAATCACCTTGTTTAAGGCTGATTTTACTCCTTACCCTTTTCCTAGCAGCCACGCCCTATTATAACTCCTGACAGACACCTGATTTACCCTCCTACTTTCTTGTATATCCTGTCTAAGCCACAGTTTCTAACTGTGGAAAACCCACACGGGGGAAATTCAAGGCAGCTCTAATTAGTTCCCTGTTACAAAAAGGAAACCTATTCAAGGTGGAATTTCCATATTAAGTAGAGGGAATTCAAGGTTTATCTTCATTTATGGCATCCTTTCTCATTTGCTTTGTGATTAGGAGAGGAATGCGTTGAGTAAGAACTAGCAAATTATGAATCTGGCACATATAATCCAGGTACATCTGTGGAAATTTGTTATATTTGTCAAATAAAGAAAGAAAAGAAGAGAAGGAAGCCAGGTGCAGAGGCTCATGCCTGTAATCTTAGCACTTTAGGAGGCCAAGGCAGGCGGATCATGAGGTCAAGACATCAAGACCATTCTGGCCAAAATGGTGAAACTCTGTCTCTACTAAAAATACAAAAATTAGCTGGGCGTGGTGGCGTGCGCCTGTAGTCCCCAGTACTCAGGAGGCTGAGGCAGGAGAACTGCTTGAACCCAGGAGGCAGAGGTTGCAGTGAGTCGACATAGTACCGTTGTACTCCAGCCTGGCAACAGAGCAAGAGTCTGTCTCAAAAAAATAAAAAAAAAAAAAAAAAAAAAGAGAAGAGAAGGAAAGGAAGGGAAAGGAAAGGAAGACAGGGTGGGCATGGGGAGGAAGTTAAGTCTTTGTATCAAGGGACGTGTAGCAGTGAGGAGCAGGCTGTTTACATTGAGGGGACACCACAGTGAGATCTAGGCACCTGGAAATAGTGTTAAGGATGGGTCCATGAGCAGCTGTAGTTTATGTGAATTTGACCAAGAATATAGTAAACCATTAAGTGGATATAAAAAGTAAATGAAAAACCCAATTATAGTAACTAATGTAAAGGCACATCTCCTTTTTTCGAAATCTATTTTCAAAAAATTAAGGATGTTTAAAAATATGAGTGATGGATTTTTAAAATGGGTTCATCCATTTTTAATTATCTAATACAGAAATACTTTTTCTTTGTGTTCAGGATCTTTAAGGAAAGAGGAAAATCAACTGAGGTGGGCAGGAAGGACAGATAACTTATTGCCTATCGAGAGAGAAAAGCCATGTACAGGAAGATACACTATAATTATTGTATTGTGCTGTAAGTATATGATAAGGTTTAAAGTGGCATAAATATAACTATTTTTTCCCGTTAAAAATCTTTCTGGGATGGGCACTATGAAAAATTACAGAATAATGGAAAAAGTTTTCTTCATATAGTCATGAAAAATCTATTATAAACGTGATATCATGAAGATGATAGCAAGGAACTACAATCCTTGACACTAATTAATAGAAAATTTTACATGAGATAGACTTTAAACACACTTTTTTTTTCCTATATTGCATTTCAAAAAATAAACATTTTAAAACGTTCTAGACTTACTGGACAGTAGACAAATCCATCACTTTTTTCATCAATGAAAACTAGTCTGGTCCCATTAGGGTCAGGAAAAATCTTTTTCACACTAACAGGATGTCGATAATCATTAACAAATTGCCAGTCTTCAATGTAGAAATACTGAATGACACCAGTCTAAAAAAAAAAAATCCAGTCATGAAAATATAAAAGTTAGTCAAGGAAATACTAACTTTCAACATTTAAATTAAATGTACTTTCAACATTTAAATTAAATCAATTTTAAGAGAAAAATGTCATGTTTTTGATGAAGCATCTATGAATAATATTTGGCATAATGTGAAAGGTACAGACTGAAGAAAATAAATTAAAATAGGGAAAAGCCAGGCATGGTGGCTCATGCCTGTAATCCCAGCACTTCGGGAGACTGAGGCAGGTGGATCATGAGGTCAGGAGCTGGAGACCAACCTGGCTAAGAGACCAGCCTGACCAATATGGTGAAACCCAGTCTCTACTAAAAATACAAAAATTAATCCAGGCATGGTGGCAGGCGCCTGTAATCCCAGCTATTCAAGAGGCTGAGGCAGGAGAATTGCTTGAACCCAGGCAACAGAGGTTGCAGTGAGTGGAGATGATGCCATCACACTCCAGCCTGGGCGACAGAGTGAGACTCTGATTCAAAATAAATAAATAAATAAAATTAAATGGGAATGTACCCGTGATTTAACAGTCTATTAATTCTAACATTCTTAGTGATATTAAACCATACTGATTTTTAAATTTCCTCCTTGTTAGAAATATCCCTATTATATAGGAGTAACTTTCAAATGTATTATTTCAATTTTTTTGCTATTAATCAATAGATAAATTAGAAAATTAATTTTAAGACAACAAACACACCTGATAGAATCAACTGAATATATATTAGCAACGAACGTGTAGATACCAAAATTAAAGATGCAATACCATTTACAATTACTCAAAAAAATGAGATACTTGGGTATAAATTTAAAAAAAACATGCCCAGGACTTGTATGCTGAAAATTTTAAAATACCAATGAAAGGCATAAAAGATTTAAATAAATGGAGAGGTATACTGCGTTCATGGATGGGAAGTTAACATGTTAATTATTCCCATCTGATATAAAGGTTTAATATCATTCTAATAAAAGAAATTTCAACAAGATTTTTTTTGTAGATATACACACAATTCTAAAATTTACACAGACTGATAAAGAAACTAGAAGAGCTAAAACAATTTTGAAAATAAAGTGGGAAATCAGTCTACCCAATTTTAAGGCTTTCTTTTTATAGCTATAGTAATCAAGACTGTGTAGTACTGCTAGAAGAACAGACACACAGATCAATGGAACAGAAGCCTAAAATAGACATAGATATGTCCAACTGATTCTTTTTCCTATTTTAAAGATGCCTGTACTTTTATTCTTATTTTTTAAATAGCTTTATTGATATAATTTATATCTTATACAATTCACCCTCTAAAGTATATAACTCCATGGTTTTTTGTGTTCACCAAGTTGTGCCATACTTCATCACAACCAATATTAAAACATTTCATCACCTCAAAAAGAAACTCCACTTAGCAGTCAATCCACATGCCCTTCAGTGGGTGAATGTTAAGCTGGTACATCCACACCATGGAATATGAGTCAATAACAAAAAGGAACAAACTACGGATAGACACAATTTAGATGAATCTCCAGAGAAGTATGCTGAGTGAAAAAAAGCCAATCTCAAAACATTTCATACTTAATGATTCCATTTATAAAACATTACTGAAATGGCAACATTATGGAAATGGAGAACAAGTTATTAGTTACCAGGTGTTAAGAATGGGATGGGGGAAAGAGGGAAGTGGTTATAAAGCAGCAACAAGAGGGATCCTTGTGGTAATAGAATTGTTCTGTATGTTGACTGTACTAATTTCAATATCCTGGTTGTGATGTTACCACTGCAGGAAACTAGGTAAAGGGGTACCTAGGACTTCTTTCTGCATTGTTTCTTACAACTGGATGTGAATTTTACAAGGATCTCAAAATAGAAAGTTTAATTAAAATTTTAAAAAAGATGACATTCTGGACTTCTATTCAGGCCAAGATAGAGAAGGATAATCTTTTTAACAAATGGTGCTGCAACAACTGGATATCATTTACAAAAACTGATCTATATCTCATGGCATAAACAAAATTTAACTCAAAGTATCATGGACCTACATGTAAAACATAAAACTATAAAATTTCTAGAAGAAAACATAGAAAAAAATGTTGTGACCTTGGGTTAGACAAAGATTTCTTAGATATGACACCAAATGTATGATCCATGAAAACAGAAATTGATAAACTGGACTTTGTAAACATTTAAAGAATGTCTTCTCTTTGAAAGACACTGTTAAAAGAATAAAAATAATGCTGGAAGAAAATATTTGCAAAGCATACATCTGATAAAGAAGTTGAATCCAAATATATATAAAGAACTCTCATAAATCAATAATAAAACAACTCAATCAAAAATTGGTCAAAAAATTTGAACAGACACTTCACCAAAGATAACACTTCACCAAAGAAAGCAAATAAACATGTTAAATGCCACATCATTAGTTCATTAGGAATGCAAATTAAAATAACAATGATACCACTACATATCTATTAGAGTGGCTAAAATGAAAAAGACTGATCATGACATGTCTTGGTGAGGATATAGAGGAACTGGAAGACTCGTACACTGTTGATGGGAATGTAAAATAGAACAATCAGTTTAGAGAACAGTTTGCCAGTTTCTCAAAAAGTTAAAGATACAAATGCCATATGTACAGCCATTCCACTTCTAGGCATTTATCCAGAAGGAAACAAAACATAGGTCCATACAAAGACTTGAACATGAATGTTAAGGGCTTTATTTGTAAATACCACAAACTGGACATAACTCAAATGTTCACCTATAAGTTCTTGGACAAGCAAATTGTGATATATGCATACCATAGACTACTACTACTTACTCAGCAATAAAAAAGAAATGAATTACTGACACACATAACAGCATAATGCATCTCAAAAAAATGTTGAATAAAAGACAATAAGGAGTACATACTTTTTTCCATTTATATAAAACTCTAGAATAAACAAACATTTATTACATTTACAGTGACAGAAAAAGCATGGGGTGGGGAGAGATGAGAGGAAGGAATCATAAAAGAGCATGAGAAAACTTTTGCGGGTGAGGGGTATGTTCACTATTTCTTTCTTTTTTTTTTTTTGAGAAGGAGTTTTGCTCTTGTCACCCAGACTGGAGTATAATGGCACCAACTCAGCTCACTGTATACTCCGCCTCCTGGGTTCAAGTGATTCTCCTGCCTCAGCCTCCTGAGTAGCTGGGATTACAGACACGTGCCACCATGCCCAGCTAATTTTTATATTTTTAACAGAGACGGGGTTTTACCATGTTGGTCAGGCTGGTCTTGAACTCATAACCTCAAGTGATCCACCCACCACGGCCTCCCAAAGTGCTGGGATTACAGGCTTGAGTCACTGTGCTCGACAATGTTCACTATTTTAACTGAAGTGATGGTGCTTCATGGGTGTATACATATGTCACAACCTATCAAATTGTACACTTTTAAATTTTAATTTATTTGTTTTTTTTTTTTTGGAGACAGTCTTGCTCTGTCACCCAGGCTGTATGTAGCGGCATGATCTTGGCTCACTGCAACCTCTGCCTCCAGGGCTCAAGCAATTCTCCTGCCTCAGCCTCCCGAGTGGCAGGAACTACAGGCATGTGCTACCATGCTCAGCTAATTTTTGTATTTTTAGTACAGACAGGATTTTACCATGTTGCCCAGACTGGCCTCAAACTCCTGAGCTCAAGCAGTCTGCCTTGGCCTCCCAAAGTGCTGGGGTTACAGGCATGCACCACTACGCCTGTCCAAATTGTAAACTTCAATAGTGCATTTTTGGCATGTCAACTATACTTCAATAAAGCTACCAAACACATGATTTTTTTTTGAATCACTCAAGAATGAAACTGGAATAGTTGGGGCTTTGTGAGCAGACTACAACACTTATTTCAACAGCACTGTGGCATAGTGGAAAGAGTAGATTTTTCATCAGGAAATCTTAATTTAAGTTCCATCTTTGGTACAGACTTGCTAACCTCTCCATCTTCAGTATCTTCCTCCTGAAAATCTCCCTGCATATTTTATAGATAATGAGATAAAATAAGTGAGATCAGGGCTCTATAAACTGCTAGTGTCATACAAATTTCCTATTCCACATTTTTCCATATCACCAAATTACCTGATATATGAGATCTACCCTACTGATGTATATTATCTCAAAGACATACTAGTTTAGATCAAACTTAAAAAAGTCTCTCATATGGCAACTAGCATGCTTTAAAAAGGAGGATCATTTGAGGCTAGGAGTTCAAGGCCAGCCTGAGCAACAGAGTGAGATCAAATCTTTACCCAAAATAAATGAATGAATGAATGAATAAATAGCAGGTTTCAAAAATAAATAAAAAGAAAATATAAAAAATATTTCAAGGGGGTCTGTTTCTAAAAACAAAGAAAAGAAAAATAAATCTAAAAACTAAAAATTAGCAGGGCGGGGTGGCATGCAACTGTAGTCCTAGCGACTCAGAAGGATGATTAAGGAGGATTGCTGGAGCCCAGGAGGTTGAGACTGTAGTGAGTTATGATCACGCCACTGCACTCCAGCCTGGGCGACAGAGTGAGACCCTGTCTCTAAAAAATAATAATGATAATTTCATGTGAGAAAGTAGAAACTTTTAAAATAGTAAATAACTTTTCCTCTGTTGTTTTTCAGATGGGGTCTTGCTCTGTCACTTAGGCAGAGGGTAGTGGCTCGATCTCAGCTCACTGGCAACCTCCATCTTGGGGCTCAAGTGATCTTCCTACTTCAGCCTCATGTGTAGCTGGGGCCACAGACAAGCACCACCACACCTAGTTTTTTTTGGTATTTTTATTAGAGATGGGGTCTTGCCATGTTGCCCAGGTTGGTCTCGAACTCCTGAGCTCAAGCAATCCACCTACCCCGGCCTCCCAAAATGCTGGGATTATAGGTTTGAGCCACTGTGCCCAGCCACTATTTTGTTAAAGTAGAAAATAATGCCTTTTCTATCAACTTTACTTAATTATTTTACAGACTGAACAAGGTAACAGGTATGATAGGCTTTGAAAAATCTGTGAAAACTGTTTACAAATATAAGATGCTCTAACTGTTTTATGTGCATGTGGCTAATGTAATATTTGGAGATATAGGGTACCTATGGTTCAAAGGACCAAGAAATTAAAGTCAGATTCTCAATATTCAATTAATTTTAATATTTCCTGAATGCCTACTAAATGCAGGCATTAGAGATCTGAAGCTGAATTATCTATGTTCATCACCAAATTAAATCCTTAAAGCACCCAGATAAGGAAAATGAGGCTTGGAGGGGTTAAGCATTAGTTAGCAAGTAATAGAACTGGTGTTTGAGGCCGGATTTGCCAGGCTCCAAAGTCTGAGCTTTTCACTAGGCTATCAGAATTGCTTAAAATCACAAAAGCACTGATATTAAAAAATTATGCCACCTACGTGTTCTTTATACATACATAGTCATTCACCATATAATGTTTTGGTTGGCGATGGATGGTGTATGTGATGGTGGTCCCATAAGATTAGTATGGAGCTGAAAAATTCCTATTGCCTAGTGACATCGTGGATGTCATAATGTCAAAGCATAAGGCATTACTCACAGTTTGTAATGATGCTGGTGTGAACAAACCTTGTGTGCTGCCAGCTATATAAGTATAGTGCATATAACTATGTATAGTATATAATACTTGATAATGTTAATAAATGACTGTTACTGGTGTGTGTATTATGTATGTATGCATGTATGTATGTATTTTTATTTTTTGAGATGGAGTTTCGCTCTTGTTGCCCAGGCTGGCATGCAATGGCACAATCTCAGTTCACTGCAACCTCTGCCCCTGGGTTCAAGCGATTCTCCTGCCTCAGACTCCCACCTGCCATCATGCCTGGCTAATTTTTTGTATTTTAAGTAGAGATGGGGTTTCACCATGTTGGCCAGGCTGGTCTCGAACTCCAGACCTCAGGTGATCCACCTGCCTTGGCCTCTCAAAGTGCTGGAATTACAGGAATGAGCCATAGCACCCGGCTTGTTTATGTATTTATTATACTATACATTTTATTATTATTTTGGAGTGCATATCTATTTATTAAAAAAAGTTAACTGTAAAACAGCCTCAGTCAGGACCCTCAGGAGGTCCAGAAGATGGCATTGTTATCATAGATGACAACTCCATGTATGTTATTACAGATGAAGACCTTTCAGTGGGACAAGAGGCAGAGGTGGGAGACAGTGAAACTGATGATCTCAATCCTATGTAAGACTGTGCTAATGTGTGTGTTTGTGTCTTAGTTTTAATAAAAAGTTTAAAAGTTAAAAAAAAGTGAAAAGCAAAGAAAAACTTATAGACTAGGATATAAGAAAATATTTAAGAAAATATTTTGAGTAACTGTACCATGTATTTGTGTTTTAAGGTAAGTGTTACTACAAAAGAGTCAAAAAGTTTTTAAAAATTTAAAAGCTTATAAAGTAGAAAAGTTATAGTGAGCTTAGGTTAATTTATTGTTGAAGAAAAAATTTTTACATAAATTTAGTGCCCCTAAGTGCACAGTGTTGATAAAATCTATAGTAGTTACAGTAATGCCGCAGCCCTTCACTTTCACTTACCACTACTCACTTACCCAGAGCCATTTCCAGTTCTGCAAGCTCCTGTCATGTAAGTGCCCTATAGGCGTGCCCTTTTTTATTTTTTTGAGATGGAGTCTCACTCTGTCACCCACGCTGGAGTTTAATGGCACGATCTTGGCTCACTGCAGCCTCTGCCACCCAGGTTCAAGCGATTCTCCTGCCTCAGGCTCCTGAGTAGCTGAGATTACAGGTGCGCGCCACCATGCCCAGCTAATTTTTGTATTTTTAGTAGAGACAGGGTTTCACCATGTTGGTCAGGCTGGTATTCAATTGCCGACCTCAGGTGATTCATCCGCCTTGGCCTCCCAAAGTGCTAGAATTACAGGCATGAGCCACTGCACCCAGCCCCAGCATGCCATTTTGAAGATTTTTACATCCTATGTTTACTGCACCTTTTTCATGTTTAGATACCATTGTGATAAAGTTGCCTATAGTATTTGGTACAGTCACATGCTGCTGTACCAGTTTGTAGCCTAGGGGCAATAGGCTCTACCACACAGGCTAGGTGTATAGTAGGCTGCACCATCTACGTTCCTGTAAGCACACTCTATGACATCCACACAATGACGAAATTGCCCAACGACACATTTCTCAGAATGTATCCCCATCACTAAGAGATACATGAATATATATCATTAATCACAGATAACTTCATCAACTGTACTAGAGTCAATATAGAAAAAACACTGGTAGGAAAAGGAGATGATTGAGATCACAAAGTAAAAATTAGAAATTCCTAATGTTCTCTAATAAAGAAGGCAATACGTACATCTGTACCATAGATGAGGAAATCACTAGTTAAAGCATGGCATAAGATACGGCACTTATCATCCACTGCTGGGAAAAGCCGAGTCTCACGTTCTTCTAGAGCATCCACGATTTCACTTTCTATCTAAAACATAAAGAATAATAATGGTCACAGATTTATTTGAGTAAACCTGTTATGTAACATTTAGGGGTGTCGTTTTCTCAAGTTCAACTGAACATTCAGATTCCCAAGATTACCAGAGGTCAGTTTCGTCAGAGAGCTATCAGACAGGAACCACGGCTTGCCAGCAAGGTAGCACAGATGTCCCTCTCAGTGTGAATGGTCTTGACTGCAGGCTCTGCAGCTATCTAACTGCTAATCTCTTTGTCTTCCCAGATGTAAAGAGCCATGAAACAGATGTGACAGATGCCCTGATTTAGAAGCCCCCTCTTCACAGGTGCCAACATCTCTTGAACAACTCAGCAGGCATAATTTCAAAGACCCCCACATGCAAAATGCCCAAATATGAGTCAGCATCTTCCAGGAAGCCTAAAGGTATGGCATTCCCATTTTTTTTCTTTTTTTTTTTTACACTGCAGAACCCATCATGTTCTTACAGTTCACTTATAGTTCCTTCTAGTTGCAATTTACCAACAGGGCAATTATTATTATTATTTACTAAAAGGCTATGATGTTGTGAATAGCACTGTTGATATTTATCAGATTTTTGGGGAACAGGGTTAGAAAGTCAACTGAACTTCTCATATAGAAGGGGAAGGGTTTTGTTAATTCCTTACTCATACCTGGCTTTCTAGTTAGTCTGTATATCTTTGCTTCCTGATCAATATTTATGACAGACATTAGGCTGTTCATCATGACTTCACTTAGCAGGTCTCAAAATTATACTTACCAAATGTAACTGGACTTTGCCTTCAGAAAGTGCAGCAGCATAGTCAGAATGAAGGCAAATACTGGCTACTGTTCCCAAATACTCCATATCTTTCAATTTTTTCACAGCTGTAGCAATTTTTTAAAAACAACACATTAAAATATTGGTAAAACTATCTCACACACACTTGCAAATGTGTGCTTTTGCAAAAATATTCTGAACTTAAAATTTCATTTTAATCTTAGTTGCCATAGAAATTTGCCTTCAGACATTCCATATGGTTTACATGAAACAAAGTAATAGAAAATAAAATCACATGCAAAACAATTAAACCTTAAGTGGCAAGAAACTTAATAGTGTTTCCTGTTTAACAGGTTAATTTTCAGGTTTGTTCTATTCCTGAGGGTTATCTGACCTAGAATTGGGGAAAGGTGATGGGGAGGAGGCAGGGGAAGAAAAAATAAAACAAGGTTTCCCTCACATGCTAATAGCTATCATTCAAAGAATAAAAGGGGGGAGGCCGAGGCGGGTGGATCATGAGGTCAAGAGATCGAGACCATCCTGGTCAACATGGTGAAACCCCGTCTCTACTAAAAATACAAAAAAATTAGCTGGGCATGGTGGTGCGTGCCTGTAATCCCAGTTACTGAGGAGGCTGAGGCGGGAGAATTGCCTGAACCCAGGAGGTGGAGGTTGCGGTGAGCCATTGCACTCCAGCCTGGGTAACAAGAGCGAAACTCTGTCTCAAAAAAAAAAAAAAAGAATAAAAGGGGAGACAGAGCATTTATTAAATACCCACTAGGTTTAGGAGTGCTTAAAAAAGTCACTGTGCCAAGTGAGATCAAACATTTTATTTCATTTAATCTTCCTCATGATCCATTAAAAGTAGATGTATCCTCATTTTCCAGATGAGTAAGACTTACAAGTGTAAAGGATGTATCTATAGTCACTTAGCTAACAGAGGCAGAAGGGGAAATTAAATCCAGGGCCTCTCTAATTCTGAAACTCATACTCTACCCGCTATGTTAGGCTGCCTTCACTGCAAAGGTAAAGAATAAAAACTTTCTAAAAATAATGCAAATTTTTAGAAGACTTAAAACCATTTAAGCTGAGAATGAGATATGTGAATAAAAAAGAGTGAAAGACTTGGTCTTAAAAGAAACTTCCAGTATTTCCCAAATAAGAACAGAAATTATATGCTAGATAAGAATAAACAACTAGATTTAGACTTGCCGTTCTCTCCAAGGACATAAAACCAAGCTCGATTATTCATGCCTACAGCCAGATGATAAAGACCTACTGCTACAAAGTTGGGTTCCACATCAACAGAAACTGTGATTGGTAGCTCCTAAAATACAGAAAATCGTAGTAAATCAACTGCTAAACTTAATTTAATTTTATTAGTTAAAGAAAAATAACACCATTTTCATACTCCTTCAACAGGGTTGGCTACGGTGACTTCAAGAAGGGAGGTGAGATATGCAATCCTTGTGCTGCAGGCATCCCCCAGTATAGGAAGCTTGGTCAGGAAAACATGAAGTGACCCCCTTTGGGTAGAGAGTGCTAGCAACTGGCCATCATCTGTCCAGGACAAGGTATCCAATCCTGAAATAATTGACAACATAAATGATTATTCAAAAACAATATACAGTTGTAGGCAGCAAACAAATATTTTCATTTAAACTACCAGAGGCATCAAAATTTTCAAATATTTTCTTTACCAGTTTAAGTATTTTTATTTAGACTAGGAAATTTGCCATGGATTGGCATAAGAATATGAGCATTGGCTCATTCACTGTGGCTCAAAGGGAAAGTACAGTTACATATCACTTAACAACAGGGATATGTTCTAAGAAATCTGTCATTAGGTGACTCTGTGGTTGTGTGAACATCACAAAGTGTAGTTACACAAACCTAGACAAAATGGAGTACTATATACCTAGGCTATATGGTATAGCCTATTATTGCTCCTAGGCTATAAGCTTGTATGGCATGTACTGTACTGAATACTGTAGGCAACTGTAACAATGTTTAGATATAATATTGTAACCCTGAGCAACAAAATAAGACTCTATCGAAGGAAAGAAAGGAAGGAAGGAAGGAAGGGAGAAAGGGAGTTAAATATGGACCACTGTTGACTAAAACATCATTATGTGGGGCATGACTGTATATAAGAATTTATACTTTACATTAGAATTAGCATAAAATTCACTATAAATCTCTGGATCAAAGAAGACATATCTTTCTAGTCAAGCAGAATGACAACATCATTATTAAAATAAGGAGACTATTTTAGGAAACTCTAGTGAAGAGTGCTAAAATTTATTCCTCCTATAAGGAATGCAAACCACACAATAACAAACACAGCCTTACTCTCTGTAACTGGAATAAAATGTCAGTCTACTTCATAAAAAGTAATACCTTTATTTTCCTCATCCAGGCTGAGTATAGCATACATGTCTTTTAAGTCAACCAAGTCTTGGATTTTAATGCTGAAAAACAAAAATAAATTAAAAAAAAACTTTATATAAAACTGTTTTAGTCCACAAAAAATTATAAACCATGGAATAGGTCACTGGTCTCCAAAATGTGATATACAGAATGATCTACTGGTTTATGGTAAGAAAATATTAGAATTTCTGTACTTCATTATATTTTATCTTTAAATATTTCTGGGTTTTGTTGTTGGTGGTTGTTTGTTTTGCTGTGTGAAGAGATGTGGGGGTAAGGTTGTACCTGGCTTAATCTCTGATCTATCTATAGCTTCAGAAATAAGGAGCTTAAAATTGTCCTGAAGAAATTTGAGTACGAAAATATTCTCCTGAGTAGTATTAATTATTGTAAGATGATATAGGCTTCTCTTTACAACGTGTTCCCCTTCTCCCATGACCAGAGTTCTTTCATACAAAAGGAAGTGTATTATAGTATAGAAAGAGCATTACATTTGGATCAGAAGGATCAAGTTGAAAGCTCTGAAAAATGTGGGCCTAATAAGAATAGGTTGATGCAAATGAAAGTTGTGTAGCACAATGTTGGAACCTAATAGTTGTAACATTTCTTTCTTTCTAATTTCCTTTTCTCCCTTCTCTTCCCTTCTAGTGTTTTCCTCTTACATTTTTTTCCCTCATCATTTTCATTGAATTGAACTTTTAAGATAATTTTAGATTCACACATGGTTGTAAGAGGCAATACAGAGATTCCAGGTCCCCCTTTCTCCCAATAGTAACATCTTGAAAAACCATAGTATAGTATCATAATTAGGATACTGACATTGATACAAACCACAAATCTTATTCCGATGTCTCTGGTTTTACTTGTACTCAGTGTGTGTGTTTAGTAACCTTCTCACATGAGATTCATGAGATTCACAACCACAGCCAGGATGCAGATAGTTCCATCACCACAAAGATCTCTTATGTTGCTTTTTTATAAACACTCACCTCCTTCCTTCTGACTCCAGCTCTATCTCTAACCTCTGGCAATCACGAATTTGTTCTTTGTTTCTATAATTCTATCATTTCAAGAACATTATATAAATGAAATCATATAGTATGCAACCTGTTGAGTTTTTTTTTCTTTTCTATTCAGTGCAATCCTTTGGAAATTCAAGTTGCTGGGTGTATCAATAGTTTGTTCCTTTTTATTGCTGAGTAGTATTCTATGGCACGGATGAACCATTCACCCACTGAAGGACATCTGGATTGTTTCCAGTGTTTGGCTATTACAAATAAAGTTGCTATAAACATTCACATACAGGATTTTATCTGAATGTGGGTGCTCATTTCTCTGGAATAAATGGCCAGAAGTGTAACTGCTGGATCATATGGTAACTGCATGTTTAGTTTTTTAAGAAACTGCCAAACTGTTTTCTAGAGTAGCTGTACCATGATGCATTCCCACCAGCAATGTATGAGTAATTCAGTTTCTCCTCATCCTTACCCACATTTGGTGTTATCACTATTTTTCATTTTAACCATTCTATCAGATGGGTAGTAATAGGTAATTGTGGTTTTAGTTTGCATTTCCTTAATGGCTTATCACGTTGAACATCTTTTCATGTATTTGTTACTATTTGGTGAAATCCATGTCTTTTGCCTATTTTCTAATAGGGTTGTTTGCTTTTTTTACTTTTGGTTTCTGTTTAATGGTAACTATATGGATAAATTTATTATTTTTGTGTTGCATAAATGCATTGATATGTAAATAGATAATTGACATTTAAATAACAATAGTATCAGGTTGGGTTGATAACATATACAGATGTCAAGCATATGACATACTGTTGGGTCTTGAGAGTCCTTTACATATTCTAGATACTAGTCCTTTGTTGGATATGTGGTTTACAAATATTTTCTCATTTTGTACCTTATCTTTTGATCTTATTTATTTGCTTATTTATTTTTAGAGAAAGGGTTCCACCATGTTGGCCAGGCTGGCCTCGAACTCCTGACCTCAGCTGATGTGCTTGCCTCAGTGCTGGGATTACAGATGTGAGATACTGTGTCTATCCATCTTTTCATCTTCTTTAACAGAGTATTTCACAAAGCAAAAGTTTTAAATTTTGATAAAATCTACTGTATCAATTTTTCCTTCCATAGATTGTACTTTTGGTTTCAAGTCTAAGTACTCTTTGCCTAACCCTAGATCCAAAAGATATTCTCCTATGTTTTAAATTTTATATTTAAGTTTGTGAGTGAATTTTTTATTAAGGTGTGTGTGTCACTAAAATTAACTCCAGATGGATTAAGACCTGGCACCATAAAAACCCTAGAAGAATATCTAGGCAAAACCATTCAGGACATAGGAGTAGGCAAGGACTTCATGACCAAAACACCAAAAGCATTGGCAACAAAAGCCAAAATAGACAAATGGAACCTAATCAAACTACACAGCTTCTGCACGGCAAAAGAAACAGTCACTAGAGTGAATCGGCAACCAACAGAATGGGAAAAAATTTTTGCAGTTTACCCATCTGACAAAGGGCTGATATCCAGAATTTACAAAGAACTACAACAGATTTATAAGAAAAAAACAAGCCCATCCAAAAATGGGCAAAGGATATGAACAGATACTTTACAAAAGAAGACATACATGAGGCCAACAAACATATGAAAAAATGCTCATCATCATTGGTCATTAGAGAGATGCAAATCAAAACCACATTGAGATACCATCTCACGCCAGTTAGAATGGCAATCATTAAAAAATCTGGAGACAACAGATGCTGGAGAGGATGTGGAGAAATAGGAACACTTTTACACTGCTGGTGGGAGTGTAAATTAGTTCAACCATTGTAAAAGACAGTGTGGCGATTCCTCAAGGACTTAGAAATAGAAATTCCATTTGACCCAGCAATCCCATTACTGGGTATATATCCAAAGGACTATAAATCATTCTACTATAAGGACACATGCACACGAATGTTCATTGTAGCACTGTTTACAATAGCAAAGACCTGGAACCAACCCAAATGCCCATGGATGATGGACTAGACTGGGAAAATGTGGCACATAGACACCATGGAATATTATGCAGCAATCAAAAATGATGAGTTCGTGTCCTTTGCAGGGACATGGATGAATCTGGAGAACATCATTCTCAGCAAACTGACACAAGAACAGAAAATGAAACACTGCATATTCTCACTCATAGGTGGGTGATGAACAATGAGAACACATGGACACAAGGAAGGGAGTACTACACACTGGGGTCTCTTGGGTGGAATAGGGGAGGGACAGCAGGAGGCGGGGAGCTGGGGAGGGATAGCATGGGGAGAAATGCCAAATGTGGGTGAAGGGGCGGAAGGCAGCAAAACACACTGCCATGTGTGTACCTATGCAATTATCTTGCATGTTCTGCACATGTACCCCAAAACCTAAAACGCAATTAAAAAAAAAAAAGTGTGTGTGTGTGTGTGTGTGTGATTTTGCTTAATTGTTTTATTTTTTTTTTCCGCTTAATTTTTTATTAAGGTGTGAAGGTTTATTTTTTGTCTTAATTGCTCTAGTACCATTTGTTGAAAAGTGTATCTTGCTTTTATTGAATTATTTTTCACCTTTGTCAAAAACCAATTGTGCATATTTGTTTATTTCTGTCTTCTCTATCCTGTTCCGTTGATTGATATGTCTTTTTTTTTTGCCAATGATACACAGTCTTGATGACTGTAGCTATACAAGTTTTTATATTGGGAAAAATGATTTCTCCCATTTTATTGTTCCTTTTTAAGATTGCTGTTGGCTATTTTAGGATTTGTGCTATCTATTTATCTATCTGAGAATAAAGCATGTCTATGCCTACAAAAAATCCATGCTGGGATTTTGATATAAATTTCATTAAACAACAGATCAACTTGGAGGAACTGACATCCTCACTTTGTTGAGATCCCAAGGAATCTTATAGAAAAGTATGGAGAAATCCCAAGGAATCTTACATAGAAAATCTTGGGATTTTCTACATAAATGATCATGACATCTGCAAATAGAGATAGTTTTCCTTCTCCTTTCTGAGTGCTGTGTATTTCTTTTTCTTGCCTATTGCAGTGGCCAGAACTTCTAATGCTAGGTTGAGTAAGAGTAATGAGAGCGGATATCCTTGTCTCGTTCCTAATCTTAAGGGACAAGCATTCCATCTGTCACCATTAAGCACGATGTTAGCTGTAGGCTTTTTGTAGTTGTTTTTTGTTTTTTCGTTTTTTTTTTGAGACAGGATGTCACTCTATTGCCCAGGCTGGAGTGAGTGGCACAATCACAGTTCACCGCAGTCTCAACCTCCCAAGCTCAAATGATCCCCCTGATCTCAGCCTCCCAAGTTGCTGGGACTACAGGCAACTTGTAGAGATGGGGTCTCGCCATGTTGCCCAGGCTGGTCTTGAACTCTTGGGTTCAATGATTCTCCTGCCTTGGCCTCCCCAAATGCTGGTGTAATACTGTGGTAATTAGCTGCTATTCCTAACTTGCTGAGAGTTTTTATCATCAAGGTGTGCTGGACTTTGTGCAATGCTTTTTCTGTGTCAATTGATATGATTATATGGTTTGTCTTTTTTAGCTTCTGATATAGTGATTACAACTTTTTTTGTTTTCTTTCTGAGACAGGGTCTTCCTCTATCACTCAGACTAGGATGCAGTGGTGCAACTGCAGCTCACTGCAACCTCAAACTCCTGGGCTGAGCAATCCTCCCACCTCAGCTTCCTGAGTAGCAAGGAATACAGGTACATGCCACCATGCCTGGCTGTTTTGTTTTATAGATGGGGTCTCGCTATATTGCCCAGGCTGGTCTCAAACTCCTAAACTCAGGTGATCCTCCTGGCTCAGCCTCCCAAAGTGTTGGGATTACAGGCATGTGCCACTGCATCTGACCTGGATTACACTGATTTTTAAATATTGAGCCATTTGAAATGCTCAGTATCTGAAATAAATCACACTTGGTTATGAAGTATAATTTTTGCTAAATTTTGATGAGAATTTTTGTGCTCAAGTTTACGAGAGATATTGACCTATATTTTTCTTTGTTAATATACTGTCTTTGTTTGGTCTTGGTATAAAGGTAATACTAGCCTTATAAAATAAGTTGAAATGTTCTCTACTCTTTTCTGGAAGAGATTTTTTAAAAAATTGGTATTAATCCTTTCTCAAGTGTTTGGTAGAATTCTTCAATGAAACCATACAGGCCTGAAGATTTACTTTTTGGGAGCATTTAAATAACTAATTCCATTTCATTGTAGTTATAGTGCTATTCCAGATGATCTGTTTCACTTAGGTTGAGTTTTAATAGTTTGCAGTTTTCAAAGAATTGTCCAATTTCTTCTAGGTTGTTCAATTTTGAGTGTAAAATTGTTCATAGTATTCCTTTATTATTCTCATAATGGCTTTCAGATCTGTAGAGATACTCCTGTTTCACTCTTGGTGATTTGTGTCTATTGTTTTTTTATTGTTGTCAGGCTTGTTAGAGGCTTATCAATTTTATTTTCTTCAAAGAACCAGCTTCTTGTTTTTTATTTCACAATTTTCTTTTTATTTTTTTCCTTTTGCTTTATGCTTATTTTGCTCCTTTTTTCAGTTTCTTGAGATAGAAACTTACAGTATTGATTTGAGGCCCTTTTTCTCCTAATGCAAACATTTATTGCTATAAGTTTTCTCTAGTGCTGCTTTAGCTGCTTCCCACACACTTTGATATGTTATATTTTCATTTGCATTCAGTTCTATGTATTTCTTAATTGCTTTGAGGCTCCAGTACCCACGAATTACTTAGAAATATGCTGTTTAATTTCCAAGTGTTTGGAGGTTTTCTTGCTGTTACTACTTCTAGTTTGATTCCATTATGGTCAGAGAACATATTTTATATGATTCAACTTAAATTTGTTGAGGTTTGTTTTATAAGCCAGGGTAGTCTATTGTGGTGAATGCTCCATAGGCACTTGAAAAAAATGTGCATTTTTGTTGCTGCTGGGTGCAGTGTTCTATTAGGTTTAGTTGGTTTATAGTGCTGACCAAGTCTTTTATATCCTTCTTGATCTTCTGCCTAGTTGGTTCCATACCTTACAGATATCCCTCAGCATCCCAAGAACATTGGGTTCCAGGATCCCTCTGTGGATACCAAAAATCCACAGGTGCTCAAGTTCATTATATAAATGGCATTGTATCTGCATATAAGCTATGCACATCCTCCCATATACTTTAAGCAATCTTTAGATTACTTACAATACCTAATACAAGGTAAATGCTATGCAAGTTCAAACATATCAATGTAAATGATAGCTAGAGTAGCTATCTTCTGATTAGCATTTACATGGTCTTTTCCCATCCTTTTAAGTAGTTACATCATTATATTTGAAGTGAATTTCTTTTCTTTCTTTCTTTTTTTTTTTGTGATGGAGTTCTCACACTGTTGCCCAGGCTGGCGTGCAATGGCCCGGTCTTGGCTCACTGCAATCTCCGCCTCCCAAGTTCAAGCAATTCTCCTGCCTCAGCCTCCTGAGTAGC